>OX243987.1:15002500-17502500 GCA_945859715.1 Apamea sordens
AGTACAGATCTACAAGAAACCCATCAAATATAATGAAAGGATGAAGACACAACCACTCTTATCAAAGATCCCACTGACTTGACTTTTTAAACCTGGCACGAAATGGCCAATATTTCCCACAGCTTCCTAATTCCTATCCCTAATTGGACACTAAATTATGAAACTTGTTTCTACAATAAGGGCTCAAAAGAAACCCAGAAAATTACTTTTACAAAGTAGGATTTATTGCGAAACCACTCTTATCTATCAAAGATTCCCACTGACCCCTATGCTTAACTCTTTAAACCTTGCACAACGAAATAGGCCAATTTTCCCACAACTTCCTCATTCCTGTCCCCAATTGGGCACAGCTGACCTTTGCTCCGAGCGACTGGCTGCAGGTATCCATGATGCAAGCGAGAGGACGGGGGCGGCTGCGTGGGTGCGAGGCCGCTTGCACAACTGCACTGACGCTAAGTCCTTCGTTACTTAGTAGTTCACTTTGGTAACTGGAATGTGTTAAATGTACTAATTTTGATGTTCAGTAGGTCTGGGGACAAGTGATGGGTTTTGTCGCTGCTTGCGTGAGATGAGTTCGAACATTTTGGTAGATCTATGTGATATATTGAGATCCTAGTCATAGGTATTAGGCAAGGTCAGGTCTATATCACGTACCTACCTATTCTTTGTTTTCAATTGATGTGATTTCAAGTTTAACAAATATCAACTTTATTATAATGGTAATTAAGCTGACTTCGGAGTGACTAGCACTATTTAAAAAGTTATAAAAATTTATGAAGTTGTAGCGTAAACAGCCGATCGATTCTGGAAAAATCTCACCGTGAAAAGTTAGGTGAAGTGATTAGAGTGAGCTGGCAATACTGTCAATCCCTAGCATTTAGTTTGGATGACAACTCACTCCACGCTCACTTCACCTGAGTTTTCACGGTGAGATGGTTACAGAATCGCAGTGCTGAACTTCATTGTGTAGGAATTAAAGTTATTTTTCCATATTTACTCTCATATTTGTTAACATTTTTGGCAATTAAGTCGCGAACGCATATTAGATACCCTAATTATTACGGTACACGGTATGTCTCTCTCTCTCGGTATTTATCTCGATACCTAGTCATTCATTTAGGGCACATATACCTGTGTGTAACTGGAAATCAAATTGTTGTAAAAGATATCGGAATCTCGGAATATGCAATCGAATCTGATTCCTAAACAAATCGCCTGCAGATTCGATTTGGCTTTCACATCGATCGTAGACCTTACTCATTCAATACCTACCAACTGATTCACTGACAACTTTTACTTTCGTTTCCATATTTACGTAAAATATTTTTAGGGTTCCGTAGCCAAATGGCAAAAAACGGAACCCTTATAGATTTGTCATGTCTGTCTGTCTGTCCGTCCGTATGTCACAGCCACTTTTTTCCGAAACTATAGAACTATACTGTTGTAAGTATGTAGATGTATTCTGTGAACCGCATTAAGATTTTCACACAAAAATAGAAACAATACATTTTAACTGTACCTCTAACCCCTGTAACTTTTAAAATAAGAGAATGATAAAACTAAAAAAAATATATGATGTTCACACGGCTACACGTCATGCTATACAAAACCAGTTTGTCTTGGCCTCTCTTTGTATGATATTTTCTCACAATGAACGGTCAGCCAATACTGGTTTGTCATAGCTTGATGTGTAGCCGTGTGTACATTACCATGTAAACTTCCACCGAAAATTGGTTTGAACGAGGTCTAGTAAATAGTTTTTTTTTTTAATACGTCATAAATCGTAAACCGCAATTTACCTTTCATTCAATCAACTCAAATATAAAAATAAAACATTTAATTTTTAATTTTTATAGCTAATGGTACGGAACCCTTCGAGCGCGAGTCCGACTCGCACTTGGCCGGTTTTTTACAAAATGAAACGGGTTAGATCAGCCTTCCTTCCATTCATCGAATGACGATCACATTATTTGAATCCGTTCGAAAATCGAATCTAAACTTCTGCTTTAAATTCTGTGCGGATAAGGCATACTGCATTCTATTCAGCCAACCTGACTGGCCCTGGGACGCATTTCGCAACTCTTTAGGTCAAAACAGGTGAACATTGTTGATCTAACTGGTTTCTATGTTAGATGCAGATCCTTTGTGCCATAGGAGGATAATATGCGACGTAGCTTAACGTGGGAGGCGTGTAGGTAGCTAGGTATTCTTTAGATAGGACATCGATCAATGCCTTCGTTTATTGCAACACTTCCTAGATAGGCGTAGATAGCTGCATATATTTGTGTTTTGGCCTCTATTTTCATAGCAGAAGGTTATTCTGGGGACTTGGGTAGCAATTGCAATTTATTAGATCTTTGTGAACAGATTGTGAGTTAACAGAATTAGAAAAACGTGATTAGCGAATTTTACCTGTAACGGATTAGGTATGTTCAAGAAGTAGGTAAGCATGATTTTATCTAGCAATACGAAATATTACAGTAAATTTAATGAACTTGGAATAATATATCGAAACACTTACAAAAAAAGTTTTTTATGGCTCTGGATATTAAAAATAAATAAACAACAATTTTATTGTTACGTCGTTCGTGTTTCTTCAAGGCAAGTTGTTATTTTAACCATATAAAGCCACATTTACCTCAACCATAAGAACAAAGTAATTAACATTATATTACAACATACTCAGGTACATTAATATGGAAATCCGTTTTATTTTAAGCAAAACAACAATCCAGCAATATTATTAAGTCATTAACATGTGCTTAAAGGGCGTTGAGTTTATACTTCAATAAAAAGCGTAATTAACTACAAAAGACTTTATGGTCTAAATCCATTGACGCACTTTATGGTTTGTCGATTAACGTAACTTTGTACCTACCTACATTGATTACATACAGCCAATTTAGCTAAATAAAAAATATGTAGGTACCTTGTTAGTAATTAAAAAAGAACGATGTTCAGCAATTTACATGATGGTTTGTCATAGAGTAAGAGCTCTCTGAAATTCTGCTCTTACTCTATGACAAACATACACAATCTTCAAATTCGATACGCCCGAAAATCTGCATGTACTAATTGTAGGCTTATTAACTTTGATACACTCATTCTGATTTCCAATTACATCACCTGTCAAAATGTTATATTTACAATACAACTAAATGAATATCACAAAGCCAAGCAAGTCACCAAAGCACTGACAGTTCAGTAACAGTTAACAGCTGCGTTCAAAACAATAACCAAGTCCTCAAAGGCAGTCCTTTGAATAATTTCGAACGAGTTTGTCACCCTCGAACTTTAACAAGTTGTCTTCCCTACTATTGACCTTGGAAAATTTCTGCCGTTCTTTATTGGATTTTGAGTATCACTTTAGTATCACGAAATTAATAACAAGTTTGGTATTTATAATTTGGTGTATTATTATTATTGTTCTATAGTGTGAGTTTCGACTGTTTCACGTTAGAATTTATAAGTAAGAAGTAGGTTTAGATTTTATCAAAATAAAGGCGTTAAAAAATAACCGCTTAATAAGCCGGCTTTAAAAAAAAATACATCTATGTTAAAATAAATAAATTGATTAAGTAGTCAATGCCTATCCTGTTTGCCAACTTGACCAGTGTAGGTACCAAATATTTTAACTGAAAATTGCGCTAATTGTGCGCCTTTTTCAGCGCCAAAGAAAACCTATATCTCTATTTCGTAGTTTTCATGTTACATAGCTTTTTCTACAAATATCTAATATACCTAAATGGCTTTGGCAATCGATTAATTCATGACGTTCGACGACGTTCTAAGTATGGCTAATCATGTCCTGCATTATATTCTCATCATTATTGTGATACCTAGCTATAATTACGGAATAGTTTTGAAAACCAAGCAATTACATACCTTCCTCATGTTAATAAGTTCCTGAATTCAACTAATTCAATACGCAATTTATTAAATACATTATAATTACTTACAGAATAAAATAAAAGTTAAAAATAAATGGAGGTCGGTGTATTTACCTAGAGACTCGTTTCTACGTAGATAGTTACTTAACAACACGCCTGTATAGTACACCTACATTCTGACAGTTATATTTAAGTCCCTGGGCACAAATCCAGGCTCCGAATTGCTACTGAGAAATTCCAGATAGAAAAAGCCAATAAGTTTTTGCCCAAACCTGGAATCGTACCCAGGACCTCATGCTCAGCAGTAGTGCTTGCAACCGCTAGACCCACAGGGCAGTCTAGCCTACGTTCTTAGTTACCACGTCAATGTTCGTGAAATTTCATTAAGTTGATTGATTTATATAATTATGTGCGCAAAACCCCACATATCATTATTACGTAAACTTTTACCTTTCAGAAGCTATTACGTAAGTTACGTGATTAAATTCAGCCTAGGTAAACAATGGAAGGTCGACTTCAGACCAATTTCACAAAGGTATTTTCATCCCACCATCTCGGAAAGAGTATTTTTAATCTTCAATATCTGAGTGGAAAAGCCGTTTTTATTCTCTAGAGGATAAAGTAAACACGATGTTCTAAATTCAATTTACTTTATCCTCTAGAGAATAAAAACGGCTTTTCCACTCAGATATTGAAGATTAAAAATACTCTTTCCTCGCTGAGGTGGAATGAAAAGTTACGTGTTGCACTCGAGTGCAAAGATTTTTCACCTCGTGCTCTTTTGATTCCCTCGCTAACGCACAGGATTCTAATTTGGAATCACTCGCTGCGCTCGTGATTCAATTTTAGAATCCTTCGCTTGCTCGGTCATCAAAATTGAACACGCGGTTAAAAAGCAACTTTGCACTCTTGTATAACAAATAACTATTCTTATATACGTTAGACAGCTCATGTATTAAAAATGTTAACACTTTACATAACACGATACTGCCATTAATTATAACGCATCGCATGACGTGTTGTTGTATTTCAGCTACTGACGCATCATTGGAATCAGGCCACTAAATACGAATTGCTGTCTGCTCTTATTTTGCTGTGGAACGGCCTTTTGAACCTAAAAAAAACCTTTAAAAATAGTTCTCCTTCTTCATAAATTGGCTGCCTGTTAATAAATACTTATTTTCATGGTTCTTGAACACAATAACAAATGTCGGTCACGCCTTTACATTCAAGAGCGATTGCATTGAGTCATAATAACGTTAATAATCAATGAGACCATACATAATAAATCAAAAGCTAGGATGCCATTTGTAAAAACCAAACAACCAACTCCATAGATTATACGCCTAAAAAAAAGATGCAATAAAAAATCCACTGATTCTTTTAAAACTATTAAAACGTTCCATTGCAGATTCAAATAAAGAATGACAGTCATAGACTTCCTTAAAAAAACAAATGGCGGCGTAATCTAAACGCCAGTTCCATATAAAGACGATTGTACTAGGCATGGGTTCGATATATCAAAACGTAACTTATATCGGATATGTGTTTAGTATCATACCATATCGATATCTAAATATACATAACCGTTTTCACAAAAACTTCATCGAGCTATGGTTTCATCCATATCCATATCTGTCCATATCGCAACAACGAAAACGAACTACGAAAACGCAAACTTCACATCACGAGCCGATATGACATCGACGGTTTTCATTCGCTTTGTCTCTGTCTTACCATTCAATGTTTTACTGGCGTAAAAGTGATGAAGCGAATATTACGTAACTTCGGCTAGTGATTTGTTATTTGGTTAATAATAGTGCGTGTGTAATATCTATATCCTAATGCGCTAGCAATAAGGTCTAGTTTCTATTTATTTAGTTACTAAACTTTAAACAACGAAAGTATCTAAATCAATGTATTAACGTTAAAAGTGTGAGTTTGCGTTTGTCGTTAGTTTGCGTTTCGTTCGTTTCAGTTACTTGTGCAAATCGTACTACTGATATCGATATCTGAAAACGGTTTTCGATATCGATATGAAAACTGAATATCGGTTACATATCCGTTAGCAAATAAATACGAAAACGCCCATGTCTAGATTGTACGGTAAGAGGAAAATAATGTAGATCGTATGAATGAATGCTTATGTCCTCTGCTAGCGTGGGCTCACGGTCTGAGTAACATTTGATTACGTGCGGGACAATGGCGATGTTACATCTGTATATTGTGTTGCTAGTCAAAATTACGTAGACGAAATAAGTGAAGTCAAAGTAAAGAAACATTTGGTCTTTTATTGATCAATTAATTGAATTGCATCTATCACTCAGCAACCTTTTAGAAACGGGGAAGAGTCATATAAAGGAACACAAAACACAACTTTAGAGACTGAAATAAAAAGGACCACCAAGGTCGAACTATTGTAGAAATATCCCGCAATTACAAGACAGTCAAAAAAACGAATAAATAAATTCATAAACAATCTTCTCCACTTTTTTTTACTTTCAACACGCCGATCTCAAACCTTCACACACCTAAGTATAGTAAACAATTTCACCTAAACTCGCCATCAAAAGTCAAGTCCACGCATGGTTGGGCGCCATGGTATCGTGTCCGTCGCGTCGTCCACGTCACGTGATCGTCTTGGTCAATTTACGCTCCGATCTACGCTGCCCACAGTGCCCACTCTCACCGCTTTGATATTCGCTATGGATGTATTTATGCCGTCGAACCCGCCCGCTCATATTTGATTAGCTGTTCAGCACTAATTTTATTGTTACAAATGGTGGTCTCCGAAAGTGAGTTACGTCAAGTTACAATGAAATTAAATAGAGATAATCTTAGATAAAGAAGCTGAAGAGTTATTTTCTTGTTTTGTTTGTTTGTTTGACCGCGCTAATCTCTGGAACTACCAGTCGGATTTGAAAAATTATTTTTGCATTTAATATTCTAATTCTTGAGCTGGCTATAGACTATTAACATCACGCTAGGACCCCTAAAAAAATGTCACAAAGAACTCTAACCGAAAACGAAGTACGCGTGAGCAGGAACTAGTACTTAATATTTCTGAGCTAACAGAAACAAAGCGGAGCGAGTTCTACGAAGGACGTAAAAAGCTTTAAATATTTATGAATTAAAATAGCTTTATCATAAAATTCTATTAGGAATTACTTTCTACGTATATGTCCATGAAAGTATTACAGTACAGCCAATCGATTCTGTAAAAATCTCACCGTGAAAAGTTAGGTGAAGTGAGCTTAGAGTAAGCTGTCAATAGTCTCAATCCCTAGCATTAGTTGGAATGACATCTCACTCCACGCTCACTTCACCTAAGTTTTCACGGTGAGATGGTTACAGAATCGCACTGCAGGCTAGGGCTTAATATGTTTCGTGCTATCTCTTTGTTTCTATCCTAAATCGACTCTGACACCACCCCCAAAAAGGCGTGGGTATCTAAATTGAAAGTGAAAACCACTTGGCATAAAAAATAAACGTTCTTATCAATATTTATTTCGTTTCTCATCCCAATAAATAACCAGCAACACGGCTTCCACTTTCAAATTTTTCTAAGTTAGCAACTCCGCGCCGTAGACCAAGTGTTGCCGGTCTATTTCTTAAGTAATAAGTTCGGTTCGCGGAGCTTTCGGCACCAAATCAATCTGAACTAGCGATATCAAAGAGATTACAAGATTAGAGATTAGACCTTGTAGACTGCAGATTTGTAGACCATTTCCTATTTTGTTATGTACCTGCGGGGTAATTGCGTAACACACTAACAGTAGTAGCTTTCATTTTGACAGTTCAATAACATTCGTTGCGTTATTTACGTTGTTGAGCAGACAAATTTTTCATACATATAGAGCAATGGATTAGCAAAATCCTTCAAAACATTCAGATTGTCATTTAAAGTCTGTTTGCTACCTACGCAATTAGGGTGCTTGTACTTGTTGACAGGCCTACACTGTCCCTTCATACCTATTAATACTGTAATTTGAAAACATTATAAAATCCATTTTTTTTTTTAACTGTGGTTCCTTGCCGGCTCTTCTCCATATGAAACGACCAATTGGAACCGTGCTCCTAGTGTGTTGTAGGCTTACGTGTCCATGTAGGTTTATGTACCTAAATGTTTTTTTTTTTTTATTAATTTCTGGAGTTTCACAACATTGAGACATTTTCTTTTTTTACTCTGGCCGCCTTGACTCCGTTGTTGCGCGGTTAGAGCCGCATTCGCAGTGTGTGGGTTCAAGATCGCCTGATAACATTGCAACAGCTTTCATTATTGGCCAAATAAATATATTAACTTCTTTAGTTCTTGACTAAAACGGGTTTATTGTGCTATAAAATATTTTTGCTCTTTCGTTTAAATAAAACGTGGTGTAATCTCTTTTAAACGGGTGTTTCGTATTTTACGGAGCGTTCACTGGCAATTTCTTGCTTATTAAGATAAAAGAGTGCATATAATAAAAACTGAAGAAATATTGTGCAGAATCAACTTTTATCTGATAACCTTTCTGCATGAACTTCAGATACTTTACGTAAATGTGAAATAATAAATTAAGTACCTAAATTATATAAAAATATTTTCGCTACGTACTCGTACACACCTTGCGATGTAGTTCGCGCTAAATTCACATTAACTGACGTAAAACAATGGATGTTGTTTACATTTACGATGTACTTACACATTCGAGTACACATTCACACTGACATATTACTATTATAATTAGACAAATACTTGACAATTAACTAACTGTTATTTATGTAAATAATTACCTACCAATTTTACTAGCTTCATTTATTAAATTCCTGTAAATAATCATTATTTTTGCTTGCTAGTTATAGCGAATTGTTTTAGAAACTGTTTAAAAAACCCGACCATCTGTAATGTCAAATTTCTTTAGATTTTCAACTTTATCTCTAAAGCCTTAAGGTTCAAGGTTGATCGGGAAAATTTGTCATTTTCGGGTAGCTTAATGTGCTGGCGTCTGTACTACAATTCTTGCAAATAAAAATTAATTATAAACTTAAAGTCAAACCGCAATTTAGTTCCAAGTCCACGGACAGGTTCCCGAAAACCGACCGACAAATCCCGACCTAGGCTAGCAGATTATAAATAAATGACAATCCTAAATTCCCAACCTTCACCATTTGTACAATAGCACTGCACTTAACATACTGACTTTGACATACTTCTTATTTAAATAACACACGTAATAACGCCTCACACTGTTGCATCTGAACAAATTACACGAAATAAAAGGCAGCTATCGCGAAAGCGTCCGTAATAACATATTGATAGCAAATATCTATTAATTGCTATGCACTTGCATACCTACTGCTGTAATAGAGCGGAAAATAGTGAGAGCTTGTAATTGTTGGTTGTAGTGTGTTTACTTTGATTTGTGACCAATGCAATGTGACCATTCAGCATTTATAATGGTATACTGACTAAGGTAGGATACGTGGAGCTAAGCACTGTTTACTGTAAGCTGAAGTGAGAATGGGCCGGCCATATTAGCCATATAAACGATGACCGTTGGGGTAGACGTGTTCTTGAGTGGTGACCGCGAATCGGCAAACGTAAGTAAGGACGCTCTTGGGCTAGGTGGAGCAACGATCTTCGCAGGGTGGCTGGTAGCACCTGGATGAGAGTTGCCGAAAATCGAGCTGAATGGCGTGAAATTGGAGAGTCCTACTATGTCCAGCAGTGGACTGCTGTAGGCTTATGATGATGAAGCACTGTTTTACGACGCAAGCCACGGGTAGAATAGGATATTAGGAATCTGCAAAAGATGGATACTGGAAAACAAAGCCCTAGATAAGAATATACTAAATTGACAAACAGTACCGAAAAGGAAAGGCTTTCCAAGGGGTATCGTATTATCCAGTAACTGGGTTGTGGAGGTCAGATAGGCAGTCGCTCCATGTAAAATACTGGTATTCAGCTGCATCCGGTTAGACTGAAAGCCGACCCCATCATAGTTGGGAAAAGGCTAGGTAGATGATGAGTACCGAAAAGGAAAGGCTAAAGATCCTACCATCTCTTCCATGCATTTAACTCAAGAGTAGACAATAATTTACAAAGAACAATTATCTAGAAAGGCAATGAGAAAACAGCTCTTTAATTACATTACTCTAACAAGGCGAAACAAACAAACTATGACCTCTCAATTAAGACTTACGTAAATGATGTTTGGCGTACACTCACGGGGCATTTCCCGTCGTCCTGCATTGTTCTCTACCGGCACAGTTTCACACGCTCCACATTTCTACTTACATGGAAAGCGTTGTAAATACATTATACCTGTATATAACCACTTTATGCATGAGAATTCATAATTTTGTTGCATGAATGGACGCAGCAGAGAGGAATGTCCATTGTCGACACGCGTCGTGTTTAGCTTTCAATACATTTATATTCAATTGGTTTTTACAATACGATATGATTGTGATGAAATCGTGATAAACATACGATGCCAATGAAACTAGGTGAGTGTATTTCGTCGAAGTCATCATTCATCGTTTTGCTAAAACCATTGCTCGAAAGCCGGGTTCTCGAGATTTCGATAATGTCTATGTACCCATGTCGCGGGCAAATCATATTGTACAGGTTGGCAGGGCACAGCCACAGCCTGTTACCATGAATCCAGTACATGATTCTGGACCAACCTGAGTTAAAAATGTTCCTCAGTTATAAAAAAAAATCAGTGGTTTCCTACCTACGCGGTCAAAATGTGCGTCGATGTATGCCACCCTGTATTAGAAGAATAAAAAAGTGATTAAGAATAATTCAAACGAATAAAAAAGACATAAATAAAATGAATACAGACTGTTTCTGAATTTATTATATCATACCGATAACCTCTCGACCTTAACAACGAGAATAGCTTTACTATCTTCAAAAATGAAATGTTCTACCATCCTGAGCTTTGAATATTTATTACCACAAATAAAAATATTAAATATCGTAGAGAAAACCTCTTTGCTTAATGGTTAAGAAAATTAAATGGACGAAGTAATACATACGGAGTATTCTTCATCAAAACAGGGCAATTTCTCAAGGGAATAAACGAATTATATGTTATTGTGGGTCTAGACGAGAAGTTATAGTAACCATAAAATAAAAATATGGACTGCGGTAACAAACTTCGAAAGGTACATAAAGTGGGGGTTAGTTTGGATGAAGTCGTAGGATAATATTTGAACCTGAACATAAAGTAATACAAAACAACAATTTATGTATAAGACCCGAAAGGCTCATTTGCGACCGACGAAACCATCGTCAATTTTGAGTTTTTGGGAGATCCCGCTGTCATGTACGTAAATATTTGGTAATAGTATGACAACCGGGATCAAAATATCATCTGGGCTCCGGAGCATATTATACCTAAAATGACCAAAAGACTGGCCTATTTTTAGGCCAAAGTTCTTTTGGTCAGTTTTCCTATTGACAGCGATGCGGACGAATTTTTTGATGCCCAATGAAACCTTCCCTTTTTTATATATATACTTGTCATATAATTATGTATATTTTAGTGCTAGCTTGTTTATTGTGTCTAAAAATACTTATGGAAAAAAAATCACTTCAACCATTTAATATATTTTATCACATTTAAAAAAAAGTCCAATCTCTGAGCCGTTTTCAATATCATTCGTTCATTGCAAAAGCAATTTGGACCGCAATCGTCTTGCGACACTTTTTTGCTGATAAAGAAGCTCAATGCGATTATTGGAGCGACCTTCGTCTCTTCCATTGTTTAGACAGCTGTATTTATCAGATACCTACGTATAAATTTACTACATTATTTTGGTCTTTATGTTGTAGTTGTGATAAAACTGTTTTGTATTCACAAGTTTACGAATATGGATCAAGCCACGGTTTAGTGGTTTAATCATCATCTGACGTTTCATAAATGCCCATGTTATTTTGATTTTGACTGCTGGATATATCCTCCAATCACACGCCCTTTGGCTCATTCTCCGACTATTCTTATCTTGCTGCTCCCAGTTACTCTGAGAGGATCGTCATTTCACCTAGCCTGAGGGTGTTCTCCACACATTACTTGACGATTCGCAGTCTCAAGAACACGTCTATTCCAACGGTTATAGATTCCAAGGCTAATATGGCTGGCCCATTGCCACTTCAGCTTGCCTGTTCTGTAGAATATTTTTATGAACAATAAATTGTATATATGTGTCAGTCCAGGCATAAAGGGTCCAGTAGTGGGGTATTGAGTTAAGACTGGATTCGGTATCTAGAATAGTCAATTGATAGTATGGATTGAAAAAATAATCAAAAAGTAGCACACGTTTTTTTTTATCAGACATTTGAAGTTGAAATTCTGAAAAAGCTTGATTTGAGAAAAAGCATTTTGAAAGTTTGAGTGAAAAAAAAACACACTTTTACTTGCTTGTTACGTAGATTTTTATTCATTATTGTAGATTGATATGTTTTCCATAGAATCAACTTATAATTATACTTTTGACATCAAAACTAAAACAATTATTATCAAAATAAAAGAAGGATACACAGTCTAGTAAAAAAGGTCCACTTGCCGATATTTAATAAAAAGTTAGTTATTGCGATAGTAATTAACAATAAAAAACTAAAATTAAGTATTCTTACTCTATTTAGGAACTAACAAAATAACAAGACAGGCTTTTTTCAAACATTACTGCAACAGAATAATGATTATTTTAGCCACTGGTACCTTTTATGTAATGTCATAAAAGGTACCAGTGGCTAAAATAATCATTATTCTGTTGCAATAATATTTGAAAAAAGCCAATACAAACATAAAAATAAAACTTATTCTATTTGGGACTCCAACTTACGTTTTGGACAAAAATAAATTCCTCCTCGCACCTGATTCCTATGACCAACCTGTTTGCAGTACGAACATGTTGGTTTTTGTCGAATACTCTTTTCAATTGATGGTTTCTGAAAAGAGTACTCGACAGATGTTGTTGGGACAGAGTTGTGGTCAACATCAACATTTGGAATGGGTTTCGGGCATAAAATGTCTTTAGATTCTTCACGTACAAATTCACGAATCTTATTATAAAGATACGATTTTCTTTCGTACGTCATGCCTGCAGGGGATTTTTCTAAAGGAAAACCGTATACTTTATTCGGGTTCAAAACCTTTGATACAGTTGGTTGACTGTCAGTATATTTTTTGTAACATAACATGTGCCCTCTATTATCTTCATTTGTTTCAAAATGACTAAAATGCAGAAGTTGGTTAATAGTTACACAATCAGGTTGAAAAAAATTGGCCCAGTCGTAAGTTTTCACAAAAGTTTCTCCTTTCTCATCACCAGTTAGAACAGCTACTATAGATTTTGTTTTCGGACAAGCTTGAACAGCAGCTGCAAGAATATCCTTTAAGTTATTGCATTCCCATTTTCTAAAACTTTTTTTGAATAGACCGAAATACATGTCGGGTGCAAACTTCGTATGACCCACGGGAAGGAAAGATATACGGAAACTTCGGTGTCTGCCTGTTAAAACTCGCCATGTTGCATATTGCATGACATAGTTATTTTTATTTTGTCCAGCACAATTATCTGCATGACAAACAACATCTTTTTCGCCTATACCAAAATTTTCGAAAAAATGATGTAGCATTGAAATTATTACATTAGCTCCTTTCCCAGTAGCACAGGGTTCAGGAATTACGTACAAAACGAACTTTCTCAAAGGCTCTGCAGCAACACCAAATAAACTGACTTTAAATCCTGTCAAGAAATACAGTGGCCCAATTTGTTGTGAACTGTGCGGCAAATGCACCTGTTGGGCAAAATCAAAAGAGTAATGCATGACGCCATCATAAGAACATGGTTCATGAGGTCCAAGAATAAGAGTAGAGTCCGTTATTGAATCAGTCGCAACTTTGATTACATTGTTATAATATTTTCGTTCATTTTGCACTAAATCAAGGTGCTGCCTCGACTTTTCTACAAGCTGTATTTTTTCCTTTTCATCTAAACCACCCATTCGTCCCAACGTGGTCACGTTTTTCTGACAAGTTGCACATAGATCTGTTTTCGGTTTCTGTATAACGACATATGGACAAAAATCTTCTGGACAAAAATTTTAATCTTAAAATATAATTAAATTATTAGAAGTGATCAGTACGGGGTATTGAAACGTATTTTATTCCCAGAATATCGACATGCCACCCACTGGTACCTTTTTAGTAAACTTTTTTCATAAAGTTTCTGGTACTTAGAAACATCGTATATAGTCATTTACTATATGAAATTGTAGATAATTGAGCATTTATTTATAACCAATTAAAATCGCGAAATGCAATTTTTATACCCAACTTTACAAAACCTCTTATATCTCGGAAACTAAATGCCGCGCACTGGACCCTTTTCGCTTGGACTGACACATATAATGTTTATAACATTTTCAAGTAGAACATGACTGTTTTCTGCAAGTGAATGCAAGCATTCATGCATTGTATGAGTGTAAAAGTCAAACACGGTTCCTAACTCAGTTTGTAACTTGTCACCCGCAATATTTCGTGTTTCCAGCACACAGAACTCTTGTTCATTGTTTACCGCTAAAAGGAATCGATTGTCAAATGTTTTTTTGAAACCCTCTTTTTAAACAAATGGTTAAGCAGAGTTGTAGGTACCTATAGTACACCCATGTTTCGCCAGTTATGTTTAAGTCCCATGTAGGGGCGAACTTATTGCCATCAACCAAGATTTCCAATTGCTGAATGGTTCGATCAATAATAGTACTAGATTAAGGATCAGGAATAAAAATGAGTCGCTCAAGTGGCCACGTTTGCACACACGTAAACATCTACATTTCTAAAAAAGTTTAATAATATTAACAACTTCAGTTTATTATAAACCTTAATGCTTAAACATAAAGTTTAATTACCATTGCAAAATATATTTAAAATGTCGCTTGAAAATAAAATAATTCTATTTTTTAATTTTCGGTCATTTATTCTAAAATTAAACTTAAAGTCTAAGTAATAAGGTTAAAAACATACTAATTTGAAATAAGACCACAAAAGTATTGGTGGTCTTATTTTTCGGGCCGTTTTTGAAGCGCTTATAGGGAATCTAGTACTATTATTGATCGAAGGCTGAATGTGTTAATTTCCAATATCTCAAGTGTTTGCTGATCTCTCTGAAGCTCTATCAATTTCGCTCAGTCGCGATATTATTTAACATAATAACAGAAAAAACATCTGCTTTATATTTAAAATTATTCCCGATTCGAATCTGAATTATTTTTTATCAAGATCAAGATCAACAAATATTTAGAAAACAAGTTACTAAAATGAGAATCACACAGACAGACATTAGTAGGTATCACAACTCTTCGCTCGTTAATTTACAATTTAAATAGATACATTCCGCGGATCGTTCTAGTAAACAGATGCTTAATTTAATGTTTAAATAAATCGTGCTTTTCCATTTTATTAACAAACTATTAATCTTTTACATAAGCCACAAAGTTTTCTAACTTTTATTACAAAATGAATGAATGAGCAGCATTCCCGCAGACCACAGACTAAAAACTGTTACAATATGAGCACTACCTATATCGTTCATCTCTGACTCTTACTAATATTAATGGCTTGTATTGTGTATCGCCCGCTTATCTCGGCCTTGCTTACTTTTTTAATGTAGTTTGTGGGTCGTTTATGATAAGTGGCACCCGAATGGTGACATTCAAAGGCTCCATTAATGGATTAATGCTCCTGCACACAATGGGAGATGATTGCGCATTGATATTAATAATTTATGAATCGTTAAATTGTCCCTAAAATATTCATAAAATTCCAAACCAACACGCATCAATTTTATGTCTCTAGGTATATTTTACATAATAGAAACACAAAATGTTTCACTCCACAGATTTATGTTTAAATATGTATTTGCTATTTTCATCGCGGTTTGTGTGAGTCAATGACATATGACACCACATCACAACAACGAAGCCATTTTGATGTTAATGAACCTAAAACATTAAATATTCAGCTACAGCGGAATATCAGATTAAGGGATAAAATCAACGTAACGGGCAAACATAATTAGCAGTAAATAATAAAACGGTTTTCCGATTAATAACACGTCACCAATTACTTTCCGCTAGTGTTTGCAGCATGAGTGCGCTTTATAAACGAGGTGGTACCGTGATACGCAACTGAAAATAAGCTATATAATAATAACGTAAATATAGCGATTGAATAACGAATTAACTAGCTACGCAAGTGACACAGTAGGCAGACTGACAGTCAAGGAAAAGATCAGCGCGTCTAACAATTCCATTGTTCCATAGGTAGCCTTTTAGGCACCCCGCACTTGCACTACGTAAATGGCCCTTACAGCTACAACGTAAAGGCGCTATCAATGTCAAATTATTAGCACTGATGCGCATTGTAATGAATCGTAGCTATACCACTACCCAAATGAGCTTTTCCTAGATTTGCAAACCAAAATCGGCGTCACCGTCCAAATCACCAATGTGCATGTTAAATGAACAACGGATTGTGGGCCGTCACTAACCAGGGCAATTTCTGTTTTCGGTCAGCTATTAGGGCCACGGTCACGTAGTCAGTCAGTGGCAGCGCTTACAGATGACCTTGTCTTCTAGGGAATTACCCTCACATCTTAAAGAGCTCATCAACAACTGTTTAACCAATAAGGATTTCCATGAAATAGGTAGACATAATGTGACCGCAACGTTAATCTGTGTCGGGCATTGACGAACTGAGGGCGAAATTGGTACCAATTGATGAAAGCAATCAGGAAGGCCAATTCTCGTAATAAAAACGTTCAAAATCTAGTCGCAATCTCATCTCAGCGACAATCAGTGTCAAAAACTTGTCAAAAATGTAGGGAAATTAGAGGTATTTGACTGTGATTAGACTGTGAACGTTCTTAAAATTACGAGAATGGCCCCTCCACTCTAAGACACTAATAAAATTGTAATTTCAAATTATTACGTTATGGAAAGCGAGTTAGAAAGGGTTTAGGACCCCAGCGGAAATTATAGGCGTGTGTAACTCCGTGTTTATGGATATTAGTTCGTGCGATGTATGGCGGCAAGCTGCCAGTGTTGCAAGAGTTTAATATACTCTGAATATGTTTTATGAGTTATGGCAGCACCGGTAATTGAATGGTGCACTTATTTGATTGCAGTGAGTTGCTGATTTATTTCTCTATTTTATTTTCTCCGTTATGTTGTTTATCGCTCATCTGTTTGTGTTAATGTTTTTTAAATGAACATGGAGATTTTTCATAACCTCTTGCCGCCGCTTTGCGTTTTCGAACGACCTTTCACGAACTCTTGCCATTAAAGAAAGGTTAAAAGCATAAAATGATTACTGCCAAAGTGGCGACCCTTATATTTTAAATCAAAGTTATATTGGCAAATATGAAAATAAACACACTAAGTACCTAGTTATAATCAAAATCTAAAGTCATTTATTTAAATTACGCTGAGAATCGCCAATTTTCGAACGTCAAAATTATATACATGTACACACGGCTACACGTCAAGCTATACAAAACCAGTTTGTCTTGGCCTCACTTTGTATGATATTTTCTCACAATGAACGGTCAGCCAATACTGGTTTTGCATAGCTTGATGTGTAGCCGTGTGTACAAGACAGTCCCCCAAAACGCCCGCCTTTCACCGCTTCACATTTTGTTCTGAAGATATTTGCCTACCATATTTTATTTTTCACAAATGTTTCATTACTCCGTATTTTTTATGACGACTTCATTGTAACTGATGTTTTTAACAAAACAACAACTGACATTTGAGCGACACGACTCACAATAAAAGTGTTAATTTATTCGATATTTTGTGTTATGAACACATTCCATGTTCATTTATTTTTGCAACCTTGGAATCACATCGGGAAACTCAACGACCCATACCGACTTATAAGTATAAAACCACGCCGCGACTAGCCACTACAGGCTTTCGTAGACAGGCGCGACGCGACCCCGGTAGAACCAATTTCCATGAAGTTTTCATAAAAATTGTTCCACCAATCTCATCACGCCTGTCTGCATGAACGTTTAGCTTATTTCGATACGCAATTAGCACTACCTAATGACATCAAATCACTTGTTCAAATAAAGAGGCCACCAGTAAGATAAAAACATGATACTAGTACTTAGTTACTACGTAAAACTGTGTTTTACCACCGTTTACGTCGTCTAAATATAATTTGCTGGTAATGATTCGACTTTAATTTCTGTTTGGGAATGATGATCTGCAACTTCTTATTTCAGGAGTCGAAGGCGACGACGGTTAATGGCGTTGTTTTACCTACAAACACCATAATTGCCAGTTTCGGCCGAAGTTAATGATCTGTAGGTAACAGGCTATTTTTTTTACAATAACATTTTGATTCCCTATTAAATTTATTTTCTTTTTTTGAAGCGAAACTTCTAATGTTCGATAATTGGACGAGAGTTGACAGTGAAATTTTTAGGACGCGTCACGTTTAGGCACATTTCGTTACACGAGATAGAATAAAACTTGAGAGGTGTCAAGGGACACCCGGATGGAACGAAGTTCAAAGAGAGAGAAAGAGACAGACAGAGAAACACGCGCACGCGGCACGGCTTACAACTACCTAGTATAACAAAAAGTGTCGTTCCAACTTTTGGTCTTAATTTTTTCCGTCTAGCCACCTTTCGCAACGCGCGATAAGGAACTTCGTTCCAAAAATAAAACTCTCTCTGTCTCTTACACTAAATCTCTCTTAATTTTTAAAGAAGTTTCACTCCTATCACTTGTGCTGCATGCGCATTTTTTTCCCTTTTTCATAAAGTTCGTTAGTAGGTATTGACGTAGCATCGCCAACCTCAGGCATCGTGTGCACGCTGCACGCACCATCACATGCCATTGCCGGATCCGATGATAGAGCAAAACCTCACGAAAAGTCGTTTCAAAGTCATTGATTCAGGAATCAGGATCTACGATTCGCCTAGTAAGGTGATTACGGAAATGATAATTTAATTATTTTGGAAGCTAGACAGTAATTAACATAATAAAAACGCTATTTACGGTGTCTGGCATTTTTTAAGTTTCCTAATTTTAAAACATCAAGGTTGTTTGTTTGATGAATCAACTAGTAATTAAAGATTAATTATACGGAGATTCGTGGTAATTATTGTTTTCCGTGGTAGTAATTAAAATTGAAATCTCTTGGTAGAAAACAAGCTTTTACTTAGTTACAAAATTAATGTTACAAGCATAGAAATCTTCTATCCTATATCTATGGTTACAATGATAGTGTACCGACCTAATAGTTTATTTATGCCATTTTGCATTTACATAGAAATAATGAACACCCCACCTAACCAATCATATTTTTTTTTTTTGCATTAACTATAATAATAATTATGATCAAAGATGAAATAGCATGAAGTTTAAAAACATTCAACGTAAATAATTGTGCAATCCTAATGACAGAATAGAAGTTTTTACATCGTATACTGTCCACAAGTATGCATACCTATTCATTCATGTTAAGTCGTACTCAAAAGACACATTAACATATTCCACGTGTTTACAAAGGCGACAGAAAATGTAGCCACTAATAAAATATTGATCGATTGAGATTGAAGGAGGCACTCGCTTGCTTACCTGTGCTTTAGCAAATAATGTTCAGAACTCTTTGCTTTTCGGCGATGTGGCGGAAATTTTAGGACCAAATGATCAATACAGTATTTGCTATTGGCAGCTTAGAGAAACGGCAGGATTTGATTTTGGAACGTTAGGAACATTAACAGATGGTTAGTGTGTATTTAAGAAATTCTAAACAAATGAAAATCAACATGGCTGCCGAGATATAGCTACAGCAGATAATTAATTAAGTAAAAACTCCAGAGGTGCTCCAGAGACGATTTGGCGTCTATCCTTTGGAGGAGAACGCCATATTTTAGTCAAGTGTTGTACATAGTGAACACTACAAAGTAGTCGGGGTCACTGAATTCCGATCAAATTACTCCCTTGGCACTTTGGGAGTTGCTAAGACGACTAGACGGTATTGGTGCCTTCAGTATAATATTTCCTCAATATTATATTCTAAAATGAGGCATTAGAGCAAGATTATTACCGCCGCTGCCATCATTAATAGAAATAAAAAACTATAGCACGAACGTTTACTATACAAACAGATTCAGTCACAGTTTCAATGCTTATTGTAATTTATAGTAACCACACACAATGCAACCTCCACATTGCCCACACAGTTGTTAGAATTAAATAAGAACCATTAAATGTTACCAGAGTCCCATAACCCAAGTATGACGAGTTGCTAATAAAATAATCACTTATGCAAGAGCCCACGGACGTGTGAAAGTGAAAGCATTATAAAACCGTCACTATTTTAATCTTCGTGGCGGCTCGAATTGGAAGTTACGGACTCGCTTCCTCCTAAACACGATGATCGAATTGAATATTTGAAACTATTGCACCGGGTTCCTTTCGAATGTAATCCTAGGATAGAATCGAGGAGAATTCAAGAGTGACGATGCATTAGTTGATCAGTACTTTGGCCAAATAACCAGCCTTAGCAAGGTTAATGCTGACTCGTCTTCGTCATCATCATTGGCAACCTTGTTCCACTCACTGCTGGTGCTGAGCCTCCACCCTTTTGTGCCATGCTTCTTTGCGGGGTTATTGCGTTACACACTAACAGTACGAATGGCTTTCATTTTGACAGTTCAACAACATTCATTGCGTTATTAACGTTGTCGAGCCGACCAATTTTTCGAACATATGAAGCAATGGATTAGCAGCATCCTTCAAAATGATTCCAATTGCAATTGATAGTGCTTTACGCAATTAGGTAGCAGTGTTGAATGATTTAAAACATCAATGTCTTTTCCTTACAAAAAGAGACCTTTGTTTGAAGTTGGAACAGTTGCAGACATAAACTATAATATTGTTATAGAGTACCTAGAGACATAGGTGTAGCTACTCTCGTACGTCCAATCAATCAGCCGTCACACGCTGCGATGCATGATTGATCGCCACTGCAGGACACAGAGCCTCCCCAAAAGGAAGAAGTTTATTCATCACGTACACAAGCAGGTTGGTGACCACGACAGAAGCACTATGCACGTAACAGATCGTCTGAGATACTATTATTTACCAATCGCACATTTCAAGGTGCTTAGCTGTGGTGTGATTGCGTACACTTACAATTCTGACAGTTCAACAACATTCATTGCATTATTTTCGTTACTGAGCAGACGAATTTTTCAAACATTATGAAGCATATGGATTAGCAATTTCTTTCAAAATCTTTCAGTTTGTGATTGAAAATATACATAGGTGCTGGTCCTTTGAATAGATGTTGAATGCGATCTTACTTGTAAAACAAAGGAAATGGAATAGCATAACATCGTCATGTTTTGTCGTCCTCCATGGGAAAAAATCGTGAGTGTACCTATGCATAGGGTATGTTTAGTTGCGAATCCTCTAGTAAACTATAAAAGGCTATAGGTATGTTTTATAACTATATAGCAATAAGGGCCAAAGACGTAAGAGCTAAAAAGGGCGATGGGACACAGGCGTCCTCTCTGTGAGATGAAGTGAGCCATAATCTACCACGCAGGCCCAGTGCGAATTCGTGGATATCACATGTCTTCCAACTTTTGATTCTAGGACATGCCGGTTTCCTCACGATGTTTTCATTCGTCGTTTTGAGGGCAATGGTGATGAAACATTAATTTTCACAAAGGTTGAAACCTACGACCCACAACTTCTAAGTAGCGACCGTTACCAATGGGCCACCACTCACTGCTACTATGTACTACTTAGTATTACGAGAGTTAGATTAGAGTAAGTATATAAAAAAACCGGGGGGGTCGCTATAGCCGGGAGACATGACAGCCCGTTGGTGAGGTCACTTGTCACCAGTACATTGTCTTTTTTAGTAGTTAAGTACTAACATAGCTTAAGACTATTGATACTAACCCAATGGATGTACTAACATAGGATAAGGTTATTGTTACTAACCCAATGGGATCTTTGTTGTCCTGAGAATAAATAAATATATATATATATATAAACAATCAGGCAGTACTCTCACACCATGCTACCTGCCAAAACCAATAAGGATGTAAGTGAAAGTCACATAAACCGCTCAATTTATTTTGACAAGCCATAAATCGTATCTAATCATTCATAATAAGATGGACAATCGCTCAGATTACCGTTACGTAATCAGAACATGTGTTCGTTTATGATATTGATTAGGTAGATGAAAGTTTTTGCTCATTGGTTTGATCTCTCTTCCATGCTAATCGGATTTTGAGAATTAGCTACTTATAGTACACCTCGTACGGTAGTGCGGTTCAACTGTTTGTTTGAATGAAAGTTTTTTGATCTATAAGCATAGAAAGACATAATTAAATATGAAAAGAGTACCTATGCTTAGATGAGTGAGCCATGTTGAGAGGATGAATGAAAGGAAACGCCGGGAGGACATTGTATAGTGACCTTATTGGTGATGTTCTTCAGAAAGGTCAGGTGCTTAGGACTCGCAACCGGCGTGTATGTATGGCCAGATATATGAAAGTAAACGAAGCAAAATGAGTAGGTATGTAGGTACCTAAGGATCTTAGCAAGTGGTGTCCTGTAGTTTCTGCCTACCTGTATTTCATAAAATGTGAACCTCCAAATACCTACGTTAAAAATGTTCTATGCTAATTTTGACACATCTAGGTAAGCCTACTATCCTACTAATATTATAAACGCGAAAGTTTGTATGGACGGACGGATGGATGTTTGTTACCCTTTCACGCAAAAACGACTGAAGGGATTTGGATGAAATTTGGCACACAGATAGTTTATAACCAGAATTAACACATAGGATACTTTTCATCCCGATATTCCCACGGGATCGAAACTTATGCGGGTGAAACCGCGGGGTGCAACCAAAGACATTAAATTATTTACTTGAAATCTCTTTGGGTGCAACTAATACTAAATATAGTTTCGAATTTAGCACTTCTATACCAGCATATTTCGTGATTTGATTGTGTATGATAATCGTGATAGGTAAAATTAGAATGCAAACAGTCTACTTGTACTTCACATAAACATTATAACTATTATAAGTATAAAATGGGACAGGAAAATGTTTTGCAAACAATATCATATGACTCTTGTTTGTGTCTCTCCAGTCTGACGTTTCGTTTGTTTTCAGATTTTTCACTAACAAAGTTTCAGGTATAAATATGTAGACGAACTTTAATGTACAGTCACCAAAGGAGATATTATGTAACCAAGGGGTCGTCGGATATATGTAGTTGAAAAGTAAGAAACCGATGATTTTTTTCGAATAAAAAATATCTTTATTAATAGAAAACAATCAGTTCATTTATTAAATTAAATTTAACTCGAAAAAATCCATCGGTCGACCGTATTATTAACTAGAAGTATCCAAATTGTGGCTGGGATTAATGTATACAAAATATTTTAAAAAAATTAAAAGAGTAACGGTGGAGCTTGTTGCCCATTCTTCTCCATACGAAAACTACCATTTGGAAGGGACGACTAGAAACAATTCTATTTATTGTAAGTTTTGACGTTCAAGTGCCTCTTTTATGTACAGGCGCCAGCTCATCAAGCTACTACAATCTATCAAATTTCTTTAATAAATTTTTAACTTTATCGCTAAGGCGTTAGGTTCAAGGTTGACTGGGAAAATTTGACAGGTTCGGGTAGCTTCATGTGCTGGCGTCTGTACCTATTTGAAATAAATGCTTTGACTTTGACTGGCACAAGAATAAAATTAAAAGAAAAAAAAAACTTTTAAAATCAAGCTTTTATCACTATAAAAAGGACTAAAAAGTTAAAAATTATTTAAACCTGATAAGAAATAAATAAAAGCGTGTTACATTGTGTTTTAAATGTTCTTTAATGTTCCATCAAAATGTAACACGCTTTAATTTATTTCTTATCAGGTTTAAATAATTTTTAACTTTTTAGTCCTTTTTTTAAATAAGTAATAAAAGCTTGTTTTTAAAAAGTTTCTTTTATTTTTAAGATTTTAGTATTTTATTGATGCGAGATTGACTACGGCGTAGTAGTTCGTAGCGCGTAGCAGTGTTTTTCCGTTATAATATCAGTTTACTGCACTTAAGCTACCTGTTCATCTTTAGTCCCTGGTTACCATCTAGCACCAAAAGTACTCGTCAAGACGAATCAAACGAGCCCAAACTCGATGAGGTTATGTCGTTTAATTACTCAGTTCCTATGACCATCTTCCAGCTCCATCATCAGACCCTGGTTACCATCTAGCACCAAAGTACTCGTCTAAACGAATCATACGAGCCCAAACTCGATGGGGTTGTGTCTTTTAATTACCGAGTTCCTATGGCCATCTTCCAGCTCCGTCATCAGACCCTGGTTACCATCTAGCACCAAAGTACTCGTCAAGACGAATCATACGAGCCCAAACTAGATGGGGTTGTGTCGTTTAATTACCGAGTTCTTATGGCCATCTTCCATTCCATCATACCCTTGCTACCATCTAGCACCAGAGTTCTCCTCAAGACGGATCAAACGAATCCAAACTCGATGGGGTTGTGTCGTTTAACTACCGAGTTCCTATCGCCACCTTCCGGTTCCATCATCAGATCAGCTCCATGTCATAATAATTTTGCATTATCATCCGATTTACACATGCATGCAAAATTTCAGCTCAATCGGTTGAAGATATCTGCTTCAAAATTGAGTTGCAAGAGTCCACCCGAACATACTTGTTGAACATACATCGCAAGTTAAATAAAAGCTTATAAAAGAGAGCCTATCTATGCTCATCAGTGTGCGAAGTGGGGCTGTGGGTGATGATAATGACGCACATTGATATGTTACCTATGTAGATGATTATTTCCAAAGTATAAGGAAAAAGTCAAATGAATATATAGGTAGCCATATTTTTATGCAGTAACGCATATAAATATATACATCGATGACATAATCCCGACACGTCATACAATGCACAATAAAATAAAAATAGCGCGAAAAGGTTGCAATAAAATCAAACATTTGACATTGCATTTGATTTCTTGTGAAATAAGCATCACCTCTGTACCTAATTTTTCTGTTCTGTTTTTTTCTTGTCTGTTTATGTATGTCATGTGTGTATCATCATCTGCCTAGCCTTTTCCCAACTATGTTGGGTTCGTCTTCCAGTCTAACCGGATGCAGCTGAATACCAGTATTTTACATGGAGCGACTGATTATCTGACCTCCACAACCCAGTGACTGGGTAATACGATACCCCTTCGTAAGTTGACTGAAGACTGTTAAAGATCCACGAATAACAGCCGGGACCAACGGCTTAACGTGCTTTCCGAGGCACGGAGAGGTCTTGATATGTAAAGATGGTCACCCATCCACGAACCAACCGCGGCAAGCGTAGCTTAACCTGATCGATCGACCCGTGCGGCTGTTATTACTTAGCCCAAGCCCCTCATGTGTGTATATTATATAAATGGTAAAATAAATAAATACCCTGGGGGTAGACAGAAACTATAGAACGCCACCTGCTACAATCCTTACATACTCATTCGCTTCATTTATGTTCCTATGCAATTGAACGTTCAGTCTGATCTCAGTCTCAATCTGTCATAAATACCTCTGTCTGATGATATCCCTACACTTTTGACAAGTTTTTGACATTGATTGTCGCCGAGATATGATTGCGACTAGAGTTTGAACGTTTTTTCTTACGGAAATTGGCCTTCTGGCTGATCTGTTCACACACACTGACCTTTCTGTAGAACATCACCAAAAAGGATATTAAGTCCTTCTTGGGCGTCCCCTCTCTGCGTATCCACTCACATCTACCTTGTAAATAATCGTTTCGTTTATTTATAAATACCTTTTGTCAGTCGCCTTTCAATCATCCTCACATGACCAAACCATCTTAGCATAATAATCTTTTAAATTTTTGTCACTACATCTTCGTTTAAACCGCAACGTATCAAACACTTTAATCTATCTTCTATCTATACTATAATAAAGCTGAAGACTGTTTGTTTGAACGCGCTTTTCTCTGAGAGTATCTGTCGAATTTGAGAAATTATTTTTGCATTGATCAGCTGGTCGATTCTGGAAAAATCTCACCGTGAAAACTCAAGTGAAGTGAGCTTGATGTGAGTTGTCAGTAGTGTCAATCCCTAGCATTATTTGGAATGACAGCTCACTCCACGCTCACTTCACCTAAGTTTTCACGGTGAGATGGTTACAGAATCGCACTGCTGGCTACATGCTATTTAACATCACGCTAGGACTATTAGGAGCCGAGCAAAAAAAAACGAAAACGAACTTATTTATAGCGCGGGCAGGCGATGCGATGCGACATGAATGCAGGGGAAGAAACGCGTACAAAGTCGCAGGTAGTTTGAAACTTTGAAGTCCTTACACTTAGTGAAAAAGATCAAGAGAAACCGCCAAAAAGCGTCCATTACGTTGTTGTCAGATTATATCGGTCATTGACGCACATTAGTAAAACATGTATCTTGTAATATGCTATCGAAATATAGGTTACTGATAACACTATCTTATCTTTAATAGGCGGAATTATTATCATAGAAAATTTATGCTGGTAATGGCAGGACAAGTGCTTTTGCCTTTTCTACCTCGTAGTCATATCTTTATTTGCATTTTCATAATGTTAATAAGTTACTGTTAAAAGGTCGTCAAGGTTACGGACCCTGTAGGGTTACTTAACTCTCCAGACTTCTTACTGGATCCACGCTACTTCTATCCACCCTGGGTCTCGTACTTTGGGCGTCTCGGTGTCTCACGACAGAAAGAAATATATCGTAGCAAAATATATTCGTGAAACTTATAGTAAATGAAAAAATTACATTAGAACATATTCATTTTATATTCAAAATTTACTTCATAAGCACTTCATATACACATGAGTTTGTTTATCCAATACTTTGTATATCCAACTTCTGCGCACTGGTGTACTTTTTTTACTGCATAGTCACAGAATCACTAATAGTAATATACTCGTAGTTCAAAACTTGCCAACTGCCTACTTAATAGGTAGGTAGGTAGGTATTTTTGGAGTTGTCGATTCGCCCACAGATAAATTAATTGCGTGCGAATCGCTTACAGAAAAAAAATTAATTATTAAGAGTGTAGATTCGTCCGTTTCAGGCTGTAAACTCGTGCGAATCAACAGACAGCAAAAACATTAATTTCGAGCGTATCGCCTAAAAAAAATAACCATATTTAAGAGAGTAGATTCGTCCGTTTCGGAATGCAAATTCCTGCGAATCAAACAATAAACCGTAAAAAATAAGAAATAATTCCCTATTTTTATTATAATAGTTATTAGGTAACATTAATTAAATAAATTATTATAGAAATAAATTTATATTTAGATCAGTACCTGACATAATAATTGTCTAGAAGTTTAATTAACTAAACATAAATATATTATTATATTAATTATACACAGTACAGTATTAACATTTAAGTGCCTAAATACAGTCTTAATTATATTCGTATTTTATTATTCATATAAAATAATATTTGTTGACTGTTTTCATTAATTATTATTCCACCTCCCAACAGTGTAACGACCTATAAATTATAATATGAAAGCTTCAGTTGTTATAAGTCGGAATTGCGTGACTTAACTCTATCATAATTGTGCTGAAACAAATTTTTTTTTCCTTTGTAATGACTAGTTGTTTTATATAAATAATAAAATTGCCCTTGTGAACTCAACAAACACAGGTTCTTCAAGAAAACTGCGGAAAAGAAAGCCTTTTGACATTGAAGATGTTGTAAATATTATTTTAATAAATAAGCTTTCGAGAATTATTAAAATTATTATTTAATTAACTGATGCGTGTGTATCAAATAGCTTGGAGATATTTAATCTGTCCAGTCGATTATTGAAGCAGTTCCGTATGGGAGCCGTCACAACATTTTCCGGGAGCCTATTCCATGCTATTACAACTCGGTTAGACAAGAATTGCTTCGAAGACTTTTTTGCTTGGTGATTCTTTGAATATACACAAGTGGTTAAAAAAATACCGCTTTTAGGCCATTTAATATAATTATTATATTGTATAACTATAAGCAGAATGTAATGTTAATAACGTTACGGTCGTTAGTTTCATCTCACCTTCACGCTACACACTAAAAGATATTTCAAAAATCACTTTAGCACCCTAATAACACTATTATAGGATTAAATTGTTGTACTAGGTGCAGTTATGTGACCAACTAGTTTAACTAGTAATTTGGCTACTGTCGTAATTATATCCGTTCCTTTTGCATAATTTTTAGTAGCTTAGAAATCTACCACCATTATCCCATAATTTGGTGATACATAAATATGGGATATTTTGTAATGGCGACGAAATTGGTGACAAAAGCGAGCGGTAATCGGGATTAGGGATTGTGAAGAAGTAAATAGGTATAGTTACCGGCACGTAAGTTGGCAAGAGATTTTGTAGTGGGGGAAGTTCCCGTACGCAAAATATCATATATTTATACATGCGTGAACTTCCTCCACTACAAAACCTCTTGCCAACTTACGTGCCGGTAACTATACTGTATCACCTTAATGTAACTTTGCAATGGATAGGAATATTAAACATTGTTTTAATCCAGCCAGACCTTATCTAAGATTTGAAAGAGGTTAATTTCTACAAGAAACTTTCGTTTGCAAACAAGTGTCGGACTGTCGGCTTAGAGACAAAGTTAACAAAATGTTACGTGACGCCGAGTTGTAAATCCGCCACACTATCGTGAATAGTGAAACTTGTGCACTTACATAGTTTAGCTTGATTTCATGGCACGGCAATGCAAGGTCCCTGAGAACTTTACAAGTGATAAAACAGCTATGTAAGTTTTAAAGGCCGTATCTCTCTACCCGAATTAACTTAGGCTAACGAACAAGACAGTTACAATTCTTACACAAAACTATGTGCATAGAGCGATGATTTAGACAGCAATATTACACAAAAACCAAACACAACGGTTCCATGCAAAACACATACTATAAACATTTCACGAACCATATTGATAAACATTTCAAGCATGAAACTATTTTAAAGCAACTTCAATAAAATTAATAGGTGTTAAAGTATTAATTTCAACAGAACGTTTTTAAGCCTAAAAGACCATGATATTCATGACACAACATAGCTAGCTAAGTAGAACGCTACCTTCAACGTTACCGTCCAAGATAACGATTAAAATACTTATGGTAATGTCGGTGAAGTTATACGTAATACTAATTAACCTAATATTATCACTACATAATCACTGCTATAAGATCATTATCGCTATACAAATCACTTTCTCTTCAAACTCGTATAGTGGCTTTTTAACGATATTCGTTTAGAAACGTCATCAAACACTTTCTTTGACAGGGTTGGCTTTTGGTGACTGAAAATATCTTCAGGAAACGAGAGCGTGAGGGTCTGGGATCGCTATCTTGTAGAGCAAAGCTTTCCTGTGCTGTAGAACAGTTTTAGCCAGGTTATGATTATGAACCAAAGCTTAAGCCAAAATAAATATGTCAACCTGTCCTCATACCGATGATCTGATCCTGAACTCGACATCAGAATGCAATAATAAAGAAAGTTAACGACACTAACTAGAGTTGTCCGAACATATTGCACTATTACTGTTTCCGCTGGCCCAGCATCGCGTGAGAACATGCGACCACCGGCCACCGGCCTTGAGTCCTTCGCTGCCTAGCCTAACTACTTCAAATCAACTTTTATTACTATACTATCGCTCCGGACAAGTTTCTACTCCATACCCACTATATAGGGAGCTACTCACTTTATATTTATTTATAACCCTCTCGCTAGACAGTTGCCAACCGATGGAAAGACGAAATGTATGCGGAAGGATCAACTCTTTTATTTTAAAAAGGCATTGGCTTCTCAGAATGGATGTAACATACGGACTTGGCAGAGTCACAATTTTGCGGTAATTATTTACATGAATGGTAATGAGGAGAGAGATAGTATCGAATATGTCCGTACAGTACAGCAGCTGTTGGATAGCGGTTGTATTTTTAAATCGTAAACTTGATTCAGAAATCTTTTCTAGTTTATCGACCAATATTTTCAGTGGAGTCTTCAAAGAAAACGTCAGTGGGAGACAATTTATCGACGTGCTCGACACGACACGTGCGAGATAAAACGCAATTGTTCTGGATTCATGACATTTGGAACTGCTCTCATTCTCTTAACATGTTGCATAACACGACGTCCCAATTACCGACGGTTGCATGAACAGTCTCGCACGACACCTATGTCATACGCAACTGCTATGATTGTGAACAATCACTTCCGCCCAATTTGTCGGCCACTTCCGACCGATTATATGTAGGTGATACTGCAGTTTTGGTTTCCTGTGTTTTTATTCACGCAATTCTCATAACCTACATACAATGGAAAAGCGTTTACAAACCGAATGCGATGAAGCTGTAAAGATTTATACTGATGAATCTATATTTCTACAGGCCCGGCATCATTCGGATGCATTCGGATGTTGGTCGGCTCTAATCGGCTAACGCTGCTGGGCGTCAGCCAAGCCATTCCCGCCGTTTCGACGGATTTAAATTTGGAACACTACTTTTTTTCTGTGGCAGTAGTAGTTTGACGAGGTGAACAATCTCTATCCGTTTAGAAATATACAAATCACATGTGTTATGGACATTTGCTATAGATGGTTGTAGGAAAGAGATGTCCCAATTTCTGTACATAGTAACATAAATGTGGGTACTGGGTGCTGCACCTTACTCTGTGACACGAATACCTCGAATTCGTATCCTGCTTGTCGTTGTTTATGATTCAACGTGCGTAAATGTAACGGTTATATGAAAACGCGTGTTTAGACAACACCTCACGAATTATATACTTTCGGCGTACTGTTTCATGTATTTGTATATTGACCTGCTTCTATGAGCTACCTATGAGGATAACTAAACTACTTATTATATCAGTGCTTTTGTTCGATTTTCCTGTTCCATCAATATTTTCAAATTATTTCTGATTGAGGAAAATATAATAGGTATTAGACATATTGTTTTGTTTACCATTCGCAGTGATTTGTACATATCCACTGCCAAGGTATACAAGATATTTTTTTGGTTCTATTGGTGAAAAATCATAGAGATGATGGACAGCCTGCTACTGCATTAGGTTCTATAAAAGCCGTATGGTTAAATGTAAGTATTAAAAATAACAACCAATTCAATTGCTGTTATAATAATGAAATCCCTAGAAAAGCACACGTTAAGCCTCGATGACACAAACTAAAGGATAATAAAGAACTGTGATGAATGTCAATTACACAGAAGATGACTGGACACTGTATTCATTTGACAAACACATAATATTGTTCTAAAAGTTGAGCCTATCTATAAAGCACTTTATACGGCGTCGTGCATGCGGGACCCTGTTCAACGAGGAACAAATTGGCAATTTGACAAAAATGCAACGAACCGACTCGTACAATGTACACACTCACATATGTACAGATAGTAAATCAGAGCGCACGCTGCGCTCGATGATTGAATAACATCGAACTGGACTGGTTCATTGGACTCATTCTATTCGACAAGCTCTTCAGATTTGTCATTATATGAATCGGTATAGCGCTATCTATGCAACCAACACATGGCATTCAATGATCAACTCTCGATTTTGTCATCTCTAAACATAAAAAAGAAGCTACTGAAACTGCGAAGGCGTATGAAGCAACCGTTTGAACTGTACAAATAAAACTTAGAACGAATATTAGAAGTGGGCAGATATGAGCGGTATTTGCTTGTGACCTTCTCTTGATGCTCATTATGGACGAAGTCGAACGTTTACAATCCTATTCGAGTGCCTCGTAATACATTCTATCTCGTTTACACTTAACAACACACACGTTTTTGTGCAAACCGTGTCAAACATTTTGGTTAGATGTTTGCACCAAACATTATATCGTCAACATAACGTTTTACAAGTGTCTTCATGGAATAGAGCAGCTGATGTCACTATGTACTTGAATCACCAAATAATCGCGATGTGTACACAAACAACACCGGTTAACCTGTGCACGTATATATATCTAGCTAACCTCGCGCTCACAGCCGCGTCCGCTGCGTCTGTGGTGTGACAACAAGCGTCAAGCAGCGCACAAATAATTACTGTTTGCTTTGCTCCTGCAGTCCTGCCCCTGGTTTTAGTTCTCACTTGGCTGGTCTTTACCCTCTCGTCATTTTATTATGTTTACCAAGGAGGGTCGACAGCATGCTAAATAAAAACATACAACTCTCATTTAGGGGGCATTGGCTTCAACTCACCTGTGCTCTATTGATGACATCGTGTGGTCCCCGCCAAGTGGTGGCTGCTGGAGATTTCCTTTTGGCCAGCTCAAGTGTAGCTTCACTTGGACATCGTTCAAACATAAGCACACGTTCTGCGACTGAGCCACGCGTGAGGAACGGGCGCACGGGCGTCACTCCTCCTGCTGCGTTGGCGGGCTCACCGGCGCCGGCGCTGGACGCGCGCCGAGCTCGCGCCTCGAATTTAGAGCGCGCCTCCGTGACATGGGAGCCCAGGGACGCCCGGCGCTCGCCGCTGGCGCCGGCGGCCGGCTTCCTCGCTCCTGTCTCCAGCCTGTCCTGGTATCTACTCTTGGCGTAGTCAACCAGTGACAGCGGTGGAACCACGTCCGGCCGCTCTGCAGTGCGTTCGGCCACCACACCACCGGTGCGCAGCGCCCGCAGCAGGCGCTCCTCCTCGCGGGCGACCTCGAGCCGCATAGCAGCGGGGTCGGCCCGCCTCGCGCCTGCGCCTGCGCCTCCTGTACCATTCCGCTCCGGTACCAAGTCTGGAGGAAGCATAACCTCTATGGTCTCTCCTTCGGGCTCGAAACTCTCACGGCGTGTGTCGGGTCTCTGTTCTCTTCGGACGTCTGGTCTTTGTTCCCTAGGCGCGTCCGGGCGATGAACCTGTCTAATATCGGGTCTCTGTTTTATTTCGGGTTTAGGTTCCGGCCTAGGTTTAGTCCTCAGACTCTCTGCCAATTTGAGGCCAGGCGTGGGCCTGCACGATAATATTTCCGTGGGTGCGAGGCCACGCGCCTTCCAAGTCTGATATATGGCTTCGGCATGGTCAGAAATCTGTTTAGCAATAGCGGCTATGTCCTCCTCGCCCGTGTCTATCTCGCGGCGGGCCGTGGCCGCCATGACCGAGCCGCTCACAGCCTGCGAGCTAGGCAGAGGTGTTGGTACGTACCGCACCGGCAGCTCTAGGGCCGCCCCGTTTGCCCCATCTACACTCACAGCTCACAGAAACACCACAGGAAGTGCACTTAATAACCGATATCACTGAAAAGAACAGCACTGCGGCAAGTCGCGGTGCAGCACTGGGAACAGCTGTAAGAGCGCGCGTCCAACAATAAACAAAGGCGACGATCGCGTGCGTCGGGTGTGCGACGGCGGCACACGACGAGCCGGCAGAGGGACGGCGCGCGGACTGCGGCGCGGCGCCGGTACCCCGCGCCCGCCGGCCGCCCGCCTCCCCGCCTCCTGGTTCCCGTTCCCGTCTCACGGCCTCCTTGGTCATTCACTGACACTAATTATTAGGCATGCCGTTTTCAGCTTACAATACACAGCTTTCCTGAAACCGGAAGTGAGTAGATACCTACTCATTCAAGGACATCTTTCATTTTAACTTAGGTACTCGGGATATCTCTAGATAGGTACGTACTATTTGTTCTGATTGTCATCCCACCCAGTGATGGATTTAGTATTGGAACATGTAATGTTACAAATTCTGGCCTTGGGCTCAGTTGTGTTGGGCGGAATCAGGCGGAATGCATTTGGGCATTTAGCTGCAGGGCGATGACAAGGACAATACCACAGGTCCACAAAGATTGTAAAATTCCAGACAAGACAGTATGATCATAAAATGTAAGGTGGTATCACAATTTTTTTTTTATTGACCTGCATAAACTCTCTTAATATTATGAATAATGGTCGTACTACGACTTTTATAGAACTTTAATGTGACCAAGGAAGAGCTTTTATAGCATTAAGCTTTTTATACAGCTAATAAGAATTCACAAAGTCTATTTTGGTCAAATCTATAAAACGCTCTATTTAATCATGTTTTTTTTAGAACTACATCGTGGTGTGTGTGTGGCATGCGTCACTATTCCAGTGATGTCTTATCTGTGACGAGCGAATCTGTGGCGTCGTCGGGCGATGCGTCGCGCACGCGCGTTGCTGCTACAAATAGCACGCGCGCCTTGTATTTATTTACACACTCCCTACTTTTTTATTTTTTTGTATCATTCTACGAAGCCACGACACTGCACCCGGCCTGCCTCAGAACGGCCGGGAAGATACACGGATCGGATATTCAACACGAAACTAATTTTATTCGTTTTAAATATAAACAATGAAATCATTGTTTTTGAAAATGCGAACGGCTGGAACTATTTACAATTGGAAATAGAAATGGTTGATATCTTAATCGGAGCAGTAAATGCTTTCGCTCGCGATCCTTTCACGAGCGTTTTGTGATAAGTATCAATAAATAGAATAATTTACATGTTATCGAAGGCTATAGAATAATATACAAAGTTAAAGTAAGATCACATTCAGACTCTATTGAATTCTAAGATCGACTGGAACTGATAAATATGACTAAGTTCAGTATTTCGTTTAGACTTCTAACTAACTTCTAACAACTATTTATAATAAAATTCCACATAATCTCAAAGAACACCCCACACGCATATTTAAAACTAAACTGACTGAATTGCTATTACAAAAATGTTACTACTCTGTAAATGACTTCTTGAATGACAAAGATTTATAACTGTACCTTGACTTTTTTTTATTTTCTTGTAATTTGCATTTTAAATACATTTTTTGCAATAATTTATAATTTGATGACATAATTTTTATTTTTTAATGTAATGACTTTTTATTGTGACAATTTATTTATGTGTATAATATAAATTTTTTTGGTGTCTTGTTATTTTAATGTCAATGTAATGTAACCTAATGTTTTTGCACGCCGTAAGGTAGAATGTAGCGGAAACATTGTATTCTGTACCATCTCAAAACTGTACCTACATTGTGAGCAAATAAATATTTCTGATTCTGAAGGAAAAGCCAACACAAAACTAAAACTTAAAGCATTTATTTCAATTATACCATTTACTTTTTGAATTGTCAAAGAGTCGGACAGTTAATCAGAAATTTGAAGCTAATTGCCCATTCCAAAATGTTGATCTCCATAGAGATCTACATTTACTGTATCATCGGCTCTCTGCTATCTAAAGAAGAACAAGAAACTCCAAGGAGACTCTTTCAGAATCAAGATACCTATTATTAAAAAATCCAACCACCGTACAGTATTTTAAAACCTGGGGGCCTACTCCGAAGTGCAAAGTGCGAATGTTCGGATCGGACCGACACATGGCCGAACCGAAATTATTATTGAAAAATGCGAAAAAAGTTCGGATCGGCTCAGTTGGGTCGGGACCATAGTCAATATTCGAAAGAGTGCAGGGGGCCTACTCCGAAGTAGTATCGGCCGAATGTTCGGCCGTTTCCTGCTACGAAGTTACTATTTGGTTCGGTCGGTTCCGATCTTACACTCCTACACTCTTTCGAATATTGACTATGGTCCCTACCCAACTGAGCCAACCCGAACTTTTTTTCGCTTTTTTCAATAATATTCGGCTCGGCCATGTGTCGGTCCGATCCGAACATTCGCACTTTGCACTTCGGAGTACGCCCCCAGGAGTGTAGGATCGGAACCGACCGATCAAATAGTAACTTCGTAGCAGGAAACGGCCGAACATTCGGCCGATACTACTTCGGAGTAGACCCCCTGATTCAGGCATTGAATAAAATCCAGGCAGACTATATAGGTTACAAATTTAGGCATAAAATGCTCATCTAAACTAAAAAGAACACGACGATACAAAGACTATGTCTGCATCAAGTTTTTCTGTTGGCGTCTGAAATCCTTTGATATATCTTGATAATAAATCACTGAGAGGCAAGATAAAGAGACAATGTTCCAGAGTAGCCTCGCTTGTTTTGTATCATCTCGCGCATAGAACACCCTTTTTTTTTTTTTTTTTTTTTTTTTTTTTTTTTTTTTTTTTTTTTTTTTTTGAGGATGGGAAATCATCAAATAAATGACCCCTCCCGCTCTGGGTGGAGCAGAAGGGAGTGTCAGACTTTTACTGACTAAAACCCACCCGTGTTCCTTCCTTAGCCCTTTATGTCCCAGGGCAGCGGTAAACCCTTTCGGATGGTCCCGCTACCCTGGCAGGCTTCGGCCCTATGGGGCCCCGTCTCTTTTGCTGACATCTCTTTGAGGCGCGCGTGGAACACGTACACGCCGTCCGGCACGGGCCTAGTCCTGATCGGACGGAGAGCTACCCATTACTCTCCGCCCGCAGGCCCGCGCCTACGGTGGCCGGGAGTCGTCACGCGGCTCCCGACGCCCGGAGCGTCTCCCGCGGCGGCTGAGGCGTGAGGTGCGCAAAGTGCGTTCCCTCGCCCACCCCGCCACCTCCTTCGCTAGCATGACTGCTTCGCAGAAGGAGGTGAACACAGAACACCCTAAAGTCGTATTTACTTGAACTTAGGTACTTAATTAGAAAGAAAGAGAGAATAACGTTTGTTTGACCACAGTTCGTGAAACACAAAATACAAATAACAGAACAAAAAAAATTTTTTCACAACATTAGTGTGTACCTCACGGCTGCTCCAAAAAGTTTCAAATGTTCAATTAGAAAAAGTATTGCATACTTTAGCTAAGCTTTTGATAGCTCTATCTAAAGTCCTTCGTATTCAAATTTGGTTTAACGAATTGAGCTGGTAGCAAGTTTTCTAAGTATTTAGCGGCCTTGGACAACAATATTCAGTTCGGTCTTCGTTGTACCGTGGCAGTTGAAGAAACTAGGAACTGTAATCACCATTTTAAGCGAACTTTGGTTACAGTTACAGTTGTTGATAGTGTTCAAGAGGATAGATACTGGGTACAGTCCTTGGAACGTAAATACGTTGTTAAATCTAACGGCGCAGCCTTTACCAAAACTGGTCAGCGTATTAGTGGTTTTAGCAGGTTCAATATCATAAGAATTGTGCTGGAATATTGCAGTCCGTCGTGAAGGTGGTACGACAGCGGCTCTCCTGACATTATATTATATCCTCTGAAGACACCCACCACGCAACTATCGATGTGACCCTCTGCTGGAGTGACTGACACCAGCCAGTGTTATCCGACCTTTTCGGTGATTCCAGTAACTTCGTAACAAACATAGACGGCGCAACTTGCTGCGCCATTATTCGAAATCTACAATTAGGAAACTATTTAATTATTACACGTAACATGCGAACTATATGGAGCTCAATATTACAAATCAGTACCAACACTTTAAATTGAAACGCGAATTTACCGAAACATCACGGTTCTGCGTAGAGCGGCCATTTGATACGGCTCTTAATAAGATTAACTCAATGTAACCACTGCTTGTGTTATGTAAGCTTGTGTAACGAGTCTGTGCTATACTTGGCTGCGTTCTGCAGCTAAATATAGTTAAAAAACACGCCAAAACGCTATTAGTAACGTAAATATTCACGCGCATGAGATGAACTAGATAATGAAAATTATTTCCGGTTTGCTTCACCTAGATTCCATTTCCGGGTTTATAGAAGTTGCAGTAGGTATAAGTACCTTATAACCTTGATATGCAACGTTGTTTTTGCCGAAACAGTCTGTGATGCGTTTTCAAACGTAGTTTGAAATTCATGTTCCTGTAATTTCATCAGATAGAAGAGTACTTCTATCTGGAACTAACCGAACCAACCTAATGCTACTTCGATAAAAAAAAAATCAATAGGGTGATAAAAGATCCCTGGACGACTCTGTGGCATGTAACTAACTATTGCTAATGATGAAAATAAAGAAAGAAAATACATATACATATTTAGCACAGACTAAAAGACATCCAATACACCAAATAAAAAGTGTAAAGTCCGATGTAAGAAATTAGCAGGAAAGTGTGCCAGACTTTTACTGACTAAAACCCACCCGTGTTCCTTCAGTTGCCTGTGCCAAGGGCCACGGTACCTGTTTCGAATAACCCGCAGCCCTGGCGGCATCGGCCCTAGAGGCCCCGTCAGTTCGTGCTGACATCTCTTTGAGGCGCGCGTGGAACACAACGCGCCGTCGACCCGGGCCTGGTCCTTACCGGGCGGCGAGCTGCCCATTGCTCGCCGCCCGCAAGCCCGCGCCTACGGTGGCCGGGAGCCGGCTATTGACTCCCGTCCAGGGCGTCTCCTACGGCGGCTAGGGGCGTGAGGGCGCAGCGATTGCCTCTCCCTCACGCGCTCCGCCTCCTCCTTTGCGAGCATTACTGCTTCGCAGAAGGAGGTGACGGCCTCCCATTCACTCTCGCTCCGTACCATGGCCTGGACCAGGGCCGGACGCGAGAGATCGCTGCCGCCGATCGCCGCCACGAGGACACGGCGGTGCCCCGCCCAAGCCGGGCAGACCTCCACCGTGTCCTCCGGGCGATCCACACAGTGGTGACACCCTGGCGTTTCCTCCCGCTTTATCCTGAACAGGAACCTCCCGAAACAACCTTGTCCGGTGAGGACCTGCGTCAGGCGGAAGGTGAGGGCGCCGTGGCGCCTCTCTAGCCACTCCTCAAAGAGGGGACTTATCGCCGCTATTGTGGCGTGCCCAGCACTGGGTTGCGACAATCGCACTCTCCATGCCGCTATGAGATCCCGCCGGAGCTCTGTCCGCTGTGCCGTGATTTCTCGCGGCAGCGGAGTTACGCCCCGGCGTTTTGCCTCCTCTCGCCACTCCCATATGTGAGCGAGGACCTTGGCCTCTAGATCCCATGGCGGCAATCTGGCAAGGAGGCTCGCCGCCTCAACGGAGACCGTGCGGTATCCTCGGATCAGCCGGACAGCCATGACCCTTTGGGACGCGTTCAACCGGCGGGCTGGTCGCTTCCTCAGGGAACGCGCCCACACCGGTGCCCCGTAAAGGGCCATGGACCGCACGACCCCCGCATAGAGCCTCCGGCAGGAAGCGTTTGGTCCCCCTAGATTGGGCAGGAGCCGCCTCAAGGCAGCCCCGGCCCGCTCCAGTCTGGGTGCCAAACGTCGGAAATGCTCCACGAAATTCCACCGGCTGTCGAGGACGAGTCCCAGGTACTTCATCGTCAGCTCGACGCCGATGTGAACCCCTCCCGCCATTTTCCACTGCACCTGCAACATTAATACTAAAAACAGTAAGCACAAGCATAATCAGTCTAAAATGATTTCGCTGGAAAAGCGCCGTCGCCTTATTGACGTAATGTTTGTGTGCAAAGTGATGGCCAATAAAATTGACTGCCCACAGATACTAAATTCTTTTAGATTTCGTGTGCCTTCAAGAATTCCTCGTAAGCCAATTACACCACTCTGCCCACCGCTCCGACGAACAGTCTTGGGCGCTAGTTCCCCTGTCGCGAGGTTAAGCAAGATAATTAATGAATGTAGCGATCTAATCGACTTGCACTTTGACTCACTATACAGTTTAAAAGCGAAGACTTTGAAAAACCTTTGATAATTATTAATTTACCTTTTTGTTTTTTTTCTTCTTTGTTCTCTGTTTCAGAATCTATTACTTTTCGGATACTAACTAGTAGTTGCTATAAATTAGGGTAGTTTTCTTTTAATTTTTTTTCTGTATCGTACGTACAACTTTCGTTTTGCTGAGTTTACCTTTAAGTGATTGTACACTATTGTTTATCTATTTTTGCTTGTTTTTATGCCCATAACTGGTGAAAACAATCGTTGGTAGACCAATAAATAAATAAATAATGTGCCCACTGTTGGGACACAGGCCTCCTCTCTGTGAGAGGGAAAGAGCCGTAAGCCACCACGCGGGCCCAGTGCGGGTTGGTAGATATCTATCACATATCTTAGGATTTTTTGTTATGTTGGTTTCCTCACGATGTTTTCCTTCACCGTTTTTGAGAGGAAATAAATCACACAAAAGCGCCTGCCTGAATTGGAACCCACGGTGTAAAACTGAAGGCCCATTCTCGTAATTTAAAACGTTCAAAATCTAGTCGCAGTCTCATCTCAGCGACAAACAAACGTCAAAATGTAGGGTAATTAGAGGTTTTTTTTGACAGATTGAGGCTGTGATCGATCAGACTGTGAACGTTCTTAAAATTACGAGAATTGCCCCTGCGGTAAGTCGACGCCGTTAGCACTGAGCCACCACTGCTTTCTGCACATCAACAACAGTGTTGAAGCAAAACTATTCTATACTCCATTTACAATAGCATTAGAAAGAAGTTAAAAAAGGTTATTTTTAATGCACACTTTGTAACAAAAGTACAATAAACATTGTTACATTACGATAGACGCCGAATTTATTATGATACTAGCTTCTGCCCGCGGCTTCGCCCGCGTGGATGTCGGAAACTATCCCACGGGAACGTGCTAACAGGATAAAATGTATGTGCTTCCCCAGAATACCATCTATCTCACGGGCCCTTTGTGGCTAATTACAATAGAAAACCAATTGTGTCTCATTAGTGGTGATTAAGAGGGTATATTATGATATCTTTACCTAAGTACCTATCTAATTAAAAAAAAAAAAAAACTCAATGACAGAAAATTAAATACCTAACTACCGTACCTAAATAAACCTATTTTTGATGATAACTAATCTAAACTCAATAAGTATGCAAAATCCCTAAAAACTAATATCTATACGAATGACTAATCCTACCTAACAGTATTATAAAATAACCTACGGTCACTACGTACACTATCAAATATACTACCTATACTTTAAAATTAAAATCTATACCTACGACTTATATAAAAATAAACCTAAATAACTCTAAAAACTAAAAGGAATAAAAATTAACTCCACTGCGGGTGACGTAACCTACGACAAACTTATTATTTGCGGTTGGCACAGTATCGGGTCTAGGGATCGGACCGCAAAATTAAGTGTGTTTTTTATTGTATATACTTTTCCGGGATAAAAAGTACCCAGTGTGGTGCCCAGGATATTAAAGAATAATTATACCAAGTTTCATCGTAATCGAACCGGTAGTTTTTGCGTGAGGCCTGAACAAACAGACAGACAGACAGAAAAAATTTTTTTAATCACATTTTCGGTATCGGTGTCGGTCTAGTAACACCCCCTGCCATTTATTTTTTTGATATTTTCAATGTACAGAATTTTCACTTCTACAGATTTATTATAAGTATAGATATTTTTACAGCAGCTGTCACACTTATTTGTAACCATTTTAACTATTTATCTTATGAAATTATGTGGCTTTCATTTATTTATATTATTTAACTCCAATTTAATATTACAGTGTCAATGCTAAAAACCTAAAAGAAGCAGGGGTGAACAATACCTGGAACGTTATTCGTTTCACTATAATTCTACCGAATTTACAAATTAACGTTGGTGAAACTTCTTTAGCTTCATCATCAGATGATAGTGACTAAATTACATGATGAAGACGAAGAAATGTCACCAACGTGTGTTGTAAGTTGTTATTTAAAATAAAATATTTAAAAAACATGATTATTATTTCCATTAGTCTTAATTTTTAAATCATCATTGTGATCGGTTGTTTCATTCATTCATTTTGTTGTAAGTTTGTAATGTGTGATGAAGACGTTACTATAAATAAAGCATAATTTTAAAATATTTTGTTCATATTATAAGTCCATATTTGTTAAAACAATTTTAATTAAGGTGGATGCGCTGCAGTAGCCCGCGAAATCAGACGAATTCGGAGCAATTCTAATGTAAAGGGATGTATTGATGATTTTTAAGGTTAAAATTGTATTATTACCTACATATTTCTTATTGTTGCGCATCATATTATTTTTATTAAGGTACAACCTTACACTGACCTGCAAATTGCAAAAAACGCAAGAAAATTAGAATTTAAGCATCTCCCTTAAAATTGTTTTATCATAACTGAAATAAAATGTTTTGCATTCCTGCTTCTACGAGCCTCTTTTTTCTAATGCTATTATAACTGGACTATAGTTTAAACACACACGGTAACGTCATATAACATAACAACAACGATACCAGCCTCATACAGGGAAGGCACGGGCATTGATCACCCTGCTTGCATGCGAGTTCGGGGGCCACGATTACAGGCTTATATAACACAAAACAATCAATCTCCCCAGCCTTTTCCCAACTATGTTGGTGTCGGCTTCCAGTCTAACTGGATGTAGCTGAATACCAGTATTTTACATGGAGCGACTGCCAATCTGACCTCGACAACCCAGTTACTGGGTAATACGATACCCTTTGGTAAGACTGGTTGTCAGACTTTCGGGCTTCTGACAACCCGTAACGACTGTCAAAGATCCATGAATGACAGCCGGGACCAACGGCTTAACGTGCTTTCCGAGGCACGGAGGGTCTTGGTATGTAAAGATGGTCACCCATCCACAGGCCAACCGCGGCGAGCGCAGCTTAAACTGATCGATCGACCCGTGTGGCTGTTATTACTTAGCTACAAGCTCCTCTTATATAACACAACATCACGCCTTTATTCCCCGAAGGGTTATGCAGAGGTATATACTTATGTGGTGTATAAATGACACCTACACATATCGTAAAACTTATTAAACTACATTTTACTTGATTTGACCATAGACCACAACAATGTAGAGATGAGTAGATTTCTATACACCACATTACCACCGAATAAGGTAGAGCCGAGGAGGCATAATACACACGATTATACCAAGTACTAGCTGCGCCCCGCGGTTTCACCCGCATTATAAGTTTCGATCCCGTGGGAATATCGGGATAAAAAGTATAATCCAACTGTTTACCAAATTTCATCCAAATCCGTTCAGTAGTTTTTACGTGAAAGAGTAACAAACTATCCATCCATCCATACAAAGTTTCAAGTTTATATTATTAGTAGGATAGGATATAGCCAGAGTGGGTAAAATAATGTGGGCCGAGGACCATTTGACGAAGACAAAACATTTCTATACGTGCTCTTAACGTTACATAGCCCGTAGGCTTCAACAACAATGATGTAACAGTTTTAAGGGTCTTTACTGGTTCCTGCACCCTAATTACGTAACACACTTTATCAGTGAGTCATTTTAAAGGATATTGCTAATCCATTGCTTCATATGGTCGAAAAAAATTGTATGTAACAACGTAAATAACGCAATGAATGTTGTTGAACTGTCAAAATAAAGCCATTGCTGCTGTTACTGTGTTACGCATTACCCCGCTGCCCATTTTAGGATCTTAGTTCGACGAACTTAAAGTGTTGTGTATGTATCGAGCTTTTCTATACTATCTGATACCAATATTATAAAGAGTTTTTAAATCTGTAAGTTTGTATGTAGAGGGTAATCTTCAGAACTATTCTATTGATCCGATTCTTAAAATCTTTCACTAATAGGAAGCCACAATATTTCCGAATGGATAATAGGATTTTATGTTAAAACAAGAACCACGTGGATGAAGGCCCGGGCAGAAGCTAGTCAGTTATAATAGTCATTGATTGATCTAATATCGTATCATTGGTATCTTGAAACAAAGGCAATTTCGATAGCGTGTGTATTTTGGACACGTATGAAAATTTTAATTTTCGCAGACCGCATCTCCTTTAATCTTATCGGCACACTATGTACTGGAGAAATAGCACTTCTTCTCTGAATATAAACGCGATTTTTAATACATGTGTGTAAGCTTACGGTTGTTCTTCTTCGCAATATGTCTTCGAGGTGAACGAACAGATTTCTAAAAACAAGGTACGTACTCTAATATTGTTACGGATGACTCTGCCATAACTAATATGGCTAGAGAAAAGTGAAACCGAATGCAAATGAGCGGCGCGAGAGAGACACGCGCAGGCGCAACTAAATGCAGACACAGAATATTTTTAATAGAATTTCGTATACCAACTTGGACAGAACAGTCGGTTCGGTAGCACTCTTTTTTGTAGTTAATATTTTACCTGAAAACTATGACCGAAGAAAATATAGATATAGGTAGGTGTTCCATCCCAGACCCATACCTGTATGGGTCCGGGATGGAACTAAACACTGTCCCCTTTATTCATAAACGTAAACGTAGTGATTAGCGACTGTTTAACCATACATTTTTGAAGTTTAAACGTTACTTAACTTTAATCATCGTTTATAAATAACCCCTGAGATAATGGCGTATAAAATGTGTATTCAAAAAAGAAATATTTAAAACCAAATAACTTGGAATAAGTGCAGGAAGTTGCTGAAATTACGTCTGAAGGCTCCTTATGATTGGCGCGACGCGACTCTAGTGGAACAATTTCTATGAAAACTTCATCGAAATTGTTCTACCAGCAACCTCATTACATAACACACTATCAGTCATAATCTGAATAATTTTGAAGGAGGTAATTTTGCTAATCCATTGCTTCATATGTTAGAAAAAATTGTCTGCTCACCAACGCAAATAATGCAATGAATGTTGTTGAACTGTCAAAATGAAAGTCATTCCTGTTAGTGCGTTACGCAATTACCCCGCAGAATCGCGTGTCGCGTCGCACCGTCGTCGGGACGCGCAGTCTGCGGGACCCTTGAATTGAGGAATCACTGCTTTCAGGAACATTATGCTCCAAATCATACAGCCTAGTTTTGATAGGTTTTATTATAAAAACTAGCCTGTATGCTGTGAATAATGATGTTGATTACACAATTGTTAATTTTAACTTTATTGTTTAATATTCTCTAATTAGTTATGTAATTGTTTGTTGTTCCAAATACATAAAAAAGTAAGTTTAAAAACTAAAACCCGACTACTGAAAATCACGCTCTAAAAGTATGAAACAAGAAAATATTCTCATCTGAAATTGTTACAAACTATTCAATATTTATCGTTTATTAAATAAACAACTTACACATAATATATTTTAATGTTTCCACCATTCATTACATATTCATTCTGCCCAGTCAAGCGCTTTGTGTAAAATAATCTCATCACCACTGCTCTCAAAACGTTGAAGGAAAACATCGTGAGGAAACCGGCATGTCCTAGAACCAAACATTCGAAGACATGTGACATCTACCAACTCGCACTGGGCCCGCGTGGTAGATTATAGCCCACTCCCTCTCGAAGGAAGCCCGTGTCCCAGCAGTGGGAACATTATAGGCTGATGTATCTAGTGGTGTTCAGGGGATAGACCTGGATACGCCACTTTGCCCTAAAGCTTATGATCGCTTATAACAGTTACAATATATTCTTTGTTTCCCTCCTTTTTGCTTCGCCCTTGTCGGGTAAAAATGTAACCAAAAATGTACCAAGCCAATAAGCTCATTTCTCAGGAACATCATATTTTTTGGGAATATTGCAACTATGAATCATTAGGGATAGGGACTAGAATGTCGTGCTAACCCAAGTAGCACATGACAGCCGCACAGTGACTTGATTATAGAATTAGTGACTACTCAAGGCTGTTTTAGTTTCCTGCATAAGGGCTTTGTAGTTAGCTACGCAGCCTTTGTAATTCCGATTTGGGCCCCAAATTAACCAGCCTTGAGCATTAAAGTGACTGGTTAACGGCAGTATAATCATTGAAACAGCTGTACAAGGCCTGTACATTGGCTTATACAGCTATACAACAGTCATTGCAGCCTAAGATTCAGCTTCTTTAATTCTCTTCAACAGCTTTTAGATGTTTTGAGGCTTGTCAACAGCTTTTAGTAAAGTATAAATCCTAACCAAAAATGTTTTTTTTTTAAATTTATTTTGTGTATTTGTGACAGACGACAGTTTGTTAAAGTGCGAGGGCGGACATTATTTAAGGTAAGATATTTTTAATAGTTTTCACGTTGATTTTGAGTGTCCTTGTTTGTAAATTGAGTTGCGAGTACCATTTTACTGTAAATGTGTATAGGTAATTACATCAAATATTTCACGCGCCATCAGAATTATACCGTTTTAACGAAAATATTTCACAAGATATATGGTGTACGAAAACTTAATAGATTTATCACTCAAATTATTGCTTTCTAACTTATTGTGTTCCATTAGGAAATGAGTGGAAAATATATTGTTTGAATTAAAAGCTATCAAATATCCTTGAAATCTATAAGAAATCATCTGGATATTTAGTAACAAATCATTTCTGTAATGCTAAAATGGCGTCCATTTGTTATCCAGCACAAATTCTCCATAAATGCTTTTGAAAAGTTATTTACTGTAACAGTGGTGTTGCCAAGTCTATGTACCAGCTTAAAGCATTACGCTGGCTGGATAAAGGATTTTAATTAGCTTTCTTACTGTGTATTGGTATAAAGAGAGAGTATACAATAGGTTTTCAGGGATAAAGAAATCTCGACAGAAAACCATTTCATTATGTACCTACAATGTTTGGCTTTCAAAATACCGTTGCAGGCCCAGAAGATATTTAATTTTTTTTAAATAACACGTTAAGAGACGGCTTGGCTCGCTCAACAGTCGCACAATAAGTTGAAAAAGTTGTGTTCTTCTTTTGCACGTTTCCGCGCTTCCCGTGAGGTAGTGTACTTGGCGCGTTTTTGAACATAACTTTTTGCTTTTGATATCTTTCGGATCTGCAAGGGCAGGTATTTGGAGAGCCAATCGTACATAATTTACATACAAACCTTTAGTTCATGTGATTTGTTTTTATTTTGTTTTGCCCTTTTCGTACTATATTATGATTGCTAATTACATTAATATTGTTTTCAGGATTGATAATGCTGTTTAAAATAATCAAAACCGTTGAAAAAGGAAAGGAAAGATTAACAATTGTTCCAAGTGGAGCATAACGGGATTTTGAGACGGCCAGAAAAAACGTTTCTTTAAAATTGCGAATAAAAAGTGACAAATTGATTGATTTTTATTATAATATCGATACCAAATCTGGTGGCTGTGATTAGAAAATAATTCAGATTATGAAAAGTAGCATTTTCGTAATTATGTTGTATTTCCACAAATTATATTTCATATTGATAACAAAACAGTACTTACAAATTTCTAAAACAATTTTTATTTTTCTTATTAAGGCTCAGCAGAATTACATACATTTTACTTGAAATAATAGTATTTAAAAAAATCTATTTCCATAATTGATTACAAAATATGTAAAAGGGGTATGAAATACAAGTTTAGTAGTTTTTATGCTCAATACATTATAAATTTAAACTTCACATCCAGAAAATGTATTTTCACTTCAATACGTTCTGCGTTAGGCCGTTTTACTTTAAATAGGTATGTCAAAAGTAGATGACTTTACTGGGTAGTCAAAAATGTCTATTAAACCTGTTATTTTGTAGCCTATAATTAAATTTTCATCAATATTTTGATCAAAATCTGTTTGTCGGGAACCCTCACTATACGAAAACGACACTGGCTTATAAACATAAGCTGCATCATTATTATAAGCCAATATTTTGATCAAAATCTATTTGTGCGGAACCCTCACTATGCGTAAACGTCACGCTTGGCTTGTAAATATCAAATCAAAAAAATCAAATCTGACGTAATTTAAACACCAATAATCTAGATTTACTCTTAAATAACGCCGAAAGCTGTAAAATAGCTGTCAGCTACACTTTATGCATTGGCATTAGGATGGAGTACGCCTACTCCAATTTACAACTCAGGGTGAATTAATGATTCTCTTATAAATGTAACGGCATTTGTAGAGATTATATATCCACTTTTAATCAGCTATTAACAAGCTCGTTGAAGTAGAATTAGAATAGAATTAGTGTACACCAATTAAAAGCCAGTGGCATTATTCGATACTTTAATGCAGCCCGCAACATTACAAGAGAGGTGAATTTTTCGTATTAAGCAGTCGTTAACAAGCTTTGGACTTCTAAACCAGCTAGTAGTTTCACATGCAGCCAAAAGCTGGACTAGATTATTTTCAAATTCTACTTAAATGCTTTTAGTATATTTTTTCGCCATCATAAAGTCATTAGTCAGCTATGCTGTTTAATAGTGTATAATCTTTCCTTAATACAGTCTAAAGACTCGTCCTATCCTTTAGTACATCTGCATAAAAGCTGTAGACTATAATGTGGCTTGTTTATGACCTAATTCATCGCTAATGTGCTACTTGGGAACCTATTGTTATTGAGTCACCCGCACGATTTGCCCTATAACAAAGGCAACGCTATGTAAAAGGGCGTTGACACCCTCGAATCATTGCAAAAGAGTTAACCAAGGTATTGTTTTCATTACCTAGCTATAGTTAAAAGAGGGGCTCGTGGCTAAGAAATAACAGCCAGACAGATCTGTTTAAGCTACGCTTGCCGCGGTAGGTCCGTGGATGGGTATATTTACATACCAAGACCCCTCCGTGCCTCGGAAAGCACGTTAAGCCATTGGTCCCGGCTGTCGTTTGTGGATTTTTGACAGTCTTACCAAGGGGTATCGTATTACCCAGAAACTGGGTTGTGGAGGTCAGATAGGGGGCAGTCGCTCCATGTAAAATACTGGTATTCAGCTGCATCCGGTTAGACTGGAAGCCGACCCCAACATAGTTGGGAAAAGGCTAGGCAGATGATGATGACCTAGCTATAGTTAAAAGTTAATAAAGATACACCCAAGATATTTAAATAGCAGCTCGGAGTCTGGGGGCCTACTCCGAAGTGCAAAGTGCGAATGTTCGGATCGGACCGACACATGGCCGAACCGAATATTATTGAAAAATGCGAGAAAAGTTCGGATCGGCTCAGTCGGGTCGGGACCATAGTCAATATTCGAAAGAGTGTAGGAGTGTAGGATCGGAACTGACCGAACCAAATAGTAACTTCGTAGCAGGAAACGGCCAAACATTCGGCCGATACTACTTCGGAGTAGACCCCCTGGATTTCTGTTCGGCTGATGGCAAAAGGCTCGCTCCTTATTACATGGGACATAAAACTAGCGAAATGTGGGTGTACTAATATAGGTACTGCTCTGCATCTTCGGAGAATACGGACGTGATGATAACATTTAAATTCAGGCTGGCAAGGACATCGACGCGCAACATCTTATCATGGATTTCAGTACATGATTCTGAACACCCCTGACTGAGTTGAATTTTGTACAGTTACCAAAAAAAAAATGCTGTTCAGTACATTTTGACCGCGTAGTTATTGCACTTTTCTATGAACACAGAACAGCAGATTTTTTTTTTTTTTTGATATCCTATTAATAATTTCTGCACAACAATCATGTGCTGAATTCATGGTTAGAGCGGTTTCGCACTACGTCCGATCCAAATCCGAGAAATGACGGTCCGAAGTAGTCTTAGTACTATTTGTATGAGGGGCTGCGCACGACATCCGAACTCAGTCCGTCCGAATTTAGAACATTCCCAATTCAGACTGAACTCGGATCTAGAATTCGGATTCAGATTGGACGTAGTGCGAAACCGGTCATACAGTTAGCGCGTCGATGTCCCTGCTATTCTGTATACTTACGATTTCTCTCAAATCTCCACACCTCATAATACATTAATTACTACGTCATGCTGTCCGAAACGTTCAAAACCTCTGCAATTAAACTTGGTCACTAAGCCAACCCACAAAGTTTCTTCCAATAATCACAGCTCACACAGCGAAACCGCTAAGTTCCTCCCAATAATTAACTGTCTAAAGACGAAACAACTTTTATCTACAGAAAACGGAGGGAAACGTAAAATAATACTACGGAACGGCTACTACGTTGGTAATGAAATGTCAAGTTGTGCGACCATCAACCACCCTCGCGGGTGCGGCGACCGTTGACCCTCAAGTTGAACGAAGTGAAGTAACTTTAACTAAATCAGGCGGGGTTGGGTTGGTGTGGTTAAAAAAATTAGGTTATCTTTCTTGATGATATTATTTTATTTCATTTCTTCTTCTACTAGGTATTTAGAAAAATCCACGAGAATGGAACTTTTCATAATGTACCTACCTAAAGATTATAGTTTGTGTCTTGTAGTAGAAGGACTGACACGGGGTCTCAGGGTGTAAGTACTGAAAATGTGGACATTTTTTTTCGTAGTGACCTTCGCAAGTAATATTTTTCTCCAATCTATGCTCAGCACAGACGCCAATCAACCTTGAACCTAATGCTTTAGCAATAAAGTTAAAAATCTATTTAAAAAATTTGACAGATTGTAGTAGCTTGATGTGCTGGCTGTACCTACTTAAACTATTTCGTGTAACCCTAATTGCGTAACACCCTTTCGGTAAGTCACAATCTGAACGATTTTGAAAGATATTGCTAATCCATTGCATCATTATGGTCGAAAAATTTGTCTACTCAAAAACGTTAATAATGCAATACCTAAATGTTGTTGAATTGTCAAAATGAAAGGCATTGCTACTGTGAGTATGTTACGCAATTACCCCGCTAAACGGCAAATTATAATTGTCTTTCAAAACATCAGTGGACGAGAACCAATTATGTTTTTTCTTTGTATCGGTTACGATCGATTCCTTCCGACAAACTAATCACTTAAGTAAGTACCTGATGAAGAACCCCCCAGTCCCCGGAGACAGAGAAATCCAGTCCGCAGTGGGTTGGCGGGCGCCTGCATTCTGTTATGAGGTCCTGTGGGCGTGCTATAAAGTATCAATGCCATCATGATTCCAGTGCGAAAAAGGGATGGTGATATCGGTGATGTATAGCCCCGTCCCTCTCTTACACTGGAATTATGATGCCATTAAACCGTCATAATACGGCACCTGCTACTAATTGTTACTTTTTTTTTTTTTGTTAGGCTATACTCACCCAATACTAGGCAAAGGCCTCCCCCACATCCTTCCAGGACCTCTTTTCCCGCGTCAGGTAGAACCAGCCCTCGCGGTACGCGTCCAGATCGTCACGCTGGCCGGCCTCGGCGGCGCCGCCGCCGCCGTCCATCTTCAGGCACGCATTGTGTGGAGGATTTTACTATGATTCAATAAGTTTCAAGTTAATAATAAATTCTGAGAATGAACTGTGCTAAAAGACACGTATCCAAGTTTTTAAAAAACAAAGTGTACTGCCAGTTTTTTGACATCTTCTCAGTTTAAAGGAATAATTTTTAGTTTACTGTTCCTAAATAAACTAATCTATACTTATAATAAATCTGTAGAAGTGAAAATTCTGTACATTGAAAATATCCAAAAAATAAATGGCAGGGGGTGTTACTTGACCGACACCGAACCCAAAAATGTGATTAAAAAAATTTTTGTCTGTCTGTCTGTCTGTTTGTTCAGGCATCACGCAAAAACTACCGGTTCGATTACGATGAAACTTGGTATAATTATTCTTTAATATTCTGGGCACCACACTGGGTACTTTTTATCCCGGAAAAGTATATACAATAAAAAACAAACTTAATTTTGCGGTTCGATCCCTATACCCGATTACCACTGTCTGTACTGTACCAACCGCAAATACTAAGTTTGTCGTAGGTTGGGTCAGCCGCAGTGGAGTTCATTTTTATTCCTTTTAGTTTTTAGAGTTATTTAGGTTTATTTTTATATGAGTCGTAGGTATAGATTTTAATTTTAAAGTATAGGTAGGTAGTATATTTGATAGTGTACGTAGTGACCGTAGGTTATTTTATAATACTGTTAGGTAGGTTTAGTCATTCGTATAGATATTAGTTTTTAGGGATTTTGCTTATTTATTGAGTTTAGATTAGTTATCATCAGAAATAGGTTTATTTAGGTAGGTGGGTATTTAATTTTCTGTTATTGAGTTTTTTTTTTAAATTAGTTAGGTACTTAGGTAAAGATATCATATAGGTACCCTCTTAATCACCACTAATGAGACACAATTGGTTTTCTATTGTAATTAGCCACAAAGGGCCCGCGACATAGATGGCATTCTGGGGAAGCACATACATTTTATCCTGTTAGCACGTTCCCGTGGGTAAATTTCCGACATCCACGCGGGCGAAGCCGCGGGCAGAAGCTAGTTTGGAATAAAAACTGTCACTTGCTCACTCCATATGTCGCTGTTTAGTCCATGAATTTGACTGCTACCTGTCACTATCCATACAATTTAGTAACACGCTACTTCCTGCTGTTAATTCCATTCATACGGGGATCCATTTATTTTAACGCTGTAAGAAGAAAAATTAAAAACCCAGTATTCCGCTGAATCTGCTCTTTTACCAATGTAGACACATTTATTTTCAAGCAGGGAAAAGTGGAAAGAGGGAAGGGAAGCCTTTGCCCCGCAGTGGGACAACAATATTAAAATACTATTATTTAATTTAAACATTTATTTAAATAATTAATATTTTTTGGTCCCGAAGAGTTATTTTAAAAGTATTCTAATAATTTACTAACGACATGGGAAAACCTTAAAATAAGTAATGGCAACTCTCAGTTGTAGTGTCAGATCTAAACGAGAAATGTCGCGGTGTTTTCAAAAATAATATGAAAATAAATTAAAATTGTACCGTAGCAAACTAAGGAAAACGTTTTATATTAAATGATTACCTAGTCGACTTACGACATTTTTTATATTTAAATAAATTTATCTAACCACAGGAATTAATGATAATAAAATTGTCTACCAAATCGTTAGTTTGTTTACTAAAACCAGTGCAAGTTAATACTACTTTTCTATGGCTCCTGATATTTTAGGAAGATTCGGGGAATCAAATTACTCGTGGAACGGCAAGGAGTAATGAATGCAGAAGAAGCCAAAGTCCCTGATGTCGAGGGTCATTGGCAATCCATCGAGATATTTTTGTTTTCAAACGGTCAGCAATACACCCCGCCAAGAAAGTATCACCTACGAGCTGACGAACTTAATGTGTGGGACGACACACTAGACCTATTGGCACAGTCACATTATGGACCCGAGTGAGTAATAAAATTATCCGTTGATTTTATGACAGTCTTCAAAACGCTTTTTTATGGCTTAGGGAATATCATTGGCTTAGGGCCGATTTTTTGATACGTAGGTAAACTCAACCAATTGTTAAAAATAAGAATGTGTTTTTTTTTTTATAAATTAGTTTATCCAATGATATGATATCATTGCTAATGGTCAAATAATTAACTATTAGTTAAAAAAAAGTGCGATAGGGACTCGCACACTAAGGATGGCGTACCACCGTACACATCAAGCTATGCAAAACCAGTATTGGCTGACCGTTCATTGTGAGAAAATATCATACGAAGTGAGGCCAAGACAAACTGGTTTTGTATAGCTTGACGTGTAGCCGAGTGTACAATATTGAGCACTACATATTTCTTTAACACGTTTCTGTATGTTAAATTTTATTTTATTTTTGTTGTTATAGCGGCCATACTAAATTAGTAGTTCACACTGAAAATTTCAAGTGATACAGCTATGTGACAGACGGAGAGCGGGCTCTTAGTACTGGAGTCCCGTTGGCACTCTTTGAATACGGAGCCCTAAAAAGGGAGTTAAATTGAAATTGATTTGTGTATTTTCATTCTGATTATTACTTGCAGGAGTCCTCTAATAGATCTGTACACTATCGATGGCCACCTGGTGGAAGGGCCGCTGGAACTTAAAGATGGCCTGGCCTATGTGGCCGTTACACCACCAGACACATTCATAGATGCTGGCTATCAGAAATATCTGATAAGAGCTTCTAGGTAAGCAGAGTACTCCATCATCATCTGCCTAGCCTTTTCCCAACCATGTTGGGATCAGCTTCTAGTCTAACGGGACGCAGCTGAATTATTTATAATCGAAATCAGCTAGATATATCATGTTTATTATTATATGTATATATTTATTTAGGTGAGTAAAATTTAAAAATAAATACTTTATGTATTATATTAATAGTATAATGTACATGGTACACCACAGACTACCTACTATATTTGTCTCTCCTTAATTTTTAATCCATCCAAAGGTTGTCTTTAAAAGATCGCTCTTAGCGATAAGACCGCCCATTGTGTCACCCTTTATAAAATGTTATATTTTATATTTATGTTCTGTAATTTGTATGGTGTACAATAAACAGTATTCTATTCTATTCTATATCTATCTATACATATCGTAAACTAGGTCCTGCCCACGAATTCGTCCACGTAAAATGTCTTCTTCCCCCGTCCTACCCCGAAGCATCGCATCGCCCGTTCGCGCTAATACCCTTTTGGCATTATAATCTTTGTTTTCTGTTTTTATAGTTTTAAGGTGTCATTTTGTGTGATGCCAATAAATGCATTTTTCTTTCTTTCTTTCTTTCTAATACAGGAAGTATTTCGCTTAGCGTTCTTTCTGACTTTTTTCTTTTTGCTCGGCTTCTAAGGTTTGTAGAATGTTAAATAGCTTATAACCTTCTTCAAGAATTGGGCTTTCAATGCAAAAAGATTTTTTCTAATCCGACCGGTAGTTTCAGAGATTAGCGCGTTCAAATAACAAATCTTCAGCTTTATTATTAGTATAGATTAAAGTCGCTTTTTTGTTCGTCTGTGTGCCCTGCCCGCGTTGTTCTTCTAAATTCCGCAACCGCTGTATTCACCATCATTTAGAGAATGAATTCCGGAAATTTTATGTGTAAATAAGAAATGTCAATGTTTTGTAAAGTTTTATAAATCATGCAAAGCAGGGGCGGGTGGCTAGGCAGCTATAATCGAAAACGAATCACTCTAGGGGTTTATTTTTCCAACGCCAGATAATTTTATCGCAGGAATAATTTTGAATTTTTGACAGTTCTTCCATACAAAAACTGTCAGACGTCAATTTAATTCCACGAATAAAAATGATCTGTCGATTGGAAAATCAGCTCTAGGTAAATCTTCTTTTGACCTTTTTATCATCAAAAACGTAATTAGCATAATTAACAAAAAAATATATAATGTTTGAAGGTCCTGGGAAAAGCGACAAGCTAGAAAGAAAATTCCAGGTTAGTATTGACACGATTTTGTTTACTAGTACAGTGTAGTTTTACTCCCTAAATGACGTGGTTCGCTTCTTCGTCTATTTTACTGTCAAATATTGAGTGATTAATTCTGATGGGTCAGTATGAAAATACTTGAACCCCTTAGATGCTAATTTAAGTTCTTAGGAACTACGTCACCCATTTAATACTCGGAATGCACTTAATTTTTTTTAATAATCGAATGACCCTTCTCAATAAATCACTCTGTATAAACCTATTGGTTGGTAACTGCGTACAATTCTGGCTAGATGATATCTAGCTAGAATTTTCCGCAGTACCTTTTGATAGAGTATAGAGAATTGATGTAGATCCATAGCATATTATTATGATCCAAAGGATAAAAAACCTTTGACGGCACGGAGGTGGAGGTGCTGGTAGAATAAAATATAGGTAACCTTACACCGAATGCCTGCACCATTCACTCTGATGCATTCATATTCACTCACCCTCATTCACACACTCAACTCACACACTCGTATGCCTGCATGCGTGCAGCGTGTTTAGTTTCAATTGTCTTTTTTATCATTTTCTTTAGTCCCTACGACAGAATAGTTTAAAAAAAAATAAGTAAATAATACCTATTTAAAATCTGGAAGAGCGGAGTCTCCTAACACAGGCATATTTGTTTAAAATAATACTTAAACCATTATTCATAATTTGTATACTTACCCAATCTACATTTAACTATTTTTACTTTGTAGAATGTGTACCCGAAGACCTATGTTGCTTATGCCCCGAAAAAGAGTGTAAGTCATTTATTGAAAAAGCTTTCATTTTACTGTTCTCTTTCTCTTTCGTCCAGAGAAGTCCACGTCTTCAAAAGTCTACTTAGTTGAAGTACCCATTCCTAAACTAGCTATTTCAGGCGACGAGAGAATGCGTTCTTGACGCCTGTCAGTTTCATACAAATGAATACGTGTTTTGCGAATTTGATCTTTATTAGCTGAAGGCTAGAATGAAAAAATCAAAGACATGTGACATCCGCCAACCCGCACTGGGCCCGCGTGATGGAGTATGGCCCACTCCCTCTCACTGAGAGGAGGCCTGTGTCCCAGCAGTGCGAACATTATAGGCTGGTTATGGTTATGTTTTCTCCCAAGGGTATTTTTGTGGGAATACTAATTTGGTAATATACTTAATTTTACACCTACTTTTCAGGGTGTTGTGACATCCAAACGTGTTGCTTATGCCCCGAAAAAGAAGGTTAGTGAACCAAGACCAAAATGACTGTTAATTAATACCTACAATTATACGTAATAGGCACGTTTAGTTTTGTTTGATTATTGAAATAATTTATTTACTTAAATATATACAAAATAGGGCCTTAAACTAAAGGTAGGTAAAAACAATTGGATTCTACCTGAACTAGAAATAAACCTGTATCTCAGGTATCTCACTCAAGTGATTATACATAAGTATTATCTAAAATTCCTAAGAGAAATAGTAAATAATGTATCTACTACAAATAGTAATAATAGTTAATAGGGGATTGTGGCTAAATAATAACAGCTGCACGGGTCGATCGATCACGTTAAGCTACGCTTGCTGCGGTTGGTCCATGAATGGGTGACCATCTTTACCTACATAGCAAGACCCCTCCGTGCCTTGGAAAGCACGTTAAGCTGCTGGTCCCGGCTGTCAAGCAGTCGCAAGGGGTATCGTATCACCCAGTAACTGGGTTGTGGAGGTCAGATAGGCAGTCGCTCCATGTAAAATACTTGTATTCAGCTGCAACTATGTTGGGGTCGGCTTCCAGTCTGGAAACCGACCCCAACATGCATAGTTGGAAAAAAGGCTAGGCAGATGATGAGGTAGTTTAGCGGTGTGTGTGTGTTAATAGTTTGTATTCAGGTAGTTGCCAAACCAGTCATGTGTTCATTGTGCATGCTTACAAATATGCTTTGCTGCGCCATGCCGTGCCATCCCGTCCCGATACTGAGCGCATTAAAAGTGTCCTTGGATTGTTTCAGATGAAGCACCTCTAGAGTCATTATATTGTGCTGCTGGACACCCGGAGTTGAGGCAGGCTGGTGGACACTTCATGAGCTCAGTGCGTGTTATTCCAATACTCATTATATTTTTTAAGCTATGCTTTCCTAGAAAAGTGGGGACCGCACATAACTTCCGTCTTGGAAATTATGATAGCGGGAAAGATTTTAATCGTAAAGGATCATTTGCACCAAACGGCTCGCATCGCAACGGATCAGAACGGATTTTACAATCTTTAAACGATATTAAATCGTATACACAGTATTTTAATGTCTATATTACCAAGCCGCGCACAGCAGCTTGACCGCGGGCGTCTTCCGCAACACGCGATAGTAGCCGAAAGTATGCAGCAACGCGCGATCGGCTCCGTTCGCCTGTCGTAGTATCCGATCGAATCCTTTCGGCATTAGAACACGTTAACATGGTAGGAATGAAACTATTTGATTAGGCGCAGAAACGGGTACGTTCGCAAGCCACGGTATGGAGCTGATCGTATGCGTCGACATCCTGTCGGACGCGATCGGCTGTCGCTGCATCCGTTCGTATCCTTTCCGATCCGATGCGATGCGAGCCGTTTGGTGGAAAACATCCTGTAGATACGCCCTAACGCATCAAAAGATATTCCCGTTTCTGTTTCGTTTTGACACCTCTGACACATAATGATCTTTGGGCAGCGGGGTTTGACTTTACGGTGTCAAAAACGCTCTCTAGAAAAATTACCAACTTAACTTAAATTAGCTTAGGTATTACACGAATTTAACCAAAATGAAGGTCTTCTTCATTCTACATAACGCATTTACACAAAAAAAAACACTTTTTTTTTTCCTTTTGAAAACTACAACTACTAAGTTTATGCCAGATTAAGATTTGTCTTCTTACAGGCACCTTCAAAACCAGCCTCAGCAGACGATTATAGAACCAGATCAGGCAAAATTGCATCTACGGCGGGTGAAAATGCAGTTAGATCGGGTGAATATGGAGCTAGCCCGGGTGAATTTGGATATTCACCCGTTGAAGCTTCAGTTATACCGGCCGAATCTGTAGCTAGGTTAATGAAATATGGAGCAAATCCGAGTGAACATGCACTTGAAGTGAATGAAAATGGATCCAGACTGGAATTTAGGACTAGACCAGATGAATATGGAGCTAGTACGGGTGAATTTGGAACTAAACTAGATGAAAATGTACCCATAGTGAGTAGAAATGGAGTTAATCCGGTCGAGTATGGAGCTAGATTGAATGAAAATGGTGCGACACCGGGTGAATATGTAGCTAGCTTGAGTGAAACTGAACCAAGATTGAGTAAAGATGGAGCTAGGCTGAGAGAATACGGAACTAAACTAGTTGAAAATGCGGCTACACCGGGTGAATATGAAACTAGACCCAGTGTAGATAGAACTAAGCCAGGTGAATATAGAGCTAGACCGGATGAATATAAAACTAGACCGAGTATTAATGGAGCTAAGCCAAGTGAGTATAGAGATATACTGGGTAAATATGAAACAAGGCCGAGTATTAAAGGAGCTAGGCCGAGTTTAAATGCAACTAGACCAGATGAAAATGACGCTAGACCAAGTGAACAAGGAGCTGGACCAGGTGAATATAAAACTAGACGGAGTATTAATGAAGATACGCCGAGTGAACATGGAGTAAGACTGGGTGAATATGAAACTAGACCGACTGTAAATGGAGCTCGACCAAGTGAATATAAAGCTAGACCGGTTGAAAATGAAACCAGATCAAATATTAAAAGAGTTAAGCCAAATGAATATGGTGCTAAACCGGCTGAAAATAAAACTATACTGGGTGCTAATGCAGCAATGCCTAGCGAATGTGAAGCTACACCGGGTGAATATAAAACTAGGCCGACTGTAAATGGAGTTAAACCTATTGAATATAAAGCTAGCCCAAGTGAATATAAAACTAAACCGGGTGAAAATAGAGCTAAACCAAGTGAATATAAAGCTAGACCGGATGAAAATAGAGCAAAACCAAGTGAATATGAAACCAAACCAAGTGTAAATGGCACTAGACCAGGTGAATATGGAGCAAAATCAGTTGAAACTAGACCAACTGTAAATGGAGCTATGCCAGGTGAACACAGGGCTAGACCCGGTGAAAATGAAATCAGACCGAGTATAAATGGAGCTAAGCCAGGTGAATATGGTGCTAAGCCAGGTGAATATGAATCTAGACCGACTGTAAATGGACCTATGCCAAATGAATACAGGGCTAGACGGAGTGTAAATGGAACTAAGCCAAGTGAATATGGAGCTAGAACGGGTGAATATGCAGATAGAAGAACCCGACCAGACGAATATGGACCCAGACCGACCAAAGGTGGAGCTTGTTCTGATGAAGATCAAGTCAGACCGACTGTATATGAAGCTATACCAGGAAATGTAGGGCTATATTCGAATGAAATTGAGTCCAAAAAAGAAGCATACGAGATTGGGTTGCGTGACAATGTAATAAGTTTAGATGACAATGTAGACAGACCTGATAAAGATACAGTAGATAAAGAAGCAGGAGAACAATCTAAATTTCGAAAACACAGTGAAAGCGAACTTGAAAAGAAGGGTGAATATGTAGTTACAGAAAGTAATCAAAGGGACAAACAAATTGATCCCAAAGGCAAAGCGAGTGGGAATGGAGGAAGAGGCGGTGCACGTAGAGTAAGTGGCGGCAAACAAAGTAGCAGAGAAAACAACACTGTTAACAGAATGAATGAACCAAGATCCAAAGAAATTGAAAATGCGCATAAACCAAGCGAACTGAGACCCTCGGGAATTGAAAATAAGCGTGGACCAAGCCATCAGAGAGGAGAAATTGAACACACGCCCAGGCTCAGTAGGCAAGCAGGCGCAGAAATTGAGCAGGGGGGCAGAACGGGCGAACTAACCAGAGAACTTGAACCTGGACGTAGAATGAGCGAGCAGAAAAGCAGGGAAATTAATTCCGCAGGCAAAGTCGGAGTGAACGCAGGTAGACTGAGTGAACAAAGAAACAAAACAAGCGATCATTTAGCTAGATTGGGTGGTCGCGAAAGCAGAGTGGGTGATCATGAAGCCAGAGCTGGTGATCTAGGACTCAGAACTGTTAATAATGATGCTGGATTAGTAAACCCTGGCTCTAAAGTAGCTGACACTGGTACTAGACCAGCTGCATCTGGATCTAGAGCAAGTCCTAGGGACAGGATAAGTTCTATAGCTAAAACTAGCCATTTGGATCAACCCAAATTGAGAACACCTGGTACCAGAGTAGACGAAACTGCAGCCAAGTTAGGTGAGTCAGAAATTAAAAACAGAGTGGGCTACCCTGGGGCTAGACAAAGTAACGCTGGAGGAACTGGAGCAGCAGGGGCTTCACACATATCTGAAGCCCAGCAACATGCACGAAGAACTAGTTTATCTGCGGGAAGAGCATCTATTGAAAAAAAACGTTTGTCAATCGGGCAAAACTCGTCATTGCTAAAGAAACCGACTCCGATTTCCTCCGTACTTCGTAAATCAGAAGACAAACAAGCTATAAAAACCAATAAAGATATTCTCCCACAGAAAATGACTGGTAAAGCCAGTGCTATTCCTGTTCCAGCTTCTAATGACGTTGGACAATCAAAAACAATGCACAAGGATCCATACAAACCCATCCTGCCTGCCCTCCCACCACCGTCTTCCATCATAAACCTAGTGAATTTGGCAACAAATAAAGCTCCTCTTGAAATCATTATCGATGAAAAAGAAATAATTGTAGCATCAACACATTTGTTCAAGGAACCGGAAAGCGAGATAAGGTCTATGAAGTTTGAAACAGTCAAACAACTTGTTGATGTCATTAAAAATACCCCGGAAGAAACACAAACAGAACCTATTTATGCCGTAAAGAGCATGGCATCTGTTACTGTTAACGAAGGAGTCCAAACTAATACAGAACCAGTAGAACAAGAAACCAAGAACCAAGAAGGCCAAGGCCAAGAAGTGTCCGCAAGTAGAATGGCAAAAGACAACTCGTGCACATGCACGTGCGCTCTCTGTTGTAAACGAGACCATAGACTCGCTACTGTAGATCCCGACGAAAATATTATATCAATCCAAAATAAAGGAGACGTTATTAATATAAAACTGAATATAGAAGTTCGGAACGTTGTGAGGTCAGTCTATCCTTGTCAGAAGAATGTTCAGAGGTCGCGGTCGTTAACAAACTTTGCGAGATCAGAAAAACAATCTCAGATATCTATTGACGATGGTATGATTGTGCGGCGCAAAAGTTCGCTGCAGTCTATGTTACACCAGCAGCAGTTTCAAGGTTACGGGTTCGGGGGTTCTCCAAAAGTGATGGTTGTCCAGTGTACTGGTTGTGGGAGGCTAAGCTATCCGCCGCGGTCTGATCAACCTCCGTGCTGTGATAATAACAAACAGTATTACATATTGTTGGCAAACTCGGTGAATGAAGAAGATACGGATGATTGGTAAGTTAGTATTCTACACTAATATTTCTTGTGGGATGTATTTTTATCATAAGAGTTTGTAAATTATCTCTTATTGGTCTTACTATTAATGCGAATCATTTTAACCAACAAACTGTACTCTCATGTATCAGGTGCCTGCGATATCATGGTATGGCTTGCGAATGAAAACTATGACAAAAAAGAGAACTATATAGACACATACACACAGAGTGATCAGGATCACATAACTGAATTGACTACACAATGCTAATATAGTACTCACGTTTTTCATGATCCAATCATTTTCAGTTGCAATTTCAAACCATCATGTCAATCATGCGACCTAAGACAGTCACAGTTAAGAAAACCAAGCAGTGGCGTCCCATTAAAACAAACTTTGTCAGAAATGACTTTAGATACTATTACTACTGTTACGGTATCAGGAGTGCCATTACAGAGGCGGGGGGAACTGGTGAAGACAACAGACACGTCATGTCAAGCTGAAGATCCACAAGGCGAATGTATGACCAAACGTAAAGTGAGCATTTCAGAAGACTCGGGTACGAAATGCGACTACCAAAAAGAGAGTTGCTCTTCGTTATCTGTAACGACTCAGGTTGATAATGTTAAGACAAAGCACAGCTGCAGAAAATTATGCTCACAAAAATGGGAACATGAAGATTCACAAGTGTGCTCAGAGTTTGGCCCGCCAATTACGTCATGTCAAAAAGTACAGTCAGTATGCTCGCAAGTGAGCTCTGAGGCATGTCCACAAGTACAGTCAAAAGGCTGCCAACAAACAAGCCAACAAGTTCAGTCACAAGGATGCATGCCAGTTTCACCAAAATGCTCACCATGTTGTCCTAAACCACTACCATCTATACAAGTACAGGTACAAGTATGTCCGCAAGTATCACAAGTTTCTGATGCGCAGACTCAGACACAGTGGAGCAGTATTGTAGTAAGTAAAAAGCGTTTGACTCATCGTCATCTTTTATTTTAATCCCTTCTCCAGCTTGATTTTAAATATATTTTTTTAGTTACAGGCACGGCTGCACCCTGACGGTCGATACTCGTTCCATCTGCCGCCGTTGAATGTGTTGAATAGTTATCCATTTTAACAATGTAAACAACATGCCAAGTAAAGGGTTGTTTTTACTATTTTGTTTCCCCTGTTTTACAAGGTCTCCCTTAAAAACTACCTCTAAGATATTGTTTACTAGAGTACATATTCTGGTTACTTTTAATTTGCATTTTCTCCGTCTTGATAAACTGTCAACCGTTCGGCAATCCAGCAATTCACACCCCGAAAAGTATCTTAAGGACACCCAAAATAACGACGAATTGTACTAAACTTATTTATTTTGTGGTTAATATAATTACAAACGAAATATACAATAAAACTACTGGGAATCCTAGTGGCCTTGGTGCAAGATTAGAAACTGCAAGCTGTTGTGTTTGGTAAGCAATCAGCTTACGTGCCAAGATATTGAGTGGCTTCGGGTCCAGGTAGCGGAGCTGCATCTCTGTGATCGACTTTAGACTGTGTATCGGCATTTCTAGCATCACCTGTAATAGTTTCAGGTTCTGTTAACCTATGTGAAATTATTTGACCATAGTGACTTGTGTGGTTGTTTTCACCGTGGGGGCGATCAGTGATCGTTTACCGTTTCATCAGCTCCCATCAATGGCTTCATTCGACTGGCTCACTGGAACACAGATCCCACGTTATTTGTTTACATTTGGTCCAGTTAAAAAAAAACAACAGAACATTAGTTAAAACCTGGACCCAATACCCCAAAAAGTTATTTGATTCCAATGGTCAAAACGGCACTTTCAGCTGCATCCGGTTAGACTGGAAGACGACCCTAACATACATAGTCGGCCGTGCCGTTCTGACCAGCATCAAAATCAAAAGTCATTTATTCAAATTAGGCTGAGAATCAGCACTTTTCGTACGTCAAAATTACAAAAGACAGTCTCCCAAAAACGCCCGCCCTTCGCCACTTCCTAGTGTCATCGCTGGGAAGAAGAAGTGGCGCAACAAACTCCCCAGCAGCACAGCTGTCTGTTCAGTTAGAATCATCATCTGCCTAGCCTTTTGCTAGGAAGATGATGATGGTCAGAACGGCACTTTAACTCTGCGAGTTATCACATGCTTATCTAACACATATGTGGTGCAGCATATTGCTAATGTTATTCAGAAGTAATAATAAGGTCTTACTTGGGCTGTAATGCCAGACATTGCTTCAGGGTTGATGGCACTCAGGTCGGGGCCACTGACCTCAGCTAGAAGTAAACCTAGCCGGGAGACTTCGCGCGCGCTCCAACTGTATGACTTGCCTAACGCCTGAAAAAAATGTCACAGCAACATGTAGTTTCAAATAAATTTGCCAGATTATTTTAAATAGGTACTTACCTAACAGTTGCAATACTAAAGCCTGAATAATTAAATTGCACCCCAAGTTAACAAGACGTTTTGGCTTACATACATTTGCATGGACTTTGAACTAACCTGGGTTCTCATCATCATGGCTAAGTAAAACCGGCGCTGTAGTGGATCACATGCTCTTATGTGGTAAAAGATCTGGAAATATATGAAGACGCTTTTAAATATCCGTCCATGATAACGTTATAACGTGCATGTATTTCCATACATTTTATGAACGTGGACGTGGTTGTCCACGATAATATCGTCACGTTAGAAATTATAAAAGCGCACATTAGCTTATCTCATGGTTCGTGCCGAAACAAGAAGAAGCAATGTACCTGTAACTATCGTTTAACATATACTCGTATATTTGAATTAAGATTGAGATAATTTTCAAGGTATGGAACAACAATCTGAATGTTAAAGTTCCATAGTTCAAATACCATTGCAACCAAAAATGTATTAGGACCTTTTTGGTCACTCAAAAATAGTAATAGCTGATTAAGTCTGTCTGCGACGGGTGATGATAGAACACAACGTAACACTGGCACTGTTTACATTGCTCATCTATTTAAATTTCGTATTTTATTTTAAATATTTGTCTTAATGTTATAAATAGCAAATAAACCGTGACGAATAAGGCTTATAATTAAGTGACAGTATTGGTGACAATTAGTGACAAGTGATTTAGAACATAAAAAACAATTTTGTGAACTTATCAAGTGACGTGAGTAAACCTCTAAAAACAATATAAACAGTGATAATAACATTAATGTGCCATTGACGCAAACATTGATGATAAACAATATTATAGTTAAAGTTCCATATAAATCATTTCGAGTGAATTTGTCAAAAAGGGAAAACCGTTTTTTACAAATAAATCTTAAAATTGAACTTTGTACCGAGTCTTAGCTCCAAGCGGAGAGTGGATGCACTACAATACAGTGCTACCAACCGTATCATAGTGACAACTACCGCCATTACAGATCCTAGTGGTGAATAGACGAACCAAAAGCAGTGTTACCAGCCCTATAAAATAATTGATTGAACAACTACCGCCATTCTAGACTATAGTGGTGAATAGACGAAATAGGAAAAAAAAAACAGTGTGACTACGATCACTCAGGGTAGTGAATAGTTGAACAAAAAATAGTGTTGCCAAAGAAAGAAAATAATTATGGAGGACAACATAACCTACCGCAATAATAAATTATGCAGATCGAGTTCATTGTGTGATGTGACTGCAGATAATTCGGCCCTTTTTGACACAACAATGATGAGTCTACCAAATACCTCTTTAAATACCAGTCAAACGATTATTGATCTGCAGGAAAAAATGAAACAATTATCCCAAGAGTTAGAAAGTGCCCATCAGGAAATAGAGAATTTAAATTCTGAAAACTTTCGTCTTAAGACAGATGTACAAAAATATATTAAAATTGTAAATGCATACAAAGAAGTAAAAACTACCGAAACAAAAAATGTAACCCCTCTCTCTAGCCGAAAGCTGAAAACTAAACAGAATAAAGAAACTCCTAAAACAAAAAATAAGCAATCTATCACAACAACACCAAAAATATTACACAGTGAACAAGCAGGAGACTGTAAAAACACATCTGCAGAGATTATTGAAAATACAAATGCACCTGGAAGCAGCAAGAAAGCAGTCATACAAATAAATTCGTCCTTTGACAACCACATCAACCAGACCATAACTGAAACTGAAACTTCACAGAAAATCACCGAATCACATTTTTCCCTAAATACAAGTATAACAGATGGAAAAAATAAAAGACAAACTGAAGCACATATAACTACATGCAACAACGAAATTAATATTCAAACGTTCAAACTAAATAGGGAACCAAATTTACCATCAAAATCACAAAACAATGAAACAAACAAGAAGAAAATAATTATCATTGCCGATCAGCAAGGACGCTTTATTCAGAGAACTCTGCAAAAACTTTTAGGTGACGGTTTTTTAGTCCGTTGTTTCTGGAAGCCAGGAGCATCCTTTCAAGAAGTTTTAAGGTCTGAAAAAACAGAAATCAATCGATTGGATAAAAACGACTTCGTGATTGTTTTGGGTGGCATAAATGATAAAAACCCAGAAGAAATTAAATTTAGTCTTATGAACTTTTTAATTACTACGACAAATACTAATGTTTTGGTTTCTGAAGTTCTCTTTAACACATATCTAAATGAAAGTAAGTTGAATTATAAATTAAAATTTATTTGTTCTCAATTCACTCACACAACCTGTGGATATGAATTTTAGCTCATATGTACCTAAATATCGCTTTTTGTCATTACACATATCACAATTATTGCTTAAAGAAATTTTGAGAACTGGTTATAAACAAAATTATGACAGATATAGCAAAGAAAGACTCGACAACATGAATAAAAATCTAACTTCGATTGACAAAAGTACTCAGACTGTAACTCAAGCTGACCAAGACAATTTAAATATAGAACATGACAAACCTCAAACGAGTAACGATTTTTTTCGCATATAAACAAATCAATATTCTTCATCAAAACATAAACGGTCTACTAACTAAATTGGAAGAACTTACGGGCCACTTGTACACATTGAGCACAAATGATGTACTTTGTATTACTGAGCATAATATGACTATGGAAGACACTAAGGTGCTTAAATTACCTAATTTTATATTAGGAGACTTTTTCTCACGAAATAAAAGGTATGGGGGCTCTTGCATTCTAATAAAATGGGGTCATAATTTTAAGGTCATTACTGAAGCGAAAAGCCTAAGTATTAGCAATATATTTGAATGCAGTGGTATTGAACTCATAGAACACAAAATAGTAATATTATGTATTTATCGACCACCAAAAAGTGGAAAGGACTACTTCGACTTATTTTTTACTAGACTAGCAGAGCTTTTAAACAGAATAAGTTATACAACTAAAAAAGTTATAATTTGTGGAGACTTTAATATTAACAGGTTAGATAATAATAATATATCCCGACAGTTTGAACAACTGCTAGCTAGCTACAATTTACAATTGACAATAAAGGAACCGACTAGATTGGGTAGCATGACTTGCATCGACAATATAGCACATAATATTAAAGGCTCAAAATCTAAAGTTCTAGAACTTTCACTGTCTGATCATACTGCACAATTAATGACATGCCCCGTAAAGAAAAGTTATCACATTACACACTGGTACAAATCTAAACGAGACTATTGTGAGAATAACATAAGAAAGTTTATAAACTGCATTGAAAGTCTTAGTTTTACAGAATGCTACACAAATAGTGATCCCGAAAAGACTTATGATACTTTCTTCGACCTATTTAAACTGTTCTACGATCTGTGTTTCCCTATCATAAATGTTAAAATACCTATTTTTCGGAAGCCCAAATGGTTAAGCAAAGGTATTAGAGTGTGTTCAAAACGAAAACGTCAACTTCTCTGGAAATATAGGTTAACGAAAAGTCCGCAGGATAAAAAATATTTTAAAGACTATACAAAAAGACTAAGAACCATAATTAAAAAAACACAGAAATCTCAAAATAACTATTTTATAAATGCAGCTACCAACAAAGCAAAAGCAATTTGGCAAATCGTAAATAATTATAAAACTGTGACGCCTAAGGAAGACATTAAGAAAATTAAAGTAAATGACAAAGTAATAATATTGCCGCAAGAAATAGCTGAATCATTTAATACTTATTTTATCGAAGATATTAAACCTACGCCTAAGGGAAATGATGATTACCTAAAAACAATGACATATAATAGTTGCAATTCAATGTTCATGAAACCAACAAATCCGTATGAAATTGACCAGATAATAAAAGGACTTAAAAATACTAATAGTACAGGTTATGACAATATAGATACGAAAATTATTAAACGTATATCTCATCTTATAGCTCCAGTACTTAGCACCATTATAAACCTGTCCCTGGAACAGGGAATATTTCCCTCAAAACTTAAAATAACTTTAATAAATCCATTGTTTAAAAAGGAGGATAAGGAACAGATGAAATTTTATAGACCTATAGCCTTAATACCTGTTTTTGCAAAAATATTTGAAAAAGTTATTTATAACAATATATATAATTATTTTGAAGCCAATAACATATTCGCAAAAGAGCAATTTGGATTTCGTAAAGGCAAATCGACTAGCGACGCGCTTTTAAATTTTTTAAAGACAGTTATGACAGGACTTGACAACAAAAAACAAGTAACTGCAATATTTATGGATATGTCAAAAGCCTTTGATCATGTAGATCATAATATCCTCATAAATAAATTAGAAAAGTACGGAGTCAGGGGAAATGCATTAAATCTGATTAGATCATACTTAAAAAACAGGTTTCAAATAACCCAAATATCTAGAATACATGATGATACAAAATACGAACAAACGTTTAAGTCAGAGCCTAAAATTGTTAATTACGGAGTGCCCCAAGGAAGTATTGTCGGCCCGCTTTTATTCATAATATATATCAATGACCTCCCAAAAGTGATAAATAATGATATGATATTATTTGCAGACGATAGTACTGCTATTTTCACTGACGAAATTCAAGAAAATTATGAAATGGACATAAATAACTCCCTCGAAAGTATAATAAATTGGTTAAGGGCAAACAATCTAAAAGTTAACATTGATAAAACATGCTATATGTCCTTTGCAAACAAAAATAAAAAAATAAAAAATCTTCAAATACATTATAAGGGTGAAACGGTGAAGGAAGTTAAGACTATAAAATTTCTTGGCTTTCAAATTGACTCTGAACTGAACTGGAAAACGCAAGTTGACCATGTTTGCAAAAAACTAAATCAGTTTTCGTATGCCCTCTATATGTTACGAAAAGTTACAAGTGAGAGTACTTTGCTGAGTGTCTATCATGCATATGTGGGCTCCACACTAAGATATGGCATCCTCTTCTGGGGTAATTCAGCAACCAGGGAGTACACTCTTAAAGCTCAAAAAAAATGTCTCAGAAGTATATGTGGCCTTAGAGAGACTGACTCATGCAGACCAGTATTCAAAAGATTGAAAATATTGACCTTACCTTCATTATATATATTCGAAGCAGCAATGATGGTAAAACGTGATATAGGTAGCTATGAAACATTGAGAAGTGCGAGACACAAAACGAAACTAAGAGGCTTTATATGCAGAACTGTAAAGTATAAATCAAGTGTGTTTGGGATGGGAATAAAAATTTACAACAGACTCCCAATTTGTGTTAAAAACATCCCGTCCTTGAATATTTTCAAGGACAGGCTTAAAGAGTTTCTTTTAAGTAAAGCTTACTATTCAATTAATGAATTTCTGAATGACCGAGCTATTGACTAAATATGTATAATATAATGTAATTATAAAACAGCTAAATTGACTGTTTAATGGTATTATTATGACTAATTACTGTATGACTATAAATTAAGATTATGAATCCAAAACGAATTTGACTATTAAAGTACAAAGTGTTCATGACGTAATTTATTTTAATTGAAACTGACATGTGAATAATATTGTAACCAGTCATGTATTTTATATTAATTGAAAATGACATATAATTATTGTAGCCGGCTTAATTTATTTTATTTTTAAATGAAAATGACTTGTATATATTGTAGTTAATGTAATTATGACCAGTGATGTATTTAATTTTATTTTATTTTAATTATTATTATTATTTTTAAACATTGTACACCCCATGGGTATGTTACAGAGACATTATAACAAATAATTATAAGAACTGACCATACACCTGTGACAAGCAATAAATGAATTTGAATTTGAATTTGAATTTAAGTTGCGATGCAATGTAAATTATCTGAGATTATGAACACTGCTATAGCTTTCTTTGTAGGCGCTCTTGTCCAACAGTGTTCATGTTACAACTAACCTGGTGCGTCAGCTGCAGGTACGTGTTCTCCGGTATCCTCCTCATGAAGATCATTGGTACTCCACACAACAAGTTGTTCATCATGTTCAGGTACTTAGCGTCCGTCCAGTGAGGGTTCAGTTGTATGTACCTGCTTGCCACCACTCCTACCTTCACAATACGATTTTAGACAGTATAGTATCCTATTGGTGATTTTAAATATATTAAGGGGAAACCCCAGGGTATCCTGCGAAATTCAAATTTTCTTACCCTATTTTCTTACTATTTCTGAAATATTAATCAATAGAGTTATACGAAGTTAGAGAGATGTATTGATGATTTTAATCATTATAATTCAGTAAATACATATTTGTTACGGTCGCGAATCATATTTTGTTCAACATACAACCTCACACTGACCAGCAGTGCGATTAACCATCTCACCGTGTAAACTTAGGTGAAGTGAGCGTGGAGTGAGCTGTCATTCTAAATAATGCTAGGGATTGACACTACTGACAACTCAGATCAAGCTCACTTCACTCGAGTTTTCACGGTGAGATTTTTACCGAATCGACCGGCTGCAAATTGCAGAAAACGTAAGTAAATTTGAATCCCTACGGGCTACCTTAACGTATCACCCTTTTTTTTTTTTGAGGATGGGAAATCATCAAATGACCCCTCCCGCTCTGGGTGGAGCGGAAGGGAGTGTCAGACTCTTACTGATTAAAACCCACCCGTGTTCCTTCCTTAGCCCTTTATGTTCCAGGGCAGCGGTAACCCTTTCGGACGATCCCGCTACCCTGGCAGGCTTCGGTCCTATCGGGCCCCGTCACTTATGCTGACATCTCTTTGAGGCGCGCGTGGGACACATACGCGCTGTCCGGCACGGGCCTGGTCCTGATCGGACGGTGAGCTACCCATTACTCTCCGCCCGCAGGCCCGCGCCTACGGTGGCCGGGAGTCGTCACGAGGCTCCCCACGCCCGGAGCGTCTCCCGCGGCGGCTGAGGTGTGAGGATCTCTCCCTCGTCCATCCCGCTACCTCCTTCGCTAGCATGACTGCTTCGCAGAAGGAGGTGACTGCCTCCCACTCCCTCTAGCCCCGGACCATGGCTTGAACCAGGGCCGGACGCAAGAGGTCGCCGCCGTTGCCGATCGCCTCCACGAGGACACGGCGGTGCTCTGCCCAAGCGGGGCAGACCGCCACCGTATTAACGTATCACCCTTAAATGAGGGTAGTTAAAAAAATATGAACATTAATATTGTACCTGAGATGAGAAACATCTGCTGGGACATAAGCCTCCTCTCTGTGAGAGGGAGCGGTCCGTAATCCATCTCGCGGGCTCAGTGCGGGTTGGAAGATGTCACATGTGTTCGAATTTTTGGTTTTAGAACATGCCTGTTTCCTCACGATGTTTTCCTTCACCGTTTTAAGAACAGTGGTGATAAAATAATTTACACAAAGTAAAGCTCCTTCTTGGTTTCAAACCTACGACCTACAAGTCGCGGCAGTTACCACTGGGTCACCACTGCTCTGTTTCTAAACGCGATGTGCCATATTTACCGCCTAGGTACTGCACTACGGAACCGACAAATATGGCAGAGGAAGGGGTTACCTATAACCAGCAATGGGTATTCCGGGCTGAGCACAATGCAGAAGCAGAAGGGTGATCTTTTAATTAAATTAAATTGATGTGCCGTATTTACCGCCAGGTAAGGCCGGCTATGAAGGTTGATTAAACATGATCAATGTTCAATTTTACCTGATGCCTATTAAGATCGGGATGTGTGCCGATAAACGACAGTATCTTGTTATCAGACAGGTTCAGTCTGGCCATTTCCCTGCCTTGGATATACTTGAACAGAGGGCGGTACTTCTCCAGCGTATCGAATGTCACCTCGTATGTGGGTGTGGAACCCTTCACGACGGTCCACGTCGCTGCAAGCTTCTCGCGCGCTATCCGCATCATGGCGATTGTCCTTGCCTGGAAGAATGTGATTTCTTACCAGGCTGAACCTTCCGACCGAATTTCGTCTAGGGCCGCCAATCTCAACTATCAATGGAGTCTATAGTCAGTCAACTATGTAATTATATTACTCCGAGGTACAATCACGAGCACTAAATGCACAAACTCTCTGAGCATCTTCTAAAAGTGATTTTCTCCTACTGTATTGTTGTCACGAACATAATAATTTGGGGTCCGGACCAGTACTTCATCTAGGTTCTTGGACACATACTTAAGAAGTGCATACATAATGCTTGTGACTGTACTGGACGGTCACACCGCCAATTCCCTTACTTAGGGCTGCCACTCAATAACCTTTTTTGATAACATACGAAAAATTTCTACACTAGAGACCACGTATCATGTGCTGAATTCATGGTTACTGTTTGCGCGTCCATGTGCCTGCCACCCTGTATAAGTGGTGCCAGAAATCTTGATGGAGATCGAGATATAATATAACTAACAGACTGCAGCACGTAAGACCCTGGTAACCGCTCCACATCTGCGAGATCACCAGAGATGAATATGGCGAAGGCATTCACGGCTGTCTGCATGTAATCCTTAGTAATTTTCAGCTTGCAGTGTCCACGGTGCATGTACTCCAAGAAGGGCAGGTGGACGCTACTTCTGTCTTGAAACGTCTCCGCTCTGAGGAATAACATAAACTAAAGAAAGAAAAGATGAAAAAAAAAACATTTATTTGCATTCTACGTGACGCTGAAAAAAAACACAAACAAAAAAAGAAGTTGAGGGGGAAAATATGATGCATCACATCCATGCAAAACGGCCATCGTTCAGCATAATGCTGTGAAAGTATGTGAGACAGAGCCACAGTGCTGGTTTCCAGGGGCAGCCAGGGTTGACGTGACGAAATTCACGCCTTTTGTCCTCAAGAGGTAGGCACACAGAGGACGAAGGCACCTCGTGCCAGGGCGATTCCGTACTCTCTGGGTAGGCAGAAAGTATTGAACGCTATACACGTTGCACGTATGTTGCTTAATTTACGTGCATATATGCGTTTGTATGTAAACGTAGCGTCTTTACCTTTTATACTCTCAAAGACATTAAATTATTTATCTTAAATCTCTTTGCATAATCTATATCTATACGTAGTATAAAACAGTAACTTTTGTGTTGGTCTGTGTGACCACTTCTAGATCTTCTAAGCTACGCTTGGATTTTGATGTGGTTTTCATCATCATTTAGAGCATTTATTCTGGAAGGTATATAATATAGATATGGCACAGAAATCTTGATGTTTTGACTCGCTGCCATAGTAACCGTGCGAAGTAATGGCGAGCAGCTACTTAGTTATTATAATAAACTAGCTGCGCCCCGCGGTTTCACCCGTATAAGTTTCGATCCCGTGGGAATATCGGGATAAAAAGTTTCTATGTGTTAATCCTGGTTATAAACTATATGTGTGTCAAATTTCATCTAAATCCGTTCAGCTGTTTGAGCGTGAAGATGTAACAAACACACACACACACTCACTCACAAAATGTTTGCTTTTAAAATATTAGTGTGATTAAGCTCACAATGGAAGCCCCTACTCCTAGTCAATCGTTAGTTGAAGTAATATAAGACATATCAACGTTATTTTCAAAAGATCTGTAGTTAAAGCTCAGACATAACTTACCGCATCACTTGTCCCGTGGGCCAGTGCGCCAAGTAGTCTTCACCTTCTATAATACCTTTCAACCTCACCTTTCTAACGTCTATCTGGAACAAATCGGGACGGCTTGCAGCTCTTGAAGATTTAAAGAGAGAGAGATTGTAGGAAGATTGTAGGTCCAGTATAAGTGTCCTGGTTGCCAGGATCGAGCGAGATTAGCTTCACCATCAGTAGTCGAGCCTGTGCTGGCGGAGTCGGAGAACTGGAGGGAAATTACCTCCTTCTATAGAATGCAATGGTCCAGAAGAAGGCTGCCGAGCGGGATCGTAAGAGGGCTGATCCCGCTCGGAGAAGAAGGCGTCGGGAGGCAGCCGCCTCCCCGTTGTATGTGTTTAGTAGATCTTTTATTATTATTTTCCATGATACTTAGCTGCTATAGCTACATTTATTCGCAGAAATAATCAGCTGACAAACTAATATACAGCTTCGTGACAGACAGTCGGACACGCAGAATAAGCTTAGTAACTAATAGAGTCCGTTGCATTCTTTGGAAACGGCATCCTAAAAATGAAGAGTTGTATCGTACAAGCGTATTATGGGACACCTACTGGCTTATTACCTAGCCTGCTTCTTCTAGAAAGGAGCACTTTGGCATAACTGCATGGAAACCATTACTTTGGGCTGGTTTTCTTCTAGATGATGGTATAACTCTCAAGCAAGACCCTTCCTTCCCTGTACACGGCACGGTTCCATTACCGTACGGCGTATAAACCGCACCATTGAAAAAACGTGTCCGTCAACAAGCTTACATAGTGAGCCATACAACACTGGCGACCGTGCGTACACACGGCGAATGAATAGTGCCGTAGAAAAAACGTATCCGTCAACAAGCTTCCATAGTGATCCCATACAACATTGACGTCCGGGAAGAATAAACCGTCGTTTTTCACGGCAAGAAACACGTGAAAAGGGCATTATGCTGACCCAAAAAAGATTGAACCCAGCGTGCTCTATTCTAAATGTTCTATACGGTCAGTTGCACTGAATATAAAAGTTACTTAACTACCTTCACTAGGTCACCGAAAGCTTTCGCCAAGTTGCATATATTAGTATTACGTAACGCTGTGTCATTCTCATAATTACTATGACGAATTTTTTAAACTTTGGTCAACTTTTTCTTCCGAATTTTCACTACGTGTGTGGTGTACTTATTGCAATTTATATTTTAAAATAATAATTATTTATCATGTTATACGTACCGGCTTTGTGTGCATATAAGACTTCATGAAAGATCTTTTCGAATCCAATCAAAGGATCTGAGGAAGAGATTATCCAAACAAAATTAATCCAATTTTAGGAAATAAATGAGAAAGAAAGAAAAGTAAGAAAGAAAGAAAAATATTAATAATATAATAATATCCCTGGACATTTCACACAGCGCCATCTAGTCCCAAGCTAAGCAACCTAATGCTTGTGTTATGGTAACAAGATGGCTGATAAACTACTTATATACATTTTTTTTTGTAAATACATACATATTATGGATAGAAAAACACCCAGACTCAGAACAAATACATGTAGGACTTACAAATATTTGTTCTGTGCGGGAATCGAACCCGCGACACGCAGCGCAGCAGTCCGATCGCCCAAACACTGCGCTAACCGTGTTGTCATATTATAATATTTGCGGCACACACAGGAAATACCTACAAATAGAAACAAAGCATCTAAACACCGAAAAAAGAAGACCTGTGTGAGGCCAAAAAGGCTCCTATCTCAGCATAATGCTGCGATATTTAAATAATATAACTTCTACTTAAAGAAAAGAAAGAAAGAAAAATATTTTATTTTGCACAAACAGAACGCACAGTTACAAATTTAAAAAAAAGAGTAAAAAGTAAAGTAAAGTTACGTTATTCATGACATGCTATGCTATTAGTAGAACTTGAGCTTTTGAACAACATTTCTCAATATGTTATTCACATGTCTACAGACTACAGAGATATAAATCTCATAGATAATATTAACATTATCATAATCAACTATCTACAGCCTGACTGCACACACAGCTGGACATATGCCTCTTATTGCTTATAAAAGAAAAAGTTTCAATACAATAGAGTCCTAACTCTCTGGTTGCCTTTACTTATCCAAGCAATTCTCAATGCTTATGGTGCTCTAGTGGAAAAACTTTATGTACAGACGCCAGCAGGTCAAGCTACCCGAAACTGTCAAATTTTCAACCTTGAACTTTAGTGATAAAGTTGAAAATTTATTCAAGAAATTTGACAGATTGTAGTAGCTTGATGTGCTGGCGTTTGTATGTACGAAGCTGTTCACATTTATCCGAAACCTCCGAAGGTTCATAGTTGACGCAATATTCTGAAACACGCAAACCTATCGCCTTGGTGGTGGCAATGCTGATGAAGCTGAACCCCGCTGCCCCCGGTGCGAGAGAGACACCACTGCTGCCGCCCGCGCCGCCGCTCTTGTCTTTTATGACCTTCAGTTTGACCACGTCTTGAACAGCGACGTTGTTATTGTTGATGCCGCACTGTGACTCTTTAGAACATAAAGCAGAAACTTATTCAGTACAGTCCTTTTACCATCTTTCACAGTTATTTTAGCTCTGACAACAGGAACCTTATTGTAAAGGTGCTCCCTCCCTCATCGGGAGAGCATTCGCCTGTAATTCTGAAGAGTTTGTTTGCCTTTTGTTTCAAAATCAAAACTCATTTAGGTATTCAAATTAGGCTGAGAATCAGCACTTTTCCAACGTCAAAATTACAAAAGACAGTCCACCAAAATGCCCGCCCTTCACCACTTCCTAGTGCTTTCGCTGAATGGTTTGAACGCGCTGATCTCTGGAACTGCCAGCCGTATTAAAAAAAAAATTGCATGTGTTAGCCCAATACTTGGGGAAGGCTATAGGCTATGTAACATCACGCTAGAATCCTTAACAGTCGAGCAAACGCTAAGCAAAACGAAGTATTAGCCCGGGCGATGCGATGCAATGCAATGCGACGAGGTGGGTCAGGGGAGCAAAAAGTTTCACGCAGACGAAGTGGATTTTGTGAGTGATGCAAAATTAGAAGTAAAATAACTGTGAAAATGCTGTTTTTGGTATTACTTACCAATAAATAAGCATGGGCTCATAACACATACGCCTTTCGCCAACGAAGGTATTCGATAAACGTATGCGCAGCTTCTACGCTGGAGAAACGCTAGTGCAAAGAGGCTGGACCAAGTATCTCTAGATTAACTTACCACTGACGTTCTCATAGCTGAGCAACGTGAACATTCTATTGTTATAACTAAACACAACATTTACGCAAATAGGGAATAGTGCTAGGTAGCAAATCAACATGTTTCCTTCGTTTAATATCATCTGACAGTGGTTGACAAACTTAATTCAGGGAGGCTCTGAAATGGAAATCTATAAAATAGGTAGGTACAGTCAACAGCAAAAGTAGATGATCAAAATCAGAAATTCAATACTAGTGAACGGAGTTCGCGTCAGAACTGTGTGGCGTCGAAGTGATTCAAAAGTATGTGATTGTAAATTATACCAAACATTTACTACTAGTACAGCTGCCATATAGCTGCAAAATCCGTTCATTAGTATTGAATTTTTGATTTTTATCATCTACTTTTGCTGTTGACTGTACAACAGGAACACTGGACGTTCTTTAAAAACTAATCGTTTGGTCGTAAACTGCCCGCAGCATAAGAAAAAGAAAAAACTCAGCTAGCAGGTCATTTTGTTTTTTTTTTTTCAGAATGGCGTCCACGCATGAAACATATACAAATCGATCAACTTAGAACGTTAATATCTCGGAAACGTCACACTTTATGGGGTTTGGTTCTACCATTTTGAAAAAAAAAACAGAATAGCGTGACAGTAGATATGCCAGGCTCCATATGAAAATCTTTTTGACCGCACCTTTCTGATACACGCTGTATAAAGAGATGTGTCATATGCACTTTGGCATTACCACAGGGTAAGAATAGAAATTACAGACATAAATATAGAAATTTTACAAAGGCTGATACAATGGGCAGTCTTATCGCTAAGAGCGATCTTTTAAAGACAGCCTTTGGATGGATTGAAAAGGGGAATGCATTCTACCAGCTTTTAAATCGACGCCTCAACGAAACCTCTTTGCGCAAATAGTTACGCAAAGAGTATTAGAAACAGGAGTATAGACTGCTTCTAGAGCAGCATGAAAAAAAAATGTGACCACAACCAAGCAAGTCATGTTACTCTTTGGCATATCCACACAACATTATAGATAAACATTTTTAAAATCAAATGAGTTTTATAACACTTTCCTATGTCTTCAACAACCTCCAGTGACTGTGATAGTTGCGATTGTTCGCAATGCACCTATTCGTTTGAAAATAATCATAATGACTACGGAAAACTTTTGCTGAACAGTCGTCATATCCCGATGTATGCGACGATGGCACACCCTCTCATATACTACGCTGAAATTGTAAGTGCAGGTTTTTATTTCATTTAAGTAAAGGCCAATGACTGGGTCCTCAATTTCAAATTTACGGTCACCAAAGAAATGACCGATGGACTGTGTGAACGATAATATGGCTAGATGTATTGAAGATAAACCATACCACCACCCATCCCAAATAAATTGGTAGGTATAAGGGCAAGAGAATAGAGCAGTGGTGGCCAGTGTGATGTTCCCGCTGCTGGGACACAGGCCTCCTCTCTGTGAGAGGGAGTGAGCCGTAATCCACCACGCGGGCCCAGTGCGGGTTGGTAGATGTAACATATCTTCGAATTTTTGGTTCTAGGACGCCGACTTCCTCACGATGTTTTCCTTCACCGTTTTGAGAGCAGTGGCGATGAAATTAATTTCACAAAGTAAAGCGCCTGTCTGGGTTCGAACCCACGACCGGTATGTAATGTCGGGGCCATTGTCACTGGGTCACCACTGCTCTCGAAATTAAGGTTTTGACATTAAGGTGACAAAAAATGCTCTATTTTGGCCATCACAGACGCGTGTGGCAGCCACCGCTCTTCTATGACCCGTAGCTTTATCTCCCATCGAGTACAAGTTCTGCTGGAGTTTTTGCTTCTCAAATTTTCGTAGGTGCCAGTTATCTCATTGTTGTAATTTTAGCAGCCGCCTGCTAACAGGAGGCAAACCTGCGACCAGCCCAGGAAAGACAATCCATTTAAGAAAGCGTTCAAGTGGTACACAAAGGTAAGTTTTAGTATCTAAGAGTATGTTAAATGAAACACTTTTAAAGACGTTTAACTTTAATATGAATATACACTCATAGTATTTATTGCCTTTTGTGACAGACGACTCTGTCATGAAAGGCAATAAATACTATATATCTGGTATTCCCTGCATATTTAATTTAATAATTAAATACTTGTTTGGTTTTTGAAAAAAGTATGCACTGTTAAATGGTTTAAAATAGGTTCAAGGAATTTTTACGTTACATAAGATGTGGTTTGTGTGGCCCTTATGGACTCCATTTTTTTTAAATATTTTAATTCAACGTTTAAATCCTTTTGTAGTTTTATCTCAATTCCACTGCATAGTTTGATTTTACGTGCCATTGATTTCCTAGCTCGTTCTCTTCGACGACTTTATAAATAATCCAAATATCACGAGTATTCTCATCTAGGAGCGTACGCTGTGGAATAAAAATGACGCTGCCCCGGAAAAAAGTGGATTCGCGGATTGGCTGGATAACAAATATGCCGAGTATCTGCGCGAGAGTGGTTGCCCGCAAACGAAGGGGTGTCCGATGTCACACGAGTCCCGGATGCCAAGGACCATCGCCGAATCTTGTCCTCCATGGTATATATTGAACTCGGTAGTGTCCCCGCTAAGTCTTGTCCACATTGTAAAATTACTCGTATGATCGCGTATAATTTTGCGTCCAAACTAGCGACAATAAAACTAGACGGTGCCACGCAAAGGAGATCTGGGGCTGCAGTCTCGACATTCATAGCGATTGCTTTGCGACCGAATTCGGTCGTAAAGCGATCGCTATGAATGTCGAGACTGCAGCCCCTGATACGCCAAAATAATACAAGTGTGGACAAGATAAGACCGACCTTGAGACGATTAATTTTATTGCGCGATATAAAAAATTGTGCAATGTTTTAGATTGTTAGGGGTTGGTATTGAAGATCTTTTGGATGGTAAGTTACAATATTGCACATTAAAATTATTGCACAACTAGCTGCGTCCCGCGGTTTCACCCGCATAAGTTATGATCCCGTAGGGAATTTTATTGCGCGATATCACAAATTGTGCAATGTTTTAGATTGTTAGGGGTTGGTATTGAAGATCTTTTGGATGGTAAGTTACAATATTGCACATTAAAATGATTGCACAACTAGGTAACTCCTGGGTGTCAGCTAGGTCCATACCAAATTTCATCAAAATTGGTTCAGCCGTTTGAGCGTGAAGAAGTAACAAACACACACACACACTCACTCATAAACTTTCTCCTTTATAATATTAGTGTGATATTATTAGAGGCCCGGCTAAGTTGCAACCAGGAGACCAGTACCTTTTTTTTTGGGTAGGAAATCATCAAATGACGTCTCCCGGTCTGGGCGGAGCAGGAGGGCGTCAGACTTTTACTGACTAAAACCCACCCGTGTTCCTTCAATTGCCTGTGCCAGGGGTCACGGTATCTCTTTCTAACAACCCGCGGCCCTGGCAGGCATCGGCCCTAGCGGACCCCGTCAGTTTGTGCTGACATCTCTTTGAGGCGCGTGTAGGACACAACGCGCCGTCGACCCGGGCCTGGTCCTTACCGGGCAGCGAGCTGCCCATTGCTCGCCGCCCGCAAGCCCGCGCCTACGGTGGCCGGGAGTCGGTTGCTGACTCCCGACGTCCAGGGCGTCTCCTGCGGCGACTAGGGGCGTGAGAGCGCAGAGATTGCCTCTCCCTCACGCGCTCCGCCTCCTCCTTTGCGAGCATTACTGCTTCGCAGAAGGAGGCGACGGCTTCCCATGGACTCTCGCTCCGTACCATGACCTGGACCAGGGCCGGACGCGAGAGATCACCGCCGCCATCGCGAGGACGCGGCGGTGCTCCGCACAAGCCGGGCAGACCTCCACCGTATGCTTTACCGCGTCCTCCGGGCGATCCACTCAGTAGTGAGAGACCAGTACCCTTGCATACTTATAGTTGGTCCCGATGATACTATAGGTAGGTATATTACCACTGCGAGGCCAATTGTCCAGAGGTTTTATCATAGATATAGGAAGGAAGATTTCTATGGGTTTTATATAAGCATAACATAACGCCTACACTCCACGAAGAGTTTGGCAGACCTTGGCCTACCTCCTCAATTTCCGAAGGGGTAGCCTTTCTGGCTACCCTTTCGGGGAATGTAGGTACTTACAATCCACCCACATTTTCTCCCGTAAATTTTAGCCCCCTTAAACACCCTTGGGAAGAAGTAATTATTTTGTGAATTATTTCTGGTTGACTACTGCATAAACTAACGACCATTTAATATATGTTTTGTACATTTCAGTCAAGGAACGACTAAAAAATTTGGACGATTCAAAAGGTAAGTTGTCCTGTAGATTTTTTCCCGTAAAAAGGGTGCGTTTTTTGTGACCACAGTCTATTTGTTCAGACCACTCGAGGCTGCTGAACCGGCCATTGCGTCGTTTTCAATATCTTGTTTATATTTAAATTTAAATATGAGATAATTTTCAAGTTATGGACCAACAAACTCAATGTTATACTTAACAAAGTTCAAATTCCATTGCAACCAAAAACTTATTAAGAAAGGTACTATAAATTTTTGCTTTTTTCAACTTAGATTACACTTCACTAAGTAGATAACTGATTCAGTAGCGATGGAATATAATTTACATCATGGTCTATAACCAGGACTCATCTCTTGAGCCTATTGGAAGAGCCATTGTAAGAAGAGACTTCAGGTTTATCCAAACTTCTGGTACACATACGGTTACTATGAATCTGATCATTCGCTGATATATTGATCATAGTCATATGTCATATTTTTCAGTCCATGGAGAAAACGAAGACGTCCAGGCAATGACTCGGGTGATGTGCCTGAAAAGTCAGTATAGTTCATATGCCGCTTAATCTTTTGACAGTGTATGTCCATCAATTAACAACTATTTGTGAACAGGTGTCCTGGTGGGAGCTGTGAATTTCTTCTAAAGCCTAAGGAAATAACGCGAGCTGCATCCGACACTTGTTATCAGTAAGTATAAATACGGCACTATTTTTAACCAAAGGTTCCATATTCTGTACTAAATAACAAATTTTACTCAAATCCTTTTTAAATTTTGTTTCAGTACTACGACATCCGGAGACAAATCCAACTCGACTGTGACGTCGTCAAACATGCCATGCAACACGAAATGCTCTGGCAGATCCCAGAGCCTCAGTGATGTGGGTCGCGAGAAGAGTGTGATCAAACATGGTGACACGGTACCTCCCGCCGTACAAGAATGTCTCAATTGCCAAGACCAAACACCGACGAAGCTGACGACAGCGATTTGTGGATGCTATAAGAAACAAGGACGAACGACACTGCCAAAATCAATGTGTGTGTGCCCTCAGGAACAAGGTCCGTCAAAAGAACAAGATGCATCGAATCAGCCGGGACTGGTTTGTAATTGCCCACAGGAAAAAGAAGCGGAAGTAGTAAAAGTACCGTCAAAAGAACCAAGTGCATCGAATCAGCCAGGACAACTTAAGAAGTACGTTCAGAAAAACATATCGGAAATAGTGAAAGGACCGTCAAATGAACAAGATGAAACGAATCAGGCGGGACCGTGTTGTAAGTGCCCACAGGAAAAAGTTGCGGAAGAAGGAAAAGTTGTGAAAGTACCAACAAAAGAACAAGTTGAAACGAATCAACCGAAACCGCTTCAGGAAGAAGTACCGAAAATAAGGAAAGTACTGTCAAAAGAACAAGATCCAACGAATCAGCTGAAACCGCTTCAGGAAAAGGTATTAAAAGTGCCGTCAAAAGTACAAGATCCAACGAATCAGCTGGGACTGTGTTGTAGGTGCAATCTGGAAAAATTACCAAAAGTAGTGCAAGTACCATCACAATCACGATCGGCGGAGGAATCAAGCCAGTATCCAGAAGAAAAAATAGTTCCAGTACATGAAGAAACTCAGTATGAGCCAACACCTGAAGGACCACGCAGTACACAGAACCTAGGACCGTGTTGCTGTAAAACTTGCAACAAGCCGATGCCGTTGCCGCCCCAGTTGCTCTGCATACCTGTTAAGGTAATTCTTTAAACTTAGAAATAGTAATATCCCCGATCATTAAGGGGAAGCGCCAAAGTAGCCCGCAAAATTCAAAAATTCTTACGTTTTTTGCAATTTGCAGGTTGTATGTTGAAAATATGATTCGCGAGCGTAACAAATATGATCATCAATACAATCTTATATAAATTCAAATAATCCTACGGAATGAGTATTTCATTTCATTTTTATTTTTCGAATTTCATGATTATAATTCTGTAAATACATACATAATATGCTCGCGAATCATATTTCGTTCAAAATACAACCTGACACTGACCTGCAAATTGCAAAAAAAACGTAAGAAAATTTGAATTTTGCGGGCTATTTAGCGCTTACTTAAAAATAGTTATATCCCCGATCATTAAGAAGCAGAAGTTTATTATGATTTAAATGCTTTTATGTAGGTACAAAGCAACAAAATAGCGAACCCTGAGATGTGTCTTACGATTGCGCCTGCGCAAATCGATGCGCCCAAGAAACAAAAAGCGAGACGATTAAGCGTATTATGTCAAAGTGGTGAAGGCAATAAATCTAAAGTTGACTCTCAGTGTCAGCATCAGCCTGAATCATCTGCATGTTGCAAAGATACCACCCCCAGCCAGGTAAGATTTATAGTAATTTTGACGTACTTACAAGTGTGACGGACAGACGCCGGCAAATCAAGCTACTACAATCTGTAAAATTTCTTTAATAGATTTTAAACTTTATTGCTGAAGCTTTTTAAGGTTCAAGGTTGATTGGGAAAATTTGACAGTTTCGGGTAGCTTGATGTGCTGGTGTCTGTATGTTACATACTCTTTTATTCATTAACAAAAAGCCGATGGGATTTCCTATAGTTACAAACTTCCTACAAATTTTCATTCCCTATTTAACCTCTTCTGGGGGTGAATTTTCCTTCCTTAGTTCACTAAGGAAGGAAAAAAACGCTGGGTCACCCAGCGATTTTGACTGTGCATTGCCTGACAGTGAATTTATGATCTTTATTGTGTGGATTAGGTAATAAACAAGTTTAGATAAAAAATTATGTTTTAGAACAACTGTCACGAAATTAAGCAAGTGTTTGGTCCAATACCTATACGACGTCAATCCTACTCTACTGTTACAATAAATGAAGAAAAACGTGAATATAGTATAACGAAGGAAGTATCAGTGGTGAATAGGTTCACTCGCTCCGTGACCTGTGCCTCGAACGATGCCGCGCAAACATCGGACCATTCCATACGCTTCGTAAGTTTTTTATCACCTCTTACGTACCTTCGGCACGTGTCACCGTGTCCATAGGGCATTACGTAATTATTACAAATTTATTATATTACTTTGTAGGAAAAAGATGCCTGCAGCTGTCAATATCCGCTCTTTTTCAAAATAATCTGTGCTGACGTATCGAAGAATGAATGATGTAAATAAGAAAGATATCAAACTTCTACGAAGAATTTCTAAGACATAATAAACAAATAAAACAAACAATAAAATATAATATAACGTTTACTTCATATTTTATTTACAAAAGTGTAAACAAAGCTCTCCTATTTACAAAGCACTTTGTACAATAACAAAACTAGACTTAACCTAAATTAGTTTGGTGGACCGTAAGATGTGGCAGGCTTGTTCTGTGGCAAGAAATTGAAACTGGAAGCTGACCCGGCTGATTCGGAGCTGACTAGAGCTGGCGCAGATGGTAAACCGTAGTTCGTTGAAGGAATCGACAGTTGTGATGACGCTCCCGAACTAGATACAGAGCTTGTAGCTAAAGGTGACGTTTGGACAAAGGAGGTAACCTCCACACTGGGTTTGGCTTGCCCGAGGGACACTCCTGACACTAATGACTGGTAGCCTGCATTACGTGCGACGCTGTGCTCATCGTCCTTGATGATACTCTGCACACGGCCGACAACAAGTGAGTCCAGAGCGTCTCTGTGTGTCTGCTCCTGAGCAGTGTCGTACTGGTTGGAGTCAGCCTGGTAGCTGGACAGCACGGTGGACTGCTGGAACTGCGGCTGAGCTTGAGCTTGTGGCTGGTATTGCACTTGGGGTTGTTGGTACTGCACTTGGGGTTGTTGGTACTGCACTTGGGGTTGTTGGTACTGCACTTGGGGTTGTTGGTACTGTACTTGGGGTTGTTGGTATTGCACCTGGGGTTGTTGGTACTGGACCTGGGGTTGTTGGTACTGCACCTGGGGCTGCTGGTACTGAACCTGAGGCTGCTGGTAGTTGTAACCTCCTTGCTGTGAGTATTGTTGTTGTTGTTGCTGGTTTTGGAAGTTCACTTGAGGTTGGGGTTGAGGCTGCGCTAGTATCAGTTGTGGGACCGGTTGGGGAGCAAACACTGGTGCGGGGGCGATTGGCTGTGGTGTGCCATAGGATGAACTGGGTTGTTGGTAACTAGGCTGCGGCTGGAACGATGGCAGTGGTTGGGGACGAGGCAGCGGTTGAGGAGCTGTTTGCGAGGGGATGTACACTGGTGCAGGCGCGGGACGGTGGTGGTGGGCAGGGGGAGGTGGGGCAGGCTGAGAATACTGCGGGACTGGTTGCGGCGCCTGGTAGTTGTAGCCCGAGCTAGGGCTGAACTGCTGCTGTGGCTGGAACTGTGGTGCCTGGGGTGCGGGCGCGGAGGGGTAGTTGAACACAGGCGCGTGCGCCCCCGGCCGCGGCAAGTGGTAGGGCGCCTCGCCCGCTATGGCCGCCACCACCGACAGTATCACTAACTGGAACAACAAATATTTATTTAAATAGAAATCCACGGCGTCCGCATTAATGAATTAAGTTGAATATGCAAATTGTAGGTATACAGTTTCACTGGGTGCGTTGTGTGTCTTGTGTGCCGTGTGTGTGTGTCAACTCACCGCGGTCCTCATGGCTGCAGGTGCGTGCGGCTGTGTGGTGCTCTGTGTGGGTCGCTTATGGTTTTATACTCACCACCACTTCGCCGAAGAATTGGGGAGCGTCTCTGAGCTTAACACATAAGCAAAACAGTATCTATTGTCCGTTTATGATTTCGAAATGCACGCGTTTATTCTCTTTGCGGTTTTGGCGTTACTTATTATTGTTTCTTACTTTATACAACGATGAAAAACTTAATTAAAAGTTTGAAAATTAATACTTACCTTATAAATTAAACTTTCTATTACTAAATTTTTTTTACGTTAACTAAATCGTAACTTATATAGTTTTATTTCCACAATCACTGATCACAATATTTTTCTTTATGTTAAATGATCAATTTACAAAATAACAGAACAAAAATTGTACAAAATATTATTAGTGCAGTGACGCACCTTCTATTACACAAATGCGTACATTTGTTTGCAGATATAATTTTACCGCTAAGTTATCACAATCACTTAGGCCTCACGGCCTATGCTGTGCTAGGCAACAAATATTGTTGACAACCTTTTAAGTAATAATTTAGTAAACATGTTTAGCATTTTTTTATTTCTATCAATTGATAATAGATTTCAGCGCAGATGCTCTATTTATTCCATTTCCACAACTTAACACTTAGCAGAGACAAATGTCAATTTCGCCAGTTATAAGGCCAAGTAAGAGACCAGCCTACAATTACCTAATTAAGGCATGCAAAACATAACTCTATAGATAACTCGAGATCAGGTACGTTTTACTATAAGAAAATAAATTAAATAAGACTGAAAATGTTTCAATATTCTTGTATATCCAATGACCTTTCATCTCACCTCCCGTCTGAAATGTCCCGCAGGCTATGCCCGTATATATTTTAGATTTATTTGAGATTGGTATCAAATTTCAGATATATTCCGATAGCAATCGTTAATGTGCAAATATTTCCCTAAACATTTCGTTGTCACAAGTCACATCAATCAACATTTGAATGATTAGTTTCTCAGCATCAGTCACCACTTAGTCAATTTCATAATTGTATAATAGAAAAGTATGTCAATTAATCACTTTATTTTTACCATGATACGGACAATAATAGTTCATCAGGCAGCCATTCGATACTTTGTTCCGTCATAGTTCAAGGGACATTGTGCAATCAAATGAGATGAATAGGCCTAACTCAATCTGTAATAGGATTAGGTAATATGCCAAATAACGTGCTGCTAATTTAGAACTTTTGCAACATGAGGATGTGTTGACAAAGTGCGTAGCTGTTGCTCCTAGAGTTTCATCCTGGGCCCTATTTATTTACATAACTGACAATGTGACATACCTATTTATCAAACACTGAAAAAAGAATACAGATTTATTTATTTATTTACTTTTAAGAAGGCTTACAGACTAATTAAAAATAATAGGCAACAACAACACATTATCAAGTTGCTAATAACAAGCCTCCACAGTTATATAAAATATTGATTACTTAAAGCTGAACAATTAAAGCACATTGTGTGCATAGGTAAGTAAGTTACGTTAGTTTTATTTATTTAAGCATTTATATTGCTACATTTATGAGTTTAAGAACCATTAGCCGGCGCATCATTCACAAAAAAATGAAAATTATCAACAGGTGAAAACAGAAAACTAAGAAAGAAACTAATAAAATTCTCGGATTGTCGCCTGTCGCTTTTTATTAAATAGGCCCCAGGACGTTGGAAATTCCACAGAAGAAATCAAAATCAAAAGTAATTTATTCAAACTAGGCTGAGAATCAGCACACGTCAACATGTCATAAAACACCGTCGCCCACCCAAACGGGCGTTTTGGGTGGGCGACTGTTTTATAACTTTTCACCAGTTCCTAGTGCTAGGAAGAAGAACTGGCGCAACAAACTCCCCAGCAGCACAGCTGTCAGTTCAGAAACAAATTAATACCTAAGGTATGGCTCAACTACATAGCTGGTTCGTTTGATGAGTACCACTAGAGTTAACTTAAATCTAACCTAAATACTAAATTCCACCTTACATCGTATTATGTATGACTCCGTCACATTATCTAGAACTGGACCCTCGCCAAATGGACGCATACAATGAAGGAGTCGTAATTCTCCGACTTGTAAAGTATAATAAATTCCCTTGTCAAAGGTCTGCCTTACACTACTTTGCATAGAAACGTAGGTAAACAGAATACAGTGATGTGTATAGGACATCTTGAGACATAAATTCTTGTCTAATTACCGAATGCACGTAATGTCCAATAGTACAATGGTTTAGCGTCGCAAATGGGTGGCAGCAGCTCAATTAGTAAACACCACAATAGCATTAATTAGTTACCTATAGCCATTGAATAATTCTGCTCAATCGTCGCGTTAGATAACCCGGCGATATTGCACTGCTTTAATTTGCGTTTGCTCTCGCAAAAGGTGACAGTTTTTACAATGATTATTATTATTTATTCAATTGGCCTGAAATATGTCACTATCATTACGTTACGTCCAGGAAGATATGTAGTTCTTGAAATAGACATGGATTCTTGATTCATGATCTCCAATTTGCCTATGAAAGCTCCAATGGGGAAGGTCGGTCAACGCTAATTGTAGATGTAACCATAGCTAGGTCTCTATGCCTACAATAAATTCATTTAAAAAGCCTACAATAAAAACAGTTCGTTGCTTCATTGCATTTTGTGTTTATTCATAAGTTTGGTTTTATTTCACTATTTCGTTATTTTCAGTGATTTCAATATTTTAAGTCAAGTATTGGGCTTGCTAAGTCAGAATTTTAAACTGTAAATATTTCCTACGAGGAAATTTTTTAGTTTTTTTAAACTCCACGAATAGCTTTAAGCCACAGCCCTCCAATTTAGGGGTCTTTCGGAAAAGAGTGGCCTACAATTTCGGAGCAGGATTATTTAGGAACATAAAACGCGTAATTTTTTGCAAATATGAAATAAAACCACCTTACGTGTTGTATTATTAGCTTGTTTTGGGAACCAGCTATGACAGCGCCATTTGACACTTACCTTTCCATTCAATGTTGGTCTGATCTATGGTAAAGTAATTTCCTGTACAACCCTCGTTTACAAAGGGTTGCAAAAGCCAGAAATTACTTTTTACAAATCCTCCTCCATTGCTGTGCCAGAGTCGGGTAAAAGTGTTCTAAGTGCTTAAGAAACAAGAAAATGCATTTATTAACCAACCAAACCAATCACCAACCAACCAACCAACCAAACCATCCAATCTAACCAATATCTATCTTCTATCTATATATATAAAATTCAAAGTCCTGACTGACTGACTGACTGATACATCAACGCACAGCGTAAACCGCTGGTCCTAGAGACATGAAATTTAGAGGGTGTGTTCTTCGTGAAGTATAGGTATCCACTAAGAAAGGGTTTTTCAAAATTCCACCCCTAAGAGGATGAAATGGGGGGATTTTGTTTGTTTGGAAATTCTTATTCCTTGAGTTAATAAACTAGAAACTTGGCACCAATACTAATCTAAGTAAATTATGAAGTTTGCTATTTTATGTTTTTCTAAACTACACCCTAAAAGGGGATTGGGCGTTTCAAAGTTTGTATGGAAGAATTTGAATGCGCGGTCCGATTAACTCGAAACTCAGTGATAGGTTGAAAAGGGGTAGTTAATTTTACAGGGGAAGATTATAATGCGTGGCTGATTAACTCGAAAATTAGTGTAAAACTTTTGACAGAAAATAATTAATAATAAGTGTGTAATGTGGTCGAAAATTGACCCCTGACGGGGCAAAAAGGGGTAATTCAATTTTTAAGTGGAGGATTTGAACTTGAAACTGTGTTACATTTTCACACCTAAACCACTGAACTTCTGATTTGGCAAAGAGGTATGTAGATGACATCCTGGGGAAGGACATACTTTTTATCCTGGTAGCACGTTCCCGTGGGATGATTCATCCACGCGGGCGAAGCCGCGGGCAGAAGCTAGTTTTATTATAATAACGCAAAAATCATAAACCAGAAGGAGGCAAGGGCGTTCAAGATATAAAATTACACTTTATTAGAACCGCGTATAAAAAAAACATTCTGAGTCTTTCAGCAAACGTAAACCTGCCGATTGAACAACTTTTCTTCAAACATTTGAAATGATAGTATAGTATCCAGTAGTAGTAAGTTTTATCGTATCTATCTATGGGTCAAACCGCACCCAGATGAAATGTCGGAATAATTATCGTAGATCTTCCAATTATGCGGATAAACAAGTATAGTAATGACCTTCATTTCAGACCTCGGCTCTTTACTTAGCGTTTGTCAATGGACAGAATTCGTGAAGTGAGGAAAGATATCAAACATTGGGCTTACCCACACTTGTGTACTGTCTTTTCCAATAGCAACCTTATTGTAACGATTATAAAGATTTATGTGAATTTGACAAACTTATCAATGGCAGCAATCCAATAGTAACCTTATTGCAACGGCTATAAAGATCACTGTGATTCTGACAGTGATGCAAACTCAGGGGTAAAATTACTGTAAACGGACTGTACCTACAATAATGCAACTTTGGTCAAAGGTAAACATTCAAAATGTCGAAGTTTAGAAGGTTTTTCAAACGGTGGATAGCTATGACCATAATATGAACAGCCGATAGATTCTGTAAAAATCACACCGTGAAAAGTTAGGTGAAGTGAGCTTAGAGTGTGTCAATAGTGTCAATACCTAGCATTAGTTGGAATGACAGCTCACTCCACGCTCACTTCGCTTAAGTTTTCACGGTGAGATAGTTACAGAATCGCACTGCAGTAAATAAGTGGTATGGGATCGCTACCATGCTATTCATGTTTAGATCTGCTAGCCAAATAGACGTCGGTAGCTTGAAGTGGTGTCACAACAATAGGTAGTTGAAATTTTCGTTACCCCAGTTGTCATGCCAACTAAGAAAAGAATATTCGCGTGGTGCTCGTGCTTTGCCTGTATGAGAAGAGGGCTTTGCCCTGCAGTGGGCCAATAATAGACTGGTTATTTTTTATTTTAAAGCCTATCCTTACTGAAAACCTCTAGTACTGTATGTACAGACGCCAGCAGGTCAAGCTACCCGAAACTGTCGAATTTTCCCATTCAATCTTGAACCTAATGCTTTTGGGAAAAAGTTGAAAATCTATTACTTAAAGAAATTTGACAGATTATAGTAGCTTGACGTGCTGGCATCTGTACCTACTTTTCAGAAATAATTTGCCGCGTAAAAAAGGGGTTTAAAATAAAATCCTCCCAATAGTCCCAACACTAAAATAAAATGTTCTATTCTAAGAGTAGGTAGTGTTCCCATTTCAAGTTAACGGCTTGTAACAAAATACATTGTTATACCAACATGCAATATTTACTTAAACAGTTACATTTCTGAAAACATCCGTCTTGAAATCTTTTATTACACAAGTGAGTGCTTTACCTACCTATTCTATTTGTCGACAAATAAACATCGATGTTTGACTTTGGTAAATATTTAACTAAAAACTTACTAATTTTTGAATTTTTCATAATTTTCCTAAACCATATTTCATAACGGATTGGGAGTAAACAAAATTAAGGTAATATGGCATCATGTTTGGCTAATACCGCCGTCTCGTGCAGTGGGTAGCCCATTTAGAGGTACCGTGCACAAACAATGAGGTAAGAGAGAAAAGTGGTCAACTCCGTCACTTCGCACCTCTGTTTTATCTAACAATTTGGTACATCACTACATCTCCACAATAGGTACACCTCTTTCTTAGGTAATAGCAAGCGTAAGATGGCATTTAAAACGCGCGAAAGCAATTTTTTTTCTCAATGAAAATTAACATTTCTGTCTGCCCATTTGTCTCCGCCCCCGCGTCATTAACATTTTTATAAGAATACAAATCATTCATAACTTAACGTTTTTCTCAATAGAGGTACATAATAAAGGCGTGGAGGTGGATTTCCTGGGCTGTCGGCTGACCTGACAGAAATCTTAACAAGCTAAAAGCTAATATTTACTCTGCGGTTAAACTGTTGGGAACGGGGATCTACTAAAAGTTAAGCACTATCTCTTTGACTAACAGATTTCTAATGAGTTGAGCCGTGTCAAGACGACGTATCGTTAGAAATCGGCCCATCAGTTTTTTTTTTGTTTTTTTGTATCAGTTTTTCTTCGAATTATGGATGACACTTTTTCGATAACAAAGGTCAATGTAATTTGAATACAAACATCCATTACTTCATATCAATTTACGCAATCTTACGCATATTTTAACGACGACGTCTTGAACAGTGCGTTGCAGAAAAGCACATCAATTCGATAGCTTTGTCAACTCTAGGCTGTCATTTTATGTGGGAAAAATACCCGAGGCTAAGACAGGGTAATTTGATATGAACGTAACCCAGGTGGCATTTAATCAATTATTAATCATTTATCATTATTATGTAATCGATTCATTAGAAGCGAATTTAAAATATGCCTTGTATTATGTTAATAAATAACGCATAAACTTCTTGCCGTTGATACAAGTGACCCGTCCTGACCTGACCTATAGAAAATGACACACATATCTTTCTTTTTAGTTGAAACTCTTGTAGCATTTGAATCACAATGTGTTTCGGCCGTCGCATGGTTGTTAGGCCTTATTTGCCCTCTGGCTATATTACCTACGCTGTCATGTACTGTTTTGTGATCATCACCGACACGACTTGCAAATGTCTTGCTAAACAGACCACTGACTCTGCTTCTTCTGGTTCTTCTACTTAAATAATGTTGAGGTATTCCCTATGCGTTTACTCCCGCAGAATTTTCGCTTTAGAAGTCACAACCGCATAGGTATGCCTTTACGGAAAAATATCTTATGAATTCCTATTAAATCCCTTCGTCACGCTGCTGACACTACGGTGCTTAGACTTGTATATCTCGCCCTCTGCCAATCGCTCATACAATATTGTATAATTACTTGGGGCGGATCAGCAAAAACTCATATGCTCAAACTGGAACGTGCTCAAAGGCACTCCTGAAGGTCGGATGGCGGTTACCTTACCGCTTTCCTACCATCGATCTTTATAACACGTGTTCGGTTCTCTCTGTTCACAAATTATTTATCCATAATCTTGTTTTAATCACACACTCTCAAACCCCCTATGCTTCAAGCAAATTTGACTCCCAACGACATAAACATGCTGTTTGTCCCTCCTTCCGCACAAACTGTCGTTCGGCCCAACGTAGTTTCCGTTTCCTCAGTAGCTACGTCTATAACAAGGTTAATAATATTATAAATATATACCCTATGTGCAGATCAAAATGTAAAAGAACTGTTACGAAATGGCTTCTTGAATTAGATTATGCGGAGACTGAAAGTATATTAAATATTCTAAAATAATTTCGTCTATCGGAAATATTCACCTACTCAAATTAATCTTAGATCGCGTTTCACCTTGTTAACCACATACAGACACACACACACACACACACTTTTGGGCAAGTGGGTGCTCACGCTCAGCGGCCTTCTGTGGGCGCTGGGCGTGAGGACTTGCACTCACGGACACACAATACTCTCCAAAGACACACATAGACATAGCACATCTCCTTTTTTTTCTATTAATTCTCTTCCTCTCAGTACTTGGAGCTTTTATAATGTTGTAGTACGTAAGTGATGACAGTTATGTTGTACACTAAATATTGTAATTTTAAGGGTGTGAGCCTGGAGATCTGTCATACAGGTCCCGAACCCAGTATCGACTCCAGCTCTCACAAAGGATAATCTTTAAAAATTTAACTAGATCCTATCAATCTAAACTGTACCTTTTTGAGAGAAATAAAATTACTATTATTATTATTATAATTCGCTTCCCAACACTGCTTCGCAGATCCTGCCATATATTCATAATTTTCCTTTTAATGTTACTGGAAAATTTATTTAACTTTTAACTATATCTATATACAGGGTTATTTGTAAAACACCAGCAACCTCTTAAGAGGTCATTGTACTCATCATTATGCACAACTTCTACTATGGGACCAAAACTGAAATCGCAAAAAAAAAATCAGCTGTTCCCTACATTTATTGTGTTCGCATAACTCGTCAAAATATAGGGAGCAGCTGATTTTTTTTTAGCGATAGTAAAAGTTGTTCATAATGATGAGTACAATGACCTATTGGTGTTTTACAAATAACCCTGTACCTATATAAAAATGAATCCCTATTTCCCTTGGTCACGTCATAACTTTTTTTTTTTTTTTTTTTTTTTTTTAATCTGTTTTATTTAAAGGATTTTTGTACGCTTATGCGACGATGTCAATCCCATCGTGCTTTTACAAATAACAACTTACTAACTAAACTAAATAAACTAATCTTAATCATACAAAAATTAACTTAATCTAATTTATTACATAGTAAAAAGGTATACAATATTTTTGCTGCTTTAGAAGTAGGCTTGGCTAAAATACCATGGAACATTCCAACATCCATTCTTGACAATTTCAAAGAGTTGAGAAGTGCGTTTCTTTTGTCAGTATATCGGACACATTCCACCAACACATGCTGTGCATCCTCAACTGTACCACACACCTCACAGTTAGGAGAGTCCGATTTCCGCATGAGAAAAGCAAAGTTGTTTAGTGGAATATGTCCTGACCTCAAACGATGCGCAGCTACAATCTGACAGCGACTCAGTTTCGACCCGGAGAACCAAGGTATATGAGGAGGCTCACTCTGTATACTTTTATACCAGATTCCTTTCGTTTTAGATCTTTCATTAGATAAGATAAGATAAGATAAGATAAGTCTTTATTTGCCTTAAACATGGTATAAAGGTGTTACAGTTTGGTAATATAATATAGTTCACATGTTTAGCTATACAACATCGTGTATCAATTGCATGCAAAATAATTAGAATCAATTAGTAAGTAGAAATAAAATGTCAAAGCTATAAAACATTTCCCACAATACAATCATCATAACATAATATTATTTAATGTCAATTAATCTCCACGAACAAAATTAATAAGTCATAATTGTAAACATTATTCGCAACAGTTCTATAACATTACATAATATAACTTAAAGTAAAAAAAAGAAAATCAATAAAATCAATAATTATAAAATTAAAATGTCAAAATTATAAACACTATCGACGACCCAGTATGTCATTATTTGTGAATTATAATTTAATGTCAAAAAAATCCTTAATGTCATAAAAATTATGTTCATTCAGCCATTTAAAGAGTCTGTTTTTAAAAGAAGAATTAATATTAAATAGCAATTTCATTTCTTGTGGAATTTTATTATAAATGCGTACACACATCACCAGAAAACTTTTAGAGTACTTGGCTGATTTAGGAGTATCCTGCAATGCAAGTCTACATGGATCCCTATTACGAGAGTAAATTTGATCGACTTTCTTGAATAATTCCTTATTATTATATACAAAGTTACATATCTCGTAGATGTACAGTGAAGGAAGTGGTAATAAACGAAGCCTTTTAAAATGCGGTTTACAGGACTCGTCAGTACGGATTCCACAAATGGCTCTGATGCATTTCTTTTGCGCGATAAACGCTCTGTTTTTATCTGTACTGTTACCCCAAAAAATAAGTCCATATCGTAAAATCGATTCTATGTAAGCATGGTAGGTTATAATGGCGGTTTTTTTATTCGTCACATTCTTGACTTGCCTGAGAGCATAAACGAACTTATTAGACTTGTTACACAAATTATCTACATGTATTTTCCAATTTAAATCTTGGTCTATGAGTATACCCAGAAATTTTGTATGTGAAACTTCTTTTAATCGATCAATATTAAGTTTGAAATTGTATTTGGCATGTTTAGATTTATTAAATTGTATGTACATAGATTTATCTAGATTGATTTTTAATTTATTTATCTGTAGCCATTCTAAAATGTTGTCAATAGTATTATTTATGTCAATTTCGTGATCAGATTTTAATTTATACTTTTTATCAGATGTCACTATGATTGAAATGTCATCTGCAAATAATGTACATTTATGATTGACCTGCTGTGGTAAATCATTTACGTATAATAGAAACAATAAAGGGCCTAATACACTCCCTTGTGGTACACCGCAATTTTTTACTTTGAGCTCAGAGGAATATGAGGTTAGTAAATCTTCATTTACTTTACTAATAGCAACGTATTGATTGCGGTTACTTAAATAAGATGCAATCCACTGCAGTGCTAAACCTCTTATTCCATTTCTTTCTAATTTTTCCAATAATATATTATGTGCCACAAAGTCAAATGCTTGAGATAGATCAAAAAATAGTCCTGTCATGAAGTGATTGTTATTTAAAGACTTCAGGATATGGCTCAAAAGATTATATATGGCTAATGTTGTTGACTTGTGCTTTTGAAATCCGAACTGTTCCTTTGCTATAATATTGTATTTGCTACAAAAGTCGATAAGCCTTTTGTGCATACATTTCTCAAATAGTTTTGACAAGATAGGTATAAGGGTAATTGGACGATAATTTTTAACGTCTTTTTTGTCGCTTTTCTTGTACAAGGGTTTTACAACTGATAACTTTAAAGCATCAGGAAAAGTTCCGGTCGAAAATGAAAGATTAATTAAATATGTCAATATAGGAGTTAATTCTACTCTGCACGCTTTAATTATTCTTGTACTAAGTCCATCATATCCTTCTGAGTTAGTATTATTTAAAGCCATTATTTCTTTTTTTATTTCATCTTCAGTCATAGCACCAAGGAACATGGAATTAGGAACTAAAGCGTTATTAAACTTATAATAAACTTGTAAGTTATTAAATGTCACAATGTTAGTCGAGTCAATAAAATAATCATTAAACGTATTCGCTATGTCAGTGGGCTCAGTCAGTATTGTCTTATCTACTTCTATTTCCGAAATATTAGTGTCGCATTTTATGTTCCCAATTTCATGGTTAATGACAGACCACGTTGCTCTGCATTTGTTTTGACTATTTTGTATAAAATTAATGTTTGAATTCATTTTTGATTTCATAATGCATTTGTTGAGAATCGATGAATATTTTTTATATCTTATTAAGTACGACCGAGTTTTATTTTTATAATAAAGATACCGCAACGATCGTTTAGTTTTGCAACTATTTCTAAGACCCTTACTTATCCATTTTCGTTTATTTGCATTAGAGTTATTAATTTTAATTTTAATTTTAGGGAAGCATAAATTATATAATAGGCATAAAAACTCGTGAAATTTATTGAATGCCTTGTTTAAGTCCGTTTCGAGGTGCGTTTCTGACCACGATATACTTGCAAGGCAGTCTTTGAATTTTTTCAAGTTTTCGATGCAGTAATCCTTTTTATAAATAAAATATGATATGGTTCTTGGACTTTGTTCTTTTATTGGAAACTCTAAGAACTGTGCTGTGTCGTGGTCTGATAAATGCAAAGGTAGAACATCAGCAGATGTAGTTTTTATGTTACTAAGTATGTGGTCTATACATGAATCTTTCCGAGTGGGAACATTAATATGCATCTTTAAGTTATAGTTACTACATAAATCTTTTAAATAGTTAGTGACCTTACTTGGTTTCAAGGTATTTATGTTAAAATCCCCAGTAACAGCTATTTTTGTACGTGACCCATATCTTTTAAATGTTTCGCACATTAATTGGTCGAACTTTTCTATAAATATATAGGGGTCAGACTTTGGTGTTCTATATAGACACACTATCAGCAATTTGTGCAAAGGGACTTCAATACCACATGCTTCGAATGAATTTTGTGTTGAATATTTTTTTATGTGAGGAGGCTCATTATATACTATACCCTGTTTGGCGAGAATACAAGTTCCCCCTCTTTGTTTGTCTCTACTAAATGCCGCTGCTAAGGCGTAATTATTAAGTTTTAAATATTTCTCATTCCCCGCACGCAAAAAGGTTTCAGACAAACATAATATGTCTGGTTCTTTATTCTCGTCTCGTAATTCTAGCAAAGTTAGTTCCAGTATTTCCTTTTTTGATTGAATACTAGCGATATTTTGATGCATTATTTTGAAAGTTTTTTGTTTGCCTGTAGCACCGTTGTTATTCACGAAAAAGCTGTTTCTTGTTTAAAACTTTAAAATAATGTGGAATAGTACCTTTTTTTGCTTTATTAGAAACAATATCAGGACCATTTGCAGCATCACATTCTGCCTGGCGTCGTGCAAAGTAATAAGGGATTGTACCCCTTAAAGTACTTTTTCCCTTGACGTCAGATTTCTTACAATTTAATTGATTCCGCAATATTAATTTCTTTAGTTCCTTAACATTCAAATACTTCTTTTCGTAGTCATAACAGTCAATAACATGGTTTATTAATTTACATGTATTGTACAATTTATGTTCAGAGTCAATAAAGTTACAATATTTGTATTCATTGCAAATATTACGTATAGTTTGGTTCAAGTTATAAATTTCTAGATACATATTCTTTAATGGGCTCAAAACTATTACCTGATTATCACTGAAAATATTAAGAATTTGACGTAGTTGCGAAGATAAGATCTTGATGTCATAGTCATTTTCACCCACACAAAGGATAAGTTTATCGCTACTTGATATTGAAATATTTTTGCAATTCTTAACTACTTCACTAGCGAGCGCGTGTGGTTTCGTTTCTGACGTCACAACGTATTTAACATACGACGTAGTCGCTCTCGACCGCATCAACGCAGATGAAAGTCCAACACTTTGTTGTGTGCCAAAGATGAAAACCTTGTTCGTGTGGTCATCATGCAGTACTACGTCAGATGTAGTCATATTTTTCTGAAATTGCATATCTCTTTCGCTTGATTCTAATTGCATTTGAAGCTTTCGAATTTGATTATTGAGATTTGCAATTTCGTTTCCAGCTAGTTCTAGCTGATTCTCCAAATCTTCGACATTTTTGTGGAGATTTACAATACTCTCACTTAGCTGTAACTTTGTATCTGAAGCGTTACATGTACGTGTCAATACGTTTCTAGGAGGCGTAAAGAACGCCTGCATATTTGAGTGTAGCAAAGTATATGCATTTGCTTTTTTTGCACCTTCGTCGACGTAATATTCTTTTTGTGGAGATTGGCGTAAGAATCCTTTTAATGTCATGTTATCTTTTAATAATTTATCATTCTGTTTACGGAGCTCATTGTTATCAAGTATGACATTTTCAAGTTCGTTCTGCGAACTTTTTAGTTCCATCTGAAGGTGTTCAATCGATTCCCTGAGCTCATTGCTTTGCATTGAGTCGATTATTGTATAGTCCATACTTCTTGACAATGTTTTATCAGTCATGGCAGTTGACTCATCGTATATATGATCCATTTCCATTGTCAGTATGTGTGAGTCATGTGTTTCCGAGGTTGTACTCTTTGGAGTGGACCAGGGTGTAGACTCCTCTGACACGCTAGGTGTGATATATCCAGTTGGTTTAGGTGACGAGTGCTTTTTCCTTAAAGTCACATTGGATACTCCGGGACTGGTTGTATTCTGCTCTTTTGCTTTCTGAATGCATGATCTGCATACCCACTTAAATTTCTTCCTTTCTTCTATATTTTTTAGGCGATACACTTTCTCCGGATAGCCAGCACAATCAAATTCAAAATGATTGTTACATGTAGTGCATAATAACGTGCTTTTGTGATCAACTTGTTTTTTGCATCTAAAACAAGTAACAAATAGCGGCTCCTTGCGGCCACTGTTAGTGCATTTAATTTTCGACCCCATAATGTCTGCAACTATTTTTATTTAATTTTTGTTTTCCCCAAATCGGGGTAATTTTTTTGCGTGTACAACACTACGTTAACTTTGTCAGACCTGTTCTTTGGTGGCAACACCAGTACTCTTTACCCGTATTCAATTATGAATGAGTACTCGCAATTTAAATTATGTTATTTAAAACACAAAAAGAATCGCAGCTCGTGAGTTCCGAACCGGCACTCAGTCGATCATCAATCCAGCTTCAGATAGACAGGCCATAGGAACGATACGCAAGATGACGAAAAATGTGACTGCAAGCTGGTACTTATTTCAAATGGTCGAGGAGTCGTTAAACATGATTCATCAGAGTGGAATTTTTTCTTCACATCACCAAGTTCGTTTTCACTTATCACAAAAGTTTTTGGTCGTTTGTAAACACTTTGTCACTTAGTTAATAGCGTTTTTATGCCAACAAAATTGGTTTGTTACCCTAAACAATGATTTTTAGTCTTTTATTCAGTTTAGCACTTCACATAACTTGTATTCACTTATTTAGTAAATACCACATAGTTTATGTAGATAACGTTTGTGCACGTACTTCACCACGTAACCGATATATTAAACACCATTTAATTGTTGTTTTAGATAATTTAGTAATTTTAAAGTAATTTAATAATTTGAGAGCTAAACTTTAGATGTTTACACTATCAGCGCCATCTAGCGTCTCATTAAAATGTTCATTCCAATATAAGTTGATTATTTTTCTAAATTTAGTTAACATTTCCGAATAACTTGGTAAAATATCCCGTATTTGTATGCCTAAAGAAATTGCTTCTTTGGCTAATCTGTCAGCCTCCTCATTACCCGAAAGGCCAACATGGGACGGCACCCACTGGATAACTATATTTTTATCAGTCTGGTTAAAAAAAATGATTTGTTTCAAAATTGTGTATGCTATAGCTAAACCCATTGAACCATGAACACATTTAGAAATATGCTGTAAGGCACTCTTACTATCGGTACATATCACCACTTTATTAGCATCTAACTCTAACACATATTTCAAGGCCTCAGAAATGGCAAATAGTTCAGCCGTCATAATGGAAATATGATTATTCATTTTATAAGTCCTGTGACACTTATTTGCTAAATCGCAATATGCTGCGCCCACTCCATCTGATGTTTTGGACCCGTCTGTGTATATAACATGCCAGCCAGTGTAAGTTTCCCGTAGTTCTTTGAGGGTATTATACTTTAAAGAATAAATATCATAATGTGATTTTGGAGCAGTAACGCTAACTAAGTTACATCTAATGATATCCTTTATATCTATTTTAGACATCCATGTCTCCAAAGTAAACATTAAGATTGGATACGAAGACGAAATATTTTCACCTACCACCAGACTTTGTGAAGCAACTAGTAGAGGTTTCCTCTTCCTATTCCAGTACCTATTCTCAATCATACCACTCAGGTCTGAAACCAAACTTATAGAAACATCGTTAGTTCTGGATTGCAGTTTTAAACAAAACTTTAGAGAGAGAAATTGTCTTCTTATTTCTAGGGGAGGTATACCCAACTCACTTTCCATGACCTGTATCGGAGTCGTTTTAATAAAACCTCCAATTATTCTTAAAGCTAAATTTTGTAACTTGTCCAATTTATAAGTGTGACTAATTGCAGAGTTATCGTACAAAAAACATCCGTAATCAATTTTACTCCTAATAACGGCCATATAAAGTCTGCGCATATATGTAGGGTGAACACCCCATGACGATCCTACTAGAACTTTGAGCAACTGAATTTTTCTTTGTGAACTCTCACATACCTCGTTAATATGCTTACTCCATCTTAAGCATTTGTCCAGCCACATTCCTAAATATTTAATGTAGTCGACAGCTTCTAAAAAAATATTGTTTACTTTAATATCAACTGAAAGTCTTCTACGACCTCTAGTAAAAATACATAATTTAGATTTATTGCTCGATAATTCCAACCCCAACAAATCTATAGCGGAGACAAAAAAATCTAAAGCTTGCTGTATATTATCAACACTATCTTGCAATTTATTGTTATTACAATATAGGACAAAATCGTCAGCGTATTGACTGATAGAAACATTAATAATATTTTGACAAATATTGGCCGTAATTATATTAAAGAGAAGGGGTGATAAAGGATCACCCTGAGCAATTCCCCTACCAGTCCATCTTACATACTGTCTGTTGCTTTCGTCAGCTTTTATATTGAGATGTCTTTCCTTTAAAAATTCCCAAATATAAGAACAAACATATTTCCCAACTTTTAGATAATTTAGAGTATATGTAACCCGGTCAATTAGAACGTTATTATATGCTCCTTCTATATCTAAAAAAACACCCAAAGTTGGAGTATTTTTTGTAAAACCTATTTGTATTGTGGTAACTAGGCGTGCCAGACTATCATGACATGAGTGATTTTTTCTAAAACCGGTTGTACTAGTAGATAATATTTTATTGTACTCTATAAACCATTCCAGTCGCTTTAGGATCATGGAGTGAAATATTTTACACAGAACGTCATAACTTGAGAGCGACTTTACCGAATTCATCCATCTTTTTTTTTAAAGTTTTCTAATACTTTGTAAAAGGTTCTTACGGAAAAAAAATTAAGAAAGTTGCTTCACGCGGACGAAGTTGCGGGCAAAAGCTAGTTTTATTATAGTTTTCAGTCTCTCAAGAGACTACACATTATCCTATGGTAGGACAAGACCCACCCTTATATTAAAATAATTCCTTTTGGATAAAGGAAAAGCGTCTAGAGTCTAAGGTTCTAAAACTTATTTTTGCCCACTTACTTTGAGAATATATTTTTTCTAGAGCCCCCCAATCTTTTTCAATTTTTACGTACCATCTGTCGCGAATCTGAAACAGCTATTGCCACGATTATATTTAAACGTGTAATATTATATAGTCGTAAGACAGGATATATAATTTTCTCTGGCTCTTCTACTGGCCCCTGAAAATCTCAAACGCCCACGAGGGGCCGTTATCGCCCACGTCGAGAACCTTTGGTTTAGACTCAAGGCATATTTCCTTTTAGTAGGTATAGGTAAGTGAAAGCTACTTAATAAATAAATTAGCCTTAATTATACATGTATTTATTTCCAATTTATATCTAATTTAGATTGGTCTACATTCAACAGGTTGTGTTGGTATCTGTTTACTTCCTAATAGGGTAGTCCCTAGGGGGTGTGGGCGGTAGGATGTGTCCCTTGCCAGCCGCCAGGTGCGCCTCGCGTTGTTTGCGCTTCGCCACTATGCGCTCGTGTGTTCGCTTCATTTCTAGGATCTCCTTCATCTCTTCCTTGTCTTCATCCTTTGAAAAATAAAAGTTAAAAGTTCATTTAGATTTTTGTTGTCTTCACTGACAATTTCTTTGACAATTTTTTATTGTGGTTGTTATAAAATAATATGTCTCAGATGCAAAAAACGGCGTACAAAAATTATTTTAGATATAAAAGTATATTACCTATTCACTATCTAAAATAATATGTAAACGCAAATAGACAGTGAGAGTGAAGGTGTCAAGTAGCACAATTTTACGATTTTCGATACAATATAATGTGTTAAAGAACTTTTTGACCGCAAGGTTAAAATAAAAGTCAGTATGAATGGAAGTTACAAAATGTCTTGTTCAATGAACACCAATTCTTTTTTATCTTAAAATGTTTGCAGCTGAATCGGCACTGCATAAATGCTACTCGGGTCCTAGACCACATTTCACCTTTTGTTTGCAATATCTGACAAATTTGGCTCATATCACAACCACGCTTACCTACCCTTCGCTCTTCACGACCGGTTATCAAACAACATTAATTACCTTTTGGTTAATCCGCAGCACAAGAGCCCTCTTCCCATTGGCCATCGGCTGACTATAAGCCATCAAGTTCTTGAGCCGCTGCGCCGGCGGCACCCCTCGCTCCACCACCAGCACTATCCTAGCCCACTGGCGTTGCCACTCATTCCTAGTCTCCGCTATCTTCTGATACGTGTTCCCCATCATGGCGATCAACATGTTCACCAACAGTATCGCCACTATGATCATGTATACCACGAAGAGGAGCTGTAATCGTGTCGTAATCTTTAAAACCATGATTTGCTTAATTATTATATATTTTAGGTAGTTGGAAACCTATTAATTCAGTATCCGATTAGTTAATAGAGAATTTTTAAGTGGATACCCGAAACAGGTTCTGTTAGAATTGTAGCAGTGGGTACAAAGTTTAGTTCGCGATTTCCTCTTGAATTTCTAATCAAACCTTTGACTATATTAAAGGCACGCGGCAAGATATAATTAATTTAATTTCCGTGAACATAAAAACATCTTCTTATTAACCGACTTCAAAAAGGAGGAGGTTCTATGCCGGAAGTCGGTGGTAAAAAAATACAGATCGAAAGACACCGACTTCCGAAATTAAAGTCATTTTTGACATTGTATTGTTTTTTGGAAGTAGATTGTTTTTTTTTTTTCTAAAAAAGTTTTTAATGTCTGTTCTTAGTTCATATAGGAAATGAACTAACATTTCATTTCGAATCTTTCACTAATGACTTTACTGTCTAGAGAATCTGTGTGATGAATAGATTACCTAACACCTAATGTGACATATAGTCTAGTCGCTTCGCCTCATTAATATTCTTTAAGATCTCTAATACTAACTAACTAACGCTGACTCTAAGCTATGGTCGCTGTGGGAGCAGAAATTAGCACAGTGTCATAACTTGTCAGTCTCGGTGTTAACCAAATACGATGGGGCGTCGAGCGTCGCATATAGGAGTAACCTTTACTTGACACTAGCTTCTGCCCACGATTTTGTTCGCGTGGAAGTTGTAAGACAACACAATATAATTAAAATTGACATACACTGGTATATTGTGTTCTCTCTCATCCCAGCAGTCTCATTTCCTACGATATTGATATGAAGTTTTTTGCAATTTCTTACTTTTCTAGTATTCAAACCTCAGTTGAACCGATAGAGATTTTTTCCGGTAGTTTTTGCGTTTTGCTTGAACATACATACATTCAGACAAACAGATAAAAATTGGCATAGGGATTAGGCATTAGATCGTTCCCAGACCTCGCAAAAATTACTTTTAAAAAAATATTCCATGTACAGTTTTGACTTCGCTCGCTACGATTTTATTATATGTATATACTAGCTGACCCGGCAAACGTTGTTTTGCCATATAAATTATTTCTAGCTGCCCGGGGCTACTTCGTTCGCGTGGTGTCCTACCCCTTATCCTACTCCTACCGTACTCCTAACCTACTCCTACCCTACTCCTACCCTACTGCTACCCTACTCCTACCCTACTCCTACCCTACTCCTACCCTACTCCTACCTTACTCCTACACTATTCAAAACCCTTAATTTAATACGTGCTTCAATTCGAGTGGACCCAAGTCTACCGTACCGAAGGGACGATCGTCAAATGTTTGACAGGTAGGGTAGGTAGAACAGTTTATATGGGAAAATGAAATTGTTGTTTTTACTATCTTCCTCGCATTTTTCCATATTTTCTCACTGTTTAAACCTTCCCTGGACTACGACAAACATTTCAAAACCAAAATCAGCTAAATCGGCCCAGCCGTTCTCGAGTTTTAGCTAGACAAACGAACAGCAATTGATTTTTATATATATAGATAACGCTACAGGTGAAATATCAGTCCGTGAGTAGTGTAACCTCGATAAGTGAACCGGAAGACGCAGATTAGCAGTTGACGAGTGTGGTTTGGATTTATGGGTGTGACGTCGTGTGACATATCCATAGATAAGTGATGCGGTCCTCCGAAAGGGAAAGCTAAAGATTTGTATGTGCTAAACACATTGCTATTCGACACGATGATCATCCTGAGATAGGCACTCTAACAAGGCCTAAGACTTGTAACACGGAAGTTCATTAGTAAAAACAAACAGCATTAAAAGACAGATAAGTAGTTCCGAAACTAACAGTATAACATGTGTACAAAGATACTGAGAAGAGAAAGAAGAAATTATAAGTATCCCTATGTATTTACTGTGTGTTTGACCGGTCACTAGAGCATCAAATAATATATGATCGCAGAAAAAAAATGACAGCCTAATATCGATTAAGAAATCCTGCCTTGAATGCTAATGAATGTTTACGGAATATTGATTTTTTTAATGGAAAAATACTTAGCGTTAAATAATACAGTTTTAGAACAAATCTACGTCATATGGCCAAAGCTACTGTTTGTTAGTAGCAAGACGTAATGTATTTGCCATGTCTTAGGGTCCATGACACTGTGTCGATTACGAAATGTGTGAAAATCATACATATGTTGCGTAGAAATAAGTGTTCTACCGAAATAAGGAAAGGGATCAAGGATGATTACAGCTTCTGTGTGGTACGTGTCACATTTCGACACAAAATTCAATGTTATTGGAACATGGTAAATGCCACTCGACACTTTGGTTATTTATAGAACTAGATGCGTGACATACCTACGTGTGTAGGTCAAAGAATGATCCTTTTTTCTTCTAAAAGCTTATGAATAATTTAAAGTTTTCTCTTTTTATTCATCTTGATCGTTACGGACTGTGTTGTCTACAGCTATCTTTGATAGATAAAAATAGCAGGTAGGTACTACAGTGTAAACTGAGTAAGTGGGATCTCAAGCAACCTAAACAATAAAGAAAATCAAATCAAGTTTTACAGATCAATACGTGTTGACAATCCATCGAATAATCGAACCTTCAAAAATAAAAGAAGCATAAGAAAACTTCTGAGGTGCATCCGTTTGTATTTCCTGCGTCAGTTTAGTCTAGACTGTGCTCTACATCTCAATTTCCGCATCGTAACAAAATCACAAATCAATTTAGGACCCCTTATGCTACCCTGCGCAGACATGGAAGCTGGTCGGGATTTTTATACTGACATGCTTCAGATAACAAACTAGGCAATGAACTCAAGAATTTTCATCCATAGATAGGCTAAGGAGATGAAAGTTGTTGATTTTGCTGCCATTTTTCGAATATACACATACGTACCTTAGCCTCAATCTCATGGTCAGTGCGGTCAAACGCTCCGTAGTAGTCGGAAAACGAGGTGAGTGACATGAGGAACATGGCCATGATGCTCTCCATGGGCGAGGGCATGGGGTTCGACACGGAGTCGTCCACGCCTTCGGGAGTGTTCGGGTTGTCGAATGATAGGAATATTATGTAGTATGCTGTGAAAAAAAAAGATAAATAGGATTATCTTTAAATCATTCTAAAGAACTGTCATAACTTCATAAGTTTAATTATGAAATCAGTTAAATCGAGGATTCCTATACTATTATCTTGATTATAATCTTCACAACTAGAAAACAAATCATGCTGCATAAAGCCCTCTCGTATCTATATACTAATAATAAAGCTGAAGAGTTTGTTTTTATTTTTGTTTAAACTCGCTAATTACTGGAACTACCAGTCGAATTAAAAATCTAGCATTATGCATTTGATAGCCCAATCTTGAAGAAGGCTATTATATAGGTTATTTAACATTATGCCAGGATTCTGAAGAGCCGAGCAAAAAGTAAGAAAGTACGCTAACCAAAAACGAAGTAATAGCGCGGGCAGACGATGTGATGGATGAGACGGGATGGGTCGGGGGAACAAGAAATTTCACGCGGACGAAGTCGCCGGCAGAAGCTAGTAAATTATATAAAGATCAGTTACATCAAATAGCTGCATTTTTTACTGGGTCTTCAGTCCATCTTAGCAAAAGGCGTTCAAGTATCACTTCGTTTCGCGAAATAAGTTTCCAGAAATTATACCTTGAGAGAACCCCATGACGAACACTAGATAAATGCAGACGAATCGTAGTAGATCACCCATCACCATTCTGTAGATCATCACCACGAATGGACCCACAGTCTTGAAGCCTCTGTCAAATATCAACAAATACAACAACTAAATTTTAATAATAACACTGATTTATTAAATGAAACGTACGGACCCATTCAATATCTATGTTTTATATAGTTTGAGTTGAGTTAGGAAACAACAAAAAAACTATTTATGGATAGAACCGGTACTTAAATAGAAAATAGAACCTGCAAAAAAACAAGAAGTATGGTGCGGTGGTGAGCATGATTATAACGGCTAGATGGTCTTCTTCCTCGTCGGCGCACCACAAGCGTAGCGTTGGCAGCACCAGCATCAGAATACAGGATAGCAGGAACATTACTCTGGGGACACATGAACCGAACGGCGGAAAGAAGGAATCATTAGTTGAACGAACTGCAGCAGTTTCTTGTCTGTAGGACAACAGAAGTCGATTATTCTGTCGCTGACTGTACCGTGATGCACTTCAATGCACTTCAGTTTGTTTTATTCTTAATTATCGAGCTGAGTATTTCACTAAAATCGGTACAGAAGTAAAATTAAAAGAATAACTAATATCTTCATGAGATTTTGAAATATCGAACAATGGTGTGTCAATTAGATGATGCGCTGATAACCGAAATACAGGCATTGCCTAGTTCGGTTACAGATGCTAGTTTATACTGTTATTACATATTATTGCCAAATTGTGTGTAACTTAGTACTAAGATTTTTTGGAGACAATAAATTATTATTATTTTGGTTTTTAAATTTAATTTTCTCAGGTTATTATTACCTGGTATTTTCAGAATCTCACGGGTGTGAACCAAGGTGAGATTCTAGTTATTATTTTGAGAAGGTAAATTGCTCTGTAATGCAGTGAAATTATTATCCAAGTCTAGTTGTAAATTGTTTTATTATTAATTATAAATGATGTGTAAATGTAGCAGTGTTGTACCCCTAAAACAGGCATTTTACTTTACCTACAGCAAGTTAACTTATCTCACCGTGACGGTACTGTGCTTAGGTTCTCTATAAACATTTTAATTCCTAAGAATCGAGCTTCCCTTAGCGCTGCTCCCACATATGCTAATGCACCGACCCATAGCAAGAGCTCGGCTGATATTCTTATCTGAAACAAAAATCATTTTATTCGGAATAGACAATTATAACGCGCAGAAGCTGTTCATATCAAAGTGAAACAAAATTGGACAACTTCTATTTGTTGAAGCGATATCGAAAGGACTTACTTTTGCTTGCCAAGACTCAAAATTCATCAGTCTACAGTCTTCAGTGAGATCCTCCCACCAACCTTCCATATCGGATTCTCTTGGCCCTGAAAGTAAGTAGCACCGATTTAATATTTATTTAATAAAGAACATAAACATCATATGGGATGGGACACATAATATCATGCCGTATGTATGTAATCGATCGGCTGGTCCGAGTCTTACATAATATACATTCAAAATAGTCTTTAGAAAAAGTATTACTGCCAATGATTTAATAGCGAAACACTATCTTACAAATAGCAAATAAAAACCAATCGGTAGCCTAGTTGCAATTCATGTCTAAAGAAAAGAGCTAAACGTCCAGAGATGATGACATCTATGGCATCAACGGATCATGTATATAGCATTATTTATTTATTTATTAAAACTTTATGCACAAGTAAAAAAAATACTGTAAACACGGCTACACATCAAGCTATGCAAAACCAGTATTAGCTGACCGTTCATTGTGAGATAATATCATACAAAGTGAGGCCAAGACAAACTGGTTTTGTATAGCTTGACGTGTAGCCGTGTGTACAAAGGCGGACTTAATGCCTGAAGCATTTTCTACCAGTCAACCTTACGGTGATGCAGAGACAAAACGGCAGGTGCAACATACGGGATAAATAGCTATGCATCCATTATGCTTCTAGAAGCATAATGGATGCAAAGGAATGCTTACGTTTGTCCTTATCCTTATCTTTATCCTTAGAGTGACTCTTGAAGCGCGCACACTGCGGCCCATCAACTTTGCTCCCGTTCATAATCTCAACAGCCCCAGGATCGAACTCCGAGCCATTCAGCGGTATTGTACAATTATTCTCTACAATAGAAAAAAGATTCTGTAAAACAATGAAATTGAAGTCCTCGTAACCACAGGTGATTTGTTAACGCAGCGATTTTTTATCGCGCACTGCGGGGTAGTTCCGGAACAGACTTTCAGTAGCAATGGATTTCATTTTGACAGTTCAACAACATTCATTGCGTTATTTACGTTGTTGAGCAGACACATTTTTCGAACACATGGAGCAATGGATTAGCAATAGCCTTCAAAATGAAACCCATTGTTACTGATAGTGCGTTACGCAATTAAGGTGCTGGACTTCCAACGCTCTGCTTAGCGCCGAGAGTTGAAAATGCAACAGTGTATTTTTTTGACGCCCGGGGCTGCACTCTGTTGGATTCCCAATGCTCGGCACACCCACACAAACACAGAGTTGAAAATCTTGTGCGCGATATAAAAATTGCCCGTGTGAACCCGGGAAGGAAGGAAGACGATACAAAATATTATGTTGGAGATTTCGCAACACTGTATTTTACAACCGATGTTGAATTATATGCAGTTTCTCATGATTACGAGAAACTAGATCGATTTCCGGCGTCCTTATGCAATGATTCAACTTGACCCTTTGGCATTATGTAACTATTAAATTATTTCAATAAGGTCGTTATATAAATACAGCTAAACTTAAAGCCTTCCTCAAATAATAAAGCATCGAAAGGTGAAAGTGACAACAAAATGATTGTGTTCTGTGGTTTTCGAAAATGGAAGGTCAGAGCCATTTATTATAGCAATAAACCTAAACCTTCGTCAAATGGTGTGGTATTTTGTAAACATGGTGTTGATTATGTAATACATGGGATACTGAGTCTGTGGTAACATGAAGGGTATATCATAAATCAAGCTGTGTTATAAAAAATGAACTATATTTTTATGAAAAGATGGCAGGCTGGCAGCCCAGGGACATCGACGCGCAACCTGTTACCTGCCGGTCAATTCTGTAAAAATCTCACCGTGAAAACTCAAGTGAAGTGAGCTTGATGTAAGTTGTCAGCAGTGTCAATCCCTAGCATTAATTAGAATGACAGCTCACTCCACGCTCACTTCACCTAAGTTTTCACGGTGAGAAGGTTACAGAATCGGACTGCAGGTTATTAGGTTTATTCAGGTTATTTTGAAGAATTTCAACGCGCATTAAAAGTTTTCGTCAGTTATTTATATTTTAATTTTTGTTCCATATTTTGACCGCGTAGGATTTGCACTTTCTATGAAGCAGCAGATAATTTTGTTGATAAACGACAAAAAAATCTACGCTAGAGTGTCTAGAATCACGTACCTACTGAATTCATGGTTTGAATTTGCGCGCCGATATCCCCCCTGCCACCCTGTATTATAAGTAAATACCTAACCGTTCAATGAACAAAAATACAATATTTTCGATCAAGTCAGCAGAACACGTTTAAATATATTATTGACGTTGTGTAGTGTTTGGTTCACCAAGATACAGGCTGTACCTAGTTTGGAACCCACTGTTAAGTTTGCCAAAAAGTCTTCTGCTATAGAAATATATATGTAACCATGTTACTTGCACCTATATGTATAAGATAAATTAATTCATTTGAATCTGAAAATCGATAAGGAAAGAATCAAAAATGATGCTGTATAATTAATTTTAATTTTATAATTTTTGATATATATATTCATATTAGTAAATTAAATTTTTATAATAATTTATATTTAATTAAATAACCCTTAAACCCTCGGGCTTCGTGAGGGTTTTTGGGGTGCTCGCTCACCTTGCGAGCTGGTGGATATAACGCTGATGAATAGGTCATGCAAACCCTCGGACTTCGTGAGGATCACAATGACACTATTGGTTCCCTACGTTTCAACATCCGACCGCAAAATAAAAACATAAGGTACGGTTAACCAAATGTTTATTATCACATTATTACAACCCAACAAAATTGCTCTAAAATCAACTTTATTGCAAATCTTATATACAATCGGCGGAGAATCTTGACACCGCGATCTAAATTTTAATCTCAAATAAAAAGTGCCATCTATCGGTTCCGTTAGTAACTAATGTTACAAAACACAGTTGAAGTGCGACATTAATTTGCGGCGATGGTGCCACTAGCCGATAGATGGCTGAACATTCCGCCCACCAAGGACATTTGTGAACATTATGTCCTTCAAGTTATCAAGTTATAATGATTACAAACTAAAGTTAGTTTCACTAAACACATCACAAAGTAAGGTTACAAGATAAACATGTTATTGAATATAAAATTAAAATAAAATTAACTTATTTTCTACTAACATAAATTTGACACTAGACTATCTTATATCTGTCTATGCACTAGACACATGCGAAAATTACCCTTATTAAGTTCTTACTGAACAACTTGTTTAAGTAATAGGTAAGACACACAGTTTCGAGGTTGGCCGTTTAAATATAGAACCGTTGCTACACAGCGTGACTACCCGTGTTAGATTATCCAGCCCTGGATGTTTCTCAACCACTCTGCCAAGTAGCCACCGACAGGGGGGCATGTTATCCTCCTTAATTAAAACTATGTCTCCTACGTTCGGTTCAGGAGTTTGCGAAGACCACTTATACCGATGGAGTAGTGTGGTTAGGTATTCAGTTGACCAGCGTCTCCAAAATTGTTGCAGCATTTGTTGAACTAAATGCCACCTCTTTAGACTGGATATGTTAGCGTCTTCGTAATTCCTATCTGGTGCGTTTATGACAGGTTCCCCAATAAGGAAATGCCCAGGTGTTAATGCATCACAACTGTTGGAATCCGTTACCCTACACAATGGACGTGAATTTAAACATGCCTCTACTTGACTTAAAAGAGTGGACATTTCTTCGTAAGTTAAAGTAGAGTTGCCTATTACCCTGCGCAAATGCCCTTTGCAAGATTTAATTCCGGCTTCCCACAGACCGCCAAAGTTCGGAGAATGTGGTGGAATGTAATGCCATGTTGTTCCCTCAGCAGCTAAAGCCCCGGCAATTTCCTTAGTTATAATTGAATTTTCAGAGCGAAACATTGCATCTAACTCTTTAGAAGCACCCTGAAAATTAGTGCCATTGTCACTCCATAAATCTTTACAGTGACCACGTCTGGCCACAAACCTTTTAAATGCGGCAATGAACCCCTTTGTGGTGAGATCGCTCACGACCTCGATGTGGACAGCCTTTGTGGCCATGCACACAAATAAACAAATATACCCTTTGTGTGCGTGATGGCCCCGACCCTTAGATGTCCTTAGATTTATTGGACCCGCGTAGTCTACCCCACTGTTCTTAAACGGCCTGCTTGGTATAACCCGCGCAGGTGGCAATTGACCCATTAGCTGAGGTTTGGTTGTAGCTGCATACCTGATACAAGTTACACACTTCCTTACATATGCTGTAACTAACCGTTTGGCGCCTAGGATGTAGTATTTCGTGCTCAAATAATTGAGCATAAGTTGGGGACCTCCATGAAGACTTCTGTTATGCGCATCTGATATTAAGAGATTGGTGAAGTGATCATTACCAGGAATCAATATTGGATGTTTACGGTTGTGATCGAGATCTGAACGTTCTAATCGACCGCCCACCCTCAAGATCTGTTTTGAATCCAGGTAAGGATTTAAGGATTTTAAGAACTTCTCTTTATAAATTTCCCCTTTTTCCAGGTTGGTGATCACCGCTTCGAATCCTTTACCTTGGCTAACCCTTATGCATGTTTCTAACGCTAATTCGATCTCTTCTGCGGTAATATAGTTGAAGCTTTTCCTCGTAGTCTTTGGTTGTCTTAGTTCGAGAAACCGCCTCACATAAGCTACTATTCGCAATAGTTTGTTAAGAGATGAATATTTATCCCAGAAAAAGTTGTCGGTATTTACTGATACGTGTACCTTCTTCTCCTCCATTTCAATTGAAACTGATTTGCGTTTACCCGTTGCAATTACCGTGTTTTTGAGGAACTCAGGACCTTCCAACCACATCTTAAAATGTATGAATTCTGAGGCGGACATACCCCGTGATGCGCAGTCAGCAGGATTGTTTTTTGATGTGACATGGTTCCATTGGTGTGGTTCACTTATGCATAAAATTTCTGACACGCGATTGGCGACAAAGGTTTTCCACTTGTTGGGGTGACTGTTTAACCAAGCTAAGACAATTTCTGAATCTGTCCAAAAGTGTAAGTTAGATTTATTAATTCCCATGACTAACGATATTTCAGATACGAGTTTTGCTAACAGTATTGCCCCACACAGCTCTAACCGAGGAATTGAGACAGTTTTTATAGGTGCAACTTTGGTTTTAGCAGTTAGAAGAGTAACTGATACTTCACCATTAGCATTGACTACCCGAGCATACACAACCGCGGCGTATGCTGATTTGGACGCATCACAAAATCCGTGCAAATCGATGTGTTTGTCACCGTGCTTCATCTTCAACCATCGCGGTACTGAAAACTCTGCTAAACCTTGCAACTGATCTCGGTAAGTAAACCATTCATCTTTTATTTCGATAGGAATTTCTTCATCCCATCCTATTCCCGAAGTCCACAATGCTTGTATTTGCATTTTTGCTTTCACGATAACTGGAGCGACCCACCCTAAAGGGTCGAATAACCTTGCAATGTCAGATAACATTTTTCTTTTAGTTACAGGTACTTCTACTGGATGCAGCTGAACTGAATACTGGAATGTGTCAGAGCTTCGATTCCAGGTGAGTCCTAGTGTTTTTAATATTTCATCTTGCTTGATCCAAATTGCCTGTTTCGCACAATCCATGTCCTTATTTTTCCCATCTATGATTTTCGCTAGAAGCTCATTGCTGTTACTCGACCATTTCTGTAACTCAAATCCTGCTTTGGCGAACATCTTTTCCATTTGTGTACAAATTTCTATTCCTTCTTCTACTGTTTCACACCCTGTCATAAGGTCATCAACGTAAAAATCTTTTAGTGTTTTCTCAGCTGCAAGAGGATAGTCCTTTCCTTCATCATATGCTACTTGTTGCATAGCTCGAACAGCCAAGAATGGTGCAGCCGCAGTGCCAAAGGTGACCGTCTGAAGCTGGTAATCCTTCAATTCAGAATCCTTGTTATCCCTCCATAAAATACGTTGAAAATCCTGATGTTTATCCGCTACGCGAACTTGTCTATACATCTTGACTACATCTGATACCATGCAAATAGGATGTTTTCTCCAACGCATCAATAGATGCCGCAAGTCAGGTTGCAGACTTGGCCCAACCAACAGGTCATCATTGAGTGAAATGCCGGTTTTTCCCTTGCAAGATGCGTCGAATACCACACGCACCTTGGTTGTGTCTCTGTCATTTCTAACTACTGCGTGATGAGGTAAATATACGGCTTCGTTTGCATGATAGTCCGGTTTGCTTACCGGTCTCATATGCCCCAGTTCGAGATACTCGTTGATTACCTCTGCATATTTAACTCCCAATTCCTCATTCCGGCGTAGTTTAGATTCTAGAGCATGAAACCTCCTGATTGCTACTTCTCTTGTTTTGCCATATTTACAGCCTGGATCTTCGGTTCGGAATGGCAGGTTCACAATGTAACGTCCGCTGTCATCTCTTGTAGTTGTGGCAGTGAATATCTCCTCACATTTGGTCTCTGCTTCGGTGAGTATATGTTTCTTATTTTCATCTGGTTCTTTCTCTAACTCCCAGAATTTTTTCAGAATCTCGTCATCACCTACGAGGGCGTGCGTCACGGTGAAGTTGGAAGACTTATGGCCAGCAGAAGCTATTGTTCCTGACAGAATCCACCCCAGAGAAGTACACTGTGCCACCGTGCTGCAACCTGAAGCCTTTTTCAACCCGTTTTGCAAAACCTTGCCGTAAATTTCTGCCCCCAACAAGAAATCAACTTTATCCGGTTTGTGATATTTGGGATCCGCCAACTGTATATCTTGGAATTGTACCCAATCTAAATGTGCTGTTTCCCTACTAGGTAATAAAGATGTAAGTGATTTTAGAACGTATGCATTTACTTCCAATTCCACAGATGGATCAACCCTAGACTGTATTTTAACTTTAACAATCGAATTCAACTCTACTTTGTGGTTGACATCTATACCAACTATCGAACCCTTAGCTGGTGTTTTCTTTAATCCTAAGGTTTGGACCATGTTTTCCGTAACAAACGATGCTTGAGAACCTTGATCTAACAAAGCCCTAACTGTGAACATAGACCCGTTTTTTGATACAGCCTTCACTAAAGCTGTGGCTAATAAGACTTGGGCTACGCCCTTCGAAAAACAAGCAACTATCTCTTGATTTTCTACTCCAACCGTATGAGTGCTCTTTTCCCCTGAAGATTCCTGCTCACTTTGAGAATGTAATAAAGTGTGGTGTTTACGTTGACAGATTCGACAAGTGACTGTACACTTACAAAACCTGGCAGAGTGGTTAACCCCTAGACAATTAAAACATAAATGCTTTTCCTGTACGAACTTACGCCGAGCATCGACATCTTTACTCAAGAACTGTTTGCAAGTCCCTATCTTGTGCTCATCATTACATACAGGACAAATCGACGATACTGTGTGAAATACCCTTGCTTTAGTTGAATCTACATTTTGTTTTGTAGTCGACTTCGGTTCCAAGAATTCAAATGCTCTGTATCTACTGGTTAAAAAGTCTTTAAATTGCTCAAATGTTGGTAGCTTAGCGGAATCAATGTTTGAGGTCACCCTTAATTCCCATTCCTTGCGACTGTCTGAATCTAACTTTAATGTGAGGATATGAATGATTAGTGTGTCTCTAATTGCTGTGTCATTTAACTCTAAATTAATAAGTGCATTTAAGCAATCAGATGTGGTATCCATAAGATCCTTTAAACCACCAGCTGATTCATTGGTTATATTTCTTTGACTGAATAAACGTTTTAAAATACAATGTGAAAGATATTTTTTATTGTTATAACGCGATTCTAATTGAGCCCAGCACTTATCGTAATGTAAATCGGATATTGGAATGTGTCGCAAAAGTTGCTCGGCCTCACCTGTAAGGAAGCCCTTCAAATAATAAAGTTTCTGTACTTTATCCATCTTGTCATTTTTGTGAATTAAGGAAACAAATAAATCTCTGAAGGTGATCCATTCGGTATATTTCCCAGAAAATGTTGGGATTGATATTCTAGGCAATTTTATGGGCATGTTTCTACCTTCTGAGTTTGATGACGACTCCGTAATTGGAGAAACATCGCTACTATTCTTGAATTTGTTTAAAACAGTTTTTAGTTCACATTTCAAATCTAAATATAATTCCTCGGTGTTGAAGTAAACTTCGTTTATAGTATAAGGCGACTTTTTTAACTCAATAGATTCACAATCTTTAACCATCTGTGTATGAGTTAAGCTAAACTCAGCCCACATGTCGTCAACATTTTCTAGCCTAGCTTCTACATACTGTTTGGTAATCCTCTCTTTGGGTGATTTCTTAAAGTTACTTTTGGCTCTCGACAATCGAGCATACAGATCATCTTGTACCTTAACGAACGTTTGTAATTGAGACATTTTGACAAATTAATTTTATGATATAAAACTAATTCAATCACAAAGTGGAAAATATTTCTTAAGGAAATTTTTCTAAGTATGTTCAATGAACTCAAATTGTTATCGTAATTGAAATATTTTTGAAGAAAATATTCTAAGTCGATGTTAACAAACAAATTTTTAGAAGTGTCAAAACTTTCTAAAAATTTTACAAGTCTAAAATATTTTTGAAGAAAATATTCTAAGTCAATGTAAACAAACAAATTTTTCTAAGTGTTTGCACGTTACAAAAATTAGAAAATCGGGCATAGGTTCCCCGTCTGAACACAATTTGCCTTAAATCTAGCTAAGTCTAAGATCGCGTTGCACAATCACTAAGTTAATTTGCACCTTGAAATTAAGATCACTTTTGCTTGGCAGGAATGAATTTGAAAAGTACTCACGGTTTCACTTGTAACACTTAGCTTTCAACGACTATAGTCGTCTGCAGCGCCTCCCTGCTGCTGTCCCGTTGCTGCTGACTCCGAGTCCGGTCGCTGCTAGACCGCCTTGACACCGGAACAACTCCACTTGAATTGGGCTCGTTCGTGCTGATGCTATCCTTAGTCACAGTAGGCTTAGCATCTGCTGCTTGATGAACTGGTTCCACTGGCTCATCATCACTATCCGGCTCGAAGGACCATGTTAAACCCTCGGGCTTCGTGAGGGTTTTTGGGGTGCTCGCTCACCTTGCGAGCTGGTGGATATAACGCTGATGAATAGGTCATGCAAACCCTCGGACTTCGTGAGGATCACAATGACACTATTGGTTCCCTACGTTTCAACATCCGACCGCAAAATAAAAACATAAGGTACGGTTAACCAAATGTTTATTATCACATTATTACAACCCAACAAAATTGCTCTAAAATCAACTTTATTGCAAATCTTATATACAATCGGCGGAGAATCTTGACACCGCGATCTAAATTTTAATCTCAAATAAAAAGTGCCATCTATCGGTTCCGTTAGTAACTAATGTTACAAAACACAGTTGAAGTGCGACATTAATTTGCGGCGATGGTGCCACTAGCCGATAGATGGCTGAACAGTTTGCCAAAAAGTCTTCTGCTATAGAAATATATATGTAACCATGTTACTTGCACCTATATGTATAAGATAAATTAATTCATTTGAATCTGAAAATCGATAAGGAAAGAATCAAAAATGATGCTGTATAATTAATTTTAATTTTATAATTTTTGATATATATATTCATATTAGTAAATTAAATTTTTATAATAATTTATATTTAATTAAATAATTATTAAAATACTTAATATAAATTATTAAATTTTAAATTATTTCTCTTTTTTCTTTTTTATATGACTTACCAACTTCTAAAACCAGATCCGTATCATTAACAGGTCCAACAGTAGCGTTCAGTGCAGTGGTATTCAGTGCCCTGTCGGGTGGTCCCGGCCTTAACGTGAAGCACACCAGAGAGATCAAGAAGTAACACGTGAACAGTATGAATTGCCGATAGAACCGGAACTTCACGAATGTGTTCCATTTAGTCTTCAGGAGGTCGATCAACATCCCTTCTAGGAGACCCAAATGTTCGTCCTTCTCCTGCAAAAGTTTCGATGAAAGAATTTTCCGTAAAAATTTTCAGTCATAAATTATGATTAAAATTAACATTCATGGCCTATTTCATTACCTCTGGAAAAGTTCAGAATGACCAGGCAGATCATTTTGTACAAATTCTTACATTTCTTAATTTATCTATGTAGTAAAAATGGCCTATCAGAAGGCCAATTATCGTAATTTAAAACGTTCAAAATCTAGTCGCAGTCTCATCTCAGCGACAAACAAATGTCAAACTTGTCAAAATGTAGGGAAATTAGAAGTATCTTTTGACAGATCGAGACTGAGATCAGCAGGGTAATTCTCGTAATTTTAAGAACGTTCACAGTCTGATCTCAGTCTCAATCTGTCAAAAATACGTCTAATTTCCCTACATCTTGACAAGTTTTTGACATTTGTTTGTCGCCGAGATGAGACTGCGACTAGATTTTGAACGTTTTAAATTACGAAAATACGGGCCCTGACTGTGAACGGTCTTAAAATTACGAGAATTGACTCTCAGGATACTAAAATAGGCTTAGGTCTACAATAGAATTAAAAGGTATATACATAATAATATAAAAATCTAATCTGAAAATCTATGTAAATGTAGGTCGTAGGGTCGAACCCAGACAGGCGCCGCTACTTAGTGTACATTATTTCATCACCACTGCTCTCAAAACGATAAAGGAAAACATCGTGAGGAAAACCGACATGTCCTAGAACCAAAAATTCGAGGACAAGTGACATCTACCAACCCGCACTGGGCTCGCGTGGTGAATTACGGCCCACTCCCTCTCAGAGAGGAGGCCTGCGTCCCAGCAGTGGGAACATTGTAGGCTGATTATGTTTATGAAAATCCTTCCACACTTACCCCAAACGTCACCAAATTCAGCGCAGAATCCTTGCAAATGCACCCAGTCTCCGTGTCAATAGTATCGACCTGCCCCAGCGGGTAGGCAGCACAAGTGGTAGCGCCAATCTGCCAGTAGATTTCGCGCTCGATGTTCAGGATATGGAAAAACATGTCCGTGCGAGCCAGCTTAGCCGCCAGGGTCAGGGGCGTTAGGTTCAGCACGTTCTTGATGTTCAGAGAGGCTCCCACCTCGAATGCCATGTCGAATGTTTCCTGTTAACGGAGGAAGCATTGAACGATTTGTTTATTTTTTTTGCTTACACCCTGATGTCATATAATGCGACCCTTTGCGCCGTCATTGAAATCCATAATTAAGACTATTTGTACTTGTACAGACGCCAGCACATCGAGCTACTACAATCTGTCAAATTTCATTATTAGATTTTCGACTTTATCACTAAAGCATTAGGTTCAAGGTTCATTGGGAAAATTTCACAGTTTCGGGTACCTTTATGTGCTTGGCGTCTGTACATATCATGCTATTACTGCTAAATTTAATTTCAGAAACCAACATTAACTATAATTTTATGATTTCCTTGTTTTTTTCCTAATATAGTATATCGATTTCTCGTTGTCAACGCATATGCCACTTTCGCAAATTCAGGATTTATATAACTATGCATGTTAGCCTAAACATCATCTGGGTTACGTTGTACTTACAACAACGTAACCCGGATGATGACCCATTATGACCTACTAGGACAAAAGCTGTAAAGACAGTTTATATAACCCACCGAAACCGTCGCTTATCTTAATAATTGATTTTAAAGAGTGTCCTTGGAGTTTCTTGCCCGTTCTTCTCCATAGAAGATCTCTCTACGTTTAAGAATGGGCGAATAGCTTCAACTTTCGGACTGACTAGCCGACTATTTAATTTTGTCAATTCAAAAGTGCCTGTAAATCGTTTAATTGAAATAAATGCTTTGAATTTGAGTTATTATATTTACCCCAAAGGAGTGAATAATTGTATTCTTTTATAGCAAAATAAATTGTCTCAAACCGCTAAGAACGCAACCGTAAAGACTGTTAACAGCAAAGATATTCAAACTTGCCATCTTCTCATAAATGACGAGCATGTGCAGCACGGTGTTGCCATTAGTGTCTTGCTTGTCAGGATCGGCGCCACGCGCTAGGATCAGTCGGTAGCACTCCTCCTGACCCAGACACGCCGCGAAGCTTAGTGGGTACTCGCCCCAGTACACGTAACTGAAACGACATAGTTTTGCAAATGAGTCTTTTATTTCCATTATCCACTGAAAAGAGTTATATCTTTTCAGTTTTGCATCCGACACCAACATGACAGATATTTTAATTAAAGAACCTTTCTAAATAGTAGCTCCGTCCTAAAACACTAACCCTTAATTAATAAATTACAAAACTAATGTTATATATACGCTGGCACGATCCTAAATTAACATTCAGCCAAAATCTAGTTCGAGTTAATCTTATCTATTATAGCCTCATGAGCAGTTTTCATTAATATCATCATCAAAATCATTATCATCTCCTGGGACTTCATCATCCTCCTGCCGTTATCCCAGTTTAATTGGAGCTGACATCTTTTTATGCTATCTCTCTATCAGCCGTCATCTCAGTTTTCACGTACTTTTTAGCCATAATCATCACCTTTACGCTATCCATCCAATTTTTTTTTGTCTGCCCCCATCTTCCCCTTATCTTAGAGCTTATTAGTCTCTACCAGAACACCTTACCCGTTATAATTAGTCTCCGGCTGAACATTGACCCACTCATGATCAAAAGAATCATTCCGCGAAGCCTTCTGGTCTTCAGGGCACATGAAGTTACCATAACAACGTTCATGGTAGTTCGCTCCGGCGTCTAGGAGGAACTTCACCATCGTCGGATCTTCATTTACTATTGTTATGTGAAGTACACTCTCTCCTAGAGAAAAAGAAAGATAATATAGCTTTAAGGTCTTCTACATCAAGATGTGATGTAGAAGACCTTGACTTTTGATCAGATGTGAACTCAGTGTGAAAAATTAAACCTAAAAATCCCCTATAATTTTCATTACTATGTGAAAAATAGTTTAGATAGGAACCTTCTGAAGTGATTAATGAACAGGATGGAAGCACTTAATCACTGTCAGATAAATTTTGGGCTTTGATAGACATTATCAGGCGCTCTATCAGATTGACTTCACGAAAATGAGGCAAAATATAGCGTTGCGGTAAGTACTTGTAATGGTCTTAAAAGAGTACGTAATTCATACGTTTATAAATAAACAATATCTCCCCGAATGATCTCTTCTCATCAGATCATTAGGACAAAATCGGCCAAGTGCGAATCGGACTCGCGCACGAAGGGTTCCGTACCGTTATCTATAAAAATCACGTCTGTTGTATGGGAGCCCCCCTTAAATATTTATTTTATTTTGTTTTTAGTATTTGTTGTTATAGCGGCAACAGAAATACATAATTTGAGAAAATTTCAACTGTCTAGCTGTCGCGGTTCTTGAGATACAGACAGACGACAGACGACGGCCTGGTGACAGACAGACGGACGAACAGACTGACGGACAGACAGCGAAGTCTTAGTAATAGGGTCCCGTTTTTACCCTTTGGGTACGGAACCCTAAAAAAAGCAGCTTTTAGAAAAACAAAGCTTTAATTAGGCTACTTTTTTCAGAGAAAAACTTATGAAACATCTAGATCGTTATTACCAACAAAGAAGCACGAACAAGCACAATATATCTCGTGTGAGCACTGTTTGAGTACAAATCGATTTCGTACGTGACTTCTTGCGTGATCCAAAGGTAATGAATCCTATATTGTTGGAATTGAAATTATGCGGACCTTGCACAGACGCCTCGGCGCCAATCTCGCCAATATTTAATATCGTACCAAAATATTGGCGTACATATAATTTCCTAGCTTTGTCTAGTTTTGTTTTGTGAGTTCAATCAAATGTTTTTAAATAAAAGGTGGATAAAAGGATGTGTCTTAGAAGGGATGGATTTATTGCAAAAAAAATCTCGCCTTTTATTTGGTGAATAGATTTTCATCGACCGGTTTTAATTAAGAGAAGTATTACTGTTTAGAATACAATACAAAACAAGTTAGTACTGCTCCCAGACTAGAAGTGCATCAAACTAAACTTTACCGAACAATGACTCTGCCGGTCATCAAACACTACGTAGGTACGATAACCGCATTACTAAAAATAAATAAAATACGTTTATTTGTAACGCAGAGAAAGAACAGAAACACAAAAAATATATATACAAAAAAAAATTATATATAATAAAGTTGGGGGAAAATATCAGTCCCAGCCATGCAGAACGGCCATCGCTCAGCATAATGCAACGACCCTATGCGAGACAGAGCCCCAGCGCTGGGGGCCTACTCCGAAGCAAAGTACGAATATTCGGATCGGACCGACACATGGCCGAACCGACTATTATTGAAAAATGCGAAAAAAGTTCGGATCGGCTCAGTTGGGACGGGACCATAGTCAATATTCGAAAGAGTGTAGGATTGGTACCGACCGAACCAAATAGAACTTCGTAGCAGGAAACGGCCGAACATTCGGCCGATACTACTTCGGAGTAGACCCCTGGTTTTCAGCGACAGCCGGCGTTGACGTGACGATATCAACCAGTGCATTATACGATAAGACTAATTGCTTTGCTTACCATAATACTCGTCCCCCATGTAAACATCGTTGATCAGCTTAGGATAGAACCGCAGAAGTCTTTTAGCCAAGTTAGCCAAAAGCGAGGAAGCGTTTAGCAGACAGAGATGGAGGATGGTCTCTCCCACGGCACCTCGCTCCTGCATTGAATGACGAGTACAGAGATATATATTGTGGAGTCAGGCGTTGCACGAAGTAGGATGAACCTTAAAAACTCTTGGTTTTTTTTTTATTGATCGATAGGACATGAAAATGGTTTTTTGAAAACTGGTTTGCCTCAAAAGGCGGTGGTTATATCTACGTTATATGTATACCTATATTGGTAGGTAGCCATTTTTCTGCGATAACATATTGTTGCTCGTTACCTTAAGATCCCAGCAGAGTTCCCTGAAGCCAGATGGGTTGGCATCATACTCCTCTTGACTAACAAAGGGCCAGTCTATCTCCACATCAAACTCATCATCTGGGTTCTCCATACTCCGTAAGGGAGGCAACTGAAAACGTAAAATAATCTCTTATTATTTCGCTAATATCCTAATAGAATGTACTGTATGCCAGCACATCAAGCTACTACAATTTCTGTCAAATTTCTTTAATAGATTTTCAACTTTATCGTTGAAGCATTAAGGTTCAAGGTTGATTGGGAAAGTTTGACAGTTTCGGGTAGCTTGACCTGCTGGCGTCTGTACAATCAATGTAGAGTAAAATAGTACCTATGACTATGTATTACTATACTAATTTATAGCAAACCAATTATGAAGTTCAGTGACCAAGAGTAAGCGTAACAACCGTCACCATACATCTGCCAAATGTGTTAATTACAGGATTATACCCCAAGGGTCACTTTATGTCATGATTTATAACATGGATGACCAACATTTGCTCCTCAGTGGACTATTAAAAGCTTTACGAGAGTATATTTTCGTACTAGTTTGTTTACATTGTTTTTTTAACCGACTTCTAAAAAAGGAGGAGGTTCTCAATTCGGATGTTTGTATTTTTTTTTTTGTTTTTTTTATGTTTGTTCGCGCATAACTCCGTCGCTTGCCAACCGATTTGAAAAATTCTTTTTTTGTTGGAAAGGGTATACTTCCCAAATGGTCCCATAGAAATTTCGACAAGATCTGATGATGAGTTTCGGAGACAGACAACGGAACTCTTCAATAAATGCCAGCAAATCAACGGCTATTGCTGCTATCGCTTATGTATGTATTGTTTACGCAATCACACAACATAACGTCACGCCTGTACGCTCTAAAGGGGTACGCAGATGTGTTCAGTACACCACGGTACACCCTCATTTCAGTCAAAGTTGTTATTGGGGTACCTCTAATCTTGTAAGTATATACGAATTTGTGTGGGGTAGGTAGTTAGGTACAACTAAAAAGTGAAAAATAAAAACTTTTTCGAAAAAAAAATCAACCGACTTCCAAAAACGACACTACAAAGTGAAAAATAACTTTAATTTCGGAAGTCGGTGTCAAACAACGAAAATGCGAACCCAACGACACCGACTTCCGAAATTAAAGTTATTTTTCACTTTGTCGTGTCGTTTTTGGAAGTCGGTTGTTTTTTTATCTGAACGATTAACTGTTTTTGTCGAATTTAGATTATAGCGGCCTGTCCTATTCCAACGGAAACAACCCAGATTATTCATAAACAGTACCATGACAATATCAAAACTAAATTATTAATGATACCGCTAAGTACAGTCCTTCACGGCCCTGCTTTTTGCTTGACATGCTATGCTATGTCAATCAAAAGTTAACGATTTATGATCACAGTTTTATTTGTACCTACAATATCTACAAATAAGTTATCCTACCAACTTATGTCTGGACCTCTCCTTATTCCTGAGCAGTACGAGATGCGACACGGGTATATATCGGCCTTTGCCCTTGTTGTACAGAAAGGGCTCCACCTTCGTCTTTATAGCGTGGTCTATCTCTGCGTACTGCTTGTTCTGTAGGGCTCGCTTCATCATGTCTACAAGGAGACCTCCACCTGGATAAATAGAATGTTTAATGTCAACAATCTGATAAATACTTAGGATAGGTTCACTTGTTTTATTGTCACATCTATCTAATGCACCTATTGACCGATCTTTTTATGATCACCAAATCTTAGATCATCATCATTATAACTACCATCATGGTTCGGTCGAAACTCGTCCGGTCAGTGGGTCATCTTAGGGGCGGGAGACAAGGCCCTCTCGATATGTCATTAAGTTTACCTGTCATAGGTATCTACTACATAATACCTTGGTTAAATATCGAACATGAAAATGCTATCTTTCTTACCTTTGATATCGACTAGTTTGTATAGCTTCTGCTGCGATGTCCCCGCTTGTTTCTTGACACCACTGGTAACATTACTTTCAGTATTACCCATGGCTACTAAAGGATTCTATGAAAAAGCACTTTTTATTATTTCTTCTCCTTTTTTACTCACTTAAGTTAATGAATGGGAAGTAATCACTAACAGCACTTTGCTTATCGACAAAACATTAGCCGTTGCTATAACGATAGAGTCTTGGATATGCTAGCAACCTGTGTTTTATGGTGTGTATGAAATGATAATGATATATTGATAGGGTCAAATAAAATTTTACAGAAGCATTTATTGAATTACCTACTTTAAAATTAAATACAACACAAAATATGTAAACTAGAATTATAGTTATGTATGTGCAAATGTATGTAGTTAGTTATTAGTTATAAATAGTTGGTTAAGAAATCTAATAATTTTTATTTCATAGATTGCTTGGTGGGCGAAGAATAAGATAGAAGGCTTCCAGCAAACTCAAGATAGAAGCACTGAAGAATAGTCCAACGATACCACCAACAGCAACTGAAATATTAAGATATGCGAATTTAATAAAAAGGATGCGTCATAAGTTGAAAGTTAGCAATAGTTATATTGGGATAGGTTAGCCTTTCACGTGAATGTGCTAAAAACGAAAGCAAAGAAACAACAGTTGTAACTAACCAACTAAATCCAAATTGTCTCGTATTAGATTCCTCTGATACCTAAGCGTAGGTAGTGAGACCATTTTGACTTCCACGAGAGTACCTACACCGGGTTGATCTTTTACCCATTTCCTGTAACAATTAAAAGTTTAAAACTCATGAAACAAGATCTTTATGGAATCCTCTTCCAATTAAACATTGGGATCAATAGCTATAATAATTCAGGATAGCGTTCTGACGATTTGGAATTTCGTAATAAAGTTAAAGTACATATTTCAAAACAGAGGGGCCCGTGGCTAAATAAGAACAGCCGCACAGGTCGATCGGTCAGGTTAAGCTACGCTTGCCGTGGTTGGTCTGTGGATGGGTGACCATCTCGACATACCAAGACCCCTCCGTGCCTCGGAAAGCACGTTAAGCCGTTGGTCCCGGGTGTCATTCGTGGATCTTTGACAGTCGTTACGGGTAGTCAGAAGCCCGAAAGTCTAACAACCAGTCTTACCAAGGGGTATCGTATTACCCAGTAACTGGGTTGTGGAGGTCAGATAGGCAGTCGCTCCGTGTAAAATACTGGTATTCAGCTGCATCCGGTTAGACTCGAAGCCGACCCCAAAATAGTTGGGAAAAGGCTAGGCAGATGATGACATATTTCAAAACAGAATAATATAATTATGTAAACTACGAATTATTATTCTTCTTCGTGTCGTGTCCCTTTTCTCAGATCTTGTTTTCCCAAAACTTCGCCACTTCCACGGCGTTGTCGGTGGCAGCGCAGAGTCACTTTGAATGCAAATTTTGGGACACAGACGGCAGGATAGGAGGTGAAGCATAGTTTGCAACATAACTCCACATCCACCCTGCTGCCGTTCCGTCGAGCTAGCCGACTTTACCAGGTTGGAGTTACAACTTCCCACTTGTGTCCGAAAACGGTCTAGCAATTATGAATATGTATTAAATAAATGCGTACTTAGTATAATGAATAGTTTTGAGTTCACTCTCGACGCACGAAGGAACACAGTCTTCTTTAGCATTCTTATCTACACCTACTTTAATTTTGTGAGCTGAAAATTAAACATATACTTTAGTAATTAAGAACTTATTTAGGTACTTTCATTAAATATGCTTTAATTTTTCGTCTACCTTCATATGTATTCCAACAGTTAATGCCAGTGTAATTGCAGAACATCTTCTCGTCTGCAATAAAATAAACAGTAATTATAGGGAAACTATCAGGAGCCATTTTAAAAGCTAAAACCACAGTCAGTAAGTAAATAATTACTCCATAAGTGGTACATTGTGCTGCTGATGGTCTAACAAACTTTATATTACCTTACTAACTTTATCGATGCTTTAGCGCCTAATCCTTGGCGATATCAATGCGTTGCTATATGGTTAGAAAGTCTGATCTACACATAGGCGCTGCCATACTTACACGTGAGATCTCGTGCAGGGTGTACGCATCCACATTGTTGAAAGAACTCCTTAGTGGTTTGAGCTAAACGACAGGCTCCGTAGGAGTATACCTGGGAATATCATTGTTGAAGATAAAAATACATGTGTGATGGTCTGAGAGATAGAATTAGTTTAGTTGACAGAATGCTGAAAAAATCATAGCTCTCTGGGTAATGCTAGAGACCATAACCATGGATTGCTCAAAATTGTTGGTCTCATTATAAACTGCGTTGTATGAAGTCTATGCCCAACTTAAGCAACTATATATATCATAAGCTTGTATACCAATTCGTGCCATATTACCGGGTAAGTATGAAACGAGTCATCCGGCACTTCATGCAGGTACCGACACCCTCTATCCTCAATACTCTCTCGCTGCAGCTGGACATCGTTCACGATCTCCACCACAGAGAACAGTACTCCCACTCTGTTCTCACTGTACGTGTGGATGATGTGCTTGAGTTTCACGTCCAAGTAGTTTGTTGATAACTCTTCTGGACTGTGGATGGATAGCTAGAAAGAAAATCAATTGATCAAAAAGCCAACATAGTTTAGTCGTTCTTCGATATACAGGGTGGCAGGGACATCGACGCGCAACCTGTTACCATGGATTCAGTACATGAATCTGAAACCCCATGCGTTGGAAATTTAAAAAAAATTGCGGTTCCATACATTTGGACCGCTTAGGCTATGCACTTTTTTTATGAAGTAACATTTTTTTTTAATACCCTAGTAACATTTCATGTGCTGAATCCGGTTTCAGGCGATCGATTCTGTAAAAATCTCACCGTGAAAAGTTAGGTAAAGTGTTCTTACAGTGAGCTGGCAATAGTGTCAATCCCTAGCATTTGTTGGAATGACAGCTCACTCCACGCTCACTTCACCTAAGTTTTCACGGTGAGATGGTTACAGAATCGCACTGCTGTTTGCTCGTTGATATCCCTGCCACCCTGTATACCTACATACATATATTATACAAAAATCTACCCTCACAAATAACTTACTATAGAATTAGACAGCAAACGAAACACCAGGACCCCAGGTCCAGTAGTCATGTTCAAAACAAACAAACTGTCTTCTCCCCTGAAACAGTCAATAAACAATATTCCGCAATTAGGCGTCCGTATCAGCTGCACGATGATCTTATCAATGTACATAGATAAGATTGCTCACTTGTGCTGTAATGTGTTGAAGGAGAAGCAAGGCCCGTACTCGGAGTCCACTAGACGAAAATACTCGCAACATGGAAATACAACATCGTTATAACTGCAGTCGGACACCATTTCTGAGCAGCTTTTGTGTACCTGGTGGGGTGGTGAATGACTTCCTTGAGAATGTGAAGGTGCGTGATACTTATGTTATTTTTATTTTCTAAACTATTTTTTATTGTTGTGACATTTTTGGCCAGTGTTTACCTACTCGTAATTTTTTTTAAAGGATTTTGCATGTGCAGTGTTTTATAGAACTATAAGGGCTGATTTTTCAATCGACAGATAATTTTTATTCGAGGAATAAAATTGACGTCTGACAGTTTTTGTATGGAAGAACTGTCAAAAATTCAAAATTATTCCTCCGATAAGGTTGTTTGGCGTTAGAAAAATCAGCCTTAAGTCATTCAAGAACTACTTACACATTATTATTAATTTTACATAAAAAATTAAGTAACAAACTTTTGTTTGAGAGTTAAAAAAGCCCCTGTACCATATAACCAAAAAAAAAATCGGTAGAGTAAATAATTTTGAATTATAAAGAAATTCCTAGATACCTATTTAATTTCTATGAATTCAAACTACAAAGAAATTTTATTTCCTGCTCAATGAATCATAAATCCTTAGTCCTGACTGAGCTACTTTATCTTGTGGTTACCTAGATAGGTAATACTTAGTTATCAACATGCTTCCGATCTCTTTCTACTAACAAGTAACATTTACAAACTTGAGTCAGTTGTTTACTTTACACACAATGACACAACCTCTACTGGAGGTCATAGAACGTAATTTCCCTTAACGGTCTACGCATTATCGCTATATAAGAACCTAGTTACCTAGAACCTAGAACCTTATATAAGAACCTAGCGATTGTGCAGAGACAAAACTGGCCAAGAAATACGTCCTCTTCTTGGCTTAATCGAACAGAAGATTCTTAAGAATCAGCAACAACGAAGTGAGGTTAGGACGTAAGAGGCGTTTCTAAAGAACGGTCTACTTGCCGCCATGGTAATCTTTGTCCAAGACCGACGCCTACTTTATAAGATCTCTAGCTTTAGCCATGACTTCTTCTGCGTGTATTTTGTCTTCCGTTTGAGTTGACGTCCATCGTCGACGTGAGAGTACATCGTCTTTTTCCCATGTTTACTCGCTATCTAGATTCTAGAGAGTAAACATGGGAAAAAGACGATTTAATCTTATAAATAGTCTTCGGACCTCTTAGGAAACCTATTACAAATTTTATTTTTAAGGATTTTTTTTTATTATATTACTGGAAACTTACAGTTAACTCATTATACAGTCTTCTTAAACAATTTATGAAGTTGAAGGTCATTTACATGTTTACACTGATAATTACTAAAAATAAAAACGATGGCTAGGGATTGGGTCACTTACGTGTTCAATGATGCTCCTCCATGGTACGTCGCAAGCTACAGTCGTGCCACAAGGCGCACATTGCGTGCTACTGCACTCTCCGCGTGCAAACAGGACGTCCGTCAGATACCTTCGGTGGTCGTAGTTCAGGGGATCAAGTAGGTGTGCTAAAATATAAAAACCAAGTGAAGGTCAATAACCACCTCGCATTATGTATTAAACATATACCCCTTTATTTTAACGGTTAAAGTTAAAACGTCAAAAAAATGATGGGTAAGCAGGTGTAAATCATTAGGTAGGTACTTAACTTTAAGCAACGTTTATAAATAAAGGAGTTTATGCCTGAAATACATTTTAAAAGCGTTCATCCCGCACAGGCTGGCAACATTGCATTTCTAGTGGATTATCGTGATTATTTGATTAAATTTAAACCAAAGTGCTATTTTTATACAGATCTAGATCGTTGATATCATAGATATAGGAACATTTCTATGGTTGATATTTACAAGTTTGTATGGTATTTTTTTCAGTTATCTTGGTATTTACATAAAAAAATTGAAATATTATCAATTATTTTCTATTTGCAGTACTTATTACTTACGATTAAGGGCGAATTTCACCAAACTTTTAAACAAAGAATAAGAATAAGTCTTATCCTGAGACAAAATTTTGAATTTTTGACCGTTTTTCTGTTTGTCCATACTAACACTGTCAGTTGTCAATTTTATTCCTCGGATAAAAGATATCTGACTTTGGTAAAATTAGCCCTAAATTTATTTCACTGTAAATGTTAAAAATAATAATTATAAATAAGTACTTTGGTTTAAATTTAATTAAAAAATCACGAAAACCAGTAGAAATGCGACGTTGGCGTTGCCAGCTCGTGCGGAATGAACGCTCTTAAGTTAACTGTACACTGTGTTGGGGTTGGGGAATGGAGCCAATTAATTTATAATGATCCTTATAATTTGTAACACGGACAATGTTGACCAAACATAATAATAGTTGTGGAGCATTTTCATGTTGCCCCTTTATAGTTTGTTTACATTTCAATTTCAGTTGAGTTCGATCAATTAATCAAGCGCAGAACCATTAGGTACCTACACGGCGTATATTGAAGCCATTGAACCCTGCGCCATGATGAAAAAGAATTGATAGGTACTTAAAAAAGAATTGGTACTTGATCAAATCGAATAAATTATGCTTTATTGAATTTTATTTACGTGATTCGCTAACATAAAAGAGTTGCAGTAGGTTTAAAGTTAGTATAGTATTTTTATCTCACGAAGCGACGCGCGCATTACTTGTGGTAACACACTGTGAATGTGTGCGTGACGACGAGTAGCGTCAGCACATAACAGACACACGCACAGACACCGAGAGCTCCTGCGCTTAAACACACATCCACAGCGTGTTTGTACACTTGGTAACCACAAGTAAAGCGCGCGTCGCTTCGTGAGATAAACATACTGTAACATTGGTAGCCATAAGGATAAGAATGAAACACTGTTGAAATCAAAACGTAAGTACTTATGTTACGTGCAGTTTGCATAGTCATTATCTCATTAAAAGTATCATAATGAGTAAAAATCACCTACTTATGAATCAACAATTCACCCTGATTGAACAGTAGGTACCTAATTAGAACCGCAGCAATGCGAATAATTAACACAGAAACCGCAAAATCTAATTAATGACGTATTTGTGTCAAGATTGCCCATAAGTGCCTATCAATGCGAAGGTCCCCCCTAAAGGAAATATTGCTTTTAATGGCTTGCATCAACCACAATCAGGGACTAAGTAGTGGGAAAACACATAAATAGTCACAGGTACTCTCTTGACAGATAAAATGCAATGTTTATCTTAATTGTAATTACGTTTTAGGGTCCTTGTAAATACTTTTCAAAGTTTTGTCCCGATTTCGCCCTGCATCCATTCATCCCCTTTTAGTTGATACTAAATATAGACTGTGTGTGTATATAGTATACTGTTGATATTTATGTATAGCAGTAAATCTATGTTTAATGTTTGTATGAAGTTTTTTAGTTAAATGTTATGTTGTTAGCTTGTTGCGCGCTTTGGTGTGTACTGTAAGTGCAGCAAGCAATTGATATATAAATAAAATAAATAAATAATTATGCATAAAATCAGGACATCTGAATTGAACATCAGATAATTTCTACATTTTGGGAATTGGGATCGCAACGCTAACAGGATTATGATGAGGCCCGAGTACGCGTCTCCATTTTAAAGAAATTTCTGGTCGACGCTTCACGTGACCAGAGAGCTGGGATGTTATTTGGCCAAAGAATTAAGGTTGCCATTCAATGTGGCAATCCTGCCAGTCTTCTGGGCACGTATCCGGATGACAACGATGCGGACGAGTACTTCAACGCCTAAGTGTCCTTTTGTTTTGTATTTAGTTGTACCTATAGTTAGTCATTCAATTTAGTACCTAGGATAAATAGTTAGTTGTGTTCAATATTGTAAAAACGACATTATAATATTGTCTACTGACTGCTGATATTCGTATATGCCATCGCGTCGCATGCCATATAATATCTTATTAGATGCTTCTTCATGGTCAATTGGGCCACTCATTAGAACATAATGTCTATAAGTCCTTTATAATTTAAATTTCCACTCGATACAACCACTTACTTAGGGAGTAGGGTTTGTAATACGCAGTACGCTACATACTTACGATACATTTCAGCAAATCTCCGTAAGGCAAACTTAGTGGCATGCTCTTCACACAGCGTCACTCCTGGGAACGTAGTGGTCCAGTTCAGGTAGCGGGTGTCAGGTGTGAAGTTCACTTCCACGCCGAGATCCCCTTCGTGTTGCATCAACAGGTAAAGGCAACCCGAAGAGGCTATCAGAATCAAAAGCCAGAAGAGCCTGGATCAAGGAAAGTTTGCTATTGAACACCTAAGCCGAGAAGCAGCCGTGGGAAAGACATCAATGACGAATTTACGATGCAATAAGCCGTACGCCCGATGGAATTTGTCATCGGCAAAAATGAAGAACTTCCATAGAAACTTTCATCTCCTGTTTTAGCCATTTAAGTTTTTTTTTCAAAAGCGCTTCCTTAGTGCTCACCTTCGTTACCTTGTCAAATCATGCTTCTAGAACCAGCAGTTTAGGTTGTCTGTGTGTCAATTTTTAATTTTCTTTTTTTTCTTTCTCAGTTTTAAGTATGTTCGGGCATTTTGAGTACTTTATGCGGCCTACCCGAATATCCGTCCTGAGTTGCGCAACACGATTACTAACAAAATGCTTGCACTGGACAGGTTCACTCAAATTTGTGTGTTCTTTCCTCAAAAGACCATATCAGACACGGATCTACATCGTCCTCAACATGACCTGGGGGCTTACCACCAGCTCTTAAGCAGGGCAGAAGTTGAACTGCACTGCTTTTTTGTACTTAGTCATAGTAAAAAAAAGCAGTGCAGTTCAACTTCTGCCCTGCTATGAGAGCTGGTGGTATACCCGCTGACCAAGATTATGTCTGAACTTTAAAAGAGACTAACCGGTGAGCTTGTTTTTCTCCATTTGATCTCAGGGGTAGTCGTCAGGGGTAGTTGCCAGGGCATCTAGCTTATATTTTTTTAAATGACTAATCAATTTCACATTCACGCTCATTTCACTCGTGATAAGGAGCCAGAAAGTGTTATTACACCATCGAGCTCTGTACTGCCCTATCTTATCTACTATCTAGGACTGGAAATCTAAAAGTCTGGTATCAATTACAAGAGGCAGCATGTTATATGCCGAGCCTGTCAAGGATAAGTGAAGGTATACCTGAACAGTAGACTTCTATCGGCCTCAAACACATAACCCAGGCCATGAACACCACTATTGCGTCCGAAGAATATAAATCTCTTTCTGAGACGTTGAAAAACTTCAGCGCCCCGCATTTTCGTGACAACGCGTTACTCGAAACAGTTTACTACACGACTTTAGAAACACTGAACTTGCTAACTTGGTGATTTATTGCTGTAACTTGTACTATTGCGTGCTCACTATGGGTATGATTAAAAAGCTCTGCAATAACTTTAAAAGCTTTAATAGGTAACGATTACGTAGCGTGTAAATATAAATGTTGTTGTACTTGTAGGTAATTAAAAGCATTAAATTGATTGAAGTAGTTAGGTAGTTAAATAACCTGCACCTGTCCCACTGCTGACGAGAAAGCGACTAGTTAGCTATCAACGATTTACTCGCGCAAGAAACGTATAAAATATTGTAGGTCCCTTGTAAGTAGAAAGATACAGACAGGGTGGCAGGGACATCGACGCGCTACCTGTAACCATGAATTCAGCACACATGATTCTGAATGCTGGCGCAGATACGTTTCAAAGATATTTTTTTTTAAATCGGCTGTTTCATAGAATTGCCTACGAATACCTACGCGGTCAAAATGTATGGAACAGTGTTTTTTTTTTAATAACCGACGAAAATGTCATCGCAGGGGGTTCAGAATCATACACTGAATCCATGGTAAGTTGCGCGTCGATATGCCATGCCACCCTGTCTATTAATAGTTCATCGCTGACTGATGTTAACTCGCCCGGCAATTATTCGTTTGTTACAGCGCACATAGGGGTATTTGAGCGATTTGGCCGGCCAAAACTTTTTCTTTAATTTAATCAATGATAATAGTGCTCATAGGTGGATTTTTATCATTTCAATTGATTTTTATGCATTTACATGAAAAAAAAAACATTTTTACTGTTAAAATACTTATTTTATTAATTAATTAATACATATAATTACAATGTCTTAGAGAAAGGACCATAAACTATTTAACTAGAAGACCACGGTTCTTCATCAGAAGAACTATAACCTGACATGCCTTTTTGTATTTTGTAGCTCGTTTTGGCGATGTCAGTATTTCTTTTAGCACTGATGAAGCATCTCTCTTTCCAGTTTCACCTAGTTTTGATTGTGTAGCATATGTGAGCACTTGTAACTCAGTGTGTTTGCGTAAATCTTCCGTTTTTCTTCGTTTACTCCTTTCACATAACTCTGAAAAACATTTATGTGGTCGTCCTGTTCGGATGGCGACTTTTGGTATAACAAATGTGCCTTCTAGCCATGTGTCATTGTTTTTCAGAAAATAATCTTCTTTATAGTGAGAATCAGTCCACCTCCTTTAATTTCCGACTTAAAACGTGATAAATCTTGCTTAATTTTTTTCATATCCTCATCAGAAAATGGTCCAAATTTTAGAAGGTATCTTTCCAAAAACTAACTTTTCATTAATATTATTTAAATTTTCTGCCATCATAATAGTAAACAAGTGTTTTCGAGTCATAACTCGGACGTTTGACGACCCTAGAACCAAAAAGTGACAATTTATAGCAATAAATAAGAAATCGATATTTTTGGTGTTTATTTTCCAGTCGGCTACATTAAGCTATATTTTCAAATATCGGATAAAACCGGATAACATTTTACACGTATTGTCAAGAATAAAACACAGGATATTCGAAATGACTAAAATCAATATCGGGAAATGCCGGGAAATATAACAAAATTGCTAAAACATAAAAAAATAAGAAAAAATAATGCCTTTAAAACAGCACTTGCTAGAAATTTTTTATTAAATAGATTTCTGAGCTATTATTGCGAGAAAAATATAAAAAGAGAGAGAAATTTACCTGCTTTATCGCAATCCATGGCTTTCACTTTGTTTAATTTGGTAACAAATATAGAAATGTAATCAAAACTTTCGTTTGCGCAGCGAACACCAAACATTGACACATACACTCAAATGAACGATCAAGTTTGGACTGACCGTCCCGCACGGTAGTTCCAGAAAAGAAACAATAAAGTATTGTTTACGGTTCTTAGAACTATTAGCTGCCTGAGTACCCTTCTTTTTTCTACCTGCTTTGAATTTTATGAAATTGAATTTTGGCCGGCCAAATCACTCAAATACCCGTGTGTGCAGCGACAAGAACTATCAAAGAGAATACTCGCTCAGCGACACTTGCTTGGTGGGCAGAACACTCGCTGAGAGACACACGAATTGGTACATACGTATACCAGCAGGTAATCGCTTTTCGCCGTCGCGCACTGGCTGCTCGCGCGTTACTCGCCAACTCGGTTTTAGTTGCTAGTCCTACTCGCTTCTCGTTTTAATCGTCGGCAGTGGGACAGGTGCTAATGCGGGCTAGATAAATATGCCATTTCATGACATACTAAATTCTAAAGCTGGAAATGAATAAAACCAACGCTTACATACGTAAATCTAAAGTAATACTTTTATTAAAACCGTAATACAAGACTAATAAAATCAATATTTCTATGAGTATCAATAAATATATACCTAAAATACAAATGCAATTTATATAGGGTCACACATATACATACAAAACTAAACTAGATTTTCAGTACATGATCAATAGTAAACTACAGACTATAGGCAAGCGACGAGGTTTGTTCAGTAAGTTTAAAAAATCGAGATCCTTTTCACCCAGTTAAAATTACTTTAAATACTAAACAAAAGAATATACAGGCCAGACCCAAGAAACAGACCAGTCTGCTCTTCAAACTACACTAAGTTACAGCATATTGTGCGGAGAATTTAGAGAAGGATGAAGTACTTCCCTACATACAGTCTGCTATATCCTCTAGCAGGTTTCCAGTGGCTACCGTCATCTTGGTCCCCCTTTTCAGTATCAATTTTAACACAAAAATAACAATTTAGTATCCATAAAAACATTTGGCTTCCCTAGAACTTTATAATCGTAAGTAATAACTTAAAAATACTTAATTACATGGATATAAAATTAGTTTTCAGTCCGTCCTAAAGGTTTATCAAGTCTTGTCTTTATAGATTTCTATAATATTTTTCCTGTTTATCCGAACCACCTCTGGAACCAGCTCCTCTGTGTGGTGGTGGTCGAAACGTCCAGCACAATGCTCTTCCCCATAGGATCTGCGTAAAACGACGAATCCGTGGTAGGAGGAGCCTGCGAGGTGATCCTCCTCGTCAACCTGTCCAAACGGAACCCCTTTTGTAGGTCTATCAGCAAATCAGGCTGCGGGTGACGACGCTCCCATTCCGTTGCTTGAAAGACAAAGATTTTAGAGTTAGGATTATTACTAAACTGTTTGGGGCTAAGTGCAGATATTGTGGAACTCCCTGCTAGCATCTGTGTTCCCATAACCCACCAACTTTCAAAGAAAGGGTGACAGGCATCTTCTGGGTACGCTCGTTCTATCGTAGACCTTATCCATCGCTTATTCCACCAGACGAGATCGAGGTCGGGCCAATTTACTAATAAAAAGCGGTCGTATAGGTGACAACAGTTGATACGGGTAGTCAACAACCCAAAAGTCTGTCAACCAGTTAAAGACTGGGGTATCATATTACCCAGTAACTGGATTGTTATGTTAGTAAAGTGGTGGAGGTGGAGGTCGGTAGCTCCATGTAAAATACTGGTATTCAGCTGCATTCGGTTAGACTGGAAGCCGACCCCAACATAGTTGAGAAAAGTCTAGGCAGTTTGATTGTATAGGTGACAACAGGCAATTAACCAGTTCAATGACGTACGTAATTACAGAAACAATTAAAAAGCTATTGTGTCTCGCGTGGATCCACGTTCCGATACGAAGAATTAAGGAAGCCATTAGTTTACCATATCAGACAAGTGGCTCAATACCCATCATATAAATCTTATCAATTCCGCCTTTCGTAAAAATGCAGAAGCGAACGTTATTGACCGAGTACTTGGCATGATGCTTACGTAGCGGAAATCATTACATGCCCTTGATGAATATAGCAGAGATAATAATATATACGAGTAACAATTTAATAAAAATATCTCATATGTAATTACTGCTGCTTTTTTGTGTCGGTTATTAATAATCTTTAACGCAAATGAATTTGTTATTAAGTGTAAAATCATAAGTATTTTGGCACTGAGATAAACACCTTTTCATCATCCCATGCCCATAGCTCTTGAGTCTTATCACTGGTATAAAGAGAATAGGTAGTAATATCTATAATAGTAATACATTTCATGGTATTACTATCATAGTAATATCTATCACAGTAATAAATGATAGAAATATCTATCATGGTGACTTACGACAGTATGGCTCCTTGTCCGTGGTCAGCACAAAGTAGGGTCCATTCGCGCGCGGCATTCCATCCATCCCGATAGCCTTGATGCCCATCTCTGAACATGAACCAACTCTGTCACAAGCCGCTTCTAAACTTGCGTTAACGCTGGAAGGAAAATCTTAGGATCAAGATCTTAACAAGAAAAGGCAAAAAATTATTATTTGGAACTGTCAATGACATCAAAAATGTATAAAAAAGACATTTGCAAACGAACCCTGCGTATGTCAAGTCCCATTGGTGTCCCCTGAAAGAGCAGTTACTGCTGATCAAGGATTCAGTGAACAGTAGATACGCACGTCCATGACTGCATATGGCCTGCTGAAGTTCTGAAATAAAACGAATTTGGTCAAGAACTAACTCACGAAAAATTGCAGTAACTAGTCGGAAAATGATATTCATTTCTGTATATTGGTTCAAAAAACACTTTTACACTGTAACGGCCAAGCCAATATATGAAATCTAAAGCTTCTTTCTTAGCCAGTTCTTAGCTATTGGGATGCAGCATAACATAACACATGCTTCTTATAGGAAAGCTGTAAAGGAAAACGTAGACTTAAATCTAAACTCGATCAACTTACTGGCTGGAGAAAATGGCACAATTTGTGACCACAAGGAGTTGGACTCGTTGTAGCAGCCCGGCTGCTTCATGCCGCCATTTGGATAGAAATCAGCATGACCTGAAACATAGACAAAGAAAACGGATAATTTAGTTAAATAGATACCAGAAATATTTTTAAACGAGTCAAAAAAACTCGAAATCGCTGATCCAAATGCCCTTATTTCCTTTAAGAAAAGCATTGGGTACTGGTAAGTAAGTTATAATGGACAATAGTTGTTACCGTTACGGTCAGGAAAGCCGAAACCGATCCTTGACAGCAATCGTCCGTTAGTGTGGATGATGTCAACATAGTCAGCGTCAGTGGAATCCAAGCGCTCTGTAGAGTCGGTGGTCCTGAAGCAAGGCTGAGCGGGATCTAAACCTGTAATAATATATGGGAGATTGTTCACCTAACCATAAAAAAAAAATTGGCGAAAAACTGTGAAATCCAACCAGTTTAAGAAAAATACAGTTAAATTAAATACAGCGGAAAACTGTAACTTAGTTATGATGCCAAAAGCTAATAAGTCTCACTTTGCAACAGACTTAAATAGTACGGAGACATGCTAACCTGTAATTCTTGCAACTTTTCCCAGATGATAGGACACGTACGATGCGATATGAGCTCCCAAGCTGTGCCCGACGAAATGCATGTCTTTAGTCCTCACCCCAGTCGCCGCTATCAGCTGGCGCATAAACCTTGAAAACAGCAAGAAACTCATGAAAAACCAACAAATGGTGGGCCTGATTTTGCGCTGCTTCATTTCAGTCAACACGTTCAATTTAAACAGTACCATTTTAATTTATTACCCAACAGTATCGGATCCTACTCTTCGTGTGTTCGCCACTGCCCGCCAATACTTCCAAGTGTTCCCACCTCCGCTCCAATCTACTGCAATGACATTAACATCCGCCTGAAAATATTCACACAATGGTGAACCTATTCGAAACGTAGAATGGTCGACGTCAGGATTATCTTTCATCGGGACAGATGAAACATAAATATGCATAAAATTGATGGAAGTTAAACGTACCCATGCCAAAAATGCCCGAGCCATATCATTGACCCAAGATGCGTTGCTGTGACTCATGAACCCGTGGACTATCATCACCGTCTTCCTGTTCGGTTTGAAGTCAACCCATTCGAGGCCGAACTGTGGGCCGGGGTAAACCTGCAAACAATTCATCTTATAGCGTGCGTTCCTGTCCTTCGGGAAGTAAATTAAAGTTGCCGGTACGGAGCTAACGACCCTGATCTCCAAAAGCGACAGCGTAAAGAATGTCAAGCAGGAATTTTAAGCTTCGGATTTTTTTTGACAATATCCATAAAAAATGGTCCGTCGGTCCCGGCTGTCATTACGGGATCTTCGGCAGTCGTTACGGGTCGTCAGAAGCCCGAAAGTCTGAAAACCAGTCTTGCCAAGGGGTGTCCTGTTACCTAGTAACTGGGTTGTGGAGGTCAGATAAGCAGTTGCTCCATATGTGTAAAATACTGGTATTTACATAGCTGGCGCTGCAGCATCCCCTTACACTGGAAAACTACCTCAACATAGTTGGAGGCTTGGGAAATGATTATGATGATCTAAAGGTGCCGTATATTCTTGTAAGAAACAAACGAAAAATGAGAAATCATATTATTATCCTTACCTGAACCCTGTTAGTCATACTGCGTGAAGAGAAGTAGAAGTGCGTGTTAACGGAGCTGGATGAGTCAGGCTTCATGTTGAAGATACTCATAACCTGCCGCGAAAGTGAGCCTAGCCCGAAACAGTCCACAATGTCGGGCACTGGAAGGTTGGTCGTGGTTTCCTGAATAATTAGATTTCAGTTTAAGTAAATAATCATTAACACTAAGAAGATTACATCGTTAACGAACTTAGTTATATCTCAATGTGCGTAGGTGTATTCAGCAATCGTTTGTTGTAAGTCCACGACGATGGAAGGTATTGTTTTCAAAGGCGGCAAGCAGACGATGCACAACTTGTCGGCGACGATAGAACGTATGGAAATCCCAGCAGTCTATTTGTCCTTCGTGTGGGGTTATTACATACATTTCCATACGTTCTATCGACGCGGAGAAATTGTGCATCGTCTGGTATCTAGATTCTGCTGGTCAGTTGTCGTATTTTTCTTTATAGTATAAAGAGTCTTGTAAAAAAAAAGGTAAAATATCATACCACAGAGTCAGCATATAATGAAGGATGGATGAGGCCGTCTTTAGTGGTGCTGGTGTTCGGCTGCATGTTCATAAACTCAAGTAGATCCTCTGGGTTTATGTGATTCTCCACTGCGTAATGAATTTTTATGATTAAAAAGTGCCTTGAAAATAGGTACAGATCTTCTAATTTTAAATTGCGTGCTCCGTTGTGCTGCTAGATATTCTACAGAACAGTGATAGTTTCTATTAAAATATTTCAAAATGTGTGTGTGTGTGTCTGTACGTAAAGCACTTAACAAACAGTGGACTGTGGAGTAGCGCATAATTTTACATTAGACAATTATACATAGGTAAATACATAGATATTAAATTATTTAAAAAATATTGTATATCATCAGCGTTTCATCGTTGTCGGAAAGAAAGGAAAACCTTATAGTTATTCTCTGGGAAAATGGAAACTGGGTAGCGTTAACTCTAAAGGTTGTCTGGTAGAAAATCCCTGTAGCATTATTCAAGTCCACCATTTAGGGCCCTATTTCACTAGAACACCAGTGGCGGCGCAACCATGGTCGCACTGCCAAAAACGTATGGTTGGTTGCGCAACCGATTGGACGCCTAGCGAGATACCCACCATAAAGCTGTGTATATTTTGCTGGTAGCGCGACCATGGTTGCGCCGCCGTGGTGTCCTAGTGAGATATAAGCCTTAGTGTGCTAAGCTCAGATTATAAAACAGATAAGTAATCTGAGGCTTGGAGTATTAAATAAATAAATCTCTGGAAGTATTGATCCAATTTCAAAAAATCTTTCTCTGATAGAAAGCTACACAGCGTGCCATAGAATAGGTAGGTACTTATGTTTTATGTTTTTGATTCCACGCGGACGAAAGTCGCGGACACAAGCTAACTAGTACAATACAATATCCTAAAATGATTCACATACAAACTTGATTTGAAACGATTATAATCGTGAACTTTTGTTTGGTAGGGATATTCGTATTTCGAAAATTGAAGAGAACATATCCCTGGGTAGCTTACTATCCTTGCTTGGCATATGCTACATTAATGTACCACTTATGTGTATAATTAATGTACCATTAATGTAACCCATTACAAAAATGGGTCATTTGTCCACGCTGTTTGTTCGAGCGGGGTATCAAGTGTGGCCAACGAATATCTGAGTGAGTATGTGAAAACATTCGACACGCAGACATCGTACGGGGAAGTCACTGCCACCGCCGCGGACATCGTTGCGTCGGCATTTTATTCCTGCGCGTCCTTGGATCAAAACGAGCGCAGTTTCCAAGACGACGGCTCGACATTTTCCTGACCTCGACCAAGTAATGCCGTGAAGATGTATTGAATAAGGACAGTTTCCCGCGAAGTAGCTCGCTGCACGCCAGCCACGCACGCGATGCGCTCGTAGGTACCTACAACTTTGTCTTCACTAGACAGTTTGCGTTGCCGCGACCCTCGCAAAATCAAACCAGCACTATGGCAAATAGTTTTGCCAGTATATTAATACGGCCAGATTTTGAAAAAAGAATGGTCAGTTAGCAAGCGAGCCACTGCTCCTAAATCCCGTGTTTTTGTGCAAATTCAAAATGAACATCGTGTTAATGTTTACAACTTCAGTATTTTATATCGTCTGTTTGTAAGTAGATATTAATATTTATGTGTTCTCACACAGTCAACAACTATCATACCGCATCATGAGACCGGGACATGCCATGAATAAAATTAGTGTCTTACAATACCCTGACTATAGGCACTTCGTCACTACGACATGGCTTATTAACAGACACTTTTTGTTTCCTATAGTTTTTATTAGCACTGAAAACAGTATTGTGACTCATGTTTTTGTTTGCAGATAAAATTAAGACTATTTGATTTATGTCTTTGTTAGATAGGTACCTATTATGTTTAGAACCTACTTGTAGACTCACCTACCCAAAAAAGGTTACTCAACCATGATAATGCACAGTAGGTTAACTGTGACAATCGTCTTATTATTTCCAGTACCTATCTTAATGTCTAAAATCGTTATTTAAATTTAGACCAAGGTTTGATTAATTTAGCTACTTTTGCGTAATGCGTGTACTTAAACGAATAGAACGAGGGAAATCATGGCGAGAGTACACTCGCGGTATTTTCTCGAAAAATCCCTTGAAAAATTCCAAAAATCTATTCTATACTTACTTATAATAAATCTGTAGAAGTGAAAATTCTGTACATTGAAAATATCCAAAAAATAAATGGCAGGGGGTGTTACTTGACCGACACCGAACCCAAAAATGTGATTAAAAAAATTTTTGTCTGTCTGTCTGTCTGTTTGTTCAGGCATCACGCAAAAACTACCGGTTCGATTACGATGAAACTTGGTATAATTATTCTTTAATATCCTGGGCACCACACTGGGTACTTTTTATCCCGGAAAAGTATATACAATAAAAAACAAACTTAATTTTGCGGTTCGATATCTAGACCCGATTACTGTACCAACCGCAAATAATAAGTTTGTCGTAGGTTGGGTCACCCGCAGTGGAGTTCATTTTTATTCCTTTTAGTTTTTAGAGTTATTGTTTATTTTTATATGAGTCGTAGGTATAGATTTTAATTTTAAAGTATAGGTAGTATATTTGATAGTGTACGTAGTGACCGTAGGTTATTTTATAATACTGCTAAGTAGGTTTAGTCATTCGTATAGATATTAGTTTTTAGGGATTTTGCTTATTTATTGAGTTTAGATTAGTTATCATCAGAAATAGGTTTATTTAGGTAGGTAGGTATTTAATTTTCTGTTATTGAGTTTTTTTTTTAATTAGTTAGGTACTTAGGTAAAGATATCATATAGGTACCCTCTTAATCACCACTAATGAGACACAATTGGTTTTCTATTGTAATTAGCCACAAAGGGCCCGCGACATAGATGGCATTCTGGGGAAGCACATACATTTTATCCTGTTAGCACGTTCCCGTGGGTAAATTTCCGACATCCACGCGGGCGAAGCCGCGGGCAGAAGCTAGTATAATAATATAAATATTGGGTGGCCTAAAGAGCCGCCTGCTAAACTGCTTACCCTGTCGAAAACAAAACACAGGACAAAGCAAAATGATTGCAGTCACATCTTTAATTATCATAATTTCACATAATTACGGCTAATTAACACTAAGTTCCAATTCGGTGTCATAACGTGAATCTTCACCTAGGTATTCACTAAAACTACACACCTACACAGACGCGACTTATAACTCTTGTGATTAACCCTGCACTGCCTTTAATTACGTGAAACTAAATTAATGCGATTGTTGTATGCATGTTCTTCTTAGCATCTAAGTAACAAGTTAAAAGTTATCTACACGAAACGCAACACGATCATAATTCAGACGTTCCCTCCAAATTACGGTAGATTAACATTCTTATCGTGTTTAAATGTTCAATAGACGCAGGTAAAACAAATAATAATCAGTCGTCAACTTTGGTGGGGACCAATGTTTATGTCAAGGACGACTAATGAGGTATTGTAATCAATAATATAAATTTTTCAATAACTAAAACTTACGTTCATCGGTAGTCACCCACGCACGTTGAAAACTTTCTTCGACATTTAACAAAAACAAAACACTACTCAACAAAACCCAGTGACAAGAACGTTCCATTTTTTTAAACTACTTTTTTTTAAATTAGCCACTTAGGGAAGCCCACCAGTACTGGCGTGGCAGTTCGTGCAAAACTGTATTTATTTTTTATAATCAATAACTTTAATTATTGCACAAACTCGGGCACGAGTACGGCGCTGCCTGCCTTTGACATTGACTACGGCAAACAAACGCTTATATACAGTGATTCGCATGAGACACCTAGGTATATAAGGCTCTCAATATCTGTGTCCTTCAGGACATCGAGGTATTGGCTCGATAATTACGCAGCAAATATTGTCTGATTAATAACAACGTCAACGGAGACCTTAAGGGAAACCCCTAGGCCGCATAAAATTATTAAATTTCGAGCGATTTGCGACGAAAAGTTCCATAGTAGTTCTGACAGGATGTTAACGCGAGATAAAGCGGTTTATGAATCACTAATGTGAATGACTGAAATCGGGCCCTACTTCTTATTAAAATAAAGATATAGTGGTTATTAGTCAGAATATTCTTACAAGTTTCTAGACTTAGCTTTTATTTGTTTAAAAGTACCTATGTTTGGGTTAACAGGGTGTCCCACGGCCCGGCAGAAGGATTTTAAAATTGAGTAAGTTTTAGAAGAAAACTATTTGAATTTGAAGTGAACAAACGAGTGCAATAGAAAGGTCCACAGTCAGAATTTTACAGAAACTATGCCTAAATGGTTTTATGTAAATGTGTACAAGGTAAAAGAAACGATAAGCGAGAGGGTGCATCCTCGTAAGGACCGATTCAGGGCCTTTCCAAGTGCCATAGAACGGATTTTAAATCGTGACTTGAATGTTCGATCCCTATAACACAAATTCCAACAGGATAAAGTTATTATGAACTCTGCAAAAGTCACAACGAGAGAAAAGTTTCCTCAAAAACTGATATCCCGCTTTGACGATATCGCATGGCCTCCGCAATCAGGTTTGATACCCATAGGTATTTTTCTATGGCAAGAGCAATGAATAGACCGTACCTATCTTTCCGTTGGTGTATAAGACTATTTGTCTTGCCAAGGGGTTATCAAAACCAAAATATTTTATTTGTGTGTTCCTCTGTGGCCGGACCACATTTTAGTACTCAGATGCTATAGTTCGAAATAATACCTACCTAAAGTCTACTTTCATCGGAATATATATATATTTTTAGTACCTCAAGAGATATCTTTTTAATTAACAATTTATGTGGTCCGACCGCAAGGCAGTGCTCTCTGGCCGCGCCACCTCAAATTAAATAGAGTATAATGAACTATTAATAAATCAATATCCCGAAAAAAACTACCTAAAGAGTACCTTGCATACGACAAATATGGTCCAATAAACCCCTTTAGTTAAGGATTTATTGGTCGTAGGGTGTGGTCCGGCTGGAAGGTATACTCTGCAGCAAGTCAATTTTGCAATATTTAATATTAACTATCCATAAATCAATTTATATAATAGTACCTTTTCTCTACTCTTCGTTAATACTTTTTTCTCTCAAGAAACTATTCATTTTGATTAATTAATTTTTAAAGTATGTGGCGCGGCTAGGGAGGATTACTTTCAGCAAATATAACGAAATATGCTTTATTTCTTCATGCCAACGAAAACTGCATAATAAGTACTTTATAAAAAGACCTGGACTTCATCTATAAACTTTTATTTTTATTACCAACAATGATTTTGAAAAAGGTGCACTTTTTGGTTTTTGTTTACCTATCCACTTAAGAATAGGTAGTTAATTTGACGAAGTAAGTGAAAATTTTGGTTTAAAATAAACAATAAGTAAATAACAAAAAATCATAATCAAATATTAACAATTGTAATATATTATAATACAAGGTATTGTAAATGACGGAAAAGTGTTTTATATAACAAACTTAAGTCAATAGATTGAATTTAAGCATTTAACCCTTTAAACAAGAAATAACAATGAAAAAAAAGTGTACCATAACCGCGTATTAAAAAAAATATCGTCAATCAGTATTACAAATTAAAGGAGTTTTGAAGTTATTTTCCAACTTTCAAAATCATTGTTAGTAATAAAAATAAAAGTTTATAGATGAAGTCCAGGTCTTTTTATAAAGTATCTACTTATTATGCAGTTTTCGTTGGCATGAAGAAATAAAGTATATTTCGTTATATTTGCTGAAAGTAATCCTCCCTAGCCGCGCCACATACTTTAAAAATTAATTAATCAAAATGAATAGTTTCTTGAGAGAAAAAAGTATTAACGAAGAGTAGAGAAAAGGTACTATTTTATAAATTGATTTATGGATAGTTAATATTAAATATTGCAAAATTGACTTGCTGCAGAGTATACCTTCCAGCCGGACCACACCCTACGACCAATAACTCCTTAACTAAAGGGGTTTATTGGACCATATTTGTCGTATGCAAGGTACTCTTTAGATAGTTTTTTTCGGGATATTGATTTATTAATAGTTCATTATACTCTATTTAATTTGAGGTGGCGCGGCCAGAGAGCACTGCCTTGCGGTCGGACCACATAAATTGTTAATTAAAAAGATATCTCTTGAGGTACTAAAAATATATATATATTCCGATGAAAGTAGACTTTAAGTAGGTATTATTTCGAACTATAGCATCTGAGTACTAAAATGTGGTCTGGCCACAGAGGAACACACATTTTATTTCACATAAACCTACATGGGCATTTATAAACCTCAGAAGCTAGGTCCAATTGGTCGTTTCCTATGGAGATGACCCGGCAATAGAAACTCCATGGTTAGGTACTCTTTTATAAATATATGGCTTTTTTTTCGAATTTAAATCTTTTAGAACCAAAAAATTCGAAGCCATGTGACATCCTGGCCAACCCGCACTGGTGAGAAGAGAAGTGGCCAGTGACCCAGCAGTGGGAACATTATAGGCTGATTATACATAAGCAACTTACAGTGTTAACAGCCCCAGCAGTCTCGACATTCATAGCGATCGCTTTACGACCGAATTCGGTCGCAAAGTCCTGTCACTCCATACATTTCACCTGTCAATTCGGGACTTTGTGACCGAATTCGGTCGTAAAGCGATCGCTATGAATGTCGAGACTGCTGGGGCAGATATAGAAGGATAGTGTTACCCAGTAACTTGGTGGTGGAGGGCAGATGGCAGTCGCTGCATGTAAAATTACAGCTGCTTCCGGTTAGACTGACAGCCGACCCCAACTTAGTTGGGAAAAGGCTAGGAGACGATGATGCCTCGCTCGAAAGTCATACGCTCATCTCACAATACTCCAGACATACTGACAAGATCTTCTTCCATTTATCCGCGAACATCACAGTCAGCCTGACTGTGATGTGTGAATGTGATGGACGCTAGTCCAAGAGCGTTGAGCGCAGAGTGTGTGTGGGACAGGAGACTGGGCTTGAGCGATGTTGAGTAGATAGAACGTTTAAAATGATCAGAATACGGTACCTACCTATACTACTCCGATCACAATCCGTTTGCCAAACCTAGTACCAGTACCTATATGGTGCTTACCTATAGCCATTAATTATTTCTAAAGCGTTTGTAAAATCCTACTAATAATAAACGTGAAAGTTTGTATGGATGGATCAATGATATTCTAAAATATCATTGGGATGGATGGATGGATTTTGTTACTCTTTCACGCAAAAACTACTGAACAGCACCCTAATTGCGTAACACACGATCAATCGGAATCGGTTTCATTGTGACAGTTCAACAACATTCATTGCGTTATTTACGTGTTGAGCAGACAAATTTTTCTAACTTATGTAGCAATGGATTAGCAATTTGCTTCAAAATGATTCTGATTCCGATTGATTGTCTGTTACGCAATTAGGGTGCGGATTTGGATGTTTGGCACACAGATGGTTTATAACCAGGATTAACATTAGGATACTTTTTATCCCGGTATTCCCACGGGATCGAAACTTAAGCGGATGAAACCGCGGGGCGCAACTAGTAAGGACATATATTTACCAGTGGAAGTTTACCAGCAAACATAGGATTTGCCATTTAGTATACTTCGAGATACGTGAAATCTAGTGCCTAGATAATAATAATACGTAGTTATTCATTAACAGGAAGTAAGCCCACACCCACAGCGGATATGGCCGGATAAACTAATTATACATAATACCGTATCGCACCACATTCGCAAATACAAATAATTAATGTGTAAACAATCTTGACGCAGGACCTTTTTAAATAGTCAACGTTGATTTAATAAAGACCGCAACTATAGATGATTTATGAACCATGACCTACTTCTTGAAGACAATTTAGTAGGTTACCTACCGAGAAAGCGCCAAGACAGCGCGCTAAATTCATTTTTTTTTTTTAACGTTGCCCTACACTAGGAATTTCTCCTGTATCGTAGGTGCGTTTACAAACATTTAAACTCACATACACAAACAGCCACACCCGGAACAACTACCTACTTGTAGATCATACAAATATTTGTTCCGTGCGGGAATCGAACCCGCGACACGCAGCGCAGCAGTCAATCGCTTAACCACTGCGCTAACCGGGCTGTCTCTTCGTAATTTTCTTCGTTGCTTTTCCAGTTTGCAGCATCTTTGCGTAACAGACTATCAATCTCAATCTGAATCATTTTAACGGATATTGTTAATCCATTGCTTCATAATTAGGTATGTTCGAAAAAAATCTGCTCAACAACGTAAATAACGCAATGAATGTTGTTGAACTGTCAAAATGAAAGCCACTGCTACTGTTATTACTGTGTTACGCAATTACCCCGCTGGTCAGTGTCAGGTCGTATGTTGAACAAAATGTGATTCGCGACGATAGTTTATACCTATTGATTAATATTTCATGAAATAGTCATTCACCGTAACAAATAGGTATGTATTTACGGAATTATAATCATTAAAATCATCAATACGTCCGTCTAAGTTCATATAACTCTACTGAATGACTATTTTATGAAAATTATGAAATACATTGCTGATGTTAGTGAGTGCAATTCCTATTATTAGGTACTTAACTAAAATTCCACGCGCCAAATTCGCGTTAATTTCGCGCGGTTTCGTTCATTGTGTCACAGAGAATACGTTACCTACTTGATAGACTCCTCCTATGGCATGGCCCATTGGATACCATAGTCGTTCTTTTTTTTTTGAGTTACCAGTTTTACAGAGTTACATTCAGTAAAAGTCTGATATTTTGTTTGAACTTTAGATAAACCAATACAATAGATTATTCAAAAAAAATTGCTCTAGAATATAAAACTTGTAACATCACAAAAAATAATATAACTGAATTTTCGAATACACTATCTTTGCCGCTCTTTAAAATGTTAAATATCCATCTCATTCATTTTTAATAAGAGAAAATGAGAGAGAGATATTGAAGTGTTGCAAGATAAAAATGACAATATCTACTAATTTGGTATTTTTTTCAAATAATGCGAGATACACACGCAGCGACATTAGTATTTGTTTTATTAGAATCTGTGTGTGGACGTGAGATTTTGAAATCGCCATCTAGTCGCTGGTAACTAAATGTCGCTGCATGTGTACTAGTACTAGTATATATGCAGTTTGGCCTGTAATTAGAAAAGGAAATCCTAAAGATGAGCGTACGGGTGTAAAAAAACTTGCTCACGGTTACACATAAAGCTATACATTTCCAGTGCTAGCTGACCTCGCATAATATAGGTTTTTCGTACAATCAGAAGTCGGCTTATATTGGTTATGCATAGCTTGATGTGTACCCGTGCGACGTGCGTACTTGCTAAATACTACAGACATATAAAGAGTAGTCGACAAATTGATTCCTATTTACATATAATCAAAAGAACATCCTATTTATCCGGGGTGGGGTGCAAGAATTTTTGAGCTCGTGTCGCTCCTAAATTCGGCTAAAGCTCTTTCAGTGTAAATCGATAAAGTATCTCCTATTTCTATATGAATGGTCAAAAGAAACATAACCCTTTTAAACCAGCGCATAATGATACAATGTGCAGCGTGCTAAACATTTTGAGCTTGCTTCTCACACTCATCTTATTTAAGTTTACCACCCCGGGCCCCCCATAAGCTTAGTCTGGTCCGCCATTGGACGTACCTATAGCAATTTCTCATTGCTTGTGACGTTTTTAGTTCCTTACTTTTTTTCCATGCATTGATTTTCGTTATTAGATATTTGGAAACAAAAATACAATGAGAAAATTAAATGCAATTTCTTTATTTTAATCACACGAAATAAAAAGGGATACATTTTTAGTAGAAAACAAAAAATTACCAGTAGCAATTTTGGTAGAAAATGCTTTTCTGTTATTGGACAAACATCGCAAACCGTTCAAACAGCCTTCAAAGTTGCTTCAAAGTTCAAACGTATGGCCGTTTGAAATCTCCTTTGTGAATTTGTCAACAATCATCAATAGTTTATTGTTAATCTTAACTTTATTTGACTTATAATTTTATATTTTAAGCTAGTTTAAAATGGCGTCCTTAAAAGAAGACGAAAAGAAGGAAATTCCGGAAATTATACATGATCCTCAAACGACCTGCACTTATCAGAGGTTACGATTTTTTGGGAAGGTAAGTTTTCCTCTATTTCTTTCAATATTATCATTGGCATTTGTTTTTTGTGTGTACTTTCGAAGTAAAACAGTATAAATGAACAATTTGTGCGATTTGAATACTCAAAAGATAACACCCTTGCAACGGTGTTCGCACCTGTTACGCTAAAAAAATCTTAATTTATGTAACCGTTAAACGTTAAATATAATTAATTGGTTACTCAATAGCCCTACGGTCAATTGTGTGTATAAACTGCGATCGTAATTATGTTCTTTACTTATAAATAGTGAGAAAAACCGTAATTGTCGGTTAAATTTCAAATTCATTACAAGTTGGGCAACAGGTGCAACCCTGTTAACTTTGCTAAATAACACGAACGTATAATAATTACACGCTTTGGGCCTTCATCACAAGCCTAACGTATCTTGTGTGTTTACTATAAGTTTTAGTAAGTGAGAAACTGCAAAATTTAGACCTCTTTTTTGAAACCCAAACTTAGTTATAATCTCGGGTAAACCATCCGTTCTTGTAACTCAATGCTCAAGAAATTGCCTCAATTAAAACTTCCAAACATAAATAAGCAGAAAATAATTATAAGTCTTGTCTCTTGACAGTTACATAAATTATCATTGATTCAATATCATACCACATAGATTTAAATCTGTAACAATCAGCTTTAGATAAGTTGATAATCCGTTAAAAATTACACATCAATCACAATATTTCGAGTTACATTCATTCATAAAATTCTCTGCAATACCCAAATATCAAACTACACAATGTCTCATGCTTCTATTTCATGCATTTCTAGGGTGGCTTTGCTAAATGCTACGAGATCCAAGACATTCAGACAAACCAGATATGGGCAGGGAAGATAGTTTCCAAGAAACTTATGGTGAAGTCGAGCCAGAAGGAGAAGATGGCTCAGGAGATCTCCATCCACCGGTCTCTGCAGCACAAGCATGTGGTCGGCTTCCACAGCTTCTTTGAAGACTCACTCAATATCTACATCATACTTGAGCTGTGTAAGAGACGGGTAAGTCATTGAACTTAATGCATCAATATTTTGTCTAACTTAACTCTTCCTAGCATGTTTTCTATATTTGCATCACTTGATTGGAGAGGTGAAGTGAACGATTGATTCCCAGCTTGTAATCCTTTCATAAATTTATTCCTAATCTTATACTTTTCTTTTTCATATTACCTTTTATACTCATGTATGTCTTTGCCATTTTCAACTGACACATCTAATTCATTCATCAGATAATTAATGATGCTTATGTTTATTTACTCAAAACTGTGAAGGAAAACATTGTGAGGAAACCGGCATGTCCTAGAACTAAAAATTCGAAGACATGGGACATGTACCGACCCGCTCTGGGCCCGCATGGTGGTTTACCCATATGGCCCATTCCCTCTTGCAGAAAGGAGGCCTACGTCCCAGCAGTGAGACTGTTATAGGCTGATCATGCTGTTTATTTCCCTTGCAGTCAATGATGGAGTTGCATAAAAGAAGAAAAGCAATCACCGAGCCAGAGACACGGTTCTATATGCACCAAATACTCATGGGGGTGCAGTACCTGCACAGCAAGCGCATCATCCACAGGGACTTGAAGCTCGGCAACCTGTTCCTCGATGATGACCTCCATGTCAAGATTGGAGACTTTGGACTTGCTGCCAGGATTGAATATGAAGGTTGGTGTTCATTGTCTAAATAGACAATATTTTATTGTCCACTGTCCAGGTAATATAGTAACTTAAAATATTACCTGCAAGTAAGTTACAATATATATTATTTGCCAATGAGCCCCAAACTAGACAGTTAGCCTGTATAGTGGGGCTTGAATTAATAATTTACATAATGTTGATATTCTAATCAACTTTGCCTTCATGGTTCATTGACCTGAACATAAATTACCATGTATGTTGTGTTTAGGTTGTATTGTTTTATTATATGATCTTATTTGTTGTGACACCTCATTTTGTAAAACAAATATTGACTGTAAACTTAAACATAGTTATCATCTTTAACTAATATTATAAAGAGAAAGATTAGTCCTTTTCTATGTTTGTTTGTTACGCTTTCACGCTAAAACGGTTGAACGAATTTGGTTGGGCACAGGACACTTTTTATCTCGATATTCCCACGGGATCAAGACTTATGCAGGCGAAACCAGAGGGTGCAGCTAGTGAAGGTATATAAGGCTTGGTTTGTGGAGTCAGACTATTTCTTTCAAAACTATATGACATTGTTACAGTTTACAGAGAAAAAAGTATCATATTAATACTTATTTACATTACAGGAGAGAGAAAACAGACATTATGCGGCACACCCAACTACATAGCGCCAGAGATACTGACGAAGAAGGGGCATTCCTTCGAAGTGGACATCTGGAGCCTGGGCTGCATCATGTACACGCTGCTCGTCGGCAAGCCGCCGTTTGAGACGTCCACGCTCAAGGACACCTACAAGAGGATCAAGCAGTGCGAATATAGGTACACATATCAATACCTACTTTAACTAAGACTTAAACTACTTTCAGAATAATATACAAAAAAGAAACTATAGCATTGTAAAGGATGAAACGGGGCTTTTTAGGAAAATTTGGTTAATTCCTTAAATATATTTTGTTGATGTTTCTTTAAAATTATAATTTTTTTTGGTACTCTTGGCCTAGTTTGTGCATTACTTTCTTTGAAACTTTCACAATGTTGCTACTGTGAGAGGTAACAAAAAGAAAGAAAATAACTATGTTTATTTGATATAATTATGTCATAAGTCCACACAATATACAGGATGGCGGGAACATCGACGAGCGAACTGTATGATGAATGAATGAAAATGAATCTACATGATTCTAGACCCCTTAGAATATAAATTTTTCGTCAGCGATCTTCTAGATATTCAGTGTGTTTTGAAACAGTTGAAAATGTTTTCTATAACGGACGCTTTTAACGTGCACGTATTTCTACATCGTTCTCACATGGTTAATTTAAACATGAATGAAGTACTTAATCAAATATTTTGTAACAATTTTATGATTTAAAAGAATGTCCATGGAGTTTCTTGCCCGTTCTTCTCCATAGGTACCTACACTTTGGAATGGGCAACTAGCTTCATCTTTCTGACTGACCGACCCTTTGACAATTCAAAAGTGCCTGTAATTAGTTTAGTTGAATTAAATTATTTGAGTTTGAGTGCACTAACCTACGCGGTCAAAATATGAAACAGCAATTTTGTTTTTTTAATACCCTTTCAATTTTTCAACACGGGGTCAGAATCATGCACTGAATCCTTGATAGCAGGTTGCGCGTCCAAGTCCCTGCCACCGTTTATGTTGGGCCCAGTCTATCATGAAGGTATATCTAATTACCTGGCAATGCACATAATTATGACGAAATTAAACTTTAAATAATAAATAATCAGCTATTGTTCGAAATGTTCAAACACCCTCAATATATAGGCGTTTTTATATTACTATTATTGGCGCCAATTCGAACAGGTTACCACAAAATAACGGAAAACTGGCGGCGTTTATTGCGGCGTGGCAAAACCAGTATCACACACTTCATGACGTGTTTGAACATGAACAAACTATAATTTATTTATGAGAACTAAGTAGTATTAATCATAATGTTGTGATAGTGGAGATTGCTCTTCACTAAATCAATCTGCGTAGCCTTTTCCCAACTATGGTTGGCTTCTAGTCTAACAAGGTGCAGCTGAATACCAATATTTTTTTCTGCTCCTTACCAATCTTCATTTATTTTTGTTGAACTTTCCCATGACTCTGAACCCAACATCTTACGAATAAATACCGCTACTAAAGACTTGCAATTACAAACAAATTAGTTTATCAGCCCATTTAGCTATCGAAAAACCCACCATACAAAATACTTGTAAGATTAATAAAGGAATACTTTGTATTGTCAAATAGCGAGGGAGTGCACCTAGCGATGAGCGTATGTTGCACGGGACCCTGGCATTCGTTGGGTAGTCGGTACGCGCGCGCGTTAGTCAACGATAATACCGTCAACCAGCGCTACAGGTGGTTACAGAAATTATGGTGATGGTGACGCGACTCGTTTGTAACGTGTAACAACCATAGAATCATATTGTTGCTAATTGGCGATAAAGGCAATTATTGTTGTTGCTTTATTTTTGTTGTCCATCTAAAACTGTGTGACTTCATTTCATCACTCTTGTATTAATAAGCTTTTGTGAAGTTCGTGTCTAATTTTAAATGTTTGTCATTTTTCAACTTGAAATCTCTTAAATGGTTAATCAAATTACTAATACCTACACAGAATTGAAATTGCACTCCCAAAATTAAAAATCTCCCTAAAAATTCACCTGACACACAAACATTAATGAAAACCTAACTCATCACACAGGATCCCGTCATCGCTGCGCAAACCGGCAGCATCAATGATAGTGCTGCAACTGCAGTCAAACCCCGCGCGGCGGCCGTCTGTTGACAAACTCCTGCAGCACGAGTTCTTCGCGGCCGGTATCATGCCTGCCGCGCTGCCGCTCTCGTGTCTCACCACCGCGCCCAGGACCGACCAGCTCGAGGGCATCGCGCTGCAGCGCAGACCTCTCAACGAGGTTAATACTAACGGTAAGGATACAAAAATTGATGAGCATGCATATAATGGTCATTTTCTTCATAGTGTTAGTAATAAACTGTTCCAAGGATGCCTGGCAGACGCTATTAGCGATAAAACCGCCGTATAAGCATAATATTTCTTTCAATAAATTTGAAATTGTTTTGAAATTGTTTTGAAATTGAAATAATTAATTTACATAAATATTTACAAAATAGGGCCTGAAATTAGAGGTAGGTAAGAAATAATTCGATTCTACCTGAACCAGGAATAAACCTGTATCTCAGGTATCTTACTCAAGAGCTTATTATTATTACGTATGAATATTATCTAAAATCCCTACAAATAGTAAATACACAGCATAAGCAGTTCACTGCTGGACATAGGCCTCTCCAATCATCATTCATTAATATAAGCAAAAGTTTAAAGATAACACAAAACATTTCAAGGTTTAGATCACGTGGCGATGGCAGTGGACTCGCCAGTGAAGTGCAATGTGATCGCTGCAGAGCCGCGCGCCGTCGAGCCGACCTCGCACCGGCAGAACCTCATCGCACTGCGCGATCAACTCAACTCGCTGCTTGTTAGCAAGGTAAGAACTTGGACCAACCTGAATGGATACAACAGAAATTGTTTGCTAAACCTCACATCATGTATGTTTTCCAGGGCCAGGCAGTGGTGTATACTGCCTACCACAGATATTATAAGTGCAATGACTGAACCTTGGGCTCATTTATTTGCATTATTAATTCTCGTTATTGTAATTGGAAACAATCATCTGACCATATTGTTGTTTGACCTAAAATCTTTAATCAATGGAAATATTTCTGATTTAGTATTTACATTGAAAACTGAAGATCTATCTAAGCAGTTACTGCTATTAAATCATGAAAACACTGTCTATTTTGTTGACAAAAGCAACTTTAACAAAGTTCTGATTCTTTCTACAGCTGAAATGCCGTCCAGAATGTCTGACAGACGAGCTGAGTGACCCCGCTGCCCAACCACTGGTTTGGGTGGGCAAGTGGGTGGACTACAGCGACAAATATGGCTTCGGATATCAACTCTGCGACGAGAGCGTCGGCGTAATGTTTAATGATACCACCAAGCTTATCATGTTGGCTAATGGACTGTGAGTATACCTGTGTACAGACAGACACAAATTTTAAACCTGAGGAGACACAGTGATGCTGTATCACTGTGTCTCCTCAAGTTTAAAATTCGTATACTCCTTACTGAATTTGTTACGACTATCCTAAGGAATACTTTCAAAAGAGAATGGCTTGACGTGGATTCGAATTAACGCATTGCCCAACGTGAACCTCACCTAAATGATGAAGCTGTATGTACATACTATAGTTTCATGAACTTTTATCATTCGAAGTTAGAGATAAAATGAGAATATAAAGAAGTTATGGGAAGTCACTATCTTGATGTCTTAGGCTAGAAGACTACCGTTGCTTGTCGCCAATTACGCCAAGAATAGTGGTTTCTGGCAAATTTCTACCTCTAATTCAGTATGCATGCTTTAGCCAGTGTTCATCTGTACGAAACAGCTAAAGGGTGCATAAATTCATGATGAATTCGCGTTTTTAAATGTTTATAAAAAATATGCAATCAAAAAAAGGTCTGCACATTTCCAACGGACTTTTCTTTCGTACAGGAACGTGCACTATATCAATCGGCAGGGCCAAGAGCAGTACATGACGATGCGCGAATACCCGCAAGAGCTCGACAAAAAGATGAAACTCCTCACTTACTTCAGGAGATATATGACTGAGCACCTCATGAAAGCTGGTAAGCTATCACCACTATACATATGTAACATAATTAGCTTAATACAATGATCAAAACTTATTTTATTTTCAAACTATTATTAATAAGAAAATCATGTTGATTCTAGTATTACTTTATACATTTAAAATTGAGTCTTATATTATCTTGAAATAAGATTTAATTTTCTTTTGCTCAATCGGCGGTCAGTATAGCAAAATACATAACTTTTGAAAAAAATATCTGTATTAAAACTTACTGAAATCGATTCAGTAGTCAATTATGAACATACTTTTAGGACTTGCGTTTATTCTGTTACACCTTGTATTTTAAACAAGTTTAAATTTTGACTAGCCTTCTAACAAACTTACTTCATCCTAGGACTTCTGATTACCTAGTTGTTGTGAATGTATTAGTAAAGTTTTGTTTGTTAATCTTAGGTGCATCAGTACCAGTGAGAGAGAGTGACGGACTGTCTCGATTGCCGCATCTGCACCAGTGGTTCAGAACCACGCTGGCAGTCATCATGTACCTGACCAATGGAACACTACAGGTAAATTTATACCGCATGTTAATAATCTGCATATTTTTACTGGCCATTCGAATATTTTTTATTGTTTAACCGGTTGAATGCCGTAATTACAGAAACAATGAAAAAGCCATTGTTTCGCGTGGATCTACGTTTTATGTTCGATAATACGAAGGGCTAATAGTCCCTCACAACAACACTTGGCAAACAATATTTTAATAATCGTTTTTCCCAACAGATCAACTTCCAAGACCACACAAAGATAATCCTGTGTCCGCTCATGCAAGCTGTCACATACATAGACGTGGAGAAGAACTTCCGAACGTTCCGCTTCAGCACGATCGAAGAGCACGGCTGTGATAAGAAGCTTTACACAAACCTCACGTACGCACTAGAGAAACTCAACAGTGTACTAGCCAACAAGCTCTGCTAGTCGCCACTCGACATCCCACGTGGTATAATAATTAATTAAATGAATTTAATATTGCCTATACTTAATTAGTAGATTCATGTTCTACGTATAGATTACACACTAGAGGTGATTCTACGCCCATTGTTTCAATTGTTAGTTTATTAGCAACATACATGATTTTGTTAAAGTTTATTTCGTCTCAAAAAATCAATTTCAGTAGGTTTTTTTTTTCTAAAGAATTACTTTTATGTCCTCCCATTTTTTTTTCTCTTATTATTTATTATTTCATATCATAAACTTAGATATGTTAGTCACAGAGTGCCTAGTGAGTGTTTACCTAGTAAATTGGAATGGAATAATATTGTGATTCCCGCCGGCATTATTTTGATTCTATATAAATTGAAGTTAATGATAAAGCAATAGAATAGGTAGAAAAACTCGCACTAGGCGCTGGTCAACATCAATAGTACTTTATTTTACTTTCCCTACTAGAGCACTGCTGCTCGAACTTTGGACAATATAGAGTCCAGTATCTGCCATCTTAGATTTTGTATTTAATATCTAAGTAGATGTAAAAATAGTGAATATGTATTCAACTTCACTATTCCCGTCTGTCCTGTTACCTTAGAAGGTCCACACCAGGCGCGGTGCTGTGCGACGCGTCGCAGTTTGTGTTAGGTATTTTCTTTTAATTTTACATGACCGTACCTCCCATTTTGTAGGAAACTCTATACAAACCGCGCCGCGCCGCACCATGCTTGGTATGTAGGGCCGAGTTTCATAGGAATCTAATTCGTAACATGATATTCTTATGGACACCTCGTCGCGTTAGTTAAGTTAAATTTTAGTAGAACCTCTTGACGTATGTGGTTGATTGAGAGCACCATGACTGAGGGCTGCGGTGCGAGCGGGGTTGCGTTTGGAGTTTTTTTATTTAGTTTTATAGCTATATTTTTATACCTTGTTTCCGTGCTTCAGTAACATCGGATAAAACATGTACGGTGCGGCAACAGTTCAGCAAGCGTCCGCGAACACACGACGTGCCGGTGTGAAACAATCCAGTACCTAAAACCCTCAACTGAGTGCGACCGTGCTCGCTATCGCGGACGCATGTTGAGCGCGTAGGTATGGCCGTACCGTTAGTTGATTTACATAGTAACATGCACCATCGAGAAGACGAGGACACTACACCGTTTATTTCCAAATTCAACAAACCTTACAAGCTGGAGATGTGAAGCGTCAGTATTATTACAAATTCGATGTTGTTGAAGCACTACTAATTTGTAAACGAGTTCTCAGGGGTCTGTTACCTCTCTCATTGTATAATATAATTACAAACTATTTGACAATAAAGTTATTAGGAAAATGAAACTTGTTTGTATTTCTTTAATATTTTAATTCATTCCAGCCTTATTGATGTTATCATAATGTCAAATATCCATTCATCGCATTTAACATTTGTTTATAGACAGCATAACCATTTAATTTCAAGCATAAGTACAGTATCATACATCATCATCATCATACAGTCTTGCCAAAAGTTTGGAATGCATTGATGCTGTAACTTTAGGAACTTGGTTGCTGTCATAATTACTCGGAAATTAGGAAAAACAATAGCAGAGATGCCACAAACAATGACTTTGCAGAATGTCTTTGTGCCTCTCACAGCTACATTGAGGGTTTGTATATTGAAATATCAAGTATTAGATCATTCTTTGTGTTTTGACCAGCAAAAATCAAACTTATACAATACAGATAAATAAAATTGAGTGTCTGTTTTTTAAATGTCGAAATAACACAGCTTTATACCATAGCGTCAAAATTTTTCGTCGGTTATTAACAAAGAATTTGCCGTTCCATACATTTTGACCATGTAGGTATATTTTATATATTTTTTGATAACCGAAGATAAATTTTGAAGCTAAACTCATGTGCTGAATCCATGGTTACAGTTTGCACGTCGATGTCCCTGCCACCCTGTATAGGGTATCTTTGATAAAACAATGATGTCTGCCTGTCTGTTCCGGCTAATCTCTGAAACGACTGAACCGGTTTAACCGGACAGAACTTTGGCAGATAGTTGATGTTATAAGGACTAACATAGGCTATTTTAGAAAAAGAATTCGGGTTCAGCACAAAAAATTAAAACCCATAAAATCCCATTTGTTTTCCGACATGCGTGCGAACATAGTCGCGGGCACAGCTAGTGTTGAAAATAAAACTGAAATAAGTAAAGTCATGTAGACATTAATGTCCCTAATTATGTACACAAATAGTGATCAAACAAACCCCAAATATACAAGCTAATAAAATTACAAAACATTTATTACACAATAAATAATAAGTTACAATTATAATTCAGAATGTATTGCGTGCTGGTGGGGTAGTAGTTCACCAGGGTGAATGAACAGCCCCTCTTTGGCTTGCCAGTCTGTGTATGCGCCGTATTGCGAGTTGATGCCGACGATCTCGCCCTGCCCACTGATCGGTCGGCCGAATGTACGCCCAGAGCCTGCGAGGAACCTGTAAGAGTAGGTAGTTAAAGTACCTACTTTAGTAAGGTATTCAGAATCATCACGTCTCTTTTTTAAAAGAGACGGTCACCTTTTAAAACAGACTACCCAAAAACTAATAAAGATGATTACAACTTTTATTGGAGCTTTGAATGTAGGTACTTATTACCCTTGAGTTTTTTAGCAATGGTCAAGGTCAAATAAAAGTCATCCATTAATATGTACACAAGATCCTAGGGGGTGTTATACAACCCAAGTTGAAAATTTCATTATTTTTCATCTAGAATTCTAGTTTTTGAGATACTTGCAAGATTCTCAAAAAGGGAGAAGTTCCAATCAGAGTTTAGGCTCTTAAATCACACCAGCAAATGCTCTCAACACACAAGAGTTCACTGACAAGTTTTACAACAAAGTTGCAAGTGTAGTAGAGCATCAATGTCATTTTTACAGTTCAAAATAAACATACAAAAATATGTGGTGTGGCAACATTTTACAAGGGGGCCCCAGTTTGATATTTGCTGTTTTGTCTAGCTCCACATGTCTTATAAATGCAACAATATCAATAGAACTTGATTTGATCTCATTAAAGTCAGAAGGTAAGATACTTACGCCCCAGTATCAACGTGTCTAAACTTAACAGGAGTGTCCCTCCTCCAGTAATCATTATTGCACACCACAGTCCAGTGGTCTCCACTATCTCCTTCACCCTCCTCATCACCGTAACATGAAACTTCCTGGTTGCCCGACAGCGGGGATGAGAAGTAGTGGGAGTGAAGATTCTTCTTAGTTGATACATGCTGCATCCGGATATTGCTGTTGCATTTTATGGGAACCCTGGAATATTGAAATTGTGACAATTTTATTAATGCATATATATGCAGTCTCATTGGATTGGGCATTATGAAGAACCATATAGCTAACACTGAGAAAGAACTTGTGCCTTAGAAGTACACAACTCTACTAAACAGTTTAGTTGAATTAAAAGTTGTATGTATGCGCACATACAACTTCTAATACAACTCTAATTCAACTGTTTAGTAGAGTTGTGTACTTCTCATGAATTCCACAATTTTTTATCTCCTGAACAAACCGACCAGTCTTCTTTCGGCAATGTTCAAGACAAGGTGGACATACAATGTCCATTAACAAGAAATTTTTAGTCTGTGCTTTGTGCTGACAGTCGTGGATTGACTATTTAGTTGATGTTATGTGCACATTAATACAAATTAAGCATTTGATTGATAGTTGTCCTACTTTTTAATCAAAAGCAAATTGATTGGGCTTTTTGATTTTTTTGTCAAACAACTATTGTGCATTCATATGTGTGTATTGTACATTCCTATAAACTTATGAAACAACAAAATAGTTGTTCTACTAAAAATTGTATGTATGTGGTAGCCGTATTATGGTAGCACCTTACCCGCGTTTGCACGACTCCGCCATGGGCGCCCGCACCAACCAGTGGCTGTTGTAGTCATCAGCCACATCCACTGCTGTCACTGACTGCTGACCGGAGCCCGAGCCATACTTCACGTCGTGTGAATGAAGTCGTAATCTTAGGTCTGTGTTTATCATTTTCAAGATAGAGCCGCATGTCACAAACTCTGCTTTTGATCCTGAAAAACACAATTTAGCTATGTTAGAACTCCTAATTATGCATGTTTTAATTCATAACACCTTGGTATTTAATCTAAATCTCGTATCCTCCCATAACAAAAGGCCACGTAATTTTTTACAACCGACCGCTTCATGTTAGAACTAAGTAACAAAATTATTGGTAATCAACTATACCTTGTGAGGTTTGTACTGACAAAAGGGTGAGCAATACAATAGATAAAACACTGTGAAATACGTGGGAATTTGTTGAAAAAGCCATTTTTCGCCTAAATAGTTCTCACATCCACACACCGCAGCTTGACTTTACGAGACAGTGATATTGATAATGTCAAATTGACAAATGAAATGACCCCCGATGTTGCCAGATCAAAGCATGTTAAAAAACCGCCAATACAATACACACATATAGGTCGGTCGGTCGCAAGCGGCCAACCCCGACCATTTTATTCCTCATCACTTGTTTTAGTTGTAATGAATGACCGTGAAAATTGAATTGCGTATCGGCTTGTTTTAAATTTTAATCGTCCGGTCTGTCTCTCGTTTTACACAGGCAGAAGCCAATCTGAAAGGTCCATTATCTCTGAAATTCTGCTAAATACTGTCAGTGAGACTGTCATCTGTCAGTTTGCCAATCAATTCAATTGTCAGTCAAAAATTTGCAAAGTTTACTGAAAATTAAACCTGTGTGTAGTGTGTGTAACATTTTTCATACCTATCTTTCTACCATATTGTGAAGATAAAATTAATCGAAATTCAATCATTGTTCACTGATTGTGTTTGAGATTTCATTGTTACCTAGATATGAATAGCAGCGGATATACACCCAATACAGGTGTCACAGGTGCGTAACCAAAACAATACGATATTGATAGGTAATTAAAATTATCCTTCTGTTTGATTAGGGAAAATTGGTCAGAGGGTCGTCTTACTTACAAACTATTTTTTTTTATTTTCCAGCACCAATCGATCCCGGCTGGAACGACCCTCCGAAATTTTCTTACAATCCGCAGACTACACCGAATAAGCCGCGAAATATTTTGAATAAAAGAGTGGCATTTCCATTATCAAGTGCCACGTCTAGTCCTGTTGCCATGCCCCCTATGAACATACCACCAATGCCTGCAGCATTCCCTCCTGGACCACCTGTTCAGATTCCAAACTTACAACCACAAGAAATAGATGTGGACAGTGAGAATACTCTAAAGGAAGTGAAAGGAATACTTCTAGAGCTGTTGGATAACAGCAGCGAGCTTGGTGCCAAAGCAAATGATATCAGAAGAAGGATAGGGGTGATGGAGGAGATGTGGTCTTCTGGGAAATTAGATAGTAGAATATTTGTGCAAATGAAGACCCTGGCATATGGTGAGTTCTTATTCTTTTATGATTTGATTAACAATTCTTTGGAACTTCTTATGAATTCTTTATCTTAATGTTATTTTTGTTTTTAATCTAATGTATTGTTTTTGTGAGTGTGAGTCATACTGTTATGGATACAGCTAAGACCTACATTCATGCGCACTGAGCAACTAGACCATAAAGCAGTAACCATTTATGTAATGTTTCATTACTTTCCCTTTCAATATAAGTTATATAAACATAAGCGCTCATTGTAAACAATGCCTTATCAATATTTAAATAGAAAACAAATTAGTTTAGCCTTTTCAGTTCCTTATTTGAATTGAAGGCCCTTCAAAAAAAAAGTATCAATTATACTGATACTGTATTGATGCCAAAACTTTTCTATGAAAGATCTTTATCAAGCAGTGCACAAGAATGTCATTATGATAATGTAATTAATTTTTTTTTCTTTTTCCTACATTGTGTCCCACTGTTGGGCAAGGGCCTCCCCGTTTTCTACCTCCCTGTCTTGTACAATCTCTGGCCATGTTGTCCCTGCAAACCTTATCAGATCAATGTAAATAATATTTTTTTTGTTCAGCACTCCGGGATGACGCTCCAAGGATAGCGGATGACATACACAGAGCACTGATGATTGACCATGTGAGTGCTGTCGGCACGTGGATGCCAGGCATCAAGCAGCTTATACACAACTGTATAGCTCGCTCAGAACTGCTCTCCATAGACAAGGAATAGAATAAGAATAGAATATGAACCATTTCCAGCTGCTATTTTCCATATCGCATTTTAACTTACTATAGTTGCTTCCATTCTTGCTTAACTCATTGTATGCCAAAACGGGGATGCCCATGAAACACAATGGAATGAGGATTGACGATTTTTATATGGAGCCTTGGCATACCTACTATCGCGCCATTTTGTTTTTTTTACGAACGTCGCGGATAGGTGACACTACGAAACTTTTAGAAAACATTATAAGACCTAACGGTCTTATTATGAGGTCGGCGGTTCCTATCTGACTATTCTGAATAGAAAGGCCGAAACAAACTCAGAGGTCACTAATTGAAAGGCTTACTACAGGCTTAGCTACAGCGCGGGCTGGCACTTCATCGAGCAAGGACCGGAGGGGACACAATTTAGTTGGGTCGTCGCGAGGACGGAATGTCGGTTTTTTTTGTATGTGTGCACTGTAGTGGTTGCCCTACTGCTGTCCTGGAGGCCCTCCTCCAGGGGTCATCAGGATCGGTGTGAAGTTTGCATTGATGTCAGCTATCGATTTATATATAGGTTTCATGGCCGCCATTTTGAAAAAAATAATAAAAATGGCGAACAATAGGTATGCCACAGACGTTTAAAGCTCTTTTATTGTGTCCATGATAGCGGCATGCACGCTTTTTATACAACTTTTTTAGTAAGATACGAGTAAACTTAGTTTCTCCCATTATAGCCAAAACCCCTTATTATGAAATATTAAAAAAAATATATAGATATTTTAATTAACCTAATTAACCTGCAATAAAACTGTAAACTTATCATATTTTTAAGGAAAGTATTGTGATGTTTTATTAAGTTAAACTTCTAAGTTTGCCATGTGAAATATGAGGTACAATATAAGACGTGTTGTGTTGTAAATAAAATAAAAATACTATAATTATATAAATCAATACTTTATTTGTTCTTATTTCTAGATAGTCCATAACGTAATATTCGTGATCCTGCACATTTTCAGTCACTTATCAAAATATAATAATTATATGACATGTACTTGATTCATCTCTGTGCTTTACTGAATTATCGTTTTCGCGAAATGGAATCGTAGTTTATTTGCAAATAATTTTTCCGCAACTCTCCATTTCTATAAGAAACTCATCAATAGGTAATTCCTAAAAAGTTCCGTACCCCATCCTTCTTAAACCCTGATTTCCCTCAGTGTCTATGGTCTATATGCCTCGTTTGATAGGCTTGGGCGCGACAGTGACTCGCACTGGCCGACACAACTCGATCAGTTGCGCTGGCTCGCGGCCGCCGCCCTCTTCCACCGCGAGGCACACGGAGATGTCCACGCCGCAGGGCTCCGTCCACACGCCGTGTGATATCAACACTTTGGTTAGGAGACGCACGTTCTGGGTGCCGTCGTCATCTGTGAAAACGTTAATTAAGATTTGATTTAATACACAAGATCGTTATGCTTTTTATACGTAAGTGCAATGTGATTGTTTTTTTATAAGCGTAGCGTAGAACTAATTCAATTAAGTATTTCTAAAAGAAAAATAAAATGCTTTGTCAGAACAGTTGGATAAACTTGTTTCGAGGGTACAATTGTCAAGGTAATTTTAAAAATATGAGAGAACTATTATTTTTTATTTTTTTCAGTTTCCCTTTGCATAATTGACACTATCAGTGAGCATCGGCTGAAGTTATTGGGATATTTTGTTTGTTTTTTTTGTTAAGCGAAGGCCTCGACGTTCTGCATTCCTTTTACGTACGTGTCCGGCCCAGTCCCACACAGCTTGGCTGTTTTTTGGGTAACGTCGGCGATTTGTATTTTGGAGCGCAGTATCCTGTTCCATATAATGTATACAAGTCCCACTTACTAGTATTCTGATGGTCGAGCGGCCTCAGATGGTCCTTGTGCGGCACGAGCGCGTGCACCCTGGTGTCCGGGTAGGCCACGCGCACGCGCAGCTGCGCCGGGTTGCGCACGCGCAGCACCTCGGCCTCCAGCGCCACGCCAGCCACGAGGCCGGCACTGAAGCGCACCACGGTGTCGTTGTCGGCGGCCGGCTCCAGGATACTCGCAGTGCACATGCGGATCTGTACACAAGAAATAAACCTTTTATTGATAAAACCTCTTTGATTAATATCATTGGTGTGTGGCCAAAGTCGGAACTAACGTTGCCATTTTCCTTTACCAACAGCGCCCCCCTGTCAATGTCATTCAAGCGCCAAAATATCCTTTTAAAACGGTACTTATTCTTCAAATATTTTAACTAGAACCGTAACTAGTTACTAGATAGATAAAACTACTAGTTACTTTCCTGGCTGAAATGTTTGAAATCAGTTTAGTAGTTTAGCTATGAAAAATGTTACAAGCAAATAAATGGACATGTTTTCGCTTACCTACTCATTTACGTATCTAAATGTGAAACCTATTTATTATACAGTAAGTTGAAACTGATTAATGTGTTTTTGTTTAAAGCCTTATTTTCACAACGTCATCACAACAAGAACATACCTTGATATTAGGTTTAGGTATGACAAGCAGCGGCGCGGACTGCAACAGCGGCATGACGGCGCGGGCCAGCGCGGCCGGCTTGTGGTCCGCGTTCATGGACAGCTGGCGGAACACGGCGATCGTGAACGGGTCGGGCTCCACTCCTGACAACACAATGAAGATTAACGGGGAAGATGACGTGGTGCTCTTTTAGGGATTATTAACCAACTTATTTAGCTCTGTTCAGCTTTTGTCCATATAAAACAACGATTTTATATGCAATGCGTACGCATCCGCAAAGCTGAACGGATGCGTACGCATTCGTAATATTGAACAGATGCGTACGCTTTCGTAAAGCAGTTGTTTTCAGATACAAAGACTAACATTTATTAACAAACTAGCTTCCGCCCGCGGCTTCGCCCGCGTGGATGTCGGAAATTTACCCACGGGAACGTGCTAACAGGATAAAATGTATGTGCTTCCCCAGAATGCCATCTATCTCGCGGGCCCTTTGTGGCTAATTACAGTAGAAAACCAATTGTGTCTCATTAGTGGTGATTAAGAGGGTACCTATATGATATCTTTACCTAAGTACCTACCTAATAAAAAAAAAACCTCAATAACAGAAAATTAAATACCTACCTAAATAAACCTATTTCTGATGATAACTAATCTAAACTCAATAAATAAGCAAAATCCCTAAAAACTACTATCTATACGAATGACTAATCCTACCTAACAGTATTATAAAATAACCTACGGTCACTACGTACACTATCAAATATACTACCTATACTTTAAAATTAAAATCTATACCTACGACTCATATAAAAATAAACCTAAATAACTCTAAAAACTAAAAGGAATAAAAATGAACTCCACTGCGGGTGACCCAACCTACGACTAACTTAGTATTTGCGGTTGGTACAGTACAGACAGTGGTAATCGGGTATAGGGATCGAACCGCAAAATTAAGTTTGTTTTTTATTGTATATACTTTTCCGGGATAAAAAGTACCCAGTGTGGTGCCCAGCATATTAAAGAATAATTATACCAAGTTTCATCGTAATCGAACCGGTAGTTTTTGCGTGATGCCTGAACAAACAGACAGACAGACAGACAAAACATTTTTTAATCACATTTTTGGGTTCGGTGTCGTTCTAGTAACACCCCCTGTAAATTATTTTTTTGATATTTTCAATGTACAGAATTTTCACTTCTACAGATTTATTATAAGTATAGAATAACTCTAAAAACTAAAAGGAATAAAAATGAACTCCACTGCGGGTGACCTAACCTACGACAAATTTATTATTTGCGGTTGGTACAGTAATTGGGTCTAGGGATCGAACCGCAAAATTAAGTTTGTTTTTTATTGTATATACTTTTCCTTTCCGGGATAAAAAGTACCCAGTGTGGTGCCCAGGATATTAAAGAATAATTATACCAAGTTTCATCGTAATCGAACCGGTAGTTTTTGCGTGATGCCTGAACAAACAGACAGACAGACAGACAAAAAATTTTTTAATCACATTTTTGGGTTCGGTGTCGGTATAATAACACCCCCTGCCATTAATTTTTTTTTATATTTTCAATGTACAGAATTTTCACTTCTACAGATTTATTATAAGTATAAGTATATAGATGGGAAAATATTTAAAGCAAAATCGTTTTTGGCAAAAATAGATACCCTCTTTTTGAAGTGAAAACTTCTTTAGCGGCTTTGTGCATTTTTTTTGTGATGGGTAAAATTCGAAAATTCCTAAGACGGAGCTCGCGTCAGGACACGTGACCTGATTGAAAATTCGTAAGACGGAGGGAGAGTAGACCGAGTAGACCAAAATATCAAAAATGCACAATATTCAAGTTTTCACTTCTGCCGGCACTCCCGGAGTGCAACCTTTTTTTTCGGAAACGAAACGAAATATGAAATTCTTGGTATCGAAGAAATCCGTTATTTCGTTGATTTTAACGTCATCTGCTAAAGTCAGTTGCTTCCCTTCGTGGCCGATATCTCTGAATGATATAACCAGAGATCAAAGTTGCTGCATACCTGCAGACGCCAGCAGTCGGTCCAGCAGCTCGGCGTGGTGCGTGAGCGCGGCGGCGGCGGAGAGCGCGGCGGCCAGGCCGGGCGCGGCGTGCGCGGGCGCAGCGGGCGCGGCCGCGCTGGGCGTGGGCGCCGCCGCCGCGCACAGGCGCGCCGCGCTCACGCGTAGGGCTAGCTGCCACACGCAAGCGCTTTCCTGTTCGGACACGCCGCTGAACTGGTGCTGTAGCCTGATGAAATGGAATCCTCTTTCAATTTCAAGTAATAAGGCAAAAAGACGATATTAATTGTTATGACACTGCTAGTTGTAACGGTGGCACATTACATTGTTTAATGTAAAAAAAAAATACTAAGGCCTATTCAAATCTATGTTACCAATTGATGTCAAATTCTAAAAATATCAACTTTATTTTAGTGGTACTTAAGTTGACTAGCACTATTGAGAAAGTTATAAAAATGTATAAAGTTGTAGCGTAAACTGAACTTTACTATCTAGGAATTAAAGTTATTTTTCCAAAAACTCATATTTGTTTACATGTTTGGCAACTAAATCGCGAACACAGATTACCGTCATTATTTTGCATAAATTCTCGATACACTAGTAGGTGACAAAAACAACTCATCCACATTTATATAATTACTGTAAAATAGATTCTACAAGGTAAACCACTTTAGTCAACGAGACCTATTTATAAATTATAGTGATTCAGAAAAAGATTATACCTGAGACAGTCAGTAGTCAAATGTACGAGTGCATGCGAGGGTGGTCCGTTAGAGTTGTGTAGCGCCGAGTTCAGTGCGAGAACGCAGCGAGCAAACACTGAAGTGAACTGTGCTGCGCCTGATACCGCTGGTTCCATCTCCGCTAGTCTAAGGAAATATACGATTTGAATTTACAAATAATCTAAGGTGATAGTCAAAACCGAAGCAATATTTTTTCCTTTTTTATGTGCAAGAGTACTCATATAAGTTTATAAATACATATTAAAGATCGTCGATAGGACGTTTCGATAAAATATTGTAACTATACCCTGTCCATTAGGTTAACCGTTTTTTGATAGCTGTCTTAGAACGTACATATTCCAGATTACGTAAAAGTTAACTTTAAAATGCATAATAAAATAAATATATAAACTGCCTTATTTTATTGAATTATTTTATTTATGGCTTCTTACACACACTAAAATACCGTACGTGTATCAATCAATGTATTGTGTGTTGCTGCAATCAATATTTCCACCTGTCAAAAAACGGTTTACCTAATGGACAGGGTCGCCCAGTTGTGATCGCTAAAAAAATTAAGACAACATCAAACAATCAGTCATAATTTTGGAACACTCATAACCTCTCAAACCGATTCCGAATAGGTGCTGAATCAAACAAACAATGTGATGTCACAAACTAACTTGTTAAGCTGCTCCTCGGCAGACTGCAGCATGTTGAGCCTCACGTTGGTAGACAAGGTCACGTTGTCGATGTGTTGCAGCACCGAGTCGAAGAACCGCCGCACTGCGCTGTCGTCCATCGCAGACTCGATCTTCTCCGCACTCGATTGTTGGGCGTCACCTGAGACAAGGATTAAATGTTTGTATATGTTATTAGGGCACTAAAATTGGCGTATTGTTACAAATGTTCACGTCATTTCCAAATTGAACTTATTGCATTAGATATAGGGGTGCGTTTTGTATTGGCCAAATTGAACGAATATTTTGACATATATGTACCTCAATTGAAGTTCTAGCATAAAATATATGCGACATTCTGTACGTTTCACATCAAGAAAGAAACGTTGTGTTCTGACCAATAGTTTTGAGACAATCAAGAAAAACATTACAACGGTTTGGTGACTGCTTCCTTTTCATTAAAACGAGCTCAGGAGATCCTGGAGGGGACAGTACCCTTGCGTAACACACTTTAAATCACAATCCAAGGGTTTTGAAGGAAATTCCTAATACATTGCTTCATAGGTTTGAAATATTCGTCTGCTCAACAGCGTAGATAACGCAATGAACGTGGCTGAAATGTTAAAAGGAAAGGAATTGCGAAGAATTGTCATTATATGTGTGTCACGCAATTGCCCCGCAGGTTCGTCTTCATTTGTATCCCTGTTATTGTTCTGAATAGTCAGTAGCAGTCTGATACCTCTATCTGTCCGCCTTTTCCCAAATATTGGTCTAAGTGTGCTTTTCCACCAGAGATGTGCTATGCTACGATGCTATGGATGCGATTGATATCCACCAATCATATTCATTGGTGCACATAGCTTAGCACTGGTGGAAACGAATTCAACTAAGATTATGTTTTTTTATATGGAAGGAGGCGTGCTAGGGATGTGTGCTATGGATGCGTGCTATGGATGTGTGCTATGGATGGTCGCGAGTGGTGTAGCTGTGTGCCGGGCGCGCCGCTTCTATACTATCGATACATCGCATAGCTCGAGCTGCGCATCTTCATAGCACATCTTACTCGCACGCACCGCTACATAGCTTCGTATCAGTGGAAACGGTCACATAGTTTCACAGCTTAGCTATTACATCCTCGCAGCATAGATGCATAGAACATCTCTGGTGGAAAAGCAGCATAAGGCGTTCAACTTCCTGAAATAATTGGAACTTTAACCCTTCGTATATCTACGCGTACCGAACGTAGATCTACGCGAGACACAATGGCTTTTTAATTGTGTCAGTAATTACAGCATTCAACAGGTTAATGGAACGTACCTATGGGTAGATAGGGCACGAGGTGCGGCATGGTGTCTCGGAGATACGTGTAGTGTTTGATGGTGTGCTCTTCAAACAGAGCCAACATGGTGGTGCAGTGCTGCGCCGCGTTCAGTACCAGGATCAGTACGCACATGTCTATGGTAGTAGTCAAGGTAGGTATTATGTTTTAAAGGCTTGTAGACCAAGAGGAAACACTATTTTCCTGCATTAGATATCCTGTTTTTTATGTAGACATATAACCGAGAAAACCCCATATTTGAAGGGATAGAAATGTAATTGCCCATTCTTCTCCATACGAAAACTACCATTTGAAAGGGGCGACTAGAATCAATGTGTAATTTTTGGCGTTCAAAAGTGCCTTTTATGTGCCCATTGAAATAAATGCTTTGACTTTATTAATATTTTTTTTACTCCGTGCAAGGCAAAAATATAACCAACAATACACAGCAATTTATCAATCGAACTCTATCAACTCTAGGAATGATCATTAGGTACTCATAGAGAATTGTCCCAAAAAAAAAAAACATCCGAATTGACATCCTTCTTTTTTGAAGTCGGTTAATAATACTGCAAAATAAATGCAGTTCCAGTTTAAAGAAAGTTATGAAACTGGGTTACGTAATCCATAATATACTTGTTATATCAGTCAATTATTATTTGTAAAACTGTAGACATGATGTTTCTTGCCGGCTCTGCTACATAAGAAACGGCCAATTGGAACCTTGCTTCTAAGGCCTAATCAGATTTACGTTTCCAATTGACGTTATTTCAAGTCAAACAAATATCGACTTTATTTCAGTGGTAATTAAGTTGATTTCAGAGCATTATTTAAAAAGCCCTAAAAATGTTTGAAGTTGTATCGTAAACTGAACTTTATTGTGTAGGAATTAAAGTTATCTCTCCAATAACTCATATTTGCTTACATGTTTGGCAAGTAAATCGCGAACGCAGATTAGCTTCTGACGTTTCAGAAGTGCCCATGTAGATTAATAATAATAATTTATTTATTTTCAGACAAAGTCCATAACATTACATCAAATTAAAAGACAAAAGAAAGAGAAGCGATGAAAGCGAACGAGCGAGCGAGCGATGCTTCAGATTTATGTGAAATCAAATAATTTTAATTAGAATTTTAATTCGATCAAAGGATACAGGCCGGGTCTTCCACATCAGGCTCAGGCATGTCGAAGAAGGGATGCACGGCGAGCAGGCGCGTTGTTAGCGGCAACACTAAGGATGCGTGAGAGCTGCCCAGACGCTGCACGCAACGGAAAGTCGACCGCTTGTCCTATGAAATAACAATACATTTAAATGACAATACACAACAACACGGCGAATTTTTTTTCAACGTTGTATTCGCGTCTTGCCTTGACACGTCGCTCTGCTAGTATAGTTATCACAATATTAATTGCACTTACTTGTGGATACCTCTTTAGATTTTCCAATATCTTGTCGATGCACATTTCGAGGCAGGTCTTAGACGCGACGGTGCACGAGCCGAGCATCCGATGGAGGCCTTCTCTCACGTCCATTGAATAGTCCTGAAACGGTTTTTCTGGATAAGTTTCATAATACGCTGAAATTTGATACCAGGCCACAACCAATCTAGCCTTATTAATTTGTCCTTTATCCGGTTGAATGCCGAAATTATATAAACAATTAAAATTTTTAATTGTTTATAGACACAATGGCTTTTTAATTTAAAAAGCCATTGTGTCTTGCTAGTTAATACTTCACCTCTAAAGCTCCCAGTATAGTCTCGAGCTGATCTTCCCTGAGCACGATGTGATGCGCGATGCGCGTGAGACTGTCGATAGCACGCAGGCGCACGTCCTCGATCTCGTCGTTGAACATGTCCACTAAGAAGTCCAGTGACGTGGTCGCGAACACAGCGTTCTCCATCGAGAGCTGGCAGACTGCGTCTACGGCTGCTGTGCGTACCTCTGGATGGGGAGACAAGAAAGTATTTTTATCATTACATTGAGTAGTTCCGTGTCTGACAAAGAACTGTGGATGGACCGTGGACCGGAACCGTGGCTGTGAGACCGTGGTAGACAAAGTATAGTAATCCACTAAAATTTTAAACATACATTCTTGTTTATTAATTTACTTAACGCAGCTGACCGACGACGCTCAAGATGCGACGCAGATATGGTTACTACAGAGGCTCGCTTGATGTATCCCAAAATATATCCCGTGACATACCCATGAGCTCGTCCTCCAGGCCGTGCACGAAGGCCCCGGCGGCGCCCCCGGGCAGCAGCTGCACGGTGGCGCTGTGCAGCAGCTGCCCCGGCGCGTCGTCGGCCCAGCGCCGCCCCGACGCCCACGCGCCGCTGCGGACTAACTCCGCGCCGCGCTCGTGGGCTGTGCGCTTTTTCTGTAAGGGTATGGGCATATTGAGGTCATGGAAAAATTATTTAGAATAGATAAATCGCCAATGGAAAATCCAATAATAGCCCGGAATTTGAAAGTTGGCGGTGCGATACTCTCTTGGGTCTCGATGCGCACGTGTGGCCGTTAGTCCTGCGCTTGATCTCTCTCTGCGAGTGTCGAATTGCCGTCCCATCGCACTATGCAGGTGCATAGTCTGGTGGTACTGTCAGTCAACTTGATAAAACATCCAAAGGGCAATTTTGGACATTGTGAATAGAACTTGACAACTCAATAGCGACACATGCAGATTTTGTAATTTTTAAAATACGAGAATAATTGGCCCTTTTAATTCACCTTTTATTACAATGAGACTTATTACAGGGTTGACGCATTAAAGATCATACATTTAGTCTTTTATATTAACATCACATACCTTCATATTACTCATGAGCTGCTTGTCTAAGGTCTGCAGCAGGAAGCGATCAGACACACCGCGCGTAGTACCGAGCAGCGTGCAAGCGAGCGCACGGACCTGCATGCACAGGTCGTTCACCGCTGAACAGATGCGCACGAACGCATCGTCCACCAGGCGCATTGTGGTCTCGTCGTCACAGAGGGTTATTGTGCTGAAGGGATAAATAGGCATGTGGATAATAATGGGTGCTGCCTGTAGTAAGCCTATAATGTTCCCACCGCTGGGACGCAGGCCTCCTCTCTGTGAGAGGGAGTGGGCCGTAATCCACCACACAGGCCCAGTGCGGGTTGGTAGATGTCACAAGTCTTCGAATTTTTGGTTCTAGGACATGTTGTCCACATCATGTGGATTCTTTCACCGTTTTGAGAGGTGTGGTAATAAAAGTTTTAATACTTACTTCTCAGGGTACTTGTTGCCCAGCACCCACACAAGCTTCAGGGCGACCTCCCTCACAATCTCATAGTCATCAGACAAAGCGATGCACACCAAGTCATACAGGGCTGCGCTCAATGTCTGTCCTCTCTCATGCATTGTAAGCAGAGACTGAAATGCTCCAGAACGCACTCTGGCATCCTAGAAGGTTAAAATTAAATGAAGAAAAGTATAATACTTTTTTATAGATTGTCATTTTCAGATTTAAATCTTAATAAAAACTCCAACTATACAAATATTTTGTTTCCCATAGTAATGAAATCTGTCAACACTCACAAAATAAGAATAATTAAGGGCTTGGAGTCAGCAAATCCAGTAGGCAGATACTAGTATTGGTAAATTAAATACTCTAAAAACCACTTTTTAATATTTGCTACCATTACCTAATTAGCAATTCGAAAGTTTAATATTTATTCCATACCTCAGCATGTGAATAGTCCCCAAGCAGCTTCACGATAGCATCAGCTTCCGTGGCCATTTCGGTGGTTCTCTCAGATTCTGGATGTATTGGGTACAGTTCACTGATGAGCTGCAGGCACCTGCACTTCACCTGGTGGCTGGTATCCTTCAGGTTGTCCTTGGCTACAGCTACAAGACGCATCATGAGGATCTTGTCATCACTAAGCTTATTGCCAAGTTTCAGAAGAGTGGCTATGCCTTGCGCTATAACCTGTTCATAGACATACAATGTTTTAAGTATATTTTTCATATTTGAGATGGGTAAAACTTAAAGTCTAAAATTTCTCAACATTTAGGCAACTAACTCTCATAATTCTTTGTATATTGCAAAGATTTTGACCTAATTTAGAATAAGTCAGAAATTCTTACCTTATGGGAAGTTTCATTTTTAATCAAGTGAGCTGTTTCATCTATCAGATTACTCAAGTTGGCCCCAGGGCACTCTAGACCAATGTCACAGAACAGCCACAGTATTTTCACTCGCACTACAGCTTCTTCTTCCGACTGGAAATGTTCCGATAGCTTCTTTATGGCCTCTTCAACATCAGACTCTTGGAACTGAAGGCAATCTGAGATGCGCAGTAGTAGTTGCAGTGCCTCGTCACTAGACTTGCATTTTTCTAAGAGGCCAACAAAAGCAGCGGCCGAGCTGCCTATAAGGGGCTTTTTAACGAGGTGCAACTTCTTCGTAGGGGGACCATCCTGAAAACAAGTCATTAAATAATCTCAATTAGCCAGATAGAAGTTAGTAACCACTGCCGCGAGCTAAGGTTAGGTGCTTACTTGAAATGATTTGTTGTACTCCGCCAATGCTCTCTTTTTTAGTACTGCTGCCATTTTATATTTTCAGATCCTTCGTAAGTTGTTTTAGTTAGTAAATACAATAGGAAAACTGAATTTTGAACAGTTTAAGTCATGTTTATATTTTAGTAAATTTGACAGATGTTTGCAATGCAAAAAAACTACACCTATGACATGAGCAATCACTAATCACAGATAATAAATAGTCAGCAATTAATTGAATACTAACTAGTCTTTACGTTTTGTTTTATAGTTCACGCAGTAAAAGTAGCTTTTCAAGTTGATTTTAGTGAATTTATGTTAGTGCATGACTTGTTTAAAAATAAGCCAAAGCTGTTTTTAAAGTTGCCCAGGAAAATAAGTTGAGACTTGGACTTGTAAATTAAAATATAATTTTTTACAACTTTTTATTAGAGCTAGAAAATTCAATAATATTGGAGCAATTTTGGCATGCCTACTGGTAAAATATGGCTGAACCTATTTCCTTAAAACACCATGTACTTTACCCATATTTGCAAAATAAAATATCTTTATCTTATCTTTATCCTGGCTTGGATACGACAAGTTTTGATTCAAGAGCTAAGTGAGCACTAAAATTGAAGCATCTTGACTCAGATAAGTGCGATTTTCAGTGTAATTTTACTAAATTAATACAAATGCTTGCGAATCGATTGCTTGCTTGCAACTTGAAGCAAATTGTAAGCTATTCTATAAACAAATTAATATGTTAATTTTTATGAAATCTTCATTCATAACAGGCCCTTTATTAATAAGAATTAGAGGTGTTGGATAATGTTTTACTTGATAGCGGTAGCTACGCTCCTTTGGCCTGTGGGTCTTTTACCATTTTGTCCACATTTAAAACGCGTTCAATCACTTCAAAATACACATTCGAAGCATGAAACTAAATGTTTACAGATTGAAAAAATGTCAACAACATTTGACTGTCACTGTCACTTGTCAAGTTGCATATGGTCGGGATGTTCGATTAATCAGCGAAAAGCATTTTATAATTTTAATATTAAAAATTAAAAATAAGCAATAATATTACTTTCACTAACACTAACATTATAATGTTTTGATAAACAACAAGTGTAGATGCCGCGTACTAAGAAATAAGGATGAAGCCATTATCTCTTCCTCTCACACGTAACAATTTATATAATTTATTTATTAATTGTAGTTCGTGAAAGGTAAGGTATTCATTATGTAACTTAATTGCCTATATTAGTGTCTATGTCTTGTATAATTGGAAGTAGGTGCACTGAAGTTGTTTATGATGCAATGTTTGTAGTTTCAATCTTTATCACCGAATCCATCTATTAGTACTTTTATTGGCTTTCTTGATAGACGTTGCATTTGATGGATAAAAATACAGTGAAATAACAGCGTTGTTCTTTTCAGATCATGGAAGACAAAAAATAATGTCATGTGAAGGGAAAGAGCAGGAAATGCCTGAACGGCATCTCCTGGAGCGCGCGTGTCTCGGGGATGACAGCGTCGTTATGCCTACGGTGAACGCGCGCCTGTCGCATCACTGGAAGGAGTTCGTGTGCGGTGGGGGATCTGCATTCTGCAACATACTCTTCAGCTATCCACTGAATAAACTCATATTTAGACAGGTAACTCTAAAGCTGCATTACCCAGCCCTATACCTACTTACATTCATAATATTAATAATCATAATAAGGAAAAACTTGTGTTAAATGTGTAACAATACTCAAATTGGAACAACTCATGGAAAAAGTTTTTTTGTGATCATTACAAAAAAACTTTGAATAATTTCTCAAAATGCTACCCTGTATTTAAAAAATAAATTTTAAGACACATGACAGGTATTCATTCATTAAAACCTCTGGGGGCACGTCTTATCATTACAGTGATAAGGTTATCTTATCAAAATTTACGTTTGCATGCCTGCAATTATGGCAATTAAAGAATACTTGAACTTCTTACATTATAATTTGAGAGTGTTTTAAGGGGTTAGTGCCACGGTTCGTTAGGTTCGTACGTTTTTTGCAATTTGCGGGTCAGTGTTAGGTTGTATGTTGAACAAAATATGATTCACGAGCGTAACAAGTATGTATGTATTTACAGAATTATAATCATTAAAAACATCAATACAACCCTCTAAATTCATATAACCATATTAATTGATATTTCATGAAATAGTCACTCAATAGGGTGACACTGACCATAAAATTGCAAAAAAATAAAAGAAAATTTGAATTTCATGGGCTACTCTGGCGCTTCCCGCTTAATCAGACAATAAATACTAAATAAAATATTTCATCAATAAGAAAGCATGTCCTTTTACGTGTAAATGAAAGACACAAAGACAGCTACAATGGTGTTTGTGATACATATTTCAGATGATGCATGGAGTTGAAACAACATTTGCCTTACACCAGTTGCGGAAAGAAGGCCTGAGTTTCCTCTACCGTGGCATGCTGCCACCACTGATGCAGAGATCACTGTCCATGTCCGTAATGTTTGGAGTCTATGATGAATGTCTACAACCATTGTTAGAAAGACAAGTCAATCCCTACATAGCTAAAACATGTGCAGGCATGGTTGCCGGGGTCTTTGAAGCAACACTTATGCCTTTCGAGAGGTTACAAACATTACTCATACATCCAAAGTACCATAATGAATTCAAGAACACTGCAGACGCAGCCATTCATGTTGCCAAGCACTATGGTATCAAAGAATTCTACAGAGGATTAATACCAATATTATTTAGGAACGGCCCATCTAATGCAATGTTTTTCATAATTCGTGATGAAGTGCGGCTAAAGCTACCGGTGCAAGAGAAGGCGGTCTATCAAGGCCTACAAAACTTCTTGGCTGGAGCTTCAATAGGTGCATTTCTCAGCACACTTTTTTATCCTTTAAACGTTATTAAAATTGCAATGCAGTGTGAACTTGGTGGTCCTCACAGGACAATTGTATATGAATTTAAATATATTTTACGCAAGAGAGGCTCAAAGTTCACCAACTTCTACCACGGCGCGTTATTGAACATCTCCCGCGCTTTTCTAAGTTGGGGTATCATAAATGCTTCTTACGAAGTTTTAAGAAAAATTTTATATGCCTAGTCAAGTTGTTTTATCTTGTACAGATATTTATTTACCTGTGTTTCAAATATTGTTGAATCAAATTGTTTTTATTTTATTTCGGAATATTTATATCTTGGGAATACATGTGTAAATATTCAGTATGCCATCCAAGCACAAAAATGACAAACAGAAGAGTCTGTATTCTGCTATATCATGTCAGTGTGAACCTTGCTTAGTTCCTATATGAAAACACAGAAGGAAAATACTGAAAGTGAACACTGAATGATACACTGAGTGGACACTGAAAGTTATGATCTTATACAGTGGCGTAGCGACGGAACCAATGGTGCGAAAAAAAAAATTAAGGCTCTATCTAAAGGTTAGGTTTCCCTCTCACAGAGAGGAGGCCTGTGTCGGCTGAGTATGTATGTCCTCCGTTCTGGGGGGAGGGTTGGTCTGTCTGACTCTTACTGACTAAATACCACCCCAGTGTTCCATTTGTACGATCCTTCCGCAACCACAGGGTCAGAGGGGGAATGAGGTGTTTGACTCCCCCCGCGAACCCCACTCCTGAGATGAGGGCACGGCGCGGCTCCTAAGCGGCACACTCTGCCAGCGTATGCCGCGTCGCGCCCTCTCGGCAGTCGACTCGGTGATGACATCGGCTGACCGGGTGTCCGGCTCTCTGTTTATGCGACACAGGTACTTCTGGAAGGAACCGTGCCGACGAAACGACAGGGAGCCGTGCCTCCTCCCGAGCCAGCGCTCGAGTACCGGTCGGACCGCCTCAGTGGTGAAGAGAGGTAGGGTGTGAAAGCCTGTCCCGCCATTCCGCCACCAGGACCCCGCGTAGCTGAGACCGACGCAGCTTTATGTGTTGCTGCATCGGTCGCTCGCCGGCGGGGATCTGGCCAGTACACAAACCGCCTCATAGGAGATCGTGAGACCCCTGATGACTCTGGCGACCATCGCTCTCTGCGGCTTTCGCAAAACTGCGTTACTACTGGCCATCAGGTCAGACGCCCAGGCCGGGGCCCCCATACAGGGCCATCGATCGCACAATCCCCACATAGAGCCGCCTACAGGCGGCGCTCGGACCCCCCCCCAGATTGGGAAGCAGCGTTGATAACGCTCCAGCCGCGCCCAACAATCAGCCGCCGGAAGTGGGGACCGAAATCCCACTGGCTGTCGAGCACCAATCCTAGGTACTTCATGGTAGACTCGACAGCGATTCGAGCCCCCCCGATCATGATGTGCGATCTAGGCAGCGGCGCCCGCCGGGGGCCATGAAAAACCATGGCCTCCGACTTGTTAAGGGCCACCTCCAGGAACCTTTTTTTTTTTTTTTTGTTTCGGTTTGGAACATCCTCATGATGTCCTGCCCGCCTTGAGGAGGCGGAGGGCATGTAAGACTCTTACTGAGTGCAGTTCATTACTAATATTTCGGTAGAATGAGCTACTATACATAAATCGGTCGCATAACAGTAGATTGGTTGAAGTGACTAAACACAAGAACTTACACAGCACAACAGAAAGAATTTATTATATTTATGTTCTGAAGGTGGAAGAATTTTTTTGCTAGGTCAGTGCGAGGTTTGCTGGTCAGAGTCCGAGGGGCTCCCAGAGCTTGGGGGCCCCGGTGCTCAGCACCGCCTAGCCCTCCGATAGCTACGCCACTGATCTTATGACTCTGCTGACATGCAGTTTACTAAATATTTCACTACTAATCCATGTAAATGTTCTAATAAATTCAGTCCTCAATCTGTATACATTTAATTATGAAATTCTGAACCGAAAATCGACATTCGAGTTGTATAATATTCCACCTCTATAATTTATATAAGTTATTTATTTGTGAGCTTATTTGGGAAAACCAAGGGGTAAATCTGTTAGGTGCCGTTATAGTTTATGTACTGTGTAATTATGTTATGTTTAAGTAGACAATGATTAATTATTTATACATTTGGAAGCATTTACATGAATGTTATTATAATTATTACAATTATCTGATTAGCTTTTGATCATGGTTATTTGTGATCGCTCGTGTTACGTGTATGATAATGTGTTAGTGTGACTCTACGACTAAATACCGTATGTTTTGTCAATAGTTCAGCCGATGCCTGTAGTGCTTTATAGCCTATTTATTACATTTTGCAGTATTTTATGCGTCTATAGCGAAACCTAAATACATAACAGTATATTGATCTGTGTTATATAATAGCTGAATTAATTAATGTAGGTCCCACCTATCTGCGCAAGTTATTCTAAAAGAAATAAATGCAATGAAACAATTTGGTTTTTGTTATTTCGAGAAGCGCCTACGTAATGTGAGGTGAAGTCAACAATATTCTACTTTTGGAACATAATAATGTAGGTAATGTTGATGGATGTGAAAAAAGGTATAATTATATAGGTATAGATAGGAATGTGTGAATAATAACTGAAACAAGGCCAATAAGTCATCCCTCACACCAGTAGGCAAGTAGGCATAGCGAGGAAAAATCACTCAAAAAACCGGCATTGACGTAATGTAATAGCAAATCATTAGTCATCAATACAATTTTCATAACATAATATCTAATAATAGATTTGAATACCAACGTATTGAGTTATTTCTCACCTTTTGTATTAGAGTAGCGTGTTTAACATAGGTAATTTAACCATATGATCAAATAATTTCTACCCTGACGGTGACGCTCATGGCCTTGTTCGAAATTATTCAGCGAATAAGCAGTTATCTTACTATTCTAAACAAAACTCGTTCGTCACGCAATTTTATTGAAAGGTGTGAACAAATATTTGTTTCAAATTGACGTTGCAAGTTAAACAAATATCAACTTTATTTTAATGTTGATGAAGTTGATTTCAGAGTGACTAGCGCTATTGAAAAAAATATAAAAATGTTTGAAGTTGTAGCGTAAACTGAACTTTATTGTGTAGGAATTAAAGTTATTTTTCCATAAACTCATGTTTGTTTACATTTTTGGCGAATATGTCGCAATTTTATTTTACTACTGTACTGTATATCTGTACACAAACCAACTCCATCTCAGTTAAAATTTCTATGATGACATACCGGTTTCTGCTTACCCCTTAGGGGATGGTGTTATGTTATGTACCAGTTACCTACGTACTTATTAGGTAAGTGTTGTAAATTAATTTTTGAAGTGAAAACTTCTTTAGCAGCGTTGTGCGCTTTTTGTGATGGGTAAAAAATGTTAAACTCGCGTCAGGACACGTGACCTGATCGAAAATTCGTAAGACGGAAGTAGAGTAGACCGCATTCCAATTTCCAAAATATAAAAAATGCACAACGTTAATATTCAAGTTTTCACTTCTGCCGGCACTCCGGGAGTGCAACCTGTTTTTTTTTTTTAGTCTATTCTGTCTCATTGCTGGGCAAAGGCCTTCCCCAAATCCTTCTAGGAACCCTTTTCCCGCGCCACCTCGAACCAGCCCTCGCGGTACGCGTCCCGGTCATCTAACCATCTCTTTCTAAGCCGGCCTCGGCGGCGCCGTCCATCTTCAAGCACCCATCGTGTAGAGACTTGCCCAGCGGTCATCGTTCATGCGGCTGATGTGACCCGCCCAATCCCATTTGAACCGGGCAGCCTTTTTTCCTACGTTCAGTATGCTCGTTTTGGAACTATTAGAAATTACCATAGGTAGATAGGTATAAGAAATTATTATTACAAACTTGTTCTATAAGGTAGGTACCTACTCGTATAGGCGTCAGTTAGTAGTACAGTATTATCTATTCTGTCTGTGGTATATAATAATAGGTAGATGCCGTTGACGCCTTTGTAGTAGAAGTAGGTAACCATACAAAATGCTCTGATCTTAAATCCAATTGCGATAAGCCTGGCTAATAGGTAAAGTCGAGGCCAGACAAGCGGAGTGGCCAATCATAATCATGCAACGCAAACAATGTATATCCGCTGCTAGATTCTTTGATCCACTTTTCCCTCGAGCTTGTTTATACACACTGCTTTCATTATTTTTATCGCTGCCATAGATAGGTATATAGGGCAGCCTATTATGTTTCTTACGAAGGTATCGTGGATTGTATTTACAGATAGAATAAGGAAATCAAATATTGGCATTGACACATTGGATAGAAATAAATAAACCAAATCCAATACCAGGTAAATAGAATAATCTACCATGGAACTTATCGGGAACTCTCCGAAATATTCGAATACAACATTTTATAAAAAGGATGTACACGTACCTATAATACTTATTTTAGTAATTTATTATGCAATTATTACCTAGTAGCAGCCAATTTCTAGCGCTACCTAAGTAGGTACCCAACTTTATGTATTTGGGAACAATTTACAGTCATAAAAACCTATAAAAGTGCATCATCAGCAGGACTTTGTTCACCGAAAGGATTATATTTTTCTAGGTTTAGTTTCAACGCCTGAACTGTGAGGTCCCACAGCTTGGCAGCCTGGGCACCGTCCTGGCATTGTTTAGATGGCTTGGTCACCGCACAGTCACTGAAACAGACAGAAATAAGTAAGATGGTACGCACGACGACATTAATCAAGCTATAAATACATTTCCAGTTGCTGACTTCTCATTGTACGAAAAGCATATACAATGCGAGGTCAACTGAAACCGGATTTATAGGTAAGCTTGATGCATGGTCGTCGTGTGTACCTCTGGGTATTGCATTACAACAGTAATAGGGTTCACGTTACGTTACTTAATTTAAAATGACCATTTCCTTTGACTAAGTATACATTTTACATTATTTTGCGACTGATATCTACAGGTAGTTTCTATTTCGTCTGTTTGGCCAAATCATGTTTCTTTTTTCATAATATCCACAAAAACGGTTTTGGTTGCCTCTGAAATAGAGCTTATTCATGACTGCATAGTGCATTATCATAGTCGCAAGCGCTACTGCTGAGCATGAGGTCCTAAATTCGATTCCCAGGTCGGGCAGTGTTATTGGAGTTTTCCATCAGGAATATCTCGGTAGCAGCCCGTAGTCTCGATTTTTGGTTTACTTTTCATGGGACTTATACATAATTTAACCGGCAAAATGTGGGTTTAGTAAAGGTACATCTCTAGGCTGCCTTACCTTTCAGGAATTACAGGGGTGATGTTATGTATAAATAAAGTCAACAATCTTTATTAGGTACCTGTAATAAAGGCCGCTCTCCTCAGCACAACCCTCATCAACCGCACAATAGATGGTAGTCTGCGCGCCACACTGCGGAGACTTGAGGAAGCAACCGAGTACATTGTTGAACATAAACGACGTGCCATAGACAATGGTCTCGTCAAAGTGCCGGCTGATCTCTGTGCGGATGACGCCCGGGTGCAGGCTGTATGTCGTGACGTTCTTTATGTTGTGCTCCTGTAAAAAAAGACGGTAGGTTATATTGGCCTATGAGGCCCGGTGAGGTATTCTAATTGGCTACCGTTAAAATTTCACAAATGTTTATCCACAAGGCCCTCCTGACAATTTAATTCAGTCGCCAAAAGTTCCTGGTAGCACTCTAGGTACCTACGTTGATTAACTCTCACTACCTAGAGCTTTTGTAGCAACTTCTGCAGCTTGTTCAAGGGGCCTAAAAATCTTAAGGTTTCTGATCTCAAATAACCCGCGAAAAAAGGGGTACTGAGAGCTCTCTATTATTTGAAAGGTGGTACATACCTAGTTAGTTGTTTAACTATATTTTTACTGTTTTTTTATCTGATCTGTCTAACTCTAATCATACTTTACCTTTAGTTTATCGGCAAGAGCTCTAGCGAAAAGTATATTGGCAGCCTTAGTCCTGCAATACGCTTCGAAGGCGTTGTATGGTTTCCGCTCAAAATTCAGGTCATCCAAGTCTAGTTCATGTTCTGAAACCATTCAGATAATAAATATTAATTAAAGCACAAAAATTGTCGGGAAGTACCTACCTATCATAATTTAAAAAAAGTAAGGGCGCCACTATCGTTAAATAGAAGTTACGGGCTGATAAAATAAAACCGTTATTTTAAAACTCACTGGCATGAACGTATGATGAAACGAACACAACTCTCGACGGGCCACTTTGAATGAGTAGCGGCAGAAGCAGTAGTGTGAGCAGCGCATGTCCGAGGTGGTTGGAGGCGAGGTGCGTCTCGAAACCGTCCTGCGAGCGGCCCGCGGGACACATCATGATGCCCGCATTGCACACCACACCGCGGAGGCGCCCCGTGTGTGACGTCACGCGCGCACAGAACGCACGCACGCTCTCTAAGCTGCACAGGTCCAGCTCCTCCAACACTAACTCCCCCGTGCCCTGCTCAGTCTTTGTAAGTTTTTCTATAGCCACTTTAGCTCCTTTAGCTCTGTCCATGTTTCGGCAAGCCATAATTATGCGCCCTCCTGAAAAATTGCATTTTTAAATAAGTACCTAGGTAAGAAAAAAGAATATCATCGTTACAATTTGTTTTTGGGGTCTACCCATAGGTACCACACTATGCAGGGATTTCTAACGCGGAATAAACCCTGTAATGTAAACCCCTTCTCTTAAATATGTAATTTATGTAAAGGTCTCCTCACCTCTCTTGTACAAATCCAAAGCAGTTTCTCTACCGATGCCGGTATTACTGCCCGTCACGATGACCGTACACCCATCCAGGCGCTGCTGACTCTTGCACCAGCCGCTTAGGTAATCCATGATGCAATATTATAGAATTGTATCTATAACAATGTGAAACAACGAAACGTTAACAAAATATAGCAAATTCATTCATACACGACAAACTCAAGCACAAAATACCGATATTTACAAATCACTGCGCAGGCCATGCCCTACTGGACTGAAGCGCAAATTAGGTACACGATAGGTAGCACGCGATTATAGCCAGCGAACCGCGGCTTTAATACCTATATATTAAAATACTGAGATAAAACCATCACCTAGAACACAGTGTATAGGTAGTAGAATATGTGTTAATAGCTTAACTACGTAAAGTATTGCGAAATTGTTCCCCTCCAAATTGTTTGATCAAACGGCGAGGTCGTGACGGCGGCGCGGAGACCTGTCGGTAAACTGGTAGGTGTGTCACGGGCTGATGCATATGTCGACCAATAATGTATACGTAGCCGTACTAGGTCAATGTCACATTGGTAGAACAACAAAGTACAGACGCCAGCACATCAAGCTACTACAATCTGTCAAATTTCTTTAATAGATTTTCAACTTTGTCGCTAAAGCATTAAGGTTCAAGGTTTATTGGGAAAATTTGACAGTTACGGGTAGCTTGACCTGCTGGCGTCTGTACCTAGGTACTTCTAGGTAAGCCTATAATTGAGTTACGACGTAGGTATAGGAGTTATTCGTAAGTTGCGACTTACGAATTGTAGGTCGTAGGTACGAACCCAGACAGACGCTATACTTTTTGTAAATTATTTCATCACCACTGCTCTCAAAACGGTGAAGGAAAGCATCGGGAGAAAACCGGCATGTCCTAGACCCAGAAAATCGATATGCGACATCTACCAACCCGCACTGGGCCCGCGTGGGATTACGGCCCACAACCTCTCACTGAGAGGAAGCCTAGCTATATGTCACATAAATGGGAACATTATAGGCTGATTATGCTAAAATTAAGTTAGTAACAAAGCTAATAAGCGAATATAATTAAATACGTTGTTATATCAAACTAACTTTAAGTTACTTAAGTACTTTTAAAACCACTCGGCAGAATTATTTTGCAGCAAGTGTACTTTAGCTACGAAGCGGAGACACCATAGAGTGGAGACACTAATAAGCTGAGTATACACAACATTATGTGAAGAATGGATTGAGTAAACGTTCCCAAGGATATCAAGTTGTATAAAGGGTCTCACACTTTCAAACATGTATAAGAATGCACTTTGGACATAAGTGGATTTCTTATATCTATATGTAGGTAAGTGAACATCAATTATTCCATGAAATAAATCTTTCAGCTTGTTTACCTTACAAATAAAATATGCGATGAAAATATGTAGGATGATGATCCATGAAGATCCTGACATGTGGTATTGTGGTGTACAATAAAGTATTTATAAAATGAATCTATACTTATAATAAATCTGTAGAAGTGAAAATTCTGTACATTGAAAATATCAAAAAAATAAATGGCAGGGGGTGTTACTTGACCGACACCGACCCCAAAAATGTGATTAAAAAATTTTTTGTCTGTCTGTCTGTCTGTCTGTTTGTTCAGGCATCACGCAAAAACTACCGGTTCGATTACGATGAAACTTGGTATAATTATTCTTTAATATCCTGGGCACCACACTGGGTACTTTTTATCCCGGAAAAGTATATACAATAAAAAACAAACTTAATTTTGCGGTTCGATCCCTATACCCGATTACCACTGTCTGTACTGTACCAACCGCAAATACTAAGTTTGTCGTAGGTTGGGTCACCCGCAGTGGAGTTCATTTTTATTCCTTTTAGTTTTTAGAGTTATTTAGGTTTATTTTTATATGAGTCGTAGGTATAGATTTTAATTTTAAAGTATAGGTAGTATATTTGATAGTGTACGTAGTGACCGTAGGTTATTTTATAATACTGTTAGGTAGGTTTAGTCATTCGTATAGATATTAGTTTTTAGGGATTTTGCTTATTTATTGAGTTTAGATTAGTTATCATCAGAAATAGGTTTATTTAGGTAGGTAGGTATTTAATTTTCTGTTATTGAGTGTTTTTTTTTAAATTGGTTAGGTACTTAGGTAAAGATATCATATAGGTACCCTCTTAATCACCACTAATGAGACACAATTCGTTTTCTATTGTAATTAGCCACAAAGGGCCCGCGACATAGATGGCATTCTGGAGAAGCACATACATTTTATCCTGTTAGCACGTTCCCGTGGGTAAATTTCCGACATCCACGCGGGCGAAGCCGCGGGCAGAAGCTAGTAAAAAATAAAATTAAAAGAAACTTTTTAAAAACAAGCTTTTATATTTATTTCTTATCAGGTTTAGAATATTTTTAACTTTTTAGTCCTTTTTAAGCTTATTTTTAAAAAGTTTTTTTTTCTTTTAATTTTATTTTCAACTTTTTAGTATTTTTGATGCGAGATTGACTACGGCGTAGTTCGTAGCGCGTAGCAGTGTTTTTCCGTTATATGCGTTTACTGCACTTATAAGCTACCCGTTCATCTTTAATCCCCGGTTACCATTCTAGCACCAAGTACTCGTCAAGACGAATCATACGAGCCCAAACTCGATGGGGTTGTGTCGTTTAATTACCGAGTTCCTATGGTCATCTTCCAGCTACATCGTCAGACCCGGGTTACCATCTAGCACCAAAGTACTCGTCAAGACGAGTCGTACGAGCCCGAACTCGATGGGCTTGTGTCGTTTAATTACCGAGTTCCTGTGGCCATCTTCCAGCTCCATCATCAGACCCTGGTTACCATCTAGTACCAAAGTTCTCGTCAAGACGGATCAAACGAGTCCAAACTCGATGGGGTTGTGTCGTCGACATTAAGTTTAACTACCGAGTTCCTCCTATAGCTACCTTCCGGTTCCATCATCAGATCTGCAGTGCGATTCTGTAACCATCTCACCGTGAAAACATAGGTGAAGTGAGCTGTCATTCCAAATAATGCTAGGGATTGACACTACTGACAACTCACATCAAGCTCACTTCACTTGAGTTTTCACGGTGAGATTTTTACAGAATCGACCGGCAGCTCCATGTCATAATCATTTTGCATTATCATCCGATTTACACATGCATGCAAAATTTCAGCTCAATCGGTTGACGATATCTGCTTCAAAATTGAGTTGCAAGAGTCCACCCGAACATATTATGTACATACATCGCAAGTTAAATAAAAGTTTGTAAAAAACATCACAACTCCGGATATCCACCGAGCGACAACACGTCTCGCCTCTTCGCTCATTGTTGTATACATACTCGTACCATGCGCTCTGCGATAAACGCGGGGTGGTCGCAGGTTCGAACCCCGTACCGGCTACAATTTTTTTTTTTGTTATGTGCAAAATGGGCAAATTACATAGGAGATTAAATAAGTGAAATTAAATACCAATTACACAGCAACATTATCTTTAATAACTCGCAGAAATCACAATTATACAGTTTTTTTTTTTTTTCAAAATCTAAAGTCAAAATCAGAAGTCATTTATTCAAATTAGGCTGAGAATCAGCACTTTTCGAACGTCAAAATTACAAAAGACAGTCCCCCAAAAACGCCCACCCTTCACCACTTCCTAGTGCTATCGCTGGGACGAAGAAGTGGCGCAACAAACTCCCCAGCAGCACAGCTGTCGGTTCAGTTAGAAAATAGTTGCATGTATACAGTAATTAACATTACAAGAAACTTAAATTATTTGCCATATGTCAGTTAGCCACGCCAATATACCAATAAATATAGGTAATACAAAAACAATCTATATCTATACTTATAATAAGAATGTAAAAAAGTTGTGTCTGTACATTGAATATATTTAAAAAAGAATAATTGAGGGGGTTTAAGAAACAGTAATAGAACACGAATCTAAAAAAAAAGTCTGCCTGTTTGTCTGTTTATCTGTTTGTCTGTTTGTACACGCTAATCTCCGAAACTACTGGACGGATTTGAATGAAACTTTTTTTGTTAACTAGCTATTAAGCCTGGGCAACATATAGACTATAATTGATTTTGGAAACTGGAACACCTGATACAGAACCGCAACAGACCAGCTAAACTATAAGAGTTACATAAATGGCGCCTTAGAACAAAATGTTGTGTCTGATGAGCATTTTCTGTTTAGAGAATAAAATTGAAGATCCGGAACACCTGATGTGGAACTCTTAGAGCACAGCTAAACTATAATATATATAGATTTGACATCTTAGCAAAAGTTATTCAGTCTGATGAGTATTTTCTACTGCGAGAATAAAACTCGAAGATCGGAACACCTGATGTGGAACTCTAAGAGCACAGCTAAACCATAACATATATAGGAATGACATCTTTGCAAAAGTTGTTTAGTCTGATGAATATTTTCTGCTGGGAGAATAAAATTCGAAGATTGAAACATCTGATGTGGAACTCTGAGAGCACAGCTAAAATATGGCATATACAGACATGACATTTTAACAAAATTTGTTTGGTCTGATGAGTATTTTCCGCCGAGATAATAAAAATCAAGGATCAGGAACATTTGATGTGGAAATCAGTTTATACTAATATATTAACATAAGCTAGGAGTACCTCCACGCAGTGAAGGCGGTAACAGTTTGGGCCTTCTTTTCGATGACGATGGTAACCCAAGTAGCACATTAGCGATGAATTAGGTCATAAACAAGCCACATTATAGTCTACAGCTTTTATGCAGATGTACTAAAGGATAGGACGAGTCTTTAGACTGTATTAAGGAAAGATTATACACTATTAAACAGCATAGCTGACTAATGACTTTATGATGGCGAAAAAATATACTAAAAGCATTTAAGTAGAATTTGAAAATGATCTAGTCCAGCTTTTGGCTGCATGTGAAACTACTAGCTGGTTTAGAAGTCCAAAGCTTGTTAACGACTGCTTAATACGAAAAATTTACCTCTCTTGTAATGTTGCGGGCTGCATTAAAGTATCGAATAATGCCACTGGCTTTTAATTGGTGTACACTGATTCTATTCTAATTCTACTTCAACGAGCTTGTTAATAGCTGATTAAAAGTGGATATATAATCTCTACAAATGCCGTTACATTTATAAGAGAATCATTAATTCACCCTGAGTTGTAAATTGGAGTAGGCGTACTCCATCCTAATGCCAATGCATAAAGTGTAGCTGACAGCTATTTTACAGCTTTCGGCGTTATTTAAGAGTAAATCTAGATTATTGGTGTTTAAATTACGTCAGATTTGATTTTTTTTATTTGATATTTACAAGCCAAGCGTGACGTTTACGCATAGTGAGGGTTCCGCACAAATAGATTTTGATCAAAATATTGGCTTATAATAATGATGCAGCTTATGTTTATAAGCCATTGTCGTTTTCGTATAGTGAGGGTTCCCGATAAACAGATTTTGATCAAAATATTGATGAAAATTTAATTATAGGCTACAAAATAACAGATTTAATAGACATTTTTGACTACCAGTGGCGTAACTACAGGGTGGCAAGTCGGCAAAATGCCACGGGCCCCCAGCCGGAAGGGGCCCCCGGTCAGAGGAGAATCCCAACTCCTAACATTTATAATTTATCATACATGTTTAGTAAAAAAAAGTTTTGTTTTTGATTTATTTTTGTTACCTACTCAGTTGCATACACAAGTAAAAAACTTTTTGCATTTGTAAAAAAAAAGTTGTAACCCAGTTTTAGAACGTATCCGATGCCACACCACAGGCCACACGTGTTGGTATTACTGCGGATGTTCGGGGAATTCCCGCTGCGCGTCCCGCCAATTTGAAGCTCACAGGGAATCCCTGATTCAAGTTTGTATATAAGAAAGACTCCACTATTCTATTATTACGCAAGCAGTTAGCAGTTTATTGTTGTAAGAATTGGGTGTTTGTTGCAAGTGAGGATATATTTCATTAGTCAATTGGGAAAATAGGTTGACAATGGCGCCGATTCCCTTGTTCACAAACTAAAGTAAATTTAAGTTCAGTGCATCTTTTTCTTTCTATTTCATTAAGAAAAGGACAGAAGATAAAATATTAGTTTAGTCCTGTCAAATTAGTCAGCGCCTGACGTAAATTGGCGCCGATTCCCTTGTTCACAAAATAAACTAAATTTAAGTTCAGTGCATCTTTTTCTTTCTATTTCATTAGGAAATGGACAGAAGATAAATATTAGTTTAGTCCTGTCAAATTAGTCAGCGCCTGACGTTGTAAATTGACGTATTTTTAGTAGCCATGTTTTCAATCACGTCTATTTGTCTATGGACTATCTTAATTTGACAGAACTAAACTAATATTTATCTTCTGTTCTTTTCATAATGAAATAGAAAGAAAAAGATGCACTGAACTCTGAACTTAAATTTACTTTAGTTTGTGAACAAGGGAATCGGCGCTATTGACGTATTTTTGGTAGCCATGTTTTTAATCACGTCTAAACTGTCTATGGAGTATCTTAATTTGACAGGATGATTCGGATTTTTCATTTTTGATCATTCGGATCAATTTTTTTTTTTTGTTTTTCAAATCATTTTGACTAGGTACTCTATGTATCAATTAGATGCTGACTGTACTTTAAATTAGGTACTTTTAATTTAAAGTGAATTATTAGATAATCAAGTACCTAAGTATAATTATAAAGTTTGTATGTACAGACCTATTTAACGTAGTGATTTAATATTGTACTCTTACGAGTAAAAGTGTATAAATAAGTAGGTATAATAAAATTTAAAAAATAGGTATTATTATTGTTGGTTTAGCTTCTTTATATTGGGGGGAGGGGGCCCCTCCGATGAATTTGCCACGGGCCTAGAACGGTATAGTTACGCCACTGTTGACTACCCAGTAAAGTCATCTACTTTTGACATATTTAAAGTAAAACGGCCTAACGCAGAACGTATTGAAGTGAAAATACATTTTCTGGATGTGAAGTTTAAATTTATAATGTATTGAGCATAAAAACTACTAAACTTGTATTTCATACCCCTTTTACATATTTTGTAATCAAATATGGAAATAGATTTTTTTAAATACTATTATTTCAAGTAAAGTGTATGTAATTCTGCTGAGCCTTAATAAGAAAAAAATAATAATAAGAAAAATAAAAATCGTTTTAGACATTTGTAAGTACTGTTTTGTTATCAATATGAAATATAATTTGTGGAAATACAACATAATTACTAAAATGCATATATGCAAATGCTAATAAACAAAAAAAAATAAAAATGCAAATGGTAATAGCATTATGCTATGCATAATGCTATATGCATTTGCTATATGCATTTCATAATCTGAATTATTTTCTAATCACAGCCACCAGATTTGGTATCGATATTATAATAAAAATCAATCAATTTGTCACTTTTTATTAGCAATTTTAAAGAAACGTTTTTCCTGGCCGTCTCAAAATCCCGTTATGCTCCACTTGGAACAATTGTTAATCTGTCCTTTCCTTTTTCAACGGTTTTGATTATTTTAAACAGCATTATCAATCCTGAAAACAATATTAATGTAATTAGCAATCATAATATAGTACGAAAAGGGCAAAACAAAATAAAAACAAATCACATGAACTGAAGGTTTGTATGTAAATTATGTACGATTGGCTCTCCAAATACCTGCCCTTGCAGATCCGAAAGATATCAAAAGCAAAAAGTTATGTTCAAAAACGCGCCAAGTACACTACCTCACGGGAAGCGCGGAAACGTGCAAAAGAAGAACACAACTTTTTCAACTTATTGTGCGACTGTTGAGCGAGCCAAGCCGTCTCTTAACGTGTTATTTAAAAAAACTAAAATATCTTCTGGGCCTGCAACGGTATTTCGAAAGCCAAACATTGTAGGTAATGAAATGGTTTTCTGTCGAGATTTCTTTATCCCTGAAAACCTATTGTATGCTCTCTCTTTATACCAATACACAGTAAGAAAGCTAATTCAAATCCTTTGTCCAGCCAGCGTAATGCTTTAAGCTGGTACATAGACTTGGCAACACCACTGTTACAGTAAATAACTTTTCAAAAGCATTTATGGAGAATTTGTGCTGGATAACAAATGGACGCCATTTTAGCATTACAGAAATGATTTGTTACTAAATATCCAGATGATTTCTTATAGATTTCAAGGATATTTGATAGCTTTTAATTCAAACAATATATTTTCCACTCATTTCCTAATGGAACACAATAAGTTAAAAAGCAATAATTTGAGTGATAAATCTATTAAGTATTCGTACACCATATATCTTGTGAAATATTTTCGTTAAAACGGTATTATTCTGATGGCGCGTGAAATATTTGATGTAATTACCTATACATATTTACAGTAAAATGGTACTCGCAACCCAATTTACATACAAGGACACTCAAAATCAACGTGAAAACTATTAAAAATATCTTACCTTAAATATTATCCGTCCGCGCACTTTAACAAACTGTCGTCTGTCACAAATACACAAAATAAATTATTATACAATTTTGGTTAGAATTTATACTTTAATAAAAGCTGTTGACAAGCCTCAAAACATCTAAAAGCTGTTGAAGAGAACTAAAGAAGCTGAATCTTAGGCTGCAATGACTGTTGTATAGCTGTATAAGCCAATGTACAGGCCTTGTACAGCTGTTTCAATGATTATACTGCCGTTAACCAGTCACTTTAATGCTCAATGCTGGTTAATTTGGGGCCCAAATCGGAATTACAAAGGCTGCGTATAATAGCTAACTACAAAGCCCTTATGCAGGAAACTAAAACAGCCTTGAGTAGTCACTAATTCTATAATCAAGTCACTGTGCGGCTGTCATGTGCTACTTAAATTCATTGAAAACTTGGCTTCACTGGCTAAATCATAATATAATAGATATGCCTTCGGGCTTATGTTATTTGAGTGTTTAATTTCCTTTTCCATTTATCTTCGTGACACGGTAGCCTACCCGGTAATGCAGGGGAGCAGTCACTTAGATCTTAATTGCAAAGTTATTAAAGTACATTAATAACCATGCCACGAAAGAGGTCAAATCTTTCGCAATGTTCGAAATTTAAAGATCATTAGATCCCAAGAATCGAATGAAGAACGCCAGGCAAGACTTGATGCTGTTCGACAACATCAGGCTGTATCTTGCCCAGCGGAAACTTATTCGGATCGTGAAGCACGACTTAGCGCTGATCGTGAGCGTCATGCATCGTCTCGCGTTTCTGACACTTTCACACAAAGAGAATCACGCCTGCGTTCTCAGCGTATTTACGCATCTACATCTAGGTCTCTAGAGACCAGTGAGGATCGTGATGCGCGACTGATCGCTGATCGTGATCGTCATGCATTGTCTCGCGAGTCGGAAACGTTAACGGAAAGAGAATCACGCTTGAGTTCTCAGCGTATTCTCACGTCGACTTCTAGGTCGTTAGAGATCAGTGATGAACGTGAAGTGCGACTGGCCGCTGATTGTGATCGCCATGCATTGTCTCTCGAATCAGAAACGTTCACAGAAAAAGCATCACGCTTGAGTTCTCAGCGCATTCGCACGTTGACTTTTAGATCTCTAGAAACCAGTGAAGAACGTGATGCGCGACTTACGGCTGATCGTGATCCTCATGCATTGTCTCGCGAGTCGGAAACATTCACGGAAAGCGAATCATGCTTGAGTTCCCAGCGTATCCGCACATCCACTTATAGGTCTCTAGAAACCAGTGAAGAACGTGATGCGCGACTTACGGCTGATCGTGATCGTTATATGCATTGTCTCGCGAGTCGGAAACATTCACGGAAAGCGAAACACGCTTGAGTTCCCAGCATATCCGCACATCCACTTATAGGTCTCTAGAAACCAGTTAAGACCGTGATGCGCGACTTACGGCTGATCGTGATCGTCATGCATTGTCTCGCGAGTCGGAAACATTCACGGAAAGCGAATCATGCTTGAGTTCCCAGCGTATCCGCACATCCACTTATAGGTCTCTAGAAACCAGTTAAGACCGTGATGCGCGACTTACGGCTGATCGTGATCGTCATGCATTGTCTCGCGATTGAAGACAGACACTGAAAGCTGCTGGTGTTGATTTGAGAACCGGCTGTTTTTCTCATGGCCAACTTTATGTTGCTTTCTCAAGGGTTAGCCTTCCGGGTTTTATATTCTGGCACCCGACGGAAAAACCAACAATATAGTTTATAAAGATTTTTTTTTAGAATAGTTATGTTAACTAATTGATATTAATTTCGCTTCATAATTTCGGAATGAAAATAATTCTACCTTTTTATTTTAATGAAGTTATAACCTACCTATTGTCTACAACACTCAATCTAAGGTATACCAAACAAAACCGATGAAGGATTTCGATTAAGTAACGCACAGTTCAAACTCTTGCCGAAATTCCTATCGGAACGAGAAAGGGACTGGATCCGCGTACGAAGTCGCGGGCAGAAGCTAGTATATAAATAAAAGCCTCCAGGCATGAAGGGCGTGACAGCTTACATACTTATGCATTGCTGGGTTCTGGTCACATAGCTGTCACTTGCAGTCACAGATGATAAACTAGGACCATCGGAGTAAAATAAATAAATGAGTTAATACTAATAATAACAGTAACCTGTCAGTAAGCTAATTCTGGAGAAAGAACATGAACATTGTCTTGAGTTAATTAGGGCGACCAACTATTCATAGCGTGTAAGTACAGTATAGAGTTCACGCATTCAGATCCCTTTTCTACAAGGCACCCCAACAACAACGCGATACAATGGGATCCTGAATCGCGCTATCTACATTTTCGCGCGACTTTGCACCGACCCATGACCTGTTACATCGGGGTCAGTCGTTTCGAGGAAAATCAGTTCCACCAAGCTGGTCTAAGTTGGTGGTGTAGCCCGGGATGTAGGAGTACAAGGGTTATAGTAAACAAAGGTAGTAAATAAAGTAAATTCTCTCAGATCTGTCTTAAAGTTATATGAATTGTATATGCTGTGGATAACGGTGTGAGTTTCTTTGTTTATGTATGTTATTTGCGCAGATATAATGTGTGACTGTTTGTTTGAACCAAATAAATAAATAAATAATTCAGCAGCGGCGCGTCTTCACTAAGTGCGCTCATCTAAGCTCTACACTCCTGACCACAGGTTGCTACCTCCGAGATGACGTCAAAACGAACGTTCTGCTCGACCTCTCTTTTGTATGCTTACCATTCTTTTACCTATAATATTATAGTTAGTTGACTTGGATATTTCGTTTTTTTTTAAATCTAATTTTGTTTAGGGGCTTTTATCAAGTCAGCCCCAATATCGTATTCGTAATTTCGTATCGATTCATTCACTCACACAGAGTCAGTAACTCAGTAGGTATGTACAATCTATACTTATAATAAATCTGTAGAAGTGAAAATTCTGTACATTGAAAATATCCAAAAAATAAATTGCAGGGGGTGTTACTTGACCGACACCGAACCCAAAAATGTGATTAAAAAAATTTTTGTCTGTCTGTCTGTCTGTTTGTTCAGGCATCACGCAAAAACTACCGGTTCGATTACGATGAAACTTGGTATAATTATTCTTTAATATCCTGGGCACCACACTGGGTACTTTTTATCCCGGAAAAGTATATACAATAAAAAACAAACTTAATTTTGCGGTTCGATCCCTATACCCGATTACCACTGTCTGTACTGTACCAACCGCAAATACTAAGTTTGTCGTAGGTTGGGTCACCCGCAGTGGAGTTCATTTTTATTCCTTTTAGTTTTTAGAGTTATTTAGGTTTATTTTTATATGAGTCGTAGGTATAGATTTTAATTTTAAAGTATAGGTAGTATATTTGATAGTGTACGTAGTGACCGTAGGTTATTTTATAATACTGTTAGGTAGGTTTAGTCATTCGTATAGATATTAGTTTTTAGGGATTTTGCTTATTTATTGAGTTTAGATTAGTTATCATCAGAAATAGGTTTATTTAGGTAGGTAGGTATTTAATTTTCTGTTAGTTTTTTTTTTTTTAAATTAGTTAGGTACTTAGGTAAAGATATCATATAGGTACCCTCTTAATCACCACTAATGAGACACAATTGGTTTTCTATTGTAATTAGCCACAAAGGACCCGCGACATAGATGGCATTCTGGGGAAGCACATACATTTTAGCCTGTTAGCACGTTCCCGTGGGTAAATTTCTGACATCCACGCGGGCGAAGCCGCGGGCAGAAGCTAGTATTGTAATAAGCGCCTACCTACTTTTCATTGGACTCTATGCGACTCTGGTTTGCACGAGATTTGTGTTCATACAAATGTAGGCGTGTAAAATGTCCTGATATGGCCGTGATCTGATGATAGTTTATTTACCAACATAAATCTATATACATACAATAAAATACTTACTTAAAAAAAAAACAATGTAGGTTTTCTCTACATTGTTTTTTTTTTAAATTATATTTTACATCAAATGACCTGTATTTTACTTCCTGCTACTGTGGGTCAAGGGTCTCCTGATATCCACCGACACACGTGTCCGCTCCTCCCCTCATTCCGGTACTTTACCTACCTCAATTCTCCGGTTGGCGCAATGGCGATACACGCGCGGCGGACGCAGGTTCAAACCCCGTAGTTGGGTAAAAAAATTTTTGTTATGCAATATTCATATGCAAAAAGTGCAAATTAGATAGGAGATTAAATAAAGTAAATACAAAACGTTAACATTCAATTATAAAACATTTGTTTTTATATAACTCACTTCAAAATCAAAGTTTTACACTAAGGTCACGCACTCAGATCCCCCTTCTACAAGGCACCCCAACAACATAACGCCATTCGCGATACAATAGGATCCTGAATCGCGCAATCAACATTTTCCCACAACTTTGCATACATACCCGGTCCATGACCTTTTACATCGGGGTCAGTCGTTTCGAGGGAAACCAGTTCCACCAAGCTGGCCTAAGTTGGTGGTGTAACCCAGGGAGTACAAGGGTTATAGTAAACAAAGGTAGTAAATAAAGTAAATTCTCTCAGATCTGTCTTCAGCAGCGCCGCGCCTTCACTAAGTGCGCTCATGTAAGCTCTACACTCCTGACCACAGGATGCTACCTCCGAGATGACGTCAGAACGAATGTTCTCCTCGACCCCTCTTTTGTATACGTATATCATTCTTTATAATAAGTTAGATTGTCCTAAAATTCCGTCCTAAAAGTCCTTCAATCAGCTTACTTGTCATTCTGTATATTTTCCACGTTATGGTCTACGTACAGCACATCAAGCTACTACAATCTGTAAAATGTATTTAATGGAGTTTCAACTTTATCGCTAAGGCATTAAGGTTCAAGGTTGATTGAGAAAAATTGTCAGTTTCGGGTAGCTTGACCTGCTGGCGTCTGTGACATCCACCAACAGAAAACGTTAGGTACGAGGTTTTCTGTTGGTTCCATTAAGGCGCAGATTTCTCGAAAACGGTCAAAAAGTTGTTTTTTAAAGCAGTTTATCTCTTAAACCGTAGATAATTAGGACCTAAAAAAAAAGTATGATATTTTCAAGTCTTATTTTAATACAGTGATCGAGCCCAAATCATAATTAAACATACATTAATGCATCAAAAAAATCTTCAAACAAACCTCTTCTTTGTTTTTAAAAGCAGTTTATCTCTTTATTAACAACAATAATTATAATAAAAAATATACCATAAAATTTCTAATGCCAAACTGCATCCAGTGATCGAGTAGTTTTTAATAAATAGTTAATATCTAATTTTATACGATTTTATAAACGTTTTTACGACATACGCTTGCTCATTTCCTTGCTGCCTGCACCGCGCCAGTGTTCCTTGGAACGTTGTTGAGAACGGACCTGTGTCGCTTTGCTCCGCAGTGGAATTTTTACGTTTTGTACCGTGAAAATAAAAATGGGAAATAAATATAATAGTGGGAAGAGATGGAAAGCTGCTCGTCGAAAGCGTTTACTCCAGAGTGTGCAGAATATAGCACGAAGACTGTAAGAAACTTTATTATATGTACCTACCTAAATAAAGAATGATAAAAATAAATATATTTCTCGTGAATTTAATACTTCTAACTTAGTAATTAATAATGCCTATAGATATAGAGTACACTATATTATAGGCATTGTTACTAAGTTGAAATTGATTTTCCGAATCATAATATCACCTGAGTGACTTGAGACTCACCGAAGGCCACAGAGTAAGTACCTACAGTAGGGTCAGCTGTGCTTCCAATTGTATTTCAATGATTTTATTATTTTAGATTGGCGAATAAGCAAATTGCTACTCAAGAACTGGATGATACTGCTTCTCGATTGGATGATGAGTAAGTACCTACCTACTCATTACAATAGAATGCTTCCTTGGTTTAGTGGTGAAAGGGATATCTTCTCGATCGCGGGTTCGATTCCCACGGGGAATAACAACTTTAGGTGTTGTTTCTAGTTGGGCTAGGACTTTTTTGGGGTCATCCACCGTCGGTAGTGTAGTCAATTAAAATATCCGTTTTTTTTTTGTATACTTTACAGACGGGTGTCGATATCTCAACACGATAAAACAGATTTTATCAACTTACACTTCAAGTAACAACAATAACAGCGGTCTCAGGTCAGTGGGGTCAATGACCCCAAAAATCATTATTTTTTTATTTTGTCTCAAGACATGATGGGTATCGATATCTACTAAACACGACAAAATAAAAAAAAAATGTTTTGTTTGGGGTCAATGACCGCTGTTATTGTTGTTACTTGAAGTGTAAGTTGATAAAATCTGTTTTATCGTGTTGAAATATTATATAGTTTCGCTAGCTAATTTAATTTCACTCTGTATTATTGTTTTATTACTCATAACTACCAGACTGTTAAATACGGGGTAATAATATTAGGCCGGCCACATACAGTCGGAATTCCGTTTCGAAATATCGGTTCGGAATTGAATTTTTTTTTTGACTTACCTACGTATACCTTTTATACGTTCACGTGGATGAATTCGCGGGCATAAGCTAGTGTATATTAAATCAATATTGTATTTTTCCAGTTCTACTATTGAAAAGCCATCATCATCTATTGTTCACAATATTCAAGCAAATCAAAAGGCATTTCAAGAAGAAAACGGAATTTTTCGAATTTCGTATTATTGTTCTAGTCCTGTGGGATTTAGTGATCTATCACTACAACATCTTGATTAAGACATTATAGGGTTTAATGAAATATTTAGTGATCAATCTATTGAATAAAATCTGAACTTAGTATCCGACAACAAATGACAAAGTAATAGATATAAACATACCTATCATAGAATACATTGTATTATTTTCAAAAATAATTGTTGTTTTTTTGCAGTCCTCCTACTGAAAAGCCATCATCATTTATTGAATTCGATGTCATCATCAAAGTAAAGTGTTCATCAAGTAAAATTCAACCTTTGTTCAAAGGCTTACTATTCCATCAACGACTACTTACACGATAAGAATAGTTGGTCGCCCTAATTAACTCAAGACAATGTTCATGTTCTTTCTCCAGAATTGGCTTACTGACAGGTTATTGTTATTAGTATTAACTTATTTATTTATTTTACTTCGATGGTCCTAGTTTATCATCTGTGACTTCAAGTGACAGCTATGTGACCAGAACCCAGCAATGCGTAAATATGTAAGCAGTCACGCCCTTTATACCTGGAGACTTTTATTTAGGTAGTAAGTTTTTATTTACATTTTAATTTTAATTAATTATTTTATGAGTACCTATGTATAGTTTTTATTATATTTGTTGGTATATTGGCATGGCTAGCTGACATATGGCAAATAATTTAATTTTATGTTCTGTGCCTTATAATGTTAATTACTTAACACCCAGTATTGTATACAATCAAGTATCAAGTATTTTCTAACTGAACAGACAGCTGTGCTGCTGGGGGTTTGTTGCGCCACTTCTTCTTCCCAGCGATAGTACTAGGAGTAGGAAGTGGTGAAGGGCGGGCGTTTTTGGGGGACTGTCTTTTGTAATTTTGACGTTCGAAAAGTGCTGATTCTCAGCCTAATTTGAATAAATGACTTTTGATTGTGACTTTGATTTCGATGTAAATTTACACGAAGAACTAGATCAAACGACCTATGAAGCTGAAAGGTAGTTTTCAACATTGTGGATTTTGTTTGATCAAAACCTGCCTGTTTGAATATTATATATGTCGGAGATGGTTATCAAATTAAAATTGTGGGTAGTCAACAGAATTTGTTAAGATTTGTGTTTATTATCAATTTACGTGATTTTTAGTATCAATTATTGTCTTATAAATCGAAACATAATTTATTGAGTAGTCGGTGTACGCCCTAATTGATTTTTGGCAACTTATTGCGATAAATTGTACCCGTTGGTTTTATTCAAAACAACGGATGACGTGTTGCTTTGTTTTTAAAACGGTTTACTTTGTGAAATCACCATTGTTTGTTTATGACAATTATTCTTGTATTATTTGATTATTTTATAATGCAAGTCTTAGTAGATTTAGCGTATTTTAGTGTTTTGTATCAAGTAAACACTTGACGTGCGTCATTGGACAGAGTTGTCGATCATCCTATAAAAGAGCGTGCACTCGTTTTGCTAGTCAGTCGGTCTTCGGATTCGACTCAATACAGAGCACCTGCTCCCGACAAAACTGTCGGTTTACCTGGTACAGCGCTGCTGTATATTTACATAGCTGTGTTGGCTTGCTAAATAGCGAGTAGATACACTTTGTGTTGGGTGGCTTGGCCGCTATACGAACTGTGACCCTAAAGGGTTTGTTCGATTAACTGTTTTTAATATTTACCCATTATTGTGTCTTTTGTATACCTAGTGTATTTTTTTGTGTACTGTAATTTTTATTACAGTTCTCTGTAACTGTTTAGACCATTCTGTTTATCCCAATAACATGGGAACTCCAAAACCTGACGATGTATATACCGCTCGGCACTCCTGATCCTACATCAGAAGCGGGATTAGGTTTAGCCCAGGAATCGCAGGTGGTTGGTGATTCATGGCGAGTAATGTTTAGAGCTTCAGAACCTTAATATGGCTCAGTTGATTGAATCGCTTAAGACTCTGCTCCGTCTACTGTAATTCGCTTGCCTGATTTTGACCCAGACCTACCCGATTCCAATGCTCAATCTTGGAGTACAACCGTTGATATTTGCCTAACAGAAAAGCCTCTTCAAGGTGTCGCTTTTATTATTGCCTTTACTAGCTAACGCATGGTTTTCCCAAGTGTCGTATGCAGGCATGACCTGGACAGACTTTAAGAGTCTCTTCCTCTCTCGTCACTACGACGTTCCCGAAACTGTTGCTGCTACCCTCATTAACCTTCATAATAGTCATCAAAAAAAAAAAAGGAGAATCTTTAGCCGCATATGCCAGTCGACAGGTCACTTCAGTGACATCTAAATGGGATAGCCTGAGTGTCGACAACATTGCTGTTTATTTAAAGGTCCCCATAGAAATATTGGATGGTGATAGATATTTGTTAAAATCTTTGAGTAGCAATATAATTTTCAAATATTCCCATGATCGTGTACGAAAAATGCCTGAATGTCCAGTCACTGATAATGATGATGTCAATGTTGACACTGATGATGATGTTTCATCTGCTACTGACATACTATAGCTGAATGGACAAGATATCTATGTTGATTCTTGTTTCGGATGTCTATGTTGACTCCTGGATTTGGACGCTGAACTTGACGCTTATGCGGGTTGTCTATGTTGACGCCTATACGAGTTGTCTATTCGACTCCAAGTTACTTGTCAAATCCCATGGTGTGATTTTGGCTGGGAGACTATGTCTCTACTTTGATTGAGCTATGTATTGTCTGTAACAGTATGATCATTTTTGAATTATTGCGATGCAACTGCTATTGATTGATTTTATTTAACTAATTCAGGATTTTTCTTTACAACATACCTTTTGTTAAGGCTTTTGTTTGTCAGAAAGGCCGATCGATATTCACTAAGTGATTCAGGATCACACGAGGCCGTGTTGAACGTCAGTTCTGGCCGTGTCGGAGATGGTTATCAAATTAAAATTGTGGGTAGTCAACAGAATTTGTTAAGATTTGTGTTTATTATCAATTTACGTGATTTTTAGTATCAATTATTGTCTTATAAATCGAAACATAATTTATTGAGTAGTCGGTGTACGCCCTAATTGATTTTTGGCAACTTATTGCGATAAATTGTACCCGTTGGTTTTATTCAAAACAACGGATGACGTGTTGCTTTGTTTTTAAAACGGTTTACTTTGTGAAATCACCATTGTTTGTTTATGACAATTATTCTTGTATTATTTGATTATTTTATAATGCAAGTCTTAGTAGATTTAGCGTATTTTAGTGTTTTGTATCAAGTAAACACTTGACGTGCGTCATTGGACAGAGTTGTCGATCATCCTATAAAAGAGCGTGCACTCGTTTTGCTAGTCAGTCGGTCTTCGGATTCGACTCAATACAGAGCACCTGCTCCCGACAAAACTGTCGGTTTACCTGGTACAGCGCTGCTGTATATTTACATAGCTGTGTTGGATTGCTAAATAGCGAGTAGATACACTTTGTGTTGGGTGGCTTGGCCGCTATACGAACTGTGACCCTAAAGGGTTTGTTCGATTAACTGTTTTTAATATTTACCCATTATTGTGTCTTTTGTATACCTAGTGTATTTTTTTGTGTACTGTAATTTTTATTACAGTTCTCTGTAACTGTTTAGACCATTCTGTTTATCCCAATAACATGGGAACTCCAAAACCTGACGATGTATATACCGCTCGGCACTCCTGATCCTACATATATATTTCTAAACCGTCAGTACTTCAACTGAATTTTATATTTTACTTTGTTTTAGGGAAACTGAAAAATTATCGATTGGTGGACGTAAAGTAAACATCAGTAATTTTTTTAAATCACTCCAAGAAATATCAAGCCGGACCTTTAGACTGCGGTTTAAAGTCAATTGAAATCGTATCTGCACGTTTGTCAGGTTGATGACTAAATTCGAATCGGGAATCGGCGCCAATGTTCGCTTACCTGAACAAAATTAATCCCTACATCAATCTTAGTATAGTTTTTAGTATCTTTGATGGTATATTGGCGTGGCTAACTGACATGTGGCAAATAATTTAATTTAATGTTCTGTGTCTTGTAATGTTAATTTATTTAACATACCTATTATTGTATAAGTATTTTTTAACTGAACAGACAGCTGTGCGTGAAGAAGTGGCGCAACAATCTCCCCAGCAGAGTTTGTTGCGCCACTTCTTCTTCCCAGCGATAGCACTAGCAAGTGGTGAAGGGCAGGCGTTTTTGGGGGACTGTCTTTTGTAATTTTGGCATTCGAAAAGTGCTGATTCTCAGACTAATTTGAATAAATGACTTTCATTTTGATTTTTTTTCTTTCTCACTTTCACAATATTTTTCACTTTCTCTCTCACTCTCGCTCTCTTTCTCTTTTTCTTTCATTACAAACTAAAAATTGGACCCTGTATAGTCTTTACTCGGCTGGCAAAATCGGAATTCCGTTCAGAAATATCGATTCGGATTTTCGAAGGCAGCAAATCCATAGAAAAAAAAATTTCGAAGGCAGAAAATTTCGAATGGAGAACTATTGTAAGTACGTGTGAGGTAGTTCCTTGATTTTGTATGAATTCGTTGCCTTCGAAAATGCCGACTCGATATTTTGAAACGGAATTCCGTCCGTATGTGGCCGGCCTTATTGAACTAAAAAGTTTCGAGCCCACGACCGCTTGTGGCTTCTAGATAAACTTCTGGATAATAAATTAAATTGGGGGTCACGGGTTATACACGGGTCCCACAAACCATAATTCCATACATCGGGGCTCAAAGGGCGTATATATAGCACATTTTGGCCAATTAGAGTTATTTACACCATCTTATTCAGTTTTTCTTTCTGTATCGATTTATTGGATTTCGTGAAAAGTCGTGTTCATCCTTTGAGCCCCGAGGTATCGATATAGGGCGCATTGTGGTTCATGGGCTCCATGAACCCAATATGGCATTTGATCTTCGGCCGGCAGATATGTATATTGCTCAGAATTTCCAGTCGATCTATTCTGCGTTAAAAAAAAAAGTAAGAAGGTACTAACTTATTCACTTTTATTTGTGAGCGAAATTGTAGGGAAAAGCTAATTTAATAATAACTGTCTAAATTCTGCCGCCCGGTTACATTGATAATATTTTCTATTTTATTAATATTACGAGTTCTTTGTTTGTAAAAAAATATAAATATACACCACTGCTCTGCAATAAATGCTGTTAGCTACCTATATGTGAGCGTCGCGCGTCGACACTATGGCAGCTAGCCCTATAAAATAGAAACTTCGTGTCCGCTTCGCGCGTAAGTACGATGAGGGGCGCGCGGGGCATTTTCAGCGGTAACGCCCATTTGAGCAAGGGCAACGGCATAATACCGGGCCTTAACAGAGACACCTGAGATGCCTTTCTCTACTTACCTGCTTCAGAGAGAAACACGTCCGGTACTTAGTAGACTAAGAAATACTGTGTTGATGGCAAAGTGCAGGGCCATTCCTTCAGAAATTAAACACTAGCCAGGTAAATATAATAATCTTTATTTGGTATATCATTCAAATATAAAATACTTGTCCGTAACTTTAAGTAGGTAATATTAAATATAATTTCGATTAATTATTTCACACAGAGTCAGTACAATATTGTAATAAGCGCCTACTTTTCATTGATCTCTATGCGACTCTGATTTGCACGAGATCTGTGTTCATACAAATGTAGGCGTGTAAGATGTCCTGATATGGCCCTGCATCCTAATTGCGTAACACACAATCAATCGTAATCTGAATCATTTTGAAGCAAATTGCTAATACATTGCTTCATAAGTTCGAACACGTAAATAACGCAATGAATGTTGTTTAACTGTCAAAATGAAACCGATTTCGATTGATTGTGTATTACGCAATTAGGGTGCTGATCTCACCACCATAAATACATAATATGTGGATATAGTCTGTTCGCCCTGGCCGGAGGCCTTAATTTATTGAGGCACCCACAGGCAAGCCCTGTTAAGCAGACGACAACCTCAAAGGTTGAACTGCGAGATGACATTCCCAAAAAAAAAAAAATAGTCTGTTCGTAAATTCTTACGCAATCACTCACTAAACGGAATTAGTAACATTCATCTGTATTTAGAAGGTTCAACTTTATGTCTCTCTAGTTTTCCAACAATTAATAAATGAATAACTAGCTGACCCGGCAAACGTTTTTTGCCATATAAATTATTTCTAGCTGCCCGGCACTACTTCGTTCGCGTGGTGTCCTACCCCCTACCCTACCTACCCTACCCTACTCCTACACTACTCCTACCCTACTTCTACCCGACTCCAAGCCTACTCCTACACTACTCCTACCCTACTTCTACCCGACTCCAAGCCTACTCCTACCCTACTCCTAATCTACTCCTACACTACTCCTAATCTACTCCTACACTACTCCTACCCTACTCCTATAAGTAAAACGCTGATTGATTGATAGAACCTAGCGAACCCGGCAGACGTCGTCCTGCCCGGTTGAGTCATCATATACCGACAGCAGCGCCACCTACCGGGTCCAATTGTGTATACAAGCCTTGTCCTGACAATAACAAACACAAAAAAAATAATTATCCAATTTGGTGAAGTCGTTCGAAAGTTATGGGCGTACCTACATACATTTCGAAGATCCATTTTTATTTATATAGATAGATAGATATATTAATATTATATTGTAATTTTAAAATCAGCGACATAAATTGAGTTTATCAAATCGCACCTAAAGACAAACCGTTACTAAACGAAAACATAAAATTTTAAACAGGAGCTTAAATAAAAAAATGCACGCCTTTTTCGCAATAGAAATTAAAATCATGGTGCTTATTGAGCCATCTTTTGAGGTGATATAGGAGGTGTATTTATTAGCACAATAACACAAAATTCAGAAAAGTTATTTTTTTCATAGAACATTGTTAATGAAAAAATTCGTTTAGTAGGTAACGGTTTGTCTTTAAAGGTGCGAAATTATCCTCAATTGTCAAATGAAAAGCTTCTTTTTATAATTAGGATTAGGGGTTCAAATAATCAAATCAAAGGACTGAATTTGTAAGTGGCACTACAGATTGACAGATAAGTAGGTACTTTTGGAAAAGGCCACAAGTATTCCGATCCTACAAAAAACCCTTATCTTTAGTGCAGCACTACAGCCAATCTAATTCTCCAATTGTTTCGACGAGTCATGACTGAAAGGGTCGTAGTCCTGCAGGTTCAGCAGTTCAATGGTCACGTCCCACAGTTTCTCCGCTTCGCTCTCACTCTGACATTGTCTTGAAGGAGTACTCTTTGCACAGTCGCTTGAAAAAAAAGAAAATAAATAGTGTACTTACATAAGCACATAAGCAAACTTCCTTGTTCATACAGCCTGCACCCTTATTGCGTAACACACTATCAATCACAGTCTGAATCATTTTGAAGTATATGCTAATCCATTGCTTCCAATGTTTGAAAAACTTGTCTGCTCAACAACGTAAACAACGCAATGAATGTTGTTGAACTGTCAAAATGAAAGCCATTCCTACTGTTAATGTGTTACCCAGCCGTGCTCAGTTATTTTACCTCTGATTTTGCATCACCATCCAAATCACAGTGATCTTTATTCTCATTGTAATAAGGTTGCTGTTGTGTTGCTGCCACTGACGAGTCTGTCAAAATCATTGTGATCTTTGTGCTCGTTACAATAAGGTTGCTGTTTGGTTGCTGCTGTCAGAGGTAAAATAACTGTGAACGGACTGTAGCCCTTTACCTACAAGTTATGAACACAGACCTGTAATAGAACCCACTCTCGTTCTCACACTTCTCGTCAACAGCACAGTATATGCTGGTCTGAGCGCCGCACCGGGGCGTCTTCCAGCACCAATTGAGCAGAAAGGTCTGGAACCCGAACGTGACCAAGCCCCATGCCGTCTGCGGGAAGTGGCGCCCGATACTGGTCTTCACGACACCCGGGTGCACGCTGTATGTCGACACACCTTGTATGTTGTGTTCCTGAAATTTATAAAAAATACCATATTTGAATTCATAGTGCACTGACTGGACAGGTCCTCTAAAACTGTTTGGTTCTTTCCTCAAAAAAACCATCTCAGACATTAATCTACATGGTCTTCACATGATCTGACCAAGATTATGTCTGGACTTTAAAAGAGACTGTGACGTCTGAGTTTGTTTCGGCCTTTCTTCTCAGACTAGTCAGATAGGAAACGCCGAACTCATCTTGTTTTAAAATATGATTGACGTGTAAAAGTGTTTGTACAAACCTACTTACAAAAAATAAAATCATTTATCAAATCATTTATCAATCATTTATCATTTATCAATCATAATCTAAATGTCTGGTAGGTCGGTAGGTAGGCATACTAAAAATAAAGCTATTTTTTTTTTTTTTTGTTTGAACGCGCTAATCTCTGGAACTGCAAGTTCGATTTGAAAAAAACTTCTCTTTTGCATTGGATAGCCCAATTCTTAAGGAAGGTTATAGGCTATTTAACATCACGCTACGATCCTTAGGAGACAAGCAAAAAGAAAAAAAAAGTCAGAAATAACGCTATGCGAAGTAATAGCGCGGGCGGGCGATGGGATGCAACGCGGTGGGTGGCAGGAGTGGCAAAATGCCACGGGCCCCTAGCCAGAGGGGGCCCCCGGCCCGAGAGGGCTATGAGCACAGGAGGATCCTAACATACCTAAGTACAGAAATGCAAACTTTTTCGACCACTAGAACAAAAGCAGTCAGGTATTCATTTTGTAGGGGAAATTACGAAATCTACGCGGACGAAATCGCGGTGGCGGGCGAAGTGAAAGTAAAAATATAAAAAAATAACGATGGTTGAGCTTCTTTACATTGAGGGAGGGCGGCCCTACCAATCCCATAAAGCCACGGGCCCCAAAGGGTATAGTTACGCCACTGGTCAGGAGGCGAAATTTCACGCGATCCGAGGCTTTTCGTGGTCGCTGTTGCATCCTAACTACCTACTCTTAATTCTTTAACTTTTCTGCATAAGTCGACCAAATTATTCCTATTTCTGTATGAAGGGTCAACATTAAATCTAGCTTACCTGCAACTGGATGCTGACATTTTCGAGGGTCATATGTTCGATTCACGGAAAGTCGACTGAACGATTGTTCGATGGATTGCTCTTTCGAATGAGTTTTAGTTATTATAAAGTTTAATAATAGAAATAAAATAAAATAAAAAATGAATTTTCGTCACATACTATTTCATACATAATCGAGGAAATCAAACACTTGAAATATATCGTACGTTCTTCCCGTAGATTTGAAAATTATTATGAGAAGCGACTTGGATTCATTTGTTCCCGCAAGAAACCTCAATTTTGTGCGAAAATCGTAACGTAAATGGTTTTTTTTTTATAATAAACAATTTTCCCATCATTTGTGCTTTATTATCTTCCTTTTCATCAAATTTCATGTTTCTAAATCTACGGGAAGACAAGAATTACAAAAGACATGGGACGTTAAAGGTCGGTAGCGCGGCAAACTTTGAATAGCCTACTGGCGGCAAATGTGTAAATCCGCCCCTGGACACGAAACAAGTATGCAGTTCCTATATACAAATGGAATACAAATGAGTATGTAGCTTAGGTAGGCCGTAGCGCATGGCTCATCAGATCAACACGACTCTCCTACTACTTACGGAGTTAGGTCACGTATTTTTGCATCAACTGCACTCTCTGCCTTGACATAAACACATAATTATTATGTAGTAGGTAAGTCTCACAACAATTACCATAACCTACTAACACAGCGGAATCAACATTGATGGGTACCTACGGACCTACTCATTCTTCAAAATTATCGCATTGACCCATCTGTCTTTGAGATAGGTACTTTTTCTCCGATAAACAGCTTCAGAACCATCAATACATATAATAAAATCGTAACTGGTCGCTGTCTGTACATAGAACTATGGAAGATATACAAAAAAAACTATTATCTATATACTTATAATAAATCTGTAGAAGTGAAAATTCTGTACATTGAAAATATCCAAAAAATAAATGGCAGGGGGTGTTACTTGACCGACACCGAACCCAAAAATGTGATTAAAAAAATTTTTGTCTGTCTGTCTGTCTGTTTGTTCAGGCATCACGCAAAAACTACCGGTTCGATTACGATGAAACTTGGTATAATTATTCTTTAATATCCTGGGCACCACACTGGGTACTTTTTATCCCGGAAAAGTATATACAATAAAAAACAAACTTAATTTTGCGGTTCGATCCCTATACCCGATTACCACTGTCTGTACTGTACCAACCGCAAATACTAAGTTTGTCGTAGGTTGGGTCACCCGCAGTGGAGTTCATTTTTATTCCTTTTAGTTTTTAGAGTTATTTAGGTTTATTTTTATATGAGTCGTAGGTATAGATTTTAATTTTAAAGTATAGGTAGTATATTTGATAGTGTACGTAGTGACCGTAGGTTATTTTATAATACTGTTAGGTAGGTTTAGTCATTCGTATAGATATTAGTTTTTAGGGATTTTGCTTATTTATTGAGTTTAGATTAGTTATCATCAGAAATAGGTTTATTTAGGTAGGTAGGTATTTAATTTTCTGTTATTGAGTTTTTTTTTTAATTAGTTAGGTACTTAGGTAAAGATATCATATAGGTACCCTCTTAATCACCACTAATGAGACACAATTGGTTTTCTATTGTAATTAGCCACAAAGGGCCCGCGACATAGATGGCATTCTGGGGAAGCACATACATTTTATCCTGTTAGCACGTTCCCGTGGGTAAATTTCCGACATCCACGCGGGCGAAGCCGCGGGCAGAAGCTAGTAGGGAAAAAAACTATTATTATCTATATCTATACTTATAATAAATCTGTAGAAGTGAAAATTCTGTACATTGAAAATATCAAAAAAATAAATGGCAGGGGGTGTTACTAGACCGACACCGAACCTAAAATTGTGATTAAAAAAATTTTTGTCTGTCTGTCTGTCGGTCTGTCTGTCTGTCTGTCTGTTTGTTCAGGCATCACGCAAAAACTACCGGTTCGATTACGATGAAACTTGGTATAATTATTCTTTAATATCCTGGGCACCACACTGGGTACTTTTTATCCCGGAAAAGTATATACAATAAAAAACAAACTTAATTTTGCGGTTCGATCCCTAGACCCATTACTGTGTCAACCGCAAATAATAAGTTTGTCGTAGGTTACGTCACCCGCAGTGGAGTTCATTTTTATTCCTTTTAGTTTTTAGAGTTATTTTCATATAAGTCGTAGGTATAGATTTTAATTTTAAAGTATAGGTAGCATATTTGATAGTGTACGTAGTGACCGTAGGTTATTTTTTATTACTGTTAGGTAGGATTAGTCATTCGTATAGATATTAGTTTTTAGGGATTTTGCTTATTTATTGAGTTTAGATTAGTTATCATCAGAAATATGTTTATTAAGGTAGGTATTTAATTTTCTGTTATTGAGTTTTTTTTTTAAATTAGGTAGGTAGGTACTTAGGTAAAGATATCATATAGGTACCCTCTTAATCACCACTAATAAGACACAATTGGTTTTCTATTGTTATTATCCACAAAGGGCCCGTGAGATAGATGGCATTCTGGGGAAGCACGTATATTTTATCCTGTTAGCACGTTCCCGTGGGATAATTTCCGACATCCACGCGGGCGAAGCCGCGGGCAGAAGCTAGTGAACGAAATATAATATAAACCAAAACAATGATTTTTAGAATTTTTGTCTGTTTGTCTGTACGTTTATGCACGCTAATCTCAGAAACGGCTTAACCGATTTGAATGCGGTTTTCACTAGTGCGTTTTAGTGTCTGTTTCATTACAATCAGTTCATAAACAAAAAAGTTATATCAATCTAAAGAATAACATATAAAATTCTATAGAATATCCGATCAGATGAATTGGCTGAAACTTTACGTTGGTATTACCTATCCATGAAGTATATAATACAATGAGAAATGAGTGAGAAACTCGATGGCTTTGTGGTCTTAGTGCTAACGAAGGCGCTAACTCATGTTAAGCAACCCCGGTCGTGGTTCCAACTAGGATGTGTGACCACAATTGGCACTGATACATCAACGCACAGCCTAAACCGCTGGTTCTGGAGACATGAAATTTGGAGGGTGTGTTCTTCGTGAAAAGTATTTATCCACTAAGAAAGGGTTTTTCGAAATTCCTCCCCTAAGAGGGTGAAATGGGGGGATTTTGTTTGTATGAAAAATCTTATTCTTCAAGTTAATAAACTTAAAACTAGGCACGAATACTTATCTAAGTAAATTATGAAGTTTGCCATATTTGTTTTTCTTAACTACCCCCTAAAAGGGGATTGGGGGGTTTTAAAGTTTGTATGGAAGAATTTTATTTATAACTAGCTTTTGCCCGCGGCTTCGCCCGCGTGGATGTCGGAAATTATCCCACGGGAACGTGCTAACAGGATAAAATGTATGTGCTTCCCCAGGATGCCATCTATCTCGCGGGCCCTTTGTGGCTAATTACAATAGAAAACCAATCGTGTCTCATTAGTGCTGATTAAGAGGGTACTTTATATGATATCTTTACCTAAGTACCTACCTAATTTAAAAAAAAACTCAATAACAGAAAATAAAATACCTACCTACCTAAATAAACCTATTTCTGATGATAACTAATCTAATAAACAAAATCCCTAAAAACTAATATCTATACGAATGACTAATCCCACCTAACAGTATTATAAAACACTATATACTACTTATACTTTAAAATTAAAATCTATACCTACGACTTATAAAATTAAACCTAAATAACTCTAAAAACTGAAAGGAATAAAAAGGTCGCACAGATAATACTGCGGGTGACGTAACCTACGACAAACTTATTATTTGCGGTTGGTACAGTAATCGGGTCTAGGGATCGAACCGCAAAATTAAGTTTGTTCATTATTGTATATACTTTTCCGGGATAAAAAGTACCCAGTGTGGTGCCCAGGATATTAAAGAATAATTATACCAAGTTTCATCGTAATCGAACCGGTAGTTTTTGCGTGATGCCTGAACAAACAGACAGACAAAAATTTTTTTAATCACATTTTTGGGTTCGGTGTCGGTCTAGTAACACCCCCTGCCATTTATTTTTTTGATATTTTCAATGTACAGAATTTTCACTTCTACAGATTTATAGATAGACTAGCTTCTGCCCGCGGCTTCGCCCGCGTGGATGTCGGAAATTATTCCACGGGAACGTGCTAACAGGATAAAATGTATGTGCTTCCCCAGGATGCCATCTATCTCTATGCCAAATCAGAAGTTCAGTGGTTTAGGCGTGAAAATGTATAACATACAGTTTCAAGTTCAAATCCTCCCCTTAAAAACTGAATTACCCCTTTTTATCCCGTCAGTGGTAAATTTTCGACAACTTTACATACTTATTATTAATAGCTGTGCATTGCGGGTGACGTAACCTACGACAAACTTATTATTTGCGGTTGGAACAGTAATCGGGTCTAGGGATCGAACCGCAAAATTAAGTTTGTTTTTTATTGTATATACTTTTCCGGCATAAAAAGTACCCAGTGTGGTGCCCAGGATATTAAAGAATACTTATACCAAGTTTCATCGTAATCGAACCGGTAGTTTTTGCGTGATGCCTGAACAAACAGACAGACAGACAGACCGACAGACAGACAGACAAAAATTTTTTTAATCACATTTTTGGGTTCGGTGTCGGTCTAGTAACACCCCCTGCCATTTATTTTTTTGATATTTTCAATGTACAGAATTTTCACGTCTACAGATTTATTATAAGTATAGATAAACTTGAAACTTGACAAGAATACTCTCCAAGTTTATCATTATAAGTTTTTTAAAACTACCCCTCAAAGCCCCATATATGGGGCTGTTAAAGTTTGTGTAGAAGAATTTGAACGCGCGGTCCAATTAACTCGATACTCAGTATGTATATTTAAAACCATCTATATCTATTCTATACTTATAATAAATCTGTAGAAGTGAAAATTCTGTACATTGAAAATATCCAAAAAATAAATGGCAGGGGGTGTTACTTGACCGACACCGAACCCAAAAATGTGATTAAAAAAATTTTTGTCTGTCTGTCTGTCTGTTTGTTCAGGCATCACGCAAAAACTACCGGTTCGATTACGATGAAACTTGGTATAATTATTCTTTAATATCCTGGGCACCACACTGGGTACTTTTTATCCCGGAAAAGTATATACAATAAAAAACAAACTTAATTTTGCGGTTCGATCCCTATACCCGATTACCACTGTCTGTACTGTACCAACCGCAAATACTAAGTTTGTCGTAGGTTGGGTCACCCGCAGTGGAGTTCATTTTTATTCCTTTTTTGTTTTTAGAGTTATTTAGGTTTATTTTTATATGAGTCGTAGGTATAGATTTTAGTTTTAAAGTATAGGTAGTATATTTGATAGTGTACGTAGTGACCGTAGGTTATTTTATAATACTGTTAGGTAGGTTTAGTCATTCGTATAGATATTAGTTTTTAGGGATTTTGCTTATTTATTGAGTTTAGATTAGTTATTATCAGAAATAGGTTTATTTAGGTAGGTAGGTATTTAATTTTCTGTTATTGAGTTTTTTTTTTAATTAGTTAGGTACTTAGGTAAAGATATCATATAGGTACCCTCTTAATCACCACTAATGAGACACAATTGGTTTTCTATTGTAATTAGCCACAAAGGGCCCGCGACATAGATGGCATTCTGGGGAAGCACATACATTTTATCCTGTTAGCACGTTCCCGTGGGTAAATTTCCGACATCCACGCGGGCGAAGCCGCGGGCAGAAGCTAGTAATAAATATAAAGTTTATCAGGATTTTTCGAAAATTTACCCCTGACGGGGTGAAGAGGGTTAGCCAATTTCACAGGGAAGTATTTTATTACGTGGCTTGATTTACTTGAAAATCGGTATAAATCGTGGGGGTTAAACTACTCTTCAGGAATGGTTTAAGGGGTGTCAAAGTTTCTATGGAAATGTTTTGACAAGTAGTCGAATTAATTTAAAACAAAAGAAAGAATCATATTGTGTTTTAGGGTTTTTCAAAAAACAACCCCTGCGGGGGTGAAAAGAGTTAATACAGTTTAACGAGCCAGATTTAACTGCGAAAAACAATTGAAACGTACCAAACGATTTATAAAAAAAAAACAGTGAAAAGGGGGAACATAGTTTATAATATTATAAACAATTTCATTCCTTTGATTTATAAACTTGAAGCTTTTCTGAATAAATTATAAGATCTTAATCCTAATTAGGTAATTAAGATTAAGATCTTATAATTTATTTAGGTACCAAAAACTACCTTTTGAAGGGCGGAGGGGGTCTTAAAAAATTTAGGAGAAAGTACGAAATCCACGCGGACGAAGTCACGGTTAAAGTGCTATGTATGTATAAAAAAAAATAGAAGCATGGCAGTCTCGGTAGCATGTTCCAGTGGGATAATTTCCGACATCCACGCGGGCCAAGCCGCGGGCAGAAGCGAGTATATCTTATAGATAGAGTATAATCATAATTGGCATTCATATTTATATCTATTTAAATGGCATTTAGGTATGTTTTTAGAACTGGAACTGATGGTTAAGATGCTAAAAATATCTAATCATAACCGGAAAAGTGACAAAAAAGACAGGATGGGCATTACAATAAAGTGAGCCATTATAGAGTCTACAGACTATTCAAAATTACAAAACAAAAAACTAGTATATATATGAATCTTACTAATTAACTCGATAATCTAAATAGCTACCTTAAGTTTGAGATCCAGAGCCTTGGCAAACAGAATGTTGGCAATTTTACTGTTTGAATAAGCTTGCAGTGGAGTGTACTTTGTCTTCGTAAAGTTGATGTCGTCTAGGTCCAGTTTGTAAACTGAAATACATTTACAAGTCGAATTATGGCAAGCAACAAGTAACTAGGGTCTTATAAAACATACCGCAAAAGGGGCAGGTCTGTACTGGTAGATCTACTTACAAGACGCCTTCAAAACCAAGTGGTTAGGGGTTGCTACACAATATACCAGCGGCAGTGCAACAGAGAGAAATGATGCAGCACGGCTCCTACTCAGTGTGCCAGCGGCATATGCGCGACCAGGGACAGCGGTACGGCTGCAGGCCACAGAGTAGAGCGAGTGGTGCCTTAAGGAACCACTCACCCGAACATATTCACTTACACTGGTGAATCAGAGACGAGACGAACACAATTCTCGACGGGCCACTTTGAATAAGTAGCGGCAGAAGCAGTAGTGTGAGCAGCGCATGTCCGAGGTGGTTGGAGGCGAGGTGCGTCTCGAAACCGTCCTGCGTGCGGCTCGCGGGACACATCATGACGCCGGCGTTGCACACCACACCGCGCAAGCGTAGGGCGCGTGACGTCACGCGCGCACAGAATGCACGCACGCTCTCCACGCTGCACAGGTCTAACTCCTCCACCTCCAACTGTCCCGTGCCCTGCTGCCCTCGTGTGGAATGCTCTATATCTTCTTTGGCTTCTATCGCTGTTACGATGTTACGACATGCCATTATCACGCGAGCGCCTGCAGGATAAAATTACTTTTGGAAATAATCAAGTCCTAAACTAGTTGGGTGCCAGTGATCAGACCTAAATCATCCAAAAGTGCATCCTGCGAGAGCGCGAGTTATTATACATCACTTTAAGTGCCTATTTGTAGTACCACTATAACAAAACAACATTAAAGATTTGCCTACTTAATTAAGCTAAATCACAACTTTTTTTTTATATAAAACGTTGCCCCATTCTAGGAATTACTCCTGATCGTGGGTGCGTTTACAATACAAACATTTAAAATCACATACACAAACAGCCAGACCCGGAACCTGTAGGCAGTACAAATATTTGTTCCGTGCGGGAATCGAACCTGCGACACGCAGCGCAGCAGCCAATCGCTTAACCACTGCGCCAACCGTGCCGTCACTGCGCCAACTGCACTTACCTCTTCTGTAAAAATCGGCAGCAATCTCCCTGCCCATCCCCGTGTTGCTACCCGTCACTATGATAGTGAACCCCTCTAGCCTTCTCTCACTTTTACACCAGCCGCTCAAGTAATCCATTACTGATTCTAGAACAAATCACTTTTATAATTTTATTATTTTCCACGCGATTTCAATTAGAATTAGTTGTTGATTACTTTACATTGTTTTCTGTAGTGATTAAATGACTGGTTTGTAAAATGTATTTATATGAGGTGGGTGAGTGAGGGCTCATTAAGATAAATTTTCATTTAGTCTCTGTACAACGCGACGACTTCGGAATCTAAATATTATTTTGTAATTTAGCGTACCTATTATTGGATGCAGTACACACGGCTACACATCAAGCTATGCAAACCAAAGTGAGGCCAAGACAAACTGGTTTTGTATAGCTTGACGTGTAGCCGTGTGTACCTGTTCCTTCTTAAGAACTGGATTTTCGGTACTGGACTTGGAACCGGGATTTCCCGGGAAATTCGGTACTTTCGGTATTTACGTACAGGCGCCAAGCACATCAAGCTACTACACTACAATCTGTCAAATTTATTTATTAGATTTTCAACTTTATCGCTAAAGCATTAAGGTTCAAGGTTGATTGGGAAAATTTGGCAGTTTCGGGTAGCTTGACCTGCTGGCGTCTGTACAAATGTCGCTATTAATTTATTGTATGAAGGGCACGTGTGCGTGCACACTACATATAATTATCTAAATCTGTCGAAAAATTAACTTATTAGTTTATTACAAATGTAGGTTGGTTGGTGTAGTTAATAAAGCTATGTATTATTCGAAAATCTATAATTTACAATAATCTTCAGAACACAATCACAACCGAATTTAAATGCTTTTTTGAGATCAAATTAGGAAACATTATCAAATAGAACTTAAGTTCGAGGTATATTTCGAATGAGCATTTTTTCGTCACGTAATCACTTTGTTTTTTCCACTATAGAATAAGTCTTTTACGTTACATAATCACTTTGTTCCTTCCACTATAAGTATCATTAAACAAACATTAGTAAAACAAAACTATAATGCTTTTTCGAGATCAAAATAACAAAAAACTATAAAATTCAACAAAATTTGAGGGTAACAAACGTTATTCTCTTCAAAATAAAAGTAAAGTATCATTAAATAAACAAATTTAGCAAAACAAAAATAAAATGCTTTTTAGAGATTAAGATAACAAAAAATTATAAAATTAAACATTTGAGCATGCAAATTGTATGACGCGAAAATTCTCAGTATTTTAAAAATGTTTTATATTATGCCGAAGCCCGAAAGTCTGACAACCAGTCTTACCAAGGGGTATCGTTATCGTATTACCCAGTAACTGGGTTGTGGAAGTCAGATAGGCAGTCGCTCCATGTAAAATACTGGTATCAGCTGCATCCGGTTAGACTGGAAGCCGACCCCAACATAGTTGGGAAAAGGCTAGGCAGATGATGATGATGATTAACATTATTGTATTATAAAAAAGTAGTTTACTGAATATGATTTGTTACTTTTTATTGAAAAAAAGAAAGAAAATAATAAAGTACCGAAAGTATAGAAAGAACCGGGACTACGAAATGAAGACCCGGTACCGGATTGCTTAAAAAAAATCCCGGGATTTCCCGGTATTTTCGAGACCGGGATTTCCTAGGAGCATGCCCATGTACCTATACCTAAACTTAAATAAATAATACGTAAAAACCCGTCGCTTAGTTTAGAGAAACTAGTTTTTGCTTTTTTGCTGTGACGACCTTCTGCATAATAGAGTAGTCGTATCAAACATTAAAATTGCAATCTAAGAAAACCTAATAGTCTTCCGTTGGCGGCAAACGGGTGAGGTCAACCTTAGCAATGGCGGCTGTTTCTACATTTTTTTTGTAACGCAGGTTGTGGAGGGTATCTATACTGTGTGGTCTTCTCCATACAGAGCTACTAGGAACTTCGCCATGCGATGGTTTGGTGGGTAAATATAATAAATACCTAATTGATACAATTTCTGGAGAGCTGTATCTCGGTAAGTATTGAACCTACAGAGCTGGTTCTGATTTCAAATAGAAGCAATTTTTTTTAAACGCATCGTTTACGACAGTGGTGGCGTAGCATGGGTTGGCACCTGGGGCGACTTTCTATTGAGCACCCTCAAATAAAACGGATAATACTAAACGTACTTACGTGACTTTATTTTGCTAAAATATTCGATGACAATATAAAAAATTTACTTTTCTGTCCTTTTCAATGGACAATATGGATAGACTGGTAAGTCGTGTTTGGCTCATTGTAGATCTTAAGTAAGATTTATCAACTTTAATTTTGAGAAACTTATTTCACAAGAAGCCACCGAAACGCAAATAGGTACCTAGTTAAAAAAAATCTTAGATACAGCACTAGACTTGGAACGGACTCAGAATAGTCCCATTTTGCAATAAACAGAAGCTCCAGTTAGTCCATTGGACTGCTTCTAGAAGAGAAATGCTGGCGGCTTCCAAGTGGCGCCTCAGTCGTAAAGTTTCCAAAATAATGTCCTCTGCAGAAAATTCATCATAGATTTTAGTAAGATTTGAAACTATACCACGAAGTTCTTCTTCTGTTGACGTAAGCAGAGTTTTAGTCTGACTGAACAACACCAAATGTTATGAGACTGTCATCCATTGCTCTGTAAAGATGCTCTAGTTTTTCGTAAAATCTATCAAGACATTCTAAAATAGCTCTCTGCAACTCTTCTAGCAATGTTAGTCCAGCATCTTGGGACATTTCTCCTGGCATACGTTTTCGAAATCTCCTCCTTCCTCTTCTTTCAACGGAAATATTCTCACATTTTTCAGCTGCGTAGGAAATAGCTCTTTTCACTATTTGGGATACGTTGTTTGAAGAAAAAATTTTAGGGCTTTGATTTTTATGACACATTTTTCGAGCGATAGCCCAGATGTTTGCATATACTTTTGTGTCTGATTACCTAACTTCTTGTAGGACTGACTTCACACCAAAAAGAGAGGTAGCATAAAAAACTGAAGTCACACAAATCTGGTAAGAGTGTGGATGCTGCTTCTCTTGTATCAACGTTTTCTGCTGCTGGGATCACACGTCTTCGAGTGTTGATACAAGTTTATCAAAATTATTCTTCAGTGATTTAACAGCATTGTGATGAGCACTCCATCTTGTCTGCACTAGTCTTTTGACCGATACGCCTACGTGCTTTTCATTAGCATTTAATCCCATCGATGTGTGGATGACGTAAAGAACGTTTAAACTCTTTCTACTGTTCCAAAAATGTTACACTTGAACTAACACTCCCGAAAGAGTGCACCCCACATAGATTTAGCGAATGATTAGCAAAACGCATAAACAAGGCTTTAGGATTGTGTTCTTTAATTATTACTTGTACACCACCATGAACTCCTGCCATGGTTGCAGCGTTATCATTTCCTTGTGCCACCCCTATTATCATATTGTTGACACCCCTTGATGCTTGGCACCCGGGGCGGACCGCCCCCACCGCCCCCCCTTTACGCCGTCACTGGTTTAGGACTTATATTGAGAATACCAAAAAACGATGTGACTCAGGCTGGCTGGACAAATCTTCAAAATAGCTTGCATTTAACTAGGTCAATAACTGTCACTTTATGTAACGGCTAAACACCCTTATTTCGGAATTTGTAACGCTACAGAATCTTAGATAATCGATCTAAAACGTGTCCAGCCAGCTTGAATAACCACTTTTCGCTGGTCTCTCAATCTCGGTAACCGAAGTGATTTTGACGAGGTTTTGCATATCAACGGGCGTTACATAAATTTGTAACAGGCATCGAGCTAAAAGTTTTGTGATACGTACAGCGGTTGAGTAGAAAAATGCAAAAATCTGTGTCCAGCCAGCTTGAATTTACGTATAAAACTTCTGGCTGGCACTTCCGAATCACAATAACAGGAGCGTTTTCGAATATAGTTACTTTACTAACATAGTGACGCAATTTGTAACAGTAATAACGTTTGATTTATGGCGTCACATGTACCTAAGGGTTTACGAGAAATCAATAAAAACTTAATGTCCAGCCAACCTGAGTTCAAGCTGGCTGGACTTGTGTCCAGCCAGCTTAGCCCTATAGGATCTAGGACCACTTTGTTGTTCATACGACCGTCCTGCCTGTCTGTCAGTCTGTTAAGACCTTTTTTCTCAGGAACGCTTCCAAGTATCAAGTTGAAATTGATATCAAATACGTAGGTCTACGGTCCATTTTGGCGCTCGAAAAAATCTAGCTTCTAAGTCAACACAATAAAAAATACGAACATTTATGCGACATAATTTTGGTACTCGCAAATATACATTCTTTAAAACGGGGCTATCATATTTGAATGCGTTTACAAAATTACGTGCCTTTGCACTGAGATCTCTCGTATGACGCCAACCGTGGGTTCAGCAGACAGGTCATGGTGTATGAATGCGTACCTAGATAAAAGTCAGAGTGACTGTATAGGTATTGAAAAAGTTTTTTTTTTTTTTTAAGTTGCATGTAGCGTAAACTGAACTTTATTGTGTAGGAATTAAAGTTATTTTTCCATTAATTCATATTTGTTTACATGTATGGCCATTAAATCGCCAACGCAGTTTAGGTAATTGTTTATTTTAGGCAGTAAAAACCTTAAAATCTTTTATTTTTTATCATATTTTAATGTCAGGATTAACTAAGGGGAAAAATCCAACATAGACAAAAAACCCCGAAGTCTTTATTAATGCAAAAGCAGAGAGTAGTTATGTAGACATTTTTATTTATTATCAATAGGGAATTAAAATATTTAAAAAAAAATACCTTGATCCCTAGACACGATGAGATGTGTATAAAATTTTTACTTACTAGTTAGTTAAAAGGTTGTTTTAAAAAGGTTTTTTATTGATAAAATAAATGCAAACAAATACAATGGCCTGACACCATGAAGTTATAGATACCTGACACTTTATAGTTCAGGTGAAATTCATCTAACCTTTATAGAATGGGGCCATATATCAAAAGTCATGTGCAAGACCCTAGGCAAAACTCGACTACGTAAGTATTACTAAGTAGATCTACTTAAGGTAATATCGAAATAATACAAAATAATAATGCTTTAAAAACATCCAAATATATTTCAAAGTGTAAAATTGTAAAAATACATATCTTATAAATGCGAAAAATCTATAACAACATTAATTTTAATTGCACTTAAAAGTAACAGATTATATTTTTGAGCCTTAGTTTTAAAAGTAGATACAGACGCCAGCAGGTCAAGCTACCCGAAACTGTAAAATTTTCCCAATCAACCTTGAACCTAATGCTTTAGCAATAAATAGGTATTGAGAATAAGAATTCAATAATAGAGAGAGAATACTGTCTAATAGAGCGTCATCACAGATAACGTGAAATACAGAAACTCTATTACTTATATCCTAGAAACCATTTAATCCCAACCACCGATTATTTTAACAACGGCATGACGATCACCATAATTATTACTTACATCAAAATATTATATAAAAATTGTGTTATGTGTACTTATAAACTATAGTCGTTATTAAAAATACTAACGAGTCAACACAGGGGCCCGTGAATAAAACTTAATACAACATATAAAAATGTTATTAAATCGCACTGGATTAGCCTCATTTAAGGGGGATGCGCTAGGTAGCGCGCGAAATTCAAATTTTCTTACGTTTTTTGCAATTTGCAGGTCAGTGTCAGGTTGCATGTCGAACAAAATATGATACGCGAGCGAAACAAGTATGTACGCCGCTCACGAGTGCGCTCCGCACTCTCAACCTCATCGCTGAGGACATAGATATATTCTGTTGCGCTTTGGGTGAATTTACAAGAACAGCTATGTATAGAATTTGCTATGCTAAAAAACAAATACCTTGAACTGTGTAATTATGTTAATTGTAAGTGTGCTACAATATCGCATTGGGTCTAGCCTGTAAGGATATTTGTATGTTTAGAGTAAATAAATAAATAAATGTATTTGAAAAACTTGAATTTTTCGGGCTACCCTGGCACTTGCCCCTTAACTATATATTTATTTACCATAGACTCGAAAAAAAAAGAAGCCTCATACAGAATGGACGGATTCGTTTTGGTGACTTATTTTGGTTGGCTACTTTGTAATCGGTAAAAAAATCACGTCATAATGTCGGATAGACTGCCACTAGACCATAGATGTCAGTATTGCTACAACCAATCATAGTGAAGAAATTTAAGAACAATTGGAAATGACGCATATCCTTACGGACCGATAGCCTTTAGATGTGTCGCATGTACTGTGCGGTTATTACGCCAAAACCCGCGACTAGCTGCGGAAATATTTTGAGGCCTATTATTGCCGACTTGTACCAAATTAAAGCTCCAGTATTTTATTCGGCAAGTAACCAAACAATTTGTTACAAACCCACATGTGTCCAAAGTGGATAGGTGGCTTAAATACACATGATTGCATTAATTCCTTCAGCAAGTCAAAGAGCTAGTGGATAGGTGGCTTAAATACACATGATTGCATTAATTCCTTCAGCAAGTCAAAGAGCTCAGCAAGTGGAAGCATCAACAGAACCTTAGCGCTCTTATTCTCGAGCCAGTGTAATAAGAAGCTAACTGGGATCGAAATACAGTTCTTATTACAATACTAACCACACAGTCCTGTACTAAGACCTAATTTTTGTATCAAGAACTTTACAGTTGTCGGAATAAAGTTCGTAATTCAAAACCTATCTCGAGGGTTGGCACCTGTGCCATCGCCGGCGATTATAGATAACAGCTAATAAGAACGAGTTGTTTGTATATCTCGTGCCGCGGTTAGTTAGTGGATGGGTGACCATCTTTACATACTAAGACCGTTAAGGCGTTGGTCTCGGCTGTCAGTCGTGGAGCTTTGACAGTCGATACTGGTAGTAGAAGCCCGAAAGTCTTGTAACCAGTCTTTCCAAGGTATCACACTGGACCTACAATCTTTTGTACGTTTCTTGAGCGCGGAAACAGTCGATAGCTCATCAGCTCCTCGTCGACGATGGGACAGGTGGCTTAACTTAGCTCGGGGTAAAGTTAGATCTCGTGTTGTAATAAGACGGTTAATAACTTAATGCTTAGAAAATGTTAACCTTAAGTTAAACAGTTTTGACTCCCGGATCATTGGCTGTAATAATAATAATAATAATATAATATCCCTGGACATTTTCACACAGCGCCATCTAGTCCCAAGCTAAGCAACCTAATGCTTGTGTTATGGTAACAAGATGGCTGATAAACTACTTATATACATATTTTTTTTGTAAATACATACATATTATAGATAGAAAAACACCCAGACTCGGAACAAATACATGTAGGTCATACAAATATTTGTTCCGTGCGGGAATCGAACCCGCGACACGCAGCGCAGCAGTCAATCGCTTAACCACTGCGCCAACCGGCTGTGAAGGGGTCGTAGTCTCCTAACTTCACCAGCTCGACGGACATGTCCCACAGCTTCTTCGCATATTCGTCGTTTGCTCCCTTCGGCGCAGGAGCGGTTACTGCACAATCACTGGAAAAAGGAGGTAAGATTAATACGTGCCTATCAAAAAGGCTCCGGTCACGTGGTCTGTACTGAAAATATATAATTTTACGCGTGAATTATGTCCTTTATTTAATTTAAATACTTATAAAAACAGTTTTAAATATGTTTATAAACAAAAAAAAAAACTTAACTATTATTGTTTTATCTTATTTACATAAGTTTGTTTTCACTTATGAATCTATATCTACATACGAATAATAATGCTAAAGAGTCTTTTTGTTAGAACCCGCTAATCTCTGGAAATACCATTCGGATTTTAATTTTTACGGAAGGCAAAAAGAAAAAATATCAGATAGAACGCTTGGCGAAAACGAAATAATAGCGCGGGCAAACGATGCGATTCGACGCGGTGGTTTCACGCTGAAAAAGTAGCGGGCAGAAGTGATTCCGATATCCGATTTACAGAATAAACATATTGCACTGTTTATTCTGTAAATCGGTTTCTGTAAAGTCCAGACATTAAATATCGTGTAACCAAATGCAATGTAGGAAGAGCTTTTGAGGCAACCTACTACCTACCTACCTACTAGAAACAGTTTAGTCAGTACTAGGAACAGAGACATTAAATTATTGTCCTATCTTAAATCTCTTTGACTGGGAACCTATCCCAGCAGACAACACCGGTGTGCCAAAGAAGAAATCAAGGGAACATTCTCGTGCTCACACCTACCCGAAAAAATAACGAAACTGCATAAAAAATAAATCCGGATCTACAAATTGTCGCTGTCTGTCCAAAAGTTTTGCAATACATCAATATTAGTCTTTACTTTAGTTAATCTTTTTTTTCAATAAAAATTTGTTTTCAACTGTACAAAATCTATTTTTTTGCGTTTCTGTTATTTTGCATATCTGGTATATGGCGAAACCGGTGTTTTGCGAGTCTGGTAATTTGTGAATCTGGTATTTAGCGATTCTGGTATTAATCTTCGGAGCCAATCTTATTACCTGTAATACAATCCAGTCTCATCCGCACACTTGTCATCCACCGCGCAGTATACGGTTGTCTGCGCGCCCAACTCCGGCGACTTCATGAAGGGCGCCAATACGAAGCCGATAAGCTTGCGCGCGCCCCAGAACAGTGTCTCGTTGAGGTGGCGCCCCAGTTCCGTCTTGATAACGCCCGGGTGCAGGCTGTATGTGGTTATGCCTTGGATGTTGTGCTCCTGAAGAGGAAAATAGCAATGTTTTTTTAGAGATCAATAGAGTCCGACCGAATTTCGGTATCGGTTTTCGGCAATTTACGGCCGAAATATTCATTTTAAGGCGAAAAAAATCAATACTCTCGGCGCTAAGCAGAGCGTTGAAAATACAGTGCGCGAAAAATAATCGCCGCCGGAAAATCGCCCGTGCGTACGTGGGCTTTGTCAGCCAACAACAACCTTATTAGTATGAGAGGTAAAATAACTGTGAATGGACTGTAGTCTGTAGTAGGTACTTATTACGCGAAAGAACTAAAATATGATTGGAAGAAATATTTTTTTTGGTATACCTTCAGCTTCACTGCTAATTCTCGGGAAAACAGTACGTTAGCTAGCTTGCTCTGCGAGTAGGCTTCTGCTGCGTTGTAAGGTCGCTTCTTGTAGTTCAAGTCGTCGAAATTGATGCCATACCCTGCAATAAGATATGGACATAATTATACATCTATACTTATAATAAATCTGTAGAAGTGAAAATTCTGTACACTAGACCAACACCGAACCCAAAACTGTGATTAAAAAAGTTTTTGTCTGTCTGTCTGTCTGTTTGTTCAGGCATCACGCAAAAACTACCGGTTCGATTATGATGAAACTTGGTATAATTATTCTTTAATAATCCTGGGCACCACACTGGGTACTTTTTATCCCGGAAAAGTATATACAATAAAAAACAAACTTAATTTTGCGGTTCGATCCCTAGACCTGATTACTGTACAACCGCAAATAATAAGTTTGTCGTAGGTTACGTAGGGTGCCGCAGTATTATCTGTGCGACCTTTTTATTCCTTTTAGTTTTTAGAGATACTTAGGTTTAATTTTATAAGTCGTAGGTATATATTTTAATTTTAAAGTATAGGTAGTATATTTGATAGTGTACGTAGTGACCGTAGGTTATTTTATAATACTGTTAAGTAGGATTAGTCATTCGTATAGATATTAGTTTTTAGGGATTTTGTTTATTTATTGAGTTTAGATTAGTTATCATCAGAAATAGGTTTATTTAGGTAGGTAGGTATTTTATTTTCAGTTATTGAGTTTTTTTTTTTAATTAGGTAGGTACTTAGGTAAAGATATCATATAGGTACCCTCTTAATCACCACTAATGAGACACAACCTGGGGAAGCACATACATTTTATCCTGTTAGCACGTTCCCGTGGGATAATTTCCGACATCCACGCGGGCGAAGCCGCGGGCAGAAGCTAGTCTGACATAATTATACCCTATGTTCACAAAATGAATAAATTAATTTGAATTTGACACTTCATGTCTTCATATTACACAATCTTATACAATACCCTACTGAATGCCCCAGTCGGATTAACACGCCTATATTTTCGTGGCCGTGCCGCCTCAGCCGTTTTTTATACAACTGAGAACCTACGTTATTTATTTTATTATTTGTGTACACACAGTAAAATACATAGGGACTATTAGGGAGGGACCTAGGGATACATAGGGTTAGTATTTTGTTTTTTATTTCATTGGACAACCCCATTTGTTACAATTGATATAAAAACCAAGCGGTTAAATATGTTAACTGAGCGTTTATATGAGACATCGAGCTTTAGAACCGGTTGATTCAAACGGTTGGTTAACGTAACATAACACGTTATTACTATACGTACGGCAAGGCCATCATTTTTGGAATTTGAAATAACACTTTTTTTTGGTTTGACGATAGTTAGCACCATTTTTGACGTTTACGCGTGCGTCTAGTGGACGACTGCCCTTAGAAAGAGAGAGAGTGTTGTCTCTGTTCTGTTCCTTTCAAATAAAGTGTGAACTTACTAATATGTGCCCTAGACGAAACAGTTACAATTCGCGCTGGCGTGCTATTCTTGATACGCGGCAGGAGAAGCATTGTCAGCAAAAAATGCGCCAAGTGATTTGTTCCAAACTGCATCTCAAACCCATCATCCGTCTCACTCTTAGGACACATCATGACCCCAGCATTGTTCACGAGAATATTTATTTGTGGTTCTGTATCTAGTACATTCTGTGCAAATTCTCGGACTGACTTCAAAGAGGTAAGATCGCATTTCGCTAGGACAATCTTGCCAGTATCTGGCAAATCCTTGCAGACTTTCTCAATGTCAGTTTTCGCCTCCTCTGCCCTTTCCATACTGCGACACGCCATTATCACCTTGGCACCTGTGGAATTTGAATCTTATACATTGTATGGTCGAAAATGGATGTGACTCAGGTTGGCTGGACAAATCTTCAAAATAGCTTGCATTTAACTAGGTCAATAGGCCACTTTATGTGACGGCTAAACACCCTTATTTCAGAATTTGTGACGCTACAGAATCTTAGATAATCGATCGAAAACGTGTCCAGCCATCTTGATAAACCACTTTTCGCTGGTCTCTCAATCTCGGTAACGGAAGTGATTTTGACGACTTTTTGCATATCAACGGGCGTCACATAAATTTGTGACGGGCACCGAGCTAAAAGTTTTGTGATAAGTACAGTGGTTTAGTAGAAAAATGCAAAAATCTGTGTCCAGCCATCTTGAATTTACGTATAAAACTTATGGCTGGCACTTCCGAATCTCAATAACGGGGGCGTTTTCGAATATGGTTCCTTTACTAATACTTGGTGACGCAATTTGTGACAGTAATAACGTTTGATTTATGGCGTCACATGTAAGGGTTTACGAGAAATCAATAAAAACTTAATGTCCAGCCAACCTGAATTCAAGATGGCTGGACACATGTATCTCCACTGCCTGATGATCTACGACCTTCGAAATGTGTTCAAAATTTTGTGACGGGGACGATAATGATAACCTGAAATTGTGACGGAGAAACTTTGCGTAGTTTCAAAGATATTGGCCATTTAAATTTTTCCATACAAACATCCATTAATATTATGAGGTGACCATAATTTTACATAAATACTTAAAGGATTTTTTTTAAATCGTTTCATTGACCGGTAGCATCCACGCCTGCTTTGTATTTGATTTCCCCGTGGGAATAAAAGGTTTTCCTGCAGTGAAAAGAGTAAGTATGTGTTAATTCAAAATAATAATTGATCACCAGCGCTGCAAGAGAGAGCCCACTTGTATTTTGCGTTTAGTTCATTATCTTATGTAACTGAAAATGAGAACTAAACTCGACAGCCGGCAGTGTATGCACTTACTTTTCGAAGTGTTATCACTAATCAAAGTACTAGTAACTATTAATTAATCTGCGGTAAGACAACCTAAATAAGAGTTAAGATTCGACCAGTTGTCCTAGTAGTACCAACTTTAAGCAATAGATGGCGACACCAACATCAGCTATCATGGCAGTATAGTTTGTCTTGTCCTCCGACGTTTTCGTGGTAGCCCGCGAAATTCAATTTTTCTTGCGTTCGTTCGTTAAAAGAAATCAAAATATGATTCGCGACAATAACAAGTATGTATTTACATAATTATAACCATAAGAATCATCATACATATCTATAAGTTATTTGTTTCCGCGGACGAAAAAAATAACTGCAAAAAACTCAAGAAAAATTGAATTTCGCGGGCTACCACGAAAACGTCGGAGGACAAGACAAACTATACTGCCATGATAGCTGATGTTGGTGTCGCCATCTATTGCTTAAAGTTGGTACTACTAGGACAACTGGTCGAATCTTAACTCTTATTTAGGTTGTCTTACCGCAGATTAATTAATAGTTACTAGTACTTTGATTAGTGATAACACTTCGAAAAGTAAGTGCATACACTGCCGGCTGTCGAGTTTAGTTCTCATTTTCAGTTACATAAGATAATGAACTAAACGCAAAATACAAGTGGGCTCTCTCTTGCAGCGCTGGTGATCAATTATTATTTTGAATTAACACATACTTACTCTTTTCACTGCAGGAAAACCTTTTATTCCGACGGGGAAATCAAATACAAAGCAGGCGTGGATGCTACCGGTCAATGAAACGATTTAAAAAAAATCCTTTAAGTATTTATGTAAAATTATGGTCACCTCATAATATTAATGGATGTTTGTATGGAAAAATTTAAATGGCCAATATCTTTGAAACTACGCAAAGTTTCTCCGTCACAATTTCAGGTTATCATTATCGTCCCCGTCACAAAATTTTGAACACATTTCGAAGGTCGTAGATCATCAGGCAGTGGAGATACATGTGTCCAGCCATCTTGAATTCAGGTTGGCTGGACATTAAGTTTTTATTGATTTCTCGTAAACCCTTACATGTGACGCCATAAATCAAACGTTATTACTGTCACAAATTGCGTCACCAAGTATTAGTAAAGGAACCATATTCGAAAACGCCCCCGTTATTGAGATTCGGAAGTGCCAGCCATAAGTTTTATACGTAAATTCAAGATGGCTGGACACAGATTTTTGCATTTTTCTACTAAACCACTGTACTTATCACAAAACTTTTAGCTCGGTGCCCGTCACAAATTTATGTGACGCCCGTTGATATGCAAAAAGTCGTCAAAATCACTTCCGTTACCGAGATTGAGAGACCAGCGAAAAGTGGTTTATCAAGATGGCTGGACACGTTTTCGATCGATTATCTAAGATTCTGTAGCGTCACAAATTCTGAAATAAGGGTGTTTAGCCGTCACATAAAGTGGCCTATTGACCTAGTTAAATGCAAGCTATTTTGAAGATTTGTCCAGCCAACCTGAGTCACATGAAAATGGAATTACATTCATGTTTTTATAGCTTTTCTTGAATTTATTATGACATGACATCAGAATCATAAATAGTACAAAATTTATTACTGTATTTTTCATTACTTTTTTCTGTACTTCAAAACTCATACATACATAATTATGAGTACAACTTTAGATACTAGTAACAATCATGTAAAAATAAGAGAGAATTATTTTTACTTCTCATAAAACTTCATCAAACTCAAATCATTTAATTCAACTAAACCAATTACAGGTACTTTTGAACTGTCAAAGGGTTGGTCAGTCCGAAAGATGAAACTAGTTGCCCATTCCAAAGCGTAGGTAGCTATGGAGAAGAACGGGCAAGAAACTCCATGGACACTCTTTTAAATCATAAAATTGTTACAAAATATTTGATTACATCATTCGTGTTGAAATTAACCATGTGAGAATGATGTATAAATATGTGCATGTTAAAAGCGTCCATTATAGAAAACATAAAAACAATTCAGAAATTAAAATAAGCCATGGCAGCTAAGAGATGACCAGTCCCTACTGACGGCGCCCGTTCACGAACATGACGTATGGATCAGCACCATTCAGATCAACCATTTTGGAGGGAACTTAATGATCCAACACACATGCCACCACCAGCGAGACATGGAGGTCCTATTTTAATTGAAAGATTCAGTGTATTATAGGCATAATGAATCTGAGGTCAAACATCAAAAGCTGTTAGCACCACATCTCTATTTGAACACATTAAATGCAACACATAATAAAAAATCAAGATCAAAACGCATTTTTAAAATTAGGCTGAGAATTCAAAACATCTGCCCTTCACCATTTCCTAGTGCTTTCGCTGGGAAGATGTGGCACAACAAACTCTCCAACAGCAACACATATAAATCTATTGTTGCTATTCAATATGATAATAACTTATAATCATTACTTGTTTTACATTTAGTGATTCAGAAGAATTCAGAAGTTAGTGTCTTTATAAATAGACGGGGAAATTATGTCAGAAATTCAGAATTACCTCTCTTATAAAAATCCAGGACAGTTTCTTTCCCTATCCCGGTGTTACAGCCGGTCACTAGGGCCGTCTTGCCCACCAGCTTGGCTGTGCTCAGACATCTTCCACTAAAGAAGGGCATTGTGTGTTCTGCTAGTCTGTAATAATAATATATAAAATGTAAATATTACGAATATTTACGTAAATAATAGATGATTACAGTTGTGAAAATAGTGTCCAATTTTACTATAGTAGTAATATTACAATTTAATAGTCTCCTAAATGTATTTATTAGTTTTTTTTTCTAATACTCTAGAATTAATTAAGTACTAAAAATTTACTGCACATGTTGTAAATTGTAATAACTTACAGGAGAATTATTTGGAAGGAATTAGGGGTATATCAAGAATATATATTACTTGGAAGAAATAGATAAGAATAAGTAAGAACTAATTTCTTCTTACTTAGTTCTTGTAGTTTATTAGAAAAAAAAAACAAAGATCAAGAATAGATCAAGAAGAAACAAAGATAATTTTTGTTTCAAATCATTGCACAAAATTATATCATCCGATTTTCATCAGAAACTTTATAGATTAGACCTACTTTTACGCGATGGAAATAGACATAGCGGAACTTATAATTATCATAAATTAACAGTTTCAAGTTACGAGGTGATATTTGTGTTTTTTTTTAAATCACTAATCTAACTATAAATTAATCAAAGTGGGTCGTCTTAAGGGAGGTAGTATTCACTAGTTACTTAACATTGAACTCAATCCCTTTTTACTATAAAACTTTTACAGCAAGTAGTTGCTCTACTTCGCCGATCGCGGACTACATCATTTTGTTGCCGGATTTTTTAAATTTAATATGGGAGTACTCACCTTTATCCTGTTTTGTCTTATAAAAGTTACGATTTTTATTCCGTAAACTTTTATGGAACCGAAAAGTAAAATAAATTCCACTTCGTAACACAACTTGATACGCGCGCTTCGAACCGATTTTGTTGTGGAATTTCTGTCAAATTGTTTGACATTTAATTGACATGACATTGACGTGAATATTATCAAACACCAGAAGGCCAATTCTCGTAATTTAAAACGTTCAAAATCTAGTCGCAGTCTCATCTCGGCGACAACCAAATGTCAAAAACTTGTCAAAATGTAGGGAAATTAGATGTATTTTTGACAAATTGAGACTGAGATCGGACTGTGAACGTTCTTAAAATTACGAGAATTGCCCTTCAGATGTCATTGAATAGGTTACCAGTAAAAAAAATACATTCTTGCTTGACTTCGCGAAGTCAAAAATGTACTTTTTTTTGTACCGAAACTAGAAAACCAACTTTAACACAGTTGTGTCAGCTGCGTAATCATTGACATGTTTTTTCCTATCTCAATGTGCTTAATGGACTGTTATATTTAACGGCTGCTTGCTTGCCCCTAGCTTTAGTAGTGATTATTTATTGTCAATGTCTCTGTCTGGTCCATTGAGATAGGAAATAACATGGAGATGCCGCGTTATTCTATACATACATTTGCTTATACAAATATGAGTGAAATATGATTCAGAATTTGAAATATCGTTATGTCTCATTCTTTCTAGTAAGATAATCTCATTTGATAAAAGAGACAACTATATTTTAAGTTGTTGCTAATTATGGCAACATTTTGTCTTGAATTAGTGACAGTTGTAGGTAAGTGCCGTAGCAGCCATCTTAGGTGACGAGTTTCGTGGTAGTTTTGCTGTCAAATGGTTGTTTGTTTTTTGTATTATTGAGATTTGCGAGAAAATTACGAGGATTTTACCTTTTAAAACTGCATGTAAATGTTGGAAAACAGAAGTTCAACATGCCTGTGTGTTGTATTGTGAAGTGTGGTGCAAGAAAGAATGAAAATCAACCTCAATTGTAGTTGCACAGGTTAGTAGCCGGTTTTCATGCATTAATACATACAATAATACACAATCGATGATACAATTGTAACGCGATCATGAATTTATGGCTAAAGTATTGATATTTGGGTTCATTTCCATATAACAGGCCTTTTTTTATTATATTTGTTAATTCATTCGTTTGTTTACAAACAGATGTCATAATGGAATAGTGTTGTACCGTTGCCGACTTACCGTAATAGTTTCCGAAACTAGTTCCTCCGCTGGAACGATATCAGTATATTCTGCGATGTTAACATAAATAATCTTGCGTCTTATTCGGTCCGAGTGACCTAGCTAGGTCCGGCCTGTGGTTCACACTTCACAGCACCAAAATCCATCGTGATCCAAACGTGATAACTAGTAAAACTCGTATATAGTATCGTTACTCGTTATAGTAACAACGAGATAACAGTTGTTTCTTGATTGACACAACCCTAGCAATGGCAGCCATTTTATGCGACAATATGAGTTGTAGGTATGCACCCTTTTTTTGTAGGTATTTCCAGTCCATACTTTTCTATGTCAATGGTCTGGTCTGGTCTGTCAAAAATTGTCAAACGACGACCAAGTGACCAACCAAACGTCACAGTCACTGAAGAAACTGAACTGTGAATTTGTTAATTAATTTAATTTTATCTCATTACTGCTGGCTGCGTATTTCATCATTGTAGGGTTCTTTAACTTAAGCTTTATTTGAAACCAATTGAACGACCAGATATCGCGCAGTGTAATTGTTGTAGTCACAAACACATTTAGTGTATAAACATTCAATTATACTCGTATTTCTTCGTAATGTGAAAGCAAAAACGTAAAACAAACATGTATTGTAGTAGGAGATAAGTGCCATGTGCCATTGCTGGTTTATCTAATACTGTAACATTTCTTTCCTTCATCACAAGGTTTTTATTGTCACTTGTGTAAAACCTTTGTCTATTTTTGTGGATAGCCTTCTTTATGTACTCAATTATTCGCGACTCAGTACCAATGGAGTATGATAACGATGAGAATACGTGGCGTAGGCCTTCAACGCCTAAGGTGGAGCGCTCAGCGTGCGGCCAGATCCCCAAGCGGTCATCAACTGTGGCTGTTGTGGTACTTGGACTAGCTGTACTTAGCTGCTTGCTCGGTTATTGTGTGCTGAGTGAGACTCTGCCCTACGAGTCTAAGACCCTGCGTCTTGTTATTATTGTAAGTATTGAATTTATTATTTGCCACCACATTTTTTTGGAAAGAGACAGTAATGTGTTTTTCAGGATTTCATTGAAACCATTTATTAATATAGTATTTTTTTTAGTTACATTAAGTTAAGTAATCTGTGTATTAAATGACTGAATAAACATTGATTTAGAAATTTTCTGTCCTTCCTTTGATATTCTAAATTAAGTTTCTTATACAGACATTTTTATTCAAAATCAGAAGTCTTTAAACAGACAGATTTATTTAAACTGGGCTGAGAATCAGCAGTTTTTGAATTTCGAAATTACATAAGACAGTCCCCCAAAACGCCTGCCCTTGACAACTTCCTACTGCTTTCGCTGGAAAGAAGAAGTAGCGCAATAAACGCCCCAGAAGTCCAGCTGTCTGTTACTTTAAAAGAATGTGATTCTATACAATAGTATGAATATTATTTGGGCATATAAAAAAAATACTTTAGCAATGGTGATAATCAATTTCTTGAAAGCTAAACTATCATGTATTTTCAAATGACACAAACATTAAGAGATAAGAATATAAGTGGTTCTGATTTGATATTTTTCCTGTTCTCATCATCCATTATAATTGGTTAATTTTGCCAGTTGTTCCGCCATGGAGCCAGGACCCCGGTTGAGACCTACAGCAGTGATCCATACAGAAACTATCAATGGCCTGATGGACTTGGCGGTCTCACTAATGTAAGTTTACCTTTATCTAATTATTTTATCCTTTGATGTCCCACTGCAGGGCAAAGGCCTTCTTTCTTCTTTTCAGTCCTCTCTCTCTCTCCTGTCCGTAGGCATCAAGCTCATCCCACCATCTTCTCCTGCTTCTTTATCTAAAGTAAACGAAATATATGGCTTTGGAAACTGATCATGTTGACTGAGAGTAGATCAACTCTAGAACTACTACTACTCTACTAAGGTTTTTGTAGAAAATCGATACTAATAATAAAGCTGAAGAGTTTGTTTGTTTGAATGCGGTAATCTCTGGAACTACCAGTCGGATTTGTTAAATTCTTTTTTTGCATTTTATAGCCCAATTCTTGAGGAAGGGTATAGGCTATTTACCATCACGCTAGGACTCTTAGGAGCTGAGCAAATAGATAAATTAAAACTTGAGAGGTGTCATCCCTTGACACCTCTCAAGTTTTAATTTATCTATCCCCATCACCCGGATGGAACGAAGTTCCTTTCGATTAATTATTATTTTTTATTATGTACAAAAAACCTGTATACACTCAACAAAAATAATCGTCGCGACACCACACTATTCAATGCGAAATAGAAAGACGAAACGAAAATAACTGGCTTGCTTTCTATAAGAGAGAGAGAGAGAGACAGACAGATAAACACGCGCACGCCGCACGGCTTACAACTATAGCAAAAAGTGTCGTTCCAACTTTTGGTCTTAATTTTTTCCGTTTAGCCCCCTTTCGCAACGCGCGATAAGGAACTTCGTTCCAAAAGTCAGAAAGAATACTGAACGAAAACGAAGTAATAGCGCGGGAGGGTGATGCGATGCGATGCGATGGGTCAGGGGTACAAGCAATTTGTCACGGGCAGAACCCAGTTGTAATACAGGGTGGCAGGGACATCGACGCGCAAACTGTAACCATGGATTCAGCACATGAGTTTATACCCCATAGCGTCGAAATTTGTCGTAGGCTATAAAAAAAAAAAGGTTTTATAAAAAAGTGCAATACTTACGCGGTCAAAATGTATGGAACAGCAATATTTTTTTTAATAACCGACGAAATATTTCGACTATATGGGGACTAAACTCATGTGCTGAATCCATTATTACAGTTTGTGCGTCGATGTTCCTACCACCCTGTATAAATGTATATTGTATTTCTATTTAGCATCTTCATTAACCTATAACTAGAACTCTAGAAGTCCAGTGCTGCATATATCTAGGTTTCACCAGTAAACTGGATGGTAAACCATAGGTACTCGTCCATTAAGATTTCTGTAATACTATAATTGATATCTTTTATTTACGTAAATAAAGTACCTACAGTAAGTTGTTACACGTTAATAACATAGATCTCGTATTCTCCCTTTTACTTCATTGGTATTAAAATCAAAGTTACTTGAGCTATAATTAGTCAAACATGATGCAACATCAACATGTGTGTATGATAATGAGAGTTGTTTGTTAAATTGACTTGAGATAAGAAAACTGAATAAAATAAAAGTGAAAATAACAGCTGCTTTATCTATAGGTACTATAATAATAAAAATTTGTTTGTACTTGACTTGAGGAGGAGGAGATTACCACCTACCTACATACAAACAAATTTTTATTATTATATTAATTCCGGAGATTACCACCTACATACAAACAATTTTTTATTATTATATTAATTCCGGAGATTACCACCTACGGTAATCTCCGGAATTAATATAATAATAAAAATTTGTTTGTATGTAGGTAGGTGGTAATCTCCGGCATTAATGATCCAATTCTAAAAAAAAATCACTGGTAGAAGGCTACATTATTCCTGAGTGCTAAAGGCTATAAATTACATTTATAGCGTGCATAGTAGCCAAGCTATCACAATTTTTGTCCAGCAAGTCAGAAATAAATACCTCTTAAAACAGAATAATTTGCATACAATATGCTGTTTAAACAGTTGTATATAATTGAAAACAATGTATGGCAACCTACAAAAAAGTCCGCGACACCATTTTTCTATCTTTTATGTTTAAAGAAGTATTTTTTCGACATACTAATCAGTTGGATTTGAAAATCTTCTTGTATTTGATAGCCCGATTCTTTAAGAAGGTTATGAGCTATTTAACATCACGCTACAAGAAGCTTAGTAAAAGACAAAAGTCAGAAAACACGCTAAGCCAAAACTAAGTAATAGCGCGGGCGAGCGATGCGGTGGATCGGGATCTGGGCCCGAAATTTCACGAAGACGGACGAAGTCGCGGGCAAAAGCTAGTAAAATAATAATCGTTTATTTATAAAAAGGGAATACATTTACATTGAATACCTTAACAATTAAAAATAACGCACAGTTGCTAATTTGCCTGAACTAGGTTGAACCTGTGCTTCAGGCTGGAAAGTGCATAAATACTTACAGAAACTGCATAAATATAATAGCAATGACAATTTTATATTGTGTTAACATAACATGCAATTTAGTAGACAAGTTTTCTTTTTTTATCTATGTGCCTGGAAACAAGAGCTAGAATAGCAAAGAATGTGCTGCCCTGTCCTCAATTTTAGAATGAGATGAACTGTTGTTATGTTACGTAGATTTATAAAAATAATAAATAATATTGTTGTTTTTCTAGGCGGGCAAGCTTCAGCTGTATGAGTTAGGCAAGAAATACAGAAGTTACTACGCAAACTTTATCCCTGAAGAGTACTGCGAGAAGGACGTGTTTATACGCAGCAGCGACAAGTCCCGCTGTCTCATGAGCGCGTACACATTCCTCGCGGGCCTGTACCCGCCCACGGAGAGGCAGATGTGGCATCCAGAGCTGCCGTGGCAGCCTGTACCTGTACACTCACTGCCAAAGGAACTGGACAATGTAGGTCATGACCATAATGGATAATATTAAAATAATTATTAGACAAAAAACATATATGTATATCCAAACTGCCTTATCAAGTACAGTATTTTTATCTCATGAAGCGACGCGCTCTTTAATTGTGTTAACCACTGAAGAAGAGTAGCGTGAGCAAATAACACACACATGCACACGCTGACACTTCCGACTCCACCATTATCTCGGACAATACCGAGAGCTTTTGCGCTTACTACACATTCACAGCGTGTTGTACACTTGTTATTGTTAACCACAAGTAAAGTGCATGTCGCTTCTTAAGATGAGCAGAAGTGGCAACCAGGGATCGTTGAACGCTTTTTCACGCTGCTCTATATCGCTCACAACGTTAAAACAAATAAAGCCTTGAGATATGAACAAATGAAAATTATAATCAAAACTCAATTTACTTTCTTTTTCAGATAGTTGCAGCAACAAAACCCTGCAAAGTCTGGAAGGCGATGTATGAGGAGCAACTGGCTGAAAAGAACGCCGACCCGAAGTTCACAGAGTTATTCGATTATTTGAGTAAACATACAAATCAGAGCATGCGCAGTGTCCTGCCTGTGGACTTCTTGTACAGCACACTCTTAGCTGAGCAGGAGGCGGGGCTCAAGCTGCCTGAGTGGACGAGAACTGTGTTCCCGAGTAAAATGCGGACGCCATTCATGCTGAGTTTAGCTTTGCTATCTTATAATGAGACCTTGCAGAGGCTAGAAGTTGGTGAGTTTTCAACATAATTATTAAGGTACTAGCTTCTGCCCGCGGCTTCGTCCGCGTGGATGTCGTGCCAACAGGATAAAATGTATGCAGTGCTTCCCCAGGATGCCATCTATCTCGCGGGCCCTTTGTGGCTAATTAAAATAGAAAACCAATTATGTCTCATTAGTGGTGATTAAGAGGGTACCTATATGATATCCTTACCTAAGTACCTACCTAATAAAAAAAAAAACTCAATAACAGAAAATAAAATACCTACCTACCTAAATAAACCTATTTCTGATGATAACTAAACTCAATAAATAAGCAAAATCCATAATAACTAATATTACGAATGACTAATCCTACCTAACAGTATTATAAAATAACCTACGGTCACTTCGTACACTATCAAATATACTACCTATACTTTAAAATTAAAATCTATACCTACGACTTATAAAAATAAACCTAAATAACTCTAAAAACTAAAAGGAATAAAAAGGTCGCACTGAAAAGCACGGTTTAGAATTGCAAGAACGAACGCTCGCCACTCGACACGTCCGTTCAAATCAAAGTTCAAAAAATGTCCTTATATACGGTAGCGATCCGTGACGGCCGCGCGCCACGCGTGTGCTGCGAATGGTGCAAGCCAAATTCAACCTTCAGCACTACATTTAGAGCATAACCTTAGTGAACTCCACTGCGGGTGACGTAACCTACGACAAACTTATTATTTGCGGTTGGCGCAGTAATCGGGTCTAGGGATCGAACCGCAAAATTAAGTTTGTTTTTTATTGTATATACTTTTCCGGGATAAAAAGTACCCAGTGTGGTGCCCAGGATAATAATGAATAATTATACCAAGTTTCATCGTAATCGAACCGGTAGTTTTTGCGTGATGCCTGAACAAACAGACAGACAAAAAATTTTTTAATCACATTTTTGGTTCGGTGTCGGTCTAGTAACACCCCCCGCCATTTATTTTTTTGATATCTTCAATGTACAGAATTTTCACTTCTACAGATTTATTATAAGTATAGATTGTCAAAACACTTAAGTTTTAATATTAAAATACACAAAATCAGCACCCTAATTGCGTAACACACAGACAATTATAATTATTTCAACTGTAATTCAGATTCGTCTTTTTTTTGTGGATGATGTGCATGCCTTCTAAGTAACTTATTTACACAGAATCCCATCGTAAATCTCTGTACATGTCTTATTTGTAAATAAGTTGTTGGTGTGCCTATATCAAATAAATAAATAAATAAACAATCACAATCTGAATCATTTTGAATGATTTTGCTAATCCTATTGCTACATAATTATGTTCGAAAAAAATTTGCTTCATATCTTCGACAAATTTTGTCTGCTCAACTAAGTAACTAACGCAATGAATGTTGTTGAACTGTCAGTATGAAAGCCATTTCAACTGTTACTGTGTGTTACGCAACTACCCCGCTTATCAGAAAAGTCTCCTTCTCAATTATACGCCAGTCGACGCGGCCAATATCGATTGGCAATTGTTACCAACGCGTGAAATTTTGTTTATGTAATTTTAGGTCCCCTTCTAAAAGAGATAAAGGAGTACTTAGACGAGTCCGTCGCTCACGAGAACGTGGATCGCTCACTGTACGTGTATTCTGGACACGACGTTACGGTCGTGTCCGTCTGGCGCGCTTTCGGGTTCAACGACCTGCTGGAGCCCGAATATGGAGCCAGCATCGTGATCGAGTTGCACGAAGATGTTGAACAGGAGACGTTCTTTGTCAAGGTATGTCCATACCATCATAATATCATTCTACAACGCTAGCAATTGCCCGTGGCTTCGCCTGCGTGAAGGTCAGATTTTATCCCACGGAATCGTAGGCACTACCCGGATAGTAGTCCTATGTCCTAAGGTAGGATTGATCTTCCCGTGTGCCAACATCTAAATCCGTTAAGTCATTAAGGCGAGTTACTTTCGCATTTATAATATTAGCACAGACATTACCCCGAATGTAAAAATCTACCAAAATTATTTGCAATGTAGCATAATATTATTGCGGTTACATATCCGGAAAAGATAGATTGAGATGTCCTCTTTTTATGGAACTTACTTACTTTTGCGAGTAAATTAGCGCGTAAAACAAGGGCGATAATTCTCAAGTCTTTTTTTTTCATAATTTCAGACATTCTACCGCAACAACACAAAGGTGGAAGTTCCCTTGGAGCTGAAGTTACCATTCTGTGATGATCCATGTACGTACAATCAATTTAGCCGGCACATGAGTAAGTTTATATCTGACGACTGGGAGGCGGAGTGCGGTAATACAGACAAATAAACTTTTATAGTCGTTGCAAATCACAAGCGCGCATGTCATGTGACTTGTATGTCAATGATATAAGGTTTTAATTGCAATGGTTGAGACGGGTACCACATCTCCGCCGCGAAACCATAGCAGCGAAACTTCAGTAGTTTCGCCATGACTTGTCCGTTGTACCACAAGCGAACCTGCCTGTTCTAACGCACAGATTTGATTATGATTTTGTCTCACGCAAAATACGCGCATTGTCGTGGAGTTGCGGACCAGCCCGCTGTACCTATCTCTTTCCCGCGGCATTTCACCGGGCTGCTGGCGTTCGGCCCGCTATTTTGTTGCGGTGCCGCGTTTGTTTCGCACGTATCTGGGACAGTCGACAAGTTTATAAAGCGAAACTTTTTTTTTTTTGTAAAAATAGATGTTGATTTTACGGAAAAACTAACATAATGAAGTAGACTTATGTATACTGTATTTACTCGTACTATGTCGAAAACGACATTTTACTCCTATTGCTACAACCGACTCTCATGACGTTCCGCTAGTCGAATCGCGACATAATGTAATAGTTTCTTAGCGGAATTCGTTAAGCGATTTCCCATCATTATTTTCGCGACGAAGGTGTGCTAAGGCCTTGAGGCGCGCTTGTGCAATGCAACAACTAGGTATACTTATTATTTACGTGTAAGAAGTGCGCCAACAGTTGCTAGTGTAAGTGAAGTCCTAAAGTGTCGTTATTATCTTTTATTATGTGAGCAGTATAGTTTAGTAAGATTTGTCCCAACATAGTTGGAATGGAAAGAAGCTAGAAAATGGTCGTTTCGTACCCCACATCTGCAGAAATGATCGGTAATGTCTAATTTGTTTCATAAAGCATAATGTGGCCGAAGAACTATGGCCGGTCTGCACTTTGCGGCAGTGGCCCAGTGGTAACGTCCCCGACTTACGAGTTTGTACGTCGTGGGTTCGAACTCAGACATAATTTCATCACCACTACTTTCAAAACGGTGAAAGAAAACCGGCATGTCCTAAAAACAAATATTCGAAGACATGTGACATCTACCAACCCGCACTGGGCCCTCGTGGTAGATTACAGCCCACTCCCTCTCGACGAGAGGAGGCCTGAGTCCCAACATAAGAACATTATAAGCTGATTATGCTATTATGCTGAACTTTGTGCAGTAGGCTGCGCAATAAAATTTTCTAGTAACTAAGCGGTGACATGAGGCGAGTGATGAATGAAAGAGTTCGACCTTCGTTCAGACTGGCCATGATTCATCGGCCGTATTGTAGTGTAGTACTTCTCGTAACTTACATCCTACCAAACAAATGCAACCACAGACTGCAGATGGTGTTTGAAACTGTGCCGTCACTCGCTCTTTTGAATGAATCTGTGATTATTTAATTGTTTTTTAATGTTACATTTATATAGCTATAGATCTGCTGAATCTTCACATAAACTAGCACTGTACTCAATATAATAAGGTTATTTTTTAGTTTTTAAACAATTGTTTTAAGTCAAAATGCCATAGATCATACTTGCCAAAATCTTAGTACCGAAGTGTTTTCTAAGAAGACATTTCTTTTATCGCAATTTCTCATCACAAGCTTATTTTGTAAGACTCAAATATATATAGGAATAATGATATGCCAAAATTGAGCCTCTTGTGTGACGATCTAGTATGTTAGGACAGCTAAACAGGCTGAATGATTCTAGACGTACCTAGATAAATATTAATCTATGGTTCAAGATGTGACTAAGGTATGCTATTTACTCAATTTATGTATTAGAATATTTGTATTACTCACGTTGATATTATACGTATTTCTATCTGCATTTAATGAATATTTATATTGTCTACACTACACTAATAAATTGATGAACACTTTAATTCATTGTCTTCGCTATTAACGATCCAAGGGCGAGCCGCTCGACGGTCCGTATAGTGAATGTATGGGCAAGTTCGTCTTGGTCTAAACCGTTCTATACGCGCGGCCTTATGGTGCATTCGAATTTAAAATAGCAAACGTTTTATTGAAATAAATAATCGATAGAAATCGGTAATGCTTACTACCATTTAGCAATTTTATTGATACACAGTGTGTGTACCATATGCATTCCAAAGTGTGAGCACTCTGTGATTTCTGAAGTATTTACATGTATCTGTCCAGTTTTAGATCTACGCAATTTTTGTCAAGACTGTATTCGACACTTTTTATTGATTTTAGTGGTGATTGATATTTTTCTTAGACTCCTTTAAAGAGATTATTTTTTAAGAAGATGCCTATACTTCTTATGAAAATTTGATAAAGTATTAAATTGTTGTTGTAAAGAATTAGTTAATATTTAAGAGACATATTGAAAAATAACAATATTTTGATATGCCCAATAGGCATCAGTGAATATTTAATCAATGTTAACATTCATATTATAACAATAAGATTCTTTATCTCTACACTGAAAAATTATGTAATGCACAGATCTAAAGATATACCTACTCTTACTCTTCTCAATCTTGATATAGCTGAAACCTAAGTTTTGTATGACCATGTATAATGTAGGGAAGGCCTATCTTGTCGATATATTTGTGTAAATCTAAGTATTTTACTAATATTATACTGTAATCTTCTTCACACAAGGTATTTTATCTCATAAGACATGCATGAAATTGAAAATTAGCAGGATGTTTCAGCTCTTATTATATTCTACAAATCCTAAATAAATACGTCACAAATCCTATTTCAATTGTTATACACAAAATGTAGATAATATTGATGTTGTATTTGATGAGCCATGTTTATGGGGAAAGTTTAATCGACATATTTAAGGCTCATTTACATGGACTGTCTTACTCGGGTTTATGGCAGGAGTGTGCATATGCGATAATCACAGCATGTGTTAAAATGTAAGACTTAAACGGATCTTACACTACCATACGGCAGGATATGCCCCCAAATGCGCGTGATCAATCTACATACAAATTCAATAAAAACGCGTTTCCGCGCGGGACATTCGGCTTCGTTTCCCGCGCCCCGTGAGATTCGTCTTATAAACACGGGGGAGTTTTACGCCACGCTTTTTCGGAGCGACCAACTCCGTGTAAAAGAGCCATTATTTTTTGTAATTATTATGGCGCGAGCAGCTGCTACCAAGTGACTTTTATTGAATTAAAACAAGTTAGGGTCATGTTGTCTTTGATATTACACAGGAAATCCCTAAACTAGGTACTTTATTATTCGTTGAGAATAAATGTTAGAGTTTAATTAATTGTAAAATCGTAACATTATAATGTTGTTGTTTTTGTAATGTTTACTATTAAATGTTTTATGTGATATTTTCTTGTCTTTTAAACAAACCCAATAGATAGCAACCCCGAACTTTACAAGAGGAGTAATAAGAATTCAGTTTAAATTGTATAATTTATTTTTGAAAAATTATTGATTGATTTATTAAAATACATTTAAAATATAAAACATAACTTACATCTAAGTACAATAATTGGACGGCACATGGACAACATATTAATTTTATAAAGTACAAAAAGATTAATACAATTAAATTTATATTTTACATCTTAATAAAAGGAAGGATTAGCTTAGCTTATAATCAAGATAAATGGACGAACATTCATACAATACTAAAAATGTCACAATACCAAAAGAAATGGTAATAAGTATAATACAAAATTATGATTTATGTATTTAAAACTACTTGTGTAAATAAGTAGGTCACATTTTCGGTGGAATATTAGTTTGTTACGATGCTAATAAAGCTAATATACAACATGACGGTTTAAAGCTCAGTCTTCGCTAGTTGACTCGTAAATCTATGGCTTATCTGGTAATAAAGTAAAATATCTTGTAATGCCTACAATATAAATTGGAAGTTAAGTCTATCATAAGTTCGTTGTTCGGAAATATCCGTATTTCAAGGCACGACGCGAGTCTCTTTTAATTGTTCATTCATGGCTTCAATCAACAATAGCACTAGATCGTGGATTAGAAACAAAAACGCATCGCTCAGTGGCCGCGATTGCATAGTAACTTGATTATAAACCTTAATACTCAAATCAAAAGTTTATTATCGTTTGTAATATATTTACTATTTTGTTGATAAGTAAACGTATTTTTCAGAATATGAACAAATAAAACATAATTTCTTAACAATGAGGTTGAAAAAACTATCTTGCATAATAAGACCACAAGATCATTTGTAGTCTTTTTTTCCGGCCGTTTTTGGGGCGCACATTGGAATTCTAGTAAGTACTACAATATTGTTGATCGAAGATTCATGGTCATAAAATACGCCTTTGCTTTTTACATGTCACATCAGCTGCTTACTAAGCTTATAATGTGTGTTACCAAAATCATCGAGCTGAATATATTTACTGAGTAATGGTTATTTTTATTCAGTTGCCACAACATGTGAGTACATGCCGCTCTTTAAACGCTCTCAAGGCTGTATACAGAACAATTGCTACCCAGACACCTACAGCCGCCCAGGCGGTGATGACAGCTATATGTAAGGCGACACCAGTATTAATGAAGTCACCTCGGCGGCTGTTCGGCGCGTCCTTTTGCAGGTAGTCCATAAAGTCGTATATCGCTTGGCACGACAGGCGGAAGTGAATCGCGGTCGCGTGGTCCCCAGTGGCACGGAGCTCCTGCAACACATTATAATGATAATGAGAATTATGTTGATTAACAGTCTTAATTCCCACTGTGCAATTATGAAGGATACCAAGGTCCTGTTTGTTGACTTTTATTAGTTGAAACATTACTTCCTCATGAGTAATTGCTTTGGGAGACGATGAATTGTTTTTTTAAGGCGAAGCACCAGTGTTGCCCGCAAAATAATATTTTTTTTACGATTTTCGCAAGTTTCAGGTTGTATGTTGTTGATTAAAATATGATTTGTGAGTGTAACAAATATGTATCTACAGAATTTTGATCATTAAAATCATCAATACAACCCTATTGACTGACTATTTCATGAAATATCAATGAATAAAATTATAAGAACTTCGCGCGGGCTACCTAGCGCATCCCCTTTAAACAATTACATAGCTCAATGGTAGTGGTAACATTTAAACAGGTAGGTATGGTTAAATTTGCATTCACAATTCAAAACAATAAGCATGGGAACCTGGAGACAAAACCAATAGAGAATGTCTCCAATACATAATGGCTTTATGAGACAACAAAATCAACCAATGATTTCATTCCATTTTCCATTCAACTGCTGAGGACTTTTTTTATCCTTTTTATTTTTTTGTAGGTTTTGTTTCCAGGGCTGTCAATTTAATTAATAAAACTCTACAAAAAAAAACTATTCTTACCCTGACTAAGTATCCTCTGTACTGTGTGCAGGTCCTGATGAAGCCATCAGTCAGAATGGCAGCATGAACTAGAGAGTACACAGCAAACAGAGCTGCTATACATGATGTGGGGATCCAACAGTAGATCACAGAGTCATTACTCCTACTAACCCTGGTCCTTGTACTCACAACTATTGATTCACCCTCTCTGAAATGTTGAGTCATAATGTTAACAACTGATAGTGACTACTGAGATTAGAGTTTAGTCAATTTTCTCTGCGATAGTAGTTCTTAGTGTTGAACCATGAAGGTTTTAATGTAATGTTCTAGAAGTATCTAATCATCTTATGTTGTTGTTGCCTAGCTACGGTTGTGTTAAGTCATCTTATATCTACCAGTCATCTTATAACTACTTTTATTAAAACCACTGTGTTACAATGATACAATTGTTTCATTGAAAGCAAGCTCAGCCAACAGGTTATGGGCCCAGACGTGATCTGGTGTAATATCTGAGCAAAATAAAAGGAGTATCTCAGTTTCGAATATGGAACAAGCTGTTGTAAAAAGTGTTGAGAGATTGGCAGGCCAAGCCAATTATGGTACGTGGGCTTTTGCCATGGAAATGATCCTGACCGACCTTGATCTATGGGAGTGTGTGAATGATGATTTTGTGGCAGACTCTGCGGAGGCTAAAAGAAAGGATGCCAAAGCACGGAGTAAGATCTGCCTCATGTGCAAGGAAAATATTTATCCTATGATCATGCATCTCAAGACAGCGAGAGATACTTGGCAAGCGTTGCAAAAATCTTATGCTGACGGCGGGTTACTGCGACGGCTGTATCTGTTGCGGAAATTATTCAAAGCCAAATTGACAATGTTTTCGTCAATGGAGGAATATCTCAATGACATCCTGTCAACCAACCAGTCATTACTTAGCATAAAGGCAGGTCTGGATGATGAATTTCTTGGGATCATTATGTTGGCCGGTTTAACTGATGCATACAATCCTCTGGTGATGACATTGGAGCATTCAAGCATGAAGATTACAACAGAGTGTGTGCAGGCAGCGTTGCTCAAAGAAAGCTTGAGGAAAAGCAGCTCAATGAACACGGTAGAAGATGACACGGCAACGGCACTGATGTCAAACTCCAAAAAGGGAGTTATATGCCATTTGTGTAAAAAGAAAGGGCATTATAAATGGCAGTGTCAACGTCGTAAATCAGGAAACAAGTCTGAAGACAACAAAGGCAGTAAAGAGACCTCGGGTCTAATGGCCGCTCTATCTATGACGGTTGGTGAGGGCCATTGGGTCGTAGATTCCGGAGCTACATCACACATGACGTCTGACGTGCATATTCTAGAAGATAGACAGTCCACTTTTTCTAAGCTAGTGACGACCGCGAACAATAATAAAATTGTATCTAGTGAAAAAGGGGATGTGTATGTCATGGGGCGCTCTGTGAGGTTCGAAGATGTACTTATGCTTCCAGGTTTGACGACAAACTTGCTGTCCGTTAGCAAAATGTGTGCTAAGGGTTGCACTGTTGTTTTTGATGAGACTTGTTGTAAGGTTTACCAAAAGGATTACAAGGTAAAAGTAATTGGAAAGCCAGTATTGACAGCACCACTGAAACAAGGGTTATATGTTTTAGGTAAAGAAGCAGCAATGGTTCTGACGTGTCCTCCAGAAGAATCTTCTCGTGCTAGTTTTGATTTGTGGCACAGAAGACTAGGTCACCTGAGTGGAGCTCTGATGGTGAAGTTAAAAAGTTTGGCAGATGGGCTGACTTTTAAAGAGGTGAGCACGGAACCTTGTGAAGGTTGCTGTAAAGGGAAGGAGTGCGTCAAAATGTTTCCAAAAGGTAAAAGTAAGAGAGCAAAAGACTTTCTTGAACTCGTGCATTCGGATTTAGCAGGCCCTATGGAAGTGGAGTCCTGGGGAGGTAACAGGTACTACCTGATTTTTGTGGATGACTTCAGCCGAAAAACATTTGGCTATTTGTTGAAATCCAAGACCGAAGTTTTCGCTAAATTCATGGAATTCAAGGCACTAGTTGAAAATCAGACGGGAAAGAAAATAAAGAAATTTCGCAGCGATAATGGCACTGAATTTACCAATACAGTATTTCAGAGTTTCCTTAAGAAACAGGGGATCCAACACCAGAGATCAGTACCTTACACTCCTCAACAGAATGGAGTGGCGGAAAGAACAATCCGCACAATAACTGAGAAGGCTAGATGTATGGTGCATGAGGCTGGTTTGGACAAGAGATTCTGGGGCGAAGCTGTTGGTTGTGCCGTGTACCTGAAGAACCGATCTCCAACAATGGCCCTTAAGGATAAAGTTCCAGAGGAGGTTTTTACAGGAGAGAGAGTCGATCTATCGAATCTGAAAATATTCGGATGTAGAGCTCAGGTTCTGGTAAAGGATCATAGTCGCAAGAAGTTTGATCCTAAAACGATTCAAATGATAATGACTGGGTATTCGACCAATTCGAAGGCGTACCGATTTATAAATTTGAAGGATGATCCAACGAGGATTGTCATCGCTCGAGATGCTACTTTTATGGAAAATGTTCCCATGGTTATTAAAGAAAAACAAGAAGCTGCTGTTCCTGTTTCTAATAAAGATGCTGTGGTCATAGATTTACAGTATGACATTCCAGGAGTTAGTTGTTCCACTACTCAACCAGAGGCGCCAAGTATTGCTGGTCCTGTTGCAGTGGGGGTTCCGGTGGCTAGTTCGAATGAAGAAGAATCTGGAACTGCATCTAGTACAGCGAGGGCTAGTTCACTGACGAGATCGGATTCTGGAGAAAATTTTTATGACTCTATTGACGTTGAGAATTTGCAAAGTTCAGATTCTGTCGACTTAGAGCGTCCTGTGGCAGAAGACTTGCAAAGTTCGAGACGGTACCCTGCTCGAAATAGGGTTCCGAAGCGGGAAAAAGACATGGTGTATAATTTCCATGTGTCAGAAGGTCCTGATCCTATTTCTGTTAAGGATGCTATGGAACGTTCTGACAAGAAGTTTTGGTTGGAAGCGATGAAGGACGAGTTCAATTCCTTGAAGGTGAATAAAACCTGGGAATTGGTTGATCGACCGTTAGACGCTAATGTTATTAAAACAAAATGGGTCTTTAAGTTAAAGATTGGAGCGGATGGCAGCACCCATCGCCATAAGGCCAGGCTGGTTGCTAAGGGTTATTCGCAAAAACCTGGTGAAGACTATTTTGAAACATATGCACCGGTAGTCAAAATGTCGTCGATTCGTCTTCTACTAGCACTGGCAGTTGAGAAGAACCTGAGCGTTCATCATGTTGACGTTACCACCGCTTTTCTAAACGGAGATCTGCGTGAAGAAATTTATATGGAACAACCGCAATCTTTTGTTCAAGAGGGGAGTGAAGGCAAGGTTTGTAAATTAAAGAAAGCCCTATATGGCTTGAAACAAGCTGCCAGGTGCTGGAATCAAAAAATTCATGACCATATTATGATAAAGATGGGTTTTTCTAGGTCCAAATATGACCAGTGTGTTTACACAAAAATTCACAATGAAATTTTCACTGTAATAGCTCTGTACGTGGATGATTTTTATATATTTACAAATAGAGCTGTAGAAGCCAGGATGGTGAAACTTCAGATTGCCAGATCCTTCAAAATAAAGGATTTGGGCGAGGCAAGAGAATGTCTTGGAGTCCGGATTGAGCGGAAGAGTGCTAGTGAAATCCACTTATCTCAAAAGAATTACATTTCAAAAATCTTAGAGAAATATGGAATGTCGGACTGTAAACAAGTTAGTACGCCAGTTGAAGTGAACCTTCGCCTGAAATCTGGTGAAAAGAACGACAATACTCGATATCAGGAAATTATCGGTTCACTAATATACCTGGCATGTTGTACAAGACCTGATATATCGTATGCAGTTACGATGCTGAGTCAATTTAAAAACTGCAACGATTCTACTCACATGGCGGCACTGAAACGTGTGCTTAGGTATTTAAAGGGGACAGCGGATCTATCGCTCTGTTACAAAAAATGTAATAAGCGTTTAGTTGCCTATGCAGATGCAGATTGGGGAAATGGGCCTGATGGGAAATCTTTCTCTGGTTATTCCCTTATTTTCGGTGGTGCTGCGGTGTCTTGGCAGTCCTCGAAACAGCGTTGTGTTTCGTTAAGTACTGCTGAAGCTGAGTACATCGCAATCTGTGAGGCCGCTAAGGAAGTGATATCAGTTAACGGATTATATTCTGAACTGACTGGCTATAACACTACTGTTACTATTTTTAGTGATAGCCAAAGTGCCAGTAAGCTAGTTTATTCTCCTGCTATTGGAAAACGTTCCAAACATATAAATATAAGATATCATTTCATTAGAGAGCTAGCAGAGCAAAGGGTTATTTGTGTTGAATATTGTGAGACTACCCTTATGCCTGCTGATATGATGACTAAGGGAGTTGGTAAGCAGAAACATGTGTTCTGCACACAACATAGTGGATTAAGTGGGGGTGTTGAACCATGAAGGTTTTAATGTAATGTTCTAGAAGTATCTAATCATCTTATGTTGTTGTTGCCTAGCTACGGTTGTGTTAAGTCATCTTATATCTACCAGTCATCTTATAACTACTTTTATTAAAACCACTGTGTTACAATGATACAATTGTTTCATTGAAAGCAAGCTCAGCCAACACTTAGTATTATAACACTTACATTTCTTCCATAGTTGTAGATTTTTCATCCTCATACTGGCCAATATTATTGATACATACTCTGTACATATGAAACAGTGCCATGACTACTGCATACACAATGACAGGCAGCGGCGCGAACACTGCATACAAGCAGTATGAGTTGTGACCACCATTGAAGTACTGGAATGTGCTGACCCCATACAGAATGCAGCCGCAGTTGGTGTTCTCGAAGTAGCCGCCCGGGCAGACGTCCAGTGTCGTGCGCCAGTGATTGTAAGGTATCCCAATACATAGAACTGACACAGCTAGAAACACCGCCACGAATAAGTAGCTCCAACAAAGACGTCGCTCTGTATGATACTGATTCATCGTGAATGGATTCCTGGAAAACGAACGATCAATTTATTATAAATACTTATGTTTTGCAACGGTTTGATACTGAGTAATAAACACTTCGTAGAAAACATGGACGTGAATATTAACAACAATAACTTACTCAAGTAAAGGTTGACACAAAAACCATTCATTAATTTGTTCTACACTGAGATAAATGTATTACTAGGTCATCCCATATGCCAGGTACTTTTGTTGATAACGATTATAAAGGGCAACGCGAAAACAAGATAAAACATTTGCTACGATAAGATTCCGATACGACAACGTCAACAATGGAGTATGGACGCCGATTTTGACATTTGACATTTTTAATTTTATTAGGGTTGGGTGATACTGGTGACAGCTTAGATGCTCTAAGGGTGACAGTGACAGAGAGAGTCCACACGATTTTTTCTATTGAAATTAATTTAGTAATGTAATAACACAGGTAGGTAGTAGGTTTAAAGAAAAAAAAAACAGTTTTTCACGGTCCAATCAAAGCTCGTGTGAAGAATGATAAAATAAAGCTCAAAAGGACATTGACATATCAGTAGACGTCATAGTCATAGAATTCCCAAAGAAAAAAAAACATGACCACTATTGACTTTGACAGCATCCACTGACACTGCTGATAGTGATTTATGTGAAAATTGTGAAATATCGAAATTCGAAAAATAAACTTGCGGTTACAAACAACATGTTAAATAAATCATCAATAAATTAAAATTCAAAATGAAATTGAACAGTAATACTCGAATCGTCGGACGGAACATAATATTAGTACCCTATAGAGAATATCATGTCCCAAAGTAGGTAAGTTTACCTATTCAGATATTTGCTGTTCTTATTGCTGTGTTGTGATAACCTCCGTTACTTTCCGCAGGTACCATGAATGGATGAAGTCTGTAGAACTCCAGAAACTCACCGCATCAGAACCATTGACTTTGGAAGAGGAGTATGATATGCAAAAGTCATGGTGTGAAGATGAAGATAGTGTGTTTTTTTATTGATAGCATTTACTGCTGCTAGCCTTATAGCTACTGAATCCTGATGCTGTTGTTTTCTTGAGTCGAGTGGTTGCATGCAATTAAAAACAGCATTTTATTTTCAGAGTGCACTTTTATAATATTAGACAAGCACTTGTATGATAAACACAATGAAGAAACAGGTAGGCAGGCCCGATCCGTCTCTAGCTAATTATCAATGGTCACTCATCTAATATTTTTTTAACAAAACATATTTCTTCTAGATGCTATGATTGGAGACACAAACATATTCATAACAGACAATGAATTTGCAGCTGGTGAAATAGAAATAATGATAGCAGAGGAATCAGCGCGAGGCAAAAAGTTTGGATGGGAAGCTGTAATCCTAATGTTCCTCTATGGGATTGAACATATAAACCTAAAGTTAATTGAAGCAAAAATTGCTCTGACTAACAATATCAGCATCAAAATGTTTAACAAATTAGGCTTTCAGGAAAAGTCGATAAGTGAAGTGTTCCAAGAAATAACTTTAGAGAAGAAAGTCAATGAGGAATGGATAAAATGGTTGAATAAAGAAGCACAATATGAAATACAAACATGTTGTTAGTTGTTGATAGAAATTTTGTGTTCTGTACTGCCGCATTATTAAAACAACCTAAAAAATTGAATGTATTTGAATTTCTATTCCCAAAATAATAACACAATGGACAACCAAGTTGGGTTCTTTTTCTGAATTGCAATAAAATTGCTACATGAAAATAGGGCTTTTGCAGAGAACAACCAACAAAAAAGTCATAGAGTTGACTTTCAAAATTTTTCTTTTGCTATTCTAATACTTTTCCTGTTCCTTCAAACATTTCGTACAGTATAGTTGTTCTACCTAACCGATGTCACCTTTCGTTCAGTCAGGAAACCAACTGACCGACTGTATAATCTATGGTCAGGAATCATCCCTCAGATTAGTAGTATTTAATCTGAGAATCACCCACTGCTGGGTGGTGTTTTTTTTTTAAAAAAAAACGTTGCCCCACACTAGGAACTACTCCTGTATCGTGGGTGCGTTTACAAACATTTAAATCTCACATACACAAACAGCCAGACCCCAAAAAACTACCTGTAGGCAATACAAATATTTGTTCCGTGCGGGAATCTAACCCACGACACGCAGCGCAGCAGTCGATCGCTCAGCCACTGCGCCAACCGTGTCGTCATAAAATGCTATCAAAACCTTCAAAAGTAATTGTCAGCTGCTGTCCTATAGTCAAAAGCAAAGAGTACTTTTTTTAGTCAAGGCACAGAACGTCAAAAGACACGTACCAATTTGAGAAAATCAAAAGAAAGAAAATATTGTTGTCAAATTGAGTTTAAAGCTAGGTTCACATTATTGTGTCGGGGTATGTTGTGTCGCCCTCTGACGCAGTTTTAACCAAACAAAACTCGTTGTGATTTGACGTAGCTCTGAACAGATACGTTTGATTGGTGTATTCCGCGTCACGACACAACACAACCCAGTAATGTGCCGGTGGCTTGACACCCATCGTCACAATTCGTGTTGTCAATTTAGTGGAATTTCCACTATACTAGGGGGTTTGGATGGTTTGGACACCCCGTAGACAGAATAGGAAACCCCTACTAAAGTTGTTAAAAAATGAAAGGCCCGTTATTACATTGACAGTTTTAGTATTTAATAAAGATCAAACCGCAGACAGACAGATGACACCGACATGGCGGAACTATAAGGGTTCCTTGTTTACTACGGAACCCTAAAGAGACTATTATTATGTTGTTTTATTTTCTTGCTTAAATCTTTAAATGGAACTCCAAAACGGAAAAAAAAAACTTGAGAGGTGTCAAGGGACACCCGAAGTTCCTTACGATTAATTTTTATTATTATACAAAAATAATCGTCGCGACACCACACTGTTCAGTGCGAAATAGAAAGACGAAATGAAAATAACTGGCTTGCTTTCTTTAAGAGAGAGAGAGAGAAACACGCGCAAGCCGCACGGCTTACTACTATAGCAAAAAGTGTCGTTCCAACTTTTGGTCTTAATTTTTTCCGTCTAGCCCCCTTTCGCAACGCGCGATAAGGAACTTCGTTCCAAAAGTTGGCAACACTGGTCACAATCACTACTGAGTACTGTCACTGTCAAGATTTGTTCAGGATCTGCTTTTGTTGCGTCAGTTTTGGAGGTGTTTATTGTTGGTTGTAACGTAATTTACACAATAAAAAGAATTTTTATAATGTTTTTCAAAGTTATTTGTGTATACTTTTTATTTACCACTCAATTATTATGTCGTGGTGAAACAGAAGTCAGGTCTGAAGAAGATGTAGGCGTAAAATATGCAAACCGGTGTGAGGTATGCAAGATTTTAGCCACCGAGTTGCAAGGGAGGCTCGAGGAGACCGGCAAAGTTCACGATGTCATCGAAATTGGATACTCGCTCGACGACGTGCAACCTAAGAAGAAGACAAAGTATCAGAAATCAGAGCTGAGATTGATCGAATCGTTAGAAGGCGTTTGTGATAAAATTTTGGAATATAACATCCACAAGGAACGTCACGATAGTACAAGATTTGCCAAAGGCATGAGTCAAACGTTCAAAACTCTGCATGGGTTGGTTGACAAAGGCGTGAAGGTGGATCTCGGTATTCCACTTGAGTTGTGGGATAAGCCATCTGCTGAGATAACTCACATGAAAACACAATGTGAGAGTCTCTTGGAGGAGAATGAAGGGGCTGTTGAGGATTGGTATTGGAATCACCAAGGAGAGATTGACCTAACCAAACACCTGTGTACCCAACATGCCCTCAGGGGAGCTGATGACTCATGCTTGACAGAGCAACTGACTGCCTCCAAGGGTGAGAGAGGTAAGTCAGACAAGTCAGAACTATGAGAGTCAATGTTTTATTAGAGAATGAAGTACAAGAACAATTTGTATTCCACTAATAGTCTGTGTTTATAAACTTTGTGATAACATGGAGGCATTGCAACCATAATATTATAAAGTGTTAGTTAGTTACCTTAATTACTAGTAAGTTATAAATAATGTAGTTGAACTTTTCTATTTGTAAGAAACATTATACTTATTGCACAGTTGACAAGGATGTAAACATAATAAGGACAAGAGTTTCTTCCATTAGAATCACTTTTCTATAGCATCTTGTAAATAGTCCATTTTGAAATAGGTATAAATATATGGTCAATGTCTTGGTAAAGCTGTTTCCAGAAATATGGAATTGGCTTCTGCTTACTTCATACAGTTAGAAACAGATCTTTTATCATGTTCTTCAACTTCTTATGCTATTGATCTAAACAATTTTATAATAAAATTGGAACAATTATAATGTTTTTTATTTAACACTATAATAATAAAATCATTTAATTCGAGTATCATTGACTCATAACATAATACAAAAAAAAAAAAAAATACACTTACAGTCACATTACATACACAAAAAAAATACCCGATTTTACACTTTCTTCTTCGAGAAGAACTTAAAAATCTCTTGCTCATTATGTTCATTCATTAAAAATAATATTATTCAAATAATAAATGAATATAAACTTTGTGGGATTTAAATAACTATTATTAAGAAAAAGCTAAGGAAGAGTATTTCACTGCAAGCAATAATACAAAAGGTAAAAAAATGGGTTGCACTCCGGGATTGCTGGCAGAAGTGAAAACCTGAATATTAATGTTGTGCATTTTTGATATTTTGGTTATAATATAATGGTTTGGTTGGATATAATGGTTAGGGAATCATTTTGCACGAATTGCTTTAATTATCAGTATAAAAGTACTATCATTTATGTGATAAAATACAATATTCATTTCTACTCTCCCTCCGTCTTACGAATATTCAATCAGGTCACGTGTCCTGACGCGAGCTCCGTCTTACGAATTTTCGATCAGGTCACGTGTCCTGACGCGAGTTTAACAAAAAAAGTGCACAACGCCACTAAAGAAGTTGTCACTTCAAAAAACGGGTTGCACTCTGGGAGTGCCGGCAGAAGTGAAAACTTGAATATTAACGTTGTGCGTTTTTGATATTTTGGAATGCGGTGTACTCTCCCTCCGTCTTACGAATTTTCGATCAGGTCACGTGTCCTGACGCGAGTTTAACATTTTTTACCCATCACAAAAAAACTCCCTCCTTGGGCTTGTGGCTTAGTAATAAAAGCCGCACGGGTCGATCGATCAGGTTAAGCTACGCTTGCCGCGGTTGGTCCGTGGATGGGTGACCATTTTCACAAACCAAGACCCCTCAGTGCCTCGGAAAGCACGTTAAACCGTTGGTCCCGGCTGTCATTCGTGGATCTTTGACGGTAGTTATGGGTCGTCAGTAGCCCGAAAGTGACAACCAGTCTTACCAAGGGGTATCGTATTACCCAGTCACTGGGTTGTGGAGGTCAGATAGGCAGTCGCTCCATGTAAAATGTTGGTATTCAGCTGCATCTGGTTAGACTAGAAGCCAACCCCAACATAGTTGGGAAAAGGCTAAGCAGATGATGACAAAAACTCCCTCCGTCTTACGAATTTTCGATCAGGTCACGTGTCCTGACACGAGCTCCGTCTTACGAATTTTCGATCGGGACACGTGTCCTGACGCGAGTTTAACATTTTTTACCGATCACAAAATAAGTGCACAACGAGGCTAAAGAAGTTTTCACTTCAAAAATTTTGGTGTTTGTGGTTTTTGTAGTTGTGTCACACCATTCACACTAGTCCACATCATAGCCATGCCTGTGATTTCATAAAGCATGTGTTTTGCACTGAACAAACATTTGAATGAAACGGAACCCTGTACTATATGCTGCAAGTTGCAGCATGCATAATATTAGTGCACTGCTTGATGTATTTTTCCTACTTCACCTGCCCATACATCATGTCGTCATCGTCGAACACAGCTGACAGGATACTCATGAGCATGTCACTTTTCTCCACTACATTTTCTGTGTATAAAAACCCTTGCAAGTGTCTGTTTGTAGTACCTCTAGTTCCTCTGTCTGGGGTGAATGGAGAATTATGTCTGACTCCTACCTGGAGTAACCTTTATTGTACGTACTTATTGCTGTCTGGATGGTTATATAATATGTAATTAGTTTTATGTCAAATATATCCACACCAACAGGCGTTTTACTAAAATTCTACCAAACAAAAGCGAGGAATAAAACGACACGGCGTGCTGGTTGCTACTCGTAGTCGCGGCGTACCATGCAATGGACGACAGGCTGTGGCTGGTAATGGCGTGTTATTAAAGCTACTGTAATAACTTTATTAACGCACCTTATCCATTTTATTTTATACTAGCTACTTCCTGCGGCTTCGCCCACGTGGATATCGGAAATAATCCCACGGGAACGTGCTACCGGGACACAAAGTAGCCTATGTCCATCCCCAAGACTCCTTGCTAAATTTTATTGAAATTCATTCAGTCGTTTAGGCGTGAAAAGGTAACATACAGAAAATTACTTTCGAATTTATAATATTAGTAAAGATGGGGCGATTCAGACGCAGTAAGTGTACTTTGTGCGTCGCATGTCGGGCTTGCCTTCTTTCGTTAGTAATTTAATAAATAAAACCAAATAATAATTAATAAGCACCTTTTTAATCGACTGTCAAAAAGTGTCACCTAATTTATATTTTGCACCAGTTATCTTACACAATGGTATTCATAGGTGCCAATAACATGCAGCCATCCTGCAATCGTATTGGGGCGAGAAGGAAACTAAATTTACTTAACAAGACAAATAAATAACTATAGGATTAAGGTTTTAAGGGTTCATATTATGATCACATAATATTAAATACATTCGCTCTTGTACTCAATGCGCATACAAAATTTTAATGACGTGATTCATACTATAATTTATCTCTTGAGGACACCGAGAGCGACCGTGACGCGCGAGGCGTCGTATTGAATCTCCTTGTTGACTGCAGGCGGGCGGCGCACGGGCGTGTGCCGCGCCGCCGCGTGTCTATGGTCTAGAGGTAGGGGCTGGTGTCTTGGTACTCATCGTCGCTTTCGTCGGAGCCGTCGTCCGTCAGCTGTCGCTGTGCGGCCGCTTCCGAGTCGCCAGCACAGTCAGAGCTCGATGCATCTGTTGACAAGCACTTACATAAGTCTCCTGTGGAACTGTCACTCATCCATAACAGCGTTACAAATCATTGAGTAGTAGCATTATGGAGTGTTAGTATGCATTTTTAACCCCCGACAATAACAGAAGGGTGTTTTATTTAGAGGCCAAGAGTATACAATCGTCAGTAAGTGGTCAATGCAAACGGAACCTAAGCCTCGAGTCATTTGGCTGCAGATCTATGACAACAACTATATCGAATGTGCATATCACTCGCTCACTTACTACTTAAAACGAAAAGTTTACTTTATGTTTGCATGCATGCTAACTGTATTTCATTCTAAAGCTATGCTACAACTACTCAATCATCACTCTAACGTTAATTTTGTACTCAACGTTTTTTCTATGTTACACACTAAAGTCTCATATAAATGCTCGCAAATAAAAGATATTATAAATAAAAATAATGTGTACAGATTTGCTCGTGTTCCCGATACTATAATAATATCATACTTTTCTAATCAAGATATACAGTTAGTTTATCGACATTTATGGAATAAATTCCAAAAATATCTTACCGTCTCATTTATTTTTTGTTATGACTTATTGAAAGATTTTTCTTTTTTTCTTAAACAGTTTCTTGCCCAATCTTTTTATGAAATTACGGTTTGAAATGGGCTCTAACTTTTTAACTAAACTTCTCGAAAATCAGTCGTAATAGGTCAAATGGAATAAATTTCCATTTGACCTATTACGACTGATTTTCTGTAAACAAAAAATTTAACTAACTCGATTTTGATAAGCGATTGTCTCTCTCGATGTTTATAATCGATATCAGAGCACATATAGGCAGCGCGTGTGTGTGTGTACTGTGTACCGTCGCGTTACAGTATCTAATACAAGCGGTGCAATAATTACCCAGTTACCTGCTTGCTGCTCATAGAGTGTTTCGTAGCGACGGGACTTTGGCGGGGGCGGTGACACTGAACTCCGGCTACAATAGAAAAGATTTCAGTTAGATTTTTTTCTATTTCGCTTTGACATTTCTGTGTGAAGAAATGGGTAAGTTTGATTATTTTGATTTCAGTTCACAAGAGGCAGGTCAATATCAAGATAAACTTGGCTATATTGTTAAAATCGTGGCCTGTTTTACAATTGACTGCCAATATTTAATACGCTATTTCCCCGTATTACCTCGGGCATTTTTTTAAAGTAATAAATACACAGCGCCAGTCAAAAAAGATCAAGAGGTAGCCCACAATACACCCTGCCTTTTCCCACACTATACGCATTACTAGAATACCAGCCAAAAATACTTTGCACAGGTTGCTGGACCAACCAAAAAGACAACAAGCGTGCACCATCGACTGTGGTAAGAAAGTGGTCAAACACAAGCCTATCATGTATGTTGGAGTATTTTCGTCGCTGGGATAAAACCGCTCGACACCGTACGAATCATTTTATTAAAAAAAAAAAAAAAAAATTGCCCTGATCGTCGATTAAAATGACGCAGGATACAATGTTGTCAACATTAAAAATTATTGCCTAATTATCCGGTAAACTGATTCGTACGGGCTTACAATAATTTACAATAAAAGAAAAAACAACAAGCGTGCACTATGGTAAAATAGCGGTAAAAAAGCCCATCATATAAAAAAAAAAACTAGGCTAAACTAATGAAACAAGATATAGTACCTGTGATCAAGTTCCTGCGCGTCTCCGTTCTCGCTGGGGGGCGGGGAGCCGCGCGGCGAGGGCGGCTGGCTGAGCGCCTGCATGAGGCGGCCCTTGGACTCGTTCCAGATGTTGGACAAGCGCCCGTCGGGGCCGAACAGCAGGAGGAAGGCATCGATCAGCTCTCGGGACTTTTCCTCCCATTTAGTTAGGATGTCCACTCGCTTCTCACCTATGTTTGTCATAACCTGGAAGAGAGTGGTTGGGTTATAGAGTTGTTTATTTTAGCCTGTGTTTGTCTTACTGCAAGGTATGAAGGCAGTATTTATTGAACAACTAAGCCAACTAGAATTTACTACATAATATTAGGCTCATGCCGATCGGCAAACTCCGTTCATCATCTACACTTGCTGAATCATGTTCGTGTCAGTATCAGTTCGGAATAATTCGAGTTAAACCGAACGGTATTTTCCCAAGCATACATATATCAGCTGTGCCGAACCATGTCGACCTGAACAAGTGTGTAAAAAGCGAGTTCATTCTATTTCTGAACTTCTTTTTACAGCTATACCTATATAATAATAGATCAATGACAACTGATTCATTATCGGAAGTAAGGTGATTCAACATAAGTCAAACTGGACTGGACTGGTGGAAGCAGTATATTTTCTTTATTTTTATAAATTCAACTAAAACTTTATCTTTTCCTCTCTCAAGGCTACAGAAACCTTTTAAATATATTAGCAATTCACCCTATCGTTTAAACCTCGATCAAGTTCACTGACACTTCCATGGCACCCGTGATTCGGTTCAATACTGTTGTTTACTGAAAAAGTTCGTTGAATCGGCAACAGGTCCCAGTTGGTAACGGCACAAGGTCAGACGCCATTTTATCGGCGATATCTTGCTATTTTTGTGGAGAACGTTAAACACGTAAAGCTTTTGTTCGAAGTGATAATACAAGGTTAAATGTCTCGAACTTGTAACCGCTAGTTTAGTATCACTATTATTACCTAACTTGAGATTTGATCATATCAATCAATAGGCATATTTTGAGTATAGGATATGACTAAAGATCATAGAAGTAAGTCTTTCGATACGCGACGCAGATTTACGAGGAAAATCTTCACGAATCTTGACAAAATACTTTATAAATTCAACCCCTTTTGAATCGGAAACGGGTGGATCCTAACTTCGAAACCTCGAAGTTTCTTTTCATTTGTAGTTTAGACTGCGCAATTTGTCAGTTACAGAACAATTTATACAGAAAGATATATTAGTGAGACTCACTTTTTTTCCCTTCTCCTTAAGGTCATCCATCTTGTTCTGTAAGCGGAACTTCTTCTCATTGAGGAAGCCCACGTTGAGCTCCTTGGCCGAGTAGCCCCGGGCGAGGTTCCGTCGCACGTAGATGTCGTAGTCCCGCACTATTCGTGCGACTATGTCTGATGTTGATACGCCTGGAACAATTAATGTTGTTGTTGAATTAGTAGGTAGTATAAAAACAACTCTCGCTTTGACCGCGTTCAGTATCGCTAATTACCCTATAACTTTTACTGGCGTATGAAACGCCCAGTTTGTTTACTTTACAAAGATTTATATATTTCTGTAAAGAATATTTTTATAAGAGTATAAGTAAACTGCTCTCAAAATGGGTAAAAGGGAAAATATCGCGAGGAAACCGACATGTTCTAGAACCAAAAATTCGAAGACATGTACGTGACATCTACCAACCCGCATTGGGCCCGCGTGGTGGATTACGGCCCACTCCGTCTCACAGAGAGGAGGCCTGTGTCCCAGCAGTGGGAACATTATAGGCTGATTATGCTATGCTATAAGTAAACTACTCTACCCACGTACCATCATACTGATTCGTATACAAAAAATATTCATCAATTATCGCACAACAGTGTTACTGAATGAGTGAAGGCCGAGGACCATACTCGACCTTCAATGATTTGACAGGCCAAGCCTGGCAATCGTAAACTGTTTTTAGAAAGGTATGGATGATGGACCTCTAGCTAAACTTACAAGATTGCCACCTTGAAGGTTATCAGTCATGCATGCACACAGCAACCAGTGATGCTCAAACGGCGGCCCAATTGTATATCGTGTTTAGATATTGATATGTTATAATGGCCTGTGTACCAGCAGTGGGAACATTATAGGCTGATTATTATGCCATTTCCAGTCTATGATGATGAAGAACTGATCAGAGTGTTGCTAGTGACTCTATTTTCTCTATTAGGTGCACAACCATCTATCATTTTCATAATTTTCAGTTTCAACATAAGGCCTCTCTGGTTTCGACCGAAAGTCTGGAGCTCAAAATAGTCTCTTTTGCCGTAGTCGGGTAAAAAGGTATAAATAAGTATAAAGGAAAAATGAGCACCACGTACCTTCCGTCCGCTCGGTGGCAACAAACATGTCTTTAGCCTTAATGAGCGCGTACGTGTCCTCGCAGTCTTCCGTCGTGTAGGGAATGTCGTCGTGTGCCACGAAGTCTATCTTGTGCTTCTCTAAGAACTCCTCGTCGTACTCCCACGGCGCGTCTGTTACGACCTGCAAACAAGATGAGGGAGCATTACAACAAGTACAATTGTCTGAAGGCAAGAGCGAAACCAAAATAAGGATGATCTGATTCTTTCTTTCATTTCATCGCCTTTCCATCACTCAATTTATTATACACATTTTAACAAAAACATAAGCTAAATTATGTCACATAGATTTAGTATAGCACATATTACTCGTATTGATGCTGTAATGAATGAGCGACGCTTCTTTACTGTCTCATGCTGTTAGCTAACGATGCATTCATTATTTTGTAAGTCAAATGAGGACAATACTTCAATTTTATTTTTATTTTCATAAAATATTTTACAGTAAGAATATTAGGTGCTCTTAGCGATAAGACCGCTCATTGTGTCACCCTTTATAAAATTTTATATATTTATGTTCTGTAATTTGTTTGGTGTACAATAAAGAGTATTCTATTCTAGGTGCATTTCTCATTTCTTTTTAAAAATATGAATGTAACCAGTTAAAGAGCGATAACATATTTGTAGGCAATTTTTTTTTTTTTTTTTTGTTTTTACGTCTCTATTTCATCTATCTACTGTTTTAGGCCAGGGTCGTACTGAGAGCATACTCTGGCACACTGACTGGGGCCCGGATGGCCTAAATCCCCTCCGTCAACAGAACAGGGTTACAAATGTAAGTCAGCATTATTTTTACTTAATAATTTTAGTACTGAATAAAATACTTATTTACTGTCCCTGATGGGTCACTGAACTCGGACTACCCGAGATTCGGTAGGCAATAGTGTTGATAGACCTTTATTTTTTATTTATTTATAGAGTAATATTATTCATTACAAAGATATTGTGGAAATTAATTGTATGTTTTAAATTAAATTTATGTGAAGTAAAATTAAATGAATAAATGCGCTATATTATTTAAATCACCTCCGCGATTATATGGCGTGTTGGGTGTCAAAGTTCAACTTGTTTGCATTTACGGAAGTTATTCGAATCCATCTGGAAAACTAAATTGCCCGCCATTGTCTACCAACCTTGCCTTTAATGCTTACTCATGGAGTTGTAAAAAAATTGTTAGTTATCAAGTTGCTATGACGCAAGTACTGTAATTAGTAAGGGATCGGCGCTTCGTGTTGATTATAGCTGGCAGACTGCTTATAAAGAACTTGAGTAGGTAGGTTTTTTACTAGTGTAAAAAAGAGGCAAGATTGGCGCCCCAAAAAAGTGAAGCTCAATTAAAATCATATGAATAGCACCTAGATTTAGTATAACACATATTTAGCTCTCAAAACGGTAAATGAAAACATCGTGAAGAAACATGTGGCATGTCGTAGAACCAAAAGTTCGAAGACAATGACGAAGTGACATGTACCAAACCTCACTGGGCCCGCGTGGTAGATTACATACAGCCTACTCCCTCTCGAAGAGAGGAGACCTGTGTCCCAGCAGTGGGAACATTATAGTCTGATTATGCTTATTCAACACACAGGTATGAATGAGAGACGCCTCTTTACTGTCAAGTGCTGTTAGTTAATGCTGATAGATAACGGTGCATTCATTATTTTGTAAGTCAAATGAGGACAATACTTCAGTTTTTTTTATATTCAAAAAGTATTTTACAGTAAGAATATTAGGTGTATTTATCATTTCTGTTTAAAAATGTGAATGTAAGCAGTTTAAAGGCAAGTAAACATTTGAACGCAAACCGTGACGGTGAAAAAGCACAATAACTCAACAAAATTATGCATATTTTAGAGGTTTCGCGTATCCTTCATGGCGAACAAAAAGAGCTGAATAGTCCAATTCAGTTGTAAAGCGGCCAGCAGCCTTTAAAAGCAATCTTTTCTTTGACGTCAGTTACAAGCATGCTATGGCAACTAGGAACATTACAATAATTTCGGTTTTTTATTGAGCAGAACGCCATCTCTATGCCAGATAGCCAAATTAAAAATTCTGTGTTGCCATATACAAATATATAATCATGATGCCGGGAAATTGTGTGAAACACAAACACAGACATGAAATAATTAACTCAAAATATTGGTTAATAAATGACAAAAAATAAAAATTAAGCTGCATTAAGCATATATCAAGTATTAAGGATTTGTTAAACGGTTCTGGAAGGTGTTTTGTCTTCATTTAACTAATGGGAATTCATTATCGTTGCAATGGTAACATTTTAATTGCAATTGTCCGTTCGCGCGCGAGTGCCGGTTTTACCGTTTTTCGTGCGGATTTTACTTTTGCAATTAAATTCTGGTTGTTTCGCAAGTGCATCTGCTAACCACGTTGAGTTGAACCTCCGTTCCTCCGTGACGCCGTGCCGCGTTACAATCATCGTCTGTTTCGTAGGTCCACGTCGAGTTGAGCCTCCTCCTCCGGTCGGTATTTCGAAATAGACTTGAAGTTTTTGTTTTGTGAAATATTATATAGTGAGCATAGGCACTGTTTATCAGTTTGGACCCATAATTGCGAATAGTGAACTGAACATTGAGTGCACTTCCATCATGTCACAAAACTCTTGTTGTGTACCTGGATGTCTAGTCACTAAGAAAGAGGGTATGTACTTTTTATTTAGTGTAATAAGTTACTGTTGTCCCTGTCCCGTCTTCATAAAACATCGAAGATCATACAAGTTTTGGTGAGAAAAAAAGTTTAGGGGGAGGGGGTTCAACCCCCCATATTATTTTTTTTGTTGATAAAATTAGATGTAGTACTCAGCCTTAACGGGTTAGAAGTCCCACCCCTATCACATTGTATATATCTAATGAGTCAAAGTTTTCTCTATTATGGTTTAAACAATGACTCAAAACTTCCCCCTTGGTACCTACTTTCTATAATAAATTGAACTGGGATATAAAAAAATAACATGCTATTTTGTTTCTCAGGTATACCTCTCCACCGCTTTCCGAACCCAGATGTGAATGCAGAGAAATTCAATACATGGATTGCAAAAATTGGCGGTGAAATAGCTACAATGGATAATTTATTTGTTTATAGCAACAGACGTGTCTGCCATAAACATTTTGAAGCAATTGACAAGTATCCAAGAAATAGACTGTGCAAATTAGCAATTCCAGTACTGTACTTGCCAGGTAATATATTAATTTCATTAAAACATTTTAGTTGTGAAGTAGCTAGCAGTTTGAATAGAATATCAAAAGGTTAGATAGATCTTTTTACATACTTTGTTTTTATATAAACCTTCAAACATAACCACTGAGACACAATTCATTTTCTATTGTATGTCAACTCAATGAGTCGGAGTAACAGCGGATGGGTAATCAAAATGTTTCATTTTCAGAACAACTACATACTGAATCAGCTACCTTGCCTTCCCTACATTCAACATCTGGTGTTCAAAAGACTCAATCTGATATTCATATTCTGAGAGGTTTGTATCTTATTCATAAAGTGAGCTAAAAGCAGAAAATTTGAAATTATGTCTACAACAAAGTTGTAACCTAAGCTTTCAGAAAATAATTTAATTTAATGAATATCAAACAATTATGTTATCTTTTAACTTATATAGTGTAACTTTTAACTTTCAGATCAAATGTTTACTGAAACTGTTGATATGCCTGCCCCATGTTCAATATCTGGGGTTCAAGAGACTTCATCACATGTTCAGCTGAGAGGTTTGTATGTTATCATAATTATGTAGATAAATTGAGCTACAAGTAATAATAGAACTATTTAATATAAGGAAGCTATTTATTAATAAAACTAATAAAATCATATCATTCATTGCAACAGGAGAAACATGTACTTAATTTATAGTAATTTGAAAGAAAACTGAGAAAAAAGATTGAGACTGATGATTGAGTCAAATATTCTGACTGAAAGTTATCAAATTTTGAGGTGAACCTTATACAGGTTGTAATTTATCTACCATAGTTTACTTACAAACAAGTTAATTAACTTGTGAATATTTTTGCCATAATAAACATCTAATTTACAGGACATGGGCAGCGCAGGAAAGGACACAATAAACACCCTAAAAATAAATCAACTAAGCCAAAAGGTAGATTGTTTACAACTTTATATTATTATTTGATCTCAGCCTCACTGCTCAAGGGAATTTCAATCAAATTAATGAATTTATCTACCCCCATGCTATAAATCTTCTATAAAAGTTTCTGGAACAGTTAGCTTATTGCCTACATTAAAACAACCAGTGTCATAGTAACCATAACATCATCCAAAGAAGTGTTATAATGAAATTTAGTACAACACATAACACTTGTTTGGATTATAATAACTTAAGGTTACTATGACACTGGTTGTTTTAATGTTGGCAATATGCTAAATCATGAGACTTGTATGCAAATGTACATAATTAGGTAATAAAACAGTCATGTGATCCTATTATCACACTCGGGTTCGCCTCATGTGACAATCCCACATTTGTGTTTTATCACTCTTTATTACACAACAGTGAGACACAGAACAGTTGCATATAACTATTTTAGAATTTCTAATAAAAGTTTGTCAATTTTTTTTCTGTATATATATTGTGTTTACTCAGGCCATTTTTTTTTTTTCAGGTCTTTATGTACCTATAACAAAACATAGAGAATATAAATCTCTTTTAAAGCAGCTGAAGAAATCTGAAACCGCTAAGGTGGCTTTTAAGAAAAAATATAACCTTGCGAAGAAGATGACAAGAACCTCAGCATTCAACATTATGTCATCGGAAATGTCAGCTACTGCAAAGATGTTCTGCCAAATGCAAGTCTCTCAGAGTGGCAAGAAAAAACCTGGTAGAAGATTCACACTGGATCAAAAAATTTTGGCTTTATCGTTGTATAAGCCATCGCCTAAGGCTTATCGCTTACTTAGGCAAATGTGTGTTTTGCCGAGTAGAAGAACATTACAAAATTTACTGCACAAATTGGATGTAAAAGCTGGTGTCAATGAATTAATATTTGAACATTTAAAAAATAGAGTAGCGAAACTGCCTGACAATTACAAATATTGTTCAATTTTGTTTGATGAGATGGCGATTGGACCAGCGGTTACGTATGACAAAAAGCATGATAAAATTATTGGATTTGTCGACAATGGAGAACAAACTGAAAGAGAATTTTGTGATCACGTCCTAGTTTTTATGATCAGAGGCATAGTTAAAAAATTCAAGCAGCCGATAGCATATTATTATTGCCATGGAAGCACTAAGACTATTGAGCTCAAAGCTCAAATTAAAAATATTATTTTAAAAGTGCAAGAAACTGGGTTAAAAGTTGTTGCAACCATTTGTGACCAAGGCACTTCCAATGTGGCAGCCATTAACTTATTATTGAAGGAGACAAAAGAAAAGTTTATAAGAAAAGGTAAAGAATACCGGGAAGGATTTTACAAGGTGGGGAAAGACAAAATTTTCCCCCTATATGATCCACCTCACCTCATCAAAGGGATAAGAAATAACTTATTAACAAAAAAATTAAAATACACTATGAAAGAAAAAGAATGCACGGCTAAATGGTCCCACATTGTGGCCTTGTATAATAGGTGCCCATCATACAGAGGTGTCAAGCTAGTGCCGAGACTGACTGCTCTTCATGTATTACCCAATTTAATCCCAAAGATGAGGGTGAAACACTGTACACAAGTGTTTAGTCAGTCAGTTGGGGTGGGGCTTGGGTGTTTAGCAGGTATGCAAACATTTTCTACAATATAAATGTTGTTTTTAAATAAGTGATACATATGCACTTCCTCATAATTTACTCTCTTTTGTACATGTTCAGTACTAAAATCTTATCTCTTGCTTCTTCTCTTATGACTGTTATCATGAAAACTGTGAGTTAAACAACTGCTCTAGTCTGGATTATAATATAAATACAATCATAGTCGGAAAAGAGGTAAAACCCACAATAGGTCTTACTCTCTACTGTGAAGAGCTTATTACTATAGGACCAACCCCGAAATATCAAAAAATAACAGCTGATTCATACAAAATAATCAGCTGTTTGTACTATTATGCAGCTCATATGTTCATGAAAGTATCTATTTTCATTGCAGATATGGGAGTTCTGGAAAAAGACAGTCATGAGACAGCAGACCTCCTAATGTTCTTCGACGACCTATTTGACAGCGTCAATGGCAGTTTTAGTGAAGTTAGCCAAGGGAAAAAGTATCGTGCTGCAGTTACCCCAACTTCACCACATCACAATTTGTGGAATTATAGTGTCCCTATTCTCAAAACAATGAAATTTGTAAATGGTAACAATCAAGGAGTAGTGCCTTCTTTGTCCAGTTGGATTAAAACTATAGAAAGTTTTAAAAAGATTGTACATCTTTTAAATTCAAAGGGGATCAATTCCTTATTGCTGCGTAATTTCAACCAGGATCCATTGGAGAACTTTTTTGGAGCAATTCGAGCTCATGGCCATGGCAATATAATGCCTACGTCGTCTGCATTTGAAGGTGCTTTTAAGACACTTCTAATAAACAATATGACATCTTCACATTCAGTTGGATCAAACTGTGAAAAAGATGACAGTGTTTGTCTCCAGTCGCTAAAATCTTTATTAACAAATCCTGGAGACAACTACACAACAACTGAATGTGAAGATGAAATAGACTGTGCTCATATGTGTATAGACCTTTTAAATACAGATGCATTATTATCAAGTAAAACTCCAGTGGATATGGAAAAAAGCGCAGCAATTGGTTATTGCAGTGGCTGGATAGCACAACTGGCAAAAAAAAATGTGTACAAAAACTGTGCCACCTGCAGGCATGATTTAGAAGAAGAAAATATTTTAAATTTTCATAAATATATAAAATTAAAAGATTATGAAAATAAAAAGTGGTTGTGCTATCCTACTAGGGCGCTGTTTAATTTCTTTGCCCAAGTAGAACACATTTGTTTAGAGATATTAAAAGAATGCTGCAATAAAAATAATATTTGTAGATATATTCAATTAATTATTACTATAAATTTAAATTTAAAGTTTCTGTCCTGTGAAATGCATAAAAACGAGTTATCAAATTTTCTAATAAATAAAACGACAAAGTTTTTTATTAATAATTGGTGCAAAGAGACCAACAGTGTCCTTACTGGAAAATCAACCTTTTGGGATAAAAATGACCCCATGAAGGAAAAAGCTCATAGGCACTACTCCAAAAATAAAGGGAGGAAGCGAATAAGAATAAACAATACGTTAGTAAATGTTTAATATAACCTACATAAGATTTTAGAAAGAATAAACTGTTTTTATCTTTAATTCCGAGTTATTTTTCATTTACATAAACCTTTGTACCCTTCTTAAATGCCGGCAAAAATCTGAATGTTGTACATTGTCGTATAAATTATTGTTTACTACTTAGGTTTTTATAATAATTACATAATCGTTTTAGCATTATTAGTAAACAATAATTTATACGACAAAGTAAAAATTTTACTCGAATTTACTATATCTACAACTGTACGTACCTATCTATATCCATATCTGTAAGTAATAGTTTTGGTTAGCTGACAACTAGATGGCGACTTTGTGCTGTCAACAGAAAAATAAGAGAGCTTCCTGTCTATACCCTATATTATATTGTAGTCTGTGGTTACAAGGAATACCCTCGCCCTCGCTGCGCGGGCCAAATTGCTCTTTATTGAACGTGATTGGAGCACAAATTATCATAATAAATCTATCTTTTTTATTTCTCCGCTCAGGCCATAAACCAGTACTTACTCGAAAGAAAAAAAAAACAGGTTCTTTTTTTATAATTCTGTTGCTATACACAGCTATAAATTGAAACCAATAGAGGCATTACGTAGTTATGCAAATTTCGATTTATATTATTCCTTATTTCATCATGTTGGAATCTTGTTCCGCAGTTAAATATGCATAGGAGTGATAACCTTGATGTTTGTCATTTTCAACCGGTTGTTAAACTTTAAAAAGTGCAAAGAAAAGCCCCTCTTAAATTAATAAATTATTTGGTAAATTAAGATTATACGGTCTGGCGGAATTCACTGGCGGAAATCATCTTTAAACAGCGAATAACAGACATTGTAAAACCCATATCTTATTACTTCAGATTTAAGGTTCAATCTAACTACGAAACTCTTGTATCTTATTTTACCGCAACTGCGCAAGCGCATATCCAACAGGAACACGTCCCGCGCAGAATTATAGACAGTCGTATGACAACAATAGACGTGTTCTTGAATTAACAAAAACCGTTTTAAGCTTGAGATTTTCCGTGAGTATATTTTTAGTTTTTATCTCCCCATTCAGTTGTACAATAGAGCTCTTTGACCCAGCATCATAACTGTTGGCACATGTGACTTGGAGGTCAAATAAAACTGACGCAGTCAAATGAACCGTATAAATCTCACCCGTTAGGAGAAACGTGTCTAATCATCATTAATTATCTAAATCTTAATAAGTAATATTATAATTTTGCCAAGCAAACTTGGTCTTTATAGCCCTGTTACTTATTATACTTTTTTTCAAGTTCTGTATTGTGTAAACAAATTAAAGCATCAATCGTACGATAATTCTTAGAATAGAGTTGAGGACGTTAGGTCAAAGATGTAATTGAGAGCAATGATGATTAATGATGACATTGGTTTCATTGTTTTTAGTCCAAGCGCCACCGTTTAAACACGTGCATCAAGGAATCATACTTGAGATGAAATCGAGTACAATAAATACTCTATAGAATATATTATTTTGAATGCCTATATTTGCCAATACAGAGAGGAGTGAAAGAAAGGGAGGCCTTTGCCCTGCAGTGTGACAAAATAGGCTAAAATCTTCAATCAATAATAGTACTAGATTAAGCATCAGGAACAAAAATCAGTCGCTCAAGTGGCCACGTTAGCACACACGTAAACATCTACCTTTCTTAGAAAAATGTTTAATAATATTAACAACTTCAGTTTATTATAAACCTTAATGCTTAAACATAAAGTTTAATTACCATTGCAAAATATATTTAAAATGTCGCTTGAAAATAAAATCATTCTATTATTAAATTTTCAGTCATTTATTCTATAATGAAACTTAAAGTCTAAGTAATAAGGTTAAAAACATACTAATTTGAAATAAGACCACAAAAGTATTGGTGGTCTTATTTTTCGGGCCGTTTTTGAAGCGCTTATCGGGAATCTAGTACTATTATTGATCGAAGGCTAACTTAAATAAATACATTCTCCAATATAAATTATTTGAAGTTTCGTCTTGCGAAGACGACCCGCTTTCGCCCTGTGGGATGTGTTTTTTATCATGCCTTTTATTTGAAATGGGAAATCCTTACTTGCACAAGCACACTCGCATACCGGGACATGAAGTGAATAGTGAATCACAAATAACAATTACCTCATCGACGTATCTGCAGTGCCTGACAGCCTCATACCTCTCGTCCTCCGTCATTACTGTGCGACCCTTGCGACTGTGTGTCAGATTGTCGCTACATACTGGAAACAACAAACGAAACTATATTAGTGATCTAGCTAAACGTATAGGCCTACAATTGCGTGTATTACGTCATCAACCTTAATTAAGTATCTCGTATCTGATAAAATTCCCCAATGTTTCCCTGCCTGATAATAAAATTAATTTACATATTTGGAGTGTTGTTTTTGTTGGGTCAGCGATTCTCAACATGCGGCCTGCAGGGCCTTTCCGTGCGGCCCGTTGACTAAAAGCTCAACAGATATAATTTTCGGGCGGAGTAAGTACCTACAGGTAGGTTAATTATTGAAATTGTAATGCTACAACTAGATAGGTACGCACGACGACATATCAAGGTATACTTTTCCAGTATATACTGACTTCTCATTGTACGAAAAGCCTATACAATGCGAGGCCAGCTAAACTTGGAAATGCATACCTTGATATGTCGCCGTGTGTACCTATTCCAAAAAAGGAATCTTTTTAGAGCCAGCGGTAAAAAAATGAAAGAGGTTAAGGTTGAGAATGGCAGTCCGATTACCTAAATATGGCCCGAGACCGTGCCAGTGGCCGCTTTCAAGGACACGTAGAATTGATTACACTAATCCATTTATCGGTAATTAAACATGAAAAACTATTCTTACTAATACCTACAGTATTATCTCTGATTTCATTTATTTTTTATCAGAATCGCATTGTTTACGCTTTACACGTGCGTAATTGATTGGTCATGTATCGTACGACAAATCGACCAATAGAATCGTTTTATTTTTATTTTCATAGTAGAGCCACGCGGCAATATGCCAGGTAGGCCGCACGGCACGATGCCTTGCTGTTTACATTAAAAATAAGACTGGCACTCGCGATTTATTGCCAGATTATGTAACAGTTATCTTAATTACATTACATCGCATTTTTTAATGTTTCTCCTTTCGATTAAAGCAGGTAGGTACTTCATTGCGTGTATGCTAAATAGTATGCTGATTGTTTTGTTCCAACTGGTATTGTTATTTGTAATGGGGTGAATGATCGTCTTATTAACATCGATGTATTCCGGTACTTTACTAATGCCTATTTAATATTAAGAATACAAGTCCAAGGGCACTCTATTTGTACCAGTATATACTGCGAACACAGAGCTACCATTAAATTTAAGTGGAACTCGGTCACGTTAACGTAACAATAATTTATTTACATCGTTATTTGTAGCTTGTGGGCCGATAGCGTGACGATGTTTACGTGTACGTTTTAGTGTCGTTCATACTCGCGTTCAAATTTTTCCAAGTAATTGTTTACTCAAGGGAAAAGTGTTACCCCCGTAATTACTAGTTCCTATTAATCTTGCACGAATGGTTTACTTTTAAATATACGTTACGTAGCCTATGTATAGAAAAACATCGAACATTCGACGGGCGCTATCATGAAACTGACATTACGCATCGCAGACTGGAGTCATACGATGCGGGAGGACTCAATGAGTCAGGCTTGAACGTTTTGATGCAATAAGTACAATGGGCAAGGAGGAATAAGATAATGATGCACTCACCACCAACAATGAGGTAGACATTATGGAAGACTGTCTTAGCCTGTTGAAGTTGCCTGGCGTGTCCTTGGTGGAACATGTCGTAGATGCCGTCTGAGTAGACGCGCACCTTGCGGTGTGCTGTGCCCGCCACGGCTGCTGCGCGGGGGATGCGGCCATAGTGACATTTTTCCCGTTCCGTTATTGCATCTGGGTCTGTACTGAATGGCGCTGCAAGCCTTAATGACTGTAACAAGAAAATAAAATATTTAATTTTACTTGAATTTCAAGTGGTAACAAAAACAGAAATCTTATGGGGTGAATGTTCTTTATAACTTAAGTTGTAAGTACGAATGCCGCCCACATTAAACACAATACAGCGAATGCAAATTGCGAGACTCGATCAACAATAATTTAATGCGGGCTGCATTAATATTAGCCAGTTGTATTCAATACCGCATGTCAGAATGTTCAAAGCAACACTTGAGATAAATTAATGAAAGGCCGCTGAAATTACATTCTTAGAAACCAATTTACTTGCCTAGAAAATATCAGATGTGAAGGTAATGATACAAATGATATTGATGAGCCGACAAATATGATTACAATACATAGAAATTGATAGTATTCAATTGGGATCTCATTTCGCAGTCCTTATAAAATAATTAATTAAGAGTGAAACAAGTAGTGTAAGTATGAATAAACCAGATTACGCTGTATTGTTCAGGCGTCAAGGTTCAAGCGGTGCTCGATGTCAGCCATTAATGATAATGAAGTGGCGTGATGTGACGTCGAGCTAGTGGCCGGCATAGATTAACAACAACGATTCATGGCTTGTTATCTAAACGCGCATGAGTGTGTCGGTGCCTCTATCACCGGACATATTTGTGCAAATGACACTGATTACTATGTTGATATATTTTTTTAGCTTAGTCTTAATTTAAGGGAAACCTTTAAACAGAAACCGAAATAAAAGTTAAAGATGATGCAACACTGAGAAATTATTAAATACTACTTCGTAATTGTTCGTCCCTACTCTCACCTATGCTGGCGATAATTAATTGATTATTGGTTGGTCATTCATCGACATCTCAGTAAATAGATTCACTATACACATTTCCTTGACGTAAAAGTTATGTAATAACTGTTTATAATAAGTTGCAGGTGGTCGCAATGCGTTGGATAATAAGCCCAATCGAACAATACACTCAGGCGATAAAACAATGCTTGTTATATTTTATTACATTTTTATTGAAGTAGTACTTGAGACGCAAGTAAGTCATTACTCCACATAACGCCGAGTATTCACTAGCTGACAAATAATATTGTTATACACTCAAGAAAACTTTCTTCATGCGGAAACATTACGAGGAAAGATCAATATGTATGGCGTTTACACATACGCTTAAGCTAACGACACTGACCGACATGACAATTCTAAAATACCCGTACTGCAACTCTGAAAGCTCTTCAGCTAACTTTACGTAACTTTGAGACGAAGATAAGGAAGTAAACGCAGCAAAACGTTGCGCATAAATTATGAAATATTTAAGCAAATTGTAGCAATTTGTATGTACCGTCTCCAATTTGTTTAAATATTTCTGTCGACACAGCGCCGTGTTGAAGAATGCGGGTAATTATTTTTCGCATAATGCATAATGTGCATATCCGGCATTATACTTCAATTAAAAGACTTGACAATCATGTGTACACACGGCTACACATCAAGCTATGCAAAACCAGTATTGGCTGACCGTTCATTGTGAGAAAATATCACACAAAGTGAGGCCAAGACAAACTAGTTTTGTATAGCTTGACGTGTAGCCGCGTGTACACCAACAACAATATGTACTTTTACTTATGTCGTGACGACACGCTGTAATCGCTATCGTATCGTTTAAGTTAGACGGTAATTCGGGTCACATAGCTTTTCGAAAACTGTATAGACTATAGACATTGCACAACGAACCCAATAATTTTAATTGTTTGGCAATTTTTTCCATGTTTTATATTCTATAGAAGCATAACAGTATAAAGCCTCGTTACGTTAATGGTTTAGGTTCTTTAATTTTAAAATTAATTCAAATTATTTTTAAAGCATCACGTATTTTAGCCCAGGCCGCATAGGAATGGCAACGGGTCGTGTCACAATGCGGCCCGTTGTCTTAATATCGTGTGTGCGGCCCGTTGTACTTAGTCGTTTAGTACCACTGTCTGAGAGGTTATTAAACATTATTTTAATCGTGTAGTGTAGCGCATTAGATAAGTATGCTAATATGGAAACGTTACAGGAAGTTTAATTCCGCATGCGGTCAGAAAAAACGTTATAAAGGCATTTGACGATTATTATGTAAAGTTTTAAACTTTATTATATTTACACAGTCCAAAAAGGTTGCTAATCTGCTCTTTTATAAAACATATATTTTTTTTAAATTATGATCATTGTTTGCTTTTGCAGTTATGAAAAAATTATTGCTGTGTTTGAGAGGAAGGGACGAAATCGTCTGTCTGTTGGGACGTAGATCAATAGACGTGCTGTTTATGACAGAGATGGCACTAGAACTCCAGAACAAGAAATGCCCGTCGCTTTGAAAGGCAAACCAAAGTCAGGCCACATTTTCTAGCACACGTTTTCTCGATTAAGGCCGAGAAAAATCAGTTCAATCAAACACTTATGTCAATAAGATTACGTAGTGTATTTTTAATGCGTAAAAAAATTACAAATTGATAACGCTGAAATCACACATGGCCAAAATTATTAGCCTGATCGATTGTCACTACAAATTTACACAATTAATCAATATTTATCTATTTTACAAAATAATCGACAGACTATCTAAAATGATTAACTTCTTTATCATCAGCTGATGTGTCTACCTGAATTTATCTACGTGATATTTTAAAAATAAACTATGAATTAGGTATCGCCTGAGATAGCGAATTTCTGCGTCAAAGCACGATTCATAAGGTGTGAAATCCTTTGAACTGAATGTCACATGTGGAGGTAAAATAGATGATAGCTTGCTTAAGTAAATACTGGGGTTTGATAACAGCATTATAGCCGTTACTCACACTCACACCAACACACTCACCCCAACACACTCACACACCCACTCCCCCCACCCACTGTGTGTCACTCGTAACACTTCATTTAATTCAGCATCGTAATTGCGAAACACACTTTCAGTCACAATCTGAATCATTTTAAAGGATATAGCGAAAATGAAGGAATGAAGGATTTCGAAAATGTTCGAAAAATGTGTGTGCTCAACACCGCAAATAAGGCAATCAATGTTGGCCAAAATGAAAGCCATTGTTACTCATAATGTGTTACGCAATTATATCCTGTGTATACATAATTTATTTATTTACAGTTACATAAAAAAGTAATTTTCATATTATTATTCCTGTTAGATGTACCGTATATAAATACAGCTATTAAGCTGCAAAATTGCAGTAACCAGCACCCTATTTGTGTAACATAGTTTCAATCACAATCCGAGAGTTTTGAAGGATATTTCTAATCCATTGCTTCATAGGTTGAATAAATTCGTCTGCTCAACAATACAAATAACGCAATGAACGTGGCTGAACTGTCAAACAAAATGAAAATATATGCGATCAGTTATCATTTTATGTGCTTCCCCTTTTTGTTTTTTTTGTGTTTATTTTATTCAATCAGGATTAATTTTTAATACTTCAGTATTAAATACCTCTTCATGATTGGTAGTATTTTTTTTTCTCTCATCTATATCTATACTTATTATTATACTTATAATAAATCTGTAGAAGTGAAAATTCTGTACATTGAAAATATCAAAAAAATAAATGGCAGGGGGTGTTACTAGACCGACACCGAACCCAAAAATGTGATTAAAAAAATTTTTGTCTGTCTGTCTGTCTGTCGGTCTGTCTGACTGTCTGTCTGTTTGTTCAGGCATCACGCAAAAACTACCGGTTCGATTACGATGAAACTTGGTATAATTATTCTTTAATATCCTGGGCACCACACTGGGTACTTTTTATCCCGGAAAAGTACATACAATAAAAAACAAACTTAATTTTGCGGTTCAATCCCTAGACCTGATTACTGCACCAACCGCAAATAATAAGTTTGTCGTAGTGTTGTCTAAATGTAGTGCTTTTCAGTGCGACCTTTTTATTCCTTTTAGTTTTTAGAGTTATTTAGGTTTATTTTTATAAGTCGTAGGTATAGATTTTAATTTTAAAGTATAGGTAGTATATTTTATAGTGTACGTAGTGACCGTAGGTTATTTTATAATACTGTTAGATAGGATTAGTCATTCGTATAGATATTAGTTTTTAGGGATTTTGCTTATTTATTGAGTTTAGATTAGGTAGTTATCATCAGAAATAGGTTTATTTAGGTAGGTAGGTATTTTATTTTCTGTTATTGAGTTTATTTTTTATTAATTAGGTAGGTACTTAGGTAAAGATATCATATAGGTACCCTCTTAATCACCACTAATGAGACACAATTGGTTTTCTATTGTAATTAGCCACAAAGGGCCCGCGAGATAGATGGCATCCTGGGGAAACACATATACATTTTATCCTGTTAGCACGTTCCCGTGGGATAATTTCCGACATACACGCGGGCGAAGCCGCGGGCAGAAGCTAGTCTCTTATATAAATTGCAAACTATAGTTTTGTATAATTTAGAAGCATTTTTGAAAAATTTGTAGCTGTAAGAACAATGGATCCGTTTTGTATGATATTTTGATGTTGACTTGAAAGAGCATGGCAGTTGAGAATATGTCATGCTCACTTAAGGGCCTTACTCTCGTTTAGTACCGTAATACGGTCACTTTATGAAGAATATTTCTCATTAACGGCTTGATTAAAAGATCTGTAAAAAATATATGTTTGCTATAGATTCATGAACAACATTTCTGTAGAAGGATTTTTTCGTATGGCTAATACTTTTGCCTTAAAAAAATATTTACCAACACGCTATTTTTTTCTGAAATTCGATATTACTTCTAAACGGCTTTGATGTTTGGAAATATTTTTACACTGAAAAATCGATGGTTAGAGGTACTACAGATTTGTCTTAGCTTATGTAAATCAATTAACATTTGCAAAGGAAATGTCCCCACTTTGAGATCGAGCTTCAGAGGGGCTCTGCGCGGGCGCGGGCGGCAGTTGTGCGTTAGCATTGAGACGGGATGGCTGTGTCGCTCGCTGCTACGCTCCGGCTATCGACCGACTATGCGCGTCTGTCTGTGTTAGTGCAAATATTTACGAACGAATTGTATCAGTGTGCGTTTATTGACTAGCTCGCTGCAGATGGCCCATTTCTATTGTGCGCGTGGACGCTTACGAATACTTACGATAGTAAAATACAAGTAGTCATTTATAAACTAATATTAAAATGAGAAAAGATGGATTTGATCAAAATAAAAGTCCAAGATGGCGGCTGCGAAAATTTTCAAGTTTTTCATCATGGGTGTCGTTTTCATATATTTCGAGGGTGACAAAACCGATAGTGAGGTCAAAATAAAAATCCAAAATGGCGGCTGCAAAAATTTTCAAATATTTCATCATGGGTGTCGTTTTCATACTTTTCGAGGGTGATAAAGCCGATAGTGAGGTCAAAATAAAAATCCAATATGGCGGCTGCAAAAATTTTCAAATATTTCATCATGGGTATCGTTTTCATACTTTTCGAGGGTGATAAAGCCGATAGTGAGGTCAAAATAAAAATCCAAAATGGCTGCTGCAAAAATTTTCAAATATTTCATCATGGGTGTCGTTTTCATGCTTTTCGGGGGTGATAAAGCCGCTAGTGAGGTCAAAATAAAAATCTAAAATAGCGGCTGCGAAAATTTTCAAATATTTCATCATGGGTGTGTTTTCATGCTTTTCGGGGGTGATAAAGCCGCTAGTGAGGTCAAAATAAAAATCCAAAATGGCGGCTGCGAAAATTTTCAAATTTTTCATCATGGGTGTCGTTTTTATGCTTTTCGGGGGTGATAAAGCCGCTAGTGAGGTCAAAATAAAAATCCAAAATGGCGGCTGCAAAAATTTTCAAATATTTCATCATGGGTATCGTTTTCATACTTTTCGAGAGTGATAAAGCCGATAGTGAGGTCAAAATAAAAATCCAAAATGGCGGCTGCGAAAATTTTCAAATATTTCATCATGGGTGTCGTTTTCATGCTTTTCGGGGGTGATAAAGCCGCTAGTGAGGTCAAAATAAAAATCCAAAATGGCGGCTGCGAAAATTTTCAAATTTTTCATCATGGGTGTCGTTTTTATGCTTTTCGGGGGTGATAAAGCCGCTAGTGAGGTCAAAATAAAAATCCAAAATGGCGGCTGCAAAAATTTTCAAATATTTCATCATGGGTATCGTTTTCATACTTTTCGAGGGTGATAAAGCCGATAGTGAGGTCAAAATAAAAATCCAAAATGGCGGCTGCAAAAATTTTCAAATATTTCATCATGGGTGTCGTTTTCATGCTTTTCGGGGGTGATAAAGCCGCTAGTGAGGTCAAAATAAAAATCTAAAATGGCGGCTGCGAAAATTTTCAAATATTTCATCATGGGTGTCGTTTTCATGCTTTTCGGGGGTGATAAAGCCGCTAGTAAGGTCAAAATAAAAATCCAAAATGGCGGCTGCGAAAATTTTCAAATTTTTCATCATGGGTGTCGTTTTTATGCTTTTCGGGGGTGATAAAGCCGCTAGTGAGGTCAAAATAAAAATCCAAAATGACGGTTGCGAAAATTTTCAAATTTTTCATCATGGGTGTCGTTTTCATGGTTTTTGAGGCTGCTGAAGCCAATAGTGAGGTCAAAATGAAAATCTAAGATGGCAGGTGCGAAAATTTTCAGAATTTTCGTCATGGGTGTCGTTTTTATGCTTTTCGGGGGTGTTAAAGCCGCTAGTGAGGTCAAAATAAAAATCCAAAATGACGGTTGCGAAAATTTTCAAATTTTTCATCATGGGTGTCGTTTTCATGGTTTTTGAGGCTGCTGAAGCCAATAGTGAGGTCAAAATGAAAATCTAAGATGGCGGGTGCGAAAATTTTCAGAATTTTCGTCATGGGTGTCGTTTTCATACTTTTCGAGGGTGATCAAGCCGATTGTGAGGTCAAAATAAAAATCCAAAATGGCGGCTGCGAAAATTTTCTAACTTTTCGTCAGTGATGTCGTTTTCATGCTTTTCGGGGGTGATAAAGCCGATAGTGAGGTCAAAATAAAAATCGAAAATGGTGGTTGCGAAAATTTTCAAATTTTTCATCATGGGTGTCGTTTTCATGCTTTTCGGGGTTGATAAAGCCGATAGTGAGGTCAAAATAAAAATTCAAAATGGCGGCTGCAAAATTTTTCAAATATTTCGTCATGGGTGTCGTTTTCCCACTTTTCGAGGGCGATAAAGCCGATAGTGAGGTCAAAATAAAAATCCAAAATGGCGGCTACAACAATTTTCAGATATTTCATCATGGGTGTCATTTTCATAGTTTTCGAGGGTACTACAGCCGATAGTGAGCTCACAATGTAAATCCAAGATGGCGGCTACAAAAAATTGTTTTTTTTTTAAATCATACATAAGGAACTTCGAATAACCTAACTAAACAATGTTATTTATCACGAGACCGCATGAGTGAGTGAGTGAGTGAGTGACAGATAGATTGCAAAAACAATATCCTATACGGTTAAGACACAAGAAATGCGTTTCCGTGAATACTGTATCATTGTGTATTAAAATTCAATTGATTTAATACAGATAACTTATTAGAAATAAATATTATATTAGATTATTCAGATTTTTTACCAAAATTTAAAAATATATGCTTTGATTCTTGGAAAGAATATTTTAATAAACGGTCATTAGAAAAGGGTTTAAGGTATAAAACCATACAGTGTGAACCTCTTCGCGTGCCCTGGTTCATGAATAGTGAAGTTAGTAGAAAACTGATTGTTACTGTTCTTAGACTCAGATCTGGACACATTCCATGCAAAAAATTTGCCTTCTTGATGAAGAAAATCGATTCACCTAATTGTGAGGAATGTGGAGTAGTCGAGGACCTACAACATTTATTGATGGAATGTGTCCAATATGAGTCCAGCAGAAATAATTTAGTAAGGTCCCTGAATTTGAACAGAACTGATGTAGGCATGTTCCATACAATTCTATCCCAACCAAATGGCGACGATGCGAAGGGTGTGTTCAAATTCATGGCTCTCGTCTTCTGAAAGTACATTTGTTTAGGATACGATGGGGCTGACATACGCTATGCGTAAAAGCCCCTATAAATAAATAAAGAAAAAAAAAAAAAGATAACTTATTATTGAAAGATTATCTATTTATCCAGTTCTTTATTTAGATATTTAAGAAGGAAAATTAGTTTTATATGTAACCAACACCTCAAATGATGACTGAATAATTAGTTACAACTAAAACTAGATTTTTGAAGCCGCCATTTTGGATTTTTATTTTGACCTCACTATTGGCTTTATCACTCTGGAAAACCACGAAAACGACACTTATGAAGCAAAATTCCAAATTTATTGCAGCCGCCATTTTGGATTCTCATTTTGACCTCACTATTGGCTTCAGCAAACTCAAAAACCACACCCATGATGAAAAATTTGAAAATTTTTGCAGTCGCCATTTTAGATTTTCATTTTGACCTCACTATTGGCTCCAGCACCCTCGAAAACCACGAAAACGACACCCATGACGAATATTTTGAAAAGTTTTGCTGCCGCCATCCTGGATTTTTATTTTGACTTTATAATCGGCTCCAGCATCCTCGAAAACCACGAAAATGACACCCGTGACGAAAATTTTGAAAATTTTCGCACCCGCCATCTTAGATTTTCATTTTGACCTAACTATTGGCTTCAGCAGCCTCGAAAACCACGAAAATGACACCCATGACGAAAATTTTGAAAATTTTCGCACCCGCCATCTTAGATTTTCATTTTGACCTCACTATTGGCTTCAGCAGCCTCAAAAACCATGAAAACGACACCCATGATGAAAAATTTGAAAATTTTTGCAGCCGCTATTTTAGATTTTCATTTTGACCTCACTATTGGCTCCAGCACCCTCGAAAACCATGAAAACGACACCCATGATGAAAAATTTGAAATTTTTTGCAGCCGCCATTTTAGATTTTCATTTTGACCTCACTATTGGCTCCAGCACCCTCGAAAACCACGAAAACGACACCCATGACGAATATTTTGAAAAGTTTTGCAGCCGCCATCTTGGATTTTCATTTTGACTTTATAATCGGCTCCAGCACCCTCGAAAACCACGAAAACGACACCCATGACGAATATTTTGAAAAGTTTTGCAGCCGCCATCTTGGATTTTCATTTGGACTTTATAATCGGCTCCAGCACCCTCGAAAACCACGAAAATGACACCGATGACGAAAATTTTGATAATTTTCGCACCTGCCATCTTAGATTTTCATTTTGACCTCACTATTGGCTTCAGCAGCCTCGAAAACCACGAAAATGACACCCATGACGAAAATTTTGAAAAGTTTTGTAGCCGCCATCCTGGATTTTAATTTTGACTTTATAATCGGCTCCAGCACCCTCGAAAACCACGAAAATGACACCCATGACGAGGTTTATCTACTAAACGGCCGTAGGTAATTATTTCAAGGTCACTGCCGAAACTATAACATCGTTCGATTGGCTACGGAACCCTAAAATGCTATTTAGGTACAGTGCTAGTTAGGTAGGTTTATTACTGATTTATAATAATTCAAATTGGTGAAACAGGATCACATTTTTTATAAAATCTCATTTTTATGTACTTATTAAATCCTCCTACCTACAGTATGCAAATAAAATGTTATTCGATTCCTAAGAAAAGTTTTACCCCCGCAGGAACTAAGTTCTGATTTTAAATAAAATCGAAATTTCTAAATGAAAAATGCTTAAAATATACGTAACATACGTATCAATCTATACAAAATATATCAGACTTCCGCAATTCCCTTCTGGAACCGCAATTCCCTTCTGGAATCGTTGGCAAAAATAGCGACCTGCGGGCGGCATGTCTGTGCCTCTGCATACTCTTTGATCGTCGTTTTAGTTCAGCGCGCCACCGCGCGCGTTTTACGTTTTCGGGAGTAGAGCGTTTAGCTCCGCCCACATGCACAAGGTCAGCGAGCCCTATATACACCTTAAATGTCTCACTGGTGGTGGCACGTGTGTTAGATCATTCGGTTCCCTACAAAATGGTTGAGCTGATCCACGCGTCATGTTCGTTAACGGGCGCCGTCTGTTGAGACTGGTCATCTCTTAACTGCCAGGGCTTATTTTTAATTTTATATTTTAATTTGTTTCTTTACATTGTTCTCACATATAGAAGCAATAAGAATAATGTACCCAGGTTTTTGTAAAAATATCTTGATTTAAAAGAGTGTCCGTGGAGTTTCTTGCCCGTTCTTCTCCATAGAGATCTATGCTTTGGAATGGGCAACTAGCTTCAACTTTCTGACTAACTGACCGACTATTTAATTTTGACAATTCAAAAGTGCCTGTAAATGGTTTAATTGAAATAAATGATTTGAGTTTGAGTTTGTGTGTTAAGCAAATACCCCGCACGATAGACAAAGTTAGTCGATAGCGGAATAACATTATCATTACGGAAAATAATGATCGGTTCACAGATATTGTATTGTAAGTATAATTATTAACGGCTGAAACTGTCTCATTAGATTGTTCGAATAATTGCAGTTAATTAACTTTGCAATAAGCATGATTACGTCAGTACAATAATAACTTAATAAGTCAAGCACATACCATTTATAATTAAGAAGATGAATTAATAATCTATTCTATTCCACAAGTCAGTTGATGATCCATGTTATACGGTAATGGCGATTGCCTGTGGGGCGGGTCTATGAGGAAATAGCTACAAATTGCTACAAATCGATATTCATCAATAATTCCAACGAACATTTGTTCGATAACTGAACACGCTTAAACTCGCATTTTTAAACATTCTTTTATCAAGAGTTTTAAATTTTTAATTGGTCATTTACTTACTTACATGACAAATTTTAGTTTTGCCATTAATTAAAATTATCATAAAACTAGCTGTTGCCCGTGACTTGTCTTGCGTGTCTTGTCCTGTCTAATGATGTCTTTACCTAGGTCATAGTTTATCTGTGCGCCAAATTTCATCCAAATGCGTTCAGCCGTTTCAGCGTGAAAACGTAACAAACCAACTCATTTTCGAATTTATAATATTATAGTTTGGATGAATAGTAATTTTAATGGACATTTTACATGGGTAGTGGGTAGGTGGGTACCTAAAGTCCTATTTGAGAAAGATGATGTCCATGCGAAATTTTTTTGAACGGTTTTAAACAATTCCATGTTTTCACATGGATTTTATTAGGGAAAACTTTATTTATGGGCATTAGTCATATACAGCAATAATAAAATGTATTTAATAATAATAATTTAATCTTAATTATACTGTACTTATTAAATATAACTGTTGCCATAATAATAATGATGACCATTACCACAACACTCCATGTGTCAGAAATTAGGTACCCAGTTCAAAAATAATTACATTACAAATACTATTTAATTTACTTGAAGCATACTTGAAGTTTAGACTGACAGGTCTACAACAGTAATTTTGTGATTATTTTGTAAATATAAGATTATGTTAAGTTGGACCGTCTGAAAATTCCACGATGAGCCGGAAATACAAAGGAAGAAATAACCTAGGAATAGTCCGACCACTAACGGGGTCACTAATGTTAAAATCATTCAAAACTTTAATGATTGATCTACTTGAACTGTACCAAACAGTTAGAAGAAATAGGTATATACTTTGGTATATTAGGTTCCTGACTCCCAAAACTTATTAATTAATAAACTAGAAGATATGGCAGTTATAAAAATATAACATTCTTTACTGAACATTAATTTTGTCTACCTAGGCAATCGTTCATTGTCCCACTGTAGACATAATTTCCACGATGAAGTTATCTCCATAATTATGGAGATAACTTCAACGACTATCAACCTGTTACTCGATACGAGAATATTCCCTAAGTTTAGACCTCGTTAAGTGAAGTCATTGACAGTCAGAGAAGCGTGAAAACTTAATCGATTACTTAGCTGCCTATTGTATAACGTTCTAGAATTCAATGGTATACAGTTTAGGCAGCAGTCAGTAGGTGTATTTAGCTCAAACCTCCGGTTAAGACACCACGCGAAGTGATTCATTCATTTTGGCATTCAGGCGACAACGACTAGTTAGCGATACAATGATGATTGAATTTATGGAAGTCAGGAATGCATTGGCGTAGGTTTTCGATTAGAGATCTCCATCTGGTAGGTAGAACATGGCGCGACCGCTAGAAAATGAAGTGCAGAAGGACTGAATGCGGAATGTACAAGAACGTGAAAAATTGCAAGCTCGAAGGAGTCTTCTGATAGAGAAGAGATGCCTTGCTTTATGATGGGAATTAATGAAGCATTTTAAATCCTGTAGTATTTGATGTCCTATGGTAATGGTATGGTATGGTTTGATTATAGTATGGTTTGGTTATGGTATGGTAATTTACATTTCATATAAATTACGTATATCTAAAAGGAAAAAGAGTATCTTTTAGTCTTGTAAGGAAAATGTTTAGGGTAAATGGTGTTACCAGCTCGGGGAAAACTACACTAATAAACAACACCCATTAGAAGGCAGAGAAGTGTATGTAAAACATAACGATTGAATCGTAGTTGCTTCTGTTTCCTAAATGAAGTATTCTCAAACATTACATACGTGAGGATGCCACTATTACAGGCCGCAAAGTTAATTATACCGAACCATTCATAATGAACATTAGACTCATAGGCACTGCAGTCACGCTATTTGATTCTGAAACACAACAATTATTTTTTCTAAGGAAGGCCTTAGAAAAAATAACTGTTATATCATTCGTTAACCTCGCCATAAACTAGAAGCTTTATCATTCTCAGAAATCACGAGGAGTCGTTTCCAAAAATATACAACGACTCGAACAATGACCAATTAAGTAATTTATTTATTTTCACAAGTAATACATATTTTATATTGAATCTACAAAGACAAACCATACCAAGCAAAGATTGTTGATAACCCAAGTCTTAGCTATAAACTTGAATAATGTGAAAGCCGCTTTGGCCTATTTCGAACAAATCCAAATAATTTAGCAGCTGATATATCTGACATTTGCTGTGAGAAATGTTACCATTACGAATACCGATGTTGGAGGAGAATGCTGTTTGATTGACGTCAAAAGACTTCGTAACCTTCAGCATCAACGACAACCGAAAACAGAGGTGTTTTACGCGTCACCAACTCATAAGCTATTCGCCAAGGTTTCACGAGAATAGTAGACGCAAGATGCAGTAACATTAAACACTGGCCCAAAATAAACGAAGAACTTCGACATCCACATCCCATGACATCGAACTTGAACCTGGTTATTTTGAGCGTGAAGAAATCGACTGCATACGTAATCCAATCACAACACTTGAGAAACAGCAACCTTGGGCAGCAAGGCAACAACCTGTTCTAAAGATATTCAACATAATGTAACTCGGTTCAGTAAGTGCACCCACCCAACTTGGCATGTCAGTAACTATAAGCCACGCGACAAATGCTCTCGAAAACGCCAATTGTTTAACTTGACATGTTTTTTTTTTGGTTCATTTAAATGAGTATTCGACAATTTACGTCACGCTGGTTCATGCAAATCATCTTTGTGAATACATTGTGGCCTAACTTTACTTTATTTTCAGAGAAATATTCGCCTGAGAGGAGATAACTAATCCCAAGGATGTTATTTGCAGTTGAAATTGTTTGTTTAGCTGGTGGTGAGTGACGCAGCTCATGTGTAATTAAACTGTATGTAGACTATACCTAAGACTTCAAGTGAATGTTGTATTGGATCCCGAAGTTGGAAACTATTCCCGAATCTGTTGTCTAGATCCGGAAAACGGTGTTCTGCATTCAAGGCTAGCCAATAATCGTTCAACATCAAAACACCTACGTTATCCTACGTAATTACAGTTGTAAGTTAACAGCAATGGACCATAAGTATAGGTTACATCATCATCATGGTCGCTATGTTTACTAAACGCCACTAAATGGTTTGGTGCGTCAGATATTACTGTATATTTCTTTCATTATCTCATCCTTTGCCTTGATTCTGTCTGCTTAGAGTATCTTTTTCTTTCATAAATCTGATCCAGCTGTGATCTCAGTTTTCGGTTCCTTCCTTATATGGAAGACTTCTTCTCTCAGGTATGGTTTTTTCTTCCAGACATCCAAATTCTTATTTTCTTAACATTCTCCATATTCTTCTGCATCATTTCTCCATCCATACTATGGCCAATAATTGGTGCTTGACTTTCATCGCTGTTGCTTTCAAAAGCTCACTAATTCATTAACTCAAAATCTTTTCCATTCTATTACTCGCTAATATCTTAACCAGATAAATACTGTTCTTTTAATTAACTTCGTGGAATTCAGGACTGCTTAAAGACTCTTCCAATTACAAGTGATGTGGGACTGGGATCTTTTTAACAGAGTCAAACCCAAGAATGCCAAGGTTAAGCCACACAGATTAATAAGGCTTTAACTTGGCTCTGGGTCAATTTTACTGGTGGTTCAATAGCATGTCTTCAACTGTAAATAAGTGTGGTTAGTCCCTTAGTCAGTACTAAGGGACTAACCACACTTATTCACTTACTACTGTAGAATTTATAGCCTACTTGGGTAAATTATTAAAAGATGCATAATCTTCACCTTGTCAAAAAAATGTGGGCAAACTTACAGCGCAACCTAAATCTTGAAGCTGAATTTAGAGAGTATAAAAAAGGCTCGGTTTTTAAAGAATGTAATTTATTTTTTTGAATTTCTCGAGTAACATAGAATATGCTAATGAGACAAGTCATTTATTTACATTCTCCTTAAAAAGTAAAAGTATATTGTCTTTGATTATGCTGGTACTTTAGATGTTTGTATTTGTACAAAAGTTTATTTTTATTTTATTTATTTAATTGGTTCACCAACAATTGTATACACTATTATAAGCACTTTATACATAGGCAACAGATCGGAATAGAGTGCAACAATCACTTATAAGTAAACTCTGCATGCACACAGATCGTTGTCGTAAGTAACAAAAAATATCAAGAAAAGACTATGGAAATGTATATGCGTTTGTGTTGTGTGTGTGTGTGTGTGTGTGTGTGTGTGTGTGTGTGGGGGGGGTGTGTGAGTGTGTTGTGTGTGTATGTATGTTTGTGTAAGTTGCACAGATTAGAGCTTAATAAATTAGTTAAACTAGATTAAAACAAACAAATTAAAACAAAATCAAAACAGACTAAGCTAAACAAAAACTACTAACTACAAAACATTAGTTACACGTAGCCTAAATTCGCCCACCCAGTGAGATAATGCAGGGTTAAGAAACTCAATATTCGGGGAGATACTTGTGAAAACTGGTTTTCAATTTGCCTAAATTGTCAAAATGGAGGTCGATCCGATCACTGCAGTCATTCACAACCCTGCTAAACCTCGCGTAGGGGGAGTTAGCACCCAGAACCGTTCTTCTCTGCGGAGGGCAGAGTGGTGTTATAGGATTGCGAGGAATTCTGGAGGGGGCACGGAAGTTAAAAGTATTTAATATTTGCGGACAGTCAATTTTGTGGGTCATGACTTTACATACAAACATCGCGTCATTAAGTCGTCGACGTTTGTCAAGAGAAATCATATTAAAATGTTTGAGCCTATCCTTATATGAACGTATTTTCTTGGACAAACCGCTAGCATAGGCAAGGTGCCCCAGAAAACGTTTTTGTACACGCTCAAGACGCAGTGAGTGAGTAGCAAAGTGTGGCCGCCAGACCACGCTACAATACTCTAACATGCTTCGACACAAACAATTATAAAGAATAATTTTTGTTCTACAGTTTTTAAATTGTTTTGTGTTTCTGATAACAAAACCCAGCATTTTGGAAGACCTTTTCACTAAATTATCTATGTGAGGGACAAAAGTTAATTTCCGATCAAATATCACGCCAAGGTCTCTTATTGTATCTAATTCCTTTATTTTTTCTCCATCTATATAATAATCCTGGTCAATAAGATGATGTTTCCTAGTAAATTTTATATGGTAACATTTGCTAGAATTTAGGAGCATCTGGTTTATTTGGCACCATATAACCAATTCATCCAAATCGCTTTGTAATTCAGAGGCGTCGCGCTTAGATTTAACTATTTTGACGAATTTTAAGTCATCAGCAAACATAAAAATTTTACAGTGACTAAAGCAATTCGGAATATCATTAACAAAAAAGTTAAATAAAACCGGCCCCAAATGAGACCCTTGTGGCACGCCCGAGGATATGTGTCTAACGGTTGATCGAAAGCCATTGACTACTACAAAGAAAGTTCTGTTCTCAAGGTATGAACTCAACCATGAGAGTAAAGGTCCAGCGATTCCATAAGTTCTTAATTTATCAATGAGAATTTTATGCGAAACCCGATCGAAAGCTTTGCTGAAATCTGTATATATGACATTAGCTTGATGGCCTGAATCTATTGCTGACGCCAGTAACTCGGTAAAAAGTGTCAGATTGGTATTTGTGGATCGAGACTCAACGAAGCCATGTTGTACCTCACTTAAACAAATTTTAAGATGATTTTGAATGTGAGGGTAGATCATAGACTCAAAGACTTTACTTAGGGTTGATAAAATTGAAATGGGTCTATAGTTCGAAATTAAGTCCTCATTGTCGGATTTATGGATGGGGACGACCTTTGCTTCCTTCCATTTTGATGGGAAGACTCCACTAGATAAGGATTTATTAAAGATAAGCAACAGAGGTGTGACCAGCTCCTTCGCACACTCGTATATGAAGATTGGTGGTATACCATCTGGACCAGCACCTTTGTTGCAGTCTAATCTATTTAGCTTTTTATATAAGGCTTCATTGTCAATAACTGGACTGTTTAGAGATACGCTACTTTCAGGAATGTTACTAATATTTGTTGTATTATTGGTACTGCAATCGTTTTCTGCATGGCTGTATACAGAAGAGAAATAAGAAGCAAAAAACTCACATATCTCCGTACCATCTGATGATACAGCTGTGCCATCAGTCATAGATAAAGGATACGAGCTGGATCCGCCTCGTTTAGCTTTGACGTAGGTCCAAAATGATTTTGGGTTATTGGCAAGAGTGTGTTCAAGATTTTTTAAATAACTATTATAGCATATCGTAGCAAGTGCGTCACAGCGCTTTCTGATTATTTTCAACTGAATTTTGTCCAGCTGGTTTTGGTAAGTTTTGAAACGTTTCCTAATCTTATTTTTTATGTTTAATAATTTAATTAGGGTTTTATTAAACCACGGCGGATACTTACTGTTTTTGGGTATTTTAATAGGAATAAATCTTTGAATGGCACCATTGATGATGTCATAAAAAACCTGTACCATATCATTAACTTCATGTTGTCCCTCAAATAATTCCTCCCAGTCCAGTTCTTTTAGGTATTTTTTAATCGGTATATAGCTCGTTTTACGGAAGTTACGTAACTCATTTGTAATATTATATGGAAGTTTGTCTTCTTTTTTATTAAGACCGATATTTATATCTAAGGGTGGATGATACTGATCGATATTACATAAGGACCCAATACTTTGACTTACATTACACAGTGGATGATCGGTTAACACGAGGTCAAGTATGCGAGAGGAGGTATTATATACGTTATTACTTTGGTTGAGCTTATTAACATATGTGAAATCCAACAAAGCTTCACAGGTATTAGGCAATTTGTGGTTTTTATTCAGATCACTGGCAAGATTCCAGTCTATACACCCTAGATTAAAGTCACCAATGATACATGTACATGATTCATTAAGTTGTTCAAAAACAGTGTTACAATTATTTAAAAACAATTCCAAATGAGAGAGACGTACTGGCGGCGGCAAGTACACAGCGCAGAAAGCTATTCGACGCAAACATTTATTGGGAGAAAGGTCCAAAGTAACCCAGAGATCCTCACATCCGCTCTCAAAATGTACAGCGCGTTTAGGATTGTATTTCTTTTTGGCAGCAATTAAAACTCCCCCACCCTCTTTACCAGCTAGTTGACTAGTTTCTCTGTCTCTCCTATGGACCGTATATCTGTCATCGAATAGCTCACTGCTCCGGATAGAATTGTTAAGCCAGGTTTCCGAAAAAATTATAACATCATAGTTATTAATACAAACATTGCGGGAAATCATATGCGTTTTTGTTCGCAATCCCCTGCAGTTCTGATAGAATATATTTAAGTTATCGAATTATGGACATTGCAAGTTTCACAGGAGCATGCATTTTGTAAATAAGAAAGAAAAGGAGCATCTTACAAAACTAAACCAACTTATTTAAGGAATCTAAGTTCTTTATCAAAATATGTTCGTCTTCGGTAGTTTTCCTGACAAAAATCCTGCTGTTTCTCACCCAGACAAATTTATATCCCTTGTCCTTTGCTTTTTGTCTAGTGGCTGCATGCAACGCTTTATTAGCAGGTGATAGGTGTTCAAGCACGAACACCGGCATTTTATCGCCAGCAATACCCAGATCTGCAGTATTGAGTTTCTCAGAGTTTACCTTCTTACTTTTGTTATGATTTATAACTGACGCCAGGAGGTTATCACGAATTTTTGGGGAGGCGAGCTGGACAACGATGGATCGGGGACGGGTATTAGCGGTTTGCTGCTTGGCAACACGGGTACTATGAAGAATGTCATTGTCACTCAGGTTGCATCCCACCACAGTTCCCAGCTGCTTAACGATAGTGTAAAGGTTCTCCTGTTTGTATTCGGGCAGGCACTGAATTTCGAGGTTGTTTGAACGAGTCTGTTGTTCCAGGTAGTTTAGACGTAGACTTTGGTCCGTCGTTAATATTTTTAGATTAGAATTTTGTTCAGTTAAGTCCTTCACTGTTTTTTCTAGTAATTTACGTTCTGCTTGGTACTCTTCGAATTCTTTCGTGTGGAAGGATAATGATGTGGACAACTCATTGATCTCATGTTTAATAGGTGCAAGTTCCCTGTTAACAACGCTGAGTATAGTGCTGTTAAGTTGTTGAAGCATGGAAGCGAACTCAGTTTTAACAACCTCTTGGACTATGGTACGCACATCCTCATTAGTAATAGCTACAGCCTGTGGTGGAGAGCTCAATGCAGGTCGTTTGTTTCCTCTTGTAGTTGAGACATTCCGGTTCGGTGTAGCGGTCTTAGGAGCGTTTGCAATGACAGTTGTGCAGCCTGAACAACTCCATTTGCAGTAATCCACCGTCTCAGAAGAGATTTCCGGGATAGATAGACAGACGAAATGAAAAGATCTTTTGCATTTCATGCAATTTATATATTCTTTGCTGTCTACCAAATCACAACGATCGTTGGTACAACAACCCCACGATTCCGTCGCAGTCGCCATGTTTTTTATTAATGTAATATAATTATGTGTATATAGTCCTATGTCTTATACTTCCTCGCCCAAATCAGCCAGTTCACAAAACAGTTAAGTAAGAAAGGCCCTCCCAGCAGTTTGGACCAAAAAATATTATTTCTTACGATGAAAAGTGCACACTAATAAAGGCCCATACCTCAGCGTGTCGGCGAGTTCGCGAGAAGAACGTCGTAAGCGCCGTGTAATACGGGGCGCTTACGCGTTTAATCACAACGCACAGAAATTTAAACCACTGACGGTAGGCCAGATTATTTACAAAGATAATTTGATCTATATTTCTAAGATTATGCACTAAATCACTAGATTATTGTCACAGGTTTGTGTCAGTTATCACTTTTTAACAGGTTTACACTCTCAATATCACTTTTGATAAGTTTATGCAGTGATTTTCAATACTTTAATGGAGCAACAACAAGTAGCAGTTACACGTACAACGTCCCGTCAAACTCCGGGTACATCCGTCAAAGTTCAGTGTATAGAGTACATTTTGCTATCCACTTAACCATATTTATATGCGAGAATTTATGTACACACGGCTACACGTCAAGCTATACAAAACCAGTTTGTCTTGGCCTCACTTTGTATGATATTTTCTCACAATGAACGGTCAGCCAATACTGGTTTTGCATAGCTTGATGTGTAGCCGTGTGTACCTACGAACTTTCTATGGAGTAGTCAAACATAGACAAACTTCTGTGGTTCCGTGGGTAGCTCTAACTTTCACTCATACTTGAACAAACAATGAGCTGTCTTCTAGTCTGCAAGTTATCGTTTACAAGATTTCCATTTCATGGTTTAACTAACTGACATACTTGTCACCTTGTTTATCTCTGATGCAGAATATAATGTAATGTAAACATTGAAATGAACGTAGCCTGCGAATGGTCCATGAGTAAAGAAAGCTGTGTTACGCCGGCAAACAAGGCAGGCTAGGATTAAGCAGAGGTACTTACAGTGTGATCTTTAATTTCCTGTTTCACAAATCCATTTTTTCTGTATCCATTGAGGGAAGTCTCCAACTGACCGTTGACATGCCCATGCCCGTTCGTGAGAGTCGTGGTTATCGTTAACGCTGACATCATCAACTATTTTATATTGTCTTTCAAGTTGAACTAAATAACTTTTCTGAACGTGATATAAAAATATTAAAGTTATAAAATAGGAACTTGCATTATTATTTTTGAATAATTTTCTTTAAAAAAATATCGAGTTTTTTTTCCAAAATAAACTAACTTCAAATGTGAGTGAAGTAAAAATTGACAAGTTGAAATTTTTTTTCAGTACTCGGTATGTTTCGGGCTATGTTTTTGTAACCGGTATTTTAGGTAAACAACGGAACACGCGAACTCCACGGAACTATACGAGTGACTAAAGCAGACTAAAGCGATATGAAGCACGGAGTCGGCGTGAGGAATGTTTTCTGGTGCGAGCGGCGGGTGTGAGCGGGTGAGCGGCGGGCGCGGGGCGGTCGATGCCGGGTGGCGCGACGCCGACGTGGAGGCTCGGCAGACACGCGACGCTCCACGAGTCGCCCCGAAGGGGACTTTACTTCACTTTACAAGCCGACGACGAGCGACGACGTCGCCCACGGACGATACAAGCAAATAATCGCTGTATGCAATGCACCCAGACCAGACAGACATAATCGCATTCGCGCGACGCAGCGCAAAGTGCAGTCTGTTTTATAAAACCTGTGCATCTGAGCAAGCAAAATACTGACTCATGAGTAAACAATCAGTCTCAAAAATTCAAAAGAAAACACACTTTGCTAATAATAACACTTGTATTAAGCGTCAACTACCTAGTGGTAGCTGGGCTGCTTGTCCAGCAGAATGCACGTAGAGGGGACCTCGGGGAAGTAACGCCACTTGCAGACGCACGTAATTACAAATTCGATATACGAGCAAATACATTTATCACAACATCGTACGATGTTGATAACATGTATGTACACAATTATAAAACGATATCAACACCAGCCTTCACAACAGCCGGGTGATGTGATGACACATTTTAATTTGTTAATTGCTGCGGGGCTGAGGGCATGGTAGTTCCAGGAATGTTGACAGCCCTAATAAGTACAGCTAGGAATGTGTGTGATACTGATAACATTAAATGGATCATCATGATGTTTTATATCCTGCTAAGCCAAAGTTAGAAAGAAAGAAAGAAAGAAAATGCATGGGGTAAACATGCAAACAATACACAACAAAAACAAAACAAAATAAAACAAACAATTAAACAACAACACACACACAGTTAAACAATTTCAAAGATGGTAAGCGACAAAACCTGGGGGTCTACTCCGAATGTTCGGCCGTTTCCTGCTACGAAGTTACTATTTGGTTCGCTCGGTTCCGATCCTACACTCCTACACTCTTTCGAATATTGACTATGGTCCCGACCCAACTGAGCCGATCCGAACTTTTTTCGCATTTTTCAATAATATTCGGTTCGGCCATGTGTCGTTCCGATCCGAACATTCGCACTTTGCACTTCGGAGTATGCCCCCTGTACTAAATTTTACGAAAATTTATATTTTGCAGGTTTTATAAAATGATTGTTATGTAAGGATTTCTTGTTATGAAATACTCTCTATACCACTCTGTATTATGTGTTTAATATGTCATACTATGACATGGTGTGACAACGTGTCCTTGCTCTACATTTCAGCAAGCCTCTTATTTTCGAGACCGATCACTCGTAGTTCATACTACGAGTGCATCGTTCACCGAATCGGTATTTTCCATCACCTGGTCGGCACCAATGAGAGCAAAGCAATTCTTGACCAACATAAATACTGCGCTTGCATACAATTTTGAAATACTTCTGACAAATTGACAAACAGACGGCCAGCCAAATTCTCCAGTCTATTTTAAAACACATACATCCTGCGCATAATGACTGTACTTATTGGAAAAGTAAGAGCTGTTTTTGAAGGAGGCCTTGTACTTTACTTAGTAAGTCGTCTACAACGACCTGTTACACCTAAAGTACGTGACTTGGATGAACAATTTACTTCCTCGTATCAATTATTGCAGAGATTGTCGTTTTTCAATTGCTCGCAAATAATTTACTGGGAGAGCGAGTAGCGAGCGATAATCTTACTGTCAGTCTGTCACATCCAATTTCTATTTATGGTTTGCATGAATGTATGTTATTTGGTCAGAAGGTGGAGTTGCTAACAAGCTGGGCTAGCTAAGGGGTGCTAACAATCGTTCGCACTAAACGTACGAGTACTATTACGATTTCGCGATAATAGCCTACTGAGCACCATAGTACTGGCCCGCATACTTCAGTTGGCGATTATTATCGTTTCTCGTTTGGACCACCCGAATCTCAGTATTTCTCGTTTGAATTCGCACGTGTCAGGCGCGTGCGGTCAGCCCAAGATTTCTGACGTACAACCTCCTCCTCGCCCGTTTTAAAAGTTGAAGCAACCTTGAAGGAGTGGAGTGGACCTTTCAAATTCCATTAAATCTACAGAGACAGCTGTTTAGCTGACGTTACCAAAGATTTTACATATCGACAATTTTGTGTCAGTAATTCAGTGAGCGTCACATCATCACATGCGAAGACATTAAATTTCTCAAGTACCTATTTTATCGACGTTTTACGCAACTTTTTGAATTGTTAGCATTTTCTTTTTTTAGTACTTGTATTTTCTAATCATCCGCAAAGTACGTGCTCAGTAAACATGTTGTCAGTTTACTATTTGTTTGTTGTTTTCATGTCACAATCGTTTTAAAAATAATATCTTCAAAGTCACCTTCCTTAGACGGCGGCTAAAAATAAATGGCAACGAGCCTATGTCCCTCCTAACAGTCCTAACACGAATCATAACTACTCTTGAACATGTATATGTATAATATGTACGTGGATCGTGGATCATTGGACTTACATGACTGATGTTAGTCATGCTGTCTCAGTTGATAAAATGTGATTCAAAATCTATCTATTTTGGCAGTCCAAACTCCAAACTTCAGTTTACTTCAGCTTTTGACAGCATGTAAGTAAACAATAACACGTGTGATGAGATCAAAGTCACATTTAGCGAATGTAGTAGATAATAATGGATTTACTAAAGATAATCTCACTGGTTTGTCATCTGTTATCTATATTTAGAATATAGGTTGCCCTCACTAGTTAGACTCGGAGGCAACGACCGACCCACTAACCGAGTGGTGGGCGCCAAGCGAATGTCTCGGAGAAGTGAGAACAGCAATGGGTTGGCGTGCCAACACTGTCATGACATGACACACTCAAATGATTTAATTACAGATAGCTAGAAGCCAATAATACTCGTAGATCTACAGTTTGAACTGAGTTCAGGTGCGATCCTAGACGATTGTGCAATGATACATAAAATTGCTATCCCACGTTCAAATCCTACCGAAGGGGGACCCCAAAGGGCTAAGTGGATGTGTTGTTACTCGCAGGATGCAAGCCATCGGCGAAGATATCTCGTTTCGTTCTTTTTAGTAGATGAGGAAGCAATCAGAAATAATCAAGGATAACTGAATATGCCCAGCAATTTTTCTTGCATACTTACAACATAAGGGAAAAACTTGTCGCTTTTACACGAGATTTTTAAAAACCGGGTGTTTGTGAGCTCATAATCGTTCAAGGATGCGTCAATTTGTATAGGGCATGCCGCACGACACGCTTCCATGACGTGATACGTGATGACTGACGATAAAGTGGGAATCATTTCGTCAAGCGCGTTACGCAGCTCTTATTATGATTTGATTTGCTTCTCTGGCGTTACTGATTAGCCATCCATTTAGTTTATTGCTTATGTATAAGAGCAAGACAAGCAGATACGTGGTACAGTAACTTACCTAGTTTATTTTACTTGTTTAAGGAATGTTATCACGTCTTATCAATGTTGTATTCATTAGAGCATGCTCAGGTGAACCGCTATTCCGTCCCATTGATGTGCTAGTGACGTAACTACAATTTGTAGACGAAACGACAGAAAAGAGTTGATATAGTCACAGTTTCACAGACCTACTTGAGAGTATTGCGAATTCACGAGTGTAAAGATTCGTGCTCACATTTCTCAGAAGACCGGACTTGACACAGATAACTGACTTATTCGTTGTTTGTAACCATATAAATTTTGTTACCCATGAACTGCATCTGGCAATCGACAAAGCGTGGATTTTTTAAATAAAAATAACAAACTACAATCTGCTTCCGTCACGCGCTGATGGGAAATTCAAGAAAGAATATTCCGTAGGCAGTCGGATTTGGATTGGTAGGTAGCTAATTCATGGTTATTTATGTTCATGCATAGGTACTATAAATTATAATTGGCAGTAGAGGTGTGTTGATTAGTATAGCTAGTTAGCTAGTCCACTAGCGTATTAGTATGTGCAGCGTAGAGCGGCGTAGGTAAGGTACCCATATGAGTATGAGTGGCGCGGTCAGTAGTCACGCCACGCCACATAGTTGGCGGCGAGCCCAACTATTGATTCATTTAGCTTTCGTTTTCATATCCCTGCAGAATGAAAACACAATATACGTCGTCGTACGTAGTGTCCAGTGTGTCCACTACTTACCTACGTGTTTTATAATTCGCACAGTGCGCCACATTGGCGGCATGCAACGCTATTACTGCAATTACACAAATTATAATGTATTCCTGGAACATTGTGCACGTCGATAACAGCAGTTGTGATTTTTATAAGGAAATAAAATTTTAAATAATTATAGGTTGGGAGGCTGATGTTGGGTAAATTTTCAACCGCAAATCACAGCGCGTATACAAGCAAAACTGAATAGTTTAAGGACACAGCAGAATTGCCTCATCAGATTATTATGCAGTTCAGTACAAATCACTCATTTTCTCAGGTAAACTTTAACAGAAAGTGTATGCTTTCTGTTAAAGTTTACCTGAGAAATGATTACTTAATGATATCTAAAGAGCCATTCAAATGGATGCTACCAATAGTACCTACATTTAACTATAAAAGGTATCTTGCATAATTAAAAGATAAGGTTTACACATAACATGATAATGTAATTATGATCCAGTTTGACATCTGATAAAATTTTTGACTCAAAATCCTTATTTTAAGTTCCCGTCATACCCCGAATAAGGGGGCAAGCACACATAAATAAACATGTTTATTGGTCTATAAGGAAATGATATTTTAAGGAGTGGCTAGTTTCAAGGCTGTTCTTGTTTTTAGTTTATAAGGTGATATTTGACCACAATCTCACCTGATGGTAGCTGATAATATCATTGCTAATGGTGCCTGCTTGTGTAGAAGTACCCTATTCACTTGATATTTGAGAAATCCTAGGTTTTAGCTATAGGGAAACGATTTAAAACTATGGAGCACAGTCTTCCATGTGTTAAAGTGTATTTATATTGGATTAACCTCACTCTGTTTCTGTCCACTGACTGTTTATGTCATAGGGTTACTGGGGCAATGAACTAAGCACTGATCCACTTAACTATGCAACTATAGAGAATGCATAATGGGCTTGCTGTTCCACTGGAATTCTACTATTGTATTGATTTTTCTTGGAAGGCAATTAAAATTTGCACTAATTACTTGCTTCACAAAAATAACTTTAATTTATATTTATACTACTACTATTATACTGTAAAGTTAAGAATAATCACAATTCACAGCAGTTTATTACTAATGATTTTAATGATGATGCCTATTGAATAGAGTGTGTTTTATTGATATCAGAATCATCATAATAAAGCAGACAGGTTCTTGTGAAAATCTGTTACTCATACAACAGATATAATGAATCGTCATCACTCTCTCATTGAAGAGAACATTAAAATACAGTGTGAAGGTTGCTTAGTACATTTCAGGCTGTACCAATTTGAACCATATTGCATATAAACAGACAGTGCAGATTTGAACAACACATTGGTAATGTAGTTACTCACTACTTTCATACTGTGCAATGATATGACTTGGAGAACAATTTATGGCAATTTAACTCTAATGGTTTGTTGCTCCCCTTCGGTACTGTGGTTGCGTAAGCTGCATGTACACACTTTTTAAGTTAAGTATTATTCTTTTGAAAACATGTGATTTTGACTCTTGTCATCAAGAAATCACACTTAACCCCTATATAGTGGGGATAGCATGCTGTATGGTACTAACCTGCACTGCATCTATCGGCGTCTGGCTGGTGCCACTGACTATACTGGTCTCACTGCCATTCTGCCCCTCACTACATCCACTTTCAGACAGTTTGGAGCTCATTTCTTCTTCGCTGCTGAGCCGGGACCTCTTGCGGGACATTATCACATTGCCTGCCGGCGTAACTGGCTCTTTCTTATTTTGCACTTGAGAACTTGGCAATATGGTGCACTTTTTTGACAACTTTTTGGGCAGAAATTAACTGTAATCTTCCTTGTAACTGTTTATGACGACTCGACTGCCCAAGCATAGAGCTCTGACAACGTGCAAGCGGCAAGCCACCTATTTGATTTACGGTTACGAATCGCAGACTAATAAAAATTAAACTCAAAACGCCGAAGTCTTGATTTTTAAATTAAAGTACTCAAAAGTGTCGATCTGTTTTTAATCTTCAATACAGTAATTTTGAAATAGAAGTTCAAAGCATATTTTATTATTCAAATACAAGATAAAGTAAATAGAGAATTTTTATGTTACGACACTGGACTTTGACAGGCAAAAACGATTGAATTAGATTGTGTGACACTGACATTGATTTCAGTGTTGCAAAATCAAACTCTGGACTGAATAATAATATTCTATTCTCATTTCAAATCTAAAGAAAAAAATAGGTATTCTAAATGTAAACACACTCTGATATGGTTTTAAATATAAAAACCGAAGTGGAAGGTATTATTTATATCCTTCGTCTACTCAGGTAGGAAAAACTTTTTAACAAAAAAATTAAACCGCCGAAAAAACCAAGTTCTTAAACTAATGTAAGTATACCAAGTAATTTTGAGTCGGCGCCAAACAATCAATAAACAAGGATCACTACATTGCCTTTTTAAACGGCGCCGACTCTTTATTTAGTTAGACTTACATTAGTATAACAACAAAAAGGTTTATTATTTTTTGCTTTTCAGTTTTTTCGGCGGTTTAATTTTTTTGTTAAAAAGTTTTTATTTTATAATTTTTTGAGGCTATAATCTACTAATTGTTTGCCAAAGGGCAGGCATATGTGGCACTTAGTAGAGTAATAATAAAACACAACTCAGCATTCAAACCTGTGAGTGAACAATAAATAAATCACCCCTATTTTCCCACCCTTAGGGTTGGAATTTTTTATGTAATGTCTAAGGGACCAACTTTGGGGTATTCCCTTTCCAATAAAAAAAGAATTATCAAAATCGGACTACTCTGTAAAAAGTAATGCGTGGTCATACAGAAAAAAAAAATATTTATATACGCGTCGACTTGAGAACCTCCTCCGTTTATTTTCGTCGGTTAAAAAATAGGCCAGCCTTCTGGTCACGTGGAGAGTCGACCAACCGCTTGGCGATGTCTTTGTTGTTTATTTGCTTGATACAAATACAGTCTTATCAAAATCTAAAGTTATTTATTCAAATTAGGCTGAGAATGAGCACTTTTCGAACGTCAATTACATAAGACAGTCTCTCGATCATATCTTATAGTAGGTACTCTTTGCTATCGACTGTCAACTTCGAAAACCAGAGAAGAGAGACTGCCTTATGTAATTGACTGACTGACTGTAATTCTGTAAATACATAATTGTCACGGCCGCGAATCGTATTCTAGTGCTGACCAGCAAATTGCAAAAACGTAAGAAAATTTGAATTTCACGGGCTATTCTACCTTGGAGCATCCACCTTATGGCTAATTTTCAGCCCCTGCAGCTGGGTTTTGGCATGAGAGGGCGGGCTATTGAGGCTGCCGTGCCCTTTCAACCTTTTTAAACTCCAAAAAAAGGTCAACTACGTCGGCGCCGGCTCTCGCTGAAAATCAACGCTGGGGCTCTGTCTTGCATAGGGTTGCAGCATAATGCTGACGATAGCCGTTTTGCGTGGATGTGACGCATGTTTACCCCGACCATTTATTTTTTGGAACGAAGTTCCTTATCGCGCGTTGCGAAAGGGGGCTAGACGGAAAAAATTAAGACCAAAAGTTGGAACGACACTTTTTGCTATAGTTATAAGCCGTACGGCGTGCGCGTGTTTCTCCGTCTGTCTCTCTCTCTCTCTTATAGAAAGCAAGCCAGTTATTTTAGTTTCGTCTTTCTTTTTTGGAACGAAATTCCTTATCGCGCGTTGCGAAAGGGGGCTAGACGGAAAAAATTATGACCAAAAGTTGGAACGACACTTAAAAAAAAACACTAATTACTCGAAAGGAACTTCGTTCCATCCGGGTGTCCCTTGACACCTCTCAAGTTTTTTAAAATGTTTTTTTAGCGTCGTGTTTACCGCAAATAAACGTATTTTCTATCTTTCAAAAATCATTTTTAAGAGTTCACTGCACCCCTATTTCCCCAATTTTAGAAGACAGTTTTTCTCCTTTCTCGTACCGAAACTATATAGTACATACTAATTCCATGAACGAAATACAGCACACATACGAAATACATACACTCATCGTCAATGCATGCACGCGATTGGTCGAGTTATCCGGGTATGGGTGGCATGGTTGATTGGTTGCACCAGTCATGGGGCGGCGCTCTCAAGAAAGTGTTCTGTGCTCTCAAGCCTATAGGGCAGGGGTTCCCAACCTTTTCTAGGTCAGGGACTACTTTTATATTGTTCTTGTTAGCAGGGACCACTATGTAGGTATAATAAAAATAAACTGTAATAATCAAACTGAAACTTTAATGAAAAACTTGTGAGGTGTCAAGGGACACCCGGATGGAACGAAGTTCAAAGAGAGAGAGAGAGACAGACAGAGAAACACGCGCACGCCGCACGGCTTACAACTACCTATAGCAAAAAGTGTCGTTCCAACTTTTGGTCTTAATTTTTTCCGTCTAGCCCCTTTTCGCAACGCGCGATAAGGAACTTCGTTCCAAAACTTAATAGGAATTACATACGGCGGCCCGACGTACCGCCCCCTCCACCCGCGCTCTTCTCACTCACTGCACGGCGACCAACGGCTCACCGTCCGCTAAATTTAAAATCGTTCGCGGACCACATTTTGGCTTCTGCGGACCACTGGTGGTCCACGGACCACTGGTTGGGAACCACTGCTTTAGGGTATCATGTTCTGTGCTCTCAAGAGTAGCGTGCACAGAGTACATTTATTTATGCTAGCGTGGACGAGATGCTTTTTTTTTTTTTTGAGGATGGGAAATCATCAAATGACTCCTCCCGCTCTGGGTGGAGCAGAAGGGAGTGTCAGACTTTTACCGACTAAAACCCACCCGTGTTCCTTCCTTAGCCCTTTATGTTCCAGGGCAGCGGTAAACCCTTTCGGATGGTCCCGCTACCCTGGCAGGCTTCGGCCCTATGGGGCCCCGTCTCTTTTGCTGACATCTCTTTGAGGCGCGCGTGGAACACGTACACGCCGTCCGGCACGGGCCTAATCCTGATTGGACGGAGAGCTACCCATTACTCTCCGCCCGCAGGCCCGCGCCTACGGTGGCCGGGAGTCGTCACGCGGCTCCCGACGCCCGGAGCGTCTCCCGCGGCGGCGCGGCGGACGAGATGCTTGGGTCTGTTACACATTGCTTGAAAGTTTTTGAACTCGAATTACATAGGTAAATAATTATTGGAACGAAGTTCCTTATCGCGCGTTGCGAAAAGGGGCTAGACGGAAAAAATTAAAACCAAAAGTTGGAACGACACTTTTTACTATAGTTGTAAGCCGTGCGTGTTTCTCTGTCTCTCTCTCTTATAGAAAGCAAGCCAGTTATACTTCGTTCCATCCGGGTGTCCCTTGACACCTCTCAAGTTTTTGTTATTTTTCGTAGGTTTGTTGTACATCTCATATCTCACAGTCGAAAATCTCAATCATGCGAGATCGGCACCGACCGCCTAATCGCCGAAATCAATTTACATCGGAGATGGTGGGATGAGCTGGACTCCTTCAACAGGAACTGGTCCTTAACAGCTTTAAACAGAGGGGAGTGGAAAGAGAGTAGGGAGGCCTTTGCCCTGTAGTGGGACATCACAGGCTTTTAATATATTTAGTAGGTATATATAAAATTAGATTCCGTATTTCCGTTATTGTTGCGTTATTATTGGCCGGAGAAGATTGTCTCCGGAAGTACTCGATCTATTTCAGTAAGTGCGACTCAAGCAAGATGCTTGGGTCAAAGTTGTTCACATCAATACAACAGCAATATACAGGCCTATAGGGCCAGGGATTTTTATTTATATAAATAAAAATGAATCACCGAAATGTATGCGCATACCTTCCGATCGACCGCACCAAATTGGATAATTCTTTTTTTTTTGTTTGTCAGGACAAGTTTTGTATAGAAGAAAATTAAAAGAAATAAAATAATAAATATGGCGGTACGACGTTCACCGGGTCATAGTTTATAATAAAAACGTTGCTATTCACCAGGTATGATAAATTATGATGGGACGCTTCCAGACTAGTTTGTGGTTCTGACAACGGAAATGTTTTAATATTTATGAACAACACCCTAATTGCGTAACACACGATCAATCGGAATCGGTTTCATTTTGACAGTTCAACAACATTCATTGCGTTAATACATGTTGAGCAGACAAATTTTTCGAACTTATGAAGCAATGGATTAGCAATTTGCTTCACAATGATTCAGATTGATCGTGTTACGCAATTAGAGTGCTGTATCTATCTACAAGGGCCAATGTTTTTACGGCGGAATTAAAATAGTGTTTTGCTGATAGTTTAATTTGCGTAGGGTATTGTTGTTTTTTTAAAATTCGTATTGATGACCTTCAGGAATGGCGACTTCGACCTAAACATCTTGTTAGATGGACTTGTGCGTCTATGAAATGTTTTCTACAAAAACAAGCAAATTAATGTCAAATAACTTTTATTTTAGTTAAACAAAGAAATGTATATATAATATTATATATATTTATTGAATAAAATTATATCTTATAAACAGACATGACGCCTCGTCCATTGCGAGAAACAGTCACCAAGTTCCCATCATAGCCGAAATAATATGGCAAACTATATAATAAAACGTAAATGCAGACGGCCCAATTGATTCCAAAACATTTATTTCCATGATAAAAAGTCACGAAGAACACGTGAAAAATGTTACATAACTAAAATGTTAACCTAGCTGCTTTGCCTTTAGGCCCAATACAGTCTTTCCATACAAGAGCCCTCTCAATTTGCACGAACATTTTCCATTATGAAAACGATTAACGCAAGTGTTAACTTTCTAATAAGAAATAACTATGGTTATAAAAATAGCGAATATACGTGAGTGAAACAATATATCAGTATGTTTCACTGTCGGTACTTAATACAACATATTATAAAGCTGTAATAATATTTTATAACGCGTATACGCTTAACATTTTTTTTAAATAAAGTCGATAACCACTCAAATACTTTTTCATTTCATAAAAAATTGGACCATCCCCATTATAGTTGGTTACAAAATACCGACATTTAAGAAAAACAACTACATATAAAGACAATGAATATGCTCAAAGAGGTACTAACACTTTTATGGCTCAAGCATGAAGTAACTTCAAAAATTAGTATAAAAATATATCACAGCAATTTAAGTTAGCCCAACTGATATTTTGCTGAGTGAGATCGAAGAAAAATAATCCTCGAAAGGAAAGAACAACTCGTTAAATACAGTTACAATATTATAATTTATCTGATATCAGTCATTTTATGAAACTGTGTTGAAACTCGTCCAAATGACAAAAAGAGATATATTTTCAATCATTACAACATACAACTTTATACACATAGTAATAGTTGGCTTTAAGGCGGTCAATGTTTAGTGATGCGCGAGAAATGGGAGTGATGAGGAGAGCGTGACTGGCAACGGAGGAGCGCAGGGTGCCGAGAGAGTGACGAGTGGCGGTAATAAATATGTAGCTAGCGTGCCCGCCACTAGGTGGACAGAGCTAGCTGCAGTGCTTCCTTGTGCTCGCTGCTCAGCTGCATCAGCACGGCATTGAATAGCTCTGCATTGCTCTGCAAAAACACGTGACTTTAGATACTGGTTGCTATAGAAACCGAACAAATGTTTTGATATAGTTGTTGGAGATGCCTACCTGTATTTGCCTGACGAGAGCTACCATCTGCGCATAAACAGGGTTGTCCGACGGTACGGCGTCTCTAAGGAATGCCTCTGCGAGTGTGGCGATGACGTGTTTAGGCGCATCGGGTGACGCGAGTGCCGCGTGCCCGCTCGCCGCTAGTTCACACAGCAGAGAGTATACGTGTGGCGCTTCTTCTGTGTCTTCTGTTACTGGCAACCATGTGAGCCTGTAAAATGGAAAATTAGTTTTAGCCAATTAGTTTATGCGATTCGGCAATAACGGTTTGATATAGATTTGGAACTGGATATAGCTGGGTTTATAATAATGCCGGGGTGTGTCGCTACATGCCAGAACGTTTTTTCAAAACTAAAAGATAAATATGTATATGATTTTTATCTTCACATATTAAGTATATGTATTCAGATATTCGTAATGCTGTGTTGCGTCGTGTTGCACTCCAATACAAGCATGCGTTAGTTTAGGGCCATCAAGGTGGACTCACCAGTGCCTAATAATTTCATCCCTGTCGATCTGAGAGTGGTTATACTTGATGATCTTGGCGACTGCGGAGATGGCGTTCTCGGTGGCGTTGAGGTTCTCGAGCGCGCGCGCGTTGGGCTCGCTGACGAGCGCGGCCAGCAGCGGCGCGGCGCGCGCGGCGGCGGGCGCGAAGGCGGCGCCGCCGAACTGCGCCAGCACGCCGCAGCCGTACGCCGCCGCCTGCCGCACCTCCGCCTCGCCCGAGCGCAGCCCGCCCAGCATGGGCTCCAGGAATATGTCTTGGTACTTTATGCACGAGGGGCCTGGGGAGACAGCGTTGCTTAGTATACCTATGTTGGACACGCGCGGTGCCCTCTCGAGCTCGGATAAATTAATTGATTTATTTACTTTTCGAAGAAACAATTATTAATCTGTGAATAAAAGCAGCAACGTCGATACTTAGTAAATAGTTATGCAGCAACAAATTCCCAAGCCTTAATGAAATTCTAAACTGAAGATTTTGTTGTTTGAGGCATCCTCACCTCCAAATTCAATAACATCGTCAAAAATGCATATAGCCCATTGGCGGTCTGAGTAGGGGCGGCCGGGAGCCAGTAGCTGCACGAGGTGCGGTAGCAGGGTGTCGAGGTGCGGGAAGAAGGACTCGCGGTAGGCCGACATGAGAGCGTGCAGCACGTCGGCCACGCGCGACAGTCCGTACACGTCCTCGTTGTCCTCGTCCGCTAGCTGCTCCTCTACCACCTGAAACACGAATTAAGATATGAATAATTACGAAATATATTACATCTGTATTTAAACTCAGGTTTCCATAAACCAGGCACAAATCCTGGTATTACTGTCATTTTTATTTTGTAAATCCCCAATAACATTGGTTTTTCTCTAATCCCCAATAACGCTCGCCATTTTTGGTCTCAATTCAGTAAAATGCACTCACCTCATCGTAATCTTCGTCAGCGCGCTTTTGACGGCGCTCAGTGGCACGTTCGAAATGTTCTGTGAGTAGCTTGTTTAGTATGCGCAGCACCTCGGCCATCATCTCGTCTGGGAGACAACCTCCACCCAACAGCTCAATACACTGGAAACAATGATTACATTATTGTCTTGAGTTAATAGAATGAAACTATTGAAGCTACTAGAGTGCCATAACAGAATGCCCTATTTGGACAATAAAAATTAAATTATGTTATAAAAAAATTATAAGAATATTACTATTTGTTTCTCGAAAACTGTCAACTAGCATATTCAGAAATAATGCAGTCGTAAGCACACGTATTTTTCATAAATGTCAAGTCTATAACAGTCGGCTTCGGAATACGACAGTACATACCTTAGCGAGGCTGTTGAGCAGCTCAACCTGCACCTCCTGCTCTGGTTCAGAGTCGATGGCCTTCAGTAGCTCCGGCAGGATGTACGCCCACATGCCCTGGATGTACTGCGGGCCGCGGATGCGCGCGCACTCCAGCAGGTAAGGCAGAGACTCCGCCGCCGCCGTGCGCACGTTATCGTGGAAGTAAAACTTCAGCATAGGCACCATTAGTTTAACAACGTCCTCGGCGTATTCGGCGAATTCCTCTTTAAGCTCGCGAGCGTAACATACGAGCATGTCACACGCGGATGCCTTATCTTCGAGACCTGGGAATAATGTTATTGGTCAATAAATAGTGTCCAAACACAAGTCAAAATGTTAAATCTGCAATCTGAAAGCCAACTTCTCGTAATTGAAAACGATCAAAATGTAGTCGCAGTCTCATCTTGGCGACAAACAAATGTCAAAAACCTGTCAAAATGTAGGGAAATTAGACCTATTTTTGACAGATTGCGACTGAGATCAGACTGTGAATGTTCTTAAAATTACGAGAATTGCCCCTCTTGATCCCTTTGGACTAGATTTTCAGAATGGAATCTTTGGAATGAGTTGATGTTGTTGCTGGCCAAGCAGACACTGGTTACTACTACTTAATTCTGTACTTTTGTTTTATCAACTATGATAAAATTATGTGTTACCGGCAGTCTTGATGCCGAAGTTCTGTTGTTCCCCGAGAGTCACGAAGTGCCAGTCGAGGTCGCCCTCGATGGTCTCAAGGTCATCATTGTCGAGCAGCGCCACCTCGGGCTTCATGGCGGCTGTGCGCATCACCGGTTCCATCACCATGGGCAGGTATTGAGCGAATTTCTTGCCTATAAAATAAAATATGTACAGTATAAATTAATAGTTCTACTGACACGTTCTAGCTATGGTAAATAGAAAGAAATAGGAAATTGTTTATTACCCAGGTAAGTTAATACATAAGCAGATATACAGGTTAAATTTAAATTAAAATGCATTAAAGGCTTATAATATTACCTAGCTAGGTTACATTAGTGTTAGTTGCCAGTGAGCCCCAAACTAGACAGTTTACCCATATCTTGTTAGTAAGCATTTACACAGCTTCTAAATCAGAATGTAAACCTAAACTATTTGTTTGTTTCCAAAAGGTGAATCTCTGGAAATACTGCTGATTTTAATTTCTTTTCACAGAAATTTATCAGATTGTGGGAGTGAAGCTGCCGGTTGTATTATTCAATTTTGTCAACAACATCACGCTTGTAATCCCCAAAGGATTAGGCAGAGGTGTACTTATAGTAATACCATTTCGTCAATAGTACAAAAATGTATGATCTACTAAACATTACACACTGAAGTTCATGGTTTTATGTGTACATACCCATTATCCTACAGATGCGCGACCAGGCGGAGATAAGGTAAGAGGTCTGCGGGTCGTCGGCAGGCAGTTGTTCGCCTTCTTGGTGAGTCTTTAGCAGCAGGTCCATGATCTCTGACGCGTCTGCCGTGAACTTCTCTTCACCTACGGCCAGGCCTAGGAACACATGAATACATTTGTTTATTATCTCTATCAGACATCAAAAGAAAATTTTATAAAATACAAAATCCTACTAATATTATAAACGTGAAAGTTTGTATGGATGGATGTTTGTTACTCTTTCACGCAAAAACTTCTGAACAGATTTGTATGAAATTTGGCAGACAAATGGTTTCTATCCAGGATTAACATATTATAGGATGCTTTTTACACCAATATTCCCGCGGGGTCGAAAATTATGCGGGTGACACCGTGTGGCGCAGCTAGTCTATACTAATATTATAAAGAGGAAAACTTTGTTTGTTTGTTTGTAATGAATAGGCTCAAAAACTACTAAACCGATTTAAAAAATTATTTCACTATTTGAAAGCTACATTATCCATGAGTAACATAGACTAAATTTTATTTTGGAAAAAAATAGGGTTCCGTAAGATATTTGGGTTTTTCGGACGCAAGGTGTAAAAAATCAACCAGAAAAGTTACTTATTTTGCGTACGCTGCCTAAACTATAAAGATAGAACCATAAAATGTTCAAATTAATTGTAGATCTTATAAATATCTACAAAAAAGTCCGCGACACACTATACCTATCTATGTCGAGTGAGGCACAACAACCATTTTTTTATTTAAAAATCTTGAATTTTTTTGGACTACATTTATACGCATTTATTTTACTCATGCTATTCATCCTTATCAAAATAAATTATTTTATCAGTAAGTACAGTTTATGTAGATAATATTTGGTCGTTGAATGATTAAAATTGGTCGTTTGGTTTTGAAGTTATGGCGAAATTAAAATATTACGATTTCTGCTGCACGGCCCGTTGCGAAGTGGGCGTCACCAAGGCCGTGCACGTGCAGGAATAAGTTTACAAAATCAAGTCATAATATAACTATTTACATCACATCCATGATCTGTATAGTGTTATAAAGTTTTCATAATTTTCACAAAGTTTAAAAACATCATCTTCTTACATCTATTTATTTAAAAAAAAATTATTATGTATCTTTATGGGTTATTTTGATTTCATTTTTCGCAAAGTTTAAAAAATACATCTTCTTCTATTTACTTAAAAAATATATTTTGTATTTTTATGGGTTATTTTGATTTCCTTTTGAGATACGCAATCCTGTCACAAATCCGAAATCTACGCGGACGAAGTCGCGGGCAGAAGCTAGTATCCAATAATTAGGACAGATGCAATAAAATTTATATATTATACGGCGTTATGTGGCGAAACATTAAAACTACCAGTCAAAAGCCTTTATGAACTTAAAAAGATGTTTCGTTGATCACGGCGCAAACATTCAAGTTCGAATTTTTTAGTAATTAATGGGGGATGCGCCAAGGTAGCCTGCGAAATTCAAATTTTACCTACGAATTGAATTAGAATTTGCAGGTTATGGTTGCATGTTGATCAAAATATGATTCGCAACACAATACATGTATTTACATAATATCTTGATTTAAAAAAAAATGAATTTCACCGGCTAACCTGGCGCTTTTGCCTTTAGTGAAAAGTTAAAACTGACCTATAAGACTGACGCATTCGATAGTCTTCCCGCGGAGCATCTTGAGCTCCTCTGTGGTGGCGTTGGCGATGATGTATTTGAGGCAGGGCATCAAGCGGTCGTAGTACACCACGAAGTCTTTCTCTACCGTGTCGGCGACCGACGCGATTGTCGTCACTATCTGTTCTAGCACCAGCTTTGTGCCGCGTTCCACTAGCTATAAAAATAATTATGTTAGTTAAAATTCTAATATTTAATTAATTTATTAATATTACAAGGCGTAAGAAAACATAACACATAGCCGTTACCTACGCATTCTGTACATCAAACTAAGTAACATTATTGTTGGAAAACATCTTTTGTTTTTGGTGTGCAAATCGCTGTTTTGACATCGACACATCGACAAAGCGCACAATGTAACTTTTGCCATTTGGCAACGGAACCCTAAAAAGAAAAAAGTAAGTTGGAAGATTGACATTCAATATCTCCGTAACCAGTGGGTTCCCGGATGTGGCTAAATAGTGACCACAAGATGGAGTACAAGTGACTAACGGGTTCTTTAGGGTGTTTTCACACCCGTTATGAGCAAATTATAAAAGGTTTGATGTCTGTGAACTGAGATCCATGACTGTCCATGAAGACAGAAACGGAGCAAATGCCACATTTAATCTGCCAATGCTATGGAAGCGATTTAACTTTAGAATGGTTATATCACTAACGAACATTGGGTATAGAGACAGTATAAACCATAATGAACCTTACCTCTTTGAATTTAGTAGTCAAGATTACTTCAAGCTTGCACATCAAGGGGTCTAGGTACTGAGTCAGAATTGGTTTGGGGCAATCTTCACTGAAGTTTACTAATGCAGCAGCCGCGTGAGCCTGTGAAAAAAGTAAACATTTAAAATACTTTAACTAGTAAACATTAAAAATACTGTTTTTGAAGAACATTATTTTAAATGTACGACGCATATTGGCTAGCATTTTCGGTGTTGTCGTATGGATTCATTAGAAAGATAAAACTAAAACTAGTCATATATAATTGGCTATTCATATATGTACATTGAATGAAAAATATTTTTTTTATCCTTATGGAGCCACACACAACTCAACTTCTAATTGCGAAAGTGTGTTTGTTCTTTTCTCACGCAGCAACAGAGCATAGGCTACATTTCATCTCGGAAAAATTTGCGTTTCCTATGGGGTAAACCACGAAACCACAGGTAAAAGATAAAGTGTTACCTGTACGCGAGGGTTGGCATTGTCATCTAGCACCATGAGCAGGCCGGGCACCACCTTGTCGTGGAACTTCTTCTCGAACACGGGCGCGAAGTCCGTCGACATCTGACCCACGGCGTTACATGCGGCGTAACGTACGCGAGGGTGCTGGAACAATAACATACTTGTTGTAGTTTCTTTTCATTTTAATGAATCCTGCAATTGGCTAGAAACCTATAGTTGGCGACTTCTGCTAGTAGTCATGTCATCTTACGTCGCCGTGCAGTGAATGCAATAAAAGTTATATTACAGGGGAATAGTGTCCGAAAAATGTTCGTCATTGACGTTACCCGAGGTTCATTATTATTGATAGATGGTTTCTTAGTGTGTCGATGACAAAAATAACGAACTAGTGAATAAGAATGGAGCATGTTTGTTCTAAATATGTACTGCGAGTTTATCTACACAACAAATAAATAAAAATCTTTACGAGGTTTCCACTACACGGCGACGCTTAATTTGTTATAATGTTGCAATGTTTGTGAACTGAGATCCGTAACTTTCTATGAACTAGAGAGAAATGGAGCAAATGCCACATTTAATCTTCCAATGCTATGGAAGTGATGTAACCTTAAGTATGGTTATATCACTAACGAACATTGGATAGTAAAACAAAGCAGACAGCAAACTGAGATACTTGCAGAACAGTATCCATAACTTTTATGGATTTCATGTACTACTAAAACGATGATAGATGATCTTACCGGGTCAGTAAGATAGTTGAGTACTGCAGTGACCACTTGGTCAAGCATCTGTTCCATCTGCTTGTGGCAGCCCTCGCCAGCAGACGACACGGCCATGAGCGCGGCGTGACGGCGGCGCCAGTCTTCATGGTGCAACATCTCGGGTACCTGGCCCACGATCAGGCTCAGCATGATCTTACCGCCGAGACCGCAGCACATGCGATCTAAGGCTGACTCAGCCGCTACGTAGTTTCTGTAAGGAATTTTAGTATTTTAATTTTGGATAATATTGATATTCGTGTCCTGTACTGTCAATATTTTAAGTAGCAGTGTCAAAAGCTATGAACAGAGAATGTTACATTCCAAATCAGCATGAACCCATGCATTCAGCAAGCAAATTGGAATGTCTTGGTTGGGATGTTATCAAGGGACTGACACTCAAATGTATAAGGAACACCTGAGTGCTAATTATCTTGTTATTTACTCTAGTAAGATTCATCATAGCTAAATCATTAAGACTGAGCTGTAAATAAAGAATCTTACAATATTATTGGAGTGTTACATGTAATGAAATTATTTGTTATGCTTATGCAGTTGTTACTGTAGCTGAGATTATAAGATCACTACTGTTTACGGAGCGCCCGTTCACACGGCGCTGTACTGTACGATATTTTACTATAACATTTTGAGAAGAGCCATAGTTGATGTGTTGGAATACTGACTGTTCATTGTCGTCTTCAGCGGCGTCGTCCTGCATGGACCAGTCGGGCTCGTCGTCAAGCTCGCACATCATCTCCAGCACCAGCGGCGTGAGCATGCTAACTCCGTTGGGCACCTGTTTGCGCACCATGGCGGGCGCCGTCTCGCACAGCGTCACCATAGCTTCGAGGGACAACTGGCGCCAGTTGTCCTCTGCGTCTTTGTCGCCTACCACCTAACGAAACGCAACATTTTATAAAAATGTTTATTAATATTATAACATAACAACAAGCCTGTGTTCAACGGTGTTGCATGTCATATTGTTTGTAGACACAACTTTGAGAAAGAAGTCGAAAGGATCCCGTTGGGATGGGGAAGTCTTGACGAAATATCCCAAATGTTGCCCATTTGGGAAATTTCGTCAAGATTTCTCGTCGCTTATCCCGCAATGTTAGGCGCGTTTGTTGTTGTCCGCAGTGTGATATACTGAGTTGATTGATTGAGGCACGAACCTCTAGGCTGCTACTGAGAAATTCCTGATGGAAAATCTTATACACAGCCTGACCTGGGTATCGAAGCCAAGACCTTGTTGCTCAGCACTTGCGTGCGACTAATGGAGGTACGTGTAAGTTATCACATCTCAAAGACAAAAGAAAGAACAACAAACCGACACGCGTCCTATACATTGTCTGATTCTGCGCGTGTGTATGTCGCACATGAGCCAATTTGAATAAAAGAATGTTATCAAGGGACTGACACTCAAATGTATAAGGAACACCGAGTGCTAATTATCTTGTTATTTACTCTAGTAAGATTCTCTATAGCTGTATCATATAAACATAGCCAGTAAGGAGAATCTCACAAACTAAGAAAAATTATCACAATGGCACGCGAATCGAAGAAGTTATTTACATAAATATGAGAAAATGGCATTATAATAAACGAATATTTTGTATGTTTATTATAGTAAATTAATATTTATTCATTTAATAAATTGTGTTGAAGTTATTGAACAATAACCCAAATTCGATATTACTGTGTAATTACAATAAGTCAACTGAATCGCCCGCCTCAAGGTCGAATTATTTGCGTCATGGATGAAAATCGACAAAAAAAAACAAGTAATCGAAACATTAAGGCTCCTCCCACACAGACGCGACGCGACCTATCCTATATCTATTCCTAACCTTGTACATTTTGTGGGAAGTCGCGCGGTCTTATTCACGTCGTCTACCCAGGCGGCAAGGTGGGCCAGTCTATTACGCTACAAAGCTTATATTCCATATTCGTTTATTTTTTGCGTCCCATAAAGTATTATAAATGTTACAAAAGGCTTTTTCGTAGTTTGCACTCATCAGATCGATCTTTAAAAACAATGAAGTACTAACCTTTATGCAGACTTGGAAGATGGGCTCCAATTGTGGGCGCAAGAATTTCGGAGCAGACTCGGCGAGTTCAATAAGCACTTTCAGGGCTGAATCATCGTCACTCTTTTCAATGGACTGAACCACCACCTGTAGAAAATCACCATATTAAAAATATCTTTTTAATTTTTATTAGTACAAATTTTATGATAGAAAATAGAAAAGTATGGGCTTCGGGAATCATAAGAATATCTACGGACATGCGAATGCGCGATCTGATATAGAGCTGTTACAACGCTGGAAGCATTTGCTTATTTTGTATTAGCATTTTACAAAATTATAAATTAACAATTCTATGCAATTTATTAATAAAAAAACTTCAAAACGTTTGAAAGACAAAAATGACGATCTGACACCGGATGACCGGAGTAGGTAACCCGACCGAGAAACATCATACAAACGCGCAATGATAGCTGTGCTATAAACAAGACGTGGCAGTACAACACTCAGAAGAGTTGGAAGCATTGCCTCTGTCACGTCACTCGTGCTAATTCGGAAACACAAAGATTACCGAAGCACATATCTTTTCTTGTTTACGAATAAATGTCTTGAGAGGTACTATCAAACTCCATCCTATTGAGAGGACGGTGTTAGCGAATTCCCAATTTACTATTGCACATTCTGGCAGTAACACAATTTATAGTAAAATGTTTACGTAAATGATGTGCTAAAGATAAATTAAAACATTTCAAGATATTAAGCTAAATATAAAATTACTTAATTTAAATCATTAGGCTTTTATTTCGGCAGTTTTTTTTATTAAATTTAGTTAATTTTTTAAATACAAGAGAATAAGATTAGCTGTAGTTTTTACTAAGAAATTACGAAATATAGTGATGCTTGTTATCTCAGATTCTAAAGACAAAACAATCCTATTTGTCAGTATTGAACATATCAAATTCTACCGGTATCAATACAACAGAGTGATAAAAATCAACTATCAACCACAGTCAGTCTAAAAATAGAGCCAATTGTGATCATTCAATGTCGAATTCATGGCGCTTTGAATATACAAGTGGCCAATTACAAATTGCGTGCCGTAAAGTTATGATTTTCAATTTACTTTTTATTGAGTGACATGTAACCAGTTTGCACAAAGTGCATTTTAGAAAACATTTACAAATAAATTGTAAATTAATAATATTCGTGATAAGAAAAGAGAAAGATATGATGATAATTTCAGGATCCCTGCTAAATATAATGTCGTCAAGTAATAACTCACCTGCATCAATGGGAGTAGCAAATCACTGAAATGTTTGTGTATGGCAGGCTCCTTGTCGTGCAGCAATATGAACGCTCCCACGGCCTTCACGGCTTGTACGCGGAGAGCCTCCGACGTGGACTGGAGGGCAGTCAGCAGCATGCGCTTGATCACTACCAGGTTCTCATTCTGACGGTGCCCAAACACACCAGGCACTGACCTGTTTCATAAACAATCTTTATACCAACTTTTTTTTTTATGCCATTCATTAACGAACAGGCAGGCGGCCCTTCTGATGGTAAGTGGTCACCACCACCTAATGGACATTTGCAAAATCAAGTGCACCACGACCGCGCTGCCTACCTTTTAGGAAGAAGACTCTTCAATTTTATACTAACAAAATTCTTGTAATTTATTTCCAACTAGCTTCTGCCCGCGGCTTCACCCTCATGGGTGTTAGAAATTATCCCACGGGAACGCCCATGTCCTTTCCCAGGATGCCATCTATCTCCTTGCCTTTTATCGAAATCCGTTCAGTGGTTTAGGCGTGCAAAGGTAACAAACATACAGACAGTTACTTTCGAATTTATAGTATTAGTATGGAGAATAGTTAAATGAGCTATATTTATTACCTAGTGCCAGAATAAAGTATTGAACTTGGCATTGAGCCAAACTTTAATCAAACAAAGGAGTATTTATAAGGAAGGTTTAAAATAAATGGGTGTCTCAAACATTTGTACAGTAGGAGTACTTAGACCAAGTTAAATATTTGTATATGAATGTATTATTTCATTTTGGTTATTTATAACTTACGTGAACATTCTGATGCCAGCCTCCTGGATATTAGGGTCTTGCGCACCAGCACAATTGAACATAAACTGAAGGAATTCCGGCCATTGGTTAACGCCATCGTCATCTATGTGGTTTCTGGCTAGTTCTGATACGACATCGCATATCTAAAGGGGGAAATTATAATTATGTTGTAATATAAAATCGAATTAATTTTTTTTTTCAGTTAATTTGTAGTTTTACATAATAATATGCCAGACGACAGTATCACGGCGGAATTTGGAAAAGCCCCACTAGGATAGGCCTCACTTTAGTAAGCCGTAATTTCGAAGAATCTTTACATTTCTAAGGCTCCGAAATAAAACTGTTAAATGAAAGTGCCTTGTGTTACAAATAAATTTTAAAAAGTTGAGTGGTATTACTTTACTTTTATTAACCATCCCTCCCTTAAGCTATCACAGAAATCAGCCAGCTTAGTTTTCCTTTTCTGTATGTAAAACAAAACAATAATTTGATAAAATGTTAGTTTGGAACCCTAAAAAACGCAATATGATTCTTCGAAACAATAATTTGTTAGCCAATGTAATCAAAGCCCAATAAATCATTCGTGATTCTTAAATACCGGAGTGATAAGTCAAAGTATTATTCCAAGATTTCAGAAGGCGGTAATATCCACTCTATATTACTTAGTTCCTTGAAGGTTAGGCAAAAATACTCTCAAACCCACATGGGCACGGGAGATTTTTTAACGCGACGATTTTTTGATCGCGCACTGGATTTACAATGCACTGTTTAGCGGTGAGAATTGAAACTCCAACAGTGGGCTTTTTTGGCGCGCTGGGATGCGCTTTGTTGGATTCTCAATGCTCGGGTCGGTCAATACCAAGAGCTGAAAACCCGATGCAGATGTTTATTATTAAAAAAAAAAAGTTGCCCCACACTAGGAATGTCTCCTGTATCGTGGGTGCGTTTACAAACATTTAAACTCACATACACAAACAGCCAGACCCGGAACAACTACTTTTAGGCCATACAAATATTTGTTCCGTGCGGGAATCGAACCCGCGACACGCAGCGCAGCAGTCAATCGCTTAACCACTGCGCTAACCGTGCCGTCGAGAAGAAAATCCAATGCAAAGAGTTGAAAATCTAATGCAGAGTTAAAAACCCAATGCAGAGTGGAAAAACCAATCGGCGACAAAGAAATTGACGTGTTAAAAAAATCGACCGTGCCCGTGTGGGTTTGAGAGTATATTTGTGTAAACTTCAAGGAAGTAAGTTTAGGCAAATATACTTTGAATTACTAATGTCTTGAGAGATACTATCAAACTCCATCCTATTGAGAGGATGGTGTTAGCGAATTCCCAATTTACTATTGCACATTCTGGCAGTTACACATTTTATAGAAAAACGTAACGTAAATGATGTGCTTATGTGAGAAATAACGGTCTAAAATGAGCCTATAAATTAGGTAATTTGTTTTGTTCTAAAATGAGCCTATAAATTAGGTACTTTGTTTTGTTTACTATTTGTGAAACTCAGTCGACGCGCCGCCATTTTACAGCATTATAAAAGTTATCAAAGCATGGCCCATAGAAAATTAAAACTGTTATATATTTTTTTTACCACCACAAGCTGCCATGACACAGTGCAAAGTTTGAAGTGCACAGCACAAGTAGTGATAAACTGATAATAAACTGAGCAAATAGAACTCCTGACCCTCATCTAATTCTTATAGCTTACGTGTGAAGATAAGATACAATGAAATTATATAAAATAATGACTTGATATTGAAATCTGAGTGCCATAAATTGTCTGTTTTACATTACATTCAGTTCTCAAATACATTTTGTGTTGAATTTTAAATTCTTGTGAATGATATGGTACACTTGTTAAGCCAAGAGAATCTATGTTAATGATGATTTTTTATGGCTTCTAGCTTCATAGTAGGCTGTGGAATGCGAATGAGTCATCACTTAGTTCATACTATACATAGAATGAAATGAAATTAGATTAAGAATACCTACTCAACTGATGCAGAGCATGACTCAATAGGGCAATTAACTAATTATACATCTGATAATTCCGAGGAAATTACTTCATCTATTAACCCTTCGTATGCCGTGAACGTGGATCCACGCGAGACACAATGACTTTTTAACTGTTTCTGTAATTAAGGCATTCAACTGGTAAATGAGTAATCTTTTCCCAAGCATTTTTTATACTTGTATATTACTTTATAATAAAATTACATATTGTCTAATGCAGGCTTAGTAAAGTATTTTAACATTATAAAATTAAATTCTTGATAAGAACATCTGAATGTTGAAAGACTATTTCCGTATATTAAAGCTAATAAAAAAAAAAAACAAACTGTCAACTTTAATAATTCTTGAATAGAAAAATGCTTCTAAATTGCAGTCTTGACCTAAATAGCTAAGTTTTGAGGGTGTGCTAACAAGTGTACATCACTCAAGACTATCGCTTCACCCTTTCTATGTCAAGTGTCAGACTCGAAAGACAAGACTCACAGCTTTAGCCAAGTTTTGTTATTTAATATACATTTTAGTAGACAAAAAACGTTATAAAAAAAAAATAAGAGCACTCATAAATTTAAGGCAAAAAATGAATTGCTCTTTTTTTTCCATCATATGATTTTTAAATGGCAATAGTTGTGCAACAATGACTTTGGTTCTTTTATATCCAAATCGAATGATAGTTTTATTTTTTATATTATGATAAATAAACTAACCTTGCGCCGCAGCTGTTGGCTGACTTCCATCTGCAATGTAAGCAGTAGCTGTTCTCTGAGTACCGTCTGCTGCTCAAAGGGCAGCTTTGGGAAGAACTCAAAAAACTCTGCGCTGAGCAATCTACGGAGCAGCACGGCGGCTGTTTGGCGTCCTTCTTCACCAACATCAGCATTTTGGATTGCGCCCACGAGGTGTACAACCTTTGTCTCAGTTGGGATATTATTGTATGCTTCCTGTTCAATAAAAGTAGACCTTAGCAAAATCGTTGATAAACCTAAGATTTTTTTCAAGTAATGTTGCTTTGACATAATATCTGTCTGTACAGGTAGGGCTCATGCAGAGGCCTTTGTTACGTTATATTAATAGGCGTAACTTAGTAAACCCATTTTTGCGCTAGAGAGAATAACATTTTTGCATGAAAATAAATTAAATCTTTATTGAGTAATTCTTCCAGTGTGACTTTTTGAGACCTGTTTTTTTTTGTTTCCGCTCTTAAATTTTTATGTAGATCAAATAATCTACAATTAGCTAATGAGTTATCTTCCTTCTCTTCATTCAGAACTAAGAAAAATTAAGGTATCAGCATAATCAACATGGAAAATGGCAACAAATAATTTGGGCTGTTTATACCGCATGTACGGATGGAACGTTAGCCCGGCCGCAACAATAGAGTCGGTTAGAAGCGGTTTTGTAATATGTAAACATAAAAGGATCTAATTTAACTACTTGCAAGGTTTGTGCGTAATTAAGTTTTTCATCAATATTGCGAGTTATTAAAGGCATTGTCAGAACGTACATGTCATTGTTTTAAAAGTAACATTATAAATCCTCCATGACCACGTTTTGACACGAGGCTAGCAGAAAACGTTCACAATAAAGGCCGGTCATTTTGTATGTTTTTTCGCAATTACACTAACAAAACATTGAATATAATAAGAACTTACTTCTGCTTGGGATCTTATGTCGTTATCGGTTGATAATAAAGTATTTAGTAACTGGTAAAATTGCGCCTGATCTCCTGCCATGTTGAACCTCTTCGAAAAGGCCCAATTTTTTTTCATAAACTTTTATCTGGCTGGTCACTTCATTCTCCTAGTCGTGTTGCCAGTATTTTTTATAATATTTGTGTTTAGTCGATTTACAAATGTAAATTATAATATACTATGGATCAAACGGGGAACCTAGACGATCAGTCTAGCATCAAAACTCGGCAAGACCAACTCTCGAACTTACAATAGTTCAAATTCAAGTTGCAATCTCATCTATCAATCAATGTCAACTATTGTCAAATAAGAAGGTAAAATATAGTTTATAAACTTCTTACATCCATTTTGAGAGCAAAAATTAATACGCACATTGACAATAACTCGATTATGTCTGCCTCTCAAAATGGATGTAGGAATGGGTCCCGCGGTACTAAGGAGCTACCTCTCATCGACATGGTCATTATCCAACAGGTCCGTCGATCCCGCAAGGATCTGTCGACATGCTGGATAGACTATAAGAAGGCCTATGACGGTGCCACATGCGTGGCTCAGGAGGGCGCTGAAGTTGTACGTACAAGATCGATGCAACTTTACGCAGCTTCCTTGAGTCGTGCATGGGGCAATGGAGGACGATCCTTCGATATCCGGGGTGTCGACAGATCCAGGGGAATGATGAGCCAGTATGGATCAAACGAGGAATATTTCAGGGCGACAGTTTGAGTCTGCTTTGGTTCTGCTTTGCCCTGAATCCTCTAAGCACATTGCTGGAGGATTCAGGTCTAGGCTATCGGTTGAAGAGAAGTGGTCAGGTCGGAGGCATTACAATTTTAGTCGATTCACATAAAGACAGATTACGCCATCCATTGACAGAACAAACCGTAAACATCCATCAGTTTTACCTATTTATTATCTATACTTACTCTTTGATCTATACTTCACTGAACTGTCGTATTCATGAATAAAATGCGTTTTACTCAAATAAATTATAACATTTATATTTTTGGTGAAATATAATTAGAAAAGTATGTTTGTGTAATTTAAAAAAATCCTAGCTATCAAACAGTATAATAAGCGAAAATAATACGATTGAGTAATGGTATGTATGCTCCTCATCCACTTTTAGACAACTTTATTTGAATGTAACCTCGCGGTTAAATTTATTAATGAGTAAATGATTGATTTAATTACTCGAGAGAAGCGTCTATTAGCTCAGCTTCCTACATGAAAACTGACGATTGCCCGTTATCTTCCGATAAACTTCTATTGCTGTCTGCAGTGATGCAATCTCATGTAACCTTATTTTGCTTATACCAAAATTATCATGTCTTTGTAATATCTACAGGCAAGTTCAGTCATTTTAGCGGGCTTAGGGATGGCAGCAGTTGGGTTTGCTGGCCGCTACATCCTACGACAGATGCCCAATGCCAGTTCAAGATTCGCCGAAGCTGTGAAAAATTTACCGAAATTCGATGCCGAAAGTTTAGCCCACTCGAAGTATTACAAAGGAGGATTTGAACAAAAAATGACCAAAAGAGAAGCTGCTTTAATATTGGGTGTGAGTCCTACAGCAAACAAAGCTAAAGTGAGTATATTATTTAATCTCCTAAGATGATGATTGTATACTTAATATTGCACCAACAACTCCATTTTTAGGGTTTCGTACCCAAAGGGTAAAAACGGGACCCTATTACTAAGACTTCGCTGTTTGAACGTCCGTCTGTCTGTCACCAGGCTGTATCTCAAGAACCGCAATAGCTAGACAGTTGAAAATTTTACAAATTATGTATTTCTGTTGCCGCTATAATAAAAACAAAATAAAATAATTATTTAAGGGGGGCTCCCATACAACAGACGTGATTTTTATAGATAATGGTATGGAACCTTTCGTGCGTGAGTCTGACTTGCACTTGGCCGGTTTTTAATTCCATGCGAATCACTGTCCATTCCAAGATTGCCTGGGTGAGTTCACTGAAAGCAATAAGGCCATGTAAATTTTGTAGTGTCCAATAAATTTATTGTTATGTATTTTTTTGGTGCAAAATAAAGTATATATATAAATAAATAAAAGACTGATCTGTAAAGTATATAGATACTGCCTTATTTAGTATTATAATATAATAAAATTCTAATCTTGTTATTAACTTGCAGATAAGAGATGCTCATCGGAAGATTATGTTACTGAACCATCCGGACAGAGGGGGCTCACCATTAATTGCAGCCAAGATTAATCAAGCCAAAGACCTGTTAGATGGTGGAAAGTCATAATGCATGGTTCTAGACAAAATTGTGTGTAAATAGAAACTTATTAGAACAGATAGTTCAGCAGTTATGTGTAACTATTTACCTGAAAGATCATAGTTACATAATGTTATTTTGTTTTAAGGGTAATCATAAATAAAATTCATTTGAACATCTCAATATTCTATTCTGTCACGATGAACATCCAAACATGTATTATGGCGTATCCTAACACGGTTAATTGGAATCAGGCAGAACAGCTCGCTAATCACAGCACAATACGCAAGGATCCAAGAGAGAAACCATCAAAAGTGTATTTTATAAAAATACATTTACACATTTCTATAATAATAAAAATGTAATGAAATTTTATGATAAAATACAATTTATAAACCCTATTTACTAGTTATCTTTGAATTATGATGATTCCTATGATCTTTATTATTTGAGAGGAAACAGCTTGAAATATATGATTATATATAACAATTTGTAATGTGTTATTCTTCGAATGGCAAATAATTTGTATATTTTTGATTTCATAATGTTTAAGTTACATGTATGTATTTGATACTAAAACTATGTTTCTGCAATTTAGTTTACTAATGGTTAATGGATATGTGAAAATTATTGTCCACATTTGTGATACTAAACAACAGGTGGCCCTAGGGATAGATAAGTGGCCTAAGCTCTATACAGATTGCAGAAAAGCTAATGTTTGCTTGCGTAGGCAGTCTGTTCCAAGAATATTCAAGAACAAAGAGCTAAAAAAATTACCCTTTTATAAAGTGAAATATTCTAGTGGCGCAATAAATCCTATACACATATCTAACATAGATAATTTTTGAGCAAATAATTTACTAACTGCTTAACAAAATATTTTTCAAGCCATTTAAAACATAAGCTTAAATTAGCATAGAACTATGTTCTGCAAGGATAAAACATGAATAGGCATTCACGCGTTAAATAACAATATTGTCAAACATACATCAATTTCCATAATTATTTAGAAGCAGGAATAAATTTCTAGATTTATAATTTCGTTGGAACTATTTATGCAAGTTACTCAATCATAGACTATTGGATTTTCGTAGCTACTTTGTATTTACGTACATAAAAATATAATACCTAGCACCTAATTTATTTAAATAATGACATATAGAAAAAATATATGCATTATGCAAATAAATAAAATAAAAACCTTAAATTGTTAAGGTTGGCAGAGCTAAAACTAGATATTACTATAAAAAATATCAATTAATTAGCCTATATTAATAACTAACAATTTAATTTTATTAACAAAGAAACTAATTCCCATTGTGTAATAAATATAATTTTAATGTTGCCTCTGCGAATGGCAGTAACAAACTATTCAATCAACACATCATTGTTATTTAATTTAGAAACTATTTAGCTAATAAAATGCTCACTTTGTTCATACCCTACTAAGTTATCATTACGGACACATATCTAATAAAAAAAACCGACACAGTAATGGACAACAAAAAATAATACTACAAACAAAAATACTTTAATGATATGCCAAACAACATTATAACTTAATACTAACTTAGCAAAAAATCTATTGCAAATATGTATGCAGACAAGGCTATGAGCACACTGCATCCGCGATAAACAATGATATACACATAGATAACCAATATTTTAGACGAAATACATAACCTGGGGGTCTACTCCGAAGTAGTATCGGCCGAATGTTCGGCCGTTTCTTGCTACGAAGTTACTATTTGGTTCGGTCGGTTCCGATCCTACACTCTTTCGAATATTGACTATGGTCCCGACCCAACTGAGCCGATCCGAACTTTTTTCGTATTTTTCAATAATATTCGGTTCGGCCATGTGTCGGTCCGATCCGAACATTCGCACTTTGCACTTCGGAGTAGACCCCAAGGATCGACCATTGGTGTTAGCGATGATGTAGTGGCCATGTTAGCCTCAGAAGTTTGTCATGACTGTAGGAAATAAAAAAGTCTTATCAGTTAAACTCATTTCTTCGCCTGGTTCGAATTAATAGCTACTAAACATGCAAGGCTATAAAGACTAGTAAGGTTTGTACAAAATCGCAACAAGCTACATAAATATACTTTGATTCATAATAAGGGCGAATAAAAAATGCGCCATATTATAGTAAAAAAAGCCTTCAAAATAATTCGGCAAGCTATCAATGTAAATAATTCAATAGCGTTTTGCTAATATTTCAAATATTCTAATAATCGTGGGACAACATAACTTCTTGGGATTTGAAAATAAGACCTCATTTATTTGTTGTTAAAAATAGAGATCAAAAATATATGTTGTCATAGTTTGTTCTAAGTAAAGTTGTTAAGAAGTAGTGTATGATGTACAATTTGGTTGTTTGAGATCAGGACTCGCGCGCCGGTGTCGGCGTTCACCGCGGCGGCTCCTTCTGTTGCTGCTCGCGGCGCTGCTTCGCGAACCGCGCTCGCAGTTTGACTATTGTTGCGTTAGATAGGGTGCCAGGTACTTTGAAGATTGACTGGAAAACAAATACAATCATCAATAAAATGTGGAAACTGTTAAATAAATGATAGCTTCTGCTAGGTAGTAAAACTAGTCCTTTCAAAGGAATTTTACCTCTAACAGCCACCCAAGTAGGAACCCACTAGCAACCTTGTTCCAACAAGAATAAAGATCACAGTGTATCGCCTGTACTATTGAATCAATTAATGTGGTGTCTCAGACCTCTATATGTACTGGTAGTATGTGTACTCAAACAAAGATTATGATAACTCAACTGCGAGTTGGCAGCTGGTCGCTGTCCCTGCCACCCTGAATAGGCGTCCCATTTAGTTAAGTTTAGAAAACTTCAAACCTACCTGCATAAACTCATGACAGTGGAGTGCACTGGCGTTCTTCACGATAGCTTTGAAGCACTCCGCCAGGGAGGTGAAGTCATTACACGACATGATCTCGGCTCGGTTGTTCTTTATCAGCGTCAGACACACCCGGAACAGGATCTTCGAGCCCTCGTAGAATAAACAGTCCCATATCCGTAGTACTGTCTCTACGGGAAGGACTTCAGCGAATAGACAGACGAACCATTTAGTTGTTATTACAGCCCAAGGGAGACCTGGAAATGTTTATGAGGATTAGTAAGTGGGACAATTCATATTGTTCGGTTCAGGACCTCGACATGTGTGTGAGCTGTTGACCTGATAAAAACGGGTGTATGTATGTATTTCAGATAGCTGTTTGTATCTCACCAGAAAGAGTGGAAATGAGACGTAAATTCAATTTTCATTTTACAAAAGAGGGCAACCCGCGCTGTCTATAAAATGGGTCCGCGCGAGTTTCTTTGAAACAAATTCAAAGAAATTGATATACTAACTCTGCCTTCTCTTTACATTTTAGAAATTAGTATGTTCGCAAAAACTTAGGACTTTTCAAAATAAGAAGCGATTTCCATAACATAAATCTATACTTATAATAAATCTGTAGAAGTGAAAATTCTGTACATTGAAAATATCCAAAAAATAAATGGCAGGGGGTGTTACTTGACCGACACCGAACCCAAAAATGTGATTAAAAAAATTTTTGTCTGTCTGTCTGTTTGTTCAGGCATCACGCAAAAACTACCGGTTCGATTACGATGAAACTTGGTATAATTATTCTTTAATATCCTGGGCACCACACTGGGTACTTTTTATCCCGGAAAAGTATATACAATAAAAAACAAACTTAATTTTGCGGTTCGATCCCTATACCCGATTACCACTGTCTGTACTGTACCAACCGCAAATACTAAGTTTGTCGTAGGTTGGGTCACCCGCAGTGGAGTTCATTTTTATTCCTTTTAGTTTTTAGAGTTATTTAGGTTTATTTTTATATGAGTCGTAGGTAAAGATTTTAATTTTAAAGTATAGGTAGTATATTTGATAGTGTACGTAGTGACCGTAGGTTATTTTATAATACTGTTAGGTAGGTTTAGTCATTCGTATAGATATTAGTTTTTAGGGATTTTGCTTATTTATTGAGTTTAGATTAGTTATCATCAGAAATAGGTTTATTTAGGTAGGTAGGTATTTAATTTTCTGTTATTGAGTTTTTTTTTTTAAATTAGTTAGGTACTTAGGTAAAGATATCATTATAGGTACTCTCTTAATCACCACTAATGAGACACAATTGGTTTTCTATTGTAATTAGCCACAAAGGGCCCGCGACATAGATGGCATTCTGGGGAAGCACATACATTTTATCCTGTTAGCACGTTCCCGTGGGTAAATTTCCGACATCCACGCGGGCGAAGCCGCGGGCAGAAGCTAGTACACAATATAGTAAAAATGAAATTGTGATACTATAGTCGGGGTACTTTATACAAAAGAAACTCCAACTATTGTGCATGCAAACTGTGAATAATTAGTATAACGATGTTGTACATAGAAAAAAAAACAGTGTGACACTTAATAAATTAACATAGAATGGACGGCTCGCGAGGCGCACGAGTCTATATACACCGAGCGCGTGCGCAGTTACCGGACGCTTGTGACTCACTGTTTTTTTTCTATGTACAACATCGTTAAACTAATTATACACAGTTTGCATGCACAATAGTTGGAGTTTCTTTTGTATAAAGTACCCCGACTATAACTGGCGCCCAACGTGGGGCGCCGTTTGTTCGCGCATAACTCCGTCGCTTGCCAACCGATTTGAAAAATTCTTTTTTTGTTGGAAAGGGTATACTTCCCAAATGGTCCCATAGAAATTTCGACAAGATCTGATGATGAGTTTCGGAGACAGACAACGGAACTCTTCAATAAATGCCAGCAAATCAACGGCTATTGCTGCTATCGCTATGTATGTATTGTTTAAGCAATCACACAACATAACGTCACGCCTGTACGCTCTAAAGGGGTACGCAGATGTGTTCAGTATACCACGGAACACCCTCATTTCTGTCAAAGTTGTTATTGGGGTACCTCTAATCTTGTAAGTGTATACGAATTTGTGTGGGGTAGGTACAACAAAAAAGTGAAAAATAAAAACTTTTTTGAAAAAAAAAAAAAACTTGATGGAACGACGTTCAAAGAGAGAGAGACAGACACAAACACGCGCCAGCCTACAACTATATAGCAAAAAGTGTCGTTCCAACTTTTGGTCTTAATTTTTTCCGTCTAGCCCCCTTTCGCAACGCGCGATAAGGAACTTCGTTCCAAAAAAACAACCAACGAAAATGCGAACCCAACGACACCGACTTCCGAAATTAAAGTTATTTTTCACTTTGTGTGTAGTGTCGTTTTTGGAAGTCGGTTGTTTTTTTTTTACAAAAAAGTTTTTTTAGGCTTTCTTATTAATAAGTAATAAAAGCTTGTTTTTAAAAAGGTTTTTTTTCTTTTAATTTTTTAACAGTAACCGCGGAGTTTCTTGCCGGCCTCTTCTCTATAGGAAACGACCAATTGGAACCGTGCACCTAGCTTCTGACGTTTCATAAGTGCCCATGTTGGTTTATTTGAAAAAAATATTTTGATTTTGATTTTCTCACGAGGTCTAAATCTTTGGCATAAGTACATATGTATATTTCGTAACATCCTAGTTATAGCATGGTTATTATCATATCTCAACACCTATCAAGAGATAGCAGTTATCAATACATGTCAGATTGAGCATAACTCTGGGATGTAAACTCCTGCAAACTACATAGAATCATAGATTATCGGATTATGTTGAAAGATACTGATACTGTGCACCTTCGAAGGTTGAAATTATAAATCGCGAAAGCTTTGACCTATTGACCGGCCCAGTCTGATTAATACGACAAAAGATTTCTTGCCCGATACGACCGAACCTATGTTCGTTTTTTATTTCATTGCACAATCCGATAATATCATAAATCGACGATTTCTCGATTAATGAGCTAGGCGCTGGGGGTATGACAATTGATATAAAATAGGTTAATAAAGACTGGACATATTTAATTAGCACGAAACTGTGTAGCTTGGAAATCAAGGGAGAGGCCTGCCAGTGGGAAGTTACAAGTGAAGCTAATAAATGCGTGTTAAACAGGACCAGCAACTTGAGTAAAGTTTCTACATACCCAAGTTAATAACATGTTGGTGCACATCCGGCACCTTGGACTTGACTAGTTCTGATAACACCTCAATGTCAACTATGAGGCCATCCATTGTCCTTGTGTAGTAGTCGGGCAGTATCTTCTCAACTAGTACTTTCAGCAGCCAGAATGATGTCTCCTCGCTTTTCGTTGCTAGTAGCAGCAAACCTGGAAGATAACAGATGAAAAAGAGTTAGGGATCTTTTGCATAGGTACATATTTTGTTTATTGTCATTCTTTCCAGGACAGAATGGAAAGATATTGTATTTTTCTAAACAGTATTCTTGCCCTAAATGTAAGGTTTTCTATTACATTTTTGTGAGCTGATACTATCAGTTACATTTACATTTCCAGTGTTTGTTTGTAGCAACTTATGCTTATATCGTCAAAGTCGCGGGAAACACCTGGATGAGGGACGCAAGGAACCGGGAAGTATGAAAGAAAAAAGGAGAGGCCAATACTCAGCAGTGGGTGATTCGGGGCTGAAATGATGATGACGACGACATCATACTTAAGCCAAGCACACATTATAGCCACAACAGGCCGCAGAGTAAAGCATTTTCATACAAAAAAAGTGCGGTGTTGTTCGCCTGTGGTGTGCATAGAAAATGTACGAAAGCGATGAGGATTTTTGCATTGTGTTGCGTTCCGCCACAATCTGCGCTAACCTTAAATCACCAAAAAAACATTCACATGTGTCATATTATTCAATCTATGATATGATATATCTATACTATTTTATTAGTTACATTATCCCTTCATAGTTAGTTATTATTATAGATTGCCTTGTCAATGATAACAAAAACACATCATTCTGGCAATCCATTATGTTATTATCTTAATCAGATAAGTACCTATAGTGAGTTGGTGGACAAAAATAATGTGGTATTATGTTAATTAACTTGGTAATTAAGTTAATTTGGTTTAGTGGGAATTGCTTTAGTTGTCATCAGTGCAATCTACATGAGGCAGAGTTGACTAATTAACTAGACTAGGTAATTTAAATAAATTAATTATAATAAATGGCAATGTGGGAGGCCCAAGAGGAGTTGGTGGGACAAACTAGACTTTTTTCAACAGGATTGGTCACAAACAGCAGTAAAAAAGGGACAAGGGAAAGAGCCCTGCAGTGGGACATAAACAGCTGATTATTGACTAGCTTGCTTTCATATTTTAGTAATGAACTTTAGTGATAAACTATGAGTAATCAAATAAGTATTTAGTTGCCTTGGACTATTGTAAATAGACTAAGTGGATTACGGACTTATTAGCAAGTTCATGGTAAATAGTTAGCTAACAACATGAGTAAAAGTTAAAACTTTTAACAACCTACTGTTGAGTATTTTATAGATGTTTGCTGTCTTCATTAGCAGCTATGTATATGAAAATAATTGTATTGCATAAATAAATGGCCATATTGATCAAATTGTTGCTGATTGATAAGATTTGTATTCCAAGTCAAATTGATTGCCGAATGTTTTAGCCCAAAATTTCATCCAGTTGCTTTTTAATAAATCAAATAAAGATTTAAGAACTTTATTACTAGACCAGATTGCATCAGTATTGAGTCATACCTAAAAATTAACCAATTGGCCCCACTTGGCCAGTTGACCGGACTTGATTGTCATGAATTTTAAAGCCAAATGCAGAATCAGTGTAGATAATAGGGTCAATGTCACATGTAGAATCTACAGGTATGAATAGATCTTGGTACTGTCACATACAAATTATGATGACTGTCAAAAACAGCTATTCAGAAAGACCTGTATTTTAACATAATCAGCCTATAATGTTTCAACTGCTGCGATAGAGTCATCCTCTCTTTTTGAGATTTAGAGGATGCAATTTTTGTACAAAAATCTTTCTTATTAGGTACTTTGAAATTTACAGGTTTCTATGATCATGCATCAAACCACTTGTTCACAAAATATTATTCTAGTAATTAAAACCTACCTGCAATATAATTAAGTCCTTGACAGTACCCAACGACCCTGTTGTTGTGTGCGTACGCTATGAGTATGTTGAACAAGTGTGTCTGATGATTGGCTTCCTTTGTGAAGTATATGTTGTCAGGAAAGGTGCGAGGCAGGTCCGTCTTCACCAGGTCAACCAGCTCCTTCTCAAATGGGCCGTCTAGTATTTTCTGGTATAAGTCTGGACATTGTTCTTTCATCATTTCTGCTTGGGAGATAGCCATCCATACCGATGGACGGTGTTCACCTAAAAATATAAAATAGAATACTCTTTATTATGTACACCATAATTATAAATTACAGACAATAATAAATAATATTACAATTTTAATTCAGTTCACAAGTAACTTAGTAATTATTTGGATTTCATGAAACAATTAAAGGTTTGAGGAAATAACTGCGTTTATATTGAATTGGGTTAAGTATATATTTGTAAGTAATTAGTTAATAGGTGTAGCAGCTGATTACAATTACTATGCCAGTTTTCCTCAAATAGTGTAGAGATGAAATAAACAAGTATGAACCTCGGTCTGTCTCAGAAAATATTATTACTGACCCAATACTGTAATCTTCATATTGAGTTTTTACAACATAGTATCTAAAATTAAATTACAGAAGATTGCTAAATTACTTCAACACTTACTCTAGAGTAACAATAAATTATAATACAAACACATTTTCTTCTCCTACACCAAGAATAAGCTCTAGACACTGTATGGTATTTATAAACTTTAAATACAAGGCACAAAATGAAAGTGCGGTAAAATTCACACGGCAGTTTAATGTAAACAAAGAAAGACACTCACTGGGTACTCCTTTACGGACGTATCTTTTCACAGTGTTTGTGCGTTTGACCGACTTTCCTTCACCAAGCAGCATGGCCCATTTCTGCGCCCTAGTTGCCAGTACCTTCAAGTAGTTCGACATGAAGTCCTCATAGCTCTCATAATCGAAGTCGTCGTGCCTCTCAAACCCGTATTCATCGACTGCACTAAAAGCAAAAGTAAATGTAACAAACACAACGATAATAATATGCTAAATTATTATCAATACCTTTATTATGGTAAGCGTAGTACCTGAAATTAGATTGAGCCATGGTGTCGTGTATTCTGAATTATTAGTAGTCACATAAAAACATAGTAGTTTATGAATTACAGTTTTAATTTTGCTAGATACGCCCCAAATACCCCACTTCGATCACCCCCACATGATGATGAATGAATGAATGAAGAATGATTAATTTGGCATTTTTGACAATCGTGACATTTTTATTCACGTCCAAAAACCATTGACATAGAAAAGTATGGACTGGAAATACCTACGAAAAAAGGGTGCATACCTACAACTCATATTGTCGCATAAAATGGCTGCCACTGCTAGGGTTGTGTCAATCAAGGAACAACTGTTATCTCGTTGTTACTTTAACCAGTAACGATACTTTATACGAGTTTTACTAGTTATCACGTTTGGATCACGATGGATTTTGGTGCTGTGAAGTGTGAACCACAGGCCGGACCTAGCTAGGTCACTCGGACCGAATAAGACGCAAGATTATTTATGTTAACATCGCAGAATATACGGATATCGTTTCAGCAGAGGAACTAGTTCCGGAAACTATTACGGTAAGTCGGCAACGGTACAACACTATTCCATTATGACATCTTTGTAAACAAACGAATGAATTAACAAATTTATTAAAAAGGCCTGTTATATGGAAATGAGCCCAAATATCAATACCTTAGCCATAAATTCATGATCGCGTTACAATTGTATCATCGATTGTGTATTATTGTATGTATTAATGCATGAAAACCGGCTATAACCTGTGCAAAGTCAATTGAGGTTGATTTTCATTCTTTCTTGCACCACACTTCACAATACAACACACAGGCACGTTGCACTTCTGTTTTCCAACATTTACATGCAGTTTTAAAAGGTAAAATCCTCGTAATTTTCTCGCAAATCTCAATAATACAAAAAACAAACAACCATTTGACAGCAAAACTACCACGAAACTCGTCGCATAACATGGCTGTTACGGCACCTTACCTACAGTTGTCACTACGTCAAGCAAAATGTTGCCATAATTAGCAACAACTTAAAATATAGTTGTCTCTTTTATCAAATAAGATTATCTCACTAGAAAGAATGAGACATAACGATATTTCAAATTCTGAATCATATTTCACTCATATTTGTATAAGCAAATGTATGTATAGAATAACGCGGCATCTCCATGTTTTTCCTATCTCAATGCCAAAAACCCACGCTTTGTAAAATGACCTTTTACACTTGATTACGGTTTTATGAAAAATAGACGGTTTTTTGAGGATTCCATCTTGGTTTAGAATTAGGCGATTTTTCGTAGCGCATCAGCAGCTCAATCCCATTTGTCATTGTCAAATGTTAAATGTCAAATCACTATGATGTCAATTTGACATCCGATCCCGATGATTTGTTTTGTGATTACGATTTCTCTAAAAATATTTTTGTTCAGATAAAATAAACATAGAAACGAATTCAGTGATCAAAACTAGTCAAAATACAAAGTCTGCTTTATATAAATCATTTAAAGCTATAAAATATGGGTCCACCGCCTGTAGTAACAGGAATATCTCCAAAAGAAGGTCCTCCAGGAACTAGGGTTACTATACGTGGAGAATTTCTGGGCACTAGCGTTACAGATTTAATAGGTAAGTAATCTACAACTACCATTATACCCCAAAATTGAAGTTATGGACGCTTATTTCCAGCCGAAACCATGTTTAGAAGGTGGGCGTAACATTTGACTTTGAACACCTATAGGGTTGAAGATATGCGGCTGCGACTGCTTACTGTCTTGTGAATGGAAGAGCAAGAACAAAATAGTGGCGCGGTCGGGACCGTGCAAGGGTCGGGGAGACATCATAGTGACTACTCGGTCTGGAGGGGAAGGAACATCCACTGTGCAATTTAGAGGTAAACAAACATTCCATAGTAAGCGCATTTGTTAGGGTTGCAGTGACAAATTTTACTACAACATTATAATAAATGTAATAAAATAAGAAAACTAAATAAATAAACGACATAATAATAATAGTTTATTTCCAAAAACTTAGTACTACTTTACAATGGCAATGTGGCAGCAATTTCGGTCAAGCTAAAGAGATTAGCGTCTGTAGCCGAACTAGGCATAGCCTGTATTTCGGCTATCAGCACCATTCCCCTCGTAATTAATTAATAATTCTATTCCGTACGCAAAATACGCGCATTGTCATGGAGTTGCGGACACCAGCCCGCTGTACCTATTACCATTTCCCTCAAGTATTATAATACAAGAATAGGTGCCAAGCAATAGAGAATTATCTGTCTATATTGTTCCAACTTCTAGGATTAAGGCCTCCTCTCTGTTAGGAGTTGGCCATAATCCACAGTTACAAGTTTTAATTTTAAAATTAATAAAAAAAAATTAAAGCTATTTTGTAGTAATCTAGACATTAAAATAAATGAAGGTGTCCATGCTTAGATTTGAAGCAATTTGTATTGATACTATATATTATTTTTCTAGGATACCATGAATCAATAGGCCCTGTAAAGGAGAGTGCAGTATGGGTTGAGGAGGCAGCTCCACCGTCACTGCCATGGGGCCGACGACCCATGTCACCCACAGCCTACACCCCTCCAGATCCACTGGGGCTGTCCACTGAGGGAGATGACTTAAAGTTCCCAGAGGAAGAACTGCATGAAATGTTCCCAGATGGGTAAGTAGAGTAAAGATATTTGTCACAGTTATCCAAATTCTTGATATGAAATGTTTAGTTTTGACAAAGTGGGCAAATAACTTTGCACCAGTTTAACTACCACTTTTGGCACTAAAACATTGAATATTTAGGCCAATAACTAAATATTACATTAAGCTTCAATACTTCATACATTGTATTGCTCCTCCTCCTCTTATTTGTAGACGATAATTAAACAGAGAGCTTATATAATTATTCTGCCAATAATTATATTCCAGCTCTGGCAAACTGTCTGATGACAACTTCCAGCCTGGCTGGTATCTGCTGGAACATCACAGCAACACTTCCTATGAGGACCTCAAAGCTGGAATGGTATTTCTTCAAAGAAAGGTATTTACAGTATACTCTTTACTTCACTCCTTCCTAGTATTCACCTTTATCACATCATTCACATCTAGAAGCCTAATAATATGGTTGTCTTTGCCAAAATAATGGTTGACTGAAATAACAATACAGTTATCATAATTATGAACTCCAAATTAGCAGTTTACAAGCATACTTTACGACATAAATCTCACAATTGTTAACAGAATATATAAAACTAATTGCTGGAGCAACTATTCTCATGTTATTTCATAAAATAAAAGACACTGTTAAAGAAGCAGCTCATATTTCCAGGTGGAAAGTCAAAAGGAAGGCCAGCTGAGCTTCCTGAAGGCTAACACAGGAGCTGTAATGGACCAACTGGACCGGCTTGTACTGCTCAAAAACATGTATGAAGAGGATGAGAGGAAGAATGGCAAGGAACCACTGCCTAGTCTACAGGCTTCTATAGAGGGTATGTCTAATATGTCTATTTTATTGATTACTTAATCTTTATAATGTACTACTGTTGCCCGCGACTTCGCCGTGCCAAATCTCATTCAAATCTGTACAGCCGTTAAGTAAGAAATTCATGAAGGCGATTGTGAGTTACTTTCGCATTCATGAAAGTTTGTGCACAAAGATTTATTAATAGCAATAAAAGACTCTTGTAAAGCAGCATGATAAAGCTTTCAGAATAATAGACTACTTTTGGCATCTTATTCTAAATTCTTACATACCACGCAAATAAATATTCTATTCTATATTTTATTCGATTCTACATCAATTTCCATGTTCTAATTCCAGAATCGATAACTCTAGCAGACTCGTTATTCTCGGAGATATTATCTCGTAAAGACAACGCTGACAAGACCCGCGAGGCGCTCTCATTGTTAACGCGTCACAAGTTTCTGTTCCAACTGCCTGCATCTATTGACAGGAACATTCGGAAGAAGGAGTACGATCTAGTGGTCAATGATTACACTAGAGTGAAGAATCTGTTTGGAAATACTGATGTTAAGGTTAGTTTTGAAACTGGTCTTAATATTCATCGTCATCTTTCTGCCGTTGTTGTCCCAATTTATTTGGGATTGGCTCCGATAATCTTCTTCTTTGATACAGGTCTAATCTGTCATATCTCTCTCTAACCAGAGTAATTTGATATTAGCTGTCATATCTCTCTCTCTAACCAGACTAATTTGAGTTTTTTTTTGCGATAAAAATTCCAAAAATTTGTGAATATTTACTATATTATTGATATGGTTTACAGTTATTCCAAAAAATTCTTACTGAGATTGATAAGAAAATAGAGGATTTGAAAGAAAAGTTGTACACGAGAATGAAAATGATGCCCATCAATGTTCAGGAGCAGACCAAGTATATTAGGTACGGTATTTATTATTTCTGTGTTATACAGTTTTTAATAAAGAACTAAGGCAACCCTTAACTGTGCTCTTTTCTAGATTTTGTAATATTTTTGTTTTTTTTTTGGTAATTCTTTGTGCGAGTGTCGAAACACCTTTTGACCAGTATAGTATGTAGTGCCAGTATTTCAGACTTCATACAATATTTTTCAGATTACTAATAAGTCTGAACTGGGAGGGCGATGCGGCGTGGGTCGCCATCACCAGTCGTAAGGAGTATCTCATGAGCCTCATGAACAAGGTCAAAGATCACTTCAAGCAGAAGGAGGAACTGGAGTCCAATGAGAAAGGTAATCAGTATATTTTGGGATATTTAGATGGACGTCATTATCGTATTCAGGAAAGATGAAGTCGGCTGAGTCGTTGCAAGGCCGCGAGTGTTGAGCGTCCTCTTGAGTGTTCAACTATAGTTGTAGCATTGAGTTAAAGTTTTAAGCTAAATCAAGGATAATGCTTATTTCACTAATAGTTTCTTTAAACCAGCTCATAAATAATAATAATATATATTCGTAACGTAAACGCTAGTCTAAAAACGCTGTAAAAATAATTTTAAAGAATGTTGTAAACGTGGTCGCATTTGCTATTTCTATGTTATGTATTGTTGCGTCAGGCAAGCGCAAGGTAAAGGAGAGCGAGTGCGAGGGCGGCTGGAGCGCGGTGCGCGGCGCGTGGTGCGCGGCGGCGGCGGGCGCGCTGGCGGCGCAGCTGCACGCGCTGTGGCCGCTGGCGCGCCGCTACTTCGCGGGCGAGCTGGCCGGCCAGCCGCAGAGCACGCCGCGCCAGCTGGAGCTCAAGGTAGCGGGGCGGGCGGGGACTGGGACGGACCATCGTGCTCTAAGCTACCCGAACAAGACATTATTTGTTAAAATATGATACTTATTCCTAAATAAATTACTTTACGTACGCCAAGACGGGCGCTGTCTACTCTTTTTCTATTCTTCTGAATAGAAAATAGTGTTTATGTCCAGTAACGTTTAGAATGTGCATGGAGGTCAGACAAGAAAGCCGTTCCGGTTAAAACCTACACTACCTTGCCTGTCTCTACAGTACTGTAGAGACAGGCAAGGTAGTGTAGAGACAGGCGAGGTACTGTAGAATCAGGTGAAGTACTGTAGTCACAGGCGAGGTACTGTAGAGACCGGTAGAGATAGCTAAGGTATATTGATCTTGTTTCTCTTTTTCTTATGTTTTGTTCTATTTTCTTATTCCAGGAGATGATAATAGCAGCAGTAGAGTTATTCTCGGAACACATGCGGTCGTGCCTGCTGTCTCCGGGCGGCGGTAAATTGGTGCCTACAGACGCGCTACGTGTACGCCTCGTCGCTAACCTGAGACATCTGAGGGAAGCTTACGAGTCGCTACTCAAGCTTGATCTGCCGTCGCAAGTATGTGTCTGAAATAACCTTGTATTTCGTTTGAGCCCGGTCAAACGCAATAGGCTCGTCTTATTTTGCATAGAACTTAAATACAGTTTGTTAGGTTAAACGGGGGGGGGGGGGGGGGGTTGTGGCTAAGGAATAACAGCCGCACGGGTCGATCGATCAGGTTAAGCAACGCTTGCCGCGGTAGTTCCGTGAATGAGTGACTATCTTTACATACCAAGACCCCTCCGTGCCTCGGAGAACACGTTAAGCCGTTGGTCCCGGCTGTCATTCGCTGATCTTTGACAGTCGTTACGAGTCGTCAGAAGCCCGAAAATCTGACAACCGTTGCATCCGGTTAGACTGGAAGCCGACCCCAACATAGTTGGGAAAAGGCTAGGCAGATGATGATGAGGTTAAACGAAGGGCATAATTTAAGGGGGTGTTGTAGTGTTTTTTTTCCATATTTCGGCGTTGGTCCCATAGTAAAACTTGTTCATTTTCATGATTACTACACTCGACACTCCCTCAAAAAGTCTGTCCCTCGTTTAACCTAACACCATAACACAGCACAACTAGCGAAATGTAGGTCTACTAAAAAAATATATTTAGGTAAAATATAGATGTGATTTTATATGATATATTATAAACATTTTTAACCTTACATCCGGTTTTTGGACAAACAATATTAAAAATTCAGCAGCACGGCACTAGCATTTTGCAGCTACTTTCATTGCAAATAAATATATATAATCTCTTCTATAGCAATCTTGCACAATTTAACATTTAAAATCATATATTATCGCAAAATCGTGTAATAAAATTACAATATTATGTCACAAAAAAATACCTCATTGTACTTTGTGATACATAACTCAATCAATGTTCACCTTTTAAAATCTGCCTAATGATCGTGTTGACGAATCTAGCTCCCCTTTATTTATTAATTATTACACACCTTTTTTATTACAAAAACCAGTTTCAAGTTGACCCTTAATCGCGAACGATTTTTAGTACGTAAAGTGCGCCTAGATGGCGTTGGGATCGAGTTAGATCTCGCTATCGTTTGTTGCACGGCGTTTGGTTGGGTGGCTCGCGGCGAGGTGTTCAAGTTAACTTTGCGCAGAGGCAATATCGTAACCAATGAGGTTAATCCGAGGTGCGATTATTGCTAGTTGAAAACTTTACCAATACCCCGCCGTGTGGACGTGAAATACCGTCCGCGATGGCAATTTTTGAATGGCCGTAGTTGGCCTGAGAAACCCTTGTTCAATAAGTAGTGAAACTGAAAACTGCTTTGTATATTTGACTTAATTTGAACCTTGATTATAAATTTAGACCATCATCAGTTAGCGTTTACGGTACTCTTTGACTTTTACTAACACAACAATTTCCGATATTTCCAGCCTCTCAGCATAGTAGAGAAGGTGATATTCGACTACCGCGTGCACGGCATGTCGGTGTTCCTACAACGCGCTCACAAGCGGGTGAAAGGACTAGGAGAGAAGGAGACGTGGAAGATCGAGGACTTTTCCGACTACGGAGCGATTACCAACCTTGTGAGTAGTAGCATAATATTTTATGTTTTTTTTTTTATAGTAATCATTTCTGGTCGGTGGCTATCGTTTCCGTTGTTTTTCCTTAGTTATAGTTAGCACTCCATAGCATTAGTAGTCTGCATTTGTAGTGTTATTTCTACCCAGCTCCTGAGATCTGGGTATACTGGATACAAAAAACCGATTATGTTTTATTTATTTAAGGATTACCAACGAGATACATTACAATTATCTTTCACCACTATAGAATTTGTATAATATATGTACATTATCCACATTTATTGACTGACACCATACAATGACTATAACATTTCCATATCTGTATGTTACTTTTCACTTACAAAACCGCTTATATTTCCAGCCACACCTCCTAGAAACGTACCTAAACGAAGCGTTCTCGGCGATACACAAGTGTGTGGTGAGCAGCGGTCGTCGTGAGAGCCCCCTCCTGGCCGAGGGCAGTGAACCCGCCGCGACCTTGCAGAAACATACGCAGCAAATACTGCTGGCTTATGTGGCTGTACTACAGGATCTGGCGCTTAATCATGCTGACCAGGTAAAAAAAAGAAGGAAGAGAGACGATATTTTGCTGTATGTTGAGATCTTTGATTTTGAATGAGCCGGTGTTTATCAAGTTTGTCATGGCCAGAGTATGTCTTGGGCACTTATCAGTTTAAATAGATGCACAATCGTAGAGGACGCCTGCTTACGTGCCTGGCATGGCCTGTTAACTGGTGGATGCGGATAATTCCACACTAGCTAAAATTACCCCTATAGAGATTTGAACCAGCATGTAGTACTCATTTGGTGTTTGGGTTTTATTTCCCATGAGTCAAAAGATATTCACATGCATGAGAGTGAAGTTCAAAGTGAAAGAGGTTTCATATGACGACTCGTCAACGCAACCTCATTGCATCATAAACCGATCTCCATCCGCAGTCTACTGTTTCCAGGAGTTCAACAACAGTAACCTGTCAGTAGCGCTGGAACAGCGCTTGGAAGAGGGCGGCAGTACTGTGGGTCGCAGCTGGCAGACTCGACTATTAGTCGCCGGCGCCAACGCACACTACACGCGTCGTGTCACGCTACCCAACATAGCTACCGCCGTAGATAAGTATGTACCGTACTGTATGTAGTATTTTTGTGATTTTGCCAGGATCAATTTATTTGATTATTTTGAAAATTTTTGTATTTTTGTTGTCTAGGTAGACAAAAACACTTTTTTCAAAAAACACATCTTGGGTTCACATCTTCGTTGTTTGCCACCGACTTCCGAAATTAAAGTTATTTTTCACTTTGTAGTGTCGTTTTTGGAAGTCGGTTGATTTTAAAAATGAAAATACAAAATTTTGCACGAATTAAGATTATTTGTCCTCATTGTGATAGTTGCCTAGGTAGCTACTATCACAGTGAGGACAAATAATCTTAATTCGTGCAGTACATGCACTTTCTCCTTTTAATCCATGTTGAAGAGGTATAATCGGCCTATAAACACTTGGAACGTATTTAGAACTTCTCGTATTATTTTATACAAATGGCAACGTCAAAATGATTCATCAACGACGTCATACACAAGTGATAAAGATACCCACATCAATTTATGAGTAAGAGTTTCAAGTAACAAAGTTCAAAAGTGTAATAATTAATCTACCTAAGTGCTCCATACCAGACCACTATGATTTGAGCATCATCAACGTGGATTCAGAAGTGTACCCCACCAAACTTCAGCAAAGAAACTACCAACAAAATCGTATAACTAATTTCACTCCCTTATACTGGCAGCTTCGGCTTCCCAAAACAGACGCAAGCTCTTCTAGCAACAAAGGAGGCCCTGAGTACCCTCGAGACGACCATTGCTGAAACATACTTGGAGCACAAAGGAGATCCTTTAGTTGGCACTATAGAGCCGAGCATGGACATGGGGAGACATAAGACTGACGCTGATGCGGTCGTCGATGATGCCAGGCCGTACGTCTACGAGATTATCAACAATCTGATTGCTGTACATGCTGAGGTAATAATTATTATATTTTTCTTTGTGTTAACTGTATAAAATTACCCAGAATTGCGCCGAAAAGAAAAAAAAAAACGGTAATAAAGATGACGTAACGACATAAAAAAACAAATTCTTCCGATACAATCTTCGATCAATAATAGTTGAGATTTTTACATTTTCTTTACTTTTATTTGTAAGATTTTGAAGATAATAGGTATTGAAAATATTAAATAACGTTGAAATAATACTAAATTAATTGTGGTCCAGTATTAATTGAATACCTTAGTAAGCGGCATGTTTTGAATTTCTCGCCAACTGAATTAGTACCTAAAATGCGCCTAGATGGCGTTGGGATCGAGTTAGATCTCGCTATGGTTTCGTTACCGCGATTTGGTTGGGCTCGAGCCGAGAATTTTGTAAAGTTAACTTTGCGCAGAGGCAATATCGTAACCAATGAGGTTAATCCGAGGTGCGATTATTGCTAGTTGAAAACTTTACCAATACCCCGCCGTGTGGACGTGAAATACCGTCCGCGATGGCAATTTTTGAATGGCCGTAGTTGGCCTGAGAATTCCCTGTTCAAAGAGTAGTGCAAACTACCTTGTGTATATTGGACTGTTGAATTGGTTGGATTTCAACGGTGTTGTTATCATTTAGCGGCTGTTTAATCCTATTAAAGTACTAATATTATAAACGAGAAAGTTTGTATGAATGGATGGATGGATTAACGGATGGATGGATGAATTGATGGATGGATGTTGGAGTTGGAAGAGTATATAGTAGATAAAAATGCTTGGCTTAATGCTGGTCCTGCTCCACAGGCAGTTGGGCTTACAAGTTAATAATAATAATAGTTGATCGCAATTTCAATATTTGGAAAAGATGCTTCCCCTTTTTGTTTTTTTTTAGTGTTTATTTTATTTAATCAGGATTAATTTTTAATACTTCAGTATTAAATACCTCTTCATGATTGGTAGTATTTTTTTTTTCTCTCATCTATTAATTAAATCTATATATATAAAATTCAAAGTCCTGACTGACTGACTGACTGACTGACTGACTGATAGATCAACGCACAGCCTAAACCGCTGGTCCTAGAAACCTGAAATTTGGAGGGTGTGTTCTTTGCGAAGAGTAGGCATCCACTAAGAAAGGATTTTTCGAAATTCCACCCCTAAGAGGGTGAAAAGGGGGGAATTCGTTTGTATGAAAAATCTTATTCCTTGAGTTAATAAACTTGAAACTTGGCACGAATACTTATCTAAAGAAATTATAAATATTGTCATTTTTTTTTCTTCTAAACTACCCCCTAATAAGGGATTGGGGGGTTTCAAAGTTTGTATGGAAGAATTTTAGCGCGCAGTCCGATTTACTCGAAACTCAGTATTTATACCTAATATTGAAAGTAAAGAATAATGTGTATCAGGGTTTTTTGAAAATCTACCCCTGACGGGCTGAAATGGGGTAGTCAATTTTTCAGGGGAAGATTTTACTGCATGGCTTGATTAACTCGAAAATTAGTATAAATAATCTTTGAGTCAAGTTATGAAGACATCCCAAACGATTTTTTTTTATTCCACCCCTGTGGGGGTGAAAAGCGGGGATACAGTTTATATGAAAAATCTTCTTCATTAGGTTAATAAACTAGAAACTTTTCAAGAATACTCGCCTAAGTAAGTAATAAAGTTTATCATTATAAGTTTTTCAAAACTACCGTTCAAAAGGGGATATAGGGGTGTTGAAGTTTGTGTGGAATAATTTGAATGCGCGGTCCGATTAACTCGAAACTCAGTGTTTATAATAAAGAGTAACATGTATCAGGGTTTTTCAAAAGTCTACCCCTAACGGGTTGAAAAGGGGTAGTTAATTTTATAAGGGAGGATTATAATGCGTGGCTTGATTAACTCTAAAATTGGTATAAATGTGTCAGTCCAAGCGAAAAGGGTCCAGTGCGCGGCATTTAGTTTCCGAGATATAAGAGGTTTTGTAAAGTTGGGTATAAAAATTGCATTTCGCGATTTTAATTGGTTATAAATAAATGCTCAATTATCTACAATTTCATATAGTAAATGACTATATACGATGTTTCTAAGTACCAGAAACTTTATGAAAAAAGTTTACTAAAAAGGTACCAGTGGGTGGCATGTCGATATTCTGGGAATAAAATACGTTTCAATACCCCGTACTGATCACTTCTAATAATTTAATTATATTTTAAGATTAAAATGTTGAAACTACGTGTAAAAGGTCCCTTAAAGCGGGGAACTCCCTGCTACTATGCAACTACTAAGGGGATTTACTTTGCTTCACTTCGACATAGCGGGGATTTCCCTGATCGTTTTTTGCTACCTACGTGTCCTATAAATAGATCTGCCTGTGATGCAATAATTTATTTGTCATTTGACACCGGAAAGGAAACAATATCCGACAGTCTTTGTGTAAATATAGCAGTTTTTATTATCTTAGCTGTTTTAAATTGAGTGAGTGAAAAGTGCGCATAAAAATGAATAAAGGTAAGTCTTTACGTTGTCTATTATATCTACTAATACTATGTTTGTTGTTACGTGTTGTGTTATGTATCGAATAAGCTCCAAAAGTACTGAACCGATTTTGAAAATTCTTTCTCCAATACAAAGCTGCATTATTCAGTCATAGGCTATAATATTATTAACGTTATTACGCTTAGCGGGGCCGAGGTCGAAAAGCTAGTTCTATAAACCGGGGTATCGGAATGTTACGGAGTTCTTGTGTGTATCTACAGCTGTTACCTACTTTTCATATTTAGACCTCGACAGGGGCGAAGCCTCCTACAGACAGCAGTCGTCTTTAAATTCGATTTTTTATGGATTTTAGAGATTTAGAGATTTATGGATTAAGCGTAGATTACGTTACGTTCCTACTTATTTATTACATTTTAAAAGAGAGCAGCTTTAATCATAATAATTCGGCTGCATCCACATAGACTGAAAACTGACCGCGACAAAGTTGATAGGCTAATGAATCTCAATTAGTCATAATTTCATCCCATTTATACTAAATTCAAATTTGTTTTTAGGTAACATAATTATTGAAGATTCAACCGAAGGTTCCAGCTCTAGTGATGAATCTAAGCATTCTGATGGACCTGTACCACTTTCTATGGAGGTGGAAGTAAACACACTACCTGTTTTGGCCTCGACCGCAACAACGCCGGATTTACCAACAGAAGAAGAAACCGTTGCACCTTATTCAGGTACTTACAACTTAGAAAATAATTTCACAGAGTCGACATCTGAGATGGATGAAACGGATCAGTATTATGAAAAAAGCACTAATACAGAAGCAATCAGTGAAGATGAAATACATGAGTGTTATGATTTTGCTAAAATAGTTAGCCGAGCCTTGTGTAAAATCAAAAAAGATCGACGTGATCATTGTATGCATGCAATAGTACATATTCTTTATGACTACAGCAAGGACTCTAATACCAATTAAGAAGTTGTGTTAGGTACCTATGTCATAGACATAGTATGAAAAAATGACCTGTGTAGTATGTATATTTCAACTATTTGTTTTCAGAGTTTAGCTATTCAGCGTCTGTAGAACATGAAGACTATGAAAATTTTAATTTAGAGTTCAAAAGTCAACGGGGTACAGAATTATCGTGTGACATCGAATTTAGTGCTTGTGAGCCGCTCGAAGAGCGGCAAATTGGTAATATTTTACTAGATGATGATCCTTTAATTCTAGACGATGTAACTCAGGCCTCATTCTTAGATACTGGCTGTGGATGTAATAATAATTGTGTGTCCAAATTTCAAAAAGATGTAATATTAAGTAGTAGGTTAGATTGTATCGAATTAAATTCACGTTGTAATGAAGGAGTCAATCATCATCACTTGGTCTTGAAAGGAGCTTTAAATGCTCTCTTACGTACAAGTGAAAATACATTACATTCAAAAAACAGAAACTTGCAACGAAAAGAATACACGGTAAAGTATTTCTTTCGAGGTGTTTCAGTATGCAAGATTTTTTTCCAATATGTATATGCCACTGGTTTGAAAAGGTTAAAAAATGTAAAAAAGAACTTTCTGGACAGCGGTGTTGCTCCAAAGGTCCACGGGTCACGTAAACGACCTTACAATTGTATTAATTTGCAAACTAGATCAGACGCAATCACTTTTATAAGACAGTTTGCTAATGAAAACGGTTTAGTATTGCCGGGCCGATTACCAGGCCACCAATTTAAATCTGATTTAATAATTTTACCTTGTAGTATGTCTAAAGCGTATGTGTACAACAAATATTTGGAAACTATAGCTTTACTCGATAAAACTCCTATTAGTAGAAGTAGTTGGTATGATCTTTGGGAAGATTTTTGTCCATATGTCGTTATACAGAAACCGAAAACAGATCTATGTGCAACTTGTCAGAAAAACGTGACCACGTTGGGACGAATGGGTGGTTTAGATGAAAAGGAAAAAATACAGCTTGTAGAAAAGTCGAGGCAGCACCTTGATTTAGTGCAAAATGAACGAAAATATTATAACAATGTAATCAAAGTTGCGACTGATTCAATAACGGACTCTACTCTTATTCTTGGACCTCATGAACCATGTTCTTATGATGGCGTCATGCATTACTCTTTTGATTTTGCCCAACAGGTGCATTTGCCGCACAGTTCACAACAAATTGGGCCACTGTATTTCTTGACAGGATTTAAAGTCAGTTTATTTGGTGTTGCTGCAGAGCCTTTGAGAAAGTTCGTTTTGTACGTAATTCCTGAACCCTGTGCTACTGGGAAAGGAGCTAATGTAATAATTTCAATGCTACATCATTTTTTCGAAAATTTTGGTATAGGCGAAAAAGATGTTGTTTGTCATGCAGATAATTGTGCTGGACAAAATAAAAATAACTATGTCATGCAATATGCAACATGGCGAGTTTTAACAGGCAGACACCGAAGTTTCCGTATATCTTTCCTTCCCGTGGGTCATACGAAGTTTGCACCCGACATGTATTTCGGTCTATTCAAAAAAAGTTTTAGAAAATGGGAATGCAATAACTTAAAGGATATTCTTGCAGCTGCTGTTCAAGCTTGTCCGAAAACAAAATCTATAGTAGCTGTTCTAACTGGTGATGAGAAAGGAGAAACTTTTGTGAAAACTTACGACTGGGCCAATTTTTTTCAACCTGATTGTGTAACTATTAACCAACTTCTGCATTTTAGTCATTTTGAAACAAATGAAGATAATAGAGGGCACATGTTATGTTACAAAAAATATACTGACAGTCAACCAACTGTATCAAAGGTTTTGAACCCGAATAAAGTATACGGTTTTCCTTTAGAAAAATCCCCTGCAGGCATGACGTACGAAAGAAAATCGTATCTTTATAATAAGATTCGTGAATTTGTACGTGAAGAATCTAAAGACATTTTATGCCCGAAACCCATTCCAAATGTTGATGTTGACCACAACTCTGTCCCAACAACATCTGTCGAGTACTCTTTTCAGAAACCATCAATTGAAAAGAGTATTCGACAAAAACCAACATGTTCGTACTGCAAACAGGTTGGTCATAGGAATCAGGTGCGAGGAGGAATTTATTTTTGTCCAAAACGTAAGTTGGAGTCCCAAATAGAATAAGTTTTATTTTTATGTTTGTATTGGCTTTTTTCAAATATTATTGCAACAGAATAATGATTATTTTAGCCACTGGTACCTTTTATGACATTACATAAAAGGTACCAGTGGCTAAAATAATCATTATTCTGTTGCAGTAATGTTTGAAAAAAGCCTGTCTTGTTATTTTGTTAGTTCCTAAATAGAGTAAGAATACTTAATTTTAGTTTTTTATTGTTAATTACTATCGCAATAACTAACTTTTTATTAAATATCGGCAAGTGGACCTTTTTTACTAGACTGTGTATCCTTCTTTTATTTTGATAATAATTGTTTTAGTTTTGATGTCAAAAGTATAATTATAAGTTGATTCTATGGAAAACATATCAATCTACAATAATGAATAAAAATCTACGTAACAAGCAAGTAAAAGTGTGTTTTTTTTTCACTCAAACTTTCAAAATGCTTTTTCTCAAATCAAGCTTTTTCAGAATTTCAACTTCAAATGTCTGATAAAAAAAAACGTGTGCTACTTTTTGATTATTTTTTCAATCCATACTATCAATTGACTATTCTAGATACCGAATCCAGTCTTAACTCAATACCCCACTACTGGACCCTTTATGCCTGGACTGACACAAATAATCTTTGGATCAAGTTATGAATATTCCCAAACGATTTTTCAAAATTCCACCCCTGTGGGGGTGAAAAGCGGGGGATACAGTTTATATGAAAAATGTTATTCATTTAGTTAGTAAACTTGAAACTTGGCAAGAATTCTTGCCTAAGTAAGTAATAAAGTTTATCATTATAAGTTTTTCAAAACTACCCATCAAAGGGGGGGGGGGGGGTGTTAAGTTTGTGTGGGAGTAATTGAATGCGCGGTCCGAGTAACTCGAAACTCAGTATTGATACTTTTGACAGAAAATAATTAATAATAAGTATGTAAAGTTGTCCAAAATTTACCACTGACGGGACAAAAAGGGGTAATTCAGTTTTTAAGGGGAGGATTTGACCTTGAAACTGTATGTTACATTTTCACGCCTAAACCATGAACTTCTGATTTGGCATAGAGATAGATGGCATCCTGGGGAAGCACATACATTTTATCCTGTTAGCACGTTCCCGTGGTATGATTTCCGACATCCACGCGGGCGAAGCCGCGGGCAGAAGCTAGTTAAATAATATAATAATTAAATTGCAAACTATAGTTTTGTATAATTTAGAAGCATTTTTGAAAATTTTGTAAATGTAAGAACCATGGATCCGTTTTTTATGATATTTTGATGTTGACTTGAAAGAGCATGGCAGTTGAGAATATGTCATGCTCACTTAAATGTCTCACTGGTGGTGGCGCGTGTGTTGGATCATTCGGTTCCCTACGAAATGGTTGAGCTGGGTGGTGCTGATCCACGCGTCATGTTCGTGAACGGGCGCCATCTGTTGAGACTGGTCATCTCTTAACTGCCGGGGCTTATTTTTAATTTTGTATTTTTAATTTTATATTTTAATTTGTTTCTTTACATTGTTCTCACATATAGAAGCAATAAGAATACTGTGACCAGGATTTTGTAAAAATGTCTTGATTTAAAAGAGTGTCCGTGGAGTTTCTTGCCCGTTCTTCTCCATAGAGATCTACGCTTTGGAATGGGCAACTAGCTTCAACTATCTGACTAACTGACCGACTATTTAATTTTGACAATTCAAAAGTGCCTGTAAATGGTTTAATTGAAATAAATGATTTGAGTTTTGAGTTTTTTGAGTTTTGATGGTTGGATGGATTTTTGTTAAAATTTCACGCCAAAAGTACTGAACGGATTTGGATGGCACACAGGTAGTTTAACCAGACAGATTAACACATAGGATACTTTTTATCCCAATATTCCCACGGGATCGAAACTTATGCGGGTGAAACGGCCGGGCGCAGCTAGTAGTTTTATATTAATTAGTGTAGTGTCTAAGTCTCTGTACTTACAACATTTTGTGGGGATTTTAAATATTTTTGTATATTATGTAAATTATATTTCTGTACATGCCGAGATATTTTTGTCATTATTTTTTTGCTTAAATTATAACAGAATTAGTATAGACTTCTAAATATAATCCTCTATACATAAAGAGAAATGTTGACTGACTGATTAATCTACGCACAGCCTAAACTACTGAAGCTGCAATGTGATGTACCTATGCCTTCCAGGGCATGATAGTGTGACTCATTTGCAATAATTGATACCGAGAAATACCGTTTCGGATTGACAAAATACAATTTAGATCTAACAGATTTAGGAAGTGTGTTGACTTGAATTAGTAATGCATTCTTACACTTTCTTTCCAGGTGGACAGCGTTTGCGGCGCGGCATCGTCTCGCTACGTGCGCGACATCTGCGAGACGGTGTGCGAGGAGCTCGCGCGCCTGTGCGCGTGCGCGCCGCCGCCCGCCAGCGCGCCCGCCGTGTTCCAGGCGCGCCTGGAGTACACGCTGCTGCAGGTGGCGTGTGCCGAGCATCTCACGAGGAAGGCCGAGTGAGTAGTGTAGTTATAGCGCCACAACATTATTTTGGCACGTGGTTAAAATCGGAACTAATACTGCCATCTTTTGTTTTGAATACATTTCAAATGATATTTGATACAACAATTGCACAAATGTTTATCAACAACGCCCCCTTTCAACGTCATTCGAGCCACCAAAAGATCCGTGTAGCAGTGTATAGACGTAGCGGTACAAAGAATAAATGGAAAGCGCTGTAGTGTCTAAATGTCCCTATTACTATTACATTTTAGAAACATAAAATATTTCTATATTAATGATTTATTTAATTTTTTTAGGAACTACTTGATGGAAGCTTTAGCTAGCATCCCTCAAATTGAAAGCGAAGAAGAAAAAAGGTAAATTCTTAATTAAATAATATTCATATGGCATCAGTTACTGCTACGCTGCCCTAACCTCCATGCTGCCATGCAATTTGGTGCCTTAAGTGCTCTTTGGTGCCTATTATAAGTTACTACTGGCTTCCCGTACATGTCCTTGTGGGCTTACTTTCAGTTGATCCTCGGGTCTTCTTTCGGTCGTTTGTCTAGATTAATGGGCGACAAGGTCTACAATTATGTCAGCTTTAGAAATTGCCGTTCATTGGGTAGCCCATGTTCAAACTGGTATCCGCGATGGAGAACCGCAATTACGTGTGTGTGACCATGCTGTGGCCTCCTCCAACGATAAGTGAAGTAGTGAATGCCGTAATTACAGAAACAATTTATATCTATTGTGTTTCGCGCTGTACCACGTTCCGAATATTAGGAAGGGTTAATTCCTGATATTGCTTATTATTTTTGTATTATGTATATCTTTTGTTAGACCATAAATAGAAAATCCATCGGTGGCCCTATTGTAGTGGAACATTACGTGGTTATGAAGCAGCTTCTTTATGTATACTTTATGTACGTATCCTTGTTTCGCAGACGGATGGACACGATTGTGGCTGGCTTCAAGAAAAGGATGGAGCTACAGCTGGCGAGCCTGAACTGTAACATGGAGACTGTGTAACGTATATATTAATAGTTTGTATGTAGAACATATAGATATCATATACTCCTAGTATTATGTATGTAGATGTATGAGTATTTGGTTTGAAACCAAAAGCTTTAAAAGTATTCTTATGCGATAAATAAATTTAGTGTGATGCCTTGTTGAACAATTTATTATTTTTTAATATACTATTCAGTGTGGTGTGGCGATTAGCTTATCAAATTAATTGAAACTACGTGTTCTACATTACCGTACGTATTTTAAAGATAGGTACAAATTAAAATAATTAATAACTGTCAAAATTTCAAAATTATTCCTCGAATAAAGTTATCAGATGATTGAATAATCAGCCCTTAGTAAAATTGATTATTTTATTTTATTCGTGGAATAAAATAGACGTCTGACAGTTTTTGTATGGAAGATCTGTCAAAAATTCAAAATTGTTCCTTCGATAAAGTTATCTGGCGTTGGAGGGCTGATTTTTCAATCGTCTGAGAACTTTATTCGAGGAGTAATTTTGAAATTTTGACATTTATTTTATACAAAAACTGTCAAACGTCAATTTTATTCTTCGAATAAAAGTTATCTGGCGATGGAAAAATCAGCCCTTAATGTGATAACCTAATCGACACTGTATGTTAATTGTATGTTTTATGGTGCTATTTGTAATTAAATCAATGGTTGATTTTCATGATTTTTACCACTTGACAACGTAAAAGGCGATGAAATGTTACGGCAAGGTTTTTATATTTGTATCTTTATAAAGGCATATTATTTAAAAACATTTATTTAAAATGCATACTATAAGTAAAGTTAAATTATAAAATAAGTTACAAATAAAAATATATGAGATATAAGATCAAACATTTTGAGGTGGTTTCATTTAGTTCCCGGACTGCATTTTCTTGTAACTCTGAAAGAAATGTAAATAATTTTAATAGGTACAAAGTGATAGGTATTTTTTTTTAATGTTCAAAATCTAATCACAATTTCATCTCGGCAACAATCAAGGTCAAAAACTTGTCAAAAATGTAAGGAAATTAGAGGTATTTTTGACATATTGAGACAGATCAGACTGTGAACGTTCTTTAAGTTACGAGAATTGCCCCTCTGATCTACAACCAATGGCACATACTTACTAATATTATAAAGAGGAAAGATTTGTATTTTTGTGTGTATGTTTGTAATGAATAAACTCAAAAACTACTGTGCCGATTTCAAAAATTCTTTCACTATTGGAAAGCTACATTCACCCTGAGTGACATAGGCTATATTTATTGCTAGAAAAGATTAGGGGTCCTTACTAAAACTTAACCCCCGTGCGAAGCCGGGACGGGCCGCTAGTATCTTATAAAGTGCTTACGGTATGTTGATTCGAAACATGTATGATTCTAAAGAAGAGAAGTGTGTGGCTAAGCCATGAAAAAGCTATTTAAGGCACGTTTAATTACACACTACGTTACACGACACACATCCACCCACACACTACATTATTCAAGTATTTCGGGCTGTTTAGTTCAGGTTTTTGGAACGAAGTTCCTTATCGCGCATTGCGAAAGGGGGCTAGACGGAAAAAATTAAGACCAAAAGTTGTAACGACACTTTTTGCTATAGTTGTAAGCCGTGCGGCGTGCGCGTGTTTCTCTGTCTGTCTCTCTCTCTCTCTCTTTGAACCTCGTTCCATCCGGGTGTCCCTTGTTTTTTCAATTTGAGTAAACTATACAATCTGCCCCGAATTATGACTATAAAAGCTGAGAGATCACCTGTGCTGCCTGTTTGTGCAAGAGCGATGTCATAGTGGGTCCGGTCTCTGAAACCATCTTGCGGAAATATCCCTTCTTATTTTGCAGCAATATATGCGGGTGGTCGAACTCCATCAGACGCCCCGCATCTAGAACTAATATCTGAGAACAAACATATTTAGTGTCACTAGTTGTTAGCTCAAAACTTTTCGGAGCCGCCTGTGATGTTACATTTTGCAAACTAAGGCTGCAATATAGACTAAATTGGAGTTGCGGACGACTTAATAATGCCTTACGTCAATTTTAATATTATTTAGTCTATAAGATATCCTACTAATATTATAAACGCAGAAGTGTGTATGGATGGATGGATGTTTGTTACTCTTTCACGCCAAAACTACTGAACTGATTTGGATGAAATTTGGCACACAGATAGTTTATAACCAGTATTAACACATTTTATCCCCATATTCCCACGGGATCGAAACTTATGCGGGTGAAACCGCGGGGCGCAACTAGTTTAGTCTATAGCGTCCCAGTTTAGCAAAGCCATTTCTTCCCTATTTGAATTGACCTGTGTTTCCTACCGTTTGAGGTCAGTCCGTCTTTTGGAATGAATTTATTCTTTTCTTAATTAAATGCAACAGGTAACCGTCCAAACTCTTGTATTTTTCTAGTCTGTCTAGTAAATAAACTAATAAAACAATTTTTTTTTTGTATAATGTGGGTATACAATTTTGAGTTCAGTGTGAAGGCTTCAGTTATCCCCTTCATCGACTATAAAACTTACTTTATCAGAATCTATAATAGTATTTAGTCTATGCGCTATAGTGAGCACGGTGCAGCTATTGAAGTGTAGTCTGATGGCCGTCTGTATCAGCTGGTCGGTCTGTGCGTCCACATTAGCAGTGGCCTCGTCCAGCACCAGGATCCGGTCATTATGGACGATGGCCCTCGCTAGGCAGACCAGCTGACGCTCTCCTACGCTGAAGTTTGAACCGCCTTCCGAAACTTCTTTGTAAAGGGGACCTGTGAAGTTATTATACTTATGTTGAGGTGAGTATAACAAACGCCACATGAGGTAAATATCTATGATCGTCATTTCTTAACCGGCACCGTAATTGTGTAACATACTATTAATATCAATCTGAATCATTTCGAATGATATTGCTAGTCCCTTGCTTCGTAATGTTCGAAAAATTCGTCAGCTCTACAACGTAAATAACGCAATTAATGTTGTTAAACTGTCAAAATGAAAGCCATTCCTACTGTTAGTGTTTTACGCAATTACCCCTTGGGTTAAAATATATATATACATATCAATGAAAACACACCATCCGTTATTCTAAGTAGATCTAAAACGCCAAATAATATTGTGTTTTTGCTGTTTTCCCGGGAATCCCAAAAATGATCTGGCAATATTCATAATTAATATTTGGAAGAATTAGCCTACTTGAAATCTAGATTACATTATACTATCGATTGTTAAAAAATCCTCAACTACGAGCATTTCTAAACTATCCTCGATTCACGTAGGTAGATGTTTGAATCACATTAAATGCAGTCTAGAATCCACTGTTAGATCAAGAGCTTCTCAGGCCAACTACGGCCATTCAAAAATTGCCATCGCGGACGGTATTTCACGTCCACACGGCGGGGTATTGGTAAAGTTTTCAACTAGCAATAATCGCACCTCGGATTAACCTCATTGGTTACGATATTGCCTCTGCGCAAAGTTAACTTTACAAAATTCTCGGCTCGAGCCCAACCAAATCGCGGTAACGAAACCATAGCGAGATCTAACTCGATCCCAACGCCATCTAGGCGCACTTTAGGTACTAAGTTCCGTTCGTGAGGAAGGGTAAGGGTGAAGGGTGCTTTTGTGTCGTAGAAAAATAGCACCCTTATCTATGACTTCCTTATAGTATGACGTTCAAACAAGTTTCTCTCATTGAATAAGTACTAACTTTCATCTCCCTCTGCCTGAAGTTCTACATTGTTCAAAGCTTTCACCAACAGTGAATCGGGATACTGGTCGAACGGGTCCAAATTCTTTCTTATATTACCGCTGAACAATACCGGCTCCTAAAATTAGAAAAATGACAATATTCAACTGACCTCCAGCAGGAAACAGGGAGTTTTTAAACTCTTACTTGCGGGATAATAGATAACTTCTCCCTCAAATCGTGTAAGCCAATGCTTGTGATGTCTATTCCGTCAATAGTGATGGTTCCTTCTAAATACGCCAATCTGAACAAGGCTTGGATAACCGACGATTTGCCTGCACCTGTTCTGCCCACAATCCCGATCTGGAATGATGAGGCACATAAAGAAAAGCGTGGGTAATTAGTTTGTTAACCTAAAGTGTACCACAAAGAGAAAAGATTTGATTTTTGTATGTTTGTTACGATTTTACACTAAAACGGCTGAACGAATTTGGATGAAATTTACACATGGGTAGACCATGACCTGAATTAGGACATGGGATACTTTTTATCCCGATATTCCCACGGGATCGAGACTTATGCGGCTGAAACCGCGGGGCGCAGTTTGTTATAGTAAATTGCATGTAGACAAAGGCTTTATGACGACAAAAATGGTTCTCGTTATGTCCAATGAAAGAAAAAAACTGAGAATTATTTAATTTTTAGGAGATGTCAATAGTTACCTTTTCTTGTGGTTGTATGGTGAACTGCAACCTCTGCAGTACGTAACTCCCTTCCGGGGCGTACTTCAGGCTCAAATTATCAAACTTTATCATTCCTTCTGCAGGCCAGTCGGGTGGAGGCTTCCTTTCTTGGGACTGTACATGAAAAACAACATTTACACACCCATTCAAACGTGCAGTAAGAATTTCGTTTGGAATATTTAGTTAGCTTGTTAGATGCAGTGCACGATGTGCTCATGATATTAATTTCGTCGTTCACAATACCTACTATATGCTTGCATGATGCTCACACTCCTGATTTGCCTAACTTTCAATACAGGGCACTGAACTTTTCTTCAGCAGCCTACCGGTACCAGTACTACGCCAGTCATCACGACCGAGGAGTGGCAAGTTAAGTGGATATGTTTTCCGGTAAAGTAGTGATGTACTCATGAAGAGACTTTGCTGCCGATGGATAGTTACCATCCAACATTGAATTTTTAAGGACTGCTGCGTTGATATAAATGATGTATTCTTACACTTCGCAATGAAGACTCTTGCGGTAGTTTGGTGTACTCCAACACTCTTTCAACGCTGGTCATTTGGTTCTCCATCTCGGCTGATTGTCGCATGCCCCATTGGAAGATGCCAGTTAATGAGATGGATTGGGTGATCGCTAGGCCTACGTTGCTGCCATCCATGTCTAAAATATGTAGTAACGAGTCAATTCCTATAAAGCTGCAAAAAGCAGTGGTTTTCGGGTGGTGTTTCTGCTGGCAAAAATTCAAGTTACAGTGAATTGAAATGGTATCCATCATCGGAGATGGTGGCATAATCGCTCGGACATCATTCGTTCACCCCTACCGGCAAATTATTCGAGATATTTCAGCTGCTCAATGCTGTGATAAGAACTAGAGATTGTTAAAAGTAATTTAGAAAGTGTCTATTAACCTGTCTTCATCAAACAGCTAAAAGTGACGCAAATAATGAAAAGCAAGCAGATGAGGTCCAGGAAGTAGCCAAATGCTCGACTGCAGGTGATGAAGAGGTACCAGGCAGCGCTGTGCAAGTCCTGATGGAGATCAAACTCTTCGGCGAGAAGGAACTCTGCCCCGAAGGAGCGAATTGTGGCCAGCCCGAGGATTGTAGCGTTGACGTGACCAAATACTGGACTACGAGCTGGTGAGAACATTTTGTAATAATAGGAAAATGTTGATAATGCTAAATTAGACGAAGAATTAACTAATAACACATTCATTTGTCTTTTTTTATAGAATTTAGTTTTAATGCCTAGGAAAAACCCGGCTTGCACGCCCGACAATCAAACGAAGGCAAAAGCCGGACATGGTTCGTCACAGATAATCTTATACTGACCAATTCGACTGGTAGTTTTATGTGAAAATACTGATTTACTGGCTCTTTATCCGCTTGGACATCTTTGGGAATCGGGAGTGTAGCATAATAAGCATATAATGTTCCCACTGCTGGGACATAGGCCTCCTCTCCGTGAGAGGGAGTGGGCTGTAAACTACGACGGTGGCACGTGTAGATTACAACCCTCTTGGCTGTAATCGATTGTTAGTGTAACAGGATGATTTTTGCAAAAGTCGAAAAAGAACGAGACATTCTCTAATGTATACTCGTACTCACTGATCCCTTCCAGCCGTTTGACGGCTCCAGTGGTCCTGATGTAGATAACGCGAAAGATATAGAATATGACGATCGCAGCAGCGATCGGAATCAGGAGAGTAATATCTGTCATCAATATTACGATGATTACTCCTATCAGGTTCAATATTATCTAAAAGAAATAAAATATGCTAATAACCATCTGCTAAATAATATAGAGCTTTTACAGGCCTTTCCAACTAAAGGCTACAGCTACTGCTTCAAATTCTTTTATAAGTCACTAGACAAAGCGAAGATCAATTTATTTGACCTTCTTAGCAATATTATTCAATGCAGGTTACCTGAAAGCAATCAATCATAGCTTGCGGTAGCAGCTCATCAACAGCGCCCATGTCTTTGCTAAATCTATTGAGGATTCGTCCCGATGGGTTGCTATGGAAGAAGCTCATTGGAGACCGCGAAATCGATTCAAACATTTGGTCGTGTAATCTAGAAGATGAAACAAATGAATTACCTACTAAAGCCGTGTCGCTTGCGCGTGTTTTTTTGAAACATTACACAAAAACAAAGAGGAGTGGCTACACACATTTGTGTATGCAACAAACACAATGTTTTTGTTTTCCGAGCTGCATGAATAACATTCCCCGCGCGGGTGAAGAGAAAATGAAACAAACCCTTCCCGGGTTTGTTTCATTTTCAACCGCCACGCGCACCGCGCATATCACGGATATCGGATATCTATGGCGCACATTTAGCACAGCATTTAGCATTGAAAGCTTAATTCAACCTGACACAGGTTTTGAGGCTATATTGTCTTGTGAATGTTGTAAACAAGAAGATTGTGAAAACGATGGATTGGAATAGAGATACAGTTCTTCACCTTTTAAGCTTAATCAGAGAGATCCTTTATCTGGGACGCTCAGTACCGAGAATACAGGGATAAACAAATAAAACATGAAGCTATTGAAGACATAGCTTTGTTGATGGGGTGTTCTACAAAAGCGGTCAACACAAAATGGACTTCTATGAAAAACCAGTATAGCAGGGAGAAAAGAAACTTGACAGGTATTTATTGATTCCCTTTATACAACTTTAATAATCAGAAGTAATTTATTTATGATTTTTCTCGTGAGTATACGATACTTTTCGGGCTGATTCCCACCTGTTGGTGGGAGGATGACCTTCCTGCTGGATGCCCCAGAACACGATCTGTGTGCCAAATATTATACAAATCTGCGTGATTCGACAAACATACAAACTGGCACATTTATAGTATTAGTAGGGCTCAGTTGCATTTAACTATAATATTTGCACTGTATTTTTACAGAGTATAATTATCTCAACAATAATAATATTTTTTTATAATTGGTATTTATAAAAAAATACTCTATTTTAAAATTGAAAGGTATGCACACAGGCAGTGGAGCAGATGCCATTTACATTTGCATTTACATTGCACCACAAAGTGGTATGCATTCAAAGAGATGGAAAGTCTCATGGATGGCAACACATCACAACAAACATATAACAACTTCGATTATTGTGAGGTAAGTAGGTTCCTACTTAGTTAAATATTTTTTTATGATATATTGAAATGTTTTATTCATAGATACAAAATAATTAAGTAATTTTGCCATGGCAACATTACGTCTTGATAAAATCGTTTCAGCATTTATTGACTGTCGTCGTGGCAATCTAGGTAATTTTTGAAAAACTTGTGTTAGGGATTCCATTCTCCATTGCCTTGGTATTATGTCACCCATATCTCACCGTTTGCTAAATTTTCTTCATCAAAAGAACCACGCGGTGAATACAGATCTGCACTGGTATTATTTCGCCATAAATAAATGTGTTGGGCTAGGCTAGGGTGACAAGCTAATATCACTGGAATTACAGTGTCGACTTGCAAAGTTAACTTACAGACTTGAAATACTGATGCCATTAAGTATACCAAAAGCACAATCCTTCTGGCACGACATAATCTGTAGTTAAAGATTTAAGTTAGAGCCTTGTTGAAATCGCCATTGTATGGCTTCATTAGAAACTCTGACAAAGGAAAGGCATCAACGCCTGTGATGACGTATGGTACACATTTATGTCTCTTCCAGGCAAAGATTCCACTGTCGGGAATGCTTAGGATTCTATTAAGTATTCAAGCCCATGTTTAAAGACGAATTTCTGAACACGCCGCCGCCATCCACATACGAGTATATAAAATTTTATAATGTCGTCAACCATTGCAAGAAGAACGACACTGAACGTCTTTTTGTAATTGTAGTATAAACTGCCTGTGTTTGCTGGTGCGTCCATGATGACATGTTTTCTATCTAGTGCACCAATACAATGAGGGAAATTCCATCTGGTGTCAAAACCTCTTGTTTTTTTTTTCCATTTATTTTGAGATGTACTTAGGTACATACTATCGCCAAATTCTATATCTGACCACCGTAAGGACTATTCCTGCTTGCAGCGCATATTATTAGTCGACCTAAAAATGATCCTCTTTTGTTTTACTTACGGACGCAGCTGTGACCATCATGTGCACGGGATTTTGTTTTCAAAATGGTCAGATTAGGTTTTGACGATCGATAGTACGAAAAAAAAGAAATGTCTTGTAGATTATTATTGTTATTTTTTAACTACAGAATCTACCACTACATCCACCATCACCGCTAGCTCCGCTATCATCAATGCGACCACCCAATACTCCTACACCGACACTATTGCGACCGCCATCTACGCCAAAACCAAATAGAAATAAAGTACACAGACACACCGTGTACTAGGAAGCAATGGAAACATTGAAAATCATAAGGCAAAGGAAAAATGAATCGAATGCCAATGCAGATGATCTGAGGTGTTATGGATCATACATAGCGGCACATCTCAAAAAATTTTGCCCACGCTTGCAGTGCAAGGCAAAGTATGAAATCAATAACATTTTGTACAAGCTAGACATGGAAAGCCTAGACGGCAGCGCTTCAGACATTTATTAAATAATAAATAAATGTTTTTATTAAAATGATTGTTTTCATCATCAACTTAGTTTTAAATAAAATTCTTTAAGATTATTGTAGAGGGCCCAACAAGTTTCAGGAACCATTTTTGATATTTGTTGTTTAGATAACCTTAGATTTATTTATTTATTCACACCAATAAATAGAACACCTTACAGTATTCCAAGACGATGTTATACACACTTAATAAACTATAAACTATACCTAAACATAAAATCTATATCTATACTTATAATAAATCTGTAGAAGTGAAAATTCTGTACATTGAAAATATCAAAAAAATAATTTACAGGGGGTGTTACTAGACCGACACCGAACCTAAAAATGTGATTAAAAAAATTTTTGTCTGTCTGTCGGTCTGTCTGTCTGTCTGTTTGTTCAGGCATCACGCAAAAACTACCGGTTCGATTACGATGAAACTTGGTATAATTATTCTTTAATATCCTGGGCACCACACTGGGTACTTTTTATCCCGGAAAAGTATATACAATAAAAAACAAACTTAATTTTGCGGTTCGATCCCTATACCCGATTACCACTGTCTGTACTGTACCAACCGCAAATACTAAGTTTGTCGTAGGTTGGGTCACCCGCAGTGGAGTTCATTTTTATTCCTTTTAGTTTTTAGAGTTATTTAGGTTTATTTTTATATGAGTCGTAGGTATAGATTTTAATTTTAAAGGTAGTATATTTGATAGTGTACGTAGTGACCGTAGGTTATTTTATAATACTGTTAGGTAGGATTAGTCTTTCGTATAGATATTAGTTTTTAGGGATTTTGCTTATTTATTGAGTTTAGATTAGTTATCATCAGAAATAGGTTTATTTAGGTAGGTATTTAATTTTCTGTTATTGAGTTTTTTTTTAAATTAGGTAGGTACTTAGGTAAAGATATCATATAGGTACCCTCTTAATCACCACTAATGAGACACAATTGGTTTTCTACTGTAATTAGCCACAAAGGGCCCGCGAGATAGATGGCATTCTGGGGAAGCACATACATTTTATCCTGTTAGCACGTTCCCGTGGGATAACTTCCGACATCCACGCGGGCGAAGCCGCGGGCAGAAGCTAGTTCAACAATAAAAATAAAATAATACTAATTACAATATTATGCCTCCTTCAATGCAGATGATACATTAGGCTCGTGTATGAGGCAGTAGCGAGAAATCGTAACGTGACGCCAAGTCGCATTTCTGGTGAAACGACATCATATCGCCACGTTGAAATTTTTCTGCACATCATAACGTACTAAAACCAATTCTTCAAAATCGGTTTCAGAAACACGAAAGAATTTGCCTAATCCAATCCGGTAATCAATCCGTAGCTTTTGGTAAATGGTAAAACTTCGAAGTCGTAAATACGGACCGACTCAAATCTGTGTGTTCTCCTCCTCGATATTGAGTCTATAATTGCTAAAACTGATAGCACGTCTTCCTCGTCGGAACTCGACAACTACACAAAATGACACTAATCTGATTAATCTAAAAATATTTTAATACCAGGCTTGTGTATGAAAACAAATGTTTATGTGTAAGGTTTTTTGTGTAATGTTTCGAAAAAACACGCGCAGGAGACACGTCTTAACATATCCATTAAAGTGTTTGTGTCAACAATGCCCGTTTTCACTAACAGTGGACGACATTGAAATGAATGCCTAAAAAAACGTGATGTTGGATTTTTAACATTCGGCGCTAAGCCGGGCGTTGAAAATTCAACTGCACGCTTTTATTAACGCTCCTCTAGTGTTAGTATAAACGGGAATATGACTATAACAAACACTTCTCTGATACTGACTTGATGGAAGATTTCATGCACAAGGAGAAGAAGAAGAAAGCTCGTATCAAAGCGACTATGATTGTCGCTAATGTTATTATGCCAAAAATGAACACGAAATCTCTTCGCACCAGACCCTGCTCTGCCCATATAAGGACGTCCATTGTTGCGTCACCTGATAATCTATCTTCGGCGTTACTCCTGAAACAGAAAAACAACAAAACACTTAACCATAAAAGTATTGAAGAAATACAATTTTTAATAGCTAACGGTCCTGGGGAGACCAGCTTTAACAAATACAGAAGCACTACAAATGATTCTGAATTGTATTGTAACTGAAAAATACTCATGTTAAATTGTTAAGTAGGTTCACCGGCGACCATCGCCAAGGCCTACCACTTATACAGAAACGGGGAAAATATTATAAAAAAATTATAGCTCGTGCCTTACCATCGACTGATCCAATAGTCGCAAGCGCTGGCACAAAACTGCGCCAGTAGGAACAGTAAACAAACGATGACCACGAAGCAACAGGGAGCGCCCGCCATGAAATAGTCGCGGTACACAGACCCATTCACTCGACCTGTCGTTTGTATCTCCGCTTCAGGCTTTTGATCCTGAAAACATTAAATAGCGTCCTAATTTACACTATAATTACACATTGCAATATGCACATCATATTGTAATAATATGCTGGAGAGATGGCTAAACACAATGCAAATCCAATGTCCTAGGTCTACTTTCGTAACACGCAATCCGAGAGTTTTAAAGGATATGCTTCATACGTCCGAAAAAATCGTCTGCACAACAACGTAAATAACGCAATGAACGTGGATGATCTGTCAAAATGAAACCCATTGCGATCATTTGTCATTTTATGTGTGTTACGCAATTACCCCGTAGGTATCAAGATGTTGCTATAGGGCTATCAAAGGTGGGGTAGGTTACAAAAACCCTTAAGTATCGAGACCAGCGGCGTTTCTATTAGGATACATTGGTATAAAATGATCAGTAATCTTACAGCAACGCTCAGGTCGAGCATCATAGACCAATGTCGTCTGTGCAAGCTTAGAGTACTCGGTTGGAACAGCATCGATGCGCTCTGTACGCTGGGGATATTATCCTCCTCGTGCACTTCGCGCGCCTTCTCGTTCATCAGCTGAATTATCTTCAGTTCTTTTTCCTACAAACGTAATATTATTTTGGTACAATTTCGCATTTTTTCGCCCATAGTCCCATGAAACGAATTTGTGTTATGAATATTTATTTACATCCAAGTCATCAAAAGCTCCATTTCCAATTATTTTTCCTTTGTCCATGATTACAACATGATCTACTGACTTGATGAACTGAAGTTGGTGAGTCACCAGCAAGACCGTCTTACTAACCAAGTATCTGATCACAAAAATTATATTCGTCAATGAAAAACCGACAACACATTTGGATTGAAGTCTAAAAATTAAAATCTACCGGCCCGACGCGACGCTGTGTTACCTTTTAATGCATCTTTCAAATATATGTTTGGCCACTTGGGTATCCACAGCTGAAAGTGGATCATCTAGCAAGTAGATGTCAGCCTAAAACAATAATATTTGTGTTTCATATCAATACCAGCTACCATTGTCTTTAATATCTAGTTTTCTCATGTTAATTACCTCCTTATAAACTGCTCTAGCTAGATTAATCCTGGCGCGTTGTCCTCCACTAAGGGACACTCCGCGCTCCCCAACAACAGTCTTGTCTCCGTGAGGAAATAGAGATATGTCTCGTTCTAGTGCACACACCTTGCAAACCTCCATATAACGTTGTTTCTGGAATGACTGTCCAAACAGAATATTTTGTCGGACAGACCCTGTGAAAGTAGAGATGAACACATTCCGACCATTTCACGTTCATAAAGAGCATTGTCATGACTGGCCTTACCTACGAAGAGCCATGGGTCCTGACTGGCATAACTGACGGTGCCTTTGGTCTGCATGGTTCCACTTGAGCATGGTAACTCGTTCAGAACCATGTGCAGTAGCGTAGACTTGCCTGCGCCTACTGCTCCAATCACAGTTGTTAGAGAGCCAGCAAAAATCTGAAATTCGGTAGGTATATAGGCTGAACGATCGGGAAGTGAGATCGAAGTTTGAATAATCAAAATTCTGTTTGTAGACAAAACTGTTTCATTTGCGCTGGCTATGAACCTATAGTTTCCGGATGGACCCTCTCCTCGTCGATCATTAGAAAAACGATCGACGAGGAGAGGGTCAATCCAAAAACTACTTGGAGGACATTGATTTAGCTCGCACTCGCACGTTCCTCTGAATTGTTCTGATAGATTTAAAGTATTAAATAACTACCTACTAATCTGCAAGCCTTTCAACCTACTTAAATCCAAGTCTTACCGACAACTCTAAATTTATAACGTCGTCTTTATTCGAAGATTTGAGCCATCTGCTGGATGCATTGTCAAACTTGATTGCTACTTCATCTTTACGAATGTCTGTATCACAACACAAAGAAGTTATTTTATAACTATGATAAAAAGACACAAAAAAGGAATATTTTGTGAATTACTACATACCTTTAACTTTCTCTTTCGGATTATCTCTATCTTTTGAAGTGCTGGGCTCAGGAGTTGGCTTGTTCATTGTCGGTTCTGCGTATACATACGATTTAAAGTGGTTTTACAATCACGACAGTTGTTTAAAAAATATTTCATAAATTATACCTATGATGGTAACTCGTTTCTTTCGCGTCGATGGTAAAGTTGTATCTTGCGTGTTGGCATGTACTCTAGAAGGTAGTGTACAATCTTCGCTCAGTAAATAGTCTCGAATTCTTTGTACCGCTACGTTCATTTCTGCTATCTGAAATAACCGGAGGAACTATACAGTCTTGCATCGATATGCTAAGATATGATGAACTGTCGCCGAACGCAACTACTTTGCCTTTAGGAAATCGATTAAACTCGTCGGCTGATTATATTTTCGCATTGTTCATGGGATCAAACACAGAAGATAAAAGAATAAATAGAAGAAAGCAGAGTGATACCTGTCCAACAGCCTGAGGAAAATACAAAGTCATAGTTTGCTTCGTAATATTGTAGTAACAAGTGAGAAAGAACACGTTCTCAACGGTGATACGGTTCACATAAGTCACGTAGAGCAGCACGGTGATGAAGATTCCGAAACGCGATGTGAACATGATAAAGGACATGATCACACCGCGAATGTATGACGTCATCTTTATGTAGAAGATTTCGTGACTGTTGGTGATAGGGAGAAATTAGGTTAGTATTTTCTATTTGTAATAGGTTTGTTTGATAGGTATTTTTAGCGTATTATTGATAACTAGCTGCGCCCCGCGGTTTCACCCACATACGTTTCAATTCCGTGGGAATATCGGGATAAAAAGTATCATATATGTTAATTCTGGTTATAACTCATCTGTGTGCCAAATTTCATCCAAATCCGTTCAGTAGTTTTGGCGTGAAAGATTAACAAACATCCATCCATCCATCCATACAAACTTTCACGTTTATAATATTAGTAGGAAAGGAATATGTAAGTAAAAAATGTAGGTATCTAGTTTTGTTTTAAAATTTTGTTCAGATTTCTTTTCCTAGGCTATTAGGTACTGGAAACAAACGTCTAGGAACTGATACTCCAACGGTATAAACAAGATTCTGGATTAGTGAGTGGTCCCTGATTATCCCGAACCAATCACAAATCAACGCGCACTGGGCCCGCGTGGTAGACTACGGTCCACTCCCTCTCACGAAGAGGAGGCCTAGATGTCCCAACAGTAGGAAGATTATAGGCTGATTATGAAGCACAAATCTGCCTTTAGTCACGTCTTGGTTTACTCACCGTCGAACAGTGTCGATAATTTTCCTAAACGGTTTCTCCCAGGTGTACATTTTGATCACTTCCATTCCCATGATGATTTCTTTCATTAATCTCACTCGTTCGTCTGATTTCTCCGCTGTTCCTCGTCTATAGTAAGCAGTGTTTGTTCCCAAGAATACTGGAATGCAGGATATTATAATAACCTTACGAAATTAGGGGAATCCATATCTCTTTCTCTATTTCTCCATTTTAAGCTGTTATAAATATTAGTTTTTCTATTTGCTTACTCTGAAACGGAATGACTGCTATGATGATCAGCGATCCGTATACCGCTGGCATTCCCATCTCCCGGTATAAGTAAACTGTCATGAGCTGCAAAAGTTGTAGAAATGTTAATATAGGTGGCCAAAATTATTACTTTTATTCTAAAGACTTCAATAGTCCTTTTACCATAGTTTCTAGTGGTCCTATCCACAGGTAGTGCGCGAAGATTGGTCCAGTGTCGAAGCGGTTAACGTCGTTCGCCATCAGATTCAGGACCAGGCCGCCACTGCTCTCCGACGTGGCCTGGATATTTACTTTTAAAGCCTGAAATCATATAATTTACGTAGGTAGCGACAACGCAGCGATAGGAAGAAAAATTACTTAAAGAGCCTACTATTCAAGATATTTAGTTTCCTATCGGCTTGCGTTCTCATCCTAACGCAACTACCACCCTCTTTTTATGCAGACAAAAAAAGTTATCAATGAACCGGTGGCAACCAGTGCTCGAAAAACCTATAGCACTCTCAGGACACAAACCTACTTCATGTGGATCTCTGACTTCTTTGCTAAAAAAATAAGTGTATCACACAAATATACCTTTCTATAAATAAGACTGCAAACGCCAACCCTCATCTTCATGCCCATGTGCATGACCCCCATCATGAAGGGATGCTGCACCATGATGTTGAAGGTGCTGCAGAAGATGATACCGAACGCGAAGAACACTGCCTCGCCCCACGACACGCTGCCTTCCATATCGTAGTACGAGAACAGGCGGGACAGGTACGTTGAGTTGCTCCTGAAATTCCTGATGGAGCTTGAAATTGAAGTTGAATAAAGACTAGGTACCTATACCTATACAAACTGTTGTTTTGCATCCTCGTCAAATTGCAGGAGACTGTTATGAAAGACATAAATAATCAAATAAAATTACGATTCCTGGTAAATAATGAATACATACTTGTTTGTTTACTTATTTAAGTTTGACAGTATTTCAGAATTTCAAAGAACAGAATCGCGTTATGGTGTCATATAAGCGGCCGCATTTTTATGTGTGTGTAAAAGGGCAGTTACAGTGCGGTCTCACACAGGTCGCGTTTTAGAATGCGTGTCCAACACATGCCGATTTTCGAAAATAGAAAAATACCTACTTATTCTATTACTGATTCGTGTCGAGTCGAGAATCGGTAGCATAGTGACCTCCTTGAATTTGACGAGGATGCAAAACGACACCTTGTATTTTCCTTGTCTTCATAATATCAAATTTTATGGATGCTAAATTATAAGTTAACACTACGTGTCATATCACGTAGAGTTACCTTATACACTCGATATGTAAGTAAATAAACTGGAATTTAATATCAACCATGTGCACCATTGGGTTGAGTAATTGCAATTGTTGTTCTGTATCTTGGGCAGTAATTACCTAAGCTACGAGTTTCGAAATAATAAATAGATAGCTTTATTTTGAATCACTGAATACAAGTGTCCTCCTCACGGCCATTGTTTTTCTTAGTATTCAGTCAATGTTATATTATTTACTTCTTGGAATAACGGAATTACCTACTTACACATTTTTATCGTCTTGAATGGGGCTGTAGTAACGCAGCAACAATCCAAGAAATAATGGTTGCTGCAACCTATTACAAGAAAACTTTTGATTAAGTTTCTTGGTAATTTTTCATTTATTTTGGAAAATACAATTATTTGTATTTTCCAAAACGTGGTGATAGGATTATTCCTATCACCACGTTGTATCCCAGAACCACTACCTATGTACATAGTGATGTAAATACAATAAAAAACTAAGAATAGGTAAACCTCCCAACTTTATCTCTATAAGAGACTATTATCTGTACTAGCGAAAGGTATATGGGGTCGGGTCGTGGAAGCCTTTTTTTTGGGTGGGTTTAGAGGCATGAGGAACAGGGTGTAAAGTTCACTCAACCTCCATAGAAAAGGGAGGATCCTCCGACCAGACGGGTGTTGTGTCTGGCGGGCAATTGTCCCACGATTGATGTTGGGAAATTGTATCTATGCTAATTGCGCGGTAAACTCTGCTTGCGAGATGCAGGATTTGCGTGACGTCAGTATGACGCGTTGTTCGCATGTGGCGTTGTAGATACCGCTACAGTGGGAAATCATCATATGACTTCTCTCGCTCTGGGCGGAGCGAGAGGGCGTGTCAGACTTTTACTGATTAAAACGCACCCGTGTTCCTTCAGTTGCCTATGCCAGGGGCCACGGTATCTCTTTCGAACAACCCGCGGCCCTGACAGGCATCGGCCCTAGCGGACCCCGTCAGTTCGTGCTGACATCTCTTTGAGGCACGCGTGGAACACAACGCGCCGTCGACCCGGGCCTGGTCCTGATCTCCTCCTTTGCGAGCTGACGGCTTCCCATGCACTCTCGCTCCGTACCATGGCCTGTACCAGGGCCGGACGCGAGAGATCGCCGCTGCCGATCGCCGCCACCGGGTCGTGAAGCCTTCTTATTCCGTTACCATCTTCTGCCGGCGACTTCGTTCGAGTGATTTCTTGTTGCCCCGACCCACCCCGTCGCATCGCGTCGTCTGTCCACGACCTTAGCGATTATTCTTACTTTTTTTCTTAAAAAAAAAAGTAAGAATGCGCCTTGCTCATGAATTGGAATATATCAAATGCAAAAATATTTTTTTCAAATCCGACGGTAGTTCCAAAGATTAGCGCGTTCAAACAAACAAACTCTTCGGCTTTATTATTAGCATAGATCCGGTGAACGGGATCAAAAGGATGTAGGAAAAGTTGACCTAATAAGAAACTCCATAGCAGCCAGAATAAGGCCATACAGCATGAGTTCAGTCCCGAACACTTTGAAGAGAACTTTCCAGAGACTTGGCTTGCACCTCTCACCGCGCCGCCGAGCGTGCCGCACTTCGCGGTCCCATGCTTTTTGTACGGCATCACCTAAAGTATGGGCATGGATTAAACTAACATTTTTATAGGCATGGAAACAGGTGAAGTAGAACCTTCCCCCTTATTTTCTCTTATCTTGTTCTTTTTTGGTTTGTGTTCTTCTCTGAGTCATGTTTACCGCATTTGAACGTATTTTCATTATTACCGATAAACGCAGTGTTTTTTTTTACGTTTGATTTTTGATGAGATGATGGGACTTACAACATAGCTGGTGAAATGTGGATTTACCAGAAGGGTTAACCTAGGCTGCCTATCCCTTAAGGAAATCCAGCAGTGATGTTATGTTTGGGACTAAAGTTAAATCTTTGACCGGCTTTGTCATCATTATTTCATACGAAAGACGTACACAGCTGGGCATATAGGCCTAGCGGATTGCTGCGACCTTCACCAGGTCATCGGTCCACCTGGTGGAAGGCCTTCAGTTCTGCGAGCAATGTGTTGTGCCCAGCCCATTTCCCAATTCTTCGGCCTATGTCGGTTACCTTTAACAATTTATAAATACAAGTGTTGCCTCGTTACCTAGCACACTGGAGCGATGCTCAGGCAGGGGTGCATAGAGATCAGCGTCTTTGATATCGCGACTGTAGCCCATTTTAAATGTTTCCAACGTCCACCTTTAGGAAAACACATTATATCTCATTCAAATTTTCAAATATAGGTACATACTCGTAGTTACATCAAGAGGCTGTCATTCGTGGATCTTTGACAGTCGTTACAGGTAGTCAGAAGCCCGAAAGTCTGACAACCAGTCTTACCAAGGGGTAGGTATCTATCGTATTACCCAGTAACTGGGTTGTGGAGGTCAGATAGGCAGTCGCTCCATGTAAAATACTGGTATTCAGCTGCATCCGGTTAGACTGGAAGCCGACCCCAACATAGTTGAGAAAAGGCTAGGCAGATGATGATGACTCGTAGTTACCTACATCAAGAAGTTAACAGTCGAGATTTTATACTTTTGTTGGAAAGATGGGTGAGTTGCATAAAAAGCTCCGTTATAGTGTACCAAATACAAATACCCTCCAATAACTGCGTCTTTTGGAAAGTGTGCCACTAAATTTATTTTTCAGACAACAAACAATTAATCATATTCAGCCTATTGCCATCCAGTCCATCCCAGGCACCTTTTCGGACATGGTTTCCGGTGTAAAATGTGTTTATGTAACTTTTTTGAGTGTTTGCCATTCTTCGTAGCACTGTTTCTTACGTATGTACATACCCGAACGTCAAGATCGAGAATAAGTTAGCTCCATGTCGAGGGTTCATCTCTCTTCTCTGTTTTGGTCCAGTATCCATTTTAATAGGAAATTATTTATAAAATGATAACGTTCCAATAGAATTACATAAAGTTAATAACGAAATCTAGATAGCTACGGCTACGGCAAATCAGTTGTGCTTTATATAGGGAATAGTAGTAGGTACCTATTAGGTAAAGTAGTTAATGAAAAACAATTTAGTATGAATGATGGACAGAGGCTTTATTATACTGTGACAGAGGATCAGGTAGCATTAAATTACATAAATTATGACCTTGCTACTAGCACCTTTTCACAATCGAAATGATTTTGAAGGATATTTCTAAACCATTGCTTCATATGTTCGAAAAATCTGTCTGCTCGACAACGTAAATAACGCAATGAATGTTGTTGAACTGTCAAAATGAAAGTCATTGCCACTGATAGTGGGTTACGCAATTACGTAAGTTGTTTGTAAGTTACAATTATGTAAGTTACGTAAGTTGTTTATGTAGATAAGTAGGTACCTACTTACGTGTTAATCACGTAAGTACCTATCGAGATTTTTTATAATTTTCTCAATAATAATGAATAAGGAGGTTCTAAAGTAATTATAAACAACCTCTCTCATTTGGGCTTGGAGCATAGTACAAAATGTTAATTAAAACATATTTACTACGTGACTATAAGCTTAATTTTCAATTCCAATTAATTAGGAGCATTGATACAAATAAAGAAATTATAAATACATGTAGATTTACATGCATTATGTCGCAAACAAATCTATAAAAGCCAGTTCTAGTGACACACAATTAAGTAAGAACAATGCTCTACATTCGAATTACTTGTCTCCTTGTAAGCATTTGGCTGTGTGGGGTAAGTTTACTAATCATGTTATTTTTTTTAAACAATTTGTAACAATTCATTTTCAAAAAAGGGCTCGTGGCTGAATAATTCGGCAAAATAATACAGCTACATGTTGCGGTCGAAGGTTAAGCTATGCTTGCGGCGGTCGTGGTTCGTGGATGGGTGACAACAAACCATTACTTATAGAGACCCCTCCGTGCTTCGGAAAGCATGTTCACCCGCGTTGGTCCCGGCTGTCATTTGTAGATCATTGATAGTCGCTACGGGTACTCAGAAGCCCGAAAGTCTGACCACCAGCCTTTAAGACTGGGTAATAGGACCAAGACTAAAACCCAGTAACTGGGTTGTGGAGGTCAAATAGGCAGTAGCTCTACGTAAAATACTGGTATTCATCTGCATCCGGTTAGACTAGAAGACGACCCCAACATATTTAGTTGGGAAAAGTTTCGACAAATTCCTTTCCAAAACGTATTTCCCTACTTTATAAAATGTAAAACTCTCATTTTATTTTTATCGCAGGCGCAGCAATGGGTATACCCAACAAGAATGGTATACCCATACCCAACACGATGCTGGTATGAGTCCTGCAGCACGGCACTCGAAGACCTCAACGTGTTACTGCAGCTCGCAAAAGCACTCGACGACGACGATAAAGGATGCTCCGGTCCCCAAAACCAACCGAATAGCGGTCTCAGCGATGAAATCATTATGAAGCTGGTCAATGCATTCATATATACGGCTACCCAGAACTGTGCTCCAAAGCGCGACGATTGTGGCAAAGGAGGTTCTGGAGGAGGTGTCGGGGGTGGAAAAGGAGGTGGGTTAGGTGTTAGCGTAGGCGGTGCATTAGGGGGTGCATTAGGCGGTGGCTTAGGGAGTGCATTAGGCGGTGGTTTAGGGGGTGCATTAAGTGGTGGCTTAGCGGGAGGACTAGAAGGCGGCTTAGGGGGTGCATTAGGCGGTGGCTTAGAGGAAGGACTAGAGGGTGGCTTAGGGGTTGCATTAGGCGGTGGCTTAGAGGGAGGAACCGAGGGCGGCTTGGGGGGTGCATTAGGCGGTGGCTTAGAGGGAGGAACCGAGGGCGGCTTGGGGGGTGCATTAGGCGGTGGCTTAGAGGGAGGACCCTTAGGGGGTGCATTAGGCAGTACTGTCTTAGAGGGAGGACTAGAGGGCGACTCAGGGGGTGCATTAGGCGGTGGCTCAGGGCGGTGGGTTTACTTAGCTGATGATTAAAGTTTTGGGTAGGTATTTTATCAACATGTTTGAAATAAGTTTGGAAAATATTAGATGCCATTATAACTTTAGAATGTTATTTTTGAAATAACTAAACGAAACTATTTATCATGAAATAAACTTTCCCAAAAAATCTGAACACAGTTATAAAAAATAATTCGTCGTGTATTGTATTGTAGGTATAACAGCCTGGTGTCCGCAACTCCAAGCGCTTATTTTGCTTACATCCTTACTTAATTATAATACATTTGTAAGGTATTTTTCTTACTGTCAACTAGCCTATTAAGCAGTGGCGTAACAATAGGGCAAAAATGCCACGGGCCCCCAGTCAGAGGGGGCCCCCGATCCGAGAGGGCCATGAGCACAGGGGGCTAACATAAGTATAGAAATGCAAACATTTTTCGACCACTAGACCAACGAAGTAGGATATTCAATTTTGTAAGGGAAATTACGAGATCTACGTGGACGAAGTCGCGGACGAAGAGCCAGTAAAACAAATTATAACGTTGGTCGAGCTTCTTTACATTGAGGGAGGGCCCTAACTCATGAATTTTCCACGGGTCCCAAGGGGTATACTTACGCCACTGCTATTGAGACAGGGCTTCCTTTGTTAATTTTCCTAATTAGACTACATGTTTTGTTCACATAAAGTAGCTGAAATGTATTTTATCTAATATTTCAATCAATCAACTCAGCCTATCGCAGTCCACTGGTGGACATAGGCCTCTCCCAGGCCGCGCCACAACACCCTGTCCTCCGCCTTCCGTATCCAGTCTGACCCAGCAACCTTCTTTAGGTCTTCCGTCCATCTAGCTGTATCTAATTAATCTGTACAAACTTCTAATTATAAATAAACTACAAATTATTAAAATTATAATATAATATCCTAACCTAACTAACACTATTAAAAAACTAAAATATTGGGTGAAAATATTCCTCCGCATCGCTGCCGACTGGTTATGTACCCAAGAGACTGGCGGCATTGCTACGTTTTATGGCAATGCTTAGCCTCTGACCAAGGTTTTAAGCCAGCCCTTGGCTCACGGGAATTTTCAACCAGCCGTTTAGAGATTTCATTGAACAAGCTATGAGCACTCGGTCCCCAGGAAAGCCGTTCAGCCGTTGCAGCTCGAAAAAATAAGGTATTAGTCAGTCAGAGTCATTGTTCCTCTCAACCAAAGCACCTGCCATGATCTAATCTCTTCACCATCCTTGGTTGACTGGTAGAGAATGCGGCGATAAATCCGCCTTTGTACCTTTTTGTGCGAAAAGTTTATATCTATACTTATAATAAATCTGTAGAAGTGAAAATTCTGTACATTGAAAATATCAAAAAAATAAATGGCAGGGGGTGTTACTAGACCGACACCGAACCCAAAATTGTGATTAAAAAAATTTTTGTCTGTCTGTCTGTCTGTTTGTTCAGGCATCACGCAAAAACTACCGGTTCGATTACGATGAAACTTGGTATAATTATTCTTTAATATCCTGGGCACCACACTGGGTACTTTTTATGCCGGAAAAGTATATACAATAAAAAACAAACTTATTTTTGCGGTTCGATCCCTAGACTCGATTACTGTTCCAACCGCAAATAATAAGTTTGTCGTAGGTTACATCACCCGCAATGCACAGCTATTAATAATAAGTATGTAAAGTTGTCGAAAATGTACCACTGACGGGACAAAAAGGGGTAATTAAGTTTTTAAGGGGAGGATTTGAACTTGAAACTGTATGTTACATTTTCACGCCTAAACCACTGAACTTCTGATTTGGCATAGAGATAGATGGCATCCTGGGGAAGCACATACATTTTATCCTGTTAGCACGTTCCCGTGGGATAATTTCCGACATCCACGCGGGCGAAGCCGCGGGCAGAAGCTAGTAAATAAATAAATTAGCCAAAATTCGGAGGTGCCCGTTGTTAAGACCAGCGAAGCCTACAAGTCCTAATGAAAATAAATAAAACACGTAAATATGAGTTTAATTTTATATTCCTAACCCATATCGTTTAGTTATTTTATTATGTGCCTACGTATTTAATTTGTATTGACCCATACCTGTATAATAATTGTAAATCTGTTTATTCATGTTTGCCTAGGTGAACTAAACACCGGACGGTAGGGGCGGCCTCTACGATGCCTTTACTTTCTTTCATAGGTAATAGTTGTTTGAATCGTTTTCCCAATACACCCCATATGACCATGCCCCAGTACCCATGTCACAACAGCTATTGGGAGATGGTCGTATGGATGGGGTATACAGGGTCAAATTAAATTAGCTAGCGAAACTCTGCAGCTAAACACGATAAAATAAAAATGATTTGACGTCTTTTTCTTAGGGGTCAACGACCGCTCGCAGTGTTGTTATTTGAAGTATAAGTTGAAAAAATGTGAATAGCAATCACGTTTGTGAAGTTTACACAAAAAAAACTGTTTTTTTTTTAAACTTATATCCTATACTAGAATATTATAAACGCGAAAGTCTGTATGGATGGATGTTTGTTACTCTTTCACACAAAAACTACTGAACGGATTTGGATGAAATTTGGCACACAGAAGGTTTATAGGATACTTTTTATTCCGATATTCCCACGGGATCGAAACCTAATCGGATAAAACCACGGGGCGCAGCTAGTTTCAAATAAATACATGTCTGCTCAACAACGTAAATAACGCAATAATGTTGTTGAACCTTCAAAATGAAAGCAATTGCTACTGATAGTTTGTCAAGCAATTACCCCGCAGCTAGTATTAAATTATACATATAAATTACGACTATGTTTTTTAATAAAAAACCTTGCCCCACTAGGAATTTGTGCTGTATCGTGGGTGCGTTTAGAAACATTTAAACTCACATACAGAAACAGCCAGACCCAAAACAACTACTTGTAGGTCATACAAATCAAATCAAACGTTTATTTGCTAGAAATACACTGTTTTGGTATTTAAGGTAAGATCTTATAACCTACCCAAGTGTTATTGTATTCTGCCTGCAAGCAAATTTTTCTTATTACATTACTATTATTATTATATACTATTACCATGCAATTAATCACTATTCAATTAATTAATTTATATTGTTAACATTTGAATAAATATACAAATTTTTAATTTTTATGTTCCATAAATTCCTTAATACCCTAGAAACAGAGATTTTTTATAACTTTCTCAATAATATTGAATAGGGAGGTTCTGAAATAACTACAAACTCTCTCATTTGGGCTTGGAGCATGGAACAAAATGTTCATTAAAACATATTGATTTGACCTACTACGTGACTATAAGCTTAATTATCAATTCCAATTAAGTTGGAACTGATATAAATAACGAAATTATAAATACATGTGGTTTTACATGCATTATGTCGCAAACAATTCTTTAAAAGCCAGTTCTAGTGACACACAATTATGTATGAACAATGCTCTACATTCGAATTTCTTGTCTCCTTGTAGTTGTAAGCATATTTCTGTGCGGGGTAAGTTTTTTTTTTTTTTTTTTAATATTTCATATTATTATGCAACTAATAAACTCATTTCTAAAAAATGGCTCGTGGATGAATAATACGGCTAAATAATTACGGGTACTTAGAACCCCAAAAGTCTCAATACCAGCCTTCAAGATTAGGTAATAGGACCAAGACTAAAACCCAGTAACTGGTTGTGGAGGTCAAATAGGCAGTAGCTCTACGTAAAATACTGGTATTCATCTGCATCCGGTTAGACTAGAAGCCGACCCCAACATATTTAGTTGGGAAAAGTTTAGACAGATTCCTTTCCAAAACGTATTTCCCTACTTTATAAAATGTAAAACTCTCATTTTATTTTTATCGCAGGCGCAGCAATGGGTATACCCAACAAGAATGGTATACCCATACCCAACACGATGCCGGTATGAGTCCTGCAGCACGGCACTCGAAGACCTCAACGTGTTACTGCAGCTCGCAAAAGCACTCGACGACGACGATAAAGGATGCTCCGGTCCCCAAAACCAACCGAATAGCGGTCTCAGCGATGAAATCATTATGAAGCTGGTCAATGCACTCATATATACGGCTACGCAGAACTGTGCTCCAAAGCGCGACGATGGTTGCAAAGGAGGTTCTGGAGGCCAAGGTTCAGGAGGCGGCGTCGGGGATGGAAAAGGAGGTGGGTTAAGTGGTGGAGTAGGCGGTGGATTAGGGAGTGCATTAGGCGGTGGACTGGGCGGTGGATTAGGGGATGGACTTGGCGGTAGATTAGGGGATGGACTTGGCGGTGGATTAGGGGATGGACTTGGCGGTGGATTAGGCCGTGGACTTGGCGATGGATTAGGGGGTGGACTTGGCGGTGGACCTGGCGATGGATTTGGGGGTGGACTTGGCGGTGGATTAGGGTTTGGACTTGGCGATGCATTAGGCGGTGGACTTGGCGATGGATTAGGGGGTGGACTTGGTGGTGGATTAGGGGGTGGACTTGGCGGTGGACCAGAGGGCGTCTTAGGGGGTGCATTAGGTGGTGGCTTAGGGGGTGTATTAGGCGGTAGCTTAGGGGGTGCATCGGGCGGTGGCTTAGAGGGTTCATTAGGCAGTGTCTTAGGGGGTGCATCAGGCGGTGTCTTAGGGGCTGCATTAGGCAGTAGCTCAGGGGGTGCATCAGGCGGTGTCTTAGGGGCTGCATTAGGCAGTAGCTCAGGGGGTGCATCAGGCGGTGTCTTAGGGGCTGCATTAGGCAGTAGCTCAGGGGGTGCATCAGGCGGTGTCTTAGGGGCTGCATTAGGCAGTAGCTCAGGGGGTGCATCAGGCGGTGTCTTAAGGGCTGCTTTAGGCAGTAGCTCAGGGGGTGCATCAGGCGGTGTCTTAGGTGGTGGACTAGAGGAAGACTCAGGGCGTGCATCAGGTGGTGGCTTAAGGGGTATATTAGGCGGTAGCTTAGGGGGTATATTAGGCGGCAGCTTAGAGGGTGCATCAGGCGGTGGCTTAGAGGGTTCATTAGGCAGTGTCTTAGGGGGTGCATCAGGCGGTGGCTTAGGGGCTGCATTAGGCAGTAGCTCAGGGGGTGCATCAGGCGGTGTCTTAGGTGGTGGACTGGAGGAAGACTCAGGGGGTGCATTAGGCGGTGGCTTAGGGGGTGCATCAGGCGGTGGCTTAGGGGGTACATTAGGCAGTAGCTTAGGGGGTGCATCAGGCGGTGTCTTAGGTGGTGGACTGGAGGAAGACTCAGGGGGTGCATTAGGCGGTGGCTTAGAGGGTGCATCAGGCGGTGGCTTAGGGGGTACATTAGGCAGTAGCTTAGGGGGTGCATCAGGCGGTGTCTTAGGTGGTGGACTAGAGGGTGGCTTAGGAGGTGCATCAGGTGGTGGCTTATGGAGTGGACTAGAGGGCAGCTTAGGAGGTGCATTAGGTGGTGGCTTAGGGGGTGCATCGGGCGGTAGCTTAGGGCGTGTATTAAGCGCCAGCTTAGAGGGTGCATCAGGCGGTGGCTTAGATGGTTCATTAGGCAGTGTCTTAGGGGGTGCATCAGGCGGTGGCTTAGGGGCTGCATTAGGCAGTAGCTTAGAGGGTGCATCAGGCGGTGGCTTAGAGGGTTCATTAGGCAGTGTCTTAGTGGGTGCATCAGGCGGTGGCTTAGGGGGTGTATTAGGCGGCAGCTTAGAGGGTGCATCAGGCGGTGGCTTAGAGGGTTCATTAGGCAGTTTCTTAGGGGCTGCATCAGGCAGTAGCTTAGGGGGTGCATCAGGCGGTGTCTTAGGTGGTGTACTAGAGGGTGGCTTAGGAGGTGCATCAGGTGGTGGCTTAGGGGGTGTATTAGGCGGTAGTTTAGGGGGTGGATTAGGCGGCAGCTTAGAGGGTGCATCAGGCGGTGGCATAGAGGGTTCATTAGGCAGTGTCTTAGGGGGTGCATCAGGCGGTGGCTTAGGGGCTGCATTAGGCAGTAGCTTAGGGGGTGCATCAGGTGGTGGCTTATGGAGTGGACTAGAGGGCAGCTTAGGAGGTGCATTAGGCGGCGGCTTAGGAGGTGCATCAGGCGGTAGCTTAGGGGGTGTATTAGGCGGTAGCTTAGGGGGTGCATCAGGCGGTGGCTTAGAGGGTTCATTAGGCAGTGTCTTAGGGGGTGCATCAGGCGGTGTCTTAGGGGCTGCATTAGGCAGTAGCTCAGGGGGTGCATCAGGCGGTGTCTTAGGGGCTGCATTAGGCAGTAGCTCAGGGGGTGCATCAGGCGGTGTCTTAGGAGGTGCATCAGGTGGTGGCTTAGGGGGTGTATTAGGCGGTAGCTTAGGGGGTGCATCAGGCGGTGGCTTAGAGGGTTCATTAGGCAGTGTCTTAGGGGGTGCATCAGGTGGTGGCTTAGGGGGTGTATTAGGCGGTAACTTAGGGGGTGCATCAGGCGGTGGCTTAGAGGGTTCATTAGGCAGTGTCTTAGGGGGTGCATCAGGCGGTGGCTTAGGGGCTGCATTAGGCAGTAGCTTAGGGGGTGCATCAGGCGGTGTCTTAGGGGCTGCATTAGGCAGTAGCTCAGGGGGTGCATCAGGTGGTGGCTTATGGAGTGGACTAGAGGGCAGCTTAGGAGGTGCATTAGGCGGCGGCTTAGGGGGTGCATCAGGCGGTAGCTTAGGGGGTGTATTAGGCGGTAGCTTAGGGGGTGCATCAGGCGGTGGCTTAGAGGGTTCATTAGGCAGTGTCTTAGGGGGTGCATCAGGCGGTGTCTTAGGGGCTGCATTAGGCAGTAGCTCAGGGGGTGCATCAGGCGGTGTCTTAGGGGCTGCATTAGGCAGTAGCTCAGGGGGTGCATCAGGCGGTGTCTTAGGAGGTGCATCAGGTGGTGGCTTAGGGGGTGTATTAGGCGGTAGCTTAGGGGGTGCATCAGGCGGTGGCTTAGAGGGTTCATTAGGCAGTGTCTTAGGGGGTGCATCAGGTGGTGGCTTAGGGGGTGTATTAGGCGGTAACTTAGGGGGTGCATCAGGCGATGGCTTAGAGGGTTCATTAGGCAGTGTCTTAGGGGGTGCATCAGGCGGTGGCTTAGGGGCTGCATTAGGCAGTAGCTTAGGGGGTGCATCAGGCGGTGTCTTAGGCGGTGGACTAGAGGGTGGCTTAGGGGGTGCATCAGGTGGTAGCTTATGGAGTGAACTAGAGGGCAGCTTAGGAGGTGCATTAGGCAGTAGCTTAGGGGGTGCATCAGGCGGTCTCTTAGGTGGTGGACTAGAGGGTGGCTTAGGAGGTGCATCAGGCGGTGGCTTAGCGGGTGAACTGGAGGGTGGCTTAGGGGATACATTAGGCGGTAGCTTACGGGGTGTATTAGGCCATGGATTAGAGGGTGCATTAGGCGGTGGTTTAAGGGGAGGACCAGAGGGCGGCTTAGGGGATGCATTAGGCGGTTACTTAGGTGGCGATTAAAGCTTTGGGTAGGTATTTTATCATCATGTTTGAAATATCATGATAAAAAATAGATCGTCGTGTATTGTATTATTTGTATTGTATAATTCATTTGTAAGGAAACGCCGACCTCATCTAGTTTAAAATATGATTGACGTGTAAAAGTGTTTGTACAAACCTACTTACAAAAATAAAATCATTTATCATTTATCATTTATCAAGGCATTTTTCTTATTGTCAACTAGCCTGTTGAGAAAAGGTTTCCTTTGTTATAATTGTCCTAATTAGACTACATGTTTTGTTTACTTATAGTTTTTTTACAGCTCAAATATAATATTATCTAATGTGTACAGACGCCAGCAGGTCAAGCTACCCGAAACTGTCAAATTTTCCCAATCAACTTTGAACCTTAATGCTTTAAAGTTTAAAATATGTTTAAAAAATTTGACAGATGTAGTAGCTTGATGTGCATCGGGCGTCTGTACATACTTCTAATTCTAAATAAACTACATCTGTCTCTCATCTACCTACACTACAAATTATTAAAATAAAAATATAATATCCTAACCTAACTAAAACTATTAAAAAACTGAAATAAATTTGAAATATTCATCCGCATCGCCGCTGTCGACTGGTAATGAAAAGACTGCCTCTCTCTTAGCCTCTATCCTTTATCTATGTTACCCTCTGACCAAGGTTTTAAGCCAGCCCAAGGGTCACGGGAAGCGTCAACCAGCTGTTTAAAGATTTCAATGAACAAGCCATGAGCACTCGAACCCCACGGCCCGAGGGTTTTAACTCAAACTAGTCCAAACGACTCGGCTTAATTAGTCGCTAGTGTGTGTGTGTGTGTGTGTTAGTAATTCACATAGAGTGGAGTAATACGTTCCAGATTTTCCTTCCACACATCCAACTCCCTCCACGCCAACTACTCCATTTCTTTCAGAAGCTGTCACCACCTGAGCTGGCAGACGGGTTAAATTCAGGGACATTCTAGATATTTTATAGTTTTTATCTTATATTGTTTTATTTTATTTTTTTCTGTGTTTATACCTTGTATTTCTCCGTGGGGGGGTGGTGTGGCGATTGTGGCGAACCAAACTAATTGTCTATGATTCCCACTGTTAGATATAAAAGACAACACTACAGTGGTCTAGAGAGTAGAGATTATGTCTATGGTAGACAGGAATTAACTAGTTGGTCGGAATTTGAATCTGAATCACTGACCTCTATTATTTTAATAGAGGTCAGTGATCTGAATGTAAAACCTTATAGCTATTACCTACTCCACTCTATGTCAAACTCAAAATCAAAAGTCATTTATTCAAATAAGGCTGAGAATCAGCACTTTTCGAACGTCAAAATTACAAAAGACAGTCCCCCAAAAACGCCCGCCCTTCACCACTTCCTAGTGCTATCGCTGGGAAGAAGTGGCGCAACAAACTCCCCAGCAGCATAGCTGTCTGTTCAGTTAGAAAATACTTGATACTTACTTGATTGTATACAATACTAGGTGTTAAGTAATTAAAATTACATGGCACAGAACATAAAATTAAATTATTTGCCATATGTCAGCTAGCCACGCCAATATAATAAAAACTATACGTACCTACTCAAGCTAAAATTAATTAAAATTAAAATGTAAATAAAAACGTATTATCTAAATAAAAGCCTCCAGGCATATAAGGCGTGACAGCTTACATATTTGTGCATTGCTGGGTTCTGTGTATGTAGTATATGTAAATTACTAACACGATTGTTTATCCTATGTTTGATTAAAAGTGCATTCCTCCGCTGTCGCTTGTATACTGTTCTGTGATACAAATACACATCTGTTACAACCAGATCGAGTTTCATTTAAATAAATAGGGTGCCTGCCTTAACGCGCCTAAAAATGATTTGGCGTTTTTTCTTAGGGGTCAGCCACTGCTCTGTGTTGTTACTTTATGTATGAGTCGAGTAAATGTGAATAGAAATCACGTCTGTGAAATTTACACAAAAATGCTATTTTTGTTAAACATAAATATAGTTCAAATAAATACACTAACAGGTTCCCTATCCATTTGCATAAAATTTTAAGACCTAATATAACTTGGCATACTTTTGTTTGTCCTAATTATAGTTTCGCATAAATTATTTACGCATAACAGATTACGCATAATTTCTCTAATCATAATAATGATTAAGCTTAACATTCTAAAGCATACATTTTTTAAGCATAACATTCTAAAGCATAACTTTATTAAGCATAACTTTAATAAGCATAACAATAAAAATAAGGCGTAGTCGACGGAGCCCCCGTCATCCCCTTCGAACCTAACCTGTCCGAGTCGGGGTGCCCCAATTCCCGAGCTCGCTTCGCTCGCTCTTGCATCGTGAGTTCTCATTGCCTTTTTACTAAATCGAGATGAGATGTGTTAGACCCTTGGGGCACCCTGACTCTTGGAAAAAGTGATTCAGAATCGAGTAAAAATAAATACATAAAATAACTCTTTGTTTCCGTTATTTCTATTAATTACATGCCTAAATATTATTATGCTAATAATCATTAGGCCTAGTAACATTATGCGAATTAAATTTATGCCAAAACAAATTAGCCTTCAAGATAATTATGCCAACATAAACTGTATGGCAAAAAAAAATATGGCAAAGTATTATTATGGCAAAACAAATTATGCCAAAGTATATTAGGAAAAAGAATATTATGCGAAAAGAAGGGATCCCACACTAACAGCAGTCGATGACCCCAAAAAAGACTTCAAATAAAATTCCTTTTGGTTTTGTCATGTATAGATATCGATATCAATCACGTCTGCGGAGTTTCACTAGCTAATTTAATTTGACTCGGTATACATACATACACTCGAAAAACATTACCCTCCTTCTAGGGTAGTTGGATAAAAACAATCTTGTTGTTTTCATCCATAAAAATAATGTATGAGTATAACTGATGAGATAGTAACTTATTGATCCTTTTTCGGATCACACAAGTTACAATCGAATTAATATCGAGCATTATCTACTCGAATATTCGATTTGATGAATTATTGTTGGATTGTTTAGTGCCCACAGACTACAATATAATAGTGCCCCTCACTACTCGTTGCTGCTCCTGTCATCAAATACGTTGAATGACGTTTGTTTGATTTTTGAAATATTGGATTTTCAGTACATTCATTATTTTGTTATTTTAGTTATAGTTAAGTTAGACAAACTTTTTAATTGAGTAATTTTGCTAGCTATGTAAATAAAAACTTATTTTTGTCGAGTCAAATGTCAAAATGACTTCAGAGACCGAAACTATAAAAACAAATGAATTTCTACGACGACGAAAGCTGAGACTTCAACAGGTTTGAATTATGTTATGATTGTTATTTTGAAATATATTTATAAATAAAAATAAAAATTAGTCAAGTACCGATAAAGTATACAATGCGAGAGCATTTTTAGGTCCGCGAGCAGTCTAAAGACATCGCAAAGAAAATAAGACAGCGCGCCAAGGTTGAAAAATTACGACAAATTGTTGATCTAGACGCAAAGAAACAAAAGGAATATTTTGAATGTCAAGGGAAACTCGTCAAGCGACTGGAGGTGTTGTATGCGAAAGGGTTGGAAAACGTTGGCGCGAGTCATCATAGTGCATCCGAATTGACACAGCAAGGTGAGTTAGGGTTTTATTTAAGCTGTTGTGGTATAAACTTCTACTCTATCGATATCTCGATCTATACTATCATCCTTCTGCCCTTATCTCAATTTATTTGGAGTGCATGCAGTAGTTCTTCTTCAATACATTCTACATGTGAATATTACCCAAGTAGCACATTAGCGATGAATTAGGTCATAAACAAGCCACATTATAGTCTACAGCTTTTATGCAGATGTACTAAAGGATAGGACGAGTCTTAGACTGTATTAAGGAAAGATTATACACTATTAAACAGCATAGCTGACTAATGACTTTATGATGGCGAAAAAATATACTAAAAGCATTTAAGTAGAATTTGAAAATGATCTAGTCCAGCTTTTGGCTGTATGTGAAACTACTAGCTGGTTTAGAAGTCCAAAGCTTGTTAACGACTGCTTAATACGAAAAATTCACCTCTCTTGTAATGTTGCGGGCTGCATTAAAGTATCGAATAATGCCACTGGCTTTTAATTGGTGTACACTAATTCTATTCTAATTCTACTTCAACGAGCTTGTTAATAGCTGATTAAAAGTGGATATATAATCTCTACAAATGCCGTTACATTTATAAGAGAATCATTAATTCACCCTGAGTTGTAAATTGGAGTAGGCGTACTCCATCCTAATGCCAATGCATAAAGTGTAGCTGACAGCTATTTTACAGCTTTCGGCGTTATTTAAGAGTAAATCTAGATTATTGGTGTTTAAATTACGTCAGATTTGATTTTTTGATTTGATATTTACAAGCCAAGCGTGACGTTTACGCATAGTGAGGGTTCCGCACAAATAGATTTTGATCAAAATATTGGCTTATAAGAATGATGCAGCTTATGTTTATAAGCCAGTGTCGTTTTCGTATAGTGAGGGTTCCCGACAAACAGATTTAGATCAAAATATTGATGAAAATTTAATTATAGGCTACAAAATAACAGGTTTAATAGACATTTTTGACTACCCAGTAAAGTCATCTACTTTTGACATATTTAAAGTAAAATGGCCTAACGCAGAACGTATTGAAGTGAAAATACATTTTCTGGATGTGAAGTTTAAATTTATAATGAATTGACCATAAAAACTACTAAACTTGTATTTCATACCCCTTTTACATATTTTGTAATCAATTATGGAAATAGATTTTTTTAAATACTATTATTTCAAGTAAAGTGGATGTAATTTTGCTGAGCCTTAATAAGAAAAAAAAAATAATAAGAAAAATAAAAATCGTTTTAGAAATTTGTAAGTATTGTTTTGTTATCTTGTTTTGTTGTATGAAAATGTTACTTTTCATAATCTGAATTATTTTCTAATCACAGCCACCAGATTTGGTATCGATATTATAATAAAAATCAATCAATTTGTCACTTTTTATTCGCAATTTTAAAGAAACGTTTTTCCTGGCCGTCTCAAAATCCCGTTATGCTCCACTTGGAACAATTGTTAATCTTTCCTTTCCTTTTTCAACGGTTTTGATTATTTTAAACAGCATTATCAATCCTGAAAACAATATTAATGTAATTAGCAATCATAATATAGTACGAAAAGGGCAAAACAAAATAAAAACAAATCACATGAACTGAAGGTTTGTATGTAAATTATGTACGATTGGCTCTCCAAATACCTGCCCTTGCAGATCCGAAAGATATCAAAAGCAAAAAGTTATGTTCAAAAACGCGCCAAGTACACTACCTCACGGGAAGCGCGGAAACGTGCAAAAGAAGAACACAACTTTTTCAACTTATTGTGCGACTGTTGAGCGAGCCAAGCCGTCTCTTAACGTGTTATTTAAAAAAAATTAAATATCTTCTTGGCCTGCAACGGTATTTCGAAAGCCAACCACTGTAGGTACATAATGAAATGGTTTTCTGTCGAGATTTCTTTATCCCTGAAAACCTATTGTATGCTCTCTCTTTATACCAATACACAGTAAGAAAGCTAATTAAAATCCTTTGTCCAGCCAGCGTAATGCTTTAAGCTGGTACATAGACTTGGCAACACCACTGTTACAGTAAATAACTTTTCAAAAGCATTTATGGAGAATTTGTGCTGGATAACAAATGGACGACATTTTAGCATTACAGAAATGATTTCTTACTAAATATCCAGATGATTTCTTATAGATTTCAAGGATATTTGATAGCTTTTAATTCAAACAATATATTATCCACTCATTTCCTAATGGAACACAATAAGTTAGAAAGCAATAATTTGAGTGATAAATCTATTAAATTTTCGTACACCATATATCTTGTGAAATATTTTCGTTAAAACGGTATTATTCTGATGGCGCGTGAAATATTTGATGTAATTACCTATACACATTTACAGTAAAATGGTACTCGCAACTCAATTTACATACAAGGACACTCAAAATCAACGTTAAAACTATTAAAAATATTTTACCTTAAATATTGTCCGCCATCGCACTTTAACAAACTGTCGTCTGTCACAAATACACAAAATAAATTTAAAAAAAAACCTTTTTGGTTAGGATTTATACTTTAATAAAAGCTGTTGACAAGCCTCAAAACATCTAAAAGCTGTTGAAGAGAAAGAAGCTGAATCTTAGGCTGCAATGACTGTTGTATAGCTGTATAAGCCAATGTACAGGCCTTGTACAGCTGTTTCAATGATTATACTGCCGTTAACCAGTCACTTTAATGCTCAAGGCTGGTTAATTTGGGGCCCAAATCGGAATTACAAAGGCTGCGTAGCTAACTATAAAGCCCTTATGCAGGAAACTAAAACAGCCTTGAGTAGTCACTAATTCTATAATCAAGTCACTGTGCGGCTGTCATGTGCTACTTGGGTATGGCAAACACTGTAAAGATACTTACCCCTCTTTCTGAATGTAGCTACAATATTTGAGAATAGTTGGTAAGTTATCAGTTTTTGTTAATAGATGGAGTAGCAAAGACAGACTTGTCTCAGTTGCGGGGTAAGGAGGCTACAACTGAACTGAGAAAGAGAAAGCAGGAGAAATTAGATCAACAGAAAAAATTACTGGACAGAAAAGTGCATGCCAGGTGAGGATACCATAATTATTGAGCTATCTATTAGAGAACAAATAAATTATTGAGTGTTTATGTGAAGTGATCATGGTCTCTTTATTTTGATCTTAAATTGGGTTTGACTTCTTTTGTTGGTTGAGCTTTATGTAGTTAGGGATATATAGAAGCATTAAAAAATTTAAAAACAAGTTTATATTACAACATAAGCTGGTATTAAAAGAATTTCAAACAAACCTTTTCATTCAAATTCAATTGAAACTGCTTTTCTACATGTTCATTATTGTGTTCCACAGGGAGGTTGCTAATGAAATAAGCCGGGACAAGACATCAGTGGTAGCTAATAAGCTTTTGTGCAAATCTTCAAGCATAAAAGTTTCTGATGATTCTTCCCAGAAGGCAGGAGGTTCCTCAGAGTTTGCAAACTCAAAGGAAAGTAACAAAGATGCAGGAACAAGTAACAATGATGCAGAAGCTGTGAAGACAAGTGATATGGCCACACAGTGGGACATGGAGACCATACCTGAGTGGGAACCCTCTGTCCCAGCACTCTCACTTCCTACCGACAAAGACACTCCTCAGAATTCTGATGATTTGATAGGCAGTAAAACTGATAAGAGCAATAGAATAGACTTGTTTGCCCTCAGCAAGGATATGCCATCCAGTTTACGAGGCAAGCACACACATGAAATGAAAGAAAGAGAACCAGGAAGACCTTCCTTGACAATAGTTTCAGAATACCTGCAGAACAGAAAGCTGCGCCTACGAGAAACTGAACCAACATTCACAAATAAGAAGACACCAGAAGATATGCAAAGCTTGAAACAAACAATAGAACGCACCAGAACAGCTAGGCCTGAAGGTATTCCTTTTAATGTTTGCCAAGTGCATGACCACCAAATCATTCCAGTGCCGGCCTGGCGAGCAGAAAGGGGCTGCCAGTTTTGTTCTCACAAAGTTAACTATGATAGTCCTGTGCCTAGTAAACAGTTTAAATCTGTGACTAATGCTCAAATTAACCAGATCTTTAGTTCCATAAGACCGGTGCGGCAAGCGAATATACTACCAAGCCCTGTTGTCAGAGGGAGAAGCCCATTTAGAAGGAGTAAAGTTGGTCCAACAATTTGTAAGCAATATTGTGATGCAAATAATAAGCAATAGTGGCTTTGTAATCCATCGGAGTTACGTCCATCACACTAATGTTCAACTTTCACTATAACATTTAATATTTCATGTATTCTTGTATTCATGTTTCATTATGTATAAATCAAGTTTTTATATTGTAAAGATGTGCATCAAGCTTACTTGAAGAATTAGAATCAATTAGATTATCAATAACTCCAAGATAATAATATGCCACTTACAGTTCCAGGTAAAGCACCTGCCTCCAATAACAAAGCTAAGAACATTTCGGAGTATCCTGTTCAAAGGAAGAGCTCTGTTTTAATGTACAATCACTCTACAAGAGACACCAGAGACTTGCCTTTTGGTGACAAGCTTGTAGTCAGAGACCTGCAGTCTGAAGAGGATGCGTACTCCCAGGCTATGAGGGAGGAGTCAGCACTTGGTGTTAGAGATAAGGGACAAAGGAAAGTCCAGGATATGAGGAGCAAGGTTGCGGTGACTAAGCAAAGTGTTGAGAAAGAGTATAAGGACACTATGAACTTCTTGAATGCCTTGCCTAAGGATAAGGGTGGCAAAGTTATTGTGAGTATGACAAGGTTTTTCTTTAGATTTGTTTTCTGCAGCACTCAATTCCCATACACATTTTTTTTTTTTTTTAAATCATTGCCCCATTAGGAATTTCTCCTGTATTGTGGGTGCGTTTACAAACATTTAAACTCACATACACAAACAGCCAGACCCGGAACAACTTCTTGTAGGTCATACAAATATTTGCTCCGTGTGGGAATCGAAACCACGACACGCAGCGCAGCAGTCAATCGCTTAACCACTGCGCCAACCGTGCCGTCAAATTTAAAATTAAATAAACACAAATAAAATTAAAAGTGTTTGTTTGTAATGTAAAAATAAAAGGTTTTTACTAATTAATGCATGTGAATGTACCTATGGTATGTACTTATAACAAAAAAACAATATTTAAATCTTTTGTCTGTTATTCCGGCTAATCTCCATAATGGCTGAACCGATTTTGACACTTGCAGATAACTGATATTATAAGAAGTCTTAGTAACTTATGATACTTTTAGAAAAATAGAAATTAGTTTAGAAAAAGAATTGGTAAAGAGATACATTATTGTTTTCCGACAACCACGCGAACGAAGTCGCGGGCACAGCTAGTCCATCTATAAAAATTTTAGAAGACTTTCTAAGGTAATGGTTAAGTACTTTATTATTTCAGAAAAATGCATATAGGGATGAGCGTCGGCAGCAAATGCAGTATGAGAACCGTCAGCAAAAGTTGCAAAAAGAATTCAATAAAATAGAAAAGGAATGTAATAAACATAACGATTCGGTAAATATTCCATTTACTCAAAAAATATTTTATAATTTCTTTGAAATTCACTCAATTTAACTACAATATAACATGCTTTTCAGAAAAGTCGCAGCCAATCCAAATCACCTGTTAGACAGATTAGAGATATAGATGACAATTTTGACAGCAGAGACTTCCAATACTCTTGGATGCCTGTGCCCGAGACTGACGGCAACCTCGCCATCCATGCAATACCTAACACAGTGAAACAGGGCAAGTCTGGCAACAGTGTCAAGTTTAGCCAAGTTGATAGTTACCACGAGTACAGGTCACGTCATAAGCACACACCTCCAACTAAAGACACTTCTCACGACAAACCTGGCAAGAGAATGATTGAAACTGTGGTAATTGATAAGAATACCACGGAATCTTCTGATAGCTCTTCTATTACCTCAGACACAAGTTCATTAGTAAATATGAGAATTGAAAAGAAGAGGAAACATAGGAATGCTAAAGAGATAAATCAGAATCTATCAGATGCTGAGAGAATTATAATATACAAAGTACTGGATTCAAAAACTGAAAAGAAGACAAAAAGACAAACTAAACTTTTGAATGAAATTGCCAAATCTTTGACGTGTATCGGAAAAGTTCAACAGCAAACTGAACATACGGCAACTAGCAAGAGTGCTGAAAATGCAGTGTCATTTGAGCAACTCAATGAAGGTATTTTTATTTACAATACCTGCTTATTAAAATATTATGTTAGGCTGCTACTTAAGTAAATAATTTACTTAAGTAGCACTAGCAATTATTCAGCGTAAAATTCATCCGTTAATATTAGTTTTTTTTAATGAAAATAATCTATGTCTGCTAAGGCTAGTGAAACCCACTTTAAGGCAGCCTAAAACATTTCGTGGACCGGCTCATCAATTTGTTTTGATGAGTACCCTAAACACTTAAAATATATAAATTAATCTTTCTTTTTCAGGTATCTACAAGATGGTGGAGGAACAGGGGTGAGTTTTTATGGATTTTTTAATAACTAATGATTCTCTCCCCCATCCCTCTTCCTTTCCTACTATTACCGTTTCCTATCCTTTGGCAGGGCAGGCTACAAGATGAGTTGTTGCACTACTAATGTTGAGATGTGGCGGTCTACCACACCACACAAACCTTGGTGGTAAATTATTAATGCTGTTAACGTTATTAATTCATACTTACATTTTACTATAGTTTAATAAACCTTGATAATAACTAGTGTATTTTTTGGTCATATTATTGTATTCTTTATATCATACATAGTGCAATTAAACAACACAAAAACACTCGCCTTTGAATACTCAAACGACAGTTAACTTTGAGAGCTATACCACACTTGGACGCCACGGTGCGGTGGCGCAGCCAGATAGCGTCGCGAACAAAACGTATGGTTGGCTGCGTACCCAAGCTGACGCCTATAGGTAGCCCACCCACTATATACCTTTAGTTGGCAGCGCGACCTGACGTCACCATGGCTTCCCGGTGAGGTATGGCCCGTAAGACATTCTGAAAGTCTTCCAGTAGCTGCAAAGCATCTTTCAGTGTTAGAGACAACTTAAACGTTGGGAGAGCTTGGCCTTAAGTTTATTAATTGACTTCACAGGGACAACATAGCCTCGATGTACTATGACGTGCGTGAAAAGGTGGCAGCTGCTCGTTCTGAAGACGTATATGTGCGCTCATGTCACTGTAAGAGTCCATGTAAAAGTCAACAGTGCGATAGAGGTCTGTATTACTAGTTGGCTAGTCGTATTCCAATAAAGTGTGCGATTTTTATTCATCTTATTTTCATTTTTTTAGGTCCTGTCCTACAGTGGGAAAGCGGCGATTGTCCTGCACCTGTATCGTAAGTATACAATTCTTTTGGGTTTTAAATTCTAAATAGGAACAGAAAACATAATAGATAATATGAAACTATTATTTTTAGGACAACAACAAACGAGAGGCCCGGCACATCTAAAGAAAAGGCGAGCGAGCCTCCTCCGGCTCCTCAACCTTCTATTGCGCCATCATCATCCTCATTTATAACAGCCACCAACGACAAAGGCAGTGCATCTGAAGGTGGGTACATTAAATTAGTTGACGAAGCTGGCCAGGAGGCAGGGAAATTCTTTATAGATTCTTCTGGACTCCTTAATAATAATGCTTACGAAGTGGTCATACAACTTCGAAAGAAAAATAAAGCGCAACAAGAAAATATACCTAATGACAACACAGTGCTCAATCAGAATAAACAGTCTGGAAGGGAAATTAATAATAATAGTAGTAATGAAAAGAACCGGCCTGCCAGCCGTGAGATCGACGTAAACGAAGGGCAGGCAGCTTCTGACGGAGACATTCGCAATGTACGGGGCTACAAAAACGATGTTGATAAACAATCCACTAAGATTCCACCTCAACCCGATCCCACAACCGCAAATGACTATTCTGAAAAACCAAACATGCCTCCTGACAACAACGAAAAACATGACATTGAAACTAATACTGAAAGTGATGATATATGTTTTGTAAAACCAGATAATAAGAAAGATATATGTGAAAAAGGTATGCATACTGAAGGACCAAAAGTGGAACAACTCCCTAGACCGTCGACAACTACATACACACAAACCACCCTAAGCTCCCCGATTCACAGACCTGTCTTCTTTCACATGAGTTCCTCGACTTCCACTGCTTATATGAGTCCACCAGAAATGATTTTACCTAAATATTTAAGACATGATTGTGCCACCACTGAAGATGAAACATATGATCCAATACATACTATGGAACTAATTGGAAAAGAATACCGCGAAGAATTGGCTGACTGTATATGCCGAAAATGTATGCTCGCTGAAAAGGTGGGAAACAAAGTAAATGTACCAGCGAACTGTCGGAAGAAAAAATGTGAAAATATAGAAACTATGACACAAACAACTTCAGTAAATAATAGTCCTGAACGACAGAAACCTCATGATGGTCATAAAGAAAGAAATGTGCCTTGCAAAAGTGCACCAATTGACAAACCAAAATGCACACATAATCGTAGAAATGTTGATCATGTGAAAGGACATTGTCATAGAAACAAAAGACCTTCAGCGGAAAATTTTAACCTCGTCGGTATAGATTTGACTTCAAAAAATAGATACAAATTTACAAGTTCTTGTCGGGATAAAAAATCGGACCAAACTAGATTAAATCCAATTATTAGAGACTACGTGAATAAATTATTGGCTCTGAACAGAGAAGGGCTTAAAGCAGTTGAAGTAGCAGATCAAGAATGCAGCTCGGTGGGCACTCCAGGCAGCTCAATAATTAATGTACCATTTAATGTCGATGAAAGAAAATCCTCACTATTGAATACGATTTCCTTAGAACAAATAAAAAACCTGTTAAAACAGCAAATCATGGAGGAGCAACTAACAAAAAACATAAATTGCCCACAAAATTCATTTGTTTCTTCAGATGCTAATAATAAGAAAAATCTGAAATATTCTTCATCTCGAACATCCCGCAAAAAGCCTGTACACAAAGTAAAGTCCTTAAATATTTCCAAACACTTTCTAAAGCAAATTAAAACTGGACAAGAAAAGCCCAAAAAACCCCCACCGCAGTTATCGACGGAAGGAAAAAACAAACTGGCTGGGAGTCGTACAGTGAAAAAAACACGCAGCAAAAGTCCACCATCAACGAGACAGACTTATATGGAGCCATACTCCAGACTCAATGATTCTGAATCTACAGCGAAACATTCTAGAGGGATTGAAAGAATCAAAACACGCACCAAAACTAATTGTCCTAAAAAATCGAGAAACAAGCCAGATTTGAAGCGCCATCAAGCTACTGCAACCGATTCAACAGTTGATTCGGAGTCAACTGGACACTTCAACTCAACAGACGTTCCCGTAAGTATGTCAACGCAGACCACCCAAAACATGGATATTAACACTGATACAAACTTTATGAAATTGGCAGAAGATAAATTGCAAAACATGGAAAAAATTGCTGATCTGACTGAAAAGTGTACTAAAAGATTATCGAACCTTGCTAAAGTATTAGAGGAAGTACGAAAAAACAAATCACTGGCTTATAGTCAAATTTCATCTGCTGAATCAACTGACTCGCATTCTGATAAGCCAGTGGTAAGCCCTATTACCTTTGACGATGTTCCACAAAAGTTGGAAACTAAATCTCCGGAATCTATTCGGGATATACACTCGAACACACACAGTCGGGACACTGTCCAAAACGAATTACTGCAGTCAGAGCATATTAGTGTCTTGGCAGATATTCCCAAACCAGCTTTTAAAGCATCTGAGGCAAATTTACCACAGTGTCCAAAGTCTGTTGAAAAATTAGATTCGCCTCTACATGTATCTACAAATACGGCGGATGTGTTGGTTAAAAGTAGACCAAAACCACCACCGGCGTTATCTCGACTTAGTTTAAAACATGGACAAGAATACATCATTCCGCACGAACTATCAACTGTCATAGAAGTAGACTCCCCTATGAGTACGAAACACAAAAGTCAGTCAGCGCGCAACGATGCCAAAGAGGCTTCCAACAATTCTAACAGATCCTCCTCCGGGGACAAAAGTGTTGATGATAACAGGAAAAGTGAAGTTGGAAAAGAATCCACTGTAAACCCTGACCTTCTTCAAACTAAGACTCATTTATCAAAAATGTATAAATTTTCGTCAACCGAGTCGTCAGATGATTCTAAATTTCAAATGATAGACCTAAAACAGTTTAATGAGATAATGTTGGAGCCTTTTATTAGCATTCAAGAATATGCAAAACAATACAACATGGAACCACCGGATGAAGGTTCCAATCTGGATGATATACAGCGAGAAGATGCTATTAATGATGACATAAGTTCTTTACATTCAGATGGTAGTTTACCAGATGTAATAGCAGAATTATTGAAACGAAATATTATTACTGAACCATTCAAATTCGACACAGGCTCCAATGTTAACTCTACTACCATTTCTTCGGAATCTACGTTATCCATGTTAGCTTTGACAAAAGCACGCAGAGGTAGAAAGAGATCCAATGTTGTTTGTCTAAATAAGGAAAATATCGGCGAAACGTCTGATACTTTGAGCTTTTCTTCAAACCCAGACCTAGAAAATGCTTTTAAAAAACTTGGCATGGGCTGGGCATCCTCCACTTTGAAAAAGACTAAGGAGCGCTTAGCTTTATCGTCATCATCCAACACCTCTAGTTCTAGTTTATCTCAATTTAAAGCGAAAAGTTCCCATCAAGAAATACCAGCCCTAGTTACAGATTCTGTTTCATCTGTAGGGAATGTATGTAAAGGCACGCAGAATAAGAATACTGTAGACAATTCAAAAAATGCTGAACAACAAACTACATTCTCAAACTCAATGACCGTTAAAGATTTTTTGAGAAATGAATTAGCAAAGAAAATTACTTTCACAAATAAATCAAATGCTAATGATACTCAAGAAGAATTTGTTTCTTTGTTTGAGACGAAAATGCCTGAGGAAATGAAAGAATCGTCACAGGTAGATCGCGAGGAGCGCTCCGTAGACAGTGCGCGCAGCGGCGCTAACAGAGCGCGCACTTCCACCCCCGTACAGCTATTCAGGTCCTTGACCTACCGCTCGAGCTCCAGTTCGAACTTATCTAACGGCTTGTTCAGTAACGCCGATGACCTATCATCGGTTAAAATGACGTCAAATTCCATTAAAAATCATTCCACATCCGATAAGGATGACTTGACCATTCCTACCTTCAGTCTGCGATTGAAAAAGAGTTCCGACTGTAGTAAAAGTAGTTGAAGGTAAATTTGTTGCTTGTTAATATATTTATTAATGTGAAAAATAGAATGAAGAAAATATTTATGTATTATTGTAATGATGTTGTTTGGACATTATGTATATTTTAATAAATCAATATGAGTAAAATTTAATCAATTTTTATTTATTTTCTTCAAAAAATAGGTAAGTACAGCAAGCAAGGTAATGTACCACATTTATTTTTTTATTAATTTCACAATAACACTTCAACTATACACACCATTTCATAAGATCTTTCTTTACATAGGTATAATGACAGATTCATATAATATCGAGAGATTATTAAACAGATTTCTTAAAGATACCTTTAGTATATTTAAGTATATTATGAGAACACTTATTACTGTAGGTTTGTAGTTAAATAAACTTTGTAGAATGACAATTCATTACTTGAACTTTATAGAATGACAATTATCATCATCATCTGCCTAGCCTTTTCCCAGCTATGTTGGGGTTGGCTTCCAGCCTAACCGGATGCAATGACAATGACTTACATAATAATTCTAAAACATGTGTTGGATTGCTGGCAGCAAAAAAAGATCCTTTTTGTCAGAGATCCAAGAGAATACAAATTTAGACCAATGAAAGCTAATCACTATGTAATAACTTAACCAATAAATAACATGTTGTTACATGTAAATTAATACCTGCTAAATGATCACAGAACATAATTAGCTCCTAAACTATACTAGCTAGGGAAACTTGCAAAGTATTAACATGATATTAATATGAGAAAAGAATTTTTGAGATTATATTCTGAGATTTCCGATCATATAAGTACAGTATCTAAGTTTTAACAAAGTTTCCCTTAATAATTTAGCTAAATAATCTTTTTGATAGATTAATCTTTCTTCTTATCCTCCTTTAGTATATGGTCCCTCACAAGTGTGTATGCTAGACCTATTGTTAGTGCTGACACTACAGTGCCTTGGGCTGCCACTCGTAGCTGCATTAGGAACACACTGGTGCTCATTTTTCCCCTCGTCTTGTATTTGTATGCTCCAAAACCACACACACCCAATAACCCTATGATACCTGAAACAGTTAAAATTGTATTAGTTGTAAAACTTGAGAAGGTATGTCTAGGCTTTTTTTCTCAATGATTGTCTTGGTGCTTAGGTAGAGGTGCTGACGTTAGATGTAAATGCACTCATTCAATATAATTATCACCTGCATAATTTTAGAAAGAACATATGGTTGCCTGGAAGAGATCGCAGAAAGCAATAAGGCGGCCCATTGTATGTTTTGTTGTGTTAAATGTATTTTTTGGTATACAATAAAGTATTTATATATAAAATGGTTGAATTAATGAACTTTTTCTTACATTGATGCCTTACCTATTATCATAAAAGGTGAGTCTTTAGACTTCCGTGCTAGCCTGTCTGATTGAGATTCATCTCTGTAGTCAAATATTTGCTGTGGGTTAGACATTGTGCACCTGAAACATTAAATACATAACATTCAACCAAAATAAAGGGACAGGAAAGAAAAATTCCACATAGGTATTTTTCCATCCTAAATTGGGTAGGTAAATATTCCCCTGATTTGTTACTGTAATTTATGATACAGCATCCTGAACATAAAGGGAATCAATTCATATTATTTTGGCTCTAGCTTGACAAGATTAGTAATTAATTAATAAATGGTAGTTATTCTTATCAAAGGTCACAGCTGAGATCTTGATGATCTCCAAGACTTATCTGCTAATAATTCTACTCACAAAATTATATAACTTAAAACATTTTACACATAATATATTGCATCACAATTACACATGGACACTTACACACAGTGTGACAGCTACTGCTACTGTAGGTATTGAAAGAAAAATCCTGACTCAATGTTCTCGTTCTCGCTCACCGCTGTTCACGTGAAATCTTTTTCTGTCTCTACTGATTTTGATCAATGGAAAAGGATGAAACATCAATATAGTGATCACAGTGTGACGTAGTTCAGAGTGAAAAATTTCCAACTACGTAACCGTCAAACTGGTGAAGGTCACGACTGTCAAACTGCAATACGTCACTTGACATTGACATTTCTAAATCAACCAAATGCTATGGAAATTACGAAATTACGTTTGTCATTTACAGCTGACTGGATGTTAAATAAAAAAGACTTACGTACTTAATTAGTAAGATGGACTGTCCACAACTCCACGTCAAAGCGCGTCGCGTACTAAAGTTACCTATTCATAAATATGAATCACATATTTGTTCGAAACATCAATGCTGCAGTCTGCATAGAGTTATAGTTTCCCATGTAGGGACTTGCTTTCAATTTTCATTGACTTACCCTTTCTTATATTTACGTCGGAGAGAGAATTTGGCATGTGGTCTATCCTAAAATACCACAGTTATATAGTCATTTTAGGGACACGTGTAAGTTCTGCCGCTTAACGAGGCCATGGCAAATCGAATCAAATTAGTTGGCCCATAAATGCGCTACGCATGCATTTTACAAATTCTTTTGCGCCGGGATAATGCGCATGAATATAAGACATACGCGCAATACAATTGCACGTCAATGTCGTGGGTACGATTTATGAATGAACGTTATAGAATAGAATAGGTACTCTATAATTACATTATTACAGACAAATTTTATAAAGGGTGTCACAATGGGCCTTATCGTTAAGAGCGATCTTTTAAAGACAACCTTTGGATGGATTAAAAAGGGGAAGGAGAGACAAATAGTCTAATACTGTAGCAGGAGCGTAGCTACCGCTGTATCAGCCGTATCAATGATACGGGGCCTCCAAGCTACAGGAGCCCCCCGACGCGATGTGTGTAAGCAAAAATTCGTAAATTAATATCCAAAACCTAAAATTATTATTGATACATCGGGACTAACGGCTTAACGTGCTTTCCGAGGCACGGAGGGGTTTCGGTATGTTAACATGGTCACCCATCCACTGGCAAACCGCGGCAAGCATACTTTAACCTTCGATCGACCCGTGCGGCAGTTATTACTTAGCCACAAACCCTTATCTTTCAAGTCAGTATGCTATATCTTCTTAGCGTGTCGATAGTAATCTAAATGGACTCGGCCCAGAATTCGGTTAGCTGTTTGGCGCCATCACCAGCTCCATCAGTTCCTGTAACGTGCAACTGACAGGACACGCAGGACACGTTATTAAGTGTCCCATCGTTTGTGGAACAGCACCACATTTACACTCCAAGGTGGAGTCGTCTATGAATCTCCTGAATATATTTTCCTTGCTTCGGCCAACCTGGGTCCGGAGTCTGTTTAATGACTTCCAGGTTACCCAAGGTAACTCATGCCCAGGTCTTCGCCGAGTCGGGGGTGCGGCGAATGTACAAGTATCTCCCGGGGCCCCGACAGTGGTACTAGAAGGAACAGCGGGGTTTTAGTCGGTAGGAGTCTGACATAACCCTCCGTTCTTCCCAGACGGAGGGTGTCTAAGATTTCCAAAAAAAAAGAAAAAAATGTTTTTTTTTTATACAGGGCCCCTTTAAGACGAGCTACGCCCACTGTACTATAGGTAGTCTCTGGTATACCATTTACATAATTAATACAATAAATACATACATAAGTATATTATACTAATCTAAATAAATAGATTATTATTATTTTCCTTCATTCAAAACCTTTTGTAGTTACTTGAATCCACTGGACTAAAAGGAAGGGTAGTTTATAAAATAAATAGGTGTGAAATAGATTATAAAAACTATATTTTTGGTCCCAAAATCAAAGGCAAGACGTTAAGAAAACATGATAATATTATAAATAATTACTAAAAGCAAAACCTTACTTATTTTAATTTCTAGGTGTACTTAAACAAAAGCTTAAAAATAAGGTAAAAAACAAGTACACACAGTGAAACATCAAGCTATATATTTCCAGTTTTAGCTGACCTCTCATTGTATAGGCTTTTCGTACAATAAGAACTCAGCTTATACTGGAAATGTATAGCTTGATGTGTCACCGTGCGTACATAAATAGCAATATTAAAATAAGCGTTAGCTAGAGATACGATCACCAACAAAAGTCGATTAACCTAACATTTTATAACATCTCTTTTTTTCATGTCGTATAAATGGCAATTCGTTTTATTAACGATAAGTGTTAATCGACTTTTGTTGTCAAGTATACCTACCTACTTAGAAATTATTTTTTAATTAAGTACCTAAGTATAAAAATTGTGACATGTGATTCTGATTTATACTATGATAAGTAGGTAAATGGAAAATTGTATAGAATGTATTAGTATTTTCAATCTTTACAAAATAAATAAGACCCGAATCTGACAACACGGAACAGCGCGAACCAATACTTTGAAGTAAGTACGGGCTAGTGTCCGCAACTCCACAACAATGCGCGTATTTTGCGTACGGTATATATATAATTTAAGTACTTAATAGGAACATCGAATGACTCCCAGGCGCACAGCGTCCAATTTTTCGGGTTTCTCCTAACCATACCACTCTAAAGCTATAGGTATACCTAATAAAGCGCTTGTTAGCTGCCTCCACAAATAACACACATAAAAAATATAACACATCGGTCCATAATCCCGCGCTTAGAACAAGCTAAAAACCATGTTGCGTCTACTGTTTTTGTTTTTTATACACGACATGTTTTGGACAAGTCTTAAACAAAACTTATTGTTAACAATATGTATCACAACTTTTAAACGCGGGGTGTAAACGCGGGGTTTCTCATTTAATTCGGTGGTAATTCCGGCTAAGTGACTATGTGACCGGAAAAAATGCAAACAAAATACGTTCGAGACCGAGAATTCTGAGTATGAGCATTATAAGAGTACTAGGAGTAAAATCTTCTGACTTCAGCCAGTATCGACTCGTAAGACGACTCGTCGATGATAATGAACCGCTTGGCCCGTCTGCTGAAGTAGTAAATATCACCTGTGTAGATGTCGAACCACAACGCATGAATGTGGAGGTCGTGCTTCTCTAGTCGCTTCTTTAGCATTCCATAGGATGCCACATTTTGTAACTGTTGTAGAGTGTTCACCTGAAAAATCTTGCGTTTTTTTAATCGTAATTAGGTATCGCGCAGTGTAAAGATGAGGGGGAGTTCGAATTAGTTTTCCCTCTTGTTTCTTATAATATTATCGGATAACAGCCTAAAATCCCATCTCAAAGATTAATCCTTGAATCCAAATTAAAGTCCCCTATAATAATATAAACTTTCTCATAGTGACGATGGAAAAAAATGCGATGTCAGTCAGCAACTTTGCTATTAGACGATTACTGGTCTGCGAGGCCCAATATTAAAGTTTTGCAAGTAAAGTAACAGTAATGTGATAGTGCAAGCTTACCTGTGATAATTTGTCTTCTATGCAAAATCTGTTGTCTGGGTCTATATAGGCAACGAATTTTCGTTGCGGTGTTTCAGCCGTGAAAAGCATAGGCTTTGTAAAATCACCTTTCATTGCGAGGAATTTGTCCAAACTCGTGTGAGCATGCGTACACATCCACGATTTGAGGGGAGACAGTCTCCTTTGTTCCTAAAAAAATAAATACGAAATGTATAATTTAAATTTGAGACATTGTTTTTAATGATTGTCAGCAAATCTGCCACATTCCATTTTGTTGAAACAATGTTGTGCAACTTTGCTTCCCATAAATACAGGGATAGCCGATCTACACATGTTCCTCACACACACACACACACTCCCACTGCCATCCACAGAATCACCCTTATAAATTATTATGGAGATACTAACTATACTTGATTCCTCTTTACTTTTTAGCTTATACAGAAGATTCATCGCTTTACAGTCGCTGTGCCCACACACAATAATGTGTCGTATATCGTTCAATATACAACCAAGCTCCAAAGCGGCTGGCTCGCAACTGGTCATCTCGTCGACAAAGTACTGCGAGTGAGGTATTACATTTCCAGCGTTTCGCACTGAAAAGTGAGATTCTTATTTATTACGGAACTCCAGTTAAACTGCACTTCAACTCGGGTAATGTTATTTACAAACCAACAAACATATCGCCAACACTAGTCTCTGTGAATCTTGTCGGAATCATTCTACTGTCCATGCATGTGTAGAACACTGCTTTAGGCTGTGGTAGAAAACAAAATGCGCTAAATTAATACACAATAGATCTAATTCAGAATTCATCTAGCCAATCTCTGCAGAGGGCTTATTAATCAGACCTTGCATCACACCTCATAGGCATTAATACAGAATATTTATAGCCCTCAAAGGCCTCAGCAGTTTTTGCAACTAGTAAATCAGTAGGCATGCAGATGCAAATTTATAGGTAAGTATACAAATAATTTATTATTACAGGGATTGCAAATATTTACTACGGTACAAGGCTACAAGGTTTACAAATTACAAATTTTCTTTCATTTTGAACGCAACAATTTTTTTGTGAGGTTGGTATTGATTGATGACAAACTGCCAGGGCTGCCAGATTGTATAATTGGATACAAAAACTGTATAATTAGGTGACTGATTGTATCCTCTATGTATCCTGGATCCTCATGTATAATTGGATACGGTAAACCTAAATGTTATATTCATATTGAACTTCGTTGTTATAATCTGTGGGGATATATTTTGAGTTGACATTTGCCAATGTTGTCATAATAAGGAATGGATGCGTGCTAAGGATATGCATACTAAATAAATAAATCAATGTAGGTAAGTTCACACGATAAATACCTAATCATTATTGTGTATGTTTAGGATTTTTTTTATGGAGTGTATCCTGACATTCAATTTCGTATAATTTCAGAAACGGGCTGAACAATTTAAAATTATCTACTGGCAGCCCTGCAAACTGCTGCAAACGAACCTTACCTGTCATGTCACTGAGAGTGAAATTAAATGTCAAAATAAGTGTAATTTTGGTCAATATTTTGTTGAAGATATCGTAAATAATTGTATAAAACGCAAAGCAACAGTTATTAATTGATTTAAATTAGTGCAGTCATATTCCTATAATTTTTATTTGACAATTTAACCCCCTAGTAGCATTCAGAATAAAGGTCAGTACAAATTAAACTTACCGTAGGATGGTTTTTTACTTCTTGAAACTGTTTTACCATACTTGCACGATCTAAAACGCGATATCTCATAATACCTCTAAGTATTTTTTCCATGATTAGTATTGACACTGTCACATTAGCTTTTCACTGTTCTTAGAATCATACAAAATAGAGAAGCAAGGTTGCATGTGGTTAAACTAAGATTGACATCTGTGACCTTCATTAGCGAAGCTTATCGTGTCCGCAGCGACTTGTTTCACAGAGGTAATACTAAATTATTGTGGGTCAACGACTCAACGTAGGTACACACGACATTAACTATGTTATTGGTAGCAGATTTTACAAAGCGCGTGTTTTTCTTTATCAAAATGATTTAGATATGTATCGGTATACAAAACCGATACGCGAACCGCGTTCAATTGAATGTAGGTGATTCGACAACAATAGAAGAGTCTAAGAGCTATGTTGAATTATTTCAGCGCAATAAAATTACCATGTAAAATATTTTTACACTTTTGATATAATTTATTTTAGATGAATACCGAAACTATTGGTGATGTAGCAGGGAAGAATGAGAATGTTCCTCCAGAATTACCTATGAACCATCGGTTTCTGGAACCTGAGAAAGCGGTTAAAACACTCACAGATATGGCTATATGGGAGAAATCGGAAGCTTATATGGAATACACTGGCTTCATAGCTACCATGAATGAAGCTATAAAGGCTAAGCCATTAACAGTAGATTGCAAGATCTCAACAAATGTACAGAAACTACTAAATGTGCTCGAGTTAATTGATAAGCTCATAGAGGAATTTCCACCTATTGAGCAACCACAAAGATTTGGTAATGTTGCTTTCAGGAGCTGGCTCTCCAAACTTAAAATGAACAGTACATTGTATCTACAAGATTCTCTGCATCCCAGAATACACTTGGCTATACCTGAAGTCAAAGTTTATTTGGAAGAGAGTTTTGGTAACGCTACAAGAATTGACTATGGAACAGGTCATGAAATGGCCTTTGTCATGTTTCTCTGTTGTTTGTATAAAATAGGCCATTTAGTAGCTGAAGATAATGTGGCAGTAGTGTTCCTGATGTTCAATAAATATTTGACTATAGTAAGACGGTTGCAGAAGATATACAGAATGGAACCAGCTGGCAGTCACGGTGTGTGGAGCTTGGACGACTATCAATTCATACCTTTCATTTGGGGTAGCTCACAACTTATTGAACAGGCAAGAATATATCCACCAGCCAAGTTCTTGGAAGATGACATTATTGAGAAATATCATAGTGAATACATGTTTATATCATGTATTAAGCATATTAAGGAAGTGAAGAAAGGTCCCTTTGCAGAGCATTCAAATCAGTTGTGGAGCATAAGTGCAGTTGGCTCGTGGTCCAAAATCAATCAAGGGCTCACTAAAATGTACAAAAAGGAGGTTTTAGCAAAGTTTCCAGTGATCCAGCATGTTCTCTTTGGCTCTCTGCTCCCCATAAGGAGATTCCCTATCAGTCATTAGAGTCAAATACAGCTGAGAGTTGCGAGAAAATGAAGATTGGCAATATTTATGCACTACTTAAAGTGGAAATATTGGGAATGAACAGACTGTCACAACAAGTGGAGCAAAAGTTTACAAAATTATAAGATGGCACTTGTTTCAGTAATTTAATGTTGTTTTATTTGTGTATCCAACCATATTAATGCACTGCTACTGCCTTATGACTTTTGTCTTGAATTTGATGTGTATATATTGGTATAAAAATGTCAGTATTGTGATTTGTGTAATTTAAAAAGAGTTTTTGTGTCTAATACTTAGTTAATTGCCTAATTTTTATGATATCAACATGGATATAGTCATAGGTGGCCAAATGGGCGGGTAAGCTGGCTGGAGTTATCCGATTGACGTCAGAAATCTTATCAGATATTTTTTTGGAATTCAGTTTGTTTTCCTGATTTCTCGCTTCTTTATCTATGTGTATAATTTATGTAGTATTCTTTGCGAACAAATACCTTGACCTGTGCACTCCTTAAGTAAATTGAAACACACAGTTTTTCAGTAGATAACAGTTTTACAAACCTAATAAGTAATAGTTGAACAATGTAGTACAGGTACTTGCCCACGTATACACGTACTTTTCCCAGCCTCATTATAATAATTATTATGATTGATTATCATGTCTACGTACATTTACTATTGTTTTCGCTTTGCGCATTAAGTTTACTATATTATGTCATGTGATACAATTATTATTGATTAACTTTGTCGTTAATTTTAGCATTTAAATATAATATCTTGTCATTTGTTGAAAATAAAAATACTTATGAAATATCTGTTCTATTTTTTTTCTACTTTTATACCCATATTCGTTTCTGTGATTCTTGTATCGTCGCATCCCATCATCTGCTCGAACTGTTACTCCGTTTTCGCTTAGCGATCTTTCGGACTTTTTTTGTTTTTGCTCGGCTCCTAAGGGCCATAGCGTGATCTTAATTAGCCTATAGCTTTCCTCAAGAATTGGGCTATCAAATACATGTAGATTTTTTCAAATGCCACTGGTAGTTTCAGAGATTAGCGCGTTTATACAAACTAGCTTTATTATTAGTATAGATTTGGGAGGACCCTACTGGCTTAAAAAGTAAAATAATAATTCAAATACATCATACAATAATATCCGTTTATTAAAGCTTAAATTAACACAGTCATTCACATTTAAATAAATAAAACCGTTGCTACATATAGGTACGGAGCAGGAGTTTAAAAAAAGGATGCATTGGTACCTACATAATCTCATCATTTACGCTCGGATACCCATCATTCATAACCTTTATCTAATATCGACCCAGAGCTCATAATTTCCCCAATCTCCTTTATGAAAACTTATTTGCCGCCGTATCACCGACCTTCGACGTCGTAATCTTTCGGATGCCCACGATAGTAACCAAAATTGGTATCGTCGTATATATACGATCGAGCCAGCGACCATATAACCGGTCGCTGGATCGAGCAGATAGCTCGTTATAAAATATACTAATTAGGTTTATGACGCCTCTACAAGCAGGTAAGCAGCACTAAATAAAATAAAAATGTTTATTTCAATTACACATCCATATACATTCAAATGTATTACCGTTTCTACTATTGTTATCTATAAGTAAAACCACTTGTATAGCTTGTATTTACTTTCAATACCTACTTACATGGAGTGTTGAATAAACTTACGTTACGTTTCTGGATGCCGACTGCCTACATTGAATGCCACTATAGAAATATAAAATTCTTTCATATATCTATGAAGGACACTAAACGAGACACAATAAAAGTTTTATTGTTATTACGTCTGGGGGCGTGGGCGTTTAGTGTCCCGCAAATTGTAACATCCTACAGCGATCGATGTCTTTCCAGGCGCGGTCGCAGCTCAAGATTTTGGTGGGGGTCACCAAGTAGTAAGGCAAGTAAATCTTGCAGACTCGACAGTCGACAGCATGAATGACTGGGGGGGGGGTTCACAATCGGACCGCGCCTGTGTCTTTCGACCAGGTACATAATATCTCGATTAAAGAATAACACCGTTAGCGTTCGGCGGTTTCACATAAAGCTACAGTGACATGAGTTGCAAGATTAGGCCATCTAAATACTTAATTATTCTACAACTAATCACTCGTACTTAATGCTCGTTAGATTTCGGTAATATGGCGAGGTTTTCTTTAGGTTTGTTGAAGTGGTTGTTGTATAGCGTGTAGATCATGCCCGCGCAGAGGGCGCCGACGGCGGTGCCTTGTGCGATCACTCGGAACTGCATGAGGAAGACGCTGGTGCTCATCGTGCCGCGGTTCTTGTACGCCCAGCCGCCATAGCCTACCGCTCCCGCGCAGCCGGCAATAGCTGCGAAATAAACAATAACATGGTAAGTGGCAAGAAAACAAATTATGAACAGCTAGGTTTGGTTTTTACTAAATCAAAATAGCGGATTTTAGACGTCAATAAGTAAGGATCTAAAAAAAGTAGTACCATCCATATCGGATGTGGGACACTTGCGTGAAAGACACTTGCGCGAACTCACTTTCGCGAAAAGACATTTTTGCGAACGGACTTTTGCGCGAAGGGACATTTCCGCGAATGGTCTTTTGCGCAAAAGACACTTGCGCGAATCCAATTGCGCGAAAGACACTTGCGCGAAGAGACAAATTTTTCGAATTCAAATTTTTCGTCATGGGTATCATTTTAACTGGTGAATTGTGGCCGTACTATATACTCCTGCTCAACCCTTTGAAAGAATACATGCGTGATGTTATGAAGAAAACTCATTTCCTCAACTTTGTCGCGCAACTGTCTCTTCGCGCAAGTGGATTCGCGCAGGTGACCTTCGCAGAAGTGTCTTTCGCGCAAAAGACCATTCCCGTAAATATCTTTTCGCGCAAATGTCCCTTCGCGCAAAAGTCCATTCGCGGAAATGTCTTTTCGCGCAAATGTCCATTCGTGGAAATGTCTTTTCGCGCAAGTGGGTTCGCGCAAGTGTCTTTCGCGGAAATGTCTTTTGCGCAAGTGTCCTGCTACCATGTCCATGTGGGCTACGTATCAAAATATAGGGCTTTGAGGAGGCGATTCCAAAAAATAATATAAAAAGGTGGAAAAAAGTTCAAAATACCCGACTGTAACTAAAAAGTTCAAAACAAGCTCACTTTCAAGTAGAAATATACATCAAATCTGAGATTGAACAATAATTGCCACCAAATGCGACAGATTGCTTGAAAAGTGAACTTGTTTTGAACTTTATAGTCACACTAGCTGCGCCCCGCGGTTTCTCCCCCATAAGTTTCGTTCCCGTGGGAATATCGGGATAAAAAGTATCCTATATATGTTAATCCTGGTTATATAAACCATCTGTAAGCCAAATTTCATCTAAATCAGCACCCTAATTGCGTAACACACGATCAATCGGAATCGGTTTCATTTTGACAGTTCAACAACATTTATTGCGTTATTTAGGTACCTACGTGTTGAGCAGACAAATTTTTCGAACATAATTAGGTATATGAAGCAATGGATTAGCAGTTTGCTTCAAAATGATTCAGATTCCGATTGATCGTGTGATACGCAATTAGGGTGCCGTTCAGTAGTTTTTGCGTGAAAGAGTAACAAACATCCACCCATCCATATTATCATCTACTCGTATTAGTATTACAGTAATAGAATTACAGTGGGTATTATCTTACAGTATTTTTATTATCTTTGTTTAAGGGCTAGCGGGCTCGACTGTACTTATGATATCATTCAACTTCGATCAACAATCATTCAAGTTGGTATTGTTGATCGAAGTCATTCAATCACTGTCAATCTGTCTAGAAGCCAGCCTCATCAATACTTGTTAGATACGGGACACGGGACAAGTGAAACTCTCGCTGGCTGTAAACGCACTGTCGTTTATTTGAACACAAACATGCAACCGTTACAAGTACAAGTATGCGGGGTGAGGCGCGCGGGTGTGCGCGGGCGATCGCGGACCGATGTCTCGCTCTCGCTCGGCCACGTTGCAGGGCGCGTTACCTATGCTTGTACACAACATCTCCCCACCCTATTCTGACAAGCCCACTTATGAAGAATATGAATTATTAAGAATAATAAAATAATAAAAATAAAATATAAACGTAGCAGAAACAAGAATGTAGGTAGTACACAATTTACACAATATACATGACATTTTTATAATTAATTAAGTTAGTACGTGTGACACATAATAATTATTATTAACTAGGTAGGTATCTTATAACTAATCATTTTCCTAACGCGAGGCTTCTATAGTTAACCCTTGGGATATTGCGCAACATTCTATCGGGATGTTGGGACGCCACTGGCGGCGGTGGTGAGGAACCATTCGTTGTACTTGCACCCTGTACCCCCTCCCCCGCGGAGTCGACTTGAAAAGCGGGTTGGGGACTCGGTGATGTTGATCGTGACGTGGTGCCGTCATCGTCACCTGAATTGTCCACTTCGCCAATATCCCAAGATTGTTGTGAGTTAGCGTAGCCCTTATAAAATACAATTTGATTTTTGTGTTTTTTCACTACACTTCCTGTTAGGTGGTCGTTAATCAAATAGACCACCTTACCAATTTTGTCTGTGATTGTACCTCTGCACCACGTAAACTTGTCTTTATTCAAAAATTTTTTGTATAACACTTCGTTTCCGCATTTAAAAGTCTGCTCATTTTTGCCGCCGTTGTATTTACTCTGCAAACACTGTTTTGATTTTACTGAAGTGTCCAATGACGTGTCTGAGGGTGACAACGGTTTTGGCGACAGCATATCCAAGCGTGTTCTTAGTTTGCGTCCAAACACTAATTGTGCCGGAGAGAACCCTGTGACAGAATGTATCGAGTTTCGGTAATCAAAAAGATATCTTAACAGCCTGACCCTACTCTCTTTCTGACTTTGACTAGAGAGGATACACGATTTTATACCCTTTTTTGCAATCTTCACAAAACTTTCAGCCTGACCATTGCTCGTGGGACTATATGCCGGTGACGTCACGTGGTTAATCCCGTTTATTGTACAAAACCGTTTAAAGTCGTGTGACGTGAAAGCCGTGCCATTATCGCTAACAATTGTGTTGGGTAGCCCAAATCTAGAAACAAACTCGCAAAGTTTTTCTACTGTGGCTGATGAGGTCGTTGTACCGCACATATCGTAAACTTCCACCCATTTAGTGTACGCATCTACCACTATTAAATAATGCTTATTATCTATGGGACCTAAAAAGTCTATGTGTAACCTGTGAAAGGGTTGGGGTGGATATTGCCACGGCGCGAGTGGGGCACGTGGGGGGGTTGGTCGTAAGTGTATGCATACAGTACAGGAGTTAATCATAGTTTCGATCTCATTGTCAATACCCGGAAACCAAAAACGGGAACGAGCTTCGGCCTTTGTTTTTACAATTCCTAGGTGGGAAGTGTGAAGTTCGTTTAATATTTTAATTTTAAGACTTTCGGGCAAAACTACTTTATGCCCTCTCATGACACAGCCCTCTTCATATGATAATTGATTTTTGCATGCATGAAAAGGTTTTAATTTTATATCAGTCATGCTCCTAGGCCAACCCTTAGAAATAAAATCGATCACTTTTAACAAGTTAATATCCCTGCTAGTTTCCCTGCGCAATTCGTCTAGTGTGACCGGCATGTGACCATCTATAACGAAATGAACGTACGATGCGCGGTCAATGGGAGCGGCAGCGGCAGCAGCGTGCTGTGTACTGTCCCCGCACTCCCCGCCCCCGGGTTCACTGTCCGCCGTCGCTGCCCGCGACTGCGGCCCGTCGCCCGCGCCGTCGGGGAGACTGGCGCGGGACAAATAATCCGCGCAGTTATTCTCGCTACGAACGTATTCGATTTTATAATTATATGCACTAAGGAACAACGCGTATCTCTGTAATCGGTTTGCCGACACCTCTGGTATACCTTTGTATGGCCCAAATATAGAGATTAAAGGTTTGTGGTCGGTGCGAAGGATAAACGGGTCTGATTTACCGTACAGATACTGATGGAACCTTCGAACTCCGAAAATAATTGCAGTTGCCTCCTTCTGTATCTGGGAATATCGTTTTTCAGCCGTGTTAAGAGTGCGGGATGCAAACGAAATAGGACGCTCGAATCCGTCCTTGTCAATTTGCGACAATATCGCACCTAACCCATTTGGTGAAGCGTCCACAGTGAGGATTATCTTTGCGTTAGGGTCGAAATGTGCTAACACTTGGTCTGACGTTAATTGTTTTTTTATTTCGACGAACGCTTTTTGACATTCGTCGGTCCAATTCCAATTAACCCCTTTCTTTAAAAGATCATATAAGGGACTGAGAATTTCGGACGCCCTCGGTACGAAATTACGGTAATAATTCACTAACCCTAAAAATGATTGAAGTTTACCTACATCCGTAGGCATCGGGGATTTCTTAATTGCTATTACCTTATCCGATGATTTTTTGAGCCCGTCTTTGTTTATTACGTACCCTAAATAACTGATTTCATTTTTGAAAAATTCGCATTTCTCTTTTTGCAAGGTCAGTCCTGCGTCTTGTAGCCTCTGTAACACTTCAGTTAGCCTTTGTAGGTGTAGCCCGGGTCCGTCAGCTGTTACCAGGACGTCATCTAATAGACATAACACACCGTCCATGCCTGATAATATGCTTTCCATAGCGCGCTGAAAAATAGACGGTGCGCTCGTTAACCCAAACACCATACGTGTATATTGAAACAACCCGCGGTGCGTATTTATGCACGTAATTTTTTGCGAATCCTTGTCTAAAACAAATTGGTTATAGGCCATGGACAGATCTAACTTTGAGAATTGCTGTCCTCCGTGTAACTTCGAAAATAATTCGTGGACCGTAGGTAACGGGTATTGTTCTACAACTAATTGTTTATTTATAGTTACGGAATAGTCTGCACACAGCCTTACGCTCCCATTGCGTTTTAATACTGGCACTACGGGTGATGCATACTCAGAGTGATCGACCTGCTGTAATATACCTAAATTTACTAAACGGACAATCTCTTTATCTACCTTGTCTCGTAATGCAAATGCGATTGGACGTGCCTTGAAAAACATTGGTTTTGCATCATCTTTTAACCTTAATTTGACTTCGAACTTCGTAAATTTACCTAGTTTATCTGAAAATACGTCTTTGAATCTACTATGTAAGTTATCGACTGTATTTGCTTCATTGTTTATAAAATTACAGGGCGCTAATTTTAGTTTAAATAGGGACAAAAAATCTCTACCGAGCAACGGAGGCCCTTCGCTACGCACCACGTACACATCCAGTGTGTGTGTACTCTGCCTATAAGTGATAGGTACGCGAATTATGCCTAAACAAACGATACTAGTGCCCGTGTAGGTTAACAACCTTTTCTTAGGGGGCAACAAAGGCAGGCTGCTAAAATGTCTGTTGCAACAATCCTCTGAAATGACTGTGACTGCGGATCCACTATCTATTTCGAACCTCATTTGTGAGCCGTTGATAGACACGATTTCTGTCATAGGTTCCCCCCGTTCTGACACGATATTACGTAAAAACTCACCATCGTCGTTTTCCTCCGCCACGTCACCGGACACAACACGTTTCACTTTGCACACTCTACGCAAATGTCCCTTTTTATTACACTTCCTACACGTAAAGTTCGCGAACCGGCACTGGGATGACGGATGGTTATTTCGACCGCACACGGAACATTTCTCCTTGACCGGTTCCTTCTCTGGAGCCGTACTCGTACCCTGCACCTTGAACACTACCTGTTCTTGCTGTGTTGATGGTGACGCTGTCGTTGATGCGGAGGCGCCTGCCCGCGCACATCGGATGCTCTGCGCCAACTCCACTGCCTTTGCCAGGGTCAAAGTATCCGTATCCTTCGCGAAGAGTTTGTCCCTCTCGGGACCCGCCGACATACCCATTACAAAGCGGTCTCGAAGAGCTTCTTCTACATTGGCGAACTTGCAGTGTTTCGTGAGGCCGCGCAGTCTTGCCGCCCACTGCGCATGCGTCTCACTCGCTTGTTGCGTTGCCGCGTAAAATGCGTATCTTTCTCCGAATCCACACTTTTTCGGCGAAAAGTGAGCATTTAGTAGCTCCAAAATGTCTTCGAATGGCACCTCCTCCAGCTGTTTAGGCAAAGCCAAGTCGGCTGTGAGCTGGTAGGTACCATCCGTGAGTGCGCTCAGCAGGATCGCTCGCCTTCTTGAACCCGTAGCATCGTTTTTTTCAGAGATGTCGTTTGCTATAAACCACTGCCGCAGGCGACTTTTATACGCCTTCCATTCGTGCACTGTGTGGTCAAAGTTATTTAAAATCCCGAAATTAAACTGAGCCATTGTTTTGTGTTAAAGCGTAAGCGTGGGTTGCTCACGTCGTCGCCACTGTTAGATACGGGACACGGGACAAGTGAAACTCTCGCTGGCTGTAAACGCACTGTCGTTTATTTGAACACAAACATGCAACCGTTACAAGTACAAGTATGCGGGGTGAGGCGCGCGGGTGTGCGCGGGCGATCGCGGACCGATGTCTCGCTCTCGCTCGGCCACGTTGCAGGGCGCGTTACCTATGCTTGTACACAACAATACTGTATCGTGTGTAACACACGCATGAATTTGATTTACAAGAGGGATACGTTTTCAAGAGATTTTCCTTGTTTTCCTTGCGTCCATCCTTCCTTCCTTAAAAGTATTTATACTGTAATGTTAATTACCAGGAAACTTGTAGTAGGACAACCACTTTTGCATCGTTAGACTTGGGGCTACATAATATCAGGTAGTGGTTGCAAATCACGAGTGCACGTCAGAGACTTTTATTTCATTCATATAAGGTTTAAATTGCAATGATTGATTTTACATACAAGCTTAGGAAACCACCTAAGCTAGGCATCGATGGTCGTCTTGCTAAGACTAGACTGTGCCATATGGTCAACAACTCTCGACGACGTTAGGTAGGTATTTACCTACCCACCACCCTACTTCCTGTGAACGTAGTTGATCGTAAAACTTCTCGTACTTAATTTAAAACGTTCAAAATCTAGTCGCAATGTCATCTCGCCGAAAAACAAATGACAAAAATGTAGGGAAATTAGAGGTAAGTATTTTTGAAGACTGAGATCAGACTGTGAACGTTCTTAAAATTACGAGAATCACCCCCCCTCTTTTCGCCACTGCCCACTCGGTACCTACCTATTCCCCTATAGGTAATGGCATGGTCTACATACCTATGATCATAAAGGGAGATTCCTTAGTTTTGCGCGCCAGCTTCTCGCCCTGGCTCTCGTCATGGTAGTCGAACACTGGTTTTTCCTGCGACATGTCTGCGTCTGAAATGAAGGTTTCATTCTCGTCATTGGTTTTATGACGTCAATCCGTCATGTTTTTAAAAACGAGTTTTCGAAAAGATACAACTGCACAATGACCTAAATCCATAGATTATATTTGTGCAACTACCATTTCCACTGCTGTTTTTTGAGTTTTGTTACACTTAACTTTCGGGCTTATAAACAGCTTTCTGCGTGTAAAACTAAGTTGGACATGGTCTCTTCAACCGTAAGTAGTTACTGGCTATTGCAGTTATAATAAGCTAATTGGGTTTGTGATTGCAGATTTTGCATCCTTGCTTTAAATGCTTGCAAAGGCGTCTCGCTGCCTTGGTTTCCTCGCGGGAAATTAACTTGATGGTACTTCTTCTTGCTATTGTACCTATTATTTGTCTACCCCAAATTGACTCCCGCAACTATAAAGATGCCTCTTGGAAAAGCACAAGGTGTTTCTCATTGACGACTTTCCTTCTTTTCTACTTAGAAAACTCACGATAAGCAGGTGGAGAAGAATGAGTGTCTACGTGAGCCTTATCGGACACGGGCAAGGTGTATATCAGTTTGTGATAAGTCTGCGTTAAGGAAACGATTCTACCTACTCATATCTAATCGGCAAATATAAATTGTGCTGTAACATATACTGTAACCTACATAAAGTGTCTAGAACTTGAGCGTACAAGACCTACGAGAGACCTACACTGTTGTGTTAGCGGTAGGACTAGGATAGGACCTAGACTAGTCCTACCCATGGGTGTTTGGTTTGACCTGTGAAGCTATGACTAGTACCAAGAAGACTAGGATCCAACTCCCAAACAGAGTTTTGGTATTTTATGACACACTACGTTCTAAAGAAAACAGATGACTGCATCATTTTTAGCTACCGATTTGATAAATTGATAGACGTGCGTCTATTTTAAACCAGCAGTAACGTTCATACATAACATGTTTCACTAGTTTCACGGTCGTCTACGTTTAGTCGACGTTTTCACAACATTTGATCATTTTCCTGTATAAGTACCTAAATACAAAATAGTTTATTTACTGAGTTGCCACAGTAGCTACCTTGTACACACACATTAGTTACATGGGATATCTTATCATTTTACCATCACCCTTTTCAATTAATATTACACAATTAGCGTTGCCAGGCGTCCGGATAAAGCCGGACATAGGTAGGCTTTTTGATTGCGTGTCCGGCCAAAATAAACTTTTACATTTCGCAAACGAGCGAGCGCCGATGACTGATTATGATAATAATCAAAAAAAGCTTGATTTTACATACAATTTTTTTGTCGTACCTATACCTACTGGCTGGTCTGTCCGGCTATTAGGTTTGGCGACCTGGTAACCCTTAACACAATACAGGACTTGAGGGAGGCCTTTACCCAGCAGTGGGAACAAAAAAAAAACTATTCCACAATAGGTAGGTACCTATGTATTATGGCAACGTCACGATCTGATAGTAAAACATGATGTAGTAGTGCCGGTTTTCGGTCGTTAGATATGTACATAATTGACGTAATTGTGAAAATATTTAAAACAAATAATTAACTCATCTTATGACCACATATACTTATCACTAACAATAAGTTTACACACCGATGTTATAAATTAAAATGACCAAGAATAGAATACCTAAAAAAAAGATTGCGTCACAATTCACAGTTTAACACAAACGATAACTAACCTTGTTACAAATCAAGGACACGGAATTAAAGCACTAGATATCACCACGACACCTACTCGTGCCGAGTCTGTCGACTGAATGAGCTCGACAAGCAACACTGAACTGAACACTGCGATGATATCACTAAGACTATTGCCACCGGGGATTCACACGGTGCAGGAAAACAAATACAAACAATGGGTAGTACAATCCTATCAATGAATTATCCTATTGTACCGTTACTTATAATTAATACACTTTCTATCACGTACCTTGAATGTAACTGTGGTAAGGCTGGAGTCTCACTGTAGTCTGCGTCGTCGAATGCCCGAATTCCGTTCACGTCGCGTGTGCAGATAACGTGCGCACACTGGCAAGACGTGTGCATATAGCACACGACTTACTCTTAGTGTGCGCACGTTCGTGATCCAGCTAAAAGCGTTGCTAGGATGACAGGAGTCTGGTTATTTTGCGAACTCTATATTTTCCTTCTTTCGAAAGCAGAGAGGATTCAGAACCTAACGAACGAACGTAGATAACAATCATGTTGTTTGTGTAACAAACAAGTATATGGAATAATTCGTGTGGGAAGGTCACATTGCTATGATATAGTGATTTTTCTTAGCCGAGACCTTGAAGCGGAGGGGAATCGAGTTCGCAGCTGACGCGAGGTTTTTATTGCTTTTGGATACCATCAACGTTGATTTATTAATCTCAGCTCACTAATATCCGAATAGAATGCCCAGTTCAAATATTGTTCTAGAGTGGTAGAATTTCTATCTACCTATGTACAAAACCACATTTGCATTTTTTTGTTAACTCTACGCTCTTTCCCTTAAGAGGCTTAGAAGATATACCAAATGCTCATTCCACAGTCCATTGTGTCGAGCCTGAATGAAGATCAAAGTATATTTGTTATTAATTATTGAATGATCACATCTAAATAATTTAATTTTTCAATTGTTTAATAATGTAGGTTGTAGGCAAAGCCTAGGTAGGTGTTACTGACTACAATCAGTACCTACCTACCTAGTCATCTCGAGTGTTTATAAATAATGAAAGAATTCAAGCCGTCGTTATTGTGTCATGCCGAAGTCCCGAGTGTCCTAACTTTATCAATGAGACATCATGGAGTGAAACATAGAAATGTAATACATATAACTAGTAACTACTTGTCTTTGTGATAATAATTAACGATAACAAGGGCGTAGCAGTAGAAAATTGCGCCTAGGGCATGCACCATAGTTGCGCCCGCCCCTTCGTAAATTATAATATTATAAAAAACAGATAGGTAAGTACACTAAATATTAGTCATAAATCTTACTAACAAAACTTTTTTTTACAAAATAAAACATCCGACTTTTTCGTTTTTTGACACCGACTTCCAAATAAAAGAAAAAAAAGTTATTCGAAATAAAAGTAATTTTTCACTTTGTAGTGTTTTTTTGTACCTACCTACTTAATCAAGTTTATATTTTTTACTTTTTAGTTAACATACACTGATTATTTATTTTTACAAGCTAACAATAAAATATATAGGTATACAATTAAATACAAGTATACCTATAATACAAAAAGATATACTTATAAAAAGGCAGCTCATTGGGCATAAAAAAATTCGTCCGCATCGCTGTCAATGGGACAAGTGCCCAAAAGGCTGGCAGCATTACTACGTTGGATTGCAATGCTGATTCTTTGGGCTAAAAACAGGCCAGCCTTCTGGTCACCTGAAGAGTCAACCAACCACTTGGCGATGTCCCGAAATATTCGATGAACACTTGGACCCCAAGGCCCTAGTGTTGCAAGTGTTGCAACCCCAAACGGTCAAACATATAGCTCCCAATAAGGTACCTAGTTATATTTGCGCCGTTTGAGGCCGCTCCTGCAGCAGCCACCCCAGCACAGCCCACCGTGCTAGGATGATGGGATGGCGCGAGGGTGTCGACACAGGTTACATCCCACACCAAAGGCCTCAACCAACCACTTGGCGATGTCCCGAAATATTCGATGAGCACTTGGACCCCAAGGCCCTAGTGTTGCAACCCCAAACGGTCAAACATATAGCTCCCAATAAGGTTGTTATATTTGCGCGGTTTGAGCTTTTCTGCTCCTGCAGCAGCCACCCCAGCACAGCCCACCGTGCTAGGAAGATGGGATGGCGCGAGGGTGTCGACACAGGTTGCATCCCACACCAAAGGCCTACCTAACTTCGAAGGCATTATGGTCATTCCATCGGGCCTTTTTCCATAGTCGCGTGCCAAGCTATTGGGTTCTAAAACAGCTGGCACCCCGGAGGAGACAAGAGCCCGACGGATGATGTCGTTAATGCTGGCGTGCCTTGCCATCCGTCCAGCGCTCTTGCTGCAGGATAGGCTATGGTGTCCGAGGCAGTCGACTGCTTCACCGCATTGACAGCGATGTGGAGCTCCGCAAGGAGCGCCCAAACGCAAACGTGTAGCGAGCCGGAATGTGGTGTCTCCCAGCATAGTGCCTATATTGGGTGATGGTAGCGCCTGAAGCCTGAGGCTCGACTCCCATTCACCCATAGCCAGCAGGCGGGCACGCTCAGCAGTATTGGTGGACGTATTAATAAGTTTATTCCGTACCAACCTGCAGAGTGGCTCATCCCACTGTCTCCGGGAAGACGGGTCCTCGGGCTGAACCGTGTCCGGGCAAGCCACTTTCCAGGCGTTCACTGCGTCGGTCAAACACGGCACTTCAGAGTCAACCTGAGCAGGAACTAAGATTCGTGTGGTTAACTTTTCGGTTGTGGATAAAAACCATCTATTAATTTTTAAGAAAAAAAAAAAAAAAAAAACTTTTCGGTGCTGTGGACCGAGGATAGGATTAGGAACGCCGCACAGTGGACGGAAAAACAAGCTTACCTTTCGGGATTTTTGAAAAATAAAATGTTTTACCTATTTGATAGTTTCAAGTACTTATACAGTTTTGTCGAGTACATTAAAACACTGAATAAATTAGTAGTTACGAGTTTTCTTTTTAAATCTATACCATACAAAATTACTATGTTTTTCAAATATGTATGAAAATGAAATTTGTTTTCCCCATAACTTTTTTTTGTCTTGTATTGTAAAGCTGAAACTTTTAGGTATTGTTGCCGAGCTTATACCAAAGCCACCTGACTTTTGGCCTTGACCCCGAACTGTCTCGATCAATAGATATGAATGAAATAAAAACGCATATTTGGACGATGTTGTGATACGCGGTAATGTACCTCCTTGTTTTTTGTTTTACTCCGCTGCTAATGGTGACGTTAAATAGCCTATAAGCCTTTCTCAAGAATTGGGCTATCTAATACAAAAAGCATTTTTCAAATCCGACTGGTACTTTCAGACATTAGCGCGTTCAAACAAACAAACTCTTCAGCTTTATTATTAGTAATATGTTTCAAAAGAACTTTAAAATTACATTTCCCTAAATTTATAGAGGGCGCATTTAAAACAATGAGTCGAAATTACAAAACGCAGAAAGTAAATATAAAAATCTTTTAATAGGCTTGTGGTTTAAAAATCAGCAACTATCGTTGCCGACTATACAATTGTGCAACATAAATATAACGGATACTTAGAACATAGTCTTGTATGCTGACTGTACTGCAATAAATACTATCATAGAATTTAAATGAACAGAAATAGACTGTCCATACGAACATTCTTAACAAACTATAACAGGTAAAAATATTTCTTTAGAATACAATTTCAGTATACGATAGAATACTAATACCCTACGTATTAGTATTTTATTAACAGATACTTACCTATTTGAGTATACATTTAAGCATTGAACATAAAAGCCAGAGATATAAAGTGTCGATAAAATGAGTTTTAAAACTTGTATGAGATCGTATTAACCACATCATGTACTGAAATTGTAATCCTAACACAATCACAGTTACATTACCTACACTTAGAGAAACGATGAAGCAGCAACTTTACTTTTAACATATATAGGTACATAAGTTATGAAGATATTGTGAATTGATTGGGCTGCTCTGAAGAAATTACGATAATTAGACCCCAGCGCTGACTAAAAACGAGTGCAGGGCAAAAGATTTTGACATTCAATTATAAACCTTTTTATTAGTATCATGAAGTTCAATGGAGAACGCGTGAGTGTGCTCGAGAATTTCAAAAAAGTATTACCTAAATATCGACCTCAGAGCCATCTGGTCCGATATCCATTTTTGCAATTTTTCAAGAGAGCGAAAATAAACATTGAATGAAAATAAATAATTGAAGATTAAGGAGAACACTGCTATAATTATAAATATAGTCGTGTTCTCCGTCTTCAGTGATCGTGTGTGTAATCTTCAAAATTATAGAACAATTATTAATTTTCAATGTTTATTATCGTTCTCCTGAAAAGTTGCCAAAAATGGATATCGGACTAGACGGCTCTGATGTCGAGAAATGTCTTTGTCGCACTTAATCAGACTGATTTAAAGTTTATTTTTCAATGTTTTCAGAAACATTTTACTCTGCGTTACTATTTGGTCCCCGGGGAGCCTCAGTAGCCCAATCCACCTAAAATAAGGCCCGATTTCACGTTGTATAAATCTAGTATTAACAGAGCTTCTTCAATTTATACAAAGCAAAATGCCAATTTTAACTACCTAAACAAGTTTGTACAAATATTATGGTTTAGCAATGATATTTTAACGAGTAAATAAGTTTGTGTTTCAGCTGAGATGAGAGCATTTCGTTAGAAAAATGAATAGTTACTACAATTTTAGTAGTATCACAGCTCCTTCTGGAAGAGTTCGTTTGGGGTAGTATCGTCATGCTGACTACCGTAATGTAGCTACATTAGTTTTGTAGGAATTGAAGGGAAATATTAATTTTACTTCCATTATTCAAGAAGTAGTTACTACAATCATATAAATTACGAGCACTAATGAAAAAATTCCACTATCTAAACTTGCGAACTAAGGCTACTTGCACACGGCCCACTTTCGATGATTCATAATTATTTTAAGGGCTCGTTATATAGCCGGCTAATCGCTAAAATTGAGTGGCCCATGTGCGAGTGCCTTAAGAGTTTGCAATAAACTACCAAGAAGTTAACTCTCATTATATTTATTACATATTAAGAATATGTATCAACTTAAAATAATTTTAATTGAATGTCAAGTTATTAAAAAAAAAAGTTTGATGTAAAGACAAAGTACGTCAAATACGTTGACATACAAGAAAACCACAGTTTGTGGCATAAATATATTAAAGCCAACAAATGTATTAGCTAAGTATTGTCTCCGTCCATTTGTTATAACGCGATTTTAAAGGCCACACCTCAATCACCACAGACTTAGTGACATTTCACTTGAAAGAATAAAAGTCACATACTATAGTTCGGCCATTTTGAATTACGTCGTTGGATTATAAACGTCAGTAACAAAACAATCGATACTACTACCTACATGACCACATCACTAGCGCGTTCCGTAAGCCTAATGGGCATTCCACCAGAGTACGGCACAAATGTTTCTTTCGGTGGACTCACTCAAGTAAACATTACACATGTGCTGCACTGTACGCTTACAAAAGTTACACACATCTTAGCCGGTGGAAACAGAGACTTTTGGCAGCTTTGATCTGCAGCTCAGCACATGCACTGTTGGAGTTCTACACAAAATGTTTGTGAACAAATGTGCCGAACACAATTTTGGTGGAATCGCGTCGTAACGAGTGCGAGCGAGACAGACTAGCAAAAAGATTTCGCCCATTTTCAAAACGACTCAATTATGATGGGGTTTAAAAATAATATAGCAACACGCCTGTATTTCCACAGAGAAGGAAACCAACCGCGCAACGCTGTGGCCTGTACCATCTTCTTAACACTTTGTGCTAAGGGCCAATTGCGCGGGCGCTTGTTTGTGTCACATATTTGTTTAGTTTTAGTTGTGAAATATCATGTTACACCAGTTACACGATATGTGTGGTTAACTGAATCAACAATATTATAAGATCCCTTGATTTGAGACCAGACAACAAATGAAATTGATTAAATTGACCTCTAGAATCTAGGTCAATCCATGGCAAAATTGGAGGAGTTAACAATACTAGAAATAGAGCTGATATTTTTAATTAAAAGCTTATTATATATGTATTTAAATTATATCTCTTAACTAATAACAGTTTTTGGGAATAATGAGTTCATTGTTTTAAAGAGTTTTCGTTTTGAAACTTTGGTATTTAAACTGAAATAAAATACCCATTTATTCAGAATGTTGTTAATCTTTTTACTGCAGCAGCAGTGAGTATGATATGGGTACATTTGTACTAAGTAAACGCTTTAATGATTAAGATAGAATTGGTTTTCTTTTGACAAATTTTTGAGCTGCAGCTATTTTAAAGTAATCTTTTATGAAATAATGTTAAATAATAATCGCCCACATTTTCCTATACCAACAATCCAAAAAGGCTCCTACAAAATTACTCGACTATTTTCGATCAAAACTTTGACAGATAGTAACTGCACAGTTTGCACACACTTATATAGTGCACATAGACATATTATGCATATGATAGACAAACGCACATGTGCAGCTTCTAATCAAAACTGTAGACGATAAGAATCGAGCAATTCGACAAACCATACCTACCTTATCTTCACCAGTGCTTCAACAAACCCTGGTGATAATGATAACAAATTATCTAAACCACGTCCACACGGCATAACAAACGGACTATCACTGACTGGCTTTGGCAAGACCCCAGTGCTTCGCACTCCAACTTGTATATAATAAAATTAACTACACAGTTCTGCACAGTTTTGCACAGTTGCACACATTTGCACTGTTTCATTGGTACTGGCTGGGGGCACTTGAGGACACTTTCTCTAGCTTCTCGAAGTGTTTGCGCGCGTTCCTGATGTTGATGAGGGTCGCTTCTGACGGTATCTTGGGGTCTGACATTTCTACCATGACGTATGTGTTGCTCGTGAACCCATCTATGAACGCTGCGAATACGCTGTTGCGGACCTAGGAGAAAGAAAGAAATAATAAAATTGTATTTTGATTACTGATATACTTACTTCAATAAAATATTGAGGACACTGTCAGAGAATTCATCCGCAGCACTTTCCAGCCAGGCTATTCGTTAGATTTGGGTGTTTTGGCTTGCGAGACGCAAATGATTGATAAATGATTTAATTCTGTTAGTAGGTTTGTACAAATACTTTTACATGTCAATCATATTTTTTTTTAAACTAGCGCGTTACAACGCTTATTGTAGAGTGACTTCACAATAAATCCATATTGGCGCCCAAGTTAACTAAACAACTGACAATTGAGAGAGAGAGATTGCGAGTATGGCAATGCTAGTTGGCGATTGAGAGTATTCTATTCTATTGTGACGCCATTGACAAATATTCAACGGATTTTAACGCAGCTAAGACGAATGCAGGGTCTAAGCTCTAAGCAGACTAGGCTATTTTCACCCCTCGAATTGTTTTGTCTGTCTAGATTTACTTTAAAGAGTTATTCTAATCAGAACCAAATAATTAGTAATAATTAATTACTAATACCTCCATGCTCTGGAACTGAGCGGCGAGCTTTGAGCAGGACAGCTTGAACTGCTTGACGATGTTGGAGACTTTCTCGAAGCGGTGCGCGTCGCGGTGCGGCCGCTGCTGGCAGTGCGAGACCACCAGGAACGTCGCGCGCTCGAATAGCAGCACCTGTGGATGAGGAGGAACAATTGTAATTGTGTGTTGGTCTTTCAAAGGAGACATGTGGACGGAGTGTGTATGTCTTGCATGGTCTGAGCAAGAAACTTGTTGCAATGGCTGGCTAATGTGGGGCCCAAGCTAGGCAACCAAGAAATTACATTGAGGAAGAAAAAGAATTGAGGAACGAAAAAAAAAAAAAAAAAACGTTTTAAAAGTAAAAGTAAAAAAAAAGTTACAAAAAAGAAAAAAAAAGGTAGAAAGGTAGTGTAATGTTTTTTTTTTTTGTTAGCTTCCTCAATGTAATTTTTATTGCCGATTTTAAGTCTGCAGTTTCCGTAACGTACTATGACAGAATACTATACCTCATCTGCGTCCACGATTTCAGCGAACTGTTTCAGCGACGACTCTAGCGCCTTCACGTTAGGTATTAACTTGTACACTATGCTCGACCACGCCCTGGAAATAATACAATCGGACATTAGTAAGCTTGTCTCTCCGTCTAATTTACATTGCATTAAAATATTCGGCGTTCGTCTAACTATGACAAGATTATGTCGACGAAACCCCTCCTGATCAGGTCTAAATAGCTAAATGTCCAAAAGCGCGAAACGTCTAATGAGCAGTAAGTCTAATTAGAAAAATGTCCTTGTAGCAAAATGTCCAAATATCAGATGGTCTGTAATGGAGTATGGAGTAAAGATTCGTAGCCAGTGCCGGATTAAGCCAGCGCGGGGCCTGTAGCAAATTTTATCAAGGACTACGGCCTAAGGTCTACTTTTAAGCTTCCAAGCGTTTCATTGCACATAACTTTGGTCTTCGACATATTCATCTTTCCGACCTCAAGGCTTACATTGCTGAGTTCTTGGAGTTTATGGTATTAAATTAAACAAAACTGTTACTAAAGAACTTTTCCGGATTTCATTTGGGAAAATTTAGAAATAATATTATTCATATCAACTTCTCTGAGCAAATCGTATTCAATATTCATCAAAGTGAAGTGACTAAGCTGTTCTTGGCTCATCGTGTTCCTTAACTCACTTTTAACACGTTTTAACGTTGAGAAAGAACGTTCACCACTGCAGTTGGCGATCATGAGAGACACATAAATACGCGGCAATTTCTACGTTTGGGAAACAAGATTCTAAAGAATTATTTAACAAAAGCTTGTAAAATTTCAGTTCCAGAGCTTCGTGCTTCTTGAGGTCAATAATACCAGCCCGCATCACATTTTAGCAATGCAGCGAACTGCACTAATTTGTCGCCTAGCTAGGCTGTCCTCCAAATCATTTGCGTAAGCACTGAAAACAATTGAAGATTTTTTCAAAATCTCTTCTGTTGGAAGAACTTTCTGTCTGAATAATTCCAAAAACACACACACCTGCCTCGCTAGGCATTTGTGTCTTTATGTAACGCGTACTCATTATCAGAGCATAGCGACCCGCCTTGCTCAGTAGCTTTCGAGCACGGACACAATTTTAGTTATGTGAATACACAGGCTAAAAGCTCCTCGAAAAAAAAATACTGGAAGCATTAAAACACTCACTTGTACAAAGTTTCGTCCCATATACTGGTTCTGAAGCAAGTGCACTCCAGTGGTTTGGACAACCTCTTCAGGTCCTCCTCCCTTTCCTTGAAAATCTCTTCGCGCTGCTCCTCTGGCACTAGGTCCATCTTGTGCACTAAGCAGAATATCCTCGCCTCTGGAGAATTCTGTAAAATATATAAATAATATGAATGTATTTTGATTTAATTCTGGCAAAACTTCAAGAAACAGCCTGATATTGGTCAAAATCAAATTTATAATCTAAATGCATGCTGTTCCAGCATGCATTTAGATTATAAATTTGATTTTGCCTTTGCCTTTGTTCAATCATTTTGTATAGCCTTCAACTAGGCATTATATATTATACAATAAAATGGTCATGTCAGTATGAAAGAATAGTGCCATATCATCATGCATGGAAAATGGATTCCAGTGGAATTTGGTAAATCGACAGAGGATCTCTGTTGCCTTATAGAATAGTCCTAATTTTTATCGACCATCATGAAATGACAAGTATCTACTTAAAGAGCGGTAAAAAATCAAATTTATCAAATCAAATAGACGGCACATCGCGGGAACAAATAAGGTTCAAAACAGTTATGCGTTTCATGTTGAATTGAATAACCACCAAAATAAATATAATTTTGTAGTTTTAATTAAATTAAAAAATAAATGCATGGCTCAGTGAAATAATTTGTTTGTTAGAAAGGTTGAATTCGTTTTATTATAACTACATAAAAGATATAGGTAGAAAATTTTATGAATTATTCTACAAAAAAAAATTGTGGTCTGTTTTACGATTGTTTTATCATGATGCTATTTTATATTTTGAATAAGTCTTTGAACATTTGACAATATACACAAAAATAATCTGGCTTGCATATGTACCAATACGCCTGTACAAAAAAAAGAGCATCTTACGGTGTCCTATGTTTGGGTACCGCCATTAATTCACCACCATCATTCATAATCATTATAAGATACAGTAGCATCCCCAGTTCTCATGACAAAGGCTACTTGTCTGCCTACCCAACATGACACTAGCAATGACGTGCACAGTCAGGCATCATTAGGTTCACATTAGGTTTACAACCTATGCAATTTGTTTAATATGTCAACTGATAAACCAGTTAGAGCCGCCTGCTCCATTATCAAGTATTTGCTTAGCGATTTGATACAGTGTATGTTAATATTATGTGATTTGAAATGGAATAATACATGAAGATCATAATGTATTATTCCATTTATTATCATAATGTATTACATTATTCCTGGTTCACCGGGAAAATCAATGTTTTTTGGAAGACTTGAATTAATCTGCTATCATGTCTCAGCTCAGATGACTTTATTGGCTTTTGCCAATTTTATCATCCAATCACAATTGACAGTGTGAAATTAAGGATGATCTGATTGTCTTATCAATGTTGTTAAATGCATTGATTTAAAATAACTTACTATGGTAATGTTCACCTAAAATATTTTAAAATAGATTTGCTTTTTATACTGCAAAAGTGCTGTGCTAGTATGAAAAAAATATTTGCAATTTTTTTTATATTGATGCCCAGACAGGTTATCATAATTAATTATTAAAGAGTGCGGGAAGAGTTCCTGGAAGATCTCGGAGGAGGCCTTGCCCAACAGTGGGACAGTATAGGCTAAATAAAAAAAATATTTATGGTTTAAAATAATTTAAAATACCTGCAATATAGCTTCCAAACAAGACTGATAGTAATGCATATCCTTTTCCATCTCCCTGCTCTCAACATCAAACACGTAGATCAGTACTTCCACATTCCTGAAGATGTTGTCTCTCTGTGATGCGAAGTAGTTCTCCATGAATGCCTCCTGCCCGCCGCAGTCCCACAGGTTGAGCACCAAGTTCCCGAGGAAGCGGACATGTGAGTGTTCTACGTCAACTGAAAATAAGCATTCAATATTATTGGTATGTGTTATCTTTAAATGCTAAAATGCTTGTATAAAACACTTGATATTCTGATAAAAATTATATTGCTTTTGCTTTTTACACATCTTTAATTAATAAACGATAAACTTTTTGTGTATCTTTTTTATGATTTTGTTGGCATGTCAACATACCTGTAGTTTTGGTTTAGAAGGCGACATGATTTATTTGAAAGAATAAACATTATTTTCAATGAATCGTAAAAAAAACCTATGCTACACAGTTGTTCTACATGGTACATCTGTTCTAAATAATTACTTTACATAATCACTTATTTCAGTGTGTGAAATCAATGCATTATATGCACACTATATGAGCATGCATAGACAGTAGAGGGAAAATACATATTTATGTGCCTACTGCCTACAGTTCATGTATGAGTCAACCGATACAACAATGCATCAAACAGATAAACTTTGCTACATCTAACAATATTTCCTCTCAACATATAAACAAAGATGACCCTAGTACTGACATAGTGTACTCAGTGTTCAAGACTTTAGTTTTATACGAATTATAAATTAATCGGACGGTACGAAATTGCAACAGCTTACTTGTAGCACCCAGTCGTCTTGTGTCTCTGGCTATGTAGTTGGCAAATATAATGGACCTCATGCTCGTTTTACCAGAGCCACTCTTCCCCATCAATAATACCTGAAAATGTAACGATTAGACAGTTGTGAAAAATATTTCATCTATTTAGTTTAATGATATGAAATAGAAACCACCATGTTTTTTTTTTAAACAATGGCGTATTTTGTTTTAATTAACAAACTATGAGATTAGAATCAAGTTTATCTCTTTGAATGCGTACCTTCTTCTTCATGTTGACTAAGTTTTACTAGGTCAAGGGTCTAAAACTGTATGTTTTGGTAATTAAATGCCTCGATTTAAACACAACACAATAATTGCAAATTATAATAATTAGATCAACAACCCAGAATTGATGATTATGTTGGAACTGGAAGATCACTAAAAAAAACTTGAAAAGCGAAGGGAAAAGTAGGCGTAATTTTATTCTCATTCACGACAAAGCCAATGAAATGAAATTGTTCTATGACAGATGATACAACTGACACATGACGATTCACATAGAAAAGTGACGTACACTATGACATTAGTTTAATACACTATCAAAGACGGCTTTGATGAGGGTTCGAAAATTGGAAAACTAATCAAAACAATTTTTTTGTTAGCCTATATATATTGTGCCAAGCAGTACTGTGCCAAGGCTTTCCTTTTTTCCTTCCAAATCTCTTTCGGTCTCTGGTCATGGTGGCACTATCAACATCAAACTTTAAAAATAAAAATATTATTCACTCAAAACTAATGAAAAAACCACTCAATCAACCAATCAATGAATCAATAAAGAACTTCAACTTCAGAAAGTTCTCATTCCCGGGTCAATTTGGTAATCAAAAACAACTTTTGATCAATTTCTAAACGAATGACTTACTACTAAACTAAACAAAAGTTGCGTCCTTACGAATTAGTAGATTAAAGGAGATTTAGTTTGCCGTTTTTATTTACTATGTTAGAGACTAATAATTTAGTTTCAGCCACTTTATAAGTACAATTAAATAATATTTTCCAGTTAAATCGTGATATTGTTAAAAGCTTTTGCTAATTTCTAGATTGAGAACGTATTGTTTTCTTCTAAGTGTCATACTGTCATTTTTATTTTTATGTCATCGTTCTGATTCTGAATTAGAAAATTGACAAAAGTGTTTGAGGATTTGTGAAAACGTGTGAATTTTCCTGAACTATACCGCAATATGTTTGCTATTGAGTAAAACCTACATAAACGATACGAGTCTTCAAGATGGCTCGTCACCGCGATGTTAGAAATAGGAGTTATTCCGAAGACTACGATGACGACGATGTTTACGGATATTCTGTGGAAGAAGACAGCTGCTTGTCGCCGAGCGATGCATCACAGTGGATTTATGACCGAAATCGTAGCCAGCAGGTAGATCTCTTGCAGAGCCACAATGACATACAAGAGGAGCCTGAAGAAGACAATATAGTAGATACAAGTATACCCGGACACGAGCGACGCGAGTCTATGGACTTCCGCAGTCTGAAACTCGATGAAGAGGATGAAGCTAAGCTCATGTCGTGCTTAGACGAACTTAGAAATGTTATAGGTGACACGGTTTCAGATAACATTCTCATACAAACTGTTATAAAGCACAAGTATGACTTCAGTAAGTCCCTTGATGACATACTCAATAGGAAAACTAGAGACCCTGAGGCTCCTAAAACAGAACCTGTGAAGCCTGTAATCATTGTAGATCCTTTGAAAGCTCCAATTATATCAACTGTAGATAAAACTCCAAAAGTTATTGCTACTAATATAGAACCAAAGACAGTGAAGGGGTTTAAAGTTGGGCAGGATGGCAGCTCTGGCAGTCGTCCACAGACCCCAAGGGAGCAATCACCTTGCCCTGACAGAATATTAAAGACTGATCAAGCTGATGAAATTAAAGTAACACCTAAAGTGAAAGAAAACAAACTGGATGCCAACACACAGTATGCAAATGAGAGAGGATCAGACAAGGATCACTTGTACATAGTTGTTATAGGTCATGTTGATGCCGGCAAGTCTACCCTGATGGGCCGGCTGCTCTGTGAGCTTGGAGAAGTTAGTCAGCGAACTCTGCACAAATATGAACAAGAGAGCAAGAAAATTGGCAAACAGAGCTTCATGTATGCATGGGTGTTGGACGAAACTGGAGAGGAGAGGGTTAGAGGCATCACAATGGATGTGGGGAGAGCACAGTTTGAGTCAAAGACAAAAAGAGTAACTATATTAGATGCACCTGGTCATGCTGACTTTATCCCTAATATGATAACTGGTGCTGGTCAAGCAGATGTGGCCTTACTTGTAGTGGATGCCACAAGAGGTGAATTTGAGTCTGGCTTTGACTTTGGAGGTCAGACCAGAGAGCATGCTCTGCTAGTGCGCTCACTTGGAGTAAGTCAACTTGCAGTAGCTGTAAACAAGTTAGATACAACTAATTGGTCTCAAGAGCGATTCAATGAGATCACCAAAAAACTAAAAGCTTTCCTGAAACAAGCTGGTTTTAAGGATTCTGATGTTACTTATGTGCCTTGCTCAGGGTTGACTGGAGAGAACCTGGTGAAGACTCCGGCTGAAGCTGAATTACTTAAATGGTACAATGGACCGTGCCTACTAGATGTTGTTGATAAATTCAAAGTGCCTGAGAGGCCTGTGGCAAAACCTTTCCGCTTATCTGTAAATGATGTGTATAAAGGTACTGGCTCGGGATTCTGCGTAGCCGGACGTATTGAGAATGGCTTGATCAATAAAGGTGATAAAGTTCTAGTATGCCCTACTAAAGAAATGGCTGAGGTTAGAAATGTAAGCATTAATGAAATGACAACTAATGTTGCATTTGCTGGAGACCAAGTCAGTGTGACATTAATAGGAGTAGACATGCAAAATGTTTCAGTTGGGTTTGTACTGAGTGACCCAATCCAACAAGTACCAGTCACTACAAGGTTTGAAGCCAGGATAGTAGTTTTTAATATAAAGGTGCCTATCACAAAAGGTTATCCAGTACTTATTCATCATCAGTCTCTAGTTGAGTCTGCAAACATAGTAAAGTTGAAGTCATTATTGAACAAAAGTACCGGCGAGCTAGTGAAGAAGAAGCCTCGTTGTTTGGGCAACAACTGTGTGGCTGTGGTCGAGATCGAGGTGTGTCGCCCGATCTGCGTGGAGCGGTACAAGGATGTCAAGGAGCTGGGCCGCGTGATGCTGCGGGTCGCGGGCACCACAATAGCCGCTGGGCTCGTCACGAACATCGTCAACACCTGATCGATCTGATAAGATTTATCATTGTTAAAATGTTATGGCATCTTACATAAATGTGGCCTGGGAATTACTGTAGGTAATGAAGGCACATAATAGACTTGATTTTTTTAGTATAATTTTGTATAGTACATTTTTCAGTCTTCCATTCCTTACTTTATGGAGTTTAAATACCTCACACTGATGACGCGATTGGCTATATATTTGCGCTATATTATGTAACAAGTATTTGTAACAAAGACCCATGATGTATGAGCGTCATATTATTATTAATGTATGTTACATGTGGCCTATGTTTTTAGCAGTTTTTAAGTGTTAAATGAATTTTATTAAGAACTTTTCTTAAATTGTCAAGTTGGTGTTATAAGTTTATGTAATATTTGTCATAACAAACATCGCAATGCACGAACAGCCGAACAGTGTACAATAATGTCTTGTGCTATAAGAAATGGTTATATTTTAATTATTATTATTAAATATTATTTATATTTCCAATAAATTTGTTGTCATAGTTGATGGATTTTATTATTTTTCCTTGTAAATCACGAGTAGTTTAATATTAATATATTGGGACATAATATATAATACACTAGCGGACCCGGCAGACGTCGTCCTGCCCGTTTGAGTCATCATCATGTACCGACTGCAGCGCCACCTAGCGAGTCCATTGTGTTTTCAAACCAGGAACCCATTGAAATATACACACAAAATTTCATCGAAATCGGTCCAGCCGTTTAGGAGGAGTTAGGTGACAAACACACGTACAGAAGAATTATATAAATATTAAGATACATCTTCCTTCTTCTTTGTTAAACTATTCTTTGGTATAAGGAAATGTTCCTGTCTAGAAATCAATTGCTCATATAACATGTTGTTTTGTTTAGGTCTTCATTGCGTGCCATGGTCAGCCTTACACCGTACCATGGTATACCATGGTCATGGCTGCCCATGCATGGTGGAAAAATAAACTTTATCGCCCGATTAGATTCGGACCAAATTGGCTGTGACAGGCGGCCAGACACACGAGTGATCCCATAAGCGTTCCGTCTTTTCATTCGGACGTAAGGAACCCCAATAATTATGGAGGGTGCTTGATTTGGGGCTATTAGAGAGCGACATTTTGACTTTCTTTTTTGATATGCACACTTGCACAGGGAATTTTACCCAACTGGATCGGAAATTTTGTTTTCAACAGTCGTCTAATCACGAGAATAGCAACTAGTCTGCATTTAAGCACATTAGGATTAGGGGAGAGTTGGATAATACCGCGCGGTTGACAATTCCGCGCGTCAGCTTAATTCAAAAACTATCCACTAGTTCTGCGATCCAGTGCGTATACATCGAAGCGGGACATGCTTACACCCTTCCCCGCGCATCGCCATTACGGTCCGCTCGACGACAGAGATAGCACGCGCTGTCGAAGTTTTTTTCGTCACTCCTTGTAATTTTTCGTGTACTTTCGAGAAGAGTTAAGTAATACTGTATTTATATTGTAATACTTTGATACCATACATTTTTAATGTTTGTTTATTGTAGAATTAATGTCAGAATATGTTTTTACGTACTTTAATATTTTCCATATAATTTTGAGGTTAAAAAATAAAATGATCAAGTTTGATAATTCCGCGCCCGATATTTAATTGATATTAATAGGTATTTTTGAGACTGATTAGTCCATACATAATTCAAAGATTTACTGAGACTTCTACAAAACTTGTAGTAATATAAAAATATTTACGTTTTTTTCAGAGTTTAAGTTTTTGTTAATACTTATTGCGTGATACTTAATATACTGATTTAATTTCTAGAAAAAGATTTGGTTCTCCCTATCTTCACGCAAGAAAATTACTTTAAAGAATATATATATTTTTTTATTATTACTTTTATTATTTACCCATTTTTGTGCAATTAATGTGGGCACGATTTTGTCAACCCTGGGCACGATATTATCAGACCAGTTCGACAATACCGCGCCTTTATTTGTTTTTGTAAAGTCTCAATAATTACTTTTTGTTTAAATTTTGGAAGTATTTGTTATACGGTATGCGTACCTGAATAAATGTCCTACTAATTACTCAATTTTGTTTCTTTCAATATCAAACAGTTTCCTAATAATAGGTCCAATTCCTTAGGGGCTCGGTATTATCCAACTCTCCCCTACCTTTAATTCCACAATAGCCTAACAACACTATTTAAGTTAGCAGGCCATCGCCAATAGCGCTGCCGATTGTTATCCGACGGTCGTTATCCTTAGGTTAGTCAAATGAACCACAGGTAAGTTATACGTACCTACAGTGTAGAGACCGTAGAGACTACAGTGTAGAGTTTTCCGATAGTGCAATGTACGGTCAAATGCATGTACGAGCATGGTAAAAATTTGACTTGGGTCCTTTATTTCGTAGGTCTTCGTCTATTTTTGTGGTACAAGTCACCACTGACGTGCCGTCCGTACATACCTTACCTACTCACAAACCAACCAATTTTGTACCTACCAAAAAATACATAATGTTACGTGTTTGGTTTTCCACTTTTCACAAATTAACGCTTCGACTGGTTCTGTACCTAGAACACTTCTCTCGTGAGACGGGGACTCTACATCGTTATTTGACGGTAGGTACCTACCTAAAGTTCGTTTTTAAACCCAGATACCAATTTGACAGGTGCAATGTCAAATTTTTATAGTAAAAAACTCAAACACAAAAGACTTAAATGTCAGATTTAGTAACTGGAGTAAAAAAAAAACTGACTTGAGTCGGACTCGCGCACGAAGGGTTCCGTACCATTATCTATAAAAATCACGTCTGTTGTATGGGCGCTCCCCTTAAATATTTATTTTAATGTTATTATTTATTTTTAAAGTGAATATACTACTAAATATTCTCTGAATATTTCAAGCGTCTACCTGTTGCCGTTATTAATATCATAATATCGAGCATAAAACGGCAAAAAAATCACGTTTGTTGTATGGGAGCCTCACTTAAGTAGGTATTTATTTTATTCTGTTTTTAGTATTTGTTGTTATAGCGACAACAGTACAATACAACATCTGTAAAAATTTCAACTGTTTAGCTATCACGGTTCATGAGATACAGCCTAGTGACAGACGGACAGTGGAGTCTTAGTAACAGGGTCCCGTCTTTACCCTTTGGGCACGGAACCCTAAAAACGAACTTGTCCTGATATTCTATGCCGCGCGAGGTATTCTCATGGTAGGTAGGTAAGTACAGTTCGGACTACCTACCTACCTTTTGAAAGAACGTTTCCTTGAATTAATGACTTCCTTCCCAATACGAGAACACCCAGAAAGTCGCTCACAAAAACATTTCCTATTATGATATAAAGGAGGCTCAGTAATATTTGCGGAGTGGTGTCGTATGAAGTAAAGTGCGGCAAGGAAACAGTTTCCCGCCAGGACCAAGAGATTTAATTTAGATAAGTAGTGTGCCGACGACAGCTTGTTATGTGCGCTGCAATCAACAGAGTCTGAACGTTTGTAGCCATCTCCACAAATATCATCTTACTTTTTTGTGTAGTCGTAGGTAGTCTTTACAATAAAACTTATGAAGCGATTAATTTTTATCCATTATTTGTTTAGGTAGGTACTGTAAAATGTCCCAGGATTGCTGGAAAGGTAAGATTACTTACCTACCGTTATTACAGCGCAAGATCTTTTCTAGAGAGAAGGACCACCGTTGATTTTTTCCTAATTTCGAACGCTGAGAAAACTTCTCTGGGAGTCAGGTCTATTCTCCGCTAAACGGTATGCAAAACGGTCTTAAAGCAGTAAACATTTATTTACCACATCTTAAAATATATTTTGTAACTAGCTTAGGAAATTATCCCACGGGAACATGCTAACAGGATAAAATGTATGTGCTTCCCCAGAATGCCATCTATCTCGCGGGCCCTTTGTGGCTAATTACAGTAGAAAACCAATCGTGTCTCATTAGTGGTGATTAAGAGGGTACCTATATGATATCTTTACCTAAGTACCTACCTAATAAAAAAAAAACTCAATAACAGAAAATTAAATACCTACCTAAATAAACCTATTTCTGATGATAACTAATCTAAACTCAATAAATAAGCAAAATCCCTAAAAACTAATATCTATACGAATGACTAATCCTACCAACAGTATTATAAAATAACCTACGGTCACTACGTACACTATCAAATATACTACCTATACTTTAAAATTAAAATCTATACCTACGACTCATATAAAAATAAACCTAAATAACTCTAAAAACTAAAAGGAATAAAAATGAACTCCACTGCGGGTGACCCAACCTACGACAAACTTAGTATTTGCGGTTGGTACAGTACAGACAGTGGTAATCGGGTATAGGGATCGAACCGCAAAATTAAGTTTGTTTTTTATTGTATATACTTTTCCGGGATAAAAAGTACCCAGTGTGATGCCCAGGATATTAAAGAATAATTATACCAAATTTCATCGTAATCGAACCGGTAGTTTTTGCGTGATGCCTGAACAAACAGACCGACAGACAGACAGACAGACAGACAGACCGACAGACAGACAGACAGACAAAAATTTTTTTAATCACATTTTTGGGTTCGGTGTCGGTCTAGTAACACCCCCTGTAAATTATTTTTTTGATATTTTCAATGTACAGAATTTTCACTTCTACAGATTTATTATAAGTATAGATACCTGGGTAAAGAATGCCAGAAGCAGCAATGCGCAGCGTTGCGCCGTGTCAACGTTTCTTCGCCGACCGGTGCCAAGTGTCGCGGCGTGGCAGGAGTCGTGAAATTTAATTTCCTACTAATTTCCCAACACTCGGTAGTTTAATGTTTACTCGCTCAACTACGGCGGAGGCGTCCCCAACCTTTGGCGCTTTTCAATTCCGTTCCATAGATTTCCATTTACATTTTTTCCGATGTTCCTATTCGTAAACTTCCCTGGTAAGTAATTAATAACTCCAGTTTTTATTCTCAAAGAGAAGCTAATTCATTATTCTTAATGGTTTCGTGAATTGCATGAGTTCTATTAATTAAAAGTTGAAGCCTTTTAAAGTGTTTTGGAAGTTGTTACTAACTTAACGGTTGGAAATTATGGAGCAACTGAAACTTTGATTGCAAGTCATAGCGGGTGGCGAAGCGCCTCTTAAAATGTTTTGAGCAAGAATTATTACGACCGCTCAACTTGTAACTTGTCCAACTGAACCTGCAATTAGAATTGAACCATCTGCTTTATATTGTTCTATAAAAGTAAAAAGCTAATGTTATATTTAGCAATTAAAAACCGTAGACTCGTTAAATCTTTAGGTGGCAGTATGTGTATGTGTGTGGGGGGGTGTGTGTGTGTGTGTGTGTGTGTTCTAGGTATTATTACTGACCTTATATCTAAATGATGACTAACAATACTTGATAGTACGCAGTGTTATCAATACAAGTATGTAGATAGGTACCTAATAATTAGTTGCACAATCATTTTGTATGTACCACCTACGGATGCCTATTTTTGATTTGAAGAAGGTATTCTCACGTCCCTGAGTTCGAGGCAGACTCATTCAACATGAGACCATTAGCCCACGATAAAATTGCACGATAGAGCGGTGGACCTAGAGAATCTGGTGATGACTTTAGCATAGATTTAAATATAATCCAGCTAGATAATTGTGCTGTCTTAGCTAAAGAGATTTCGTAGCTTTGTAAACGCAGAGAATAGGTGCTTACTGCTACAAGTGAGGCGCTATACAAGTGCTGCATTTAGTTCACTGTGAGAACAAGAAGCTTGCCTCAATTTGCTAGTGGTCGCAAGTAACTGCAGAGCATGAGGTCCTGGATTTGATGGTCTAGTCGGGCAGTGTTATTGCATTTTCCTAACAGGAAATGTTTCAGTAGGTAAATGTTGAAAAACTCGCCCCCGATTATGACGTAGTAGGACTTCTTAAACATAACTGGCAAAATGCGGCTGTTTTATTGTTAGGTACCTAAAAGTCTGCCTATTTATAAGGGAAATACAGGCGTACTATATGTTGTCTTTTAAAAATGTTTTTAACCAACAAGGAGTAGTACCTACCTATATAGTGTGCTTTCCGTGCCTCGGAAAGCACGTTAAGCCGTTGGTCCCGGCTGTCATTCGTGGATCTTTGACAGTCGTTACAGGTAGTCAGAAGCCCGAAAGTCTGACAACCAGTCTTACCAAGGGGTATCGTATTACCCAGTAACTGGGTTGTGGAGGTCAGATAGGCAGTCGCTCCATGAAAAATACTGGTTTTCAGCTGCATCCGGTTAGACTGGAAGCCGACCCCAACATAGTTGGGAAAAGGCTAGGCAGATGATGAACGAGTAGTATAGGTACCTAATAAGTAGATGTATATAGTCTAGACGAGTAGATACATTCTTATAAGTTGTATAACGCAAACGGTCGAATGTGATAAATCAGTGTCGCGTGCGGCTCCCGCGGACACTTTGCTCCATCAAGTGGGACTCGCGTGTTCATTGGTAGGTAAGGAAACCAGAGTGTTGAAGCTGGGACGTGGCTTTCAAAGACTAGGCATTTGTAATAGGCATAATGGCCTTTGAAATTTGCTTGTAGCTACGAACATAAAGTAGCGGTAGGCAACCTTTTAGCGTGGAAGGAGTCACATAGGTAACTCACATACACAGCTACAATAATGTATTTTTTTCGAATTTGACAAGGGGGCGCTGTTGGTAAACATTTATGCAATTATTTTATGTTGTGAAATGTATTGAAAGCAAATAAAAAAAAAACAAAATGGCGGCGTATTTCCGATTTTGTTCACGCGCTAAAAGAACCCTGTAACGCAGTTAAGTACCTACATTGTCGAAAAATTAAATAAAGATAAAATAAAGTATAAAAGTAAAAAGTTTACGTGATAGAGTAGTGTCATGGTGGTCCCTATAGCGTACGGTTTAGTGGGTTAAACCGTAGATAGAGAATGCTAAAAACGTAACGTTAAAAAAAAAAAAAGGTCAGGTGACAGACAGGTGTCAGTGTTAGTACCTGTCAATAAGATTATCCCGCGTTTCTACAATCTACTGTGTTAACTAGTTTTTAGATGTTATATTTCTGTTGGCCATTCGTCAGGAATAATCTGCATTCGTATATCAGTATTGTACCATTATAATCAAATGCAGGAAGAAAAACGTTCATTTATTTATTCTCTAAAAGCAAACTCTTTGCAAGCAACGGGAAAATGCTGGACGTCGCAAGCACTTTATAACCACAAAACGGCTACGGCACAAGGTTGTATTCTGCATCAAGCACAAGGCTATATTTAAGAGCTGAATACTATAAAAACGAAGATTTTTTTACAGGTCACTGCTTTGTTTGTTTGTCCCAAATAAATAAATAAATAAACCTTAGGTACCTAAACACACTTTTATTGCTAAACTATTTAAGTACTTACTCAACTTTAAAACAGAAGTATATTGAGTAAAATACGAGACCTATCTCAAAAAAATTCTGTTTGACATATACTTATGTCATTGATATAATTATAAACTTATGTACAGACGCCAGTACATCAAGCTACCCGAAACTGTCAAATTTTCCCAATCTACTTTGAACCTAATGCTTTAGCGATAAAGTTGAAAATCTATTAAAGAAATTTGACAGATTGTAGTAGCTTGATGTGCTGGCGTCTGTACATGTTTGTAACCTTTTTATAATTAAACAGGGATTAAATTTAGCAGAAAAATATTGAAAAATGCCGCAATTTTTTGGCGCACGCCTTTGACAGTTTCCTTTGTTTACGGTATATTTAGATAGCGCTATCTGCGCTTAGCTTTACGTAAGATTTCCAATAGCCAACAGAATTGGTATTGTACCGAAGTACTTATGGCTAAAATATTTAAGTTTTTTCAGTTCGCTGATTTATAAGTTACCTACGGGTTCATTTTATTAAATTCTATAATATATATCCTGTAGGTACAGTACTTTAGATTCCTCGTGTCATTTCAGTTCGAACCTTACCACCGTGTAGCAAATAATAGTACACACGACGACATATCAAGCTATTAATTTCCAGTTTTAGCTGACCTTGCATAGAAAACCTACGCTTTTCGTACCATGAGAGGTCAGTTTATACCGGAAACGTATAGCTTCATATGTCGTCGTGCGTACATTCCTGTAGGTTTGTCTCGGGCTCGTGACAAAGGCGCGTCATTGGATGCCCAGCGAGTGCCAGTTGCAGCCATGTTGCAGTTATGTGGCATGCTCGCATGCTCGTATCAGTGTCGGCATCTATTCCAACGACTGCGGCGAGCAGACACACGACAAATGTACTTGCTCATACGGAAACATGTCACTAACTTGAACTCACTGAAGTAATATGAAGATATCTACGTTTAGGTAAGCTTGACTCGTACGTATCGTCCTAAAACTTATTACAATTTTGATTACAATGGACTTGGTGGTCCATTAGGCACCCCTAACCTGTCCTAAATTAAATTATAGCCGGTTTTCACTAACAATAGGCTACACCTAAATTAGTGACTTTCAACCCTCGTTTCTCAGGGCCGAAGGTTGATAATTCAACAGCGCGCTTTTGTTTAGGCATTCTTCATTTTGGTGTGGCTTAGTGTTAGTCAAAGCGGGCATTCATTTTTTTTTAACCAACAATAGTAAACTACCGTCCGCAACCAAACGGCTGGGAAAAGGTCCTCAGGTCTTCATATTTTTTAATGCTTTCAGTTAGGTGGAAATTTTAGGGACCAATGATAATGATAAATGATTTTATTTCTGTAAGTAGGTGTGTACAAACACTTTTAAACGTCAATACATATTTTTTAAACTAGATGAGAACTTGAGAAGAGGTCGGCATTTCCTATCTGATAAGGTATCTGAGAAGAAAGGCCGAAACAAACTCAGAGGAGGTCACCAGCCTCTTTTAAAGTCCAGGGGGCCTAAAAAGACCACTTTAAGCAATACCTCTAAAAGCTATTCATTTCCTGAATTCCCAGCAGATCATTAGCAATTCCTCTAATTTTCGTAAAATTTCATTTCATATTTGGTGTAAACATTGCCGCATGAACAAAATTAAAAACCTTAATTTTATCGGTAAATTTTTCATTACAGTTTTTATTAATCAAATTGTTTTTTTATTTCTACAGTTTAAATGTTATTTCATTGTGATATGAATTGCACACAGATCATATTATGAATTGTCAGTTTGTGACCATTTTACGATTTTTAATATGATGCATATTGTTATCCTATTATGATTCTGCCAAAGTGGCCTTTTTAGGGCCCCAGGCATAATCTTGGTCAGATCAATACCTAGCTAAAGTAAACAAGACAATTCTCGTAATTTTAAGAACGTTCACAGTCTGATCTCAGTCTCAATCTGTCAAAAATACCTCTAATTTCCCTAAATTTTTGACAAGTTTTTGACATTGATTGTCGCTGAGATGAGATTGCGGCTAGATTTTGAACGTTTTAAATTACCTACAGGAATTGGCCTTCAGATAGGTAGGTCGGTAAGTATGCGTGCTATAGAAATTGATAATACATAAGCTCAAAAAGCTGTTTTCCTCAAAATTCGAACTAGATCTTTGAACTGAATAAGTACCTACCTAATTTGATTTTTGCTTTGTTCTAATTTCAGGCTAGTCACCTTTTCACTGAGCTCTAAGCAAGCGATACGAACAAAGCATCGAGCAAACAAAGCTTATTCAAATAGTTTCAGTCATCCACTAACGTATTTCAGTTAAGGTTCTAGAGTACTTTATGAAATGGGGTTTAGTCTTTCTTTAGATGTTATTTAATTTACTTTCGTTGAAATCAAGTTTTGCTTTTGCAATTTCGATTAATTTACATAACATACGAGTACATAATCAGCCTTTAATGTTCCCACTGCTGGGACACAGGCCTCCTCTCTTCGAGAGGGTGTGGGCTGTAATCCACCACGCGGGCCTAGTGCGGGTTGGTAGAAGCACGGAATAGATTGTTCTGTGGGTAGAAGTCACATGTCTTCGAATTTTTGGTTCTAGGACATGCCGGTTTCCTTCACCGTTTTGAGAGCAGTGGCGATGAAATATTTTACATAAAGTGAAACGCCTGCCTGGGTACGAACCCACGACCTACAACTCGTAAATCCCGGCCGTTACCACTGGGCCACCACTGCTCTCTGTCTCTGATTATTATTTTAGATTAACCTTAATTATTACTACTTAATCAAAATGGCGGCAATTGTTGTTGATGCCTTGTACAATATAATTAAGCGGGCGGCCTGAAACGATACCTACAGTAGGTACGTACTTACCTACGAAAAAGCACCCTCTATTGCGTAACACACTACTTATTAATCTCAATCTAAATCATTTAGAAGGATATTGCTAATCCATTGCTTCAATGTTCGAACGCTTGCTCAACAACGTAAATGACGCAATGAATGTTGTTGAACTGTCAAAATTAAAGCCATTGCTACTGAATATTACTGATAGTGTGTTACACAATTACCCCGCTGAACAGTCCTTTGAGCGAACTTGGCGACCAGCAGTGCGATTCTGTAACCATCTCACCGTGAAAACTTAGGTGAAGTGAGCGTGGAGTGAGCTGTTATTCTAAATAATGCTAGGGATTGACACTACTGACAACTCACATCAAGCTCACTTCACTTGAGTTTTCACGGTGATATTTTTACAGAATCGACCGGCAGATCCATCAAACCATTTAACTGCAAAAAAATAAAACGACCATAAACCATCGTCGGTTCGTCGGTCGGTTGTCGTTTTTTCTTTTCAATCTCTCTGTGGAAACGCAGTCTGTCGAGCCAGTGGGACAGACAGATAGGTCCGTCTGGTAGTCGCGCCGTCAGTCCGTTGGCATGCGGGCTGGCAAGCTTTGTGTGCACTACATACATCACGTCCTGCGCCGATTAGATAGCCATCGCTACCCTACGGGAACTTGTGCCGGCTGTATCCAAATTTCTATTAAGTTCTTGTGGTTGTATTGCTATAGATAAACCAAGTAAATCTTGGGTTATCTATTGAATCGGAAAGTTATGAATAGTTTTGACCATCATAGTAGTGAGTTACATGAGTCGATTTTATTTCAGATAAGTACTTATAACGTACCTGTAAAAAAGTAGTGTAAGTATTGAAAAAACCTAATAATTATCATGTCTGTAACGTATTACCCGAATTGGTTGGGCAGAGGTTGTACTTGTACCTTGTGCACCCAAATGTCGCTAACTGGCTAAATTTGGTTAAATCCAGAACAAAATATTTATTATTTACAGTATACATAATTATACCTAGCAAGACTTTTGATTTTCAGAACTCTAAGTAAAGCCATTCCACATTCCAAATTTACGTCATGTGTGACACGACAAACTTCTCGCAAAACTACCATTCCATCAAAATGCAAGTTAACCTTACACCCAAAACCATCCTAATCGTATTACCAGACAACTGGACGCCATTTTCAGCAGTTCCAAGCTTACGTAACACTGTTAATCAAACGCTGCACATTCGCGATCGTAATTCAGTCTTTTCATTATCCGTATCTAGTTGTCCGTACACTGATTAATTAACTCTACAAACCGGACGAGTAGTAATTACCGGACGGTGAGCAATGCCGGGTCGGAGCCGGCTCGGGCTCGGCCCGCTCCACTCCTGCCTGATTAGCATTTCGTGCTAAGCCGCTTACGTAGGACAGAGTGATAAGTCTCCTAACTGTTTGTTGTGGTAGGTAGCGGGCCGGGTATAATGTTATGTCCCAAGCCTGAAGTTATAATGCTCATAGTAGTGACCCTCTTCTGAGCCTATGGAATACCTCGGGTTATAAGACAAAAAACTAAAACTTCACTACTGAAAAATAATTTGCTCTAAAAAGTATGAAATAAGAAAATATTCTCAACTGAAATTGTTATGTAGTACAGACGCCAGCAGGTCAAGCTACACGAAACTGTCAAATTTTCCCAATCAACCTTGAACCTTAATGCTTTAGCGATAAAGTTGAAAAACTATTAAAGAAATTTGACAGATTGTAGTAGCTTGATGTGCTGGCGTCTGTACATACAAACTATTCAATATTATTATTATCATCTATTAAAAAAACAACTTACACGTAATATATTTTAGGTAATGTATTTAATACGTATTCATAGTGATGTTCAGAGGATAGCCATGGTCATATACCACTTTTCCAATGTATTGTTTTGGGAGGGTAGGGGGTATACGATACGACCAAGGCTTAGGCAAGGTCCTAAGAATCCAGGGAAATTAGTAGCTGACTAAAACTTACTTTCAAATTAATATAGCAGCTGGTCACGGAATTACTGAACATAGGTTTACGGCCTTTAAATATACAACAGCCTTACAGTCAACGACAGGCAAAGTTGGGATAAGCTATTATCAACACCTTTGGCAAACACAATGTGAACATCAATTCACTGAGAGCTCAAAATGTTCAAATACTCGTAATATGCATTAGGCGCTGTATACATTTGGTGAACCGCCAGTGCCACTGAAAACTTTGTCGAAGTCGTGTTTAATGTTGTCATGAAGGGCTACTGTGTACGAGTACCTATACCTAATTTTTTTGTTGTCGGGGTAGAAATCCTCATGGATGTCCTTCACAGTGGGGTGGGCGAAAGGGTCTGTCTGACCTTTTCTAAAACCTCGGTGTTTCCTGGCACACATCACTAACCTTTCATTTCGAATATGTGTTTCTACACTTCCAAAACATGCCAGCTCCGCTGAACCGCAGCGAATGCACAGGAAAAATACGTCAATATTTTTCCAATTCTAAAATATTGCCTCTATTTACGCAAATTACTTTCAATACGCAATACCAATTCGTATTCCAAACTTCTTAGCATGATATTGTGATCAATTTCCCCCAAGTGCGAATATCGTACGTTCATGAATTTTCTTCTCGAAGAAATAGCGAATATAAAGTTCTCTCCATGTGTAGTAATGAAAAAACATGACGTAATATACCGCCTGATCAATATATTGGATCTGTGTGAGACGCGCTCCGGATTATCTCAGAGAATATAGTTTTTCTACGACTGAAATATATTTGACTCCAATTTCATTGTGTTATTTTTTCGCGCTAGTGTTGAAGACCAAAATTTTATTGCGTGAAAATATGAACACGAATAGCTAGGACTAATTTTAAGCTAGATCTTTTTTGAAATCTTATGCCACAAAGAAAAACCTGATTTTGAAACCGTTGGGAAACAGATACTCGTGAAAGTGTAACGCAAATACCTTTCTATATGCGATATGTACATAATTAGGTTTCCTTACCTCTGATAACGTTTGCTGCTGAACATAGGTCTCACAATAACTGCTTTATTGACCTTTCGCGATGCCATATTTTCCATTCCGAATAGACAGACTGTCGAATGCAGTCTGTGATCAGTACAAAGCATGCAGAACAACGGTGTCGTCCATCTTTAGCCATGGCTAAAGCGGTACTATTGTCTGGCAACTTTATTTATCCAAGAAAATGTAAATAATACGAAGTAAAGCTCTATGGAGGCTTTCTGACATAATTTTTTCGAGACCTTGCGAAGTGTGCTAATTGCTCGTTAACACGTGGATAAAGATGTAAAATAACGTAACTACTGTAATTAGATGTTCCTTTGACATGCTAAACGTAATCAATCATGTGCCTATTACGTGCTGGTATTAGGTACAGAACTACAGACGCCAGCACATCAAGCTACTACAATCTGACAAATTTCTTTAATAAATTTTCAACTTTATCGCTGAAGCATTAGGTTCAAGGTTGATTGGGAAAATTTGACAGTTTCGGACAGCTGTGTTGTGTTTGTACCTTCCAGGAATCTTCTTCAAGGTAAAAAACATTAGTAAAAAATCCACAAGGCTTTTAAGTCATGTGCCTACACGGCCTATAAGCCTTGTGGATTTGCGGCATCAAAAATTCTTCCATTCACTGTCATTGTTCATGTCCAATGTTAGACGTCACAAATTTTCGAAGCGGCCATTTATAAATTAAGCTCTAGAAGTACCACCTCCCCCATCAATAAACCGCGTTCCATTCGTTTGCATACATAAAGTTCATCGCAAGCAAATATGAGGCGGCAAGGCATAACGCGAGCGAACTTTGTTGGTTCGTTAGATGAGATGTTAATGTTCAAAAGTAGTTAAAGTGTTATCTATGCGCGAGTCTTAATTGCTAGCCAGCCAAAGTTGGCGTCTCCTGAGGCTAATGTTAATTTCAATAGCGTTGAATAACGTCACGGAGGCGGCAAACGAACTTTTGTGGTTCCGCCTTAAGCTAAGAACAGATTTTGAACACGCGACGCGAATTACTCGACTCCCGACTTTTATAGTGTGAAAAATGTATTCGCGGCTTTATGCATGCAGAGTTTTAGCGCCACAATAAAAATGAGATTAATTATTCAAAAATCATTTGGTGTTTGCTTTTGCTAAACGAAATTTTAATAAGAAATGTCGCTTTTACGCAGGAACGCGTTTTGATTTCCAAATTAGATGTTTTATTCTAACAAAAAACAGTAATTGGTTCTGAGAAAGATTAGAATCTAACTGGAAACCAATTACTGAGTAGGGAGGCGAGCTTCCTTCACGAAGTTGTTTATACAAGAAACTTGTTTATAGGCCTAATTTCAGCATTTTCAGTTTCAAAGAAAGAAGTTCCCAATCGGTTTGGGCGAACTTAGACCTTTTACGCACAATCAATACTTTCCTATTTGGGTTTGATAGACGAACCTTTACGTCAAAATTGTTTCTCGTTATAATGTGACGTAGTGTGGGCGAGTAAGCGTCGCGTCGTTTGTCATGCGATGCACGTCTGGCTACAATAATTATAATCCTCACGAATAGATACGTGCCTAGTACTCATGAATATGTAAATACTTTGCGACGGATTGGTATTCGCTATAAATGTAATCTGATATTCTCGTTGTTCACGCCGAGTACTCGAAAATTTGTTGATTACATACTTCGGGTTATCGGATTTGGTGAGATCTCACACTCGATTTCTAAATTGTTTGTTGAGAACATTTATGGTTTATACATACTGTGGCGCTTTTTCCCTTAGCTTTGGTTAAATTTCTTATTACATATTTTCTGGATCTGACTGTTGTTCTTAAATACTTTACTATGGTGTCGTTATGCCATCCCCATTCATTTGTTAAAAAAGATTATCGAGAGTGTTATAGTAACGTTTTCCAAATTTTATTAGGTACTAGCTGTTGCCAGCGACTTCGTCTGCGATTCAGGATGAATGCCTTTGTCCTTCTCTAGGTCATTCTCAGTCTACCCCTGTGCTAAATTTCATCCAAATCCGTTCAGCCGTTTTAGCGTGAAAGCGTAACAAACAAACACACAAAAACCCAAATCTTTTCTCGTTATTATTTTAGTTTAGATATCAAGTTGATATTCGGTTACGAAATGCAGTTGTTGTGTTCCATGAGGACAAAAATTTTGATTCAGAAGGCATATTGCCTAACTAAATATTTAGTTTCTCCTGATTTTTTTGCCTTTTTATGAAGCTTCGGAAGGCAGGTCTCAATCTTGCATTATTAGGGTAATGAAGTCGCTGCCGGCTAGGCCGTGCTAAGCTCGAGGGAACACTTGCAATTTCACACCCCCCACCCCCACTGGGAGTGAGGCTGATGAAGAGACAATCACGGTGTGTTAGGTGATGCAATTTGAACGTATTTTTCTTTAAAAACTTTTAAAAGAAAATCGTGGACGCAGATGTCATTAAGTACGGTAGGTAGGTACAATATTATGTGGCGAAATTTCCATCAAATTGTTATTTCTTTGGTCTTTTAGAGGTATGAGAAACAGGCTGTAAATTTTAGTCATCCTCCATTGAAAAGGGAGGATCCTCCGATCAAACGGGTGTCGTGTCTGGTGGAAAACTGTCCAACGATTGATGTCGGGACGTTGTATATATCTTGGCCAGATCTTAGAATTGATCATTTTATGAAATGGTTGTGTTTGTTAGTTAGTTGCGCGGAAAACTCTGCTTGCGCGATGCAGGATTTTGTGTGACGTCAGTAGTTCACATGTGGCGATGTAGATGCCGCCACACTCTATTTACAATATCACCATAATATTTTGAAAAGCAATAAGCTGGAGCTGTTCATGTTTCATCACCTCATAAGTACTTACTTGTTCCCCTATTGATAGTTTAAAGTATCGAGAATACCTACGGTCAAAAACTATATTCAGTTTATATTTACTCGCCTAGTCGCCTCACAGTAAAATCACGGTCAACCGCTAGTGAGGTTAATCCCATCTTAGGTTTCCCAAAATGTCTCTTCAAAGCAAAATAATTTATTTAATAAATAAAGTGTGGTCGGATTTATAGTTGTTACGTGGAATTTGAGGCCTTTTTTGGTATGAAAATACCTGGTAAGCTGAGCCAATGATTAAGGGACTGGAGAGTTCTTGCTATTTAATTAAATGATACTACTTATTTATTTATATTACGTGGTATCGTAACTTTCATGTGTTAACATAACATAGCATCACGCCTGCATTCCCCGAAGGATTAAGCAGAGGTGCACCTATAGTACACCCACAATTCGCCATTTTGTTTAAGTACCATGTAATAAGGCTTGTAAGGGGGCAAGCCTACCCTATTGCCATCAACGGGGTACAAATCCAAACACTGATAAATTCCAGATGGAAAAACCCAATACCACTTTGCCCGACCCGGAAATCGAACCCAGTACCTCATGCTCAGCAGTAGCGCATGCGACCACTACACCAACGAGGATATAGCTATCGTCTACAGAATACAGTGTGTAACGGAAGGTGGGTATCAACCCTGAAGGAGGTGAATGTGCTCATGAAACTCAACAACTTTCCCCAAAGAACTTAGGTCGAAATATGAAAAAAAAATTTGGCCCTCCCATAGTAAATCAATCAGCTGGTAGTCAGTTTTGTAAGGGAGGGCCAAATTTTTTTTTCATATTTCGACCTATGTTCTTTGGGGAAAGTTGTTGAGTTTCATGAGCACATTCACCTCCTTCAGGGTTGATACCCCCCTTCCGTTACACGCTGTATAGCTATAGGTAGTCTAATGATTTCTAGTCTACATTTGCGCTTCTTGCAATAGGTTTCCTATATCTATGGTAGCCATTAAAGGGGAAAAGTTTTGCAGTAGTGTAGTGTATCTATTTAATAGATATGTAAACACCGTGTCATTCACACAAGCGCGGTGGCTGCTGTCACTAATGTCATCTGTCAGTCACGAGCAATGGCGGGAAAACAGGAAAGTGAAGCAGGGTCTAAACTATAGCGCTTGGTGTGGTAGTGAGCCAGTGAAGTGATATAACACGAACATAATCTGCCTACATATAATGTTCCCACACTGATATAACACTGTCCCATGTTGCGGGACACAGCCTTCTCTCTTCGAGGAGTGGGCTATAATCTAGGCTACCACGCGGGCTCAGTGCGGGTTGGTCAAGTGATATATTCAACATAAATACGGAATCAACAGGATTCTACAACACCTATTGTCTTGTAGTTTCTTGGCACTTACAGCGCATAGAACAGATGCACAAAAAGGGTCTTTGTCTTACTCAAAGAAAAAGCTTTTTTATTGATTATCAAATTTAACTACACTCTACGTACCTAATAACATACAAACTGGGTACTCAGTAAGCACCCCAAACTATATGCACGAAAAAATAGTCTGTTGGGTAAAATATTCATAGTATCGAGCACGGTTGGGAGGACGACACGACGAAGGAGCACGGGCCCCGGCCCGTCCGTCCGGCGGTCCGGCCCGCATATATCCGCATGAACAATGTTATACGGCACTAGATTAAATTGAGCCCAATCTCGCCCACTATTGCATTGATTAATCCTTTGATACACATCCTTCACTTCCTAGTTTCGTTGGTGTGGAACACGCATACACAATTTGATTGAGTCAGCCCTTGCACTCAAACGAACCATTATTTTCGCGCAAAAACATTGATGGTCCATAAGCTTGAATATCTTCGCGTGAGCTATATCTATGCAATTCTTATCCTACACGATGCAATTAAAATTTGGTGCAATAAAACGTTTAATCATTGCACAATCATCAATATTAACCCTAAACGGCAAAATTTTGAGCAGTGGTGGCCACCACTGATAACGGCCGCGACTTTCGAGTTGTAGATTCGAACCCAGACAGGCGCTTTACTTTGTGTAAATAATTTAATCTCTACTGCTCTCAAAACGGTGAAGGAAAACATCGTGAGAAAACCGTCAATGTTAAACCGAAAATGTTCTAGAATCAAAATTGTGCCATATTTACGTACACCCAATGATATATAAACTATAGATACGTTGCCCGCGCTCTGTAGTGGCAACATGAATGCAAGGCAATTGCCGGACTTACATTTAGTCGCGTACCAACCAGTGCCGCGGCAGTACGTGACATTAAAATAACTTTCTTCCTCAAACAACGAAAAAAAAAATGCCGTCCTGTGTTTTTAGAACACGTAAAAATTATACTTTAACTGTGAAAGATAAAAAAATATCATTTCATGCGTAAGTATCCAGAAAAATGTATTTTATTTTATTTTTTTCGATGCCTTCTAATGGCGGCTGGCGCCTGAGGTAAGTCACGTGCCATTAAGGGAAGATGGGGTACTTTGCATCAGTGTTTATGTTTTATAACATTGTTTTTATTTTGATGAATTATATTGTTTGAATATAATATGTGTTATGAAACCTAATGATCAATATAATAATTAGGTTACCTAAAGATGGGCTTATGAGGGATTTTTAATTATTCACATTTTTTTTAATAAAGATTTTTTGTTCATAATATTACATTTTGTTTTATTAATTAAGTAACAATAATTACTCTTGCAAAATACTGCTTTCATATTTTTAAGGATCGAAAATAATATTATTTTACCCGTAAATCTACTGCCTATATCAACACGAGAAAATCGAGTGTCCATTTTTCCCCACATGCCTCCTTTTGTTCGTGCTCGGCCAATGAGCATGCACCACAGAATGACAACGGAATTAAAGAAATATATTTATCTCTCTCTAGCAATAGAAATTCCGTAGATGACATTTAATTTTCTTTCCCTTTCTTCTTGCGTCTAAGTAGCTATCTAGCTACCGACAGTATTTACGCTGTTTTCGACAGCCGTGATGTTCATGCATGACGCGTCTATTTATAATACGTCATTGCGTACACCCACTTACCTAAAAGGTAAATTCTTCGAGAAATGTTATGTAGTTCGAGTTCATTTATTTCCCATTTAAGCTCCTACTAAGCTGGGGTTATCTATGTGTGAGTGTGTATCTACGTAGTTGGTTATCTTTGGCATGGGTGAGCGAGAGCATCAATCACAGGACGTCAAGCATCCATTGTCTAAACAACACTGATTATATTATTGCTCAATCGTAATCGCTGCGTGGGAATAGTGTCTGTGAGCGAAAGAAGTTCCGCAAGGAGTGGTAAGTAGACACCAAAACATGTAATAATAATAAATAAAATAAGATAAAAACTTTTTAATTCAGACTTTTTGAAATCCATAGAATGTTAGTATAATAAACTTATGATTATATAGTAGATAGATTTCTTGGTAGTGGTACTTTATTCTTTTCACATTTGTTTTTATTTAAATGCTCATGACACAGGAGAGCCATGCGTCAAGTAGAGGCAACTTCAGCCTCCGACATGACTACGGCTGCCGTTGACAACATGCTGCTCGTGTTTTTGAGCACCGTAATCAAATACACGAGCGACATGACGTCGCCGGCATTCGCTGACGCGTGTCAAGGGCTGCAGTTGCTTCTACCGTGACGCGCTCCGCTCGTGCATATCAGCGCTGAGAGACCTACACTACACTGTTCATCATCAACTGCCTAGCCTTTTATTTATTCATTTATTTATTTATTTAAACTTTTCGCACAAAAAGGTACAAAGGCGGACTTAATGCCTTAGGCATTCTCTACCAGTCAACACAGGACACAGAACACAGGTGGTGGACACAGGTTTATTCCAGGCGACACAGGCCCATAGATAAATACTTTAACCTTTCCTTACCTTTTCCCAACCATGTTGGGGTTGGCTTCCAGTCTAACCGGATGCAGCTGAATACTAGTATTTGATATGAAGCGACTACCTCCACAACCCAGTTACGGGGTAATATGATACCCGCCTTGATAAGACTGGATGTCAGACTTGCAGGCTCCTGACTACCAAAGTCAAAGATCCCTGACACCGGGACCAACCGCTTAACGTGCTTTCCGAGGCACGGAGGGGTCTCGGTATGTAAAGATGGTTACCCATCCACAGACCAACCGCGGCAAGCGTAGCTTAACCTAATCGTTCGACCTGTGCAGCTGTTATTATTAAACCTACACCACACTAACGAAGAACAATTATTAATGATATGTGATGAAAGGTTAATCTACCTTGGAACCTTTAGCTACCCTATATACCTTGAGTTATTAGTCATCATTATTAGAACAGAAGTACTTAGTTAGGAGAATTATTTTTCTGGCCGCTCTCCGTTCATTTTGTACATTTATAATTAGGTAATCTAGTAATTTCCTTAGAATCCAATTACGTTTGGCCCGGCTTATAGTTAGGTCTAAAACGACGGACCTCAGCCGCAACAAGAACATCGTTTTGGTTTAGTACGCCTTAAGTCTGTCTCTTAACCCTACTATTTTGAATAAAACGGTGCTTTATATGGGAGCAAATAGTCCCCATGGTATACAGATTTGCTGCTTCATTAATATGTATACCCTTTCTCTGTACATAGGTTTGGTTTAGTAAATATTTGTGCAAACGAGACGTGCGGTTCAGTTAAACGCGTATTTACTTTAACAGCTATTGCATGGAACTAGTAACTACTACATGAATGATCGTGTAGTACTTTTTTTTTTTGTGGATGGGAAATCATCAAATGACCCATCCCGCTCTGGGTGGAGCGGAAGGGAGTGTCAGATTCTTACTGACTAAAACCCACTTATTCTTTACCCTACCAGTCCTGTCACCATGAGCACTGCACGCAACATGTCATAGCATTGCAAATAAAAGCTCGTTGACACGCGTAGGCGCTTTGCTACGCGCGTAGCAACGCAGTATCGTACGTAGCCGCGGTTTCTACGCACAGCTACGTACGAAACCGCAACGGAAGCTTGCGAACATGTGAACAGAACGTGCATTGTAGCTTTAGATATCGGTTCGTGTGAAATAATCCCTAAAAGTAAACTGCAAATAACCGTAAGTTATGTATGCGTATTATCTGCAACGACATTACGTTAAAGCAAATAAATGCACTTTGAAGTAAAATGAAATGCCGAGTAGATTTGTATTAAATTTTCATCCGCACAGCAGCCTGCAGGTTTCATACATAAAGTTTATTGGACAGAAGTTCTAATTTGTACAATTTGCACTAGGTGGGTCACACTTGTAGTAAGTTCAACAGAACAGCTCTATTGGAGGGTAGAAGTAGTTCGTCTTAAAGTAGAAATTGTTTTTTTTCAAATGGGATTTTAGTGTGAACAGTATTTTAGTTCTTTCAATATCACCCGTATAAAACAGCTTGTGGGCCTACTGCGCTGTTTAATTTAGAGCATCTACATTGGTCCGGCGTTTATCACTGATATTTTAAGTATTTTATAGGCTTCGCTACTCGTACCGGTCTAACATTAATAATAGGAAGTTCTAGTAAGTGTGCAATTGGTTTTTTTTAATGTACAATGCGTCCATTTTATGCGTTACGTTCCTAAGGGTGGGCCCATTAAATAATTAGGACAGTCGGGCCTCTTCTATTTTATAATTCCTTTAATATTACATAGGTACATTAATAGTGCTTGTGGGTATGTACATTATGCCTAATAGAATAGTCATCAACTCAGGCAAACGCAGTCCAAAGAGCTCTCTACAATAGGTAGTAATGCAACAACGAGATTTTCGAAGTAAGTTCCTAGAAGTTTTTCTTTCTACATGTCTGTGAAACACGAAACAAATTGTTAAAAAAGCCCATTTAGACAAAAAAAAAATCACGCTTTCTTCCCATGGGCGTAGGCAGAAACTCCGCCTCACAGAGAGGAGGCCTGTGTCCCAGCAGTGGGAACGTTATAGGCTGATAATGATGAGACAGAAACTACAGAACGCCATCTCTACGATCCTTACATACTCCTTTTGCCTCGTTTACGTTCATACATCAGAAGGCCAATTCTCGTAATTTAAAACGATCAAAATCAAGTCGCAGTGTCATCTCAGCGACACACAAATGTCAAAAACTTGTCAAAATGTAGGGAAATTATACGTATTTTTGACAGATTGAGACTGATATCAGACTGAAAGTTCTTAAAATTACGAGAATTGCCCCACTGGTCATACAAGCACGCTGGTTTGCGAGTACCACGCACCTGACCTTTCTTATGAACATAATTATTATCAATATGTCCTCCTAGGGTGTCCCCCCTCCCCTTTACACTTATGACGTAAAAATGCAAAATGATAGATAGGCGAATAGTTTTAGGGTGAAGTACGTTTTTGCGTCATGTTCATGTGTTCCTAAAATGTTAAAGGGTAGTAGAGCTCTTTTTGTGTTCGTCCGGAACATTCGACTATTACATGGTTTTCACATTTGCTCACTTTTCTGTATTTTCGCTTCTCGTGTCGCGTTTGCTCTTGTCTTTGTATGTTATTTTTGATGGCGGGAGAACATTAGAATGGAGTGGTCGAAGCCCAGCTTCACTTAAGCTTAGCCGGCAGAAATATAAACACGTCCTATATATATTTCAAAAGATCCTATAAAAACATATGGCTCCACATAACTAACATTCATATTTTCTTTGACGATCGTTGGCGATCAAGAAGTCAGATATCAAGTGATCGGATTTCAAACTATTCATCCTATGAGCATAGCCCATTCATTAAAATTTTCTAATGTAGATCAAATAAAGATTGATATAATTGATTCTACTAAATACTAACGTACATTTTTCATTTTATTGGCGATCTTATCAAGCACCATTTGAATATTAATTATAGGTAGGTATTTAATTAATGAAGAAATTAACATTTTTATTAATAAAATCATTGCTTTATTGTTTTATTTTAATTTTACAGGCAAAGGTGTTAGTTTTTGTGACTCACGTATTTTAAAAGGCGGAGGTAATTTCGCGGCCTCGTAAAACCGATGGCGGTGTCGCATTGCCAAGGAACCGCGCTGTGCGGCCTTTTATTTTTTATGGCAATCTTACAACGCATTTAAAATATTATGATACTGCCTCACTTGACCTCGTTTGACCGCTAACGTCTGTCGAATTTGCAAAAAAGGTCAAATGGACAAATGTATTCTTAGGATGATATTTTGCGAAGTTTTTCGTAAACAAACTTCGTCTGATTTCTAGTTGGGTTTTGGGACTGACAGGCGTAACATTTCAGGTGCTCTAGGAACAGATACTTGAATGTGAGACTTGAATAGAGTCGGCTTGTAGTTTATTTCGCCACAGACTTCGTGGATTATAACTTAGGCAGGTTTTGAATTTGATTATAACATTACCTACTTCGACTCCGTAAATTAATGATAAACTAATTTCTGCAGGTGCTAGAACGTTTACGCCTTCACTTATAATAATTGAAAGTCTTTCAATAGACCTAAGTTGACCCATGAGCTTTCATATAGTATTATTTTCATAGTTCATACTTGTTAGTATTTTGGTAAAATAATAAGTAATTAATTACAGTTGTATCCGTAGACGAAGAAAACTATCTTTCTAGTGGTCTGCAGCATACGTTGTTAAACTCAAGCCTTTTTCCCATGGGGGTAGGCAGAAACTACAGAACGACACCTGCTACGATCCTTACATCCTCCTCATCCTCAATCTGCAGCAATTTGGTAATAACCCCAATTTCGAAGTTGCCAAATACGATGCTTAAGATTTTTGGAAAAATTTGGTATTTATCCCCCTGTCCATTAGGTAAACCTTTTTTTGACAGATGGAACTAGTGATTACAGCAACACACAATACATTGATTTATACACTTACCTACGGTATTATAATGACTGTAAGAAGCCATAAATAAGATAATGCAATAAGTTTTACTACGCATTTTAAAGTTAACTTTTACGTAATCTGGAATATGTATGTGGTATATTTACGTTTTTTTCACGGCAGCTGCAGTTTGCAGAGCAAATTGGTTAAAAGTTTTCCCCGGAAAATTGGAAAATCCGTCACCGTTTCCCACGAAACCTTATTATGCAGTATATCTCGCGTCGATTTTTCCGTGAATGTGCCCCAAACGTAATAAGTGTCTCGCGTTGTTTCCGAGCTCCGATTCAGATTTATTTACAATCAGCCCGTTCACTGTGAAATTGGCCCACAATCACACTCACGTTTAATCAACTCTGTTTCTCTGTGATTGAAACGGATACCCGTCACTATATGCTAATGTAACCACGTATTTATATACCCTCGAAAGTATATGAGCATTTAGATGCTATAATATACGCCTAAATTAGCTATGTAGTTACAAGGCACGCTGGCCTTTCTGCAATGCAGGATCATTAGTATTATTACTGCTTTTGCAAGTAGGCTATGCATGTAATAAAAGTAAGCACTAGGTAGGTGCGATGTTGTAAATTGTGCAGTAATGTTGCTGCTACTTTAGTATTTACTACCTACGTACTTACGTGTAGGGAATGTAGGTAGGTAGGCACCACTGGATTGAGTACGTTGACATTTCAACCGGCTTGGGAGGTAGACTAACTGACTGCGCATGATAAGGTTTCTTGTGTCCTTAGATAAGAGAAGAAACTTATCACTTTTTTATGTAAAACTATATTAATTAGCACTTTAAAAATCGTGTGGAAATCGGTTGTTCTGGTATCATGTGATACGGGGGAATGAGGAAAACGTCGTGAGGATAGTTTTGAGTATGAATGTCGATGGCTATAAGAGTAGGGGAAGACCAAAGAAACGATGGATGGACTGTGTGAATGATGATATGGTTAGAAAGGGGTGACTACCGAGATGACGACTAATAGAGAAGTATGGAAGAAAAATAAATTGAAGAATTACGGCCAGAATTAATTGCAAACACTAATAAATTGTAATATTATGAAGTGAAGGACTGTCATTATTTGTAAGAGACATGGTGATAACCGGATGCAGTGTTTTTTATGTTTAAACATGAGGCAATTTATGCTTATTAGCGGCAAAATTTATCCGTCGTCCCCACCTGCCCGACGCTTGTACTAATTAATGTATAGTTGGGTTATCAGACAGGCTGCAATCAAGATGCATTCATTCAAGATAAGAGTATAAACAGGTTTTGTTATTATAAAATGCGGCGTCGGCTTCACTTGGTAAGGGATTTCTTTTTGTTTTGTTTCTTGCTGATTTATCCTTATTTACTTAGGTGGCTTAATAAAGTCAACACGAGCTTTCGGCATAAAAGTAACGTTGCCTTTGCAATCTCTTCGTATCGGGTTATTAACGTTAACTTGGTATATGTGCACATGTGCTTGATTAAGATAATTTAGTATAATGTTTATGTATTCAGGTTTTGGGGACCGCTGTTGTGTTCCTTTTTTATTTAGCTTTGATAGGGATAATTAGGTTACTGAGCCCGCGTGGCGGATTACGTCCCTATGACCAGAGGAGGCCTGTGTCCCAGCAGTGGGAACATTATAGGCTGATTATGCTAATTAGGTTATTTATATTCAATTGTTTTCTTTGCTCTCAACTTCAATATTATGGGCAAAGCTTTTCATACAATTGCTTATGTTATGTTCAAAATGATATAGTAATTGTATAATCAAAATCAAAGTCATTAAATGCTGAGAATCAGCACTTTTTGAACGTCAAAATTACATAAAACAGTCTCCCATAAGGCCGGCCCTACACTACTTCCTAGAGCTTTAGCTGTAAAGAAGTAGCGCAACAAACCAGCAGCACAGCTGTTTGTTCAGTTAGAAGAACTTGATAATAGAACTTGGTATTCCTATTACCCAAATCTAACATCATCACCTGTCTAGCCTTTTCCCAACTATGTTGGGGTTGGCTTCCAGTCTAACCGGATGCAGCTGAATGCAAGTATTTTACACGGAGCGACTGCCTAGCTGACCTCCACAACCCGGTTATTGTGTAATACGGTACCCCTTGGTAAGACTGGTTGTCAGACTTTCGGGCTACTGACGACCCGTAACGACTGTCAAAGATCCACGAATGACAGCCGGGATCAACGGCAAATCTAACATAAACATTAAATAGGGCAACTATGATATTATCATTTCAGAATATCCCAAGCAAGTTCTGGTCGACTTTCCACTTCGAGTTTAACCAGAAAGGCTGTATCAGCATTAATAAGTGCAAAACTAATTATTGTTTTAAACAAGCGACTGGTTAAGTTGGAACACAGTTGGAACTGGCGATGGCTGGCCGATAGTGGGCCAGTCGGGGGCGGAAGCTCGCGAGATAGTGTGGCGGGGAAATTTATCGACGCAGCGGTGCCCACAGGCTGTTGTTTCTGTCGCTTGTGTAATGAGATCTGCTTTGAACTGTGCTGGATTTTGTGCTACTGATGTTGATTTACTGTGGTTTGCTGTTTGCGTGATTCGTGAAAGGGCTGCTTTTTAGTGTTCCGTACACAAAGGGTATCAGCGGAACCCTGGCAACACGGTTAGCGCAGTGGCTGAGCAATCGGACTGCTGCGCTGCGTGTCGCGGGTTCGATTCCCGCACAGAAAAAATATTTGTAAGTCCTACATGTATTTGTTCTGAGTCTGGGTGTTTTTCTATCTATAATAGGTATGTATTTACAACAAAAAAAATGTATATAAGTAGTTTATCAGCCATCTTGTTACAACAACACAAGCATTAGGTTGCTTAGCTTGGGACTAGATGGCGCTGTGTGAAATGTCCAGGGATATTATTATTACTACCCTATTACTAAGACTCCGCTGTTCGTCCGTTCGTCTGTCTGTTAGCGGGCTGTATCTCATGAACCGTAATAGGTACGAGTACACAGTTGCCATTTTCATAGAATGTGTTTTTCTATGGCCGCTATAACAACAAATAATAAAAATCACAGACTTATATTGGCTGTCTGTGATAAAAATAAAATAATGTTAATTTAAGGGGAATTACAAGCAACGTTTTTTTTTTATGTATTGTTACAAATATTGTACGGTAGTACGGAACTCTTCGTGTGCGAGTCCGACACGCACTTGGCCAGTTTTTTATACTGAAACTATGCCTTTTGGAGATTTCGCTGATAAAACGCTTAGGGCGGCTTGTTTAATTTTGGCTGGCTTTTTATTTTCGAAAGCAAATACTACAAACTAGGTTTCAGTGTTAATATTCGATTGTAAATCACTACCGTTTGTGAAACTCCATCCATTATGGAGATTCCTTATTGCGATAGCCTAAATAAAGCTATCAAAGTGTTGATAAAGATCTATTTGTTCCTACATCACTCATACACGAATACAATCTAGATTCTCACCTTGTCACGTAAGGTCACCGTAATGGAATAACTTATTGCAAAAAGAAATCCAACTTGTATTATATTTTTTGCCCAAAGAATCAGCATTACCATACAACGTGGCAACGCTGCCAGCTTATTGGGCACTATTCCTATTGACAGCGACGAATTTTTTGATGCCCTATATTTATTTCCTTACTTCCTAACTAATATTATAAATACGAAAGTAAGTTTGTTACGCTTTCACGCTAAAATGGCTGAACGGATTTGGATGAAATTTGGCATATGGGTAGATCATGACCTGGAGAAGGACATAGGCTACTTTTCATCCTGGATCGCAGACGAAGTGGCGGGCAACATCTAGTATTTTATCAATATGAAAGTTTCTATGTCCATAGTTTGTTCTCTCGATCACGCAAAAACGGCGAAACGGATTTGGATGTTTGGCACACAGATGATACTTTTTATATCGGTAAACCGACTTCCACGCGGACAAAAGCTAGCCTCAATATTTTATGTTGTGGTGGCTTCACACGAATTGCCATTAATTTCTCCATCAACATGATAATGATACCACAAAAGCGTCCAAACCCTTAATATAACTATCGAGTTTCACGTTATCAACGGAAGTACAAAGCTAATGCTCGCTACATTTCGGTGTGAATAGACGTCCGGGTGTCCGGGGCGTCCGGCGAGAAGACGGCATTGTGCCCGTGTCCGGACCGGACGCCAGAAGACAGTTTCATGATTAATTAATATTCCTAATGCTTCCGTGCGAACCGGCCTTTACAAAAACATCGAGTTTATTTGAGCATGTGTGTATATGACATGTGAATGTACGTGTGTGTGAGAAAAGGGATACGAAACAAAAACGCTGTTTCATGAACGTGAGCCGTGATTTCTACTGCGGAATAAATTTTGGGACTACGAATAAACGTAGGAGAGTTTAGCCTGTCAGATTAAACTGAAAACCTACAGCAACAGTCAACTAAATAACTTTACAGTTGACTACCTACCTTCTCGCGCAAACAAGAGAGTTTGTTTGTTTGAACGCCGGAAATACGTCATCGTAAGTCGGATCTAATTTTTTTTTTAATTTGATAGCCCTACTCTTGAGGAAGGCTATTGCTAGGACTCGTAAGGAGTCGAACAAAGAAAGAACGGTAAGGGAAAACGGAGCAATAGGTAGCATTAGCTTCTGATAATAATAGTACTAGCCTCTGATAATAATAATACTAGCTTCTGATAATAATAATACTAGCTTCTGATAATAATAATATTAGCTTCTGATGATAATAGTACTAGCTTCTGATAATAATAATACTGGCTTCTGTCCGCGACTTAGTCCGCGTAAAATGTCTTGTTCCCCCGACCCACCCCGTCGCATCGCATCGCCCGCCCGCGCTACTTCTTCGTTTTCGCTTGGCGTTCTTCCGACTTTTTAGCCTTATCAAATGCAGAAGGTATTTTTCAAATCCAACTGTTAGTTTCAGAGATTAGTGCGTCAAATAAACTCTTGAGCTTTATTATTAGTATAGATTTGATAGTTCTGCAGTGCGATTCTGTAACCATCTCACCGTGAAAACTAAGGTGAAGAGCGTGGAGTGAGCTGTCATTCCAACTAATGCTAGGGATTGACACTATTGACAGCTCACTCTAAGCTCACTTCACCTAACTTTTCACGGTGAGATTTTTATAGAATCGGTCGGCAGCACGCAACGTTGCTGTTGCCTAAGCTGCTTCGAAAATGCAACCAGTGCGCAATTTCCTTCCATTTTCATATAATATTCCACAAAATAAACACATAAACCTTAGTATCAAGTAACAACATCGTTAAATGTAAGTTTTTAAGATCGCAAAGTGGATGTAATAAATTGCGACAGTAATGATCCCGTTCGAAGATAAATGGACCAGGGAGGCTTAGCCGGAGCTGGCACACGACAGGAACATGAAATTTTTATTAGACAATTAAATCCTATGCACTTTTCACTTATCGTTGCTTTTGCTACTAAAGTTAACTTCGAAGATAATTAGGTAAGGTAACTGTGTATACAGTTTTATAGGTAACTAGCGACCCCACGCTTTGCACCGTTTTTACGACTTGACTAGACATCGAGATTTCTTTAGTTCGTCTCGGGGTTGCATGCACGTCTGCAGAGCGCGGGGTCCTGGGTTAAATTCCCAGGTAGGGCAAAGTGTTGTTGGGTTTCCTATTAGGAATTTCTTGGTAACAGCCCGGAGTTTGGAAGTTGGTGGTTTAATACCCCCGTGTCTCGGAAAGCACGTAAATCCGTCGACCCTGCGCCTGAATTCTCCCTGGTCGTGTCGGCATGCCGTCTCATCAGACTATGAGAGTAAAGGAACAGAGAGTGCACCTGTGTCTGCGGACATACTTGTGCACTAGAATACGAGTATCTCCTCCGTACTTGGCTAATCTCCGTTAAGATTGCCGCCGTGACCGATCAGTCAGGAGGATATTAATAATGTATTATACACTTAAACCTCCCGCAATAAATTCTATAAATGGTGATTAACTGAATCAAAATCTTCTGAATCAAAACCAAATCCGTTGCGTAGTTTACAAGAACCAACGGCGTTGGTCCCAGCAGACATTTGGTAGATCTTTGAACGTCGTTACGGGTCGTCAGTAGCCCGAAAGTCTGACAACCAGTCTTACCAAGGGGTCGTATTCAGTAAGTGGGTTGTGGAGATCAGATAGGCAGTCGTTCCATGTAAAAAACTGCTATTCAGCTGCATCCCGTTAGACTGGAAGCCGACCTCAACATAGTTGGGAAAAGGCTAGGCAGATGATGAGTTTAGAAGAACAACGCGGTTATATAGACAGACACGAAAAGCAACTTTAATTTATAATATGAAATACCCGTGCACTTTTCACTTAACATTTTGCTGTTAAAGTTAACTTCTCAGGTAGCCTGTTTGTAGTTATATTGGTAATTTGCAGCTAACTGTTTGACGTAAACCTATTGAACTATCAGCAGTTAGGTCGTGAGATGTATCACGCGTTGTCATAGTACGAATCCGTTAGGAATTGAATGTTTAAGAACATTTTGTTTCTCTGGATGAATGCGCAAAAATGGGTCAATTACCTAGGCTTTTATTTCCGATTTTATTTAAGGTTCAGGCTAAACTGAACCTTAAATAAAGAAAGGAGAGGGGAAAAGGAGTGTCCTAACGATATTTAATTTCGTCTTTCAGACTTAAAAGAAACAGAGACTGTAGAAATTATACAGGAGTCTTATATCATGTGGCACATTGCCTAACCCTGATCTACCGGGTCAACAATAATCGGAAAACTTCCAAAAAAATTACCAATGTGATAGACGTCCAATTTATAGAACCCAATATCATCACTATAATGAAATGATACGAACCTATTTTCCTGTAATTAGATCTTTTATGACACTTTTATCTACACGTCAATATTTTGTTGATCAATATTTTAAAACTAAATGACGACTGCATTTCCTAGCTGACTGATCCTTGAGAAGAAATGCCGAAATAAACTAAAGGTCATAACATATTATGTATTAGGATTTAGTGTGAGTCTAACAATGCAGGGCCATGTCTGCAAGGGCCTTTTTAAGAAAGAGCCATTGCAGCTTTGAGATAAAGATATATTTATTGCATTTATTTAGTAAATTAAGTTCTTATTGATAAACATTACATTTTAGTTCCAACAGTCTACCCCAAGTCGGACATGCAATAGTATTTTAAGACATTAGGTACATACAAATATTATTTTTTATCAAAAAACTCATTCAGATTATAAAATACATTATCAATTACAATTAACATTTATTCAATTTATTTTTAAACATATTTCCATTTAATTGCTTAATTGCTGGCGGTAACTTATTGTGCACCCGAATAGCAGTAACAATTAACATAGGTACTTTTATAATACATCATATGGTTAATAACCGGTAAATTGATGTCATATTTATATTGTTTCCGAATGTTTCTTTTAGAATTTGATTTGAAATTTAAAAAATGCATATTGTTTTTAACAAATAAATATAATTCGAGTATATAAATACCAGCCAGTGTCAGTGTGAGTTGACCTGTCCCAATAGACGGCATGTATCAGGAGGCTTACCACCAGCTCTTATAGCAGGGTAGGAGTTGAATTGCACTGCTTATGTGTACTTAGTCATAGAAAAAAAAGCAGTGCAGTTCAACTTCTGCCCTGCTATATGAGCTGGTGGTAAGTCCCCTGTCTGTATTTTATTTTCATAGAACAACGTTCCACGTCATCACACCTCTCCCTCTTTCAGGGCACACACACACAGGCGTGATCAAAACAGATTACGTCATTACATGTATAAGTGAGCAGTACATAATGTACAAATTACTCCCAAAACGTGATTACGTCACGAGTGACATCTACATTTAAAGTTTAGCGCTTACAGCAATTCGTGTCGCACACTTCTCTGAATTACATAACGGGAACTAAATTATGTACCCATTTGTGTAACACGAACTGTGGAACTGGATGTGGTTTATGTAGGTAACGATGTTATGTTATTGATTTGTTATCTTTGCCCACATGTCTGCTCACTCCTGAGGGGCTTGTGGCTAATTAATAATAGCCGCACGGGTCGATCGATCAGGTTAAGCTACTCTTGCCGCGATTGGTCCGTGGATGGGTGACCATCTTCACATATCAAGACCCTTCCGTGCCTCGGAAAGCACGTTAAGCCGTTGGTCCCGGCTGTCATTCGTGGATCTTTGACAGATGTTACGGGTCGTCTGTAGCCCGAAAGTCTGACAATCAGTTTTACCAAGGGGTATCGTATTACCCAGTAACTAGATTGTGGAGGTCAGATAGGCAGTCAGGCGGTCAGTCGCTCCATGTAAAATATTTGTATTCAGCTGCATCCGGTTAGACTGGAAGCCGACCCCCACATAGTTGAGAAAAGGCTAGGCAGATGATGATGTCTGCTCACTCCTGTCTGCTGCACAATAAATTGCAATCATTAATCTGTCTATCAACTGTTGTAATTATACTAATAACTAGCTCCCGCCCGCGACGTCACCCTCGTGATAGTCACCTATGCTTTAAAACATACCTATGGCACTCGGTGGTGTAGCTTTTTGTCAGTGAAAGAATTTTCGAAATCGGATCAGTACCTACTTCTAGAGATTACCTCCTACATTCAAACTTACAAACTTTACCTTACTTAATAATCAGAATTTCTAGTTTGATATTATAGTCCACTACAGAACAGACCCAGTTTGCCAAATGGGTTCTCAAAGTCAGAAGATTCCAGTGGTGATCAAATTTTTGTTTCTGAAAACTCTTTTCGAAAGCTACAACACACTAACGGAAACTGCTGAAAACTAGGAAGCGGTTAGAGTAAAGTGCCTATTCAAGCTAGAAAGATGCAGCCATTAAGTATAGGCAAGGCGTTACATACAAACAAGGTCGACTTAATGGCTTCTATAAATCCATAAGCTTGTATCAAATTAAATATTTAAATAAGAAGCAGTTATGCAGAAAAGCGCCACGCCAGAGAATTGAGATATCAATAGATTTATTAGCGTAATTTCGTTTTTTTCGATCTGTGTGGGCAGCGGAAACGCGAGTTTTTAAATGAAAAATGACACACGCACCTCAGGCCCGGTTAATTGTTCGTCGTCCAATGTCGCAACGTGCATGGGACATCTGTCTGAATGAATAGTGGCCATTTGTTTAGGAAATCTTTCTTTAATACCTCACACGTAGGCTATATCTCCAAATGAAATATCTTTATCTAAGAATTTGAATAAAGACATTAGTTTATCGCATGCACGGTCAGACAGGAAGACTGAATTGACATGTTCTAATGATAGGTTAGATGTTAAATTCTCGGATGTCGTTTTTCGATAAAGTGAAATCCCTTGATCTCGTTAACCGAAATAGAATCCAGATTAACGAATTCTCAAGTCGTCGAAAAGTTAATTGGCATCGTCAAACGCCTGGAAACGAGTGCTCTTGTCGTCACAAAGGACCAATTTTAAATAATATGAATGATTAAACCAATTTTTTCTCCAACCCACATTGCGCGCGTGGTGGTTTATGGCCCACTTCCTCTCACAGAGAGGAAGCGTGTGTCCCAGCACTGGGAACGTTATAAGCTGATTACGTATTTGTATTCGATGTCATGTCATGATTTCGATTATTCCGCAACTGAAGATTTTTTATATCCTTGAAATATTTTTGCTTGTTATGTCAAAATTTGAATTCTGTTTTAATGACCAGAGATAGTAATTAGAAAAAAGATTTAAACCGCAGAGGTAACGCTGCAGTATGCAACGTTTTACGACATAATTAAATGTGTTACTAGTCCTATATATTATGGCACTTAATTTGGTCCTGACTTAAGAAGTGAACATTTCGTATGACACGGTCACAAGTTCGATTGGTATGGGATCCCTACAAGGGAGCGACTACTTCATTTATTGAACTGGTTATAAATGCATCGGACGTGATATGGTGAATGTAAGCCAAGCCTAGCCATGCATAGGCTTGGCAATTATCCGCTGGCTATTATCGCAATTAACCCCCTACACTAGGGGGTTAATTGCGAAAGACAGTATCAGTTGCAATGGCTTTCGTTTTGACAGTTCAACAACATTCATTGCGTTATTTACTTTGCTGAGCAGATAAATTTTTGGAACATATGAAGCAATGGATTAGCAACTTCCGTAAAAAATATTCAGATAGAGATTGAAATTGTGTTACGCAATAAGGGTACAGTTTACCTATTACATAGCGGCAATAATGTAAACAAGATAAAGATAGCTGTTTGTTATAATTCAATTTTATCTTGTACACACCACTCAATTTTGTAAAGGTTGGTGAAAAATGGTCCTTTACGCCTGTGATCTAACTGTATTTATCTTTCCCACGGAAAGCCAACGATTTTCGTAACAGGAAGGTTAAAAATTTAACATCCCATCATTCGTTGGGTCTTAACCCTACCTTCTATCAAAACTTGTGTACATTTCTGGCAAAGTGAAATAAAACCAACTCCATCAGTATGCAAGTAGTTCGTACCCTGGTAATGTATTGGAAATACTATTAATGGCCCCTTCGCTGAACATCGTTTGGCGTGTCGGACGTCGACGCCCAAATGAGATTCAAATATTGAACTTAATGTGAGGAATAATATTCCGAAGTGCTTTTTAGAGGGCTTGGTACTGAAATTATGGTGGAATAGGTGCTAACTATTCTAGTACCTATACAGTTTTAGTGGTCCTAATGGCAGTTATTTTAGTAAATGCATAATCAGCCCACAACGTTCCCACTGCTGGGACACAGTGTGGGTTGGCGGATGATACTGTCTTCAAAATTTTGTTTTCTGAATTTGCTGGTTTCCTTGAGAGCAGTGGGGATGAAATAATTTACACAAATTAAAGCGCCTGTCTGGGTTCGAACCTACGACCTACAACTTGTAAGTTTCAGCCGTTACCACTGGGCCACCACTGGTGTTAATGGTTCCATCATAATAAATGCAAAGTAATTTCTAGTAGGTATATAATCCATAGTATTTATGTCGGTTACTATAGAGCACTCTGTAAACAGACCGTCCAAGGAAACACCATACCTATTAATTTAGGCTAACACTTTATTCGAGTAGGTATATGACTTAGGTATTAAAAATAAGGTTCATTTCAAGAAAAACTGTTAAAGGTAATAAAATAAGGTTAAATCTAAAAATACTAAGAATATATTGTTGCATACACATTGGATACATCTAGCCAACCCCTTCAGTTCAGCTGAATGTGCTTATGTTAGGTGTCGGTTTACCGCAGCAGTGCAAGTGGGGTTAAATCAGATCGCTATTGCAGTGGTCGGGTGGTAATAGTAGTGTATGCCATCGATAAGTGATGAACTGAATACTATAGTACCTTCTAACGAGTATAAGGGCACAAAATACCAGGGCCTCAAGTCTGCTATTACAATAGTGTCAGAATGGTCTAGCATTGATTTCATAATTGTTGATTTTGACAAGTTTGGTAATCTACTAACATAATGGCGTCATTATGACTTTCCAGTGGTCAACAACTGACGCTCCATTGAAAGAAATGGTATATAATGGTATAATCTCGTACATAATGATAAATGAATGACTTACTTACATAAAACACTTGACTTGTATAAAACACTAATAAATAATATGTAAAAATATATATAAATGAAATCTGGCATAGATAAAGTAGTGATAGTTTTTCGAAAATCATTTCTACTAACGGGTTTTATAATTAAGGCAATACGACAATGTCATTATGACACAATTCTATTACGAGACCTGCATTGACGAATTTAGCAGATTACGAACTTTAAGCAAAATGACAATGGGATGGGAATAGGATCGTGTTGGAATGACGAATTTATAAAAATAGCAGACTTGGGGCCCTGATATTCATGGACAAATTACAGTGACCTAACACCGCATAATACTATGATCAAGATAGGAACGTGTCAGCCAAAAAAAAAAAATTATGTATTGAAAAGTATGAGACTATGCCCACTAGACCGTTCCGTCACTGACTGACACCGTTGCGTGCCGTGCACTGAGCATCAACAATTGTTGGCTAGGGTATTTTACAGGTGTCGATACGCTCCGTGCATGGCACGCGATGGCGACGCTGCCAAACCGGTGCGCGCAGGCGGCGAAGCGATGACCATACAGGTTATAACCGCGTAAAATTATATTTCTAAACCCGTTATAAACGTGTTGCCAGTTTGTTACCGTCAGTTCAACAAGACGCACGTACGCATTCGATGTTAAAATGGAGGACGAAAAACTAATTGAAATGGTTCGCAAATACGAATTTATATATAATTTAAAACATCCAAAATATATGGATAATATCAAGAAAGAAATTGCGTGGAAGGAAATTGGGGAGCAACTAAAACAATCCGGTAAGTTTTTTATTATTATTTTCATATACATAGTTAATACCTAATGGTAGATATTATTGAATTAAGAAAAAACGCCAATCAACATCCGAAACGTTTGTTTATCATATATACCAATATTATAAATGTGATAGTTTGTCATATGTCACGTAAAAACGACTGAACGGATTTGGATGAAATTGGCATTGGCCTTTATTGGCATTTTTGTTTGGTTTATAACCTGGATTAACACATTTTAATCCCAAAGTACGTTCCCGTGACATATTTTCCAACATTCACACTAATGAAGCCGCTGGCATAAGCTAGCTCATAATATTTGAACAAATATTGTAAAATGGACCGCGAGATTTTGTAAATTGACTCCTAATACTTTTTAGAATTTACCCACAGTTCGTTTACACCACCCATATCATAGAAATCCAATGTAATGTTATAATGCCATTAACTAGTTTGAAATTTTATTTTCCAGCTGTTGCTTGTAAACAAAGATGGCAATGTCTTAGAGATGCTTACAGGAGGGCTTTAAATAAAAAAAAAGGGAAAAGCGGCCATGCAGCCAGAAATATAAAAATATGGAAATATGAAAATGAAATGGCATTTGTGGCTCCCTTTTTCGTGGAAAGAAAAACTAAAGATTCCGTCGAAATTACAAGCGAGGAGGAGGTGTCTGACAATGCCGACGAACACAACTCACTAGAATCCAACGCTTCGGAAAAGCCCAACACGAATATTGAGGTCGACGATACAGCTGATGTTAGTGATGCTAACAGTACTAGAATATCAGACGAAGTTCCTCAAAATGAGTCGCAGCTAAAAATATATACCAAGAAGCTAAAAGCAGTAAAGAGAAAAGCAGTCCAATCCGAGCTATCAGCATCTGCTATATCAATGGCAAAATTGCTCGAAGACCACAACAAACTCCAGCCACCCCGAGGATATGACGAGTTAGATCGGTTTTTTTTAAACATGTCTGACACTGTTAAGAAGTTCTCACCGTATGTGCAAGCTCTGGCAAAGAATAAGATATTTAATCTGGTGTCTGAAATGGAATTACAACAACTGGCCCCACCTAGCTCTACTCCAGTTAATGAAACGCCAACAAGTCCTGACAACTGGAATGATCAGAAACAACATTTTTTTCCATAAATTTATAATGCACAACAAAAAATAATTTATTCATAATTATAATCAGCCGATAATGTTCCTACCGCTAGGACACAGGCGTCGTCTCTGTGTGAGGGTAATCCACCACGCTGGCCCAGTGCGGGTTGGTAGAAGTCACATGTCTTCGAATTTTTGGTTATAGGACATGCCGGTTTCCTCCCGATGTTTTCTTTCACCATTTCGAGAGCAGTGGTGATGAAGATGAAATAAATTACAAAACGTAAAGCGCCTGCCTGCATACCGCTGGATGCCGCTACCACTGGGTCATCACTGCTTCTCCTAAAATATCATCTGCCTAGCCTTTTCCCAACTATATTGGGGTCGGCTTCCAGTCTAACCGGATGCAGCTGAATTCCAGTATTTACATGGAGCGACTGCCTATCTGACCTCCACAACCCAGTTTCTGGGTAATACGATACCCCTTGGTAAGACTGGTTGTCAGACTTTCGGGCTTCTGACTACCCGTAACGACTGTCAAAGATCCACGAATGACAGCCGGGACCAACGGCTGAACGTGCTTTCCGAGGCACGGAGGGGTCTGTATGTATGTAAAGATGGTCACCCATCCACAGACCAACCGCGGCAAGCGTAGCTTAACCTGACCGATCGACCTGTGCGGCTGTTATTATTTAGACACGGGCCCCTCTGCTTCTTTTCCTAAAATAAATGATTATCACTGCTTCTCCTAAAATAAATGATTATAAACATTTTTAGCATTTTACTTACCGTAGACACACTACTAGCTTTTCTCACGGTGCAAGAGTTTCTCTAAATGTGGTGTTTCTTCTGCAACTAAACATCACCCTATTATTACGTAACACACTTTTTAATCACAATCTAAGTCATTTTGAAGGGTATCGCTAATCCATTGCTTCATATGTTCGAAAAATTTGTCTGCTGAACAACATAAATAACTCAATGAATGATGTTAAACTGTCAAAATGAAAGTTATTGCTAGGTACTGATAGTGTGTTACATAATTACTTAATTACCTCACAGCGTTAAAAAAGAAAATAATTAATGACTTATCGACATTTTTAAACCTTCACCTTTCTTAAGAATTCAATAAGACTCATTCAAGACTAAACAATAAGTAACTTAGGTTTTTTTTTCCATAAACTAGTGCGAAGCTCGCACCCCATTACCTGAACTTATTCATTTCAATTCCCGATTCAGTCATAAAAATGAAATGGATTTTCAAATAGCGGATTTGGTATCGCATTCTGTGTTCCGGACTCGTAATATACTGGACGCGGATATTTATTGAATCCGTGGATATTGAGGCCTTATTTACATATATTATGTGCAAGTAAATAGGAACTGCACGGAATGACAGGCGGAATGGCCGTTATTAATGTTTGTATTTAGAATTTTAGACTAGCCCTGCCTCTAGTTCCAACGAATTGGAAGTATAGTTTTCCATTTTCCGGAATGAATAGTGCTATTTTATTTTTTCGATTAAATTGTTGTTGACGTTGAAATGCTGGAAACTGACGCACAAACTTATTTTCCACAGCATAAGCATAATCAGCCTTCACTGTTCCCACTGCTGACGGCACGGTTGGCGCAGTGGTTAAGCGATTGACTGCTGCGCTGCGTGTCGCGGGTTCGATTCCCGCACGGAACAAATATTTGTATGACCTACATGTATTTGTTCCGAGTCTGGGTGTTTTTCTATCTATAATATGTATGTATTTACAAAAAAAAATGTATATAAGTAGTTTATCAGCCATCTTGTTACCATAACACAAGCATTAGGTTGCTTAGCTTGGGACTAGATGGCGCTGTGTGAAATGTCCAGGGATATTATTATTATTACTGCTGGGACACAGGCCTCCTCTCTGTGAGAGGGAGTGGGCCATAATCCACAACGCGGGCACAGTGCGGGTTGGCGGATGTCACATGTCTTCGAATGTTTGGTCCTAGGACATGCCGGTTTCATCACGATGTTTTCCTTCACCATTTCGGGAGCTGTGGTGATGAAATAATTTACCAAAACGGCCTGCTTGGGTTCGAACTCACAACCTACAACACGTAAGTCGCGGCCATTAGTACTCGGCCACTACACCACTGCTCTCATTTAATTACCTACCTGTGTGCTATTAATTTAGATGAAATTTCGAAGTCAAATTGGTAAGAAAACAAATGACTATGTAATTTGTTTACCTACCTAATTTACAATATGGTTTAATTAATATCTTGACGGCACGGTTGGCGCAGTGGTTTAGCGATTGACTGCTGCGCTGCGTGTCACGGGTTCGATTCCCGCACGGAACAAATATTTGTATGACCTACATGTATTTGTTCCGAGTCTGGGTGTTTTTCTATCTATAATATGTATTTACAAAAAAAAAAAAAATGTATATATGTAGTTTATCAGCCATCTTGTTACCATAACACAAGCATTAGGTTGCTCAGCTTGGGACTAGATGGCGCTGTGTGAAATGTCCAGGGATATTATTATTATTAGGTATATCATTATCTTCCTGACCTTGTTTCAGTTAATAAATAAATAATTGCGGTCGGCACACGTTTTCTCCTTCCATTCTTCCCTGTCAACTGTCACGCTATCATTCACTCAGCACTCTCTTCAGTTTCATATAATTTAAGGTAACGTAAGGTAAGATCTAACGAAGTTTGGCCGACCTCAACATATAATATCTATCTATCTATCTTCTATGTATCTGTCTACATAAATAAAAATGAATCACCGAAATGTAGGTACGCGCATAACTTCCGATCGACTGCACCAAATTGTCTCTTTTTTTGGTTTTGGGCAAGGTTTGTATATGTAGAAGAAAATTAAAATAAAAATAAAATATGGCGGTACGACGTTCAGCTAGTGAAAGATATTTGCCACAAATGTATTGTATTTAATAAGCGCGGTAACATTATTTTTCTTAATAAATTCGAATGCTGAAAGTTGATGTAAGTATACTGAATTCATGACGTAATTCACAACATCCCGTCGAGTCAGCTGATATGTCATGTGTCAAAATCATCTAGTCGAGCAGAGTGGTTAATACTAGATAGAGATAGAGAGTGATACATACATGCGCGGGGAAGTGCGGGCAAAATATGAATTTCAGCTGAACTATTGTGAGCCCTTAATGCCATCTAGTTTAGTTAATAACATCATAATAACAGCAGGTTTAACATAATTAATAGCATCATTAGTCACGTTAAACCTGCCCATACCTCAGTACAATTGGTTATAGTTATAGGAACGCGGCTATTCATATGAATACCTGTGTTCATGTATCTCCCTACGATTATTTATCAATATAGTGTAGTAATGTACTAGGTAGTACATCGGCGCTGAAGGGTCGTTTGATGACTGGCCGGAAATAGGCGTTCGGGACGCGCACGAAACATGCGTCGCTGAATTACGCCCGGATTTAGCCATTCAAAGGGTTTTCCTTTCATAACAACATGGGAAATCATTAATATTCATCGAAATATGCAAATAAATAAATAAACTACTAAATATGAAGATAAAAATACCCAGACAGATTATTATTATAAATTATGGCTAGCTAAATATTTTTTACACATTGTCAAGCCATTATATCAAGAATGAGCATGTTGACATAAATAAAATGATATTTATAGAAATATAATGGAAATCTATAATAACGGTTTACATAGTAACATAAACAAATAATCTAGCTATATCGTCCTGTTAAATCGCGCTACAAGCAATTTCGCTGTAGGTCTCTCATAATTTTGCATTTCACTTCTGTTTTAGAAACTTATTTGAATAATTTACGTAGGTGTAACAAGGGGCGAGAGGAATTTGAGTAGTGACCAGTTTGCGATCCTCCTCAATTTATAGTGTCGGGTGTGACAGGTCCTGGTCGCCTGGCGCCGCCACCAGACGGTCGAACATAAAAATTTGCGGCGAATCGTCGTCCATTTAGACCCAAAAACTAAAACGATGTTTTACAAAATTGAATCGGAGCGCGATTTACAAAAACGTCCGCGCGGAGACATTCGCCTCGGGTTGAATGGATGGGGATAACGACGTGGTGACCACTTTTTGGCCACAAACCCGTTTCGGCTGACCGCTCAAAAGACGCTATCTGTCGCGGAATCTCGGATATCGATATAAAACCACGTACGTTTTGCATTGTAATTTCATATGTGTGCAACATTATATCGCGATGGGACGGCAACAAGTGAATCACGTTTTAAATGACTCGCCCAATGCTATATGTTTTTATTTTGGGTTCGTCCGCTAAGTTATGCGACTCGACACCAGACCTGGCATTTAAATCGACTAAATAAAAATACCTTTTCTAAAAACCCTTCCTTTGATTTCATGATTCCACAACGTGCTAATAATATTTGTGTCCTACTTTAGTAGGTATTGTATGTTTTCAACTCTTCAGGCAGTTTTAGAGGTTGATAGACGACAAAAGAGATTTTCTTAATTTGGTTCCGTATAGCAATAAAGTAAATCTTATCACAAATTAGGGATTTAGACCACTAATTTATTAGTTTACATCAATAAATTTCTCGGTTATTTGCATAATTATAGCTCGTTATGATTTCCTAATGCCCAATAGAGTCGGTTAAGAAGGATGTGTCGGCTTAACGTCGTTCGTGGGAGCCAGAAACAAGATGGCCGGTTCAGATGGGTACAGTCATGTTCTTCCGCTGAGAAATCACCGACGACCCCGACTGATCATTAATAAGGAGATAGTGAAGTAAACCCCGTTTTCAGATTACCGACGAAAGACTGATTTATTGTAGGTAATGAAAAGAAAAGAAAGAAAATACATTTATTTGGGGTAAACATGACGCAAAGAAAAAACACAAACTTAAAATATAAGGTCAAATTAAATTAGCTAGCGAAACTTCACCCTCGTGTTGGGTATCGATATCGAAAACAAACAAAACAAAAAAAAAATATCATTCGAACTTTGTGAAACATTTTGAAGGAAGAAAGGAGGTTAGATAAGGTAACCGAAATAATGTAACAAACATTCAGTCTCATAAATAAACTCCAAACGTTACAGAAAATCTAGTTAAGCTTGAAGCGATTAACCACGACACAATTACCGGAGCTACGCCATTTGATTTCCAGTTCCAAATAGATTTATTTGTAACAGGCTGCCTTCTAATTTAACGTAACTTGCCCCAACCAAGTAAATAGTTCTAATCTAAATTCGAGCAAACATTTTGTTTTAACATAGCAATGTAATGTTACTAGATTTCTTTGGAATGATAATTGAAATTGTAAGCTTAACTCTTAAGCAAGTAAATTATGCAGAGAGACTATTGAACAAATACTTGGATACATGTCGAGTGACACTTGACAGGTATAGTAATAAAACTCTCTATTTTGTGTAGTTTGATCTGCAGTTTAAATGTCTTCAGCATGAATATAAAAAATAAGCGCCAATAAAAATAGATGTAATAGCGAGTCTAACAGTGACAGTGGAAAGATGGCCGAAGCATAAATATTAAAATTACGGGCGACGCAATTCCACGCTCGGAAGGCACGCCACTTGAGACCACATTATCACAATTTTTGAAACAAAATTGACATTTGTCGCGTTATAGCATCCACGTGCCGCGCACACAACGTAATTTAATCTATTACAGAATGGAGAATTTATAGCAACATAAGAATCGAAAGGTCAAGATGTAGTTACGGAGTTTTATGAACTTTCTGCTTCTGTTTTGAATTTTTTATACGTTTTAATGCGCGGCGTTCATCATAAAACTCTACGTAAATGGCGGTGGCATCATTGTGCTCGTTGGAAGTTGTGCGACACTTAATTTTACGAGCGTGTCGCAGTCGCAAAGGTTATGGCAGTCGCAGTTACTCGCGCTAGATAATACAGGTATCAATTTGCTGTGTATTTACCACAGCTGGACTTGGGACTAAGAGCTGGAGTTTCGATTATATGGAACGAAATATATTTTACGGTTATTGAGGTTAACCCCATTGCGATGTCGTAGCAATTTTTAAACATTGTACCTAACTAGCATTTATGGATTCTTGAAGCAACGCTGCATGTAGTTTCTAAGAACAAAGATATTTCAGTTTGGAAATATGTTTTGGTACAGCAGGTTATACATGAGATGAACCATATTAGGATCTACTCTATTTTCTTCAACTTTCTGACAGTGCAAAAAACAAGGATTTCCAAGTGGATAGTATGAAAAAAAAAACTACTTATATATACTTTCCACTTGAAACACCGACATTCCCTATTGCTCTATCGGGTAACCAATAAATCTCAATCCATAAAGAATTATCAATTACAAGTGAATGCACATTCACAGCTCACACGCTGTACCGATAACATATCCTTTCAACGCCCATATTTCATCTATCATGATTATTGACAGCTTGTTTTCCCCACAATAGGATCGGCACTTCCTCCTCTTTGTGAATCATGTGTCCCTAGTACATGAAAGGTCTTTGACCTAATATTGAAATTTTGTTTTTCGTTTTTGGTATATTTTGTGTGGGCATTTTCTCTGTTAATGAGTATGAACAATGGACGGGCATCAGATTGCATCTTAGTGGGCGTCTGCGCTTCGTGGGTGTAGATATTATGTACTGACGCTTCATTAAAGATAGGAAATACACTCATCATTGCTTCCCACTCGAGGTTGGAGAGTTTCAATGGCTATTATGTGAATTTGCGATTATATAACAGTGTTGTTTATTAGGTACTGTTGTAAGGTTTTTCGCTTTCAGACATTGAGATGAAGATGGATAAATTCTTTCAATATTTATTTATTTTCCAAAGCACCAAGTCCCAATATACTAATTACAAATAAGTACATAAAATTTTTTTTTTTCTTTCCACTGGTTTTTTACTATCCCTACTGTTCCACTGGTGGGCAAAGGCTTCTCCAAGTCCTTTCAGGAACTCTTTCCCCGCGCCACCTGGAAACATCATTATTCATTACATCATTAAAATAAAATACACTAACAAACAATAAAATTGTTGTGTTCAAAAAGGTCTTCGTCAACTTTATCTTTAATCTCTGAAGCACCGTTTGGCAAAAGTATCAAATGCTTGTTTTTTCTCAATAACAAATTCTTCTCCCTAAGTTTGTAGACTGTCGATTTCACTAGCTTAACTTATTTGTGACTGTAAGTCATAAATTTGCATTTAGCGCTGTAACTTGTGAAACTTTGGCACAAAAACGGTTGGAAGGCAAAGCCCTGACATGCACTTTTCGAAGTTTGAGTTATGAGCCATCAAAATGTATGAGTCATAGACAACTAAGCTGGGATGAAGGAAGTGTACTATTACAAATTTTGAGAAAGAAGATTGGTATTGTTAAAGATCGCTTTTAGCGATCAAACCGTTGCTGAAATTTCTACATTTAAATCGGTAATTTATATGGTGTACATAATAAAGAGTATTTATTCTATTAGTTAGCTATAAATATGTTGATGTAGAACACACAAAAATACATCATCATCATTAGCTTGCACTTATCCCGATTTTTTCTAGGTTGATGCTACATGTCTTTTTCTTCCATAGTTCTCTATTAGTCGTCATCCCGGTAGTCACCCCCTTTAACATCAAATTATACCTAACATATACTAACACTAACCTAACCAAATTTTTGTGACTTGAAGCAGAAACAAACCGTACTTACTTATAAATGTGGTTTGATTAAAAAACCAAACAAAGGAACAGCGCGTGTGAAACTAAACACATTTGTTTTTTAGCTTATTTGGGACTGGCAACTACAGTATAATTTGTGATAATTATTTATTTGTATTTCTGTAAGAATGTTTGTTATATTTCGGGGAGGTCTATATAATGTTCAGCTGTAGTCGACGATGTCAGACGTCTTTTGGCTTATTTGATGGTGATGTTTAATTTGTCAATTTTACTTGTAATCGTCGTAGCATAATCAGCCTGTAATGTTCCCACTGCTGGGACACAGGTCTCCTCTCGCTAATCCACCACGCGGGCCCAGTGCGGGTTGGTAGATATCACATGTCTTCGCATTTTTAGTTCTAGGACATGCCGGTTTCCTCACGATGTCTTCCTTCACCGTTTTGAGATAATCATTATCTTCTGTAAAAGTCCATCGTCATAATTCACAACCACTTACCAGATATAGTATGGTCCTATTACAATTATATCCATCCTTAATTCCCTTATCCAAGACTTACGATGAACACTGAATTTTCTGTTTCACAAATCCATGTTTCATTTTACCCATTTTCGTTTAAACAACATTAGGTACTATTTCAAACCAAATATAAAATAGATTTACGATGTCGAGACGGGGTGTGTCTGTGTGTGTTTGTTTAGTTTGTGCACAGCGGGTAGGTATCAACACATTCATTGTGCGCTGCTTACGAGGCGTTTTGGTCGACGAGCCATTAACAGTATCTGAGTATGGACGTTTGAGTGTTTCCTTCATTATGTTCGGGAAGTGCGGGTATTGCCATTATGTGTTTAGCTAGAACTAAACTAATTTAGGACTTACAATTATTACAAAACTTGACTTTACAAAAGTTGTGAATTTATTTTTAGTATTAATTGAGGGAACTTCTAGCTATTTTCGCAATTATTTAAGTAATAACGCTTTCTATTTATCCTTTAAAAAAAAAATTGAGTTGTCCTTTGTGTAAAGAGTATGAAAAGTTTCAATAGGCTCAACGAAACTAAATAAAATATGCCTTATAGAGGTATTGTTTAGTTCGAGATAGTTTCCGTAGTAGGACCTACCTTATTGTACCGATATCTTTTTCAAATTCAAATTCAAATTATTTATTTTGGGACAACTAGATCCACCGGTTAGTGTACAAAAACAAAAACTTAGAAAAACTATTGTTAGCACTTACTTAAATACAAGAAAAAAGGACAACACTCACAAAAACATCACAAATCACAAAAATGCCCCTGTGCTGAGACACTCCGCCTCGTCAAGATAACCAACAGGGAGATACCTCCCTAAAAGATCACCAGACGAACGAAATGTCTCAACACAGGCGCACGTACATCTTCAGCTACAGTTTTCAGGATGCTGTTGTGACTCCCCCGCACCCTCCTCATAAGTGACACGACTTTTTTCCGAATGACGGCATGAAAACCGTCAGTATGAGCCTGCGCGAACATCTCAGAGGCACTACAGAAACGAGGAAGTCCCAACATCATCCTGAAAATGTTATTGTATTGGACGCGCAGTGTGTCCAGGGATTTTTTGGTATAACTAACCCACAGACTACCCGTATACAGACCCTGACAATACGCTTTAAATAGCGTGATCTTGACTTGGTCCGTACAGCGGGCGAATCTACGGGCCAGCATGTTGCCACGGACTGACAGAGCTCTGCGCTCCCTCTCTATGTCCTCTCTATGTCTCTATGTGTTTTTGTAACGTTATGGGAGTTACTAAACACCTCTTTAACTATGAGATGGGAGGCGCGGACCGAATGTTTGCCAAAGTAAATGGGTGGCCTGCTGCCATCTTGTGACATAATGTTTAACGCCTTGCCACAAGGTTGCTGCAAAGTCAGTGCAGCAGCATTGGCAGGCCTCTTAAAGGTCACACAGGAAAAGCTTCAGCATAATCAGCCTATAACGTTCCCACAGCTGAGACAAAGGCCTCCTCTCTTTTGAACACACAGGCTTTAGATATCTGCACAGCATTCACGAATGTTATAACATCGCCAGCACCATTCAATCTCGCAGTACATAAAGCCATAAACATGTTTGTAACTTGCACAAAACTATGCAAGTAGCTGGTATGCCATTATGGTATTCACCAATCAAGAAACTTTTGTGCAAATTACAGACAGGTGTATTCCGGGCTTTAGCCAGGTTTATACTGACAGTCGTCGGCGTCATCGTCGGTGGTGGCGGCGCGCCCTGCGCAGGCGGCTGCGACCGTAATGCTTGAGGAATACCAGTTGTTGGCCCGTCATAACGATATATATATAGCGGACATCGGTACTAAATATTTGTTCTGAAATGTCACTTGAGAAAGTTTTCTCGGAAAATTCAGCGTTTATGGCTGTGGAATGAAAGCTGGCCTGTATTTGCTCTATAAATGGACAAGAGAATGATTGTTATATTTTTAATTAACTTTTAAAAGACACTTTATCGGCTTCGATTGTCGCTGGGCAAATGTTGCTTCGTAAAAATCTATCATCATTCGACTGTAAAAGTTTGAAACCGTGACGTTGCGTTTTGCCTTAAACCGGACTACCAGAGACGATATGACCACTGTGTAAGCACACAAAAGGGGTGTATTTTCAACCGCCTTGAATAAAATAAGCGTGAACAATCAATCTTCCTAGCCAACACACACACAGCCCAACACAGTTGGAAAAACCCAACTGTGTTAGGGTCGGCTTTCAGTCTAACCGGATGAAGCTGAATAACAATATTTTACATGAAGCAACTTTCTATCTGACCTCCACACCCCTCCCAGTAACTGGGTAACACAATACCTCTGGGTAAGACTGGTTGTCAGACTTTCGGACTTCTGACTACCCGTAACGACAAAAATCTGCTGTCAAAAATCTGCTAATGAAACCCGGGATATGGCTCGAGTCACGGTCACCCATCCACGAACCGACCGTTGCAAGCGAAGCTTTACCCTCGATCGACCCGTGCGGCTGTTATCATTTAGCCACGAGCGAAATAAAATGCGCGTTAAGATCGATATACTTTTATACGTTGCTTTGTCCTGTGTGCGCCTGTCCTAGAACCAAAATTCGAAGACATGTGATTTCTACCCGCACTGGGCCCGCGAAGTGGATTACGGCCCATTCCCTCTCACAGAGAAGAGGCCTGTATGCCAGCAGTGGGAACGTTATAAGCTGATTATGCTTAGGCTTGTCCTAATACCTACTTCTTAATACTGATACTTATCACTAGATGGAGACTCTTGTTGTAATAGCTGGCTCGCCGGTCTACATTCCGTTCAATTCGACTGCGGAATGCTAAAACGCATCATCACGGAGTATTACCATACTCACACACCTATAGGACTTCCATAGAGTAGGGATGCGTATTTTTCTGTACTTTGGCCACAAGAGGCCGAGAGTTGTGTCCAGAGAGAATACTGAAAATGTACGAGTATGTATTGTAGAGAAAAGTTTTCATTTTCCGAGACAAAAGGAATTACCCAACTTGAGCTAACTAAAACCCATTTCACAATAGCAACCACATTATGATTATTAAAGGAAAAGTTCTTTTGAATATTATATGTTTTCACAATTTGATTAAAAAATGGAACGGAATTTGTTTGTATCAAATTGCGTAAAAAAACTGCTTAGTAACTTGGAATTTAGGTACCTACTCTAAGTTGAAAATCTGCTATCATTTTCATGACGGCCGTCACTGCGGCCGTTGTGTAGCGGCGACCGCTCTTTTAGTAAATTGTAGCGTTATTCCAATTTTAACACTATTTACAGAAAATTGATGATTTATTGTTGCGCACTGACGTGCAAGTCGTAAGCACTAGCAACACGATTGGCACTTGCGACCTTTTAGAGTTTAACATAAAATAGCAATAACGCAACGACATGTAGTCCCATAAATTGTGTGCAAAACTAAAAAGAGTATAAAAGCGGCTGTCTGCGTTCGCACAATGCTGCCCGCATGATCGACTCTTGCGCAGATATACTTCAAACCAGCCCTGGAATGCGGGAACACTAAAGTTATTGCTTCCAATTTATATATTTTACGTTTTTTATTGTATGTGTAAATCTACTGTTTTGTGAATCATGTAAGTTTCATGTGGGTATGTGCTGTGACTTTATTTTTTCAGCTTGATGTAAAGGGTGCATTTGATCCTTGATTTTTGCACAGCAACGAGCGTAACTGACGGTTCACCTTCCGTAAAAATGGCTTTGAGTTTTATTTCACCAAGTAAAGACGATAATACCTAATATTAAACATACCTAGATGGATAATAAACAGGATGTAAAGTTCACTCGTCTTTCATAGAAAAGGAAGGATCCTCCGATCAGACGGGTGATGTGTCTGGTGCGATGCAGGATTTTGCGTGGCGTCAGAGTGATGCGTAGTTTGCATGTGGCGATGTAGATGCCGCCACAAACTTAAACATTGTCATAGTACCAAACTGAAAACTGGCATGATCTACTAAGAGCCTGCGCGCACTAGCGATTTTAAGTTGGCCGATAATTTGATCGGTCAGAGGATCAGTATAGAGTTATATGGCAGTGTGCGTACTTGAAGATTAACAGATGTACGACTATTACGATTGCGACTCAACAATCGGCCAACTTAAATCGCTAGTGCGCGCAGGCTCTAAACTGAATTCATATGTCCATCTTGTAGATGTACTTAGTTTAGTTTCTGGAAAATAGCCTCAAGAAAAGCAGAGCTTTTCATTCCGTAATATTAAATTCCTTTCTACATAGCAAAGTTTTTTAGTAGGTACCTACCTGGTATAATTTAATTAAATAAGTACTTCTACTTATTTAATTAAATTATACCAGGTAGTAACTTTTTAAAAATGACTACATCGTGCAAAATAAACAGGTGATGTGTCTCTTTAATTAAGCGGAGTGCAGATGGTAGTCTGCGTGACCAGTGTTGTTATTCCGTGCTGTGTGTACGTCGCCTAACATGGTTCTAGTTAATTCACGCCGCGGGCTGCAAGGAGGTCCTATGACCAAGTACAGTGCATGACTCATTAACCGTTGAACCTGAATAGTCAGTTATAGGTTAGAATCAGAAGGTGCAGTCTAAATGTGAAAGAAAGCATCGCGATATGAATATTTACCTACCTACTCGTATATACAAAAAAACTTGAGAGGTGTCAAGGGACACCCGGATGGAACGAAGTTCAAAGAGAGAGAGAGAGAGAGAGACATACAGAGAAACACGCGCACGCCGCATGGCTTACAACTATAGCAAAAAGTGTCGTTCCAACTTTTGGTCTTAATTTTTTCCGTCTAGCCCTCTTTCGCAACGCGCGATAAGGAACTTCGTTCCAAAACCCAACATCAATAGTTGGGTAGTACCACCATACAAAACACCCGTCTAGGATGAGATAGAGGATTCACCATTTTCAATTCAGGAAGTTCACACCTTGTTCCTCCATCTCCAACATGGTTACCCAGAGGAGTTCGTCAGCCCTAAATAACCTATTCCGTCAGGTTCAATTGCTAAAGGTTTACCCTCCAGCATGAGAATCATTCCTTTAGAATGAGAGGTGTTGACTAGAACTTTTGGCAGACGGATTGCTTATCGTCATATCATCTCTCTTCAACTTCGAAAACCAGTGAACGGTATTATTCTAAAGCTAAAGTAAAGCATTAGGGCGTGTGTTTTATGTAATTGACGTTCGAAAACTGCTCATTCTCAGCCTAATTTGAATAAATGGCTTTAGATTTTGATAAGACTGTATTTGTATCAAGCAAATAAACAACAAAGACATCGCGAAGCGGTTGGTCGACTCTCCACGTGACCAGAAGGCTGGCCTATTTTTTGGCCAAAGAATCAGTGTTGCCATACAACGTGGCAATGCTGCCAGCCTTTTGAATACTTTTCCTATTGACAACGATGCGGACGAATATTTTGATGCCCTTTGATTATTTCCCCTCCTTTTTATATACTTGTACGTATTATTTTTATATTAAGACTTTTATCTTTTTAAAATACAGGAAAAAACTACTGCAAACAGGAATATTTAGACTACGCGACATCTATGGCTATTTGTTTCAAGTTGAAATACTGCATCCATCTTTGTATCTCAAATCGTTCAACTCCTAGATAGTAAGCGATCTGTCCTCGACCAAACCTGGGTAGGTACCTACATCGTAATGTACAAATAGGAGACAATGAAGATGTGTCTATACTCTATTTGGTCAGAGTTTCTTGCGATTATCTACAGCGAACGACGAAGAAGGCGACATCTATAAATGATTTGATAGTTTTTGAAATTTGTTCAGTAATTGCTATGAAATAAATTGGCTTAGTGCCGTGTGTTCTCAAATTAGTTCCTTCCATTATAACTACAAAACTTTGAACTTATAAGTACAGACAATAGAAGGCGTTTGTCGACGCGGAAGTTCGTTTCTGTAATATCACCCTTCAGACGATTTCCTGGGAAGGTTCTTCTACTTAATAGACTTTCCATGAACGGACGTATCGCAATCCCTTCTTGGATTTGTTCTCACTACTGATACAAAACAATTCTGCGAATAAACAAACATTAGTCTGTTCTTGGTTGTTTGTGACAAATATTTGTTACTTAAATGGCCTTCGGGTTGTCTACGCAGATTTCAAAGACTTCCACAGAAAATGTTTACATCCTGGTTAACTAAGCAGATCCATAGCTAGAAGGTATTCTTGTTTGACTGATACAATATTGTATGACCCCGCAACCCTTTTTACCCTTGGAACTGACCATGGCATTATCTTCAATTATATCAATTGACCCATCTTCTTCGAATAATTTATACCATACATACCAATACGGCCAAGGTTGGCGTTGTCTGTGGTTCCAATCAATACTATTTAATTATGCACGACAACCCAGCGGGTGACACCATAGGTACCTGTACGTATTGGGATGACCACTTCAGCTGCCTACATTATTAGCACGCTCTGTTGTTCACGTAACTGCATATGTTATGGTAGGTATATCCTAACTATAACATTATTAATGCGGAAGTGAGTTTGTTTGTTGGTTACTTTGTCATGCTAAAACGGCTGAACGGATTTGTATGAAATTCGGCACGTAGGCACCTGCGGTGCCATTCTGTTAAAACCTTTCCGCGAAAAGTTAGGTGAACTGAGCTGTCATGCCACCTCATGCTGACAATATTGACAGCTCACTTACACAGAGGTTTTAACAGAATAGACCGGTTAGGTTAGGACATAGGCTACTTTTCATCCTGGATCGCAGACGAGGTCGCGGACCACAGTCACTATCAAGTAGTATCTACATAGATATATATAAATACTAGATTTATATATATCTATGTAGATACTACTTGATAGTGAAGTGAGGACTCTCATTACCACGACACGTCATGAAAATGTATCAAGAAATGTCACGGATGATAGCATCTTCAATTTATTTGACACTCCTTCTTATTAACGGTAACGTGGCTGGTATAAGGTGATCTGTCATTATAAGAAGGGTATTAAGGGACAGGGGTCTTTGTAGAGTGGTCGTCATGGCGTATAAAAGCATGCAGTCGAACGATTTGCGGAAATTACTGTTTAATTGGCTATGGGCGCGTCGCACGCGCAACCGGTTAGTAGCGGATGCGCGCTGCCTGCGATTGTCTTGTCCTATAATCGCGTCAATAATGAAACTACGCAATTCCGTCGGTTATTGTCGTATCGACTGGCGATCAGTGCCCGTAATGGAACTGGATCCAGTCGACGGCGCGACTCGAGATTTTAATTAATATTAAGACCTGTTCAAATAGGGTTCAGGTTGCTTGTCTGATCATAAATTCGAGCGCAGAGGGGAAATCTTATCCTTTCTTGCGCACGATATACATTCGCGTGCGCATGCCTCGGCGAGAGACTTAGTTAATGAAAGCTGCAGTCATTTGATGAGTTGAACTTGAGTCGCAGCCTGAAGATGAAAAAGATAATGGAATTCAACGTTTGAAATGATACCTTTAAATACATAGAATTAAGTTCGCTACATCGAGTTTAAATACTGATTAAAAATTATATGAATTATTAATCGCATTTGGGCGCCATAATATATTTTTGGGTTATTCTGTCACACACGACAATATGAAATATAGCCGCATTACGCAGCTCCTGACTGAATGTGTTATACAATAACGTAATTTGTGTAAGCCATTATGCTAATTTATTGACGTTTTTATCGTCGCCGGCGCTTCGATGGCGACGCGCGACTTTTTGCGTTCAAACGTCGACTTTTTAATAAATAATTATAATACCTACCTACCGTGACAGTTGAAATATTAACCCGTCCCATAGGTCACCGTTACCATTCAGATATTATAATATGATAATTGCTAGAAATTAAAAAAAAAAACCGGTTTAGTGCGAGTCGGACTCGCGCACCGAGGGTTCCGTACAAATTTCTAGGTATGTAACTATACAATACGGTTTTCGGATTTTTTCCTTTACTTGCGCTACACGACATTGCTTCTCGCCAAATTTCATGATTCTAGATCAACGGAAAGTGCCCTATAGGTTTTGATTCCCTTGTGTGTCAAAATATGCGGCATAAACGGAACATAAACGCCAGTATCTCTTGATTACCTTTACTTAAAAGTTTTTCACTGCTTCTAGGGATTGCAGCCTTGAGTATTTGATATTAATTTCAAATTGATAACTTCACGCGTTCCTCAGAAAAAGGGTCTTGACAGACAGACAGACAACGAAGCTATCGTATAAGGGTTCCATTTTTCCTTTTGAGGTACGGAACCTTAAAAATGTTATAGCGGCTAAACTAAATGTTATATTTTGATTGCCTGTAAAATTACTCGATATGCATGATATTGTAAAACTATAAAATTTGCAATTTCATTTGAGTTTATTCTTCACTTCCTCTCTATACCGGCTGGCTTTTCTACCGTGTGGACAATAACAGGGTATAAAAGTTGAACGGAGTAGAAACCATGATACAGAAATCTCTCCTTACACGCAAGCGTATTTGAATCATACGTAGATATAAATTTCCGCAAAAATAATTTACAGATTACCATACAGCACCCTAATTGTTACGCAATTAGGGTGCTGTATGGTAATCTGTCACGCGATCAATCGGAATTGGTTTTATTTTGACAGTTCAACAACATTCATTGCGTTATTTACGTATTGAGCAGACAAATTTTTCGAACTTATGAAGCAATGGATTAGCAATTTGCTGCAAAATGATTCAGATTCCGATTGATCGTGTGTTACGCAATTAGGGTGCAGGTTGCACCTATTGCGGATATCAATTGCCGTACCATGGGTTGTCCAGCACCCTAATTACGAAACACACTATCAATCTCAATATGTTACATTTTGAAGGATATTGCTAATCCATTGCTTCATATATTCGAAAAATGTGTCAAAAAAAAACTTAGATAAGTCAAAAATCTGTCAAATCTGTTAAGTTTTTGTTTCGCCTCCTCTCAAATGATACTGGCAGGTAAGTTTTAACGTTCGTGAGACCATAACAATTATGAATTTAAAATGGCATCTATAGTGTTAGCCGCGTGACACTAGGTATAATCATAGACCATTCGTTACGGTTTTTTGCCCAATAAACATGGAGGTCAACGTCCTTATTCTTTCTTTTTTTAACACAATACGGTACCTACGTGGCTGGTTAACTTTTGAATACTAGAATTAAAATAGAATAAACCTGTAGCGGAAACATTGTTATTTTTTGCATATTTTATGTTATTTTTATTGTAGTAAGAAACGGTGTTCATAGGTTATAAACATGATTGAATTACAACTTTTATAGTTTCAAGAGACGAAAGAGTTTTTATTGGTTATTATAGCGAATGTTCTGTCTATCAGAAAGATGTTAATGTTGACAGCAGCAGCAGTTAATAGCTGCTGTGGTTCTGAAGCTCAATGCAGTTGTGCCGAAGAAGAAGGATCCTCAAACCATTGTAAGTTGTATCAGTTGTGTGCCTTGGGAGGCACCTAAATGACGACAATAACCATCAGAACTTTTCAGTACCTAAACTGTGGGTTTTCAACTTTGATAGGTAACTCTTTATATTTTTTCAGCGTAATTTTTCTTGTATTGTATGGTAAACATACAAGCTTTCATAAGTTGAAATTCCCGGCTAACTACGTGAAATGTCTCTACGTGAAAACTTCAATGCTTTTACTTAATTATATGACCTAAGTAATTCATGAATTCTAAATAAAATAATCATGGAAATGTGTGTACCCGCTCCTACTCGTTTTCCGTTCAGCATTCCTACTGTCTGTAAGGTGCAAGTCGGAAGTGCTAAAACTCCTACATGTGTGAAATAGCGGTGACGGCACCGCGCGTCGCAGCCTAACTGCCTCCTGGAGCCACTAATAACTTCCTTTCTGCTCGAACTGTAACTGTACGAATATTCCTAGAAAGTAGGCAGTAAAGTTACAAAAAGGAAAAGTAGGTACGTTATAAGTTACACAGAAGAACGATGCATCTATCGAGATGTTTCTGAAGAAAATAAAATAAGCTTTTGAGTTAACTTTGATAACTGATTTGAAAATAAATTTTCCTCTTTTATTTTGACAACGGTACATAAGTTTAGCAAATATTCTAAATGCTTAGGTACTTGTAACTGTTTCTATTTTCCTCAATATAAACTCTGCCTGAAATATTTAGGACAGAAATAAGAGGGCAAATAAGTCTGCAAGCTCCGTAGCTTCTTATTTACCTGTCGCATTTCCCCTGAGGTGCTCCTTAATATTTGAACGAACAATGAGCGACGGTTTCCTTGGAAGTTTCCAGCAGAAAGTTCATGCCAAAATGTGAAATTGGAAACATGTTTTTTTTGGCAAAAAAGTAGCGTTTTGTTTTAACGTCCATTATTGATGACAACAATTGGGCTTGTGGCTAAGTAATAACAGCCGCACGGGTCGATTGATCAGGTTAAGCTACGCTTGCCGCGGTTAGTCTGTGGATGGGTGACCATGTCTAATACCAAGACCCCTCCGTGTCTCGGAAATCACGTTATACCTTTGGTCCCGGCTGTCATTCGTGGATCTTTGATAGTCATTACGAACCAGTCTTACAAAGGGGTACGAGTATCGTATTACCCAGTAATTGGGTTGTGGAGGTCAGATAGGCAGTCGCTCCATGTAAAATACTGGTATTCAGCTGCATCCGGTTAGACTGGAAGGACAACATAGTTGGGAAAAGGCTACGCAGATGATGATGACGACTATTTGCTATTTATTTATTATATTTTCTATTTAGAATACGCTCTTCTGCTTCTGTCTAGGTAACCACAAGTAAAGCGCGCGTCGCTGCGTGAGATAAAACTACTATAAAAGATATTATACATTTTAGGTTGTCAAACGTAACAAAAGAGATGACGTAAATAATGGCAGGCAATTTCTTCCAAGAATTTCTGAAGGGAATCTGTGGGTCAATGTCAAAGCATTTATATCAAATTGACACATACAAGGCACTTTTGAAAGTCAAAATCTATATAGGTACCTAAATAAAAATGAATCACCGAAATGCGTGTACGCGCATAACTTCCGATCGACTGCACCAAATTGGATATTCCTTTTTTTGTGTTTGTTATTGTCAAAACAAGGTTTGTATGCACAATTGGACCCGGTAGGTGGCGCTGCTTTAGTCAACTTCCAGTACTATGGTACTGGCCACCATTGAGCAGCTGAGTTAGCGATTGCGACCACAGGCCATTTCAGCAGCATAAATATGAGTTAGCGTGACGTATACACAAATATTAAAATGTTGTACCGCGTTCAGTAATTAACGGCAGTGCTCCCAATGTTTTGTTCAAGTGATTTATATTCTGTGGTCGCGAATTAATTGCTTGGAAGCCGTTAAAGATTCTTTGAATAAACAAAGCGTTCTCATTTAAATCTTTGTTACGCTAAATATACGAATTTATGATTTTAGGAGTTGTTTGTAACTCCTAGGAATAATTTTGTAGACTTTAGTTAAGTTGCTAAGTAGGTTCAAGATAATATGAAGTTGGGAAGCATGGCTGAACCTTGGCTTTGTTCACCAGTGCGGGGGTAATTGCAATGTCTTTCATTTTGACAATTCGATAACATTCATTGCGTTATTTATGTTACCGAGCAGACCATTTTTTCAAACATATAAAGCAATGGATTAGGAATTTAATTTAAAATCTTTCGAATTATGGAAGAAAATTGGGGTGCTGAAATTACAGTTAGATAATTAATCTACTTATTAGGTAATTAGAAAAGCTAATATTTGTTTCTAAATGTCTCGTATTGCAAGGATTAGTACTAATTAAGTATTTAAGCGTGTAATTTATGAAAGGACAACTTTTGTAGAACACGTGTTTATTATTATTTAGTACCTAGAAACAGACGTTCGTATTACCCTAACGTCCTAGTTTTGCTTTTTGAACTTTTCGTTTGTTTAGTAGTAGGCGGTGTTTATGGTTTTAAGCATAGAAATATAAAATTCTGCCCTTGCTTTCTGAAAAAAATTACAAAACACAAAACTAATTAACATGCTAAGATGACAGAAATAACAACAGTTTGACATCAGATAAATTTCAAAAGGCTTAAAAAAACCGAAGTTCATCCATGTTACAGTCCGGTCGTCGATTGAATGCGTTCCTGACACGTGTCAGTTTCATACAAACGAATACGTGTTTTGTGAATTTGATCTTTAGTAGCCACTAGAATTGTCGCACTGATATTTTCACCATGGCCGGACTTTAGATTGAGGCGCAGATATACGACTTCTTATGATTTTAAATTCAACATTACATCTAAACGAACAAAAAAATTTCTTTGAGAAAAGTATATGTTATACCAGACAATTTTCTTCGTAATTTGATATGAGAATATTTGAAATTATATTTTTTTAACAAAGTGTAATTAATTTTTAAAGTCTATTGTCGCCTTAAGGTACACCCTTATGTGCAGTAGGTATGTTACAGGTCTATGCGTAACGAGGAGACAAATCTTCTTGATCACTTTGTCCATCGTCCGATAACCCTTCGTTCAAGTCCGCATTGTCTGGCCGTCGCTAAACGCTGATACCATCTAGAGTGGTGCCGCCAGCCTAATGGGATCCCGGGGTTACGCTTAATGCTCTTAATAATACAATCGTGGGACTGACAAATTGCAGTGCTCCCGCGGGATTGGGGATGAAAGCCATTTCCGTAATCGGTTTAAAGGGTAAACAATGTGATAGAGTGACGAAATAGGTGTTTTTCTTGATTCTGACTTAGTAGACCAGTAATTAACACTGTAGCACATTGTTTGTAGCTTTTTCCTAAATGTTTTTGTACTCGTCTAAATCCCAGAATGAATAGGCAAAAAGGACGACCCGATATCTTATGACCCGAACCTACAGGGATAATACACGCGAGGATTAGGGAATGGTCCCGGGAAATCCCGGTCCCGAAAATCCCGGGAAATCCCGGGATTTTTGTATAGACTAAAGAACCGGGACGATCACACCTCGTCCCGGGACTTTCGGGACCTTCGGGACTTAGTTGAAAAGCATAAACTTAAATTAAGAATTTGAGTTACCCCATTCAAATATCATAACAAAAGGTTTCTTACTAAGATTTTATTTAAAACTAGAGGTCCGCCTAGCGGTTTCACCCGCTGCTACACGTTTTTCCGGGCGAATGAGGTCAAAAGTAGTCTTTGTTACTTAGGGATCTTGTAGCTATACAGTGGTGAAAGAATTTTTAAAATATAATCAGTAGTTTTTGGGTTTATTGGTTACATACCTAGAATACCTACAAAAAAAAAACAAATCTTTCCTCTTTTTAATACCTAACCTAATAGTGTAGAATCTACACTGTACTTAGATAGTGGTTCGCTCATCGGTTTACCCGGTGCTTGCTACTGCTGCCCGTTTTCCCGTCAGAATAAGGCGTTTTCCCGCGGTAAAACAGTCTATGTCACTAATACTCAGAGTTAATGTAACTTTCTAATGAATGATGATATATTTTTTTAAATCGCTTCAGTAGTTTCGGAGTAGGAATAGAAATGGCTCTTTTTGAGAATGGTGGTGATCGTGGCCGTTTTCTGTCGTTAGCTTATGATCACCTTCTGACGATCCCTCCGACCAACGTGGAGCCCGAGAGGATATTCTCTGCAGCAGGATTACTGTGCAACAAAATAAGATCACGCTTAAGTGATAAAAGCTTAGACGCACTTATTTTTTTAAGAACCCATTATAATGAGCAAGGCAGTACTAAATTAATAATTGAACGTTTTCATATTTTGCTAATTTCATTCCTTTATAACTTTTTCATATTTTATATTCCTTAAAGATAAGCGTCTCAGTGATATGATAACTGCTGAATGCTGATGATGACTTGGTTTATATTAGAATTAAGAAAAGGATTTATGTTTTATGGAAAGTAACTATTGTTTATTGTTTATTCCTCACACTGGAACGCAATTACACCAATTACAGCAATTACACCAATGGAGCAAAAAAATCTAATAAATTGTACATTCGTTTCACAACATTTTTGAGAGTGCAAAATAATGAGTTTATATTTGAACTATGTTTTTGTTGATTGATATTGGTATATAATTTATAATAATAACGAGCGTTAAATGCTGATTTGGCTTGTTGTTTTCTTCTGTTGATTATTTTTTCAAAGAATAGTAAATGGTTCTGATTTCGTTGATTTAAAAAAATATATATCTTTAATGAATACAATGTAGTTTTCATTACCTACGTTCATACATAAATACTAAAGACCTATTAAAATACCAGCAGTAGGTAAGAAAATACCCAAAAGTCCCGAAAGTCCCGGTTCTCCCGGTTCCTTCAACAAGTAATCCCGAAAATCCCGGGACGCAAGAAGAGCACCGGTTCTTCATTCCCTAGTGAGGATCTAATGACTGCGTCGGCGAATGCTATCCGCGTTGCTGAATTTTAACATCCACAGACACAAATCCCACAAGATATTGTTACATTTGAACTTGCATTCCTTTATCCGGGACCTTTTCGACTACTGAGTAAAGTTGCCCTACCTACGATACCTTTCTATTCTACGACGGATTCAAGTGAAAACTCCTCAATAATTCCGGTACTACTCAGCGGACAATACTCAAACATATTGGGCGCTATCTTACCTCGAGAGCTGTCAGTTATGTGTACAACTGTACCGAGTACTGATCAAGTATGTAACGGTCACTTGGCTATTGTGGTGGTGACGTCAAGATGACAGATGGGAAGTGGTGACAGGGATCACTAAACTGTGAATAGTTTTACTGGTCAAGTGATTTTCGAGAGCAACTACCGTATCGTATTGGGGAATTTGAACTACCTGCTTATGAGTCCGCGTATCGCGCACATTTGGCCAAAGGTAATACAAAATTCAAGCTGCTGATACCTATGTATAACGACGGATCCCTGACAGAGATATCTAGCATAAGGCAGGGTCGTAGCTAGGGTCATGAGCCTCCTCTCGAATAAATTTTCAAATTCAAACAGAAATTAAGAATTGTGAGAACGAATAATGCAAAAGCGATCGAAGCGAGCACGAAAATTGTGCCCCCTAAAGGTTGCGACCCTGGCTGCCGCCCGTCTGGCCAGCCCCTAGCTTCGGCCCTGTAAGTCTCGATACTTGTATTGCAACTTGTGCCGCAGTATGAACGAGACTGAAGAGGAATGAAGGAGGTTCAAGTGTTGCTTTGATTCGGAAAATCTCTCTCGACGTTCTTAGGTCTGGCAGTTGAAAAAAGAAAATTTAATATTCGAATCCGTAAAAACAAATTCGATTGCGTTTTCGAATAGATACACACATTTGGGTAGGTATGTTCATTTCAGCTCAGTAACTATAATACATTCTAGGACTCCTAAACTAAATCGAGTCACCCTGCATTATTCTGCATTTTTTTTTCAACAAATACTTAAATAGTCGTGAGTTCGAAGGTCCGTGGCATATGTACTGATTTTTTTTCAAAATAGCGGCCACGTATTAAACCTATTTATATCAATAGCTGTCATCAAAGCAAACAGAAATCATAACAATACCAAACCCGTAATACACGTTTCCACGTTCAGTCATTAACGAACAAAGTTGATCATTAAAAAAAAAAAAAACAAAATTGCGCGACAGTAAGTGTGCCAGGCTAAACATAAAAATCTTTAATCCCCATAAGAACAACGATTACAGAAAAATGATGGGCAGTATGTTAGCTTCAAAACTGCATAAAAACTTTTTCTCTGACACATCACTACTTAGTGGAAATGCACGGTGGCTCGATTTGTCCGGGAGTATAAACAAAAGCCTAGTTCCAAAGTTAATTACGTTATTATAACGACAAAGGAATACTTCTAACCTTGATCGATTGTATATAGAAAGCTCTAGGGATACAAAAATAACAGACGTTTCAGTCGTATAAATTTCAGTTTCCCAGTTTCAAAAGCGGATAATTTTATACTTTATTATCCTTGTCTATTACATGTCTAGTTTGAAAGGTCACACACAGGTTTTAGATTATTTTATACAAATCAGAAGAATTAGGGACTGTTTAGATGCAAAACGAGAATAAAAATTAACAAAGGAAATATAAAAACAGATAAGCGGTATGAACTGGTGAGTCTAGGGGTACGTGTGGGTATGTAAGTACGTGGGTGTGTTTGTGTGTGCCAGAGGAAAACTTAGGATATAGAATGTTTACAAGTAAAATAACGTATTATACTTACATGAATAAGTATTTAAGTATTGTCGTATATTTATCTTGTCATTTAAAATAACGTTATCATAATTATGTGGGAAACCCCCCCGACCATCTTGTCTCCCCTCCATGACTAGTAATTGAGGTAGTGAGTAGCCCCTTTCTATTATGAACTCTCTACGTCTATATTATATAAAATCTTTTGTGTTATAGAATGTTCCACCTCATCGTCGTGGGCGATTATGGCCTGCCACACGATGGCCCCATACCTTATAGAAAACATGATCGCCTGACCCCATGGCGCCCCGTGCCGGTTTCACAGCGGTATTTCCAAAGCGGTAGTAGGTATTCATATGTAAAAGCATATAAATTTCATAAGGTTAAGTGGTATAGGTGACTCAGAATCTAAATTATACTATTGTAGTCATTCAGAATATATTGTATGCGAAATATATAGCTTTTTGTGACCTCTCGCAGATTAAATTGAACTTGTGATTCGTGAGTTCGTTAGGCTAATTCTCTATCAACAAGTCTTTTTTCTTTTATATTTAAATCTACATGTTTCTTTTTAATAGTTTTGTCCTGTTTGATTCGCTTCGGTTATCTCTAGCGCTATCTCCTCGTCTCGGCGTTTGGCCTGGCTTGCTAATTAAATTGCGCAGTGGGGTGTGATCCAATTATAATTGGTCAGGTTCGGCTTTAAGTTAATTTGTGGTTTGACTTTGAGGTTCATAATTGCTATCGTAACAATTTCTCTACAGAACATTTATTTTCACAAAACCATAAGATAAGCGGCCGCGACTTACAAGTTTTTGGGTCGTGGGTTCGAACTCAGACAGGTTTGTGTAAATTCATTCATCTCCACTGCTCTCATCGCGAGGAAACCAGCATATCCTAGAATAAAAAAATCGAAGACATGTGACCTCTAACAGAGAAGAGGCCTGTGCCCCAGCAGAGGAACGTTATAGGCTTATTATGCAGAAGACAAGTAAAACTAATTAACTGTATATGCTGTAGACAACAGAATTGTTAAACAGTTCGTTAATTTCAAAGTCCTGTCAACAAAACATCAAAAGTAGAAATGATATTCCTGTAAAGATAGTGATGTTGAGTGAATAAATAAATATTCAAAGAATCCTTAAGAATCCTAACCAAGTGCTACACAAAAGCTGGTAACTAAACACTTCACAATGTGCCTGTACCCGTTTGTTGTACTGAAACACGAGCATGCCCTGCTTCGTGATTAGTGGCAGTTAATCCATACAAATGTTGTCCCTAATTGGAGTAATAAATATCACGTTACACTCTCTCTTCCTTGTTCTAATGTTACAGTACTTGTAAACTTGTCACTGGATGTTTTGTTACGTTTTATGGGCCCAGGATCAGACTTGGGTACTTTTTTAATGATTGTGTTCATAAGGTCAACCCTTGGTGCCTGGGAACCTAACCTAATAAAAGAGCTTAAATAAAATATCTTCAGAGTGTTATTTTTACAAGCTGTGGGACAAAAGTAAAGTCATGATATGAATTGGGTGCCATTTGGTTGGAAATGAACAAATGGAAAGTTTATTTAATGGTGTAAAATTTATGACATTAAAAATGATATCGGTCAAGCGACCACCTCCTGAGTTGACGCACATTTGTGCTTTTTTTACGGCATTTTGAATTGTTGCTCGCAAAACATCCTCCAAATTGGTGTTTTTTTTTCAATGTTGGCTTTCAAGACTTGCAAGGTTTGTGGTTTGTTGTAGTAAACGAGAGATGAGATTCCAAAAAGAAATAAGTCTGACACCGTCAGATCTGGCGATCTGGCCGACTAATTCAAATCGCCAAAACGGGAGATCACACGGCCTCAAAATTGGTGTTTCAATATCTCCATCGTTGCATGAGCTTTGTGACTGTGTATAGCTCCATTCAGGGGCGCCGGTTTTTAGAAAACCTCATGGGTGCTCAAGCTCATTTGATGACTCGAAAAAGTGGCGGTCTAGGAGCGTAGGTATGTAATTCTTTCAACAAATACTCCTAGTTACCATACTGTTCATATTTATACTGTGAATATATATACTCCCGGGGCGAGGAAAATACCGCGAATAACACAACAACAACAACTACATACACAGGCTCTATTCTATTCGGAAATGATGTGTCGGTCAGCTCTTAGGTTGGTATCTACCCCCACCTCTGATTAACTAACCGAGCGTGTGTTCGCACATGTAAACATAAGTAATCAGTGGCGCCTGCCGGTTTTGAGGAAGGAAGAAGAGTTTTGAGGTTTCGTATTCGATACATTGTCCTGGTCCCAAACTAAGGTTTTCCCTTGTACTATGGAAACAAGGAACAACGAAGGTACCATAAACACCCAGACCCAACACAAATATCTGTTTCATCAACAAACATTTGTTGGTGCGGGAATCGAACCCTTGCGTCGCAACCGGCGCTCTAAACCACTGCGCTAAACGGGTCGTCGGGTAATGAAAAAACGCCCATCCCTAAAAGGCGATTACTGATCTGTTGATCTGTTTCTTGATGTCTATTCTCAGGGGTGCTCGGCACCGAGTGTTTATTTCTCATGGGTGCTCGCACCCACAGAGTCGGCGCCCCTGGCTCCATTGCCTAATTTTCTATCTGTCTACAATATATGTATCAAATCACAATTACATTATAACGCCATTAGCAAAAATTAGGGCACATTCATATTGAGACATTACTTTTGTCACACCTTGTACACACGGCTACACATCAAGCTATGCAAAACCAGTATTGGCTGACCGTTCATTGCGAGAGAAAATATCATACAAAGTGAGGCCAAGACAAACTGGTTTTGTTGGAGAGAAACAAGATGTTTTGATGTGCTTGAAAAACTCTAGATGGATTTCCTATTGAAAATCTTTCCATCTTTATCCGGTCATATCTTTGTCAAAAAAGCTGACCCTGGATAACGGAAGTCTCCAAGAGTGGGTACTTAATCAAAACTAGGTTTTTGATTGAATATTTGTATAAAAGCTCCCTTGACCAGCTTTGGGAATGATTGCAAAATTAAATGCGTAGTCTTGAGTTGTCAAAAACAGTACCGTAAAACGGGGTGAATGCAGGGGTGAATCGGGACGAAACTTTAAAATGGATTTCAACGTTGAAATAATATAGTTTGTTGGCAGAAGAGACTCTAATGTGTTTACTGTTTTTTAATTAAAGATTAAGTGTCCCTGTTAGCAACAAACTATGTTATTTAAAAGTTCAAATCCATTTTAAAGTTTCGTCCTGATCCCTATTCACCCCGTTTTACCGGTATGTAGTTAGTTTCCAATGACAAACGCAGACCATTACTATTAATAAGTAACTTTTAATCCTACTAATATTATTAACGCGAAAGTTTGTGAGGATGGATGGATGTTTGTTACACTTTCACGCCAAAACTACTGAACGGATTTGGATAAATTAAGACACACAGATAATTTAATAACCAGGATTAACACATAGTATATTTTTTATCCCGATATTCCCACTGGATCGAGACTTATGCGGTTGAAACCGCGGGGCGTTGCTAGTATTACTATATAGGAGGCATTATTTAATAATAATAATAATATCCCTGGACATTTCACACAGCGCCATCTAGTCCCAAGCTTAGCAACCTAATGCTTGTGTTATGGTAACAAGATGGCTGATAAACTACTTATATACATTTTTTTTTTTTGTAAATACATACATGTTATAGATAGAAAAACACCTAGACTCAGAACAAATACATGTAGGACTTACAAATATTTGTTCTGTGCGGGAATCGAACCCGCGACACGCAGCGCAGCAGTCCGATCGCTCAGCCACTGCGCTAACCCGTGTTGTCCAAAATTGGAATTTGGAATTACTTCAGGAGAATAAATACGTACCAACAAAATTATGATTTTAGCTAGACTAAAATGACAGCTGCGATCGACCTTCTTTTGTCAACATGACATTATCTATTTATACTAATAATAAAGCTGAAGTGTTTGTTTCTTTGAACGCGCTAATCTTTGGAATTACCTATCAGTCGGATTTGAAAAAATATTTTCGCTTTTTATAGTCCAATTCTTGGGGAAGGCTATTTAGGCTATTCAACATCACCCTTAGGAGCTGAGCAAAAAGAATAAAAGTTAGAAAGGACGCTAAGCTAAAATGAAATAATAGCGCAGGCAGGCGACGCGACGCGACGCGATGCGACAGGGTGGGCCAGGGGAATACAAAATGTCTCGCGGACGAAGTCACGGCAGAAGCTAGTCATCATCTGCCTAGCCTGTTCCCAACAATGTTGGGGTCGGCTTCCAGTCTAACCGGATGCTGCTGAATACCAGTATTTTACATAGAGCGACTGCCTAACTGACCTCCACAACCCAGTTACTGGGTAATACGATACCCCTTGGTAAGACTGGTTGTCAGACTTTCGGGCTTCTGACTATCCGTAACGACTGTCAAAGATCCACGAATGACAGCCGGGACCAACGGCTTCACGTGCTTTCCGAGGCACGGAGGGGTCTCGGTATGTAAAGATGGCCACCCATCCACAGACCAACCGCGGCAAGCATAGCTTAACCTGACCGATCGACCTGTGCGGCTGTTATTCACAGAAGCTAGTATAGTATCTATATAATTTCGATCATTAGCTGTCAATTTGGTCTAGCAAATTTCAGAGTTTAGACCGGGTGGTATTGGCTGTCTGTGTTATATTAAAAATAATGAAAACGAATGACTATTGAATATTATGATGAATGAATGAGAATGATGAATGATGATGTGAGTATTGAGCTCGTACCTATTGCTCGGTCGTACGTTACTTTGAAGTTTATAAACGAACACCTAGTACATTACGTACCTACATCATACGGGACGATTGATGTATTAGCGTAACATAATGAACGTTGTTTGATGTCATGACATGTCACTGGTTTACTCGCATGGTTTGACGAAAATCAGTTAACGGTTCAATTAGATTCAGCGGATTGATATTCAAACGATTACAAATTCTGATGAATCCTTTGTAAAATGATAATTTGTTATCTTGCGGGGTAATTGCCTACACATTAACAATTGCAATGTGTTTCTTTTTGGCAATTCGACAACATTCATTGCGTTATTTACGTTGTCGAGCAGAAGAATTTGACAAACAAATGAAGCAATGGATTAGGAATATCTTTCAAAATCGTTCGGATTGTTCTTCGAAGTGTTTTACGCAATTTGGGATCACTGGTGTCCCGAAGATTAATCAAATTCTAATTTTGAACCGCCCTTGTTCAAATCTCAATGGAGTTCAAGTGTAGAACTTATTTGAATGGCAAATGACTTGATCATAGTCGGTCAACGATGTGACCGGATTATTGGAGGAGGCTTATTATTTTATTTTTAATAACAAGCAATCTCAAACGGCGCAAATATGACAACCTTATTGGGAGCTACGTGGGTGCGTTTACAAACATTTAAACTCACATACACAAACAGCCAGACCCGGAACAACTACCTCTAGGCAATTCAAATATTCCGTACGGGGATCGAACCCGCGAAACGCAGCGCAGCAGTCAATCGCTTAACCACTGCGCCAACCGTGCCGTACCGTACCGGATATTTGAGCCGTTTGGAGTTGAAACACTAGGGCCTTGGGGGGTCCGAGTGCTCATTGAATATTTCGGGACATCGCCAAGTGGTTGGTTGACTCTTCACGTGACCAGAGGACTGGTCTACTTTTAGCCCAAAGAATCAGCATTGCTATCCAACGTGGTAATGCTGCCAGCCTTTTGGGCACTTATCCTATTGACAGCGATGCGGACGAATATTTTGATGCCCAATCAGCTCCTGCCTTTTTCTTTATCTTTTTATTATATACTTGTATATGATATTACAACGTGCCGCTACAATGGCGACATTAATTTAACACACGGGTAGGGCTAGTGGCCAGTAATCATAAAAGTTATAATAACATGAAATAAATCGTAACTTGAAAACTACCGTCTGCGCTCCCTCGCCGCCCACTCTCACTTTCCTTCAATTCACATACTCTTTGCACGTTATTTCTTTCACGACATGCGCTTCAGCATCCCTGAAGCGCTACAGAAGCGGAACAGCCTCATCAACACCAGGAACGCATTATTATATTGAATGAGAAGGGCGCTGTACGATTTTTGAGTGTAATCTACCCACAGGCTGCACGTGTAAAACGAGGTGCAATATGCACGAAATAAGGTTTTGTTTTAGTATTCTAGAACAACGTGCAAACCTGCGAGCATAAAATGTTATTATGACCAGTTGTGGACATCTTTTTGCGACGATAATGATGATTATAATCACACAGAACACAAGACGAAGACGTAAAAGAGGTTGTATTTATTGGAGAGGATAGACCGTATCGTTCTTGATTAATCTATCTATCTATACTAATACTTACTTATAATAAAGCTGAAGAGTTTGTTTGTATGGACGCGCTAATCTTGGAAACTACCAGTCGGATTTGAAAAATCCTTTTTGCATTTGATAGTCCAAATTTTAAGGAAGACGCTATTTAACTTCAATATAGGACACTTAGGAGCCGTGCAAAAAAAAAAAAAAAAAAGCCGAAAGAACGCTAACCGAAAACGAGGTAATAGCGCGGGCGATGCGATGCGACGAGGTGGAACAAGAAATTTCACCCGGATGAAGTTGCGAACTGAAGCTAATATTATAAAAAGGTAAAATTTGTAGGGGGTAATCTTCGGAACTGCTGTTCCGATTTAGAAATTCTTTCACTAATGGAAAGCTACACCATTGCCGAGTGTCAGCGGATCTATTTTATATTTTAAAACAAGGAATTCACGTGGACGAAGTCTCGGTCAGAAGCTATAGTCTGCTAATAAAAACAAATTACGATCACTAGAGAGCAGTGGCTCAGTGATAATGGCCGCTTCTTACGAGTTGTAGGTCGTAAGCTCGAACCTAGACAGGCGCTTTACATTATGTAAGTTATTTCATCACCATTGCTCTCAAAACGGTGAAGGAAAACATCGTGAGGAAACCGGCATGTTCTAGAACCAAAAATTCCAGTGTGTGACATCCAACCCGCACTACTGAGAGCAGGCCAGCAGTGGGAACTTTATAGTATTCTTTAAGTCCTACTTTTCTTTGTGCATTAATTAGCACAGTGGACAATGAACAGTTTTATAAAGGTTTGAAAATATAATTATGAGCATATTTTATAAATGTAAATGATATAAAAACCCGTTAATCCAATTTTAATCTTTCACTCGATTATAAAGCAGAAAAATATTAATAAAATACAAATTAGACATTTATTGTTGTAATAAAGAGCTTGATAAAATCGTTGTAAAGGTAATTTACAATTCAAAGTGAATCGGCGACTTACTATTACCATAATAATAGGATCAGCCATTATTATAATACAAAACTTATAATTAATGGTAAATAAAGGCTCCTAGAGAGCAGTGGTGGCCCAATAGAAACGGCAGCGACTTTCGAGTTGTAGGCCCTAGGTTCGAACCCTTTTTTTTTTGCGGATGGGACCGTGTTCCTTCCTTATCCCTTTATGTTCCAAGGCAGCGGTAACCCTTTCGGACGATCCCGCTACCCAGGTTCGAACCCTGACAGGCACTCTCTTCTTCTTCGTAGCACCCTTGTCAGAGCGGTCGTGGTCCTCATGTAGTTTCCTGTCTAGGGGCTGATGTGATTCGCCTCACGATGTCTCGTCACCTACTCAGATCTCTGGTATTCTTGTGCACTCATACAAGGGATCGCCCACTGCGGATTTAATTTGGTCAGTCTATCTCATGGGTGAGCGCTCGCGTTGTATAGTGCCCACAGGACAGGCACTTTTTTTTTTTTTTTTTTTTGAGGATGGGAAATCACCAAATGACCCCTCCCGCTCTGGGTGGAGCAGAAGGGAGTGTCAGACTTTTACTGACTAAAACCCACCCGTGTTCCTTCCTTAGCCCTTTATGTTCCAGGGCAGCGGTAAACCCTTTCGGATGGTCCCGCTACCCTGGCAGGCTTCGGCCCTATGGGGCCCCGTCTCTTTTGCTGACATCTCTTTGAGGCGCGCGTGGAACACGTACACGCCGTCCGGCACGGGCCTAGTCCTGATCGGACGGAGAGCTACCCATTACTCTCCGCCCGCAGGCCCGCGCCTACGGTGGCCGGGAGTCGTCACGCGGCTCCCGACGCCCGGAGCGTCTCCCGCGGCGGCTGAGGCGTGAGGTGCGCAAAGTGCGTTCCCTCGCCCACCCCGCCAACTCCTTCGCTAGCATGACTGCTTCGCAGAAGGAGGTGACTGCCTCCCACTCCCTCTCGCCCCGGACCATGGCTTGAACCAGGGCCGGACGCGAGAGGTCGCCGCCGCTGAGGACAGGCACTTTACTTTGTAATTATTTCATCACTACTGCTCTCGAAACGGTGAACAAAAACCTCGTGAGGAAACCGGGATTTTCTAGAACCAAAAATTCAAAACCAGGTGACATCTACCAACCCGGACTGGGCCCGCGTGGCCAACCCTCTCTCACAGAAAGGAGGCTTGTGTCCCAGCAGTGGGAACATTATAGGCTGATTATTTATGTAAAGGGTCCTCCAGACAGGCGCGACGCGACGGTGCGACGCGATTCTGGTAAAACAATTTTCATGAAGTTTTCATAGAAGTTATTCTACTAGAGTCGTGTCGCGCTGTCGCGTCGAACCAGTCTACGTGTGAATGCTCCATGGTAGGTATCCTGACGTAACTGAGAGATTTTAGCATTTACATTCAAGGAATTTGATCTTTGATCCCGCGTTGTAGCGCACCCATATTATGTCCAGTTTAGTATCTAAAATCGATTGAAGATTGGTGTTTTAAAGGATTTTATGACACTTATACAATATGGCCACTACATGGTTTTTATTATGTTAATAAAAGTAATTTATTCAGTATCAAATGTCTGCATTGTTGCTATAATTTAACAGTTAAATGTCTTTTGTTAAGTGTTAGATCCACCTTAAATAGCGTTAAGACTAAATCGTGCAATATCAAGTATTTATCCAGAGTTCAGCCTGAATTCAACTAAGTAGGTATACCTAATGAGGAAGTGCAGCTCTGGAGTAGATTCCCAAATTAAATTAATTGTCTACAACACAAAACATATAGTGCATCCGAGTTATTTTATCCTACCTGCCTAGTTGCCTACATAATCAACCTATAACCTTCCCACTGCTGGGACACAGGCTACCTCTCTGTGAGAGACAGTGGGCCGTAATCTACCACGCGGGCCCGGTGCGGGTTGGTAGATGTCACATGTCTTCGAATTTTTGGTTCTAGGACATGTCAGTTTCCCCACGATGTTTTCCTTCACCGTTTTGAGAGCAGTGGCGATGAAATAATTTACACAAAGTAAAGCGCCTGTCGAACCTACGACCTACATCTCGAAAGTCGCGGCTGTTCCCACGGGGCCACCATTGCTGTTCTATCCTACCTACCTAATCTATCTTAACTCAGGTGTAACTACGAATTCTCCTCTAAATTCCTCATCCCCTTACCCTCAGCAAACAGCTATAAAACGGTACCACAAACTAGACCCCATAGCCTTGTATCGGCCTCAAAGAGTACTTTTTTATATATCGGCCTCTGATCTACTAAGGGATAGGCGCTGCCAAATGCCGTGCTATTTGAATACCGAATGACGCCGCGCGATTGTCAATATCCGGCCGATATTGGGATATTAAGTTGCCTTATGATAAAATGGACGATTCATGTTGCTGGCTGGGCGAAGGGTGAATGCATCGATTTGTTTATGTTTTATAGGAGTCGGATAGTGTCCTAACTCCCAATCCTGTTTGTTTAGGGTGCGGGAATCGGTCTAATATTTTATCGAAGTTACGACTGTATAGCGTCTAGTGTTTTCCATTTTGAAAGCCCTTTTTTGCTGAGTGATCTTGTGTTAATCATTTTGGTCTAGCAAATTACAAATCATAGTTTACAGTTACTGTATAAAGATATCGTTAGAGTCGCGGGAGACACCTGGGGCTGCAATCTCGACATTCATAGCGATCGCTTTACGACCGAAATCGGTCGCAAAGTCAAGCAAAGGTGTAATGTATGGAGTGACAGGACTTTCAAACCGAATTCGGTCGTAAAGCGATCGCTAGGAATGTCGAGACTGCTGGGGCTGAACGATGGAAATACCTTCATATTCGGGGAGTATAACGGATATGAAAGAAGGCCTTTGCCCAGTAGTGGATTATTGCGGGCTAAAACAATTATGATGAAACTGCGCTAAAGACACATTGCTACACAATTTGCATTTGCAATGATTGCAAACACTGTCTACGCATGCTCCATAACTAATTTATGATTGCCCCTCCAGACGCGGCCAGGCGATCATACATGATCCTGATCAATCAAAGCTCAATCAACGTTAACGAAGAACAATTAGGTACGGTCCGATCATCTCTTAGTTACTCCAATTAGTCTATAGCTAACTTTGCAGATTGTAAGACACTTGGCAGTATGTCAGCGAAGTTAGGAAAAAGGTTGTTTCTATAGCTAGGCAAGTACGCAGAATGGCTAGATAGGTAGGTAAGTCTAAATAAGTAGTATCTGTACGTTTCAATTTCTTAGTGTTGCATATATACGTTACGTTAGAACCTCATGCTCAACAGTAATGCTAGCGACCGTCAGATCAATGAGGCAATTGGAGTTTCTCAGTTAAATTAACCCATTTACTCCTAATTTGAATTAAAGATAATTATAATTCGAAGAACGCTTTTAATTAAATAGGTTCCTAAAGGAGGACATAATTAATTACAAAAAAAAAAACGGGTTGCACTCCAGGAGTGCCGGCAGAAGTGAAAACTTGAATATTAACGTTGTGCATTTTTGATATTTTGGAATGCGGTCTACTCTCCCTCCGTCTTACGAATTTTCGATCAGGTCACGTGTCCAGACGCGAGTTTAACATTTTTTACCCATCACAAAAAAAGTGCACAATGCCGCTAAAGAAGTTTTCACTTAAAATAAAAAACATATTTTTTTCCGGAATAAAATATTCTGAACTTTTGGTAAAAACAAATAATAAGCAACGAAACTTAAAAGTGTAACTTGACGTAACAATTATAGGTCATAATTCATCATTCTCCTGTCCTTATACCAATTTATTTGGGGTACGAACAACATGTCTTTTTCTTCCATACTTCTCTATTAGTCGTCATCTCGGTAGTCACCCCCTTTCTAACCATATCATCATTCACACAGTCCATCCATCGTTACTTTGGTCTTCTCCTACTCCTAGAGCGGAGCAGTGGTGGTCTGGTGGTAACGGCAGCGACTTACGAATCGTACCTCATGGGTTCGAACCCAAGCAGGTGCTTTACTTTGTGTAAATTATTTCATCACCACTGCTCTCAAAACGGTGAAGGAAAACATCGTGAGGAAACAGGCATGTCGAACCAAAAATTCTAAGGCATGTGATAACTACCAATCCGCACTGGGCCCGAGTGCTGGATTACGGTCTACTCCCTCTCACTGAGAGGAGGCCTGTGTCCCAACAGTGGCTGATAATGCTACTCTAAGAGCCGACATTTTCAAGGCAATAACACAAGCACGCGGAATAAATACTTACCAACGCATACATCAGAGTTATTACGCAATTATGAATATTTTGTAAAACGTGTCAATCCCTTAAAAGTACACTGTCCTTCAAGATATAGGAAATCCCTAGTTTGAAGGGATGTCCTGTATCCTTACTCATCTGTAATAGCCATACCCATCCCTTATTGAAACAACACCGATGTAACCTAGGCTGTCTTTTAGTAAATAAATCATTACTTACTAAGGGCTGATTTTTCCAACGCCAGATAGTTTTATCGGAGGAATAATTTTGAATTTTTGACAGTTCTTCCATACAAAAACTGTCAGACGTCAATTTTATTCCACGAATTTAAAATTATCTGTCGATTGAAAAATCAGCCCTTAATTGTCTATTATTCTGGGTTACAGGTATTCTATCTTCGCATATATTTGCTAAGAAAATTTCTATTAAAATAAACTGCAGCCATCCCACAAATGTCTCACACTGCGGCCAGATTTGTGCGCAGCGTCGTATGTACCGCGTAGCAACGTAAGTCTTATAAAATTATTTATGTAGGAACACGTCCCGAGGTGCGTGGAACGTGACGAGCCTCTGCTAAACTCACACGGATCGTGAAGCTGACGAGATGAGGAATATGGCTTCTGGCGAGTTATTTACTTAGAGGGAAGATTTGTAAATTCGTTAGAGAAAATGATGTGATTTAATTAAAATATTCAATTTGAGCACTGATAGCCCCGAGGTAACGGCCTCCTTACGAGTAAGTTGTGAGTTCAAACCCAGCCAGGCGCTTTACTTCGTGGAAATAAAAAATTCATCACCATCGGACTCAAAACGGTGAAGAAAAACACCGTGAGGAATAAACTAAAGTATGCCCTAGACCTGGTGGTCTAGGGCCCAGTAAGGGTTGGTACCCTTACTGGGCCCGCGTGGTAGATTACAGCTCACTCCTTCTCGAAGAGAGGAGGCCTTTGTCCCAGCAGTGGGAACATTATAGGCTGATTATGCTAAGATATATTGATGCGAATTTTGGAATGAAGGTGGTAAGTGTCACGATTAAAAGAGAAGATGATCAGAAGGCCAATTCTCGTAATTTAAAACGATCAAAATCTAGTCGCAGTCTCATCTCAGCGACAAACAAATGTCAAAAACTTGTCAAAATGTTGCGAAATTAGATGTAGGTATTTTTGATAGATTGAGACTGAGATCAGACTGTGAACGTTCTTAAAAATACGAGAATTGCCCCTCAGATAGCGAGTTTTAAGGTTTTAATTTTCGCTTTTAAACGACATCAAAAAAAGGAGGAGGATATCAATTTGGATGTTTATATGTATACATATATTATATTCCCAATAATTTTTGCGACCGACATGTAAAACTAAGCGTGTATCCTAGCTAAAACAGCGATACAAAGCACAACGCCAAAAGGTTTTGTTGGCGTGTGAGGAAAATCGGAACTAGCGCCACCATCTTGTGTCAATACAATTTCTATGACAATTACACAAATTGTTATTCAGGCGCCAAAAGATCCTTGTAGCACTCTACCTTCGTATATTGTGGCCCATGTGTGTATTTTTGTATATCAATCAATGACACCATACTATAGATTCCTAGAGAAATCGTTTCGTTGTGAGAGAAATTCTTAGTGGAAAATTAATCTTCACTATTTTCGCGGCTTTTCGTAGTTCCGGGAACAAGTATGAAAGATGGTGAATATACGTCTCATACTTCTGAGATAAACGTGACTCTAGTAGCCAGTCATTTGACATTTGCCTGACAGCTTTATTAATGCGCACTTAATTCAAGACGCGTATCATTTACATTCTATTGTGGGCATTTGAAAAAAGAAGCAAACAATTGAAAAATGTTTATTTTTTTTAAATACTTCCTCTTTTGTTGGAACTGCGATTGTTTATGGGCAGTATTTTTCTTTTCTCAGGACTTTTGTTGAGCATGCAAACTGAGAAATAATAAACTTGGAACGAGTTTATTACTTGTAATTTTAGAACCACAAATTCTATTGTTAAATGAAAAGTATGAAAGTTATGCAGCTTCAAATTATTTTATGCTGAGGTTTTGTCTATCAGATTTTCTTTTTTTTATATCCGTTGTAGCGAGAAACACAGACCGTTTGATACACTTCCCATTTTTGCTCAAACTGCGCTGTTTAAAATTGATTATGGACAAAGTTTTTCTTTTCTCAGTAATTATAATCAATAACCGTTTAGAAAAGCACTGTATTTTTTGTAAATCATCGACATAAGTAGCAACTTAGTGAGATGTATTGATGATTTTAATTAATATAATTCTGTAAATACTCGTACTAACTTGTTACGGACACGGTCGCGATTCATATTTAGTTCAACATAATGACAACCTGACACTGACCTGAAAATTGCAAAATATAGCAAGAAAATTTGAATTTCGCGCGCTACCCGGCGGCGCATCCCCCTTAAGGTTAGCCATAGGTAGCTCCCTTCATTCCTAATCCTAATTCCGGGTACGTTGGTGATTGAATTAGTTTTCGATTTGTTGACGGAGGACCTTCAATTTGGTAGCACTAAGACGATTAGGAACCAGATAAGTCTGAGCGGAGCTCTGTAATTGTCTTCGCAATTAAAACTTTTGGGCTAAGTCCGGAATTGTGTGAATATTTAGAGACTTTTTGGGATTGAAAAAGATTTTAATAATCTAGTTTCTAAATATAGCTTTACGTAAGGTAAAGCTCAGTCAAATATATAATTATGTTTCCAAAATACTTAGTAATATTTCTGTTTTGGATTCTAATATCTAACTGTTGCTGTTGGCCTACATTATCCCACTACTGGACAAAGGCCTTTTCGATCCAGGGCTAATGTGGACTACAGGGGGGCCTACTCCGAAGTGCAAAGTCCGAATGTTCGGATCGGACCGACACATGGCCAAACCGAATATGATTGAAAAATGCGATAAAAGTTCGGATCAGCTCAGTTGGGTCGGGACCATAGTCAATATTCGAAAGAGTGTGTAACCAAATAGTAACTTCGTAGCAGGAAACGGCCGAACATTCGGCCGATATTACGTCGGAGTAGACCCCCTGGTCATTTGGTTTTTTCAGCTCGTCCCGCCATCTTCTACGACTTCTACGGGGTCTGCCGCAACGCCTTCGGGCTGTGTCAGGGCTTAGGGGATTTGACTCACAGCTCATTGGGTATTCGGCAGACGTGACCAGCCCAGTCCAGAGCAACGTTGGTTATCTGTGTTTTGGAGCGGAGTGTGATTTCAATTTCTAACAATTAATTTTATTGTTCCTCTAGCGATGGAATCAGAATGGACAGCTTAGGTACGAAAGCTCTGTTCGCTTTAAAAAACTATTCGGACAGACCCGTTGTAAATACAGAAATAGAACCGTAAACACCAAATAATCAAACAAGCAATGATTAGAGAAGCCTTAGTCCCAAGTTGTTTCAGAACATCAAAGAACTTTAAAACTACAAAAATCTTGGGACTGTAACAAACTAACGACATCCTCAATTAATCGTCCGCCCCTTTCTACACCGTCTTTAATTAAATGGATGCTCTCACAGGATCTTTGAAACTAAACTTAACTAAAGTAGTTCTTGTTAGATTTTAGTTGTTTGGGACAAACAAAAGACCTTCACATAAAATGCTTAAGCCTCAATTGTCACTAAAAAACAGAGGAATTAAAATAATAATTATTAAGTAAAATTCCATAAACAACCAAACCCGTGGGCGTTCCTGACTTATGGTAGTCGGCCGCACGCGCACAATTATTGATTATGTATCATCTGACGAGTCTCATTATACTTACGAAGGCATTAATCAGTCACGGCGCATTACTGGGAAACAAATTGAAGTGTGGGCAGCATCAGGAGACATTTTTACGACTCAACACGGTTTAAACTGCCATTGGATAGTTTTAAACTACGAATGTCAATTAACACCGTTGCTCCGCCATTATATTTATCATCGGCGCGTACGCAATGTTCTGCCCACGGCGCGCGCGTGTCGTCACGAAATGGCATTTCATCATTCCAAGATGTTTAGTTTTAATTAATGATTTTCTGTTGGGCTTGTTTCCCGTTGTGTTGAAAGATTTCTACTGGATTAAGTTATGTTTCGTGCTGCGAGTTTGTAGTTTGTAGCTTAAAACTTTTCTGCTTTCTGTAATTTTTCTTTTCATTGTTGTAGGTACAGTCACCAAAGGAGATAAGTAACCAGGGTCGTCGGGTATAGTTGAAGTTTACTAAGAAACCGATGGATGTTTTCGAATGAAATTTAATTTGATAAATTAACTGTTTGTTTTCTATTAATTAAATTTTTTTTTTCGAAAACATCCATTAATTTTTATATAAGTATGTGTATTATAATTATGTTGGGGTAAGCTGGTTGTAAGTTGGTAATAAGCTACGCAAAAGATGCCGCTGCTCATTCCATTTCTCTCCTTTATTTGTACTTTAGTCAAGAGAAAACTAGATTTTCCTCCTGTTTTCATTATACCTAGCCATTATACTACCTATTTCAGAACTTCTAACGCTCCATTAAGTTCCTAAACCACGGATAAAATTCTCATAAATATGTATAAAAACATAAATAAGGCAGTACAAGGTGCGGTAAGATGTTGTATTAATATTCCGTTTACTTGAAGGCGGCGCGTGACTTCGGCTGTAATCGGCTTCTTTCGTTTTATCTCGGCGTGAAACTGTTCTTTGATGGCTCTTACATGTGCGATTACATTTCGTTTTTACTTACACGTGCTCCACTAGATTTGTTTCTCAATTTTGGCTTAAGCGATTTAAGTATGCTATACAGTGTGGCAGGGACATCGACGCACAACCTGTTACCATGGAAAATTTTTCGTCAGTTATTATACAAAAAAATGCTGTTAACAACGTACTTTCTGTCTTTCTTTCTGTTCCATACATTATAACCGCGTAGATATTGCAGTTTTGTCGGAAACAGCTGTTTTTTTAACTCGTACTCAGAGCATTTATTTTAATTAAACCATTCTAAATGATCAATGAGACGGTCAGCCAGAGTCAGATATAAAGTTAGTTGCCCATTCCAAAGCATAGTACCTAGGTACCTATGGAGAAGAACGGGCAAGAAACTCCATTCCTGGAACTCATTTCGCTTATTCGAAGTGATACCTACTAATAAGTCCTACTATCCGTACCACGCTTGCTCATCATTTCAGCTGACAGACGTCCACTGCTGGACATAGGCCTCCCTGAAGCACCGCCACTTCGACGGCTTCTCTGCTTCTCGCATCCAGCGGATTTCTGCGGCCGTCACCAGGTCTTCGGTCCACCTTTTGGGAGGGCTTCCGACGCTACGTCTTCCGGTACGCGTTCGCCACTCCAGAACCTTTCGGCCCCATCGGCCATCTGTTCTGCGAGCAATGTGCCCCTGCCCACTGCCACTTAAGTCTGGTAATCTTGCTACCAACCTTAAAGCCTCCATGACCATCAATAATAAAGCCATGACCTCAATTGTAACATCTCTTAAACTTCCAATCAAATAACTATAAAAATAGTTGGAAACCTGCGTGTGTTCTCTAGGTGCGTAGGAGTGGACGTGAATGCACTATCTTAGTCATTATAAATAATGTTGAGATAAGCCAGAGACAATAGATCGCCGGGCGGGTGGGCGGCACGTACGACCAGTCCACTCTGACCTTACAAAAGGCTGTTTTACACGGCTACAGTTTTATTTGTGCTGGTTAAACTTTGGTTTCCTAGAAAAGCGGTTTCGTTATAATATCGGCTGTCATGGAAATCTTTCATTTTTCACCTGTGTTTAATATTAATGTGTCAAAAAACGCTCTGTATTTACATAACCACTATTGTGAGACCGTTCACCGCTTTCTTTGGAAACTATAGCCGGCCATTTTTTTTTCGCGAACTACATACTAGCCAGTAGTAACTTCTATAAGCATCAATTTGAAAATCGAACAGCCCCCTCTGCTCTTGTAATTTTAAGAACGTTCAAGGTCTGATCTCGGTCTCAATCTGTCAAAAATACCTCTAATTTCCCTACATTTTTATTAAGTTTTTGTCATTGATTGTCGCTGAGATGACATTGCGACTAGATTTTGAACTTTTTTAATTACGGGAATTGGCCTTCTGTACCAGTCGACGAGCGAATTAGTGATATCAAAAACAAATGAGGTCGATTGAGTACGAGTTTTGAGCGGTCATCCGTGTGAGGCTCTATAGCACTTAGAAATTAAATTATGGACATACAGATAGATATAATATGTGTATAATGCTATTCATATACCAATTTTCGAATGTTTTGATTGCAATACATATAACAAAATTATTAGTAGGTAGTTGATAAAGGTTTTTTCTTTTCATACGTTTCAGTCTGCAAAATAATTGCTGCCATATTCGAAGTCTGAATGAGATATGGAGTTATGTAACTTAAGTAAATATGCCTCAAGGTATACCTGAGGAAGTTTAAGCGGTTCCAGATAAAGTGGTTTGTTCCTCTCCCGTGGGTGCACGTCATCAGGCCACGAAGAATGGAGTTGTACTCATTGTTGTGATCGGCGAACAGTGCGGCGAGCATTGTGATATAAATAAATAAATTGATTTCTAAAGATATCCATCTTTGTTTAGAGTTTAATTGTGCTTGAATACCTACGTGGGATGACACTTACTAGCGCTTTTTCTAAATAACGGTTGTTCATCATTTATTCGTCAAATACCACTCGAAATGGTGGTGGCGGCTCGTTGTAGGTATGTGTATATTTTATGTTTTTTTTTGTAATGTGCGTTTTGTTTGTGCAGAATAAACCATGTTTCTTTTTAAATGGTCTCTCGAAATAGAATACTGAAACTTCAGAATGGACCGTGTGAATCGCAGTTACTGCTAACATTTGAAAGACATAATCGTTAAAAAATAAATCTAATCACCGGTTCTTTTTTATGAAAATAAAGATAACCCGATAAAATTTATATTTCTCTTTATGTTTTACTTTTGAAAAAAATACCTTTAAATTAATCACCCGTTATAAGAAAAATATTTGACGTCACGTATGTACCTAAGTACCTACCTGCCACATATTTTACTGTTCAATAGTCAGATAACTTATATCCGAAAAATACAATAATATGAAGGTTTGACATATATTCTATGCAAACGTTGTCAAACAGCAATATTTATTCCTCAGATAAAAATTATTTGACTATTGAAATATCAGGCCTAAATTATTTTGTTAAGAATAATTTTTTTATCTAAAATTTATCCTATTGATTTCGACGCTAATCACCTTAATATCTATTCGGAAAAAAATCTTGCTTTGTACTTAATAAACCACGGAAGTATGGTCAAAATATACCTCAGAAGCCATTACGAGTTGCCAAGAGGAACATGAAGAGTCACATCTCAATTCTCAAAAGCAGTTGCCAACAGTGGCATCGATTTGACCCATTGTCTACTTACCATCCTCACATACAACTCCTGAAGGAGTAAAGAAAACCTCGTACCACTTTCCAGCCATCTTATAACTTTCCCTAGCTCATTATTACTGCACATCTCCATAATCTTCAGTGCTCATGAACTGGCACAACAATAAAATAACAGTTCTGCGTCAACGGGCGCCGGCTACGGATCTCTCATTCATTATTCAGCGGTGACACTACGGTTGGGGGCAACGGGAAGAAAGATACAGAAAAACAACTAGTCGGGGTTAAGATATATTTCTGGCATTGGATAATATTACTGAAATAGGCATGCTCCTTTCATCGTAGACCATGGCTTTCCATCATGCGTGATCGAGGTCAAGAGCCGGCCCATTCAATATACAAAAAAAATCTTATTGGCTATTCTATTTTGACCTTAACATATGTAAGGGGCGAAATGTGGATGAATCTACTATACAAGGTGGCATGGACCCTGTCACCATGGATTCTGCACATGATTCTAAACACCCCCACGTCGATAGATTTCTTCGGTTATTAAAAAAAAGTTAGCTGTTCTATATATTTTGACCGCGTAGGTATTGCATTTTCGAAACAGCAGATTTTTTTTTTGTTAACCGACAGAAAATTCCTACACTAGAGGGTCTAAAATCATGTGTTGTATTCATGGTTACAGGTTGCGCGTCGATGTCCCTGCCACCCGGTATGTACACCTCTGGCGCGATGTTATGTGACGTGTTCTTTTTTCAGGCGTTATAATTATGGTTTGTATGCAGTTAATGTCCATTATTATAAAACCTTTTAAAGTCATTTAGAGGTATGAGGAACAGGGTGTAAAGTTCACTCAAGCTCCATAGAAAAGGGAGGATCCTTCGACCTTGGGTGTTGTGTCTGGCGGGCAACTGCCCAACGATTGATGTTGGGAAATTGTATCTATGCTAATTGCGCGGTAAACTCTGCTTGCGAGATGCAGGATTTGCGCGACGTCAGTATGACGCGTTGTTCGCATGTGGCGTTGTAGAATACCGCTACAGTCATAATTCTCCTGCCCTTATTCCAATTTATCGGCGTCGGCGCAACATATTTTTCCTTACAAAACCTTCTAAAGTAAGGATATTTAACTAAGTTTGTTGGACTTTCAACGAGTTGGGCTTTGCTAGCAACCTTGCTAGCGGGCCAATCTTTTTATAACAGCGTGAGCTATTTTGGTTCCTATTCTTAGCTTTTTCCTGCAGTAGTTACTAATGAAATCTCGTACTTGGTAGTACAGACGCTAGCATGTCAAGCTACTAAAATCTGTCAAAATTCTTTAATAGATTTTCAACTTTATCGCTAGAGGATTAAGGTTCAAGGTTGATTGGAAAAATTTGACAGTTTCGATTAGCTTGACGTGCTGGCGTCTGTACCTAGGCTTTTTCATAGAGTGATTTTGTCAATCAAATCAATGAGATCTCCATTTCGCTTATAGAATCGGCTTGACAGCCCTCACTTATGCCACAAAGGGTGGACTATTTGCCTTAGAAAAGCCAGCTAACTCACAGCTTTTGACGGCACGGTTGGCGCAGTGGTTAAGCGATTGACTGCTGCGATGTATGTCGCGGGTTCGATTCCCGCAAGGAACAAATATTTGTATGGCCTATAAGTAGTTGTTCCGGGTCTGGCTGTTTGTGTATGTGAGTTTAAATGTTTGTAAACGTACCCACGATACAGGAGAAATTCCTAGAGTGGGGCAACGTTTAAAAAAAAAAGTTTAGTGGGTTGCTCGTGAAATATACTTTGTTCCAAATAATAAAAATTAAGTACTTACGCCACTGACACTGATTAATTACGTCACTGATAGACAAACAGCTAGAGTTGACAGGCATCTTCTGGGCACTCTCGGTCCATCATAGACCTCATCCATTGCTTTCCAGAAGGCGTGATCGAGGTCAAGAGCTGGCAAATTCAGCAATAAAAAATAAAATAAAAAACCTTCGGCTGCCAGACTGAGTTACAAATAGGTAGCTAAGATGGGGTACTTCCCTGGATCCAGACCTTGTCCAACGGTTACTGTTCGCGGTATAAGATGGGATATGAGCAGACACCAGTACAAGATTAAGGAACTGTCCGACCTATTCTGTAAAAATCTCTCCGTGAAAGCTTGAATGAAGTGAAAACAGTGTCAATCCCTAGTATCAGATGGAATGACAGCTCACTTTAAGCTCACTTCACCCCAGTCCTCCCGGTGATATTTTTACAGAATACGCCGGCAGTACAAGATTAAGGAACTGACCTTCGGATCTGCCCTTCTCAGTGCCTCAGCTCCAATGATGGCAGCTTCATTTATACGATGCCCGGAGGACACGGGACTGTCGTAAAGTAACAGGGATTGCTCACCACTGCGCCGCTGAGGTTTTCACTCAACTCTCCTCTTTTTATAGATGCCATTAATTTCTGTTTGGTGGGATAAGTTGTATTACGTGAGAATGTTGCTCTATATCATGCTGGATACATTTACATCCGGTTAGACTGTCAGCTGACGCCAACATAGTTGGGAAAAGGCTAGGCAGATGATGATGATGTTGCTGTATATCATGATTAGTTCTCTGTTCGTTGGAAATATAGACATTAGTTTGAAGAGCAGCGGTGGCCAATGGGTAGCTGCCGTGACTCACGAGTTTTAGGGCGTGGATTAAATAAATAAATAAATTCTTTATTTCACCAAAAGCCATTACAGTATCCAGAGACTAAGAGCATAATTATAAAGCTTATAACTATAAGGTCACAATAGTTTTTTTCTCTGTCTCCTAAACTAGGTGTAGGTGCCTGTGTCTTAGGCCAGTGATTCTTTGTTAGAAACAAAACCATATTATTATAGTAAATCGGGACGTTTCAACAATAAGCAATGGGATTCGAACCATGGCAGGCGCTTTATGTTGTGTAATTCATCACTACTGCACTCGAAACGGTGAATGAAAGCATTGTGTGGAAACCGGCATGTCCTAGAACCAAAAATTCGAAGACGTGTGACATCTACCAACCCGCACGCGTGGTGGATTACCCACTTCCTCTTAAAGAGAGGAAAGCCTGTGTAGTACTATTATTGATTGGTTCCATCAGCATATCAGAAATATTAGAAACATCAGCATTGATAACAACCCAAAGTATTTGAATCTATCATGGTTTCTATCTGGTACCATAAGTAATAATGCCAGTCACTATAATACCTACTAATGCTTATGACTTGTTTCAGTCTTATGCTTCAGCTACTGGCAATTATAAAAATATAAATTTGAGTATCATTTTCTTCTTAGTACCTATTAACAAAATACCACGAAAAACGAAATACAGCTCCTCATTAATATTCCCAATTTGATATGTTTTTCAACAAAATACAGCTTTACATCGAATTTGACGACGAAGGATCTTTAAGGTCAATCTAAATCGGGAGTCTGCGGGCCCTCATGTTTCTGACGATTATACCCGACCCGTTGCTCAGTAAGGGCCCGATCACACGTACCACATCTACACCACAATCACAACCACACCACCACGACCAAATGTGGATAGGCGCCCATCCACATTTGGTCTAATTATATTTGGTATAATTAATATAATAAAAATGAATAGTTTATCTTCACAAACCACATTTGGCCGTCAAAATCAACCATGTGGGTGATACCGACCACATCAGGGCCACGTCGCAACCACAACGCAACCACCAGTGAGACCGCGCACTGGCGGCCGGCTACATCACAAACGCAATGATCTGTCCATCTGTAAACACTAGCCATAACGTAACCACATCGCAACTACTAGCGACAACGCAACCACATCGAAATTGTGTAGTTACTACAACACAACTGCAAGAAGCTGCAGTGACACTATCCCCACGTAACCACTGGGGCCCACATTTTGTCGCTGCGTTGGGGTGTGGTTGTGGTACGTGTGATCGGGCCCTAAAATAGAATTTTCTCGTCGCACGTCTTTCAAAAGATAAATATAATGGTGTGTCAATTGTTAATTGACTTGTACTAGAATGTGGCTCTCAATAGGTTAGGTGTGCAGTATCGTGTTGCAACGCTGCAATTGATATTGGGTACAACCAGTTGTCAGAATTAGCACGGGTGAACAATCGGGCCGATTTACTGCGGCAACCTTGGTGACTGTGGGTAAATATTGCAAGATATGTAATTAATACCCGGTTACTTACTTGTTCGAATGGTGGGACAAATACTGGAAATGCCTTTTTCTAAGTCGTTTTATTGCCACCTTTTTTTTTTTGGCTTTCGGGGGGTAACCTTCAAAAGTCACCTGGCCACGAAAAAATCCCACACTCCCCGATTCCCCGATTTTTACCTCACTAACTCACCCCGGTGATCACCATCAGCACATAGGGATGGTCCCGGTTCCAAAAAAAGTTATTGCCTAGGCCTACGCCTGGAAGGCAAAAGGAGTATGTTAGGATCGTAGCAGACGCCGTTCTGTAGTTTTTACTTAATTATTTATTTATATTACTTTATTGTACACCAGAAAATACATAAAAAAAAACAATTAACACTAAAAAAAAAAAACTTGAGAGGTGTCAAGGGACACCCGGATGGAACGAAGTTCAAAGAGAGAGAGAGAGACAGACAGAGAAACACGCGCACGCCGCACGGCTTACAACTATAGCAAAAAGTGTCGTTCCAACCTTTGGTCTTAATTTTTTCCGTCTAGCCTCCTTTCGCAACGCGCGATAAGGAACTTCGTTCCAACATTACAACAAACAGTAAGTGTAGGTATTATGTATCTGGAAGGTGTAGGGGCTGGGTTGTCGCGGTCAGATCGGCAGTTGTTTCATCTAAAATACTGGTACTCAGCTGCATGCGGTTAGACTTGAAGTCGTCCACAACATAGTTGGGAAAAGGCTGGGCTGATTGGAAGGTGTAAGAAGAAAACGTCATTACGTCCATATAAAAGTATCGGGCTGGTGATTATCAGCAAGGTCTCCATTTAATTTTCTAACACTTCTCTTTTCAAGGAAGGCTAGCAGTGGAATCTATCGGCGTACCATCATAGACATTTGCCTAAGGAGTAACGTGATCCTTTTTCATCTGTTTCACCAAACGATTTCAGTTCACGTGTCAGAACCATGACGAGCCTTCGGCATCTATTCTACTAGTTTTAAAACCCTCTATATAAATCAATAGGATCATCCGTCTAGCACATGTTAAACTAGGTTTCGTAGACAAGGCACTGTTGCCTAAAGCAGTGTGAACTTTGTACGATCTGAAACCTTTAGCAGTTGTCGTAGTAACCTAAATAGATTGAACGGCAATAAATAATACAATAGTGTTCGGAATGGGCGCAAATTAAACTGGGACGTGTGTACGTAATGAATTCGTCCTCCCTTTGTTAGGGTTTGCACGTGTTATAGGGCAGCAGGTAAACCAATATTCGGGGTTCTCGAGGGAGGAAATAGGTTTCAAGGTGATAGGTATAGGGTAGATTCACACAATCACACAAATAACAAGTCCTGTGGCTAAAAATATATAATTTTTTTTTTTAACCAGTGCGCTAACTGTACTGATGTACTGAATTCAGGGTTACCGAATATCGTAGGTCGCCATAAACATTAAACAATCATCAATAAAATACGTCATATTTCCATTGCACATCGAATGAAAAATTAGAGACGCTAGTAGCAGAAAGCATTTAAGTATACCTAATTTTTAAAATGATTAATGTCTAGAGCCATCTATTGTGGTGTTGAAAACTTGATTGAATTTAGAAAAGCTAAGAAACCATTTAAAGTCTCAGTTGTAACAAAAGATCCCACATAAAACGAACTAAAATCACTTTCCAGCCACAATTTGGTCTTTCCAAGGGTTCAATGGAGCAAATCTTCCAAGTTTCGTTGTTCCCGACGACAGATAGTCTCGGGCGCGAATTGAATCGGATGCTGACGAAAGATTAGCTCCGAATAAGTAACGGGAAAAGTTTGATTATTTGCTCTTTGTCTACTGGGAGTACTGGGAATCGTGAGATTGTTATCTTCGACGGGATTATTAGAAACCCAAGGAATAGAGCTATTACATAAACTTACACTTTCTTCCCATAGGGTTAGACAGAAAGTACAGAACGCTACCTGGGACGATCTTTACATACTCCTTTTAATCGTTTACGTTCATACATCTGGTCATACACTATTGTGCTAATGTGCCTGAATAAAATTGTAAGGCTTGCATTACTAAAGTTGAGATTAAAAATGAATAATAATAATTTAAAAAATAATAGACTTTTCTTAATAGACATTGGACCTAAACTAGGCAATCCTCTATTTTGGATATATTTGTTGTATCCTTATTTTTACTTTCGTATATTTATGCAGTCCTGATACAAAATGAACTCTCAAATTACGACACAAATCCTGGTCCTCCTGCCTTCCGCATCTAGTCAACACCAGATTCTTCGAAAGACGAGGTGGCTAACAATTCAAAGAACCGTCTGCTAGACTGACTTTTGTACGTAAGACTTAAAGAAAAACCCAGTTAAATTACAATATTGGATTTATTTTCAGAAAGTTTAGTAGTAAATGTAATTTCTTCTCGTTAATTGAAACACGAATATTTCATTATATTTTACTTAGACTGAAATCGATTGATGGTTTCTTCGATAAATTGGTATTTGAATATTCTTAGAATTAGTTAGCTCTGATTTTATCTGGGTATTGTTGTAAATTTCTTCAGTAAAACCTCTTTTCCAGAGTAAAAACCACTTAAAAGGAAGAGCACCCTGGCAGCACGCAAAATTCAAATTTTCAATTTACGGGTCAGTGTCAGCAGTGCAATTCTGTAACCATCTCACCTTAATCGTAAAAAAGGGTTTTAGGTAGAATTAGTTTTGATGAAACCGAGAATTGAACCAATTTTGATGAAATACGGCACCGACTTAAGAGGGAAACGCCAGGGTAGCCGCGAAATTCTCTCAGTGATTCTGTCAGTGTCAGGTTGGATGTTCAACAAAATATGATTCACAACCGTAACGAGTATGTATTTAAGTACTGAATTATAATAATTAAACTCATCAATATATAACCCTCTAAGTTCATATAACCCTATTGCATAACTATTCCATGAAATAGTGACAATACAACCTGCCGATCGATTCTGTAAAAATCTCACCGTGAAAAGTTAGGTGAAGTGAGCTTAGAGTGAGCTGCCAATAGTGTCAATTCCTAGAGTTTAGTTGGAATGACAGCTCACTCCACGCTCACTTCACCTAAGTTTTCACGGTGAGATTTTTACAGAATCGATCGGCAGGTTGTATTGTCACTATTTCATGGAATAGTTATGCAATAGGGTTAGGTATATGAACTTAGAGGGTTATATATTGATGAGTTTAATTATTATAATTCAGTACTTAAATACATACTCGTTACGGTTGTGAATCATATTTTGTTGAACATCCAACCTGACACTGACAGAATCACTGAGAGAATTTCGCGGCTACCCTGGCGTTTCCCTCTTAAGTCGGTGCCGTATTTCATCAAAATTGGTTCAATTCTCGGTTTCATCAAAACTAATTCTACCTAAAACCCTTTCTCTCGACGTACAAAACGTAACGACATCTATATAAGACGCGGCAGCCCTAGATCCGTAGGGTCGTCACGGCAGCATATGTGACAGCGATCAAATATAATTGGTGCGACACTCGTTACCATAACACGCAGAGTTCGAGACGCGTCACGCCGTCACGCGTGCTGTAACGAGCAATATTGAGCAATGACACGTCATCCATCATCGAAGTGGTGACGTGATCTATCGGGCAGCGTGATTCCCACGGACGTTAGTCGGGAATTGACTGGTGTTAACAAAACCAATACTATGACCGGACATAGACAGGACTTCTGACTTTGTTTCGGTGTTACTACTCAGAGTATCTGGGAAACACTGACCTCTTCTAGTTCCAAATATTATTGACATGTAAAAGTGTTTGTACAAATCTACTTACAGATTTTTTTTAACTTACAATATGACAATACATGGTTAGCTGTGTGACGTTATTCTAAATTCAACAAGGTGGAACACCCAAGATGGCGGACTAATTATTTTTAATGCATTCCTACAATATGGGTATCAAATGAAAGGGCTTGTTGAGAATAAGTCGAAAAATAAAGTGACGTCACTCTAAATCCAATATGGCGGAGTAAGTTTTTAGCGATAGCTAAAAAGTAAAAAATAAATTAAAAGTAAAAAATCCTTTTGAAATAAGCAGTAAGCTTTTATTTAAATGCGGTAAATAGAAAAAAAAAACGTATACTTTAAAACTTTTACTATCAACTTAGGACGTTATTACACCATTTATATAACATAAAAGCTTGTCGCGCGTAGATATCAATTACATCAAGTTATTTAATTTAACTATTAAAATTTCAAACTAAGTAAATACGAGTACTTAAATCTCGCGACAAGCTTTTCCTATGTACGTACTCTATGTATTTTAGTCCTATGTACTAATTCTGGTCATGGTCTACCCATGTGTCAAATTTCATCCAAATCCGTTCAGCCGTTTAGCGTAGAGCGTAGCCAACAAATGAACAAACAAACTCACTTTCGCATTTATAATACTAGTTAGGAAAGGATATATAGGTGATAATTTTAATACAAGGATATCAAAAACAACAATAGGATAAGGTTACCTTTAATTAAAATATTTTTACTAATTGTACCAAAGTGTGCGCTGACATCATTCTACTGTAGACACACTTGTTTTTTTTCCTACAGGTTATATATTAGGATTGTTGAGGATAGCTATGAGATGCTTGTTAGAATGGAAACACGATCACAGTTGTATGTGTATATTTTTACCCAGCAAAAGACAAGGGAATAAATTTATAGATAAATAAACAAATCAATATAAAAAAGGTTGGTTGCTGGTCGTCAACGAGGATAAAACATCCAGGTAAGGATAAAATAAAAAGGATAAAAAACGTTATTTAACTTTTTACTCATTAAACAGATTTATAGGCAAAAAACTAAGACAGTAGGAAAATAGGAGGTATATTTTCAATTAAAACAATAAGTGTATGTTTTCGGATTTATTTTTAATCACGTTTGTTTCGGGATTAACCGATTAAGTAGGTATTTGTTTATTTATATGTACTTAATTTATTGTATACCGAGGGGCTTGTGGCTAAGTAATAATAGCCGCACGGGTCGATCGATCAGGTTAAGCTACGCTTGCCGCGGTTGTTCCGTGTATGGGTGACCATCTTTACATACCAAAACCCCTCCGTGCCTCGGAAAGCACATTAAGGCACCTCGCGCACTAGACGGCCACGACCACGACCAGTGGCCGCAACGATCAGATTTACTAAAGAAACCATATAAACGTCGCGCACTTAGCCGCAACTGAAAAAAGAATTAATCTGATCGTTGCGGCCACTGGTCGTGGTCGTGGCTGTCTAGTGCGCGAGGTGCCTTAGCCGTTGGGTCCGAGTGTCATTCGTGGATCTTTAACAGTCGTTACGGGTCGTCAGAAGTCCGAAAGTCTAACAACCAGTCTTACCTAGGGGTATCGTATTACCCAGCAACTGGGTTGTGGAGGTCAGATAGGCAGTCGCTCCATGTAAAATACTGGTATTCAGCTGCATCCGGTTAGACTGGAGGCTGACCCCAACATAGTTGGGAAAAGGCTAGGCAGATGATGACTTACTTTATTGTATAGGTACCAGAACATACATAGCAAAAAAAAAAAACGATTAAGCCTAATAATAATAATTCATTTATTTTCAAGATAACAAACATCCAATAAGAATAGTCTTAACCTATACATACTACATACTATTTTATAAATAAGAACCTATCTACATATTAAACAATATTCCAAATTTATTCGGAACAATATTGAATATAATCCATAATATAATATCTTTTAGATTTGCGCGGAATGAAAACATTGATAAAAAACCTTATAGGTGCAGACTCCTATTCGCGACCTCTTTTATTTGCCTGACACACTTCTTAACACCTGTAATCCCGCAGGAGTGGAAAACATCATACAGGATGGTACAGACGAAGTAAATGAATATGTACTGCAGAGCTGTAGGTCCCCCTGTAGGTAGGTATTAGGTACGCACAAATAGAAGATTCATTTAGAAGTTGGTTTTTATATTAGAATAAAAGATTCAATTGGGTAATGTGTTTGGCTGTTCTTTTAATAGTGGGATTAGTTTTATTTGAGATAATATAAATATTTCGGTTTCACAGCTTTTGTATAGAAAATATGTCAAACTCACCATCATTCTCCTGCCCTTACGAGTATCCCGATTTTTTTTGGGGTCGTCGGCGCAAAATGCCTTTTTCTTCCATACAGCTATATTAGTCGACAAAGTCAAAGCATTTCCTATTTCAAATAGGCACATAAAAGTAGAGATGTTATGGATATGATATTTCGGATCTGGATACGGATATGGATATAGGAATAAAATGATATCGGTTTCGGATACGGTTACGGATATGTAATTATTTCGGATTATCCGTTAGTTTCGGTTACGGATATTCGATTGAAGTAAAATATAAACACAAATAGTACCTATGTAATAATTTGGTTTTATTTATAGGTTTTATCTAGTCTAGGTACCATTACCATTTGGTATTATGTATAATCAGTCATATATGTAATTATTTAGAGATGTTACAAAACCTATCTAGACTGTTAGGCTCCGCCCTTATACGAAACTGTCCGAAACTTGTGCAACGGATACGGTTACATTTTAATTTCGGATATCCGATAATTTCGGTAACGGTTACGGAGCTCCCTAACATCCCTTGAACGTCAAAAATTATAATAAAATAGAATTGATTCTATTCTAAAGGTAGTTTTCGTATGGAGAAGAATGGGCAAGAAACTCCACCGTTACTCTTTTAAAATGTTTTACAATATTTTGCATACATTAATTATAAAATATTATCTGAAGACGATGCACCTTAAATAAAATTACTATACCACAATAGGTAAAATAAATAAAAATGAAACCATGACACATAAATTAATTATGTGATATACGTCATCTTGGTAGTCATCCAAATATGTCAAACTGTATTTATTACTTAATTTATTCTTCAATGAAAAGTTATTTGACTATTGTTTCTTGCATATTTCCTTGTGCCATAAGATACACGTATGACCCACCTGCTTATAAGGTTACGTAAAAGTTGTAAAACTGTCGAATATTTCATCATTCTCACCCGATTGTATCTCTAAACTTTACTAATAGGTACTATTGTCGTCTTGTCGATGTTATAACTAACGAATATACCTTCAAATACATCGTGTTTCACCCACACGATATCTTTCACATATAACATCGCCGCGGGGCACATTCATCTAAAATTCTAAAGACTTCAAACACTTAAAATCATTGTTTTTATCGTCGATAAGTATGATAAATTTAATTATAATTATTCGTTCCTAATTATAATTAAGAATGCATGTCGTGATATTATTGTCGTTTTGTATAATTGTCGGCGGAGCTTTTGGTTCAAAGATATTATTTTCAGATAACTTGGTATCAAACTGAGTTGTTACTTGTTATTAATGATTGGCTTTGAACATATTTAACGGTATTTTAATAATTTTAACGACATATTTTAGTAGGTTTTGAAATGTTCAAAAATGAGAAGAATTTTTCTCACAAAAGGCACTGATTAAAGGCGAAAGTTTGATCGTTTTTGGATATCCAGTATCCACTATCTAATTTACTGTGAATTGCTTTTTTCACTGGAAAAGTCGGAGGTTTTTGCGATAGTCTATGAAATACATTTTGATAAATACCCGTCTAACCTCTTCTTCTTCTTTTCGTTGCACTATTTTACATCAATTTTGCTTATACTGTGTGGGCCTAGTAGGAGGCCACGTTTAGTGCAGCATTACGATTCTGTAACCATCTCACCGTGAAAACTTAGGTGAAGTGAGCGTGGAGTGAACTGTCTCACCGTGAAAACTTAGGTGAAGTGAGCTTGGAGTGAGCTGTCATTCCAACTAATGCTAGGGATTGACACTATCGACAGCTCACTCTAAGCTCACTTCACCTAACTTTACACGGTGAGATATTTACAGAATCGATCGGCTGTCATTCCAACTAATGCTAGGGATTGACACTATTGACAGATCACTTTAAGCTCACTTCACCTAACTTTTCACGGTGAGATCTATACAGAATAGATCGGCAGTTCGTCAAGGGTGCAGGTGAAGGGACATTTAGTACACTCTAGCAGATGGGACATAGTCTGTTTAGTAGCACCACACTCGCACTGGATGTTGGCTGCATCTTTTTTTTTTTTTAACCTGTATTGTGTCCCACTGCTGTACAAAGGCCCCCCCCTTTTTCCTTCCAAACCTCCCCGTGTTGTCCGATCTCTGGCCATGTTGACCCTGCAAACCTTATTAGATCGTCACACCACCTTCGCCGTGGTCTACCTCGACGGCGATATCCTCCCTCAGGCGTACTCCCTCAATATGGGTATCAAATGAAAGGGCTTGAATAGTAGAATACTATACACTATGACAAATTTCAAATCCAAGATGGCCACCACCACAAAATGGCGAATTACAAAAAACCTGATTAAATACCAAATTACCTGAATCTTAAAAAGCAAGAAAATAAAAGAAATGAAATAATAAGGAGTCCCTACAAAAAGCACAAATTCAAAATTAAATTTAAAATTTTAAAAACCCCCGACAACGTGAAACCCTATAGAAAGAAAAAAATAACCTTGAAATTATGACCCTACGTAAGTACGTATGAAATTTTTTGATTAAATATTGTCCTGTCGGGGGACCGCTACTATTTTAAACTTTAACAGAACGTTAGGCTAATAACTAGAGCGGTCCCCCGACGGGTGAGCATTTAATCAAAAAATTTCATACGTACTTACGTAGGGTCATAATTTCAAGGTTATTTTTTTCTTTTTATAGTGATATAATTATAATATTAGAATATTGTTTGTTGGATAATGGCATCTGTCACATTTACGAAGCTTGGGACCAACGACAACGTAGAAGTACCTTATTTGATACCTACCTTATTAGAATAAGCCAAAATATATGATGATCTGTGATTGGTTCAAAATGGCGATGATGAAAATGGAGATGTTTGACGTAAAAGACGTTAGTAGTTTATAAAAGGGATTGTACTGCCGTTATCAAGGCGGTTGTTTGGTAGATGTTCAGTTGGTTAGTTCTAGTGCCGTTGTTAAGTGAATAGATCGACCAGATGGTACGTAAGTTAAGTAATTTGATATTATACCTTATTATTGCTATGTTGTTGTGTAAGTCATATTATGGCGAATATTCCTAGCTATTGTTATTATGTTGCTATTATTTTGAGTACTCTTGGAGCGTTGTCCAAGAGATAGAAATAGTTGTTTTTAAAGATAACGATAATATAATTTTTGACAACGTAAGAAATGTGTTGATAGAATACTTTAATACTGTTTCCATGGAGTTTCTTGTCCTTCTTCTCCATGATGACCTAGTTTCACGAACGGACGACCAGTTTTCTGATTAATTACTGACAAGTCTAAATTTGATGATGAAACCCATTCCCTACAAACCATATTCAATAATAACCTTCATACACAGTAAATAGCTAACTAGTAACCATTCTGATATTCAAAGCTTAAAGCTTATTTGGGTAATATATAGGTACATAATATATTATACTTCTAGTATATACTGAAAAATATATCACGCGCTGGCGGTGGTGATTTCTAGTCTCTCAGTAGTCCTAAGTACTAATAGAACATGTAAACGTTTCCAGCTCTCATCTCCAACAATTTTACAGCCGCTTAGTTTTAGTGAGAAGCTGCGTCCACGGCACCACGCATGTAGCCGCAAGCAACTGTCATGGCGGCGGCTACAACAGCTGACTACCCGACTGTGCACATTGACTAATCACTGCGGTTTGTAGGGCCTGGCTACATAATTACGTTACTATTAATAATAATCAGTAGAGTTGGCTCACACTGATTTCTGGGACTACTCTAATTATTAACATTCACTGATTTCGTCACTTGAAAGGACTGGCGAGAAATTGAAGGTTCTTCTTTCTTTACTTAAAAACTACCTTTACGCCTCGGTAGTGGCGAATATTAGAAGGCTTAGCTAGTTTTTTTTATTAATGTTGGATTATATATTTTCTTTAGGGTTTTGATTAGATATCATGATAGTGAAGGACGGGCGTTTTGGGGGACTGTCTTTTGTAATTTTGACGTTCGAAAAGTACTGATTCTCAGCCTAGTTTGAATAAATGATTTTTGATTTGATTGGATATTATTTTAAGTGTTTTGCGACAGTAACTGCATTTGATACTGTTATAGGGGTATGTTAATTTTTTTTCGCTTATTTGTTCTTTCTTGTGATCTGTGATTATATTATTATTTTAGCTTTGTTTTCAATTTCAACAGTATTTGCGATTTGATCGGTATCTGTGAGCTATGTTAGTTAGGTGTAGCCGAAACCACAGACCACACACTACACAGACACCATCTCTGCCTGACTGCAATGCGCAATAAATCCGCATCATCACCATCATAGAAGTCGGACAAAATTTACTTTAAAAGTTGGTGTTCCAATACAAATCTGAGTAGATAAGATAAGTTTGTAAAGCCGTTTTTCAAAGTTCCCATCAACTTCCAAGCTAATATATTCTCATCATGTTATTTATTATAAAGACAAGCGAGGCGACATTATGCAGCTTTTACTCAAGCCCGCGTTACTTTGTGGCGGGAACCTGACTTCACAGTTTATTGCCTTTTCACTTCCTAGAAAACCATAATAGGTTTGTCATAACTTGTGTTTATCTTTAGTGGTTAATATAATGCGAGGGAACTGGCCCTGAGGTCACGAAATCCGCTATTCTAGCGTGGTGACTTCGAGCAGGCTCCATTTTTGACCCCCTGTGTCATAGGTATTATGTAGGTCACGGTATTTCTTTAAAATATTACAGTTAGGTAAGCTGCATTAATGATCACCTCTTCGTGCCTTTTTTTTTCGGGTGGGAATTCATCAAATTGCCCCTCCCGCTCTGGGCTGAGCGAAAGGGCGTGTCAGACTTTTACTGACTAAAACCCACCCGTGTTCCTTCAGTTGCCTATGCCAGGGGCCACGGTATATCTTTCGAACAACCCGCAGCCCTGGCGGCACCTCTTTGTGTCTTAGAGAGCATTATTGATAATTAATTATAGTTAATAATTGAGTCAGATTAAGGGCTGATTTGACCAAAGTCTCTATCCATGGAATAAAATTGACGTCTGACAGTATGGAAAATCTGTAAAAAAATTCAAAATTTATTCTCAGTTTAAGACTTGGTGATATTTGCCCTAAGTGTATTCCTATTTCCCAGAAATTGGTTCTCGCAGATAGAATTTAAAAAGTCGAAAAGTCAAGGCTGATGGACGCAGCCTGCCAGCCAAAGCTGGTGCTAAGGATGCATTTCATTACTAAGTGCTGGCGTGTAAATATAATATAATGTGTACGATTATAATAATAACATTAAATTATTAATAATAATTAATAATAATAATTATTAATGATAAATGATTCATTTTCTGTAAGTAAATCTGTACAAACAGTTTTACACGTCAATCATATTTTTTTAAACGAGATGAGGTCGGCGTTTCCTATCTGACTACTCTGAGAAGAAAGGCCGAAACAAACTCAGAGCACACAGTCTCTTTTAAAGTCTAGACATAATCTTGGTCATATCCTGTGAACACCATGCAGATTGGTGTCAGAAATTGTCTGAAATGTACCTATAAGTTACTCAAATATCTGGCGAAAAGTCGCCAGAAGGCCAATTCCAGTTATTAAAAATGTCACACAATCAATGTCAAAAACTTGTCAAAAATGTATGGAAATGATAGGTATTTTTGACAGATCGAGATCAGACTGTGAACGTTCTTAAAATTACGAGAATTGCTCCTCTGATGTTTAACTCCTGGGGGCCTAAAAAGGCCACTTTGGCAGAATCATAATGGGATAACAATATGAATCATATTAAAAATCGTAAAATGGTCACAAACTGACAATTCATAATATAATCTGTGTGCAATTCATATCACAATGAAATAACATCTAAACTGTAGAAATAAAAAATAAAAAACCAATTTGATTAATAAAAACTGTAATGAAAATTTTACCGATAACATTACGGTTTTTATTTTTTTCATGCGTCAATGTTTACATCACATATGAAATGAAATTTTACGAAAATTAGAGGAATTGCTAATGATCTGCTGGGAATTCAGAAAATAAATAGCTTTAAGGCTCGGCGCAAACGGGCCACCAACCACAGCCACCGGTAGCCAGCGACAAGCAGTTTATGCGCTTTTTGCGCATTTTGTTGAAACTCGCCGCACACGTGTGGCCGGTGGTGGCCACTCGCTACAGCAGTTTCGGCGACTCGCCACTTGTGTAGGTACCCAATATAGGCGGCGACGGCGGGCGTTGTCTACGTCGTCTTCGTATTAACAATAACGTGTGCAAACTTTCCGCGTCGGAGTCCATCGTAAGACTGCGCAGCTGAGAGCGGGTTATAAAATGTGCCGGCTTCTGAACACCGGTGGCTATCGCTCGCTTCTATTACTACAATAGCGCGCGACAGCCACCGGTGGCTGTGGTTGGTGGCCAGTTTGCGCCGAGCCTTAGAGTTATTGCTTAAAGTGGCCTTTTTAGGCCCCCTGTGCAAATCAATTATCTCAATAAGCAATTTCAATTTCAAATAGGGGGCGATCCTATCGCCATCGACCCGGCACAATACCCGGGTTGGGGCTGCTCCTGACAAATTCCAGATGGAAAATCCTTATTTATTTAACACTCTACCCGATCCGGGAATCGGCAGTCTAATAATGTAGGTCAGTTAAAGTTTACGTCATAATTCTCGTTTTCCATCAGTCTTTATCCCTCTTTTACGATCCTCAGATACCGTATTGTCTTTTATCTATATCGATTGCTTCTTGCAACCGTTTTATGACTGGCATCGACTAGCTATGACATCCGTCAAAGATATACTTAGCATTGGCTATCGAAACGCTTGCACAATGGCGCACAGGGCTTTGTGCCCGTAACTCGACTTCATTTCGCAGAAGCCACGGTCTCGCGTTGACACCAGTTGACCCACAGCACTGATCCTAGTTACTGTAGATTGGAGTATTAATTGTTGCGAGAATTTTCTTGCCTGTGACCTGCAGGTTAGGAGGTACCGTTCTAGCACAGGTTCTAGGAAATGATTAGGATTTCAGTTATAGTCTTTGCTATGATATGGCCTGGCTAGCGGAATGAGCTGGGTCAGTTGGGTCATCTTATAGGAATTCCAGCGAGCCGCTCCTGCTTCGCACTGTTTTTACAATTCTACAAAACATGGAGATTTCTAAGTTTAATATGAATGTATCAGACATGTAAACCTTCCTAGATAGAATCCCTAAATGATAGTGAAAACCGCATCGAAATCCTTTGTGTAGTGTAGAATAACAATGCGGTCATACAGACACACACGAAATACAGTACAGAAACAGTACGGAACAGAAAAATAACGAAAGATAGAAAAAGGAAATTAATTTTCAATGTACTTAGTTAAATAAATAAGACATTTCATCTCTAATTTTTGTTTTTTTTAATTATTAGCTCGAATGTTTTGTATTGTTTTGAATAAACATTGAGAAAATGTTGTAACAACATCGGTAAGTACTTACTTCATTAAAATCAACATTCCTAACAAGATGGAACATTGTAATATTATGGTAATATTCCTCTAAACACTTTTCAACTAATGTTTCGCATACATGAACAGTCAATAACTCGGGAATCTATTAATCAAGCATATTCAATCATTTCGATTCAACGGTAATTGTTTCCAATTTATTTCACTAGCGGCTGTTCGCTACTTCGTCTGCCTGTATTTTGTTGATAGCAAAGAGTTTAGAGACCCTACAAGCTGGTAAATTATATCTTAGTGAACCTTTTACATACATATAGATAATATATAATTATATACATAATCAGCCTATACTGTTCCCAGTGCTGGGACACAGGCCTTCTCTCTGTGAGAGGGAATGGGCCGTAATCCACCACGCGGGCACAGTGCGGGTGGTAGATGTCACATGTCATCGAATTTTTGGTTCTAGGACATGCCGGTTTCCTCACGATGTTTTCCTTCATCGTTTTTGAGAGCAATGGTGATGAAATAAATTACAAAAAGTAAAGCGCGGCGCCGCGTGGTGAATTACAGCCCACTCCCTCTCGAAGAGAGGGGGCCTGAGTGCCAGCGGTGGGTACATTAAAGGCTGATTATGTATGATGTTCGTAATATCCAAGATAAACTCAGAAAATACATAAGTATCAATTGAAAAAGTCACAATGCTATGTACTTGCCCAAAGTGGAACCATCACGAGGGTTACTATTAATCATTGCATTTACAAATAACACTAACTCAGAACTACATCATTGAATTTATTTAAAACAATCCCTCACTCAACTCTATCGAAACCATCTTACAATCGTAAGCCACAACCTTAGTTCCTACTTTAAAGATTACGCAATATGATTGATGCAACTCCGCGATCGAATTGAAAGCCAATAATCGAGTATAGATTATAGATAAAGTATCGAAGTACTGCTACTTACTGCCAGAAAACATGCACGAGGTATACGAATAAAGGGCTAACTGTTCATGTCCTTCTTAGCGTTTCCATGACGATCTAAAAGGACTTGGCCCAAAATTCGCCCAAAATCAACGCTGCCCAAAATAATCAGCTCCTGTAACGTGCAGGCGATAGGACACGCAGGACATGATATTAGGGGTGCCATCGTTTGTGGAACAGCACCACATCTACACTCCAAGACAGAGTCGTCAATGAATTTCCACCTGACCAAGTTTTCCTTGCTTCAGCCAACCGGCCAAACTTTAAATATTATTTAAAAAAAAACTGAACATCAGATTGTGGCAGATTAGAAGTCAGTTGGATAGACCACAGATGCTGCATCGACATTTTGTAAAAGAGAATAGGTATTCCTTTTCTGTTGAGAGGTATGGTAATGATGGTTATGAGGATGAAACGATATAGGTACAACAACCACTTCGTCAGATGATCGTGGTCGCGTCTACCAGTACCTACTTGCAGTAATGATAAAGCGCACCAGTGTAGAAGTCAATCAGGAACCTAATTTTCACGTTAAAATTTCTATTGTGTGGACTTGAAATCGAATTCGGTTAACACCGCTGCACCGGTAACCCGGATATTAGCACTCCATTCCTCCCTACGCCATGTTCCCGGGCTCATGTAAGCAATTGTACAAATTGAGTGGAGCCGCTCGACCTCGGGCTAAATGATCCGTGAAATGGGCGTCTGATACAGCTCTTGACTTATTCTATCCGTTATTCGATTCGATTGCCCGATTCCCAGACGATACACCAAGAGATACCAAATGTATTGGAACTTACTTATGTGGTACTTTCGCTTCGGTTTTATTATATTCGAAGTAATCTTGGTTACGGGTTACGTTCGGATCGTTTTGTTTAGTATACATTCGGTTTTATAGGGCCTCAGAAACAAATTCTTTCCGCTAGTCATAAGACCGACATACTTTTCGTCACTACTAATAATATGATGCTGATGTTAATAACATTCAACCATACCGACCGTTTAGATATCTAGCCATTGTTGAAAAGCGATCCAAGTAACTTTTGGGTTTCCAATCTAAAGTCTAAGCCTAGTTATTTCTCTTGTCTCGAAGAAATTGATTTAACCACGCACTTCCCGTGGGAGTACAAGAACTGGTAAAGAAAATGTCGAAACTATTTATTTTGGGTAAAAACTAGGATTCCCTGGAGGTCACAGAGGTCAGGCGTTACTTGTTACAAAACTATTTCTATCATGGATCAATACAACTTAAGTGAAGATACCCGAAATGGAAACAACTGTGGAAAATACAGGATTATTCAGTACGTGGAGGGGCAGTGGTGGCCCAGTGGTAACGGTTTACGAGTTGTAGGTCATAAGTTCGAAGCCAGGCAGGCGCCTTACTCTGTGTATCCACCATTGCTCTCAAAATGGTGAAGGAAATCATATCGCGAGGAAACCGGCATGTCCAAATAACCTAAATTTCGAAGACATGTGACATCTACCTATCCGCACTGAGCCCTCTCATAGAGAGTTAGCCCGTGTCCCAGCAGTGGGCATGTTATAGGCTGATTATGCTATGATATACTTATGCTATTCAGTACGTTAACTTGAGGATAATCTCCATAAGTACACTGTTTTATTCATAGAATCCTGAAACCGTTACTTGTAAAGCATGTACTGCAAGTAGTACAGAGTTTCATAACTTTAAAAGCGTTGGTGGAGCACATTACTGGTGTTATTATGACGCCGTGCCGACTGCATACAATGCTCTCTATGAATAAAATATACCGAAATGAGGACACCGTGTTGCCATCGAGGAGTAAGCGAATGAAATGCGGGCGGGCCGTGTGAGGAAAAAACTTTTCTGCAAAAAAAAAAACGAACCAACTTCAAAAAAAAAAAATACAAAATGAAAAATAACTTTAATTTCGGAAGTCGGTGTCGTTGGGTTCGCATTTTCATTGTTTGCTACCGACTTCCAAAATTAAAGTTATTCTTCACTTTGTAATATCTTTTTTGGAAGTCGGTTTTTTTTTGCAAAAAAGTTTTTATTTTTCACTTTCAAGTTGTAATTTTTACCAGTAATTTTGGTTTTGGTTTTTACTGAACCGTTTTTGATTAAATTTCTATGGGACCAATCTGAATCTGAAAGTATATCCTTACAAATAAACAAAGAATTTTGCAAATCGGCTTTTAAATAACGGAGTTCTGAGATAACAAACCCAAAAAAAAACATTCGAATCGAGAACCTTCTCCTTTTTTGAAGTCTGTTAATAATACGTAGAAATGCGCTTGGAGCGGTTGCGATAGTAGTGTAGCGAATATTGGGAAGCTACTGATGGACTGATGATAAAAATATTTTATGCATGCATTCCACGAATTTTCTAAAAATCACTTAAAGTTTTATTACCCTCTTGTGACCAGAAGAAGTAATCAGTTGTTTTATCACTAGCATACCGTAAAACAATGTGAATAGGGATGCGGGCGTCCATCAGGACGAAACTACAAAGCGGATTTTAACATTGAAAGAATATAGTTTGTTCCCAAAAGGACACTAATGTATAATGCTACACTAATGGACACTACTGTATTATAAGTTACAATTAAGAGTCCTTGTTGGCAACGTTAAAATCCATTTAAAGTTTCGTCCCGAGTCACACCTGCAATCCGTATTCACCCCGTTACATGGTACTCCATTGACTACATCATCCGTGGCCGCTGCGCTCCCAATGCGTCCTATGCAACGCTTCATATCTGCTGCACGTCCTTTTATCGTCGCTATAATGTACTTAGTACCTACGGTTCTTTGTGTGCTCGTGTATACTTCTGTTGGTGTAACCAGGTCAAAATGTATATCACCCTATGTATTATGAAGTTTTCATGAGTTTAATGCATAGGTTTGAAATAAGATTTCGTTTTAATAACATCACGCCTGTTAGTACCGAAAGGGTAGGCAGAGGTGTAGGTACCTATAGTGCACCGCACATTTCGCCAGTTATTTATTTACTCTAAACATACAAATATCCTTACAGGCTAGACCCAATGCGATATTGTAGCACACTTATAATTAACATGCACAGTTCAAGTTAGTTGTTTTTAGCATAGAAAATTCTATATGTAGAGCTGTTCTTGTAAATTCACCCAAAGCGCAACAGAATCTATCTAAGTCCTCAGCTATGAGGTTGAGAGTGCGGAGCGCACTCGTGAGCGGCGCCTCGCGCAGCAAGTTAGTTCGCGCGCGCGGTTCCGCCAGCCGCGCCTGATGACGTCGACCCACATACCCGTCAGGCACGACTAGCTCCACCCTTCGCAATACATCCGCATTGTGTATCTTCCCTCTAATTACCTTAAAGATATAAGTCACTAGTGTGCCATGTAATAGAGGCGAGCCTATTCCCTTCACTCGTGCACAAATCCTCCTCTGGGCAGCTATTGAGAAAGTCATGAAAAAAAAAACCAGTAACACTTGTTCCACATTGTTCCCAACCCGGGATTCGAACCCAGAACTTCATGCTCAGCAGTAGCGCTTGCGACCACTACACCAACGTGGAACGTGGCAAGCAGTTTAGATTTAATAAGTTACCCATTGATATTTTCCTGTCATTGTCTCAATATGTGACTACATTAGTAGCTAGATATTCGCTCCACGCAAAAAAAAAACCATTATTTTTGACCTTCAGCTTTCGACGTTTTGTTTTCGAGATTAAGACGAAAAACTCAAAAAAGGCAAATCACGTAAATCCTAATTAATTAATAAATAATGAAAATTCAGTAACCGTTGGATTATATTACCGACGCGCTGTTTTAACATTATCATTGTAAATTCATAAATTTACAATGATAATGTTAACACAGCGCGTCGGTAATATAATCCAACGACAATTAGTTAAAGGTCACGGTCAAGGTCAATGAAAGGTCATTTAAAATTCTGTAAGCAGATAATCCAGGGCTGTAACAGAAGGGGGACATGAAAGTTTTATTAGTTTTCGAGATATTTGCGAAAAACTCAAAAAGGGAAATCACAAACTCAAGGTGGTTTTGATGGGCATGTAAGGTAAGAAAAACGTGGTGATAATATCATACTGGTGTCTCAAATTTAACGTTAAAAGAGAAATACGTTTCCTGAATACGTACAACCTGGATAGTAAGAGGTAACGTAAAAATCATCATCCGTTTCCCAACTATGTTGGGGTTGCCTTCGAGTCTAACAGGATGCAGCTGAATTCCAGTATTTTATATGAAGCGACTGCGAATCGGACCTCCACAAATCAGTTCCAATAGGTTGTCAGACTTTCGGGTTTCTGAAGACAGTCAAAGAATCAAAGAAGTCACAGAGAATAACAGCCGGGACCAACGGCTTAACGTGCTTTCCAGGCACGGCAGGTCGGCAATTCGGCATGTAAAGCATAAAAAAGTGTAGAAAAGAAACTGTCATTTGCTAGGTTTATAAACGCTTATGCAAACAAACCTTTTAAACAAAGCGGGCTTTAGAACACTAGCTGCAAAATAAATTAAAAATGAGTTGGTATTTTTACAAAAGAGTTGGAGTTTCATTAAAAATGAAGGAGATTAGTAACACGTTTTAGCGTTTAAAAGTTTAGCACTAAAAGCTTTTTTCATTATTCATTCCTCACTGGACTCTGTGAAGGGATAAAGTGATACACAGGAATTCTTTTACTTTCTTGTTTGATATCAAATAGTGGAGGAGAGAAAGGAGATTTACGTAATATATTCAGCTGCATCTGCGTTAGACTGGAAGCCGACCCCGACATAGCCCTTCTAACACTTTGCGGGACATTACACACCCATCGACGTAATAACAATAAAACTTCTATTGTTCTTCAGTGTCCTTCAGTGGGTTAATAAGAGGTGTACCTACACCAAATTATACCTCTTATAGGAGGGCTACCTAGCCCTGCTATATTTACCACGACAGCATGGGTGGTGGTGTACGATGTTGTGATAAAGGATATTTCATGCTAATTATTTATATTATTAATTACTTCTTGTGACTAAACTTTTAAACTAAACTTTTTACTTTGACTTTTTTACTAAGATTATATATTTATGTATATTAGTTTACAGGAAATTTCGTCTCTTACTTACCTACTTACTGCTTGAGATCCCTTTGTCATCGCTATATTGCAGGAAGTTGTAACTAAGCAATAGATTCTTGGGTAGCGGGACCATCCGAAAGGGTTTACCGCTGCCCTGGAACATAAAGGGCTAAGGAAGGAACACGGGTGGGTTTTAGTCAGTAAAAGTCTGACACTCCCTTCTGCTCCACCCAGAGCGGGAGGAGTCATTTGATGATTTCCCATCCTCAAAAAAAAAAAAAAAAAAAGCAATAGATTCTTTCCTAGGAATACCTCCGTCGGCTAAATGATTTACATGAAATAAATCTCCGTGCTTGTTATAACTCGAATATACGTCGACATAGCAAAATTTGCGAGCATAAAAAGGAATAGCAGTGGGATCGTAACTCGGAAGGAATATGTAAATTGTATAAAACTTTTAGGGTCGTCAATAAAACAAGAACGCGTATAGTACAGAATTTATTTCCATATTATATACTCAGATATAACAGCAATTGTCTCGGTTCCACTCTATATACTCTCCAACAATATTTACATTGAGTTTTGGGTTTCATGTCGCTACAGTTTGTGGTGCCTTTATAAAAGCGATACTTAGGTATTATGTAATTTGAGGGGGCGCACACTTGCGACAGTTATTATTATCACTCCACATAGCTCTCAATAGGGACGATGACTATATATAATATGAGAAACGTTCGAACAAATTGTGTTACTTCAAAGAAAGCATAGTAAAATGAGATTATCGAAAGATCTGTAAAGTTGATGGAAATAATAGTGAAGCTGCACGCTTTAAAAGTTTTTGGAAGTGATTATCCCCGTCCTTGTCGCGCGGTACGGGTAGTATGAAGTTGCATAGTCGTAACGTCACTTCTGTGATAGTGTCATCTTTGTCTAGCAGTAATTTTAAAACGTTTATAACTTGGCAATTTTTTTATCTTTTGCACTTTTTATAATATTATTTGCACTATTTGTAAACATTACGACGCATATCGACTAATTCGCAGTATGACTAATGATGGTTACCGTCATAAATACGCGAAATGACCAATCGCTAAATGACCAACACGCTTAGTGACTAATACGCTAAATTTTATATATACGCACACGTATTTTTTTTAGAGTTAATTATAATAAAAAGTCATCATCCCTATTCCTTATAAGTGCTTACTTTGGAAAAATAGTGATCACAATATTCTCACATCGTGAAATACTGATTAATTCAGCCATAGCTATTTGCGGCCGAAACGGCCATAGATCGTCCTAACTAAAAGGACTACGCCGAATACGAGTGCTAGATGTTGCATCCTGCACTCAAATAAGACGTGGTCTATGAATAAACTGGCATTTCAATATGGGCTGTTTGCTCACTTTCTTGCACTCAATTAATTGGAGACCTCGATTCACGGCTGGAGTATAAAATACTATGTAAGGCTGTCGTAAAACGAAATCCCTTGTTAAGTCATAAAATATCTACGTGGATGATAAAATATTGTACAACAAAAGTCGCAAGTGTGTGTCCTATACCTTATTTGAACAATATATTTTTACAGCGAGCTCTTTGACAGTATTTTTTTAAATAAAACAACGGGAATTAATACATCTACAGAGTGAACACACGACGAAATATCAAGCTATATGTACATTTCCAGTTTTAGTTGACCTCGTATTGTAAAGGCTTTTCGTACAATGAGGAGTCGGCTTATACTGGAAATATACAGCTTGATAATATGTCGTCGTGTGTACCTCAGTAATCGGATAGTTTCCGAGTACAAACAAGCTAGAAATCAAAATGATTAAAGGTGAATTTATTTTATTCACTATCACTATAGGTGTTATTACAAAGATTGAAGATAAATTAATAAAGTGGCTTACTTAACCGTAGTTTATTTAATTTTCGTCTAGTTCATAATGTCGGTCAGGGTTGCGAAGTTCTTCCTTTGTTTCAAAGAGCGCAACTTCCTAAACCGACACTTGGAACTGATCAACATACTCGAGTTTCTCGGTCAAAGCTAAGAGGCTCGGAACAAACATGAAAAGATCTTGGTTAAGCCTGTTAACACTTTCATATACAGCGTTATTTTTCATGACTAGCGAAAAATTGTGTTTGCCTCTACTAAAATTACCAGAATGATTCGGCAAAAACATTGTAATCTACGGAGTTTTGAGAAAACATTTTAAATCTAACGGTTGCCCGCGACTTCGTCTGCGGTCCAGATAGAAAAGTAGCCTATGTCCTTCTCTAGGTCATGGTCTATCCATGTGCCAAATTTCATACAAATCCGTTCAGCCGTTTTAGCGTGAAAGCGTAACAAACAAACTCACTTTCGCATTTACATATAATATTAAGTTAGGGTTACTGATTTTAAATAAAGTAACATATCCACGAAAGTTTTGGATAGCCATTGAAAAATAGCCATATATACTTTAAATCTGTAGTAGCGACATGATCCCACATTCCATCCTGGTCCTCACATCGTCACATCAACAACCCATATCTACGATACATACAAAACGCAGCCATTACATGACCGCAACACTTTATTATATATTCACTAATCTTTAAAGCAATTTACAAACGTAATTTTATTGCTACGTATAACTTATATTTTTATTTTATATTTTTTTCTTGTCATTTTGTTTATTCCTACATTACTGGTGTATTGATATTGAAACTAAATATTTATATATCAGAATAAACATGGGTATTTAGGCCTGCAGTAAATAAATTATACACAACAAACATACAGCTATTAATAATAATATTATATTTTAGTTTATTTTGTTAATGATGGAACTTTGTTTTTGCGTTTAGATGTTTAAGTTTAAATACTTACGTGTTATGTAATGAATTAATAAACCAATTCTTTTAAAACACAATACAATGCAACAAGTGCACCAACTTATGAACTAATCAGTATCACATAACATAATATTAGTTTAAATTATGACTTAATTAATATTATAAATAATAATATCCGTAATATTAATATGGCAACGAAATATATTTACTAGCTAAGCACCTAGACCAGTAGGACTTCAGGTATTTACACAATCTGTACACAGAATCCTTATTTAAGAGTTATCACTCGCTTCTAATCGTTATACATTTTTCTTAATAAAATTATTGCCAATCAGCTAGTGTTCAACAATGATTAAAGATTTCTCAAATAATTTATTATTATTATGACAATAAATTTCACAATCACCTCGAAGTTTTTAAATGCAGAAGTATAGTAAAGCTTCCATTACAATGTATATTTCCACCTAATTCTAAGAAGAATCTTCAAAAAAAATATTTACAAAATGAAGACAACATCGATATGCACTGTACATTAACTGGGATATGCACTGTACATTTACAAACGTTAAAATATCTTAAATGCGTCGGATTGTCGCGTGCATCGTTACAGATTTCATTATAAAATCTTATTCAACCATCTTTGTAAATATGCGGAAATCTGACATCGGATACTACCGTAGTTCAGGACTAGCTACAACGAACGGTCGCACTACGCATCACTGACATGTCTTTATTACGTCACTACACTATGTTCCTTACGTCGAAGCGTCACCCGTCCCTCTCACGTATAGGGCCACTCGTACGTGTGAGCGGGATAGCACGAGAGACTGAGCTCCGTGCGCAAGTGGCAGTCAAACACACGTTCACACATGACGTCATACAAATGATATGGTTATTCTTACGTTAGTGCGCGTGGCTTAGGTGAGGCGTGCTAGCAGTGCGGCCGTGAGCAGTACCAGGACTGGGGTGGTAGACTTTGTGGTCGCTGCGTTGAACACCTTCGGTGTCGAAGAGTCGGGGGGAGTCTCGTTGGGGTACGTTCTGCTTTCTGTTGTGTCAATACAATGGATTTTAGAAATCATTTAGAAAACAAAGACAGTTCTGAAAATCTGGAGCGTTTCAGACTATCAATGGAACGGCATTTGAAAAAAAAGCCACGGAAGTAAAAGTACATTTGTGATAATCATACTTTTTTCAAGTAAAATTTTTTTATTGGACTACTTAGTTTCTACAGAAGTCAGATCAATACTGCTCCAGTCCATTGAAGTCTACATAATTCCAGACCATTTGACAGTTGGTTGAAATGACTGAATATTTCAGGAAGTAAACTGTGCTGCCACAGTCTTATAACCATCATCAAATACTCACGTCCATCATGGTCCCCGGAGCCGTCGTCTCCCGATCCTTCAGTGTCGTAGTCGTCAGGGTAGCTGCGACCAGATCCTGAGCCTTCTTCACCGGCCTCGTCGCCTTGCATGAACGCTTCTGCTGAAAGTTCCTTGCTGCGAGAGTAGGAAACGAGCAACTGTGGAGAGAAAGAGATTGATATGTCAAGGAATAAGAAGTTGAGGGATACTGGGGCATAGCGAGTTCATTGTTTGTCCTGGCAAATGTATTTAATTGAAAACCTAAGGGGAAAACAAAGTCACAATAGCTTTCTAAAGAAGGGTCCGTGTGTTTGTTTTAATTCGAATGGACTTTGTACAGTCAACAGCAAAAGTAGATGATCAAAATCAGAAATTCAATACTAATGAACGGAGTTCGCGTCAGAACTGTGTGGCGTCGAAGTGATTCAAAAGTATGTGATTGTAAATTATACCAAACATTTACTACTAGTTTAATTTCTGATTTTGATTATCTACTTTTGCTGTTGACTGTACGATGGTGAAAGAAGGAGTGCGAAGCGATTCTTCGAGCTGTTTTTCTGGAATTGAAACCCTTCTTTATAAATGGACGTAAGCACCTAGTACATTAAAAAAGACACCAATGCCAATTAGCCACAAACACTTATCCCCGAGTGTTTCCCTTCTTCCATTACATAAGTTTACGTTTTTAACGACATCTTTTAAGTGTGCATTTCCTTCCTGTTGAGCTAGAACCTGTTTCTTATCTACAAAACTTGGCGTAACATTAATAGTTTGGTTACACTTCGAGCATTGGAGAAAAATTTACAACTTTTCTGTCGACGTTTTGTGAAAAAACATGGTTCATGGTTAGTCATTGGTTTGTGAAAGAACATGGTAGTTTATAGAAAGGACATTGTACTTTATTGGTACCAGCAGTTGGTAAGGTGCAATGTAAATATTTACGATGACTTTGCAGGACACTAGCGAAGCGGTGATTTCCTTTAATAAATACATACTTGATTCACAAAATACTCTTATTCATTTAAGGGACAATAAAAGCTACAAGATTGTCTGGCACAAGATATCATTTTATTATTTCTAGGAATCATGTAAAACTTTGGTAACGCGATATTTTGTCATCCGGAGTCGTATTCCTCATTGCCGAGGATCGTGACCCCATTCACAGCTGTCTTGGCATGCACTCTTTGGTGCTACGTCGTTTTAAATATATTATGTAAACTCTATATTTGTTTTAAGATAAACCAACTATTTTCTTTAGCGAAACTGTCCCGTCAAAGAGTTTTATGTTGGCTCAAAATAAATCGTTGCGTGATTGAAGCACTTGACTTTTAGTTGCCTTGTTGACTAATGGTTTTCTTATTGAATTACGTGTTCTACTGATCTTTATTGGATGTAATATCGGTGATGTTTTTTTGTTTTTCGGGTTCACCGCATTCAATGTTTTCTTGGTAAACGACTTACTACGTCATCATCATAATAATCAGCCTAAAATGTTCCCACTGCTGGGACACAGGCTTCCTCTCAGTGAGTGGGCCGTAGCCGTGCGTTGGCAGACGTCACATGTCTTTGAATTTTTGGTTCTAGGACATGCCGGTTTCCTCACGATGTTTTCCTTCACCGTTTTGAGAGCAGTGGTCATGAAATAATACACCCAACTACATAGGTACTATAAAATATCGAAATATATATGGTGTTTACCTGTCTGGCCTGCTGCAACCTGTCTGCTAAGTTTGCTACTCTGGAATCCTGTGGTGCGCTGCCGGTGATCTCGGGATTGTACTTCTGGTCACTTAGCGAAGCAGACGATACTAAGGGCTTCGTGTAACTAGGTAACAATAAAACGGATAACATTAAAATATGTCACTCACGGGACGTAATTAAATCTGTATGTGACAAGAGTACGCTTTGAACTCTGTGTGCAATTTGTCAGTCAAATTGAAATGAGATTAGCATATGTATATCACGTTTTACGAGTACGTAATTAAAAATGAATATAATTTTAGAGCTCCATTCAAACACTAAAGGTTCATTAGGTTGACGAGTGACAATTAAAATGTTTAACTAGACAACAATGTCAATGATATTTAATATAATAATACTAATAATAATGCTGAAGAGTTTGTTTGTTTGAACGAGTTAATCTCTGGAACTACGGTTGGAATTGAAAAAATATTTTTGGATTTAGTTCTTTCAATTCTTGAGGATGGCTATAGGCTATTTAACATCACGCTTGGACCATTAGGACTGAGCACGAATAAAGAAAATCAGAAAGAAAATGAGGTAATAGCGCGGGCAGGCGATGCGATACGACGGAACAATAAATTTCACGCGGACGAAATCGCGAGGAGCAGTTAAGGTGGATGCTCCAAGGTATCCCGCGAAATTCAAATTTTCTTACGTTTTTTGAAATTTGCTGGTCAGTACTAAGTTGTACGTTAATTAAAATATGATTCGCGGCCGTAACAAATATGTATTTACAGAATTATAATCATTAAAATCAGTTATACAACTTTATTAAGTTAGCATAATCGTAAAATGTCAAGATTTCATGAAATAGTCATTCAGTAGGATTACTTGATCTTAGAGAGTTGTATTGATGACTTTAATGATTATAATTCTGTAAATACATATTTGTTACGGCCACGAATCATATTTTTATCGTCGTACAACTTAGTACTGACCAGCAAATTGCAAAAAACGTAAGAAAATTTTAATTTCGCGGGCTACCTTGGAGCTTCCACCTTAATATAAATATGTAATGGTACAGAAGAACAGCACTGTCATTAAAAATCATAAAGTGTCCGGCCACGATACCTTTAAGTACTGGCTGACAAATCTTTTCATCACGACGAGCTACTCAGGAAAAAAAAAAGTAGCTTGCTACTCACTCAGCTATAGCATTCCCATTCCAACAGCGTTCATTATCTTCTGCAGCAAAGTCCGGTTCATCACACAACCGATCAGCTAGACCAGCGAACAGTTTCTTAGTGGCGGCGAGGGTAGCAGTAAACTGCAGGAGTTCAGTGTCTGGTGGAGGTGCCCTCAGGTTGTCCCGGCGAATTGAACCTGCTGTGGGTTGCGCAGGCGAAGGGGCTGAACTGTCCATTGTTGCTGGTGGACCGCATTCTTGACGCACCTAAGAGTAAAAAAGATTTTAGTTAGTTATTTATTTATTTAATACTTTATGCACACAAATGGCGGACTTAATGCCATAGGCATTTTCGAGTCACCCTTTGGGTGTTGGTGACGGTAGTCGTAGGTGCAATCATGAAAATTGAGGAATAAATATAATAGTAATCGTATAGTTAATTGTGTGAGAAAAAGCTTGAGTATTCTTAAAGCGATGACGACAAAACTCATTGTGGCTTATTGACTACCAAACAAATCGATTGGTCTTGAAGGTTAATCTTTATAAATCGAAGACTTTAAGTAAAAGGACTTTGAGCATTATATGTTTTTGTTTCGGTTACAATTAGTATGCATAGACATGAGGGATACGCGTCGCCGACAGAGGCAACTGCAGTCACTGACGCGTCAACGGCTGTCAACAACATGCAGCTCCGTGTACAAATACAATACGTGTGTATTAACACTAAGATAAGAGTCAGCTGAACTTCAAGAATTGGAACCGCGAACGGAAAGCTAAATTCTAAACACATTTTAATACTGTAAACCTAGCGCCGTAAAAGCAATCGGATTGAAGCTAGAACCACCTCTATGAACAGGAATAATCATAACTTCGTACTTAAATCCGAGTATTTCACAACATTAGGACCTGTAACATTATGTGTACGTGATCGTGAACGCAAACAAGGAATGCTGTACCGCTATCCCTATAACTAGCAAAAAGTGAGATGTAATCAGCGCGCGTTCCAGCCGAGATGAAGACAAACGACTGTGCAGTCTCGATACAGTCATGTCATTTGTCAGCGGATAGACGCCGCTGCAGCAAGCGCTGCAGTCGCTGGATTATCGCGTAGAGGATCATGGATAGAGGTGTGAATAATCGGTGAACGATAACCTATACTTTACTTTAGTGTTATCTGTATTGATCGGTCTAAACCTAATTAAAAAAGTAAAGGTTCCTGTACCTAATTAAACCGGTATCTGTAACCATGTCGTGTTTTGTACTTTTGATAATGTATAGGGTAAGTTATAAGGTAAGTTGAAAGTTTTAATGAGTTTTTTTTGCCTTTCATTAAACACACGCCTACAATCCCCGAAGAGTAACCAGAGGTGATATTACCCTGTATTACCTATCATTTACGTGCCTGTATCGTCTGAGATCTGACTCCCAGTATCTTTCAATCCTCCTTCCACAATTTTTCCAGTTACATCTATACGTATCGATACAATACTCATGTTAACATTCCAGTCCTCACTCACATCACTAGTCTAGATATATTGGAGTGCGGCGTTACCAGCGCGTGCGCCGAGTGAACGGCCCCAACGACTCGCGACACGCAAATAAACCACAACAACGCAGACGCAAATAGGCGCATAGTTCCGACGCAATTATTGCAAAAAGTACTACATAATACCACCAGGCGACGCCACCACCATGAATACGTTTGACATTTTTCTGCTATTTATAATATGTGGCATGTTTGGACTCTTTCGAAATGCAGTTTAAAATATGCTTGAAATTGTACATAAATGTGTTTGCTTAAAACCCATCATAGACCTAGCTATAATACATATACTCGTATATTAATGTACTGTGCTATAAAATATATTATAGCAAACTAACACGGAGACGATGATATAATATATATTTTGCCTTCCTTTCATTGATGGTCGGCCTTAGCTATAATATAAATACAGCAGTGGTGACGTCATAGAAATATATAGGTATTATAGCTGTGTCACTTAAGATGCAATAATATATATTATAGCTACGTCTGTGACCAGCTTTACGCTAAGCATTCATGACCTTTAGGAGAGATAGGTAGGTATGTCAAGAAGTGGTCTGTGAAATAGTGAATCTAAAATAAGAAAAAATATCTATTAATTCTATTATAACCTTTTTCAAATACCTATAGGGATTAGCGTACTTTCGGTCTAGCAGCTGCAGATGAAAATGAGTAGTATTTCCCATGTGATGTCTTATGTATTCCAGCAAAGTTAGCGACGCAAAGATTCCGCAACTTAGGAGTAATATCATGAATCCCGCTGGATTCAGGACAAAGTTTTATTACGGCTGTGACATCTGTCGCGAACACATACACGTACCTACATAGAATGGGTATCTATACGTCTACTTTTATTAATATTGGAATATATTCGTATAAAGAGAGACAGCTTTTCTCGATTTTCCACAGACCTAGACGGAGGAAAAGTTCACCGAAGACTGATTTACGATTTTACAATAACTAATTAATTATTGAATGAAAATAAAGTTGATTATAGTTGACAGTCGTAATGGCTCACTTGTTAGGCCTGGCCTCTCATGCACGAGGTGGTGGGTTCAAATCCGGGCAAGTAGGTACCAATGTTACATATTCAATTCATAGGTACTTTATCTTGGCATTACTGACATCGGTGAAAGAAAACATCGTGAGGAAACCAGGGGGCCTACTCCCAAGTGCAAAGTGCGAATGTTCGGATCGGACCGACACATGGCCGAACCGAACATTATTAAAAAATACGAAAAAAGTTCGGATCGGCTCAGTTGGGTCGGGACCATAGTCAATATTCGAAAGAGTGTAGGAGTGTAGGATCGGAACCGACCAAATAGTAACTTCGTACCAGGAAACGGCCGAACATTCGGCCGATACTACTTCGGAGTAGACCCCCAGGACTTACCTATAGTTAATAAAAGTCTGAAATCGCCAACCCGCCTTGAGCAAGTGTGGTGATCAAAGCTCATTGCCTTCTCTGTATGAGCAGAGGCTTATGCCTTGCAGTGAGACGATAATAGGCTGATATTATTATATAGTTGATGTGTCACTTTTATGTCAGAAAATATAAGTTGTATGTTGAAAAGTTTCAAACAAATCCTGACAGAGATTTAAGTTAAAACAAGCAGAACACACTCGAATAGGCGCCGCAAGACCTTAAAAACTTATGAACAGTGATAGTGCAAGTATTAAAGATGCTACAACAAAAAGTAGACATCAATTAAAACAGTCTAAAACTCTGACAGCCGGCACAAACTCTTAACATTATGTGCTAATTACTGGATTTTTTACAACAGCTCCTAAGATAGGCATAAAAAGGCACCGACAACTAAATATAGTAAATATTCATTAACGCATTGAGTTTGCACGACCGCAACCGGCTTGTACCGCCGCTGGTTACGAAAAGAATAAAAAAAACTGTCTGCATGTAGGTACAGTCAAACAAGCTGTTTGATAGTGTGTCTGAACATAGGCTCTCCTTTACCTTATGTTCTCTCACTGACACTCACCTCATTTGGTCCTTAGAAATGTTATTGCGCAGCTTTCTACGCAAAGTTCGGGCAGGCCATGATGCAGGCAGCTAACTTACAACTACTTTTAAACAACTGCAATTTTGTAAGTGTGTTAAGCGGTCATTTCTTTATAACATAAGCCTTATGACAAAGAATTGAGACTGCGTATCGGCAAGCCTAGTGTGGGACGCCCACCAGCTAGATGGACAGACGACCTCAAAACGGTGGCTGGGACAAGCTAGATGGTGGGTGTTGTGGCGCAGCATGGGAGAGGCCCATGTCCAGCAGTGGCCTGCGATAGGCGGAATTGATTGGTTGAAATTATTACGCACACAATTAAAATGATATTGGAGTGTAGTGGAAAGATGAATATATTTCTCTGTGTACCAAATAGCTTGTTTGACTGTACACAGGTAGGTATATCGCGAGCATTTGCTTGCCGCGGGTGGGCATGTCATAATTACAGTACTAAAGAAACTAGATAATTCTAACCGATATAAAAGCATCGCTCGGGATCGCGATTAACGGATAGTAAGAAATTATTATGATTGCGAATTCTAACAGCTGTAAAATAACTGTAGTTTTCCTTTGAGAGCTAATGCCTTTTTAAGCGATTAAAGTTTTTAAAGGAGCAGTGGTAGGCCAGAGGTAACGGCCCCGACTTACGAATTGTAGGTCGTGGGTTCGAACTCAAGCAGGCGCTTTACTTTGTGTAAATAATTTCATCACCTCTGCTCTCAAAACGGTGATGGAAAACATTGTGAGGAAACCGGCATGTTCTAAAACAAAAAATTCGAAGACGTGTCACATCTACGTCTAGATTACAGCCCACTCCCTCTCGAAGAGAGGAAGTCTGTGTCCCAGCAGTGGGAAACTTATAGGCTGATTATGCTAAAGTTTTTAGGAAAAATATTAAATTTACATTAAAATAAATTGATAAATAAATTGTAAAGTTATGCAAACAATGTGATAAGGTAATAGGTGTGAATGCATAATGAATGCCTAAAAAGGTGCGCCAACATTTCGTAGGTAGAGATGTGCTTATTAAGACACGATGCCTCCATTTCGCGCCGGCCCAATTTACATACTCTATTTGGCTTTGTGTTAAAAACATGATGCCGGATATCGCTAATTGCTCTTTTAATGGCTTACAGCGCGGCCGACGAGAGAATGCGTTCCAGAGAGTTGTCAATGCGAAATTACGTGTATTGCGAAATTCGCAATACACGTATTCGTTTATAATTATGAAACTGACAGGTGTCAAGAACGCATTCTCTCGATGGCCAGACTATAGTACCTACATAATTATATCTAGTGGCTTCATTTAAAAGTTTCATGTTATAGGTGAGAACATTTTTTTGAGCAAGTTACAAGCCGATTGCAGACAGCAAAATTGCAAGGTAAATTGGACAATTTAATGTGAAATATCTGCACTAAGTATTATATACCCGGCCGAGTCGCTATAACTTGGCAATAGCGGTTATTGCCCTTTCCTTAATATATCTCCGTCCCCATTATCAACCTATAATGTTCCGGGCACTCCTGGGACACAGGCTTCCTTTCTGTGAGAGGGAGTGGGCCGTAATCCACCACGCGGGCTCAGTGCGGGTTGGTGTCTCTCCGCAGGAACCCAAAAAAATAACTATGTATGGTTTTTCATTTTTGGAACATGTTGAAGATCACGATAGATATTGGTTCAGGACGTTAGACGACTTTATTTCAGTTTTAGAAATGATAGAAAATGTAGGTGGGTCAATGACCGCTATTGCCACGCTAAAGCGACTCGAGTATAGTTAAACCCCAAACGGCCACAATTTCGCCTGGACACCACATTACGAATCCATTGTTAATTGGGCCGCTGTACAGTCATTAATTAAACGTTAATTATTAATTCATACGTGTGTCCGTCACCGCTATTTATGGCAGGCTCTTCATGGAACGTCAGTCAGTCTATTAGATTATCATTTACGGTGAATGACTAACGCATTGTATAGATGATCGATAAATATTTTACAATTATTGTAACATAAGATCGTCTTTGTTCGTCATGAATCATAGCCAATTGTGCAGTATGTATGAAAATGGTGCATTTTGTAGCACTAAAATTTTGTAGCAATAATGATCTCAAATGACTCGTATTATGATCTGTTCCATTGTTCATTTTAGACGCAAAGATACAATGGAATACAGTTATTATAACACTCATGTGTTTAATTTATAATAGCTAAGCTGAATATTGCCCCGTTGGTTTTGTGGTCGCAAGGGCTACTGCTGAGCATGTCCTGGGTTCGATTCTCAGGTCGGGTAAAGTGTTATTGAATTTTTCCATCAGGAATTGCTCAGTAATAGCCCGGAGTCTGGATTTGTGCCTGGTTGAAGGCAGTAGGCTCACCCCATATTACATGGGACTTGAACATAACTGGCGAAATGTGGAGTACATCCATTATAGGTATAAGTGCACTTTTCCTACAAGCGTGATGTTATCATGTTTAGCTAAGCTGAACACATAGGTTTGAAGCGGCATCTATAACGCCACAAGCGAACAACGCGCCTTACTGACGTCACGCAAATCCTGCATCTCGCAAGCAGAGTTTACCGCGCAATTACCATACATACAAACTTCCCGACATCAGTCGTGGGGCAGTTGCCCGCCAAACATTACACCCGTCTGGTTGGAGGATCCTCCCTTTTCTATGCAGGATGAGTGAACTTTACACCCTGTTCCTCATACCTGTAAGCTGGTGACCCCGACGTAATCATCACTCCCGCAAGCTCTAGCGGCGAGTCACCCAGCCAGCCAGCATCCACCGCTAGATGAGCGATTGATAATTGATGATGATCTAGAATTTGCGTTCCCATAGAGGGACCACATTTGAATTTTGAGCTTTTGAATGCGTCAGCTTTTAGTAAAAGTTCTCAAACAATTGTAAATTCAGCCTCTAGTTTGTAAAAGTAGCCACTCAAAAGATACAATCGGGTAAAGGTGGTCCCTCAGTCGTGACTGACAGGCATCCATATCACAAAATCTAGTTAAAATTTATAACTGCTATAAATGACTCATCATCATCTGCCTAGCCTTTTCCCAACTATGTTGGGGTCGGCTTCCAGTCTAACCGGAACATAACTGCTATAAATGACTACTCTTAGTAAAAGATTTGTAAAACTAATTTAATGAATATCAACCCTTCCTTTTCACACAATAGAAAGAACTAGCATGCGGAAGGTGGTCCCTCAACCGATCACACTAAGGTTCACCTTGAGTGGAGACCGCAATGGAATTTGAAATTTACTTAGGTCTAGCGTTAGTAAAAGTACTTGAACGATTGTTAATTCAACCTCTAGTTTGTAAATTGATTATATTTCGATTTAAGGTGGTCCCTCAATTAAAATGTTTATTAAAAGAAAAATCAATTTAATTTTTTTTACTAACGATTACTTTACTAAACAGTATAAAAATATTTAGCGTTTTATTTCAAATAATAATAAAATTCCTGGGAAGAAATACTAAGAGAGAGATACGTCATAACTGGTACGACGGTCCCAATAATAGCGTTAAACGATGGATTTCTAAGTATTAGGCATAATATTGGTATAAAAAAGAACACGTAATGTCAGTATATTTTGCTGAATATAAAACGCAATAATGTATGAGAGAAGTGTTAAATAATTCACAAGGAGGTACAAAAAACAGAACATCCGGTGTCAAGGCAGCTCGTCATTGAATTTGAATGTCTTTTTATGAATGACATCTGTTCGTGTGACTTAGAATTGTATTGCCGTATGCCTATCGAGTACTCACATAAATTATGGTGTTATTGGTGCTAAATATACCTATGGAATTCATTAAAGGTGGCTCTTGTAAGGTATTGCACGTTTTAAAGCTCCCGCACCCTAATTCCGTAACACACTATCTCAATCTGATTCATTTTTAAAGATATTGCTAATCCATTGCTTCATATGTTCGAAAAATGTGTCTGCTCAACAACGTAAACAACGCCATGAATGTTGTTGAACTGTCAGAATGAAATCCATTGCTACTGATAGTGTGCAATTACCTGAAGGCAGGCAAGACGCGACTCTAGATAGAAAAACAATTTCTTTGAAAACTTCATGGAAATTGTTTACCAGAAACGCGTCGTATTGTCGCGTCGCGACCGACTGCGCAAGGAAAAGGTGCTTTTTGCACGCAGAACATGGCTACTAGAAATGTTATACAGAGCACACCCATAATTTCACATTAATAATACAAAGTAAAGCCAGCACGGGTCTGTTTAATCCGAAACACGATAAACAAGCCCCGAACACATAAATCATATAACATCGGAACATCACAAAAAGCAATCCGGCCCGCAGTCAAACTCGCATTTTTTGCGCTCTCGTCTGTATAACTAGATTGTACGAGATAAATAATAAATGGCACTTTTATAGGTGCTCCCAACGTCACAATAAATATTTTAGGTTCAGACATAAGGCCGTCATATAAATGGCCTATCATAAATCGGCCCTATTCCTCCTATAGCCATCATTTGTGCCGTACAACATTACTACGTCGTACGGCCACACCTCTCATCTCATGTTGGCACTCTTATTATACTCACACACAAACTTGCACTCACACTCTCGCACATATACTCACTCACTCCCACATATTCTCACACATATACCAATTACTCACCCTCACACATACTCACACACTCACAATAGTGTATTTTCTATTAATTTTATTTTATTTTATTGTTATCCAAGTAGCATGCGGTATGGAAGAGCGGAGTCTCCCAATACAGGCATTACTTGCTTAAAGGGAGGCTCCAATCACTAATCTGTTTAGACTAATTTATGTTGGAGAAATAAAATAATTTTGAATTTTTGATTTTTTTTTTGAACTAGCTTGTGCCCGCAACCCCGTCGCATCGCATCGCCCGTCCGCACTATTACTTTGTATTTCTCATATTTTGTTTTCTTTTTGCTGGGCTCCTAATGGTCCTAGCGTGATCGTAGCCTTCCTCAAAAATTGGGCTATTAAAAATATTTTTTCGATTCTGACTGCTAGTTCCAGAGATTAGCACGTTCAACAAACAAACTTCAGCTTTATTATTAGTATACATATAGATTACTTCTCCTATTTGGTAGCTTAATCTTATAAATTGCACGCATGTATGGGCCATGAAACTCGTCTAAGTGCGGTAAAATTTATTACTTGGGTTTAGTTAATATCGCTGGAAATTACGATCTATTTTACTTGAGGCGTGGAGGAGTAATAAATTACTGGAAGTGATTTATTTCGCTTAGAGCTATTGATTTATGAAATAAAATATGAATTTGCTGTATTAAATCAGAACGAGCTTTTATAAATTATTATTAAAAACGGATAATAAAATGGCCAAGACTATTTACTAATAAAAATATGCCATAAAGAATTCCGTTCAATCATCAGCCAGCCTTTCCCCAACTATGTTGGGGTCGGCCTCCAGTCTAACCGGATTCAGCTGAATACTAGTCTTTTACATGGAGCGACTGCCTATGCCTGACCTCCACAACCCACTTATTGAGTAATACGATACCCCTTGGTAAGAATGGTTGTTAGACTTTCGGAGTTCTGACTATCCGTAACGACGGTCAAAGATCCACGTATGACAGGCGGGACCAACGGTTTAACGTCCTTTCCAAACCACGGAGAGAGAGGTCTCGGTATGTAAAGATGGTCACCCATCCACAGACCAACCGCGGCAAGCGTAGCTTAACCTGATCGATCGACCTGTGCGGCTGTTATTATTTAGCCACGGGCCCCTAAAAATGGCCAAGACTATTTAATAATAAAAATATGAGGTAAAGAATTCCGTGCAATATCAAATAAAAATCTCTATCTAAAATTGCTTTAACTCTATCAATAAATCAAGACCATCCAAAGCGAATTGGCTGAATAGGTGACAATCATTGCGTCAGTTACTACAATAGAAAAATAAAGATAGTGTAACGTCACAGTCCTTTTACACGCAATGGTTCGGGGCAGCCATTTGTGGGAAATGAGGCAATTACAGGGCGCGCGGCCCTGGAAGATTACTTAATAGAAAATAAGAAAAGTTTTCCTTCCGATTGCCTATTCGAAATTAATTAGGTTTAACAACTTCTTAGCAGGTGGTTTAACGTTCTGTTTATTTCGTGAAGTTTTTGTGGCTTCACTTTCTCGAAGGAATTGTGGGAAACCATATTCATGTCGACATCTTAGTTTTTTGTCGGAAAAAGTTGAGTTAGGTCCTCGACAGTGTTTTCCCACAATGTAATGTTATTTAATGGTTTTTATAACAATCTATCATTCTTGCAGATACAGTGTGGCGATTTACTCATCTGTATCCGTCACGGGGGTGATTCTAAATGTGTGTACGCTTTTGTCATTCTGAGATTTCTTATCTAGATTTCTATCTTTTTTAACTAGACGAGGTCGGCGTTTCTTTTCTGACTATCCCTGAGAAGAAAGGCTGAAACAAACTCAGAAGTCACAGTCTCTTTTAAAGTCCAGACATAATCTTGGTCAGATCATGTGATCATGTAGATTGATGTCTGAAATGGTCTTTTCAGGAAAGAACCACATAGATTGAGTGGACCTGTCGAATCAGTGAACGCATTTGTCAGTAAACATGCGGCTCAAAACTTAAGGAGCTTAATATGGATGCAATGAATAGTTATCTTGTCAGAGTGTGGACGAGCGCAGTCTGCAAGTTGTTACAAGTATCTGTTAAGGAAAAACGATGTTGTTCGCATGCAAGTTGCAATTACCTACGTTTAATTTTAATTGACCATGGTGGTCTACACGCATGTCTGGATCTTCATACTAGGGGCCGTATTATGACGCATGAATGCCAACATTTTTCTGGTTTGAGAGAGAGACGGAGCTATAGAAGGCCAATAGTACCATCTCTTTTTTGCAATGGAATAATGATAGCATTAAACTATAAGTATCTATACTAATAATAAAGCTGAAGAGTTTGTTTGTTTTTTATTTGTTTCAACGCGCTAATTTCTGTAAGTACCGGTCGGATTTGAAAAAGTCGTTTTGCATTGAAAAGCCCATTTTTTGAGGAAGGTAATAAGGTAATTTTAACATCACGCTATGACGCTTTTTTTTTTTTGAGGATTGGAAATCGTCAAATGACCCCCCCGCTCTGGGTGGAGCGGAATGGAGTGTCAGACTCTTACTGACTAAAACCCACCCGTGTTCCTTCCTTAGCCCTTTATGTTCCAGGACAGCGATAACCCTTTCGGACGATCCCGCTACACGCTATGACCCTTAGGAGCCAAGCCAAAAGAAAAAAAAGTCAGAAATATCGCTAAGCGAAATCGAGGTGACAGCGCGGGCACGCGATGGGTTGGGTCGGGGGAACAAAAAATTTCACGCGGACGAAGTCGCGGGCAGACAGAAGCTAGTACTTCATAATACGGTCCCTGCATGCTAGCTGAGTGGATATAACATTGGGACAAAGAGTATAATTCTGTGTACTGCCATGTATATAATGTCACTGGCCATTGTATACAAACAGACTGACAAACGTGACATTTGCTATTCAGCGCAGATTAACGCTTTAAAGCGGTAAATAGATGCTGAATAGGTAATTTCTCCATTGAGAGCCATTGTTATTAGGTGTTAATCATACAGCCTTTGATGTAGTATTTAATCAAATAACAGGCACTTCTGTAACTAAAATTGGCTTTTGTTTGTAAATGATAAATATTGAGTGATGAAAGATGAGATATTATATTTTGATTCTTTATGAACAGTAGAGAAAGATCAATCGCCTTTTCCCTACTATGTTGGGGTCGGCTTCCAGTCTAACCGGATGCAGATGAATACCAGTATTTTACATGGAGCGACTGCCTAACTGACTTCTCCACGACCCAGTTACTGGATAATACGATTGGTAAGACAGGTTGTCAGACTTTCGGGCTTCTGACGAAGATCCACGAATGACAGTCGTCAGAATCCTGAAAGTCTGACAGCCAGTCTTACCAAAGGACATCGTGTACCCAGTAACTGGGTTGTGGAGGTCGAACTTTTTTTTGGCTGATTTACCTAAATTGGTTTCGAGATTATAGTTATGCCATTCAACAGCCCTTAAAAAATCCTTTCTGTAAGAAATCATTGGTACAAATAAACAATATTACATTGGAAGATACTCGTATCTATCAACATTGTATGTAAGAATGAACCCAATGATGGTCGCCGATTAATACCTAGCGAGGTATTTCTTATTTACGACCTTGTTCTCAAAAGCAAGTATTACTTGTTACCTATGCTGTATAGTAAAGATTACTATTAATTAAGTAAATTATCCATCATCGAAATTAATACTGATTAGAATGAATCATTCTCATTCATGGTTATTTAGTTGATATTTTCTAACACGTTTAATTACCCAATATCTATCAGGATTAATTAAATTTATTTATATCTTTCTCTTGCTGAACTGAGGGGTCTTGTGTCTAAGTAACAACGAGACCCCTCTCGTGCTTTCCGAGGTTCGGAGGGGTCTAGGTACCTAAAGATGGTCACCCATCCACGATCTGATCGCGGCATAGGTTAACCATTGATCGACCCGTGCTATTGACCGTGAAATTGAGGGGCAAAATTAAGGAACTAAGAATTTTGAATTGAGGGGGGGATTTATTATTAATTGAGGGGCAGGGAGGGGGGGGGGTGAAATTAGGTAAATTTGCCATGAATTAAAATAAGTGGAGTAACGTGCTTATTACGCGACATAGAACCTCTTTTAGTCCCATTTGAAACCCCGAAACCCACAAAAACTAATTACAACAATACTATTAATTATTTCACGACCCGACTCCACATTTCTATTTACGTAACTACCAAGCAATCTCAGCGAAACTTTTACAACACTACAATTCTAATTAATCATAAGTACCTACTAATAAAAAATACGTCAGAACCAGAAGTCGTCCCATAAACAAGTCGTAGTATTACAATAAATAAAGTCGGTGGGACTATACATCAGCTCGCGATTGGTCGTATCGAAGTTCTAAGTTTTCGCCCACGTAATTCATGACCCAAGACACGAGCGGTATAGTCTGCCACACGCCAAACCCACATTTCTAAATAATATGTAGTATTATGTGGAAAGGGCTAGAAGGTTCACTTCTTAAAACACACGAAAACTGCTAAGAAGTGATGTTGCTTTTTCACGAAAAACATGTCCCCAAAGGTGTTAGGTAACCAGGGTCGTCGGATATAGGTAGTTGAAGTTTAGTAAGAAACCGATGGATGTTTTCAAATAAAATTTAGTTGGACTAATATAACAAATAGTTCATTAATAAAATTAAATTTCATTCCAACTGTCGGTGTCGGTAACAAATGTCGGTTTCTTACTAAACTTCAACTATACCCGACACCCCTGGTTACTTATCACCTTTGGTAACTAAGTACATTAGGTTCACATTCTTAATATTCGTATGTCGCTATTAGTGGCTGATGTGTTCTGAACTTATCCATATGTACCAACCATCTTTGTACCTACCATATCCGACGAATAAATATCTTTGTTTTTGAAACTTATGTAGCGAAAACGGAAATAACCAAAACCAAATTGTAAAACGTCATATTTTTGACATTTTTTCCAAGACATCGGTCGATTGTAACTACTTATATTACTTTTTCTTTCTTTCAGGAATTATAACTCTGCGAATTCTGAATACTAGGCTGGGATATCAAGATTGCTTATTGCAGAATATAATTAAAAAAAAAAAAGTAAAATATCAAGTTTATTTAATTATATGTAGTACATACTCGTAATAAAGAGTATTCTATTCTATTCAAATTCAAAGTAATTCAAACTAGGCTGAGAATCAGCAATTTTTGAACGTTAACATTACATAATTAAAACAGTCCCCCAAAACGCCCGGCCCGTCACTAATTCCTAGTGCTTTAGCTGGAAAGAAGAAGTGACACAACAAACTGTCGTATTGAACTTTCCCAAATACTGGCTAGTTAAGGTAAGAATTTCCTCACATGTGGAAGAAGGCTCATTGCTTTACTTTCTCACTTGTTCAGCATCATAACGTTTCATTAGAAGTTTACGGTTAGCGTGTGGACTTTGTTCAGCCACGTTTGCCCAGTATAAGATAGATAGAGTTCCCTGTAACCACTGCAAGTTGCAAATGATCGTACATCATGATTTAGCTAGAATTTAATGCTTGTTCAAGACTACTTGAACAAGTTGTTGTTGTTCTACATTTTTAAAGTGGCTCTTCTGAACTTTTCTATACAGTTTTATAAGTATTTTATATAAGGTCGTGTGCCATACTGTTTAATGTGCGTAGGCGCCGGGGAAATGCGTTGAGAAATTAATATTAATAGCTTTACACTTTACATGTTATCTTTAACGTTGTAAATTTCGGCATACCTATCAAATTTCGTGACATGTGGCAGTGTATTAAATAGTTGTTTAAAATATCGAGCTTCGATACTTAATGTTATACAAATTGAGTAATGTACCGGTTATTTATAGGTAGGCAGGGAAGTCACGACCTGATATAAACAACTCAACGTTAATAGCTTTAGACTTGTGGAATTTAGGTAAGTATTTCAGGTAAATGGAATGCTACAATAAGATATTTGATATTCATAAAGCATTTAGACCTTTAGCAAAGTACTGAAAATTTCAACATTAAAACTGACGTCCATTAGAAGTGTCAGTTTACTTTCTCATTTATTCTAATAAGGCTCCAACTTACATCAGCTCTCCTATCAGTCTTAAATGTATGGTTTCAAATACGATAAGTACTTAAAAAATAAAAAGTTGTTACTGCTCATTTCCTCTCGCTGTCGTCTGCACATTGCGCCTGCGATTCGCGAGGTGAAAGCACGCACAGGCGTGGGCGGGCGCCGGCGTCTCTCGATACGAGATGGGGTCCATAGTACACAGACCGAGTTCATATGAACTGCACACTCGACACGTGTCGATGACACCACTCTTTGTATGTTAATACACACGTCTTCAGGAAGTTTGCGAATAGTTTGGCGCCATACGAAAATGTTATACAAAAGTTGTGACATATTTCGATAGTAAAGATTGCTTGGAAGAGATCGCAGTCGATTAGGCCGCCCATTGTATATTTTTACTATTTTTTCATGTTTAATCTGGTGTACAATATACTGTATACGTATTATTGAAATCCTTATAAACGGCCTTTACCCTTAAATAAATAAATTAAGGTTGAAAATTACTGATATATTGAAACAAACTGTAATAACTAGTAATACCTAAGTAATTCATCATTCAATAACTACGCTATAACGGGAAAAGTTGGACTCTCGTGCATTCAACATCATCAATGATTGGGTGATGTTGAATGCATAAAATATTATGTTTCCAAAAATATTGTGATTAAACCGAATGGGATTGCCGTGCCGGTTCGAATACATAAGTTGGTATCATCAACGTAATTATAGAGCATAGCAGTATGGAAAATTCAAAAGGTAGCTATTCTATTCTAAATGCTACCTATTAAGATAATGAAGCTGCGATGATAAACTAATGAGTTCCCTTTTGATTTGTTGTTTTAAGTAAACATTATGTATGTATTTATTGTATTATACACCACAGACTACCAGTACAGTATTGGTCTCTCCTTCCCCGTTTTAATTCATCCAAAGGTTGTCTTAGCGATAAGACCGCCCATTGTGTCACTCTATGTAAAATATATTTAAGTCTGTAATTTATATGGTGTACATAATAAAGAGTATTCTATTACAGAATAGCACTATCAAAAATTGGATATTGGCTGAAATACCCAGCCATTTTGAACAAAATATATTAATATTTCTAAAATGTTACTCATACGAATCCCCTATACATTATAATAGGCGTATTCTCCCGTCATTACCTCATGTCCTCAGTGGGTAGGAGATTAGCCGAGGTATGATTAGCGAACAACCAGTAAATTGCACCGTAGGAAGCGAAGAGAGGCGATGATTACCGGTCTTGACACAGATACGTGACGTCTGCGCCGTGTGGGATCAGCAAATCTACTGCTAGATACGCGAGTAGGTATATCACTGTTTTACAGATGGTAATCATCTTTCTATATTCTGCGATTTTCAATACATATGGTAGGTACTAGTTTGGTGTGATATCCATGCCTTTTGAAACACATTTGAAAGTATCTCAATTTCAAATAATTTAACGTTAAATAAATTGCAACTACTCACATAATGTATATAGAAAATATGTAAGTAGTTGCAGTTTACGTTTGAATTAAAGTAGGTGTTATACGTATGTGTTATACCTACTCAAAAAACAAAAATAAACTTATGAACGCTCATGAATTGATAGCATTTTAAACTGAAATCGAATTTAAAAACCAATACCAATTCATCTAACTTAATTTTCTACATATTCCAATGTTCATTTTCTTTTCCATTCCACTGTTTTATTATTCAACAATTTGTTTCGCAAATACTAACTCATTCTGCTTGATTAAAAGGCGAGTCGACTACGTGCTAGTTAGGTGGTGTGGATTGAAAGTCAACAACCTCCAGTCCGGGCTACAATGTCGGACTTGGCTGGTAAGAGAAAAGTTTTTATAAAGCGCCTAAGTCTGGGTAATAAACCTAAAGTGTGTTATATTCAGCGACGTTTATTATCTTTTGTTACATTGCCACGGTGATAAAACAGGATTTTAAAAAGTTTATTGTCGTACGCCTAGCCCAGTTCGTGCTAAGTCTTTTGGAATGAAAAATCTAGCTAAGTATGTCGTTACAGTCTACCTTTGCAGCTGTTTAAGTCTTTACTAAGTCCCAATTGAATTACCCGAGTTGGTACCAAAACATTATAATATCATCCACAATCGGCACCTACATATGTTTATTACTATTTAGCTTCATTTTATATTATTCCCGATAACAGACTCTCAGCAAACACGCAATATTTTTGTAAAAAAAGAATAAAAATGTATCTCTTAATTAGCTACTTAAGAGTTCATTAGTTATTTCTCGGATATTGCATGTTTATCTATTCTTCCTGTTTTTTCATGTTCCGTTGTTTTCTCGCTATTTAATTTACTCAACTGTTAGTCCGTACAAATAGAATGAACAAAGATCATTACGTAGGTACCTACGAAGATCAAAGTTACATATATCTTGATAACGTTGTATATCAGCTGTCCCAGCAAATAAAAGCTGAAGGTACAAACGTATGCTGTCACAAGTTTATTGAATCAACCGTCTGTATACGAGGAAAATGATTGAGACCGAAACAAGATTACCTATATTGGCAATATTGCCACGGCTGATTACGGGAGAGGACACAAAATAATATATTTTCCCCTCAGAAAATATTCACAGAGAAAACAGCGCGGCATTTTTTTCTTTTTTACTTTACGCTTAAAATAAATTGGTGTTCCGATTGAGTTACTCAATCTCTGCGAAACGGTTTTGTATACAGATGAACCTATTAAGCCGGAAGACGGAAGGAGTGTCCTTGATCCGAGGTGCGCTGTGACATAACTATATGAGATGTTTTGTCTCGCGTGAGTCAACGGGATGTCTCCTACGTGTGACGGCAATAACTATTACTATCCGCGGGGTCATTTTAACCGAATTTGATTGCTACACTGCCTTGTGACACAACCGGCAAATAGCCAAAATTACTTAAAGCCTTTTATTATATTTTGGAAATCCTGTTTATACGAGCTATTAAAAGAGACGTAAAGTAAATGGAAGTGCGATGTTAAAGCGTCGTTCCACAATAACCGTAAGTTATATTTCTGCAGTATTAATATTCATGAAGCGAAACGCATGTTATGTGATATTTTAACGCGCTGTGGATGCATACCGCTAAATAAAGGGAGGTCTTTATGAGCCTCGTTATTTCTAATAAAACGACCATGAACCATTCTAGACTGCGCTTAAATCCACGAGCTGTGAGCAACATTAGACGAGCGACGGGAAACGAACGAAATTGCCATCTAAGTAACGACATAATACTAAAAGTAGACTGCTGAGGTAAGCCACGAATTTTATTCGGAAATCGATCTTTGATGTAGTCGAGATGGGCCAATTGATAAAATTGATTCAATCAAATCTTCAATCTACTCCAAGAAGGCATTTAATTCCAAATGTTATATTTCTCTGGGAATTATCGGTTTTGATTTAAGTTTTTGACCACCAGTGGTGGCTCTGACGCTAACTCACTTTTAGAACGTTAGATGCGAAGATAAAAAGCTCACTTAGTGTAAAAGCAATTTCTCTTTGTTGTATGTGGTGGGTGCAGGCGGGCTCGCGACCCGCGCCCACCGCTGACCCGAGCCCGGCCTACGTCGCTTTTACTGTTTATGGTCTCGTAATGCCTTGTAAACATTTAGACAGAGAGGCTTCACTACACGACCATCCAATAGATATCGCCGTACTAAAGTAATTGAATTCTTGTCCGTATCTAGTACGTAAATAGCTGAATGCAAATTGTCGACAGCACTTTCAGTTCGAACCAGCAGTAACTAAGGAATAATTGAAATGTCTCGTGGAGGTATTCGGGGCACGTGTGGCGAGCTGCCAAACTGTAGGGCGCGTCCGGCAACTTTATTTTATTCAAGTTCTCGTGTGAAATTAGAATATATTTTCTCATTTGATTGCTCTATGAGCGGGAAGTAGCGGTGCCACATTTCATAGCTTATAGTTGTAACAGCAATTTCATGCCAAAATAGCGCAAAATGTAGGACTTCTGTTGGCTACCAGAGCACCGGTAAATCAAACGAAATTATAGTCAGTCGTTGTGATATTACAGCCATATTTTATCGTTGAGAAATTATTTATGTTGAATCGAAGTCGAAAGCTGTCCAATTAGAAAGAGGGCGTTGATCAGATTGACCTGTTCATCGAGGTATGATTATCTTTTTAAATTGCTTCTGTATGTAAATATTATTTTAGCCTTAATGTGTTAGGATTAACTTGGCTTAAATCATCAAGAAGCTGTATTATTTTGATATCTTAATATTTTATCTTTAAAATTGGATTATCATGCCGAGACATCTTGAAAGCTTTTTCATCTTATTCTTTTCTTATCTTACCTTGTTTTCGGAGACAGCCTTATTCTCGAGTGCGTACATGATGGCCTTCGAGACCTTGGTCTCCAGCTCCCTAAGGGCGACATCTGCGTCTACTTTGGTGAGTCTCTCCACGCCTTCCACGTAGCCTGCCCAGGGACCGTCCAGCTGGGACAGAAGGGAGCCTATGCACCTGTTGAAAAATCATTATGTGAGATTTTTTCTGAAAACTCGAGGGCCGAAAACATAAACCATAGTTTCAGTAAAGGTAAAAGAAAGATAATCTATGTTAGGTCAAATATTTTGTAGAAAATACTGGTAGCAAAAACTCCGAGTACCTAGTTGATTGATGTGCCCTGGCTGGATATTAAACGACAGTGTGTCCTGTCCTTTGTCAAGTGACATCAGGGTCTCGAGATCATTAACGACAAAAACCATAACATAAAAGAGACTGTGACCTCTGAGTTTGTTTCAGCCTTTCTTCTGAGAGTAGTCAGATAAGAAACGCCGACCTCATCTATGTAGTTAAAAAAATATGATGGACGTGTAAAAGTGTTTGTACAAACCTACTTACAGAAGCAAAATCATTTATCATGATATGCAGAGGGAAACATGCGCCAAACAACTAACTTTTCTTTATGGAACCAGTATGCAATGATAGTAAAACATGAAAAAACTTTAATACGTTTTCTTACAGACTGCAGTTTTTCGAATTGTCTGCGAGACTTGTGAAATGTTGGCTGTGTTTCTATTCACTTTGTTGCGTTTGCTGAGAAAGTTCAAATGCTCTCCGTGCCATCCTTAGTTCCCGTTTGATCAACTTTGTTATGGATTGCACAGGAGTACAGGACCCTCTTTGAACAACGAGCGCGTGTTACATTTTGTATAAGTTTATACGGGTGCTTTGATCATTTTATAGTTTGATGATTCAATGAATAGAATTTGCATTAGATGGCCTGGTTTTCACATCAACTACTTGATATAATTGTCGAATTGATTGTATGGTGCGAATATTATATTTCCATTAGCTGCGCCCCGCGGTTTCTCCCGCATAAGTTCCGTAAGAACATCGGGATAAAACGTATCCTATATATTAATCCTGGTTATAAACTATCTCTGTGTCAAATTTCATCCAAATCCGTTCCGTAGTTTTGGCGTGAAAGAGTAACAAACATCCATCTATACAAACTTTCACGTTTATAATATTATTAGTAGGATTTAAGGGAAATGTGCTAAGGTAGTCCGCGAAAGAAAGATGTATTGATGATTTTTATGATTATAGTTCTATAAATTAATATTTGTTACGTTAAAATTTGAACTTGGCGGAGTAACCTAGCGCTTTCGCCTTAATAAACTTGACTACTAACTCAGCTTCTACAGGAAATCTATAAACACAAGAATTGAATCTTCGATAAATGCTCTCAAACGGAAAACTCAGTGCAATACTGGAGCGGAATACAATAGCCACAGTATCTTATAGATCCAACTGGGATCCTGCACTAGGATTTGTGTGTAGCCTGTGTTGGACACATTTAACTCAATTCCTAGCCAGTCTTATAGCTCGACACAGATATTCCATTTACCTATTTCTTGGTTCAGAGCACAGCTATTTTCTCACAGCAACAGGCAGAACTGGCGTAATAATGCTGAATGTGTAGGTAGCTTTAGGTTGTATTAGTTCTATATCAAACCTGACGTCATACTTTTTAATTCGACGCAAATATAATATCAATATTTTAGTCCTCATTCGTGATGAGCAGCTGATTTAGATGCACTATTGTTCGGTATAACACATGCCTGAACTGCCTTAACATTTTTCATGGATAAGATGAAACCGGTCAAGTGCTGACACGGAGCAGTCCGTACCACCCTATAATATTTAACATTATATATAGTATATATTTTTTTAATACGTTTCTTGTATAGCGGTGATATGCGTACACACTCTGTAAAAATTTGAAGTGTTGATTACGGTTCAAAAGATACAGCTCTGTGGCAACGGACGGACCGACAGCGGAGCCTTAATAATAGGGTCCCGTTAGCATCCGTCGGGTACGGCACCCTAAAAAGTAATTTCCTTCATTCTTCACAAAAATTGCATTGTATTATCTGTAATACAATGCAATTTTTGTGAAGAATGAAGGAAATTATATAACCTATAACGTATATGCATATATGACGCTCAAGTTCTAAAGCTTTATTTACCGAAGAAGTGACAACCTAGCTTACAGTCCCACATAAATTCCTCTCAAATCCCGTCAGTCCTGCACACTACACAGATGCTCGCACACAGACCGTGGCTCAGCCACACAGCAACAAGCCGGTTGCACACCCGCACGCCGACTGCAATTAATCCGTACGCACGACTAGGACAAGTGTACACCAACCCGAGCTAGTTTATTACTCGCCTTGATTACTCGCCTCGCCCGCCACAACTGATATTGAACATTTTTTAAATGAAATTGCAATTTATTTTACTGTGAATAGTTGAGCATTTTATTAAAAATAGCTTCTGCCCGCGGCTTCGCCCGCGTGGATGTCGGAAGTTATCCCACGGGAACGTGCTAACAGGATAAAATGTATGTGCTTCCCCAGAATGCCATCTATCTCGCGAGCCCTTTGTGGCTAATTACAGTAGAAAACCAATTGTGTCTCATTAGTGGTGATTAAGAGGGTACCTATATGATATCTTTACCTAAGTACCTACCTAATTTAAAAAAAAAACTCAATAACAGAAAATTAAATACCTACCTAAATAAACCTATTTCTGATGATAACTAATCTAAACTCAATAAATAAGCAAAATCCCTAAAAACTAATATCTATACGAATGACTAATCCTACCTAACAGTATTATAAAATAACCTACGGTCACTACGTACACTATCAAATATACTACCTATACTTTAAAATTAAAATCTATACCTACGACTCATATAAAAATAAACCTAAACAACTCTAAAAACTAAAAGGAATAAAAATGAACTCCACTGCGGGTGACCCAACCTACGACAAACTTAGTATTTGCGGTTGGTACAGTACAGACAGTGGTAATCGGGTATAGGGATCGAACCGCAAAATTAAGTTTGTTTTTTATTGTATATACTTTTCCGGGATAAAAAGTACCCAGTGTGGTGCCCAGGATATTAAAGAATAATTATACCAAGTTTCATCGTAATCGAACCGGTAGTTTTTGCGTGATGCCTGAACAAACAGACAGACAGACAGACAGACAGACAGACCGACAGACAGACAGACAGACAAAAATTTTTTTAATCACATTTTTGGGTTCGGTATCGGTCTAGTAACACCCCCTGTAAATTATTTTTTTGATATTTTCAATGTACAGAATTTTCACTTCTACAGATTTATTATAAGTATAGATTGCTGTTTGTTGGACTGTAGTTTCGTTTTGTGTTTGGGATTAATGTACGGAGAATTTATTCGGGTTTAAGCTTTGTTTGTTTTATTGAGCTTTTGAACTGTTTGCAAAACTTGGTGATATGTATGGTCCTTGTTTATACATTAACATCATAATATCACGCCTGTAGTGCCGGAAAGGTTAGGCAGAGGTGTGGCATTACGCCATGTTTTTGTATATTTATTGTCATGCGAAAATAATCTCAAAATTATTACAATACACAATTTAAGAGACATTTTTATATTCATTACTAGCTTCTGTACGTGACTTCGTTCGCGTGGAAGTCGTGAGATACACAATGCCTATACTAAAATATAAGCTACATTTTTATAAAACTCCCCGTCGCTATTAGTTTGTTTTCGCTTAGAGCTCGCTTTCTTACTTTTTTTGCACGGCTTCTAAAATTCCTCGCGTGATGTTGAGATAGCCTATAGCCTTTCTCAAGAATTGGGCTACCAAATGCAATAAGAATTATTCAAACCCGTCTCGTAGGTCCAGAGATTAGTGCGTCAAACAAACAAAATCTTCAGCTTTATTATTACTACTATAGATAGAATAGATGTAGATTACTTTTATTTGTTTTTCGACTAAAAACTTATTAGAATTATAAACTGTGGCCCAGTAAACTATCTGTGAGTACATAGCCGGAACTTGCGTGACGATGCGGGATGGCGGTTGCATTCCAACAAAGTGCCAATTTAAGTCAATAGAGAACACACGAGCCACAATGACAAACCAGAGAGCACAGAGTGACACTCTGTGGAGATGAAGATCAAGTGATCACTTAATGTCACCGTTGAACACATCAATCATCATACAATTACGTTATTAAACCTACCAGTGTACTTAATATAGTAGAATACAGGGCAGGTTTTTTTTTTCTTTTAAACTTTGCCCCACTCTAGGAATTTCTCCTGTATCGTGGGTAATATTTAAACTCACATACACAAACAGCCAGACCCGGAACAACTACTTATAGGTCATACAAAAATTTGTTCCGTGCGGGAATCGAACACGCGACACGCAGCGCAGTAGTCAATCGCGCCAACCGTGCCGTCGAATATTCGTTTTACACAGCGTGTTTTTTTTTAATAACATCTTATTTGTGGTGGCCCAGTGGTCACGACCTTACCCGACTTATGAATTGTAGGTGGGTCCAAAACCCAGGCAGGCGCTTTACTTTGTGTAAATAATTTCATCACCACTGCTCTCAAAACGGTGAAGGAAAACATCGTGAGGAAACCGGCATGTCCTATAACCAAAAATTCGAAGACATGTGACTTCTACCAACCCGCACTGGGCCAGCGTGGTGGATTACCCTCACACAGAGACGAGGCCTGTGTCCTAGCGGTAGGAACATTATAGACTGATTATGATTAGGTATAAATTATTTTTAGAATAATTATAAATTAAAATTTTATTTGTTTCAAACTGACGTAATACAATATTTAAATAATAACAAAATAATATCCTAAATTAACTAAAACTATTTACAAACTAAAATATAGCGTCGAAAAATTCATCCACATCGCTGTCGACTGGTAATGTACCCAAGACACTGGCGGCATTGCCACGTTGTATGGCAATGCTTAGCCTCTGGCCAAGGTAAAAGCCAGCCCTTGGGTCATGGGAAGTGTCAACTAGTCTAATATAATAATTCTAATAATTTAAAATATTACAGCCCACTTTCTCTCGAAGAGAAGAGGTCTGTGTCCCAGCAGTGGGAACATTATAGGCTGATTATGCTAATAATTTCTTATTTGACTGTCCTTCCACAATGCAGATTACTCAGTGTTCTAACTAGCAGAGCAGTACTTCACTCAACAATTTGTGTGTACCCCATGTAATTAATAATACATACTTTGCAAGTCCCGCATGTACTACAAAACCTTAATGTGCCTAAATAAATTATGTTCGAGTCGTTTGGGGTTGAAACACTAGGACCATGGTCCTCGAGTGCCTACTTAGTTTTTCGAGACATCGCCAAGCGGTTGGTCGTCTCTTCACGTGACTCTTCACGTGGCCTATATTTTGGCTTGTTGCCTGGCCTTGCTGCATTGCCATACAGCGTGGCCATGCTGCCAGCCTTATGGGCACTTTTCCTGTCGACAGTGATGCGAATGAATTTTTTGATTATTTCCGCTCCTTTTTAATACATAACTTGTACATATTATTATTTTAAGACTGTTAGCTATTTAAATTAAGTATATGTAGCATGGAAATTCATTTTATTGTTTAAGAAAATGGAATAATTTTTTGTTTATTTTTTAATCAGTACTTGAAAACCTATAGATTTAGAATATAAAAAAATCTATCACGATTTTTACGGTTGAACAGCCGGTACACCTGAGTACTGATTTATGTTTTAAACTCCTTCAGTATACATAGATTCATCACGGATTTTGACATACTTTTGAATAGCCTCCGGGCTCCGCCTCATTGTTGAGTTTTCTCACGAGTTTCGGGACTCGTTAAAGTTAAAATCTCTTTGTTTGTCAGAATTTAACGAATTTAATTAGTGACGTGTTTGCAGTAGCCTACCTTTCATCAGGAATTCAATAGGTATTTTAGAATGTTATTTACCTGAATGGCGCTGAGAGGGATTATGGAAACAAACATTCTTCCACTGAGTAAACTATGATGGTCTTTATTTACTATTTTTGGTTAAAATAGGAATGGAATATAGCATAGGGTGGCAAGGACATCGATGCGCAAACTGTAGGCATAAATTTAGCACATGATTCTACACCCCCTAGCGTAATTTTTCGCCGGTAACAAAAAAAAATCGGTTGTTTCATAGAAAAGCGTGAAATGTATGGAACAGCAATTTTTTTTTAATAACCGACGAACAATTTGAACCCAGGTGAGTTCAGAATCATGTACTGAATTCCTTGGTAACAGGTAGCGCGTCGGTGTCCCTGCATAACTTAAATCTTGTTCAAAAAGAGTAGGATTTAAGTAAGATTATTATCTAATACAAAAATATTCGTTCACATATTGCAAAGTGGGAATACCACAGCAAAAATTCTTGGCAGCTTGGAGCTTCCGTTTGTAATACCGATTCGTATTGCAAGCGACACCCTGGGCGCATTCCTGGTGTATTTCTTATTGACAATAGCACGCAATCCGGTCATGCCTACGCGACCAGCCCTAACACTCTGAAGCTGCCTATATAAAATTACTTAATGTAATATTATTATGGACTAGCCTACGATTTTGTCCATGTTTTTGAAAAATAGTTAGCTTTTCAGCAAATTAGATTTAAAAAAAACTCGTATTTTATTACATTTGACTGTTAAGAGGTAACGCTTAGATACAATAGTAAATTATTGTACCTACAACGAACTATTTACACTAGGTACAACATTTTTGACTTCATTATACAAGTTTCAATATCCTTATGCACGTTTTATAATAATCTTTTCTTAGTTCTCCACTAGATGCTTTATGTTGCCGTGCCGTAGCCGGGTTTCATGTTGGAACTTACTTATATTGTAATATAAAAATGTACACATGAATGCAATAAAGAGTTTAAGTTTGAGTTTGAAAGGGAACATAATTTTTTTTTATTCATTGCCATCAGTGGATATTTCAGTGAGTTATCTTTCAGTTAGTCCAGAATTATTTTAGGTGCCTAGAAACTATAAATTGGCACTCAGTCATCCGCCTCAGCCAATGTCCACACAAGCGAAAATTTCATATACGAAAATTAAATTTTCCACATCTAAACTAACAATGTTAGAGAACCTCACTAGTGAATGCCCAAGAGACGTTGTTTGCACAAATTAGAAGCACTGAGCAGAGAGCGACATGGAGCGTATCATGCTTTAGAATCAAATTACATGGAGGACCTAACGCTCAAGTTTGACGACGGACGAAACGGTCAAGACGTAGAGGGAATGAATAAGCCAGGACTTGGCTAGACCGAAAGGCTAGATGAAGTGGAATGGGGTCTATGGGGAGTCGAGCCTTGTCGGAAGCTTTCCTAATTGGCAAAGGGAACATGGGAAGTGCAGTAAGGTGTGGGTAGATGCGTTTTGGAAATGCAGGGTGGCTGTGACATCGACGAGCAACCTGCCATGGATTCAGTACACGATTCTAAAACCCTTTGCGTAGAAAGTTTTCGTCGATTATTAAGAAAAAAATAGTTGTTCCATTCATTTTGACCGTGTAGATATTGTACTTTTCTATAATACAGCTGTTTGTTTTTTTGATAACCGACGAAGAATTTTTACTCTAGGTCTTGAATCATGTACTGCATTTATGGTACTATGAACACACGATTTTTTATATCCACAAATAAGCTCTGAACAGATAATACTTAGGGCGCGTTCACATTTAACGTCCGTTTTACAGGTCCGTTAAAACGTGTACCTATGTTATTAGCATATGTAGTTGTATGAGCGATTTCACACATAATACAGTATTCTGGATCGAGTAGAAAATACCGATCTGACAAAATAAGCAGCAATCCGTTTTACAGGTCCATTTAAACGTATGTGTTATTAGCGCATGTAGTTGTATGAGCCAGTTCACACATAACACAGTATTTCGGATCCAGTATACTGATCCGATCTCTTAAAATCAGTCCTGTGTGAATACTATCTCCAGTAGCGACGGATCCGTTAAAAAGGATCCTGTAAAAACGTACGTATATGTGAGCGCGCCCTTACAGCCTTAATAAAACGGTTAAACTAAACAATCGACGTCTCACGACAAAAAATGAGAGAGCTAGCACAATGTAATTTAAACGCCTCGTCCACGAGATAGCCGCTTTAAAGGCAAAACAAGATCGCTCTGCCTTTGAATCCTGTGTACAAAGCTACGAGATTAGGTTACTACTCTAGCTAAGACATTATACGTAGAATCCGAGTATTTGCTAAATTAATTTCAGAGCTCTCTATTGTGGTCAGACCTATACTTAGATATAGATTTATGCAACATTAGTACAGTCAGCCAAACTACCATCTTGCTTACTAGCTTAGGTTTTTACCACAGCATGAGCTTTTCTTACGTAGTTCATGTCAATCGGAGAGAAGAAGGATAAGTACTTACCCTCTAGCCACATTGAGGCAGTAGTTCCTGCAAGGGCGTGCATCATGTCCTTCACAACGAGCACAGCCTCCAGCCCGTAAGAGCCTTTCAGCGCAGTTTTCACTGCCGCTTGCCAGCACTCGTTCAGTTGAAGCCAGTGCGTCTGCACCTACTGCTAACATCTGAAGCAGCGCCCGCGCCGCCTCCAGAGACCGCGATAGAGACGTGCCCAGCTGTTGACAACAAACATTAATTGATTTTATGATTATAGAAATCTCTCATGTTATGGATGCTTCACGTTTCGGTAGTTAAAAAACGCCTACGATTATCTGGGAGGTCTTGCGCCAATGTGATGATTATGAATAAATTATAATAAATCAAATAATCCAATTAAAATTATGTACTAAGCTAAAGTGATAGAAAAGCTTTAAAATATCAAACGACTTTTCCCGACCAAGTTGTTAAAATAACTAGGAAATGATTTATAATGTCGTCGGCGACCGACAGCTATACATTGAAATAAATCCGAATTAGCGCTTTACAAACCGGCCACCGGCGCTGTAAGAAACGCTAAGCGTCCATATTTTTTATATGTCAGCAATATAAATAAGCACGAAAATCTCTGAATAGGTAGTGAATACGATTTAGTTGTATGAGGGCAAGCGTTTATCGCACTTCCGCACTCCGCGTGCTCCATATCCGGGCTTGTGTTCATTCGTTTGCTACCGTATAAACGTTGGCAGAGTAACTTTTCAATAACAGTGTTTGTCTGCCGATTTTAAACTAACAAATTCAAATTATTAAGCTTTCAGAGAAATTTTTGTCGCCTAGATTCGTTTTGTACAGTCAGCAACAAAAGTCAATTAACACTGTTACTTTTACAAATCGTCTAAATTGATACAAAATGATGCGATACATTGGTTTTCTCTATTTCATGTAATAGCAAAGAGTTAATTATTCTTAAATATTCTATTACTACGTATATGTTTTTTAGGAATATTTTGCTCAATAATTTAAACAACTAAAGTGTTAACCGACTTTTGTTGCTGATCGTACCACCTAAAGCAGTTTTGTAACATCTTGTATAGAATTCCTACGACATTATGCTTTATGTAAATGCCTGTGTTATCTTAGTGCCCGCAATATTTCGTGATGGCACAACAGTGACATTCTGCAATAGTATTCATTATGCTAAGTACACTGGGCTTTGTCCTGCAATCTGCATACAACGACTCTCAAAAGACACTTCGTTGCAACATCACGACCTACTGACGGGCTTATTGAATATTTAGTGAACTTAATATGACAAAATTGGACGAAATTACAATAGGCGTGTCTCTAAAACTGTTGTGATTCACTTGGTGTGTAAATAGGAGGCAAAGTAACGACAATGATTGAAGAAGAAAGCACCCGGAGATATAAGCAAAGAAGATAGTCACTCACTAAACGCCTGTAGGTATCGCCTGAGAGGTAGACCGCAGCGATGGAGGGGTAACGATTTAATCATGTTTGCGGGGCCAACATGGTCAGAGATCGCACCAAATAGAGAGGTTTAAAAGGAAAAAGGGCCTCGTAGGAATCAATGTAGATTAACAAAAACAAAAAACTTAGACAAATTATTTAAGCTTGTTGTTGTTGACAATTTTTTTTTTGTAACAAATTACTTCATGAAATAAAGTTGAAAATTGTAGAACAAAATAGTACTGAAAGGAGAGCTTTTATCACGAAAATAACCACTTATCCCTTTTACGAAAATGTGAGACGCTTAAAAGCATAAAATAAAAGTGAGTTATCCCTCCCCGGTATGAGTATGACACTGCAAGGCACAGGTTAATTCGGATAATCTCCGGGTTAACCCAATTACGGCACATGCCAGCAGTCGAGTAAAAGGTGTAATGCACCATTACTTTTAATGACCGAAACCTACTGCCTACCTGTTTCGCCTAACGTCGCGTGCCTCTCGGTATTGCTAAGAAATTTTGAATTTTATATACGGTTTTAGCTGTTCATGCTTAGTATACTGCCACTTTTAGGGTGCTTCGGTTTCATATAAACTTCAATGTCGTGTGACGAGTATTATACGAGCTGTTTGACAAATTATTTGAGAGTTTGCAAGGCGAGCCAAGGGGAGACAGGCTTTAAAATATTGCTGGCGCGCTTGAGATTGCCGTGCCAAGAAAACCGTGATATTTCTTTAAAAAAAAAGTTGCCCCACACTTCACGTTTATTACGTTTCTAAAACACATGAAAACGTGTCTGATAAACATGTTAGATGTTACAGAACGCTTTGTACGCTAATGAAGCTATCAAACCCAAATACTCCAAATAGTTAACAAGCGTAGGTTATAATTACCTGTTGCGGCACATCCCCGAACGGCTGAACTGCGTCATACGCATCTTTGAGACACACTTCGTACTCCGAAGTGAACTGCTTCGAGTCCAACTTGAGCACATTATGATAGGCTACAGGGAACAGGTCCCTGAAGAAATTCTTCGTGGTGACTGATAGGTCTTTAGGAGGTCCTGCGCTGAGGCTTTCGCTGGTCAGGTCCCCTTCTGCTCGTAGTATTGTTCGGATGTCATCGTATAAGTTCGCAAGGGGCTGAACCGTCCGAGTCGCAAGCCCTCGGTACAGCTGGGTGAAGAGGGTCGCAGTCTTGTTCTGTGACTGGTGTGAGAGCCCCGTTAGGTGATCTGGGAAGAAAAAAAAACCTTTTAGACATCTGAATGAATTTTATATACTAGTTTTGTTTTTCAAAGCACGACTATTATAAATATTAATGCAGAGCACGTTTAAGAGACATAATGTTCTACCCAGTTTTAATCCCATCCCAATTAGTTACGATTTGATTGACAGGTCCTAATTTAGTAACCAACTAAACTCTAATTCATAATAATTAAATTGAAACCTCCATGGGTAGGTACGTATTTACATTGCGTCTCACCAAAATTCGGATACATGTAGTTACGAAACATTTGTGTACAATAAATTAGACGTAATGTTAACAGAGCCTGTGTAAATACGTTTAGTTGGTTAAACATCCCCCAGTATTTGGCTTCATAGTTTGTGGCACCTGCTCTGGGTTATAAGAGTATCCAGTGTTATCTCGTCGGAATGCTGGGCCGACACGCGGGATCAATGCCTCGACGCATTCCTACCAACGTACCTACACGTATAAAGTTCTCAAGGACGACGAAATCCTACCAATATAGATAACTACAAGATATTTTTTAATTAAATAACACAAGGCTCTTTATCAAAATGCTACTACGAGTAAATCTGAGTGGGCGTGTGTTGAAACTGTGAGGAAAGCCTACTATGTTTATACGAAGGATGAAAGCTCCTTTGATCTGCGGAGCTTGACGAAAAGCTTTTTAGCCGGCGGCGTTTACCGCGTCCTCGTAGATGTATACCTGTGCCGTACGCTTGAAGGATTCATTATGATTCTAGTTATAAATCTCTAAGGATTATATGCGAGGAGTTAAATGTCACAAGGTTTAATTTTAGGAGGCTGTTAACTGATATTTTGTTGACTTTATGAGTAAGTAAATGAAGACATTGGCCTACTGATGAGTTATTTTGATAGGTTTTTATTTTTGTAGACATAGAGTAATATAGACCCAGGCGTAGATAGCGGGACGAACTTGACGCCTATATGAGGGATGGGTCTATATTGGCTCAGGGTCGACTTGAGAGGAAAAAGGAAAGGAGGGCCTTTGCCCTGAAATGGGACAATATAGGCTGATTATTATTACCAAGATAAATATATAGAAATTAAAGAAAAATTGTTTATTCTGCACAAAAAAGACGCATATTCCAAACAAAATAGACAAAATTCACACACTTATACACAGTAGCCATAAGCCTCGTATTGTATCTAGCTAAAGGGACGAAAGAAACCATGAAAAAACCTCAATTTATCAGTGAATGAATGATGGTAAAGGAAATAATTTTCCGAATGCTCCGGGTGCTATAGACAGTACATTAAAGTAACCCTCACTGTTTCCACCTGCACAATAGACGATTGATGACAGTTCGCAGTGCTTCACTGTAAATCCCCGCATTCAATGTTTCGTGGCTGAAAATCCGGACGGTACCGTTCCACAGAAAAGGAACAGAAGGTTCACAACAGATACCTACTTTAGCTTAAACAACGCCATTGATACTGAATCATCATTTCAGATGAAACAATCCTACTATATAGATTGATTACGCTTACTTATGCTTTTGCTGGCAAAATTGCTCGTGATTCAAGAACATGTTGCTTCCTAGATTTTATTGTTAGGGAGGTATTTATCAACATGTTCATAATATTAGTCATTTTTAAGTAACAACATCCACTCTTGGATTTGCATGTCTTCAACGGGAACGAAATGGCTAAGTGACGAATGCTAGTAAAATAAACAAAGTTGGCGTTCTGTATATTTTTAATGTATAGTGGCACGGGTAGCTCAATAAATAATAAGTGTCATTCGTCTTTTCAGAGGGAGACCTCCAGACGCCCTTAGCAGCGGCCGCCGAACTGGCTACATTTAACGTAACTACGTATTTACAGCTACATATGTTTGGAAAAGGGCTAACACGTTATCTTCATACGTTGTACTAATAAAGGTTTGAGTTCGGACCGTAAATAAAAGGGCCATGTAAAACGAAACAGAAAAAACTGGCATGAAAATGAATAATATGAAAATTAAACAGGACGCAACAAATGTTTAATTCAAATGTAAAATACGGTTGGAAAATAAAAAAGAAGAAAAAGCAACTCTAAAACAGAAATGTTTTTTATTAATTATCCCTCTTCTCGCTACATTTCAAAATTTAATGTATATAAAGCTGACCTAATCAACGAGCTAAGCACCCTTTGCAATTGAAGCCCCTTTCATCAAAATCCTGACATTTTTCCCCGCCCACGCTTCAACACTCACACTTAAAAGTCATTTAGGTAAAGAATCATAAATTGCATTACAGTGTAGCAGCGCAAACTGTGAATAGTCTGCGGAGAGTGGACTAATTACTTAGTTATGCAAATTCTGCTTCAGAGGTTGTTTTAACAAATGAACTCCGTCAAGCCAAAGCTAAGAGTTTTTTCGCGTTTTAAGCAATTTCATCTCGTGGAGAGCAGGACTGAACTATGTATAGTAGTGAGACGCCAGGGCGACGGTAATTTAGACAGGATTGAGATTTTGAGACGTGGGAAAGTGAAAATAAACGAGACTGTGTAGGAGCTTCTAACGAAAATATATAACCTTCCTTTATCACCATTCATTTACTTAAAAGACTACCTTTTGCTCACGGCTGGGTAGTTTCAGAATCTTACAATCTTTTTATAAAACGTCTCATCTAAGTTTATGTTAAAGGACTAACATTTAACAAAGTTTATCTTAAGAAAATCCCGTCAATTTCGTAAGCTACGAGTCTCTACGGCTCATATAGCAGGGTAGATAGAATCTTCATACCCTATAAATCTGAGGTGTGCACACTATAGAAAATACGTTTAAGGAAATTTCAGACTGTCGGTAGTGGGGATTATATCCTGTCTGTGGTAATGTATGGCTGCAACCCGGCCCTCGTACCCGAGCACACAACTGGATGAATGGAACCAATACACTGCGTTGTCAACTGAGGGGTAAAAAGGGTTACTTTAGATACAAACAAAGTTTACCAAATACACTGTTCCGTAAAAGTAAAGAATAGAGACAAGAGCTGTTAATGAGAACTCTATTAATATTAAATGGTCTGTAGTAACGTTAATGTGGGGTACCTTCATAAAACACAAAGGTAAATTATTTTAGTGTTCTAATGAGGGTCCGTGCGTGTGGTCCCGGGGGCCCTCAGGCATTCGCTCAACAATGGTATAAAAGGGAACCCTCGGCGTGAAGCACACTCAGATTATTTCCTCTCAGGAGCAGGGGGTTGAGCTCATTGTTTCATACTTGTTAGTCGCGGGGTCGTCGCACCCAATATTATATTTTTATAGATAATAACGCGCCACTCGTGTTGATGGGAGCCTTTGAGGAGTACTTGCAGGTAAATAGCTCTTGAAGATTCTTTTTAAAGATCAGAGAGCCTATTTAAAGATGGTTGCTGAATATAAATAACAAATACTGTCTGATTGCAAGCCGTTGTCGTTAGTCTACGTGCCTTGGCTGGTACTGCTTTTGTTTGTAGCGTATGTTATATGACTGGGCAATATATTATGCCCGTTTGCGTGCTAAGCAGAGATTAATCGAGGGTTAGTCAATGCTTGGCACTAGATGTATCTACGTTGCGTTTCTAGCCGACAAACAACGCAACGACTGTTTAATAACAATAAATTGTAAACTCTATTACACATATTACAATAAGTATTTGTATTGATTCTCTACTAGCTGTTCGTGCCCGGCGTCGTTGCCTGGGTTTATTTCATGCCTCTATCTCCAGTGGTTTAGGCAGTGCGTTGTCTGTCAGTCAGTCGGTTCGAGAAGGGATTCACCGTTTCATTCAAACCTTGTCGAGCACGAAAATGAACGAAAACGACAAAAAAAAAAAACAGCCAAATCGGTTTAGCAGTTCTCAAGTGATGATCTTTCATCAGCAATTAATTTATATTATAGATTGATGAAAGTTCCTAAACATTTTACAAGTCTTATATGGTTGTTAATTTATTTACGACTGTTGTAAATCGTGTGGCATTTATTGGAAAACATTATTTAATTAATTTTCTAAAGGTCGCATGCTTCGGTCGTTCATCAATCGGATATAGGCATGGGTTACACACAGTTTAGGGCAGTGAGTGACATAACCTTTTGGGAGTTCTCACAGCGTTTAGCGGCCCACAAAATGAAGTAGTCCGTTGGGGGCACGGGTTTATTATTACTGGATGGCTGAGTTGATATTTCTTTATACAAGGTGTCATTATGCATCCTCGTCAAATTCAAGGAGGTAACTATGCTACTGATTCTCGACACGAATCAATAATAAAATAAGTAGTTTTTTTTTCAAATTTTCGTAAATGTGGGACACGCATTTCAAAACGCGGCCTGTGTGAGACCGCACTGTAACTGCCCTTTTACACACATATAAAAACGCGGCCGCTTATACGATACCATAACGCGATTCTGTTCTTTAAAAGTGGTGTATTCTGAAATACTGTCAAACTTAAATAACTAAAAAAACAAGTATGTATTCATTATTTACCAGGGATCGTAATTTTATTTGATTATTTATGTCTTTTATAACAGCCTCCTGAAATTTGACGAGGATGCAAAACAACAGCTTGTATATTTCATTACACTACTATTGCGCACACATACAGGATGGCGGTGACATCGACGCGCAAACTGTAACCATGAATACAGCCCATGATTCTAGACATCCTGGCGCAGAAATAATGCGAAAAAAAGTTAGCTGTTCTATATGATTTTGATCGCATAGGTCACTTTTCTATGTAACAGCAGCAGCAATTTTTTTTTAAATAATAGTATTTAAAAAAAAAATCAAAATCATATAGAACAGCTAACTTTTTTTTAATAACCCATGAAATGCAACGCGGGCTGTTCGGAATCATGTACATCGTATCCATAGTAACAGGTTGGGCGTCGTTATCCCTGCCACCCTGCCCAGTGCCTTATTTTTGGTACATACAACTTGTCGGGAATCTTATCAAGGTAAAAGTGGAACTATTAGGGGCAGTAAATACCTCAAGTTTAACGGTTCAACTTGAATGTTTGCGTCGCGTCTGCAGTGGTTAGTTGTTGTTAGCACACACAGATGGCACTAGCTCCGCGTTCACCCTGCCTGCACCACAAGAGCACTAGGAAAACTATTCTGTTTTGTCAGTTCTGGCCGTTATTAGAGTTTTCCGTTCCAAAAGAGGTTTTACTCGCATGGAATACTAAATTCTCGCAACGAAGCAGGTGCAAATGAAACTTTTTCTATTACCTATTTCGTTTCTTTACCTAGGTACGTTTCTAAATGTAGCGCAAATGTTACCCATATGCTTGTTAATGTACAAGTAGAATCTATGAGAAAAAGTAAGTTTTCCAGCTGAAATTGCTTTAGTCTCCGCCGGTTAGTTAGAACAGGCAAAGGCATAAAAACTCTAAAATAAGCTTTTCGTAACATCTGTGTCCAACATAGTAGGTACGGGGAAATTGTTTTTTTTTTCTATGAATATTAATACTATGTGCAGTCACGTTCATTACTAGTTTTAATGTATACAACGCTGCACGCACAGTCATGCAGTTATTTTATCATGTTTGGCTGAATAAGTAAGTTCCTGTGCCTATTTCTGGAAATCACACAATAGGTACAATATTTATTTAATACATGATGCCATGCCGCAGTGAGTTAATAACGTCTGCAATTTCAACTATAAAATCGAATTTAAGCACAGTGTGGCAGGGACGCGCATACTGAAACTACGATTACAATTCTAGACTGGCGTAGAAATTTTTCGTTGGTATTTTTTTTCCTTTAACCCTTACTAATTATTGTCCCACTGCTGAGCAAAGGTCTCCCCGATATTTTTCCACGTTTCTTTGTGCTGTGCCTTGTCCGTCTAATCGGTTAGAAACGAGTCCAAATCGTCTCGCCTGCGTTTTTTGGGTCTACCTCGGTGACGACGCCCAACTTTAATCGGTTATAAAAAAAAAACTTCCGTTTCATAGAAAAGTGCAATATACCTAGGCGGTCAAAATGTATGGAATAGCAAAATTTTTTTTAAACCGACGTATAATTTCAACACGGGGGATCAGAATCATGTACTGAATCCATGGTAACAGGCTGCGCGTCGATGTCCCTGCCAGCCTGTATTCAAATACGAACGATATCACGTCGAACATTATTTATTATTTCAATTATACCAACGCTATAAATCTTTGTCTCTAATTTAATTTCTGTTTATCGAATCGAATCTAAACCTAACTTTTAATTATCGTAAACCAAAGTCGTAACATCTAGTCTATGGACACGTAATTGCAGAACAAGTTTCAAAAAGCGAATGACCAGAGGCAATCATAGAGGTGGAACACACAGGAAATGAATACTCGATCAATTTTCCTTCAATCGATATCAATGAATCGTGTATCAAATATTATTTGTCGAGAGTTTCGTGTAAAAACTAGTGTATCAAGTTCTCTTTTATGAGGGCGCAAGGTCGGTCTACACAAACTGCCGAATTTGTCGGCCGTTGGGAGTGTTTATTAAACAAGTATTGTTCGCTCGAACACACGGCCGCGGGCCCGCCTCTACTTTCTCATATTTATTGTTGTAAGTGCAGCGGGCACGGGTTGTGGTAGGCCCGGAGTGCCAGTAGTGCCACACGACATGCCGCATCTGCTTATTGTGCCGATTGATCTTTGCCCACTGACATAATAAACATATCTATGCGCTCGCATCTTTCAATAACGTCTCCTTTTACAACGAGCGTACAATGAGGTTACAGATAGTGTTTGTTGTATAATGCATGTATACAATTTATAAATGAATGCATGTGTGCTATTTTTAACGGTTCTTTCATTCAAGAATGTGTTATGAGTAGGGAATTGTGATCCAAGTATTTGACTATTGATAACATGACTTAACAAGAGAAACGTTAAGGGGATGCGCTAGGTAGTCCGCGAAATTCTAATTTAATTACGTTTTTTGTAAGAAAAATTGAATTTAATCCTATTGAATGACTATTTCATGAAATATCAATCAATGTATATGAACTTATAGGACAGTATGAGTTTAATTATTATAATTCCGTAAAGTCATATATTTCTCGTAAATCTGCGCGAATATCCTAATCGACATTCAACATGGCACTGATTGAATTGCAAAAAAAGTAAGAAAATTTGAATTTTGCCAGCTTCCCCCTTAAAACATGACTATTTGCAATAAATTGCCCCTTGTTTTATCGATAGTAATTAAAACGATCGTTCATACAATTAAAACGCTCATCATTTAGACGATAACGAGATAAAGGTTACATTATCATTCCGATATCCTTTGTGTGGCAATCTAATACCACTAAACCCTAATCTATTACACGAAATCCCTGCAATCAAGTTGATGGAAGCGATACAATAGTTACTCACTGCTCCGCGCAGATAGCCATCACTTTGATCTCACATCACTGGCGATCAATATTGATGGCTCGCGAGGCAACTAGAGCATAACCAGGCCGTTCCTTTAATCTAGGCACTTTGAATTTAGACGCTATGCATAGAAAGAGCCGGTTTAGGAGTTAAGATCTCTTGGTGTTTTCATTCATTCACGATTTCTTTACAAACGGGTTAAAAAGCGGTATAGAAGGAAGGCGAGTGTGCGTGAGGAAAAGTTCTTAGTTTTGTTTATAGACGTTAAAAGCATGCATTCATAATCTCTTTATTTTTAAAGTCGGTTAAAAAGAGGTGTTTTGGAAACTGACTGTAAAGTTACCCCTTAAATTAAATTATTTGGCGTGTATCTAAAAACCTCGTGCTTTTGTAGATTGTTCGATACATTTAGGTAAGCACCCTAAAGATCACATTATTTCTTCACCATGACGCTTTACTTTCTTAACTAATGATTAACAAAAGGAGGTGTTCTTGTTTGACCATCGAGTCAAACAAGAACACTTCCTTTTGTTAATCAGTTGAAATACAGCCAGGAAAATAAATTCTTGCAAATTGACACCTACGTCCGTTTTATGGAAATGTAATACAACTGTCAAAGGAGACAGTTATGATTTGAATATACGGACAAGATTAGATTTAGGAGTTACCGAACTCACTATCCAAAAACACTCCGATCTCGAACATTCCTATTTTGTACGAAACAAAACGTAAGCCAACGTACCTTGTAACGATCTCTTGGTATTGAGCAGCAAGCTGGCAGTCCTCTTGATAGGCACGGTCGTGCTGACCTCGGCAGCCCGCCGCAGTGCGGACTGCACCTGTATCTCGCGCCCCCTGCCGCAGCACTGCCCGCCGCATATTTGACCTGAAAACAAAGAAAAACGTTAGAAAAAAGCTAATATTACTATTCTAGATACAAGTACCTACAGTATAAAAAAAACTATTTTCTGAAAATTTTTAGCCGACTTCAGCGTGTTTGGTAACAAAATGGTATATATTTCGCATGAGATAAGAGCAAGATTACCAGCGGGGTAATCGCGTAACACACATACAATGGAAATCGATCGCGATGCCTTTCAGTTGACAGTTCCGTTACGTTCATTACGTTGATGAGCAGACGAATTTTTCAAACCCACCATTTTATGTGTGTTACGCAGTTACCCCGCTGGTTATATTATTCAAATTTGTTTCAAATTGGTGTTATTACAAGTTAAATAAATATCCACTTTATTTCAATAGCAATTAAGTTGATTTTAGAGTGACTAGCACTCTACTAGACTAGCGTAAACTGAACTTTATTGTGTAGGAATTAAAGTTATTTTTCCATAAACTCATATTTGTTTACATTTTTGGCAAATAAATCGCGAATGCAGATTAGTTGTATCTATGTATGTAGTTTGAGAGCTAGCTTCTTCCAAAATATTTTTATCGAAATTGACTCTCTTGTCTTCTTTTCTAGAATTGAGTGGTTGTCATTCTCCTTGATGGCTTCTCAATACGTGTCGCTACGAATTTGTGGTGATTACTCAACAATAGCCACAAATAAAGGGTTAAAGTGTATGTGTGTACAACCTTATTATGTAATGATGAGGCAGCGACCCGAAATGGTTGATTGGATCCGTTTCATTCGTAATTATGTATTGAGTCAACCCTGCTCGGAAATATTTGGGAAAATTATTGGTTCGGAGAAAAGGCAGCCGGATTTATTTTGCAGAATTTCGGTTGTTGTTTAAGTGTATAGGTATTGCTGGTAATACTGGAAATCGACCGCGAACATTATTTCCGAAACATTGTGCAAGCACGTAGGTAATTAGATTCTCTTTGATAACAAATATTATCGGTTGTTAAAATAGATATTAATATTCGACATGAATTAATGATGTTTTCACAAATCATAAAAATTAAAGCATACAGAAATGAAATATAAAATTGAGTTATCCCTACATCTTTTCATAACCTATAACAAAATTCTCCTGTTTCAATTTCATTTCCGTCGTCGTCTTTGTACTTTATTAGTAGCTAACTTTATTACTAGCTTCCGCCCGCGACTTTGTTCGCGTGGATGTCGTAAGATACCACAATATACCTACTAATTAACCACCACATTTCTCGCCCGCGCTATTACAACGTTTTCGCTTAGCGCTCTTTCTGACTTTTTTTGCTTTTTGGTGGGCTTCTAAGGCTTATAGCGTGATGTTGAATAGCCTATAGTCTTTCTCGAAAATTGGGCTATCAAATGCAAAAAGATTTTTTCAAATCTAACAGGTAGTTCCAAAGATTAGCGCGTTCAAACAAACTCTTCAGCTTTATTATAAGTACAGATATAGATTATTTACGAAGTACCTCACAACCATAAATAATTATATTTCCTTAGTATTAAGATTGCTTAAAAGTGTCAACACCCGGACAAACGAAGACAACTGCAGCTTTTGTGATGTTTCCATTCATATTTTGTTTTGTTCCTTAAATAAAAATCATTTTTTTATGTTGAAAAAGTGTCTGTATATTTATACATTTTATTGTATTTTTTTTTATTACTGTATGGGCCTGCTCTTGACCTCGATCACGCCTGATGGAAAGCGATGGATGAGGTCTATGATGGAACGAGCGTGCGCAGAAGATGACAGTTCACAATAATAAGATAGACACAATTAAGAAACCTCACAAAGAGCAGTGAAGTAGTGCTTCATTTCCAATTACTATTTAATATGAGGTCAAAGGTAAATTGTGGTGGAGTGAGGTCGCGTGACAGGTGTCGCCGGTGATGAGGGTTCCCTCCACTTAACAGCCTCCGAAACACTCGCTTTAATCACTCCTTCTATTAACTAACTCCCGGACTATAGGGAAAAATTATATGTTTTGTAATCGAGCTTCTGTTTTAGTGGAATGAAATATTACTTTTAAATTGTTATTTTTTTATTAACTACCACTTCATGAATCTTGTGACGTTTACTAAATTATTATTTTTTATTTTTGAAATGGGCCCAAAAATGTAATTAAAAAATTTTTTGTCTGTCTGTCTGTCTGTCTGTCTGTTTGTTCAGGCATCACGCAAAAACTACCGGTTCGATTACGATGAAACTTGGTATAATTATTCTTTAATATCCTGGGCACCACACTGGGTACTTTTTATCCCGGAAAAGTATATACAATAAAAAACAAACTTAATTTTGCGGTTCGATCCCTATACCCGATTACCACTGTCTGTACTGTACCAACCGCAAATACTAAGTTTGTCGTAGGTTGGGTCACCCGCAGTGGAGTTCATTTTTATTTCTTTTGAGTTTTTAGAGTTATTTAGGTTTATTTTTATATGAGTCGTAGGTATAGATTTTAATTTTAAAGTATAGGTAGTATATTTGATAGTGTACGTAGTGACCGTAGGTTATTTTATAGTACTGTTAGGTAGGTTTAGTCATTCGTATAGATATTAGTTTTTAGGGATTTTGCTTATTTATTGAGTTTCGATTAGTTATCATCAGAAATAGATTTATTTAGGTAGGTAGGTATTTTATTTTCTGTTATTGAGTTTTTTTTTTTTTAATTAGTTAGGTACTTTTTTTTTTTTTTTTTTGAGGATGGGAAATCATCAAATGACTCCTCCCGCTCTGGGTGGAGCAGAAGGGAGTGTCAGACTCTTACTGACTAAAACCCACCCGTGTTCCTTCCTTAGCCCTTTATGTTCCAGGGCAGCGGTAAACCCTTTCGGATATTCCCGCTACCCTGGCAGGCTTCGGCCCTATGGGGCCCCGTCACTTTTGCTGACATCTCTTTGAGGCGCGCGTGGAACACGTACACGCCGTCCGGCATTAGTTAGGTACTTAGGTAAAGATATCATATAGGTATATACCCTCTTAATCACCACTAATGAGACACAATTGGTTTTCTATTGTAATTAGCCACAAAGGGCCCGCGACATAGATGGCATTGGATGGATGGATGGTTAGCACGTTCCCGTGGGTAAATTTCCGACATCCACGCGGGCGAAGCCGCGGGCAGAAGCTAGTATTTAACTAAAGTCGTAAATCTAAAGTAAATTCTGTTAGAACTATTAATTAAAATTAGACTACAGTCCGGAACTGAATATGTGTACGCACAATGATTATATCATAACAACGGACAGGCAGACATCCATTATTACGTCAGCTGCTAAACTTCTCACACAGAAATTGCAGGAATGACGGAAGCCCGTAGTTACCATGTCATGTCGGTATGCAGCCAACCAAACTTATAGTCTCTGGCTTTACTTTAGCCAATTTCTATCAACAAACATTGCTTAACCCGCACCCTAATTGCGTAACATACTATCAATTATAACCTCAATAATTTTGAAGGATATTGCTAATCCATTGCTTTATATGTATGTTCGAAAAAATCTGCTCAACAACGTAAATAAGCGATGAATGTTGTTGAACTGTCAAAATGAAAATTCAATGCTACTGATAGTGTGATACGCAGTTACCCCACCGTTCATCTTCTATATCTAGGTATACATATTTTAAATTCAAGTAGCTTTTCGTCTGTCTGTTTGGCCGAGTTATTTTCCTAAACTACGCAACGGACTTGGATGCGGTTTTCACCATCATTTAGAGAATTAATACCGGAAAGGTTTATGAGTATATACATTAATATTAAACTGACAAATAATAAATAAATTCGATGTTTTGCCAAATCGTAAAAACTGCAAGGAGGGGTGGGTTGCTAGTTACGTATACGGTATATGGTTATTTATAACTTGATGTGAAGCCATTCGTACGAGCAACAGGCAACACTATATATAGCAAGTATCAACATTCCTAATTTAGATAAATCAACTCATTATCTAAATACAAGACACATTGACACAATAAATGACAAGATAAAGTGTTAATGAACGCTCTTCCAGACCTCTAGTCTAAATAATTCTTACTAGGTTGTCAAGTCTATACTTCTTACTAATATTATAGGCGCGAAAGTTTGTATGGATGGATGGATAGATGCTTGTTGCTCTTTCACGTAAAAACTTCGGAACGGATTTGGATGAACTTTGGTACAGAGATAGTTTATAATCCCGATATTCCCACGGGATCGAAACTTACGCAGGTGAACCCGCGGGGCGCAGCTAGTAATAATATATATAATAATACTAAAAATTTTGTTTGTTTGAACGCGCTAATCTCTGGAACTGCCAATCGGATTTGAAAAATCTTTCTGTATTACGTAGTACCATTCTTGAGAAAGGTTATAGGATATTTAACATCACACTATAACCCTGAACGCCAAGTGAAAATGAAGTAATTGCGCGGGCAGGTGACGTCACGACGCATTGGGTCGGGGGAGCAAGTCTTTTTACGTGGACGAAGTCGCGAGCAGAAGCAAAAGTAGTAAATATATAATATCAATAACGAAGTGTCGTGAGCGTAGTCCCGAGGTGTTTCAACTGTACTCTTTGGACATGGTCCAACATGGGCCCGCCATTGTACACGGTGCTTAAAAACCGTCGTCTGGTTAGTAACTGTTGTGGTATGCCAACACATTTATTTGACTATAAAACACCATTCCGTAGAAATAGAACTTAATATTCGCTGAAATAAAGCGAAATTTATGTTTGGGTTAATCACAGGATGTGACGAATGCGCTAGGCTTTTTATTACGATGACTGAGTCGTTTAGTGTCTTCTTAGTATAATTCGTAATTAAATTAAATACTAACCTAATTTTTGTTAGTAAATTAGAAAGGTTTCTTAAGAGATCCAGATAGAATGGGTATGCCTAGGGTACCAACGTCATCGCTGCATACTTTTATGCACTTTTACTGCAGTTCTTTAACTGCAGTGGTATTCTGTAAAAATCTCACCGTGAAAACTTAGGTGAACTGAGCTGTCATTCGACCAGCCGATCTATTCTGTAAAACCACGCCGTGAAAACTTAGGTGAAGTGAGCTTGAAGTCAACTGTCAATAGTGTCAATCCCTATTATAGCATCGTGGAATGACAGCTCACTTCACCTAAGGTATCACGGTGACGTTTTTACAGAATAGCACCGCTGATGGTAGGGAATGACACTATTGACAACTCACTTTAAGCTCACTGCACCTAAGTTTTCACGGTGAATTTTTTACAGAATAGACCGACTGTTATCACAAAATTATTTGTCTTTTTTACCCATGTGACAACGATTTTAATCTAACAAATTTACTAAATATTATCAAGAATAAACAATTCTAAATGAACCAAATCCACGAGTAAAGATAATAATGTGTTCTCAAACCATTGTGTAGTTATTGATTGCTAACTTCAATTACGGTTTCAGTTATTTTCTGCTTGCATAAGTCGACCTACTTGCTGCTAACCTATTGCTAAAACATAGGACATAGAGTGCTATCGAGGGTTGAACGTTCTATCGATTGATTGATTTCTGCAAGAAATGTGGCTACAAAGAAAAACAGCGGGGAGAAATTAACACACTAACAGTAGCAATGGCTTTTGACAGTTCAAAAACATTCATTGCGTTATTTACGTTATTGAGCAGACAAGTTTTTTAAACACATGAAGCAATGTATTAGCAATATCCGTCAGAATCATTCAGATTGTGATTGATCGGGTATATATATATATATCATATTACACAATTGGGGTGCTGGTTGGTTAGCAGTAGAACTTTCATCGTCGTGCAGAAATGGCATCGTTTTTATCAATTGCCACTAAAACGATTTCATCTATCAACCAATTTTCCATTAAATTGATCCTACCGAAAAATAAATGATAAAATGAAATAATGAAAATGTTTATTGCAATTAAATACAATGAAAACACATGAGTTATGATCACCTTTTAAGCAAGAAGATGCTTGTGTTACGTAAAACTCCGCTCTTCCACTTATCATGATAATAGGTATGCAATTGAAGAACCAAAACAATAGAGTCAAAAACAAAAATTCTAAAACAAAACAAAAACAAAAAAATCAAATTAAAATAAAACAGACAAATAAAGTAACAGGAGAATACAAAAATAGGAGCTCACTTGTGTGATGTATGCGAGCAAGTTTGTGTGTGTGTGTGTGTGAAAAGAGTTATTATATAATTCCCTATTAAACTCTGGCTACCTTTCAGCACTGCAGACATGAATTAATTATTAAATCAAATGAAACAACATTTCCAAGAAAAGTAGACCCTAGAGCCACCCCTGGAGACCCTGGAGTTCCTAGTCGTTTAGATAACAATTAACTTTTTTACTTTGGCCTCACTCCAGACAGACAAGAAAAAGACATTTTAGTGTTGAAAACATTTTAACTAGCTTCGTCAATACCCGAGATATACGTCCATATAAACATGTAAGTATATTAAATTACATTTGGCACAATGTCGTGTAAGAGAGCGACGCCCGCCGCAGGTTCAAGGCTGCGTCGGCGCATTGTTGTGTGACAGCTAGACGAGAGCGCACAAAGACGGCCTGCTGAATGCCACAGACACGTTCTTTTTATAAATTAAACTCTTGACAAAAAATTAACTTTATTCTGTTCTCCGAACCGTCTGTGTCGACTTTGTGTTGCCGACTACCGGGGCAATTTAATACACTACAGAAACTTGAATATCGATGATATGATATATGATATCGACTACTGTTATCTGAATTTATGTCAGAAACTGTATCTCTGCAAAGCCAGTATAATTGCAAGTTTCCTACAAGAGTAATGTGGCTCAATAATATCTGTGGCTTATGTAATGTTCGGTATTAGTACCCGAGCCGACAGCTGCTGCGGGACAAGGCCGCGCCTGCAGACTGAACGGTGCCTCGCACACTGAGCGCCCACATCTATAAAACCTATTACATAAATTGGATAAATAATGAGACTCCGCTATTAGCAGGAAACACCTTCAGTCGGTATTATAAGACAAAGGTGATAAATGATGATTGCGGACACGAAAATCGTGTCTAACACTTCACTAACAAGAGCATAGAGATGCTATAAACAAGTCAATTTTGATTGATGCATAGAGCTATTGCATTTCTTAGAGTAATTCTGTTGTTTCCATTTAAACTACTGTCCGTTAACTAAACAGTGGCCCGGTGTTGGTTCAGTCAAGTTGACTCATAAATCTAATACCACATTTACGCAAATAGATCGGTAATAAAGTTGTCTCGGTAAATTGCTGGCTTGGTTTAGAACGACTGGCCAATCAATCATTTGTGAATGTATAAGTGGACGTAAAAAAAGTGGGATTACTATGAATAACAACTGGTAACAAATTGATACTACCTCGAGACGGTTATGCGATAATAAACATTAAAGTGTGTGTAAAACCGTCTTCTGCCCGGTTCTCTGGAGTCGTCCATCACAGTGTTATTTAAATTCGGATGACCTACGGCCGTACTTTAAATGATTTTACGTGTATTGGTATGATTATATTTTTTGTACGACGGCGACGAATTGATTCATATTTGAAGGTGTGAGGGCGTCTGGCATGATCGAGTACGCCGAGGACAACGTGACAAATGCGTCCGGCATACAGAAACGGTACCTAGTTACAATCGAGAGAAAAAAATAAAATAATGTGGCCGTAGGGACGCCTGGCAGATGTGTGACATCGAAAAGAGAGGCGACGAAGAGGGGGTATATATTATTATGACGGCAGAAGACAGCGCCATGACGTTTGCCATCAAGACGAGTCGATCTTACCCCCAAGGCGCCAATAGATGTTTCACATCAACGAATGAGACAGTGAAAAGAAAAACGATAAAAACTTACCAGCGTTTACAGGTATTCCTTTGTGTCTACATTCCCCAATTTAAATGATTGCTTTTCGACCGCTTTCTTCGAACACGGTTGTTGCTTCACTATCTCTTGACAATTTTTTCTCGTACCTACACAGCGTGGGCCACCGACCACCACTAATACCGTTGCCACTCATGAATATTCCGCCCAATTGTCTCTACAACGCAATAAAATTAAAATTGTAACGTCAACAACATCCGCCATTAATTCTTTTTACGATTATTTGATGATACCTTATCGCATATCTCTAGTTCTTTACACCTGTTTGTAAAAATAAGAAATATATAGACACAGGTGCGCCGAATAAATGATTTATACAAAATAAAAAGACATTTATTACTGTATGTTAAAATATCAATGATTTAAATCTTGTAAAATCTAGTCTAGATTTTTTAAATGGTGGAATTACAGTTACGTGTTTAGTCTGACTAGTTTTAGTAGTGATTCCAGAAAGGCAATAAAATAATCAATTCATTTAATAGGATATCGACTTATGCAAATGAGATACAGTGATAATCAAGTAGCACCGTTACCTGTTACACCCATATTTTAATGAATGAGATCCTTAACTTGGTCTGCAAGTCTAGTCTCCTCGATTTTATTACAAGATTTGATGCAAAAAATAATCATTTTAATAAATAATTATTAATTTCAATTAATAATAATTTATTTTAATACATATAACTAATACTACTTCTACTAAATCTACTAGGTACTTATAAATACTAATTACTATTTTAATATACTAGCTGCGCCCCGCGGTTTCGCCCGCATAAGTTTCGATACCGTGGGAATATCGTGATAAAGATTATCCTGTAATCCTGGTTATAAACCATATGTGTGCCAAATTTCATCCAAATCCTTTCAGTAGTTTTTGCGTGAAAGAGTAACAAACATCCATCCATCCGTACAAAATTTCACGTTTATAATATTAATAGGATTTAACTAAGGAAGTGTGGTGCAGTCTGTTGTAATAGATATAATTTTACTATTTAGAGAGAAATCTTAAAGTGAATTATTAAGTCCATAATACACAGGCCTGTAACTTGTACAAAAGTATGCAAGAAGCTGGCACGCCATTGTGCCATTCACCAATCTGTAGTCGTTATGGCACATCGTCGTGCCAGCTACTTGCATACTTTTGTACTACTTACAGTACCTATATGTATTATGGGCTTATCGATTAACAGAATAGAATCTGGCGTCCTAGCTAGGTTACGTGGTATGTTGGTGTGTAAAATGTTGTCTTTAAAACCACTTAAGATTAACCCACACTAGAAACGTAAGTAAATAACAAGTTAGTTGTGTATTTTCTGCACAAACAAAGACAAAGGTAGGTAAGAGGCAAAGCGCGAACGCACACGAAAGCCCTCAGTAAAGTTTAGTACAAATCGCATGGTGCGAGAACTTTATTCCCCTAATGTTTGTACACCATCCAGTTAATGATAGTGTGAAGAGCAAAGAGTGCGGCAACAACCCGAAATAACGATAAATAAATATGGCGCTCATTAAATGTGAAAACACTTACAACTGCTCCCTTGTGGACTTTCCGGGCGAGAAATAAAGTAATTTTCATTTTTACGGAGTACTATATTTTTTCGTTAGCGCCAGTTTTTTTTTTTTTTGCTTGAGCTATAAAAAAGTAATTTTTATTTCGACACAACCAGTGTTGAAATAAAAATTAAAGCTGGCAAATGTTTTTTTTCTACCATATTTTTTTAGTGTGACGAGCGTATTGTACTACTATATAAGTAGTACATACTAATTCCATGGCGTAGGTGATGAGGTTTGTTTTCAGCCAGCAAAAGTGTCTATGGTCAATTTTAGAATGAAACCTCCTTGAATAAGTAATTGCTTTTCTAGAAAATAAAATCTAATATTTTCCTCAAACAAGATATTGATACTTTGCGAATCACATAAAGCCATTTTAGTACGTAAGTTAGTATCACTACAGCTACATCGAGTAGGTAATCAGTAGTAAATTGGTAAGTGGCGTGTGTTAACTCTCTCAGCGGGAGTGGTAAATATCAACACGTTGGTGTTAACCGGTGCAAGCGGGCGTATTTGTGCACTGAAATAATATTTCGTTTGCCACTAATTTTAACTTAGAACAACATTACCGAACGTTGAATAGTAACCGTCAACATTGAAATACGAACTCGGGTTTATGTTTCAATATGAAATGTTTAGTGGTTTAATTCAGGGGAAATTATGGTCCGATAATTTTTACAAAGAGATGCGAGAGAAATGTGAGAAAGCAATGTGTAATTGCGGAATAAAGAGAGCATGCAAGACAAGCTATGTCATATTTCCTTCTAATAAATGGCCATCTTCATTCATATGCAAGCCACGAGTTCAATATTACTGAGCTCCCGATAAATATTAACACCTCACTAAGTTTATCCGGCTTTATCTATTTTATCATAAGCTTCTTAGTTATGGCAGTTATGGTCGTAAAAATGTTATGTTTCCAAATAATATAGTTTACACAGACAAAGTTCGAAATTTAAGATTTTATTTTAAAACAAACTGATTACAATACAGAATAAAAAAATTAAGCTTACAACAAACAAAATCCTGAGTAAAAACAATATTTTGTAAGTACCAAAGTCTCAAATAATAATAATATTAAATAATAATAATAACAAATAATAATGCAAAATATTTTTTTTATCACCACATTCATTAATTCCGCTCAAAATATCTTTGAATACATCAAAGTATTATAATACTTATTATGGAATAGGTAAGGAAAATAATCTTAATTTCATACTGTAGCGTATTTATTTAATAGATTTGTAAACACTGTCTAATTCACACAAACGCGGTTGCTGCTGTCACTAATGTCATTTGTCAGTCAAGAGGAATTGGCGGGAAGCATGGAAAGTGAAGCAGGGTCTGTACGATAGCGCTTGGTGTGATATAATATTCAACATAGATACGGAATCTACACATACTAAGTTAAAAAGTATCACAGTTAATTTATGGAGCAAGACTAGCGTGTCGGCCCAGTCCATGTTATCCCTCAGTTTTTTTTTTAATTTTATGATTCTACATCACAAAGCACTCACCGCGTATTGAAAATTCTCATAATTCTACTGAATATCAAAGAAATAAAAGTACTTAAAGGTTAGTAAAATTTGCATAGAAAATGTTTGTATTATCTTCCTATTATCGGAGCTTGCATGCTTTTCCACTCTTAACGGTAACGCCATTGCGAAATGGTTATGCGGCATTATCGTAACACTGTAACACTGATTATCGTTTATTTATGTTATTTATCATTTTAAAGGTTATCCCAGATAATATAAAGGCTATAATATCCCGTACTTGTGGAAGGCAGTGTCGCCAGTTTAGTGTAATTGACATTGGCTGCCGCGAGGAATATTTAAAATGCAAACGGTTCTATCGACAATTAAAAGTAATCTTCGTTTAAATACGATTGAATGGATAAATTATTACACAGTGCAAAATTAATTCTATCCATTTCCATTCTAATTGCGTATTTATTTCTTAACTGGCGACATGAATATGAATTGATAAAGAATCTCATTCCTATTTCCTTTAATAGTTATTCCATTTTCAAATCCAAATGACAGCCGTATTCAGATTGCAGATTATCCGACCGTGATTTGTTTTAGTTTTAGAATCCCAAGTCCCTGACAATTGTTTTTTTTTTCCAATACTGATTTAGAAGGCAAAGGAGAAAAGAAATGTAGTTACGAATAACGAACATGTCCTTTCTTTTCATTCTGCCCAAATTGTATGAGTTTTCTGAGAGCTTTCCTTCACTCAAGTGCTCTAGAATAAAACCCTTTTTCTTACTATTGTTACACTTCTATGGTGCCTTTTGTAGAAGTCTGAAAGATAATGAAGTTGTAGGATTTTGTAGACGATACTACTAATATGACAAAGATTAGATTTAGCCCTGCTAGGTAACTATAAGAAACCATAGTCTTCTTAACATTATTATGTCCGTTAAGTTATTGCATGGAGGTATATTAGTTGCTTTCATCCTGAGCATCATAAACTATAAATTTTATAAGTACATGTTTCCCTCATTTAAACTTTTAAGTACACAACATAGAATCTTTAGCAGTGTCCTCAGTCCTCAAAACAGGTACATAGCTAATAACATCAACGTTAATTTAACGGCTAACTTTACGACAGGTTATAACAGCCACAGTGAACAATAAATTATACCTTTACATGTATGCAAATCGTAATCGCGGTAAGCTTATGGCACATAACACCACGTAAAGCGGTGTGGCGAGTTTGAAATAGCATAGACAATGATAAAGTCTACACTAACACGCGAGGCACTATCTGTTACGGTCTGGAGTTCCTTATTTGAACAGAAAAAAGTATCGTTTTATTCATAATTTAAAATTTTGCTTTCAATCAATTTCCCAAACATTCGAAGTGGCTGTAGGCTGTATGTGAATCTGGAAAAAGAACGGCTTTTGAGATTAGAGCGTACGTTTTGTCAATACAGAATGCCTGTGGAATATAATAGGCTCTGAATTTATAAAGTACATACCCTTCAACGTTTGCGCTACTGCCTTAAAAAGCAGTAGCTTTTTAGGGTTCCGTGCCTCGTTTTTAAATAAATATCTACACTCTTATCTAATCATGAAAATATTTTCCCTCCGAATAATAACGACAATTATTCAAAACACCATTTCTAATCAAAAATACCTACCGAGCTTTCGCCTCTATTTACTTTTTTGACTATAAACACGTCGGGGCAAATGTTTACGTTTTCACAAATTTCATGTACTAGGTACATAGCTACTGGGCAGACGTAGGTACCTCGGTGGCGCCGTGTGGCTGTCAAATAAGCACAATACGCGATTGTGCCTCGTGTTGACCACCCCTGGCGTGTGTATACTCACGCGGGCACCCTGAAGCGGGCGCACGTTGTGTTGCTAAGTAATGCTGATAAATTGTAATTGGTTGGTCTGTGCTAAATTATTGACGGCTCAGGATTTTGATTTCGATAGGTTTGGTGTAGTTATGCTAACCATAAAACAGTTTGATTTGATGTATCAAATTTAGCCTAGGTTCGCACGCGCGCGTTTTTCCTGTGCCGATTTTTTTTCACGCATTGGATTTTCAACGCACTGCTTACCACAGAGAGTTGAAAATTCAACAGTGTGTTTTTTTGACGCTGGTCTGGGATGCGCTCTATTGGATTCTAAATGCTCGGCTCAACACCGAGAGTTGAAAATTCAGTGCGCGATAAAATCCCACCGCGAAATCTTTACATCCGAGCAAACATGGGCTAACATAGATTCCTTACTAGTCACATCATTGTAGGCAAATAGCAACATATTACAGTTTCAGGAAGGAATCCCCTCCTTCGGCCCAAAAATTTAAGTTACTGAGGCATAAAAATACAACATGCATTTCCCACACCATGCAACTCTTCATTTGGAATAATACGCAACAGCTGCTGACACGCCGCTCCATGCACTTAGTTATAAGACCGTTAAAAACAAATGCACGTCGTACTGCGCATACTACAATCCCCCAAAATACGCACAATACGCTCGTGTACGGTGGCAGCCGGCCTGGCCCCGTCTACGTATATTTTCCTATAACACGCGTCTAGACTCCCTCGATAAGTCTGGCAGTATATTGTGTCAATGATCAGGAAAGGTACGGAGGGACTTGGATTATGATATCAGGGCCAAGAATAGTAACCATAGATGAATCTTAGCATATATACACGGCAGCTATAGAACCTTACCTAAATTTATAAGTCTATGAAAATGTTTATTAGTCAATCACGGAAAAACGACTGAACAGAGACCCATAAATAGACTATGTCCTGGATAAAACACGTTATGGTATTTTCTGTCTAGGTAGGGCAATGAAGCTCCAAGGATACGAGTAAAACTGGAAGAACCGGTATAGCAATTACCAAAAACCAATCCCATGAACAATTGACGGAAGCATATCCTATAAAGGTCACACATCATCACTAACTAAAGAACTGGCAGCGCTAAATGATCTCTCTAAAAAACAAACGCGACACCTATAAGCCGAAAACCCGAAGAAATCCTAATCTTCTATCAAATAACTCTTACACAGTCGTATATTTTTTGTCACGTACGGTCCACACACACAACCCAATTCACAAATCACGGAGGATTACATTCGAACCGCCGAGAAATCGGGATGTAAGTGATTGTAAAGTATCTTATTCAGGAGCAAAATCATTGTGAGCTGGCCTAAGTCTGGACTAGAATAACCTAATTCTAGCCCAGACTTAGGCCAGCTTACAATAAAATAAAATCTAGATTGGTTTTCGATTAAATAAACCTTAATTGTGCCATGTTTATTTTAAGAACATTTAAAACGAGATTTCTATTGCAATATTCTCGCTTGCAGTGACGTTAATTTGTTTTTGCCAACGGGATAATTGCGTAATGCACTAACAGTAGCCATGGATTTCATTTTGACAGTTCGAGAACATCATTGCGTTACTTGCGTTGATGAGCAAACTAATTTTTCGAACATATGAAGCAATGAATTAGCAATATCCTTCAAAATGATTCAACTTGTAAGTGATTTTTAACCGACGAAAAATTTCTACTCTAGGGTATCTAGAATCATGTGCTGAATTCATGGTTACAGTTTGCGCGTCGATGTCCCTGCCACCCTGTATAACTACTAAGACTAGTACAAGACGGTTTAGATCTCTACAAGATAGGACTACTACCAGTAGATTGATTTCATTACCCCACGTTAACAGTGACCACTGTAGTCAGACCCGTGGCACCGTCAATTGTCTTCAATCTTAGAGGTCTTCGTAAGCCAAGCCCAAGTCGATTGGTCACATATGTGTCTAGTATGTACGAATAGTTATGTAAAACCGTTTGGAAGTGACATTAGCATTTAGCATTAGCCTCGAGTATCTCTGCCAAACTACGATTATCGCGATTGTTGAGTTTAATTTTAACTAGAGCATCGGTATTCCTGTATCTAACGGGAGAAATTAGTGGTTTTATGTTATGTTATTGCTTTACTTGCGTACGTGAGGGTAGGATTTTACTTATTGGGGTTTGGATAATTTAATTAACGAATAATGTAGTAACTAATAATAATATCAGCTGATTATTGTCCTACTGCAGGGCAAAGACCTCATCTCATACAAAGAAGACACGAGAATTGATCACAGCCAGCAGTCAAAGTGACCTATTCGCTGTCACCAATCTCTGTTTATCACCTGTGACTTCAAGTGACAGCTATGTGACCAGAACCCAGCAATGCATAAATATGTAAGCTGTCACGCCCTTTATGCCTGGAGGCTTTTATTTAGGTAGTAAGTTTTTATTTACATTTTAATTTTAATTAATTATTTTTCAGCTTGAGTACGTATAGTTTTAATTATATTTGTTGATATATTGGCGTGGCTAGCTGACATAGGCAAATAATTTAATTTTATGTTCTGTGCCTTGTAATTTTAATTACTTAACACCTAGTATTGTATACAACCAAGTATCAGGTATTTTCTAACTGAACAGACAGCTGTGCTGCTGGGGAGTTCGTTGCGCCACTTCTTCTTCCCAGCGATAGCACTAGGAAGTGGTGAAGGGCGGGCGTTTTTTGGGGACTGTGTTTTGTAATTTTGACGTTCGAAAAGTGCTGATTCTCAGCCTAATTTGAATAAATGACTTTTGATTTGATTTGATTTGACCGACAACGCCGTAGAAGTGGCAAAATTTTGGGAAAACAAGATTTAGAATACAGTCCTGCCAGCGACACGAGGAAGAAGAAGAAGGTTCTCTTCTTCGACGGTCTCTTCTCATACAGAGAAGGCACAAGCATTGATCACCACACTTGTTCAAGACGGTTTGGCAATTTCAGACTTATATTAACTATAAGTCCAGGTTTCCCCACAATGTTTTCATTCACCGATATCAGTAATGTCCAAGATAAACTTGGAAAGTACATATGAATTGAAAAAGTCACATTGGTAGATAATAACTAATACCTACTAGACATAATTAAAATCGCCCTATTTATCGATAACAGCCATTGATAAGAAATAATGAGCAGGCCACCATTAATATTTAATTAAAAGTAAACAATTCCTAATGATTAACAAACTTCAATCGAACGATTCAAAAAAAAAAAAAACAAAATAAAAAAGCTCTTTCCAAAATTCCTCTGCAATCGAAGTATTCCATTTTCAAAGCCGCATTGAACGAGCACCTCGTATAACCATTTACGCAAATCAACTTCATTAAATTATAAACTTAGAACCCTTAACTTTTATGATTACCAGCTAAACATGCAGCAACCCATTCCTAGACTATATCCACAGACGATCAAGACAATAAAACATCGGAAAACAAAACACGCGAACCTAATACACACAATATAATTTCTTCCAAATATTCATAGCATTACAACCTTTATAAATAAAGTCAGATAGTTGATAATCGCTTGGTCGGTTTGTACGATGGTGTGGTATGGTGTTGCCGTGCTGACGATAAGCGATCTCGTTACGATCGCATTACATATCGGAAGTAAGGGTTGCTAGAAACAGGTTTTATCGTAATTTCGTCTGTGACGTCACGGTGACAGACAGTATCAAGATAGTGGCGTATTTGCTTTGTCGCAAAAAATGGTGATTCTGCTTTGCGCATTGCTTGGGTACAAGGCTTTTGACTACGTTGTATGTGTATATGTTTGTCTTTTTTTTATTTGTAATGTTCGTTTTGTTTGTGCAGAATAAAAAAATAATAATCCTTCTTTTCATTGGATGTGACCTTTATACTATTTTACATAGGTATAACATTGAACAAGAAATTGAGACAGATAGTGCCCATTTAAAATGCTCCTAGGACAGGAATGTTAAATCTTAGAGGTATGCTAAAAGGAACACAAATTATTATAAAACCAACGCCACACAAAACATATTAAGTACTGAAAGTATCCATCATTATAACATAACAACATAATCACCCTATAATGTTCCCAATGCTGGGAGACAGGCCTCCTCTCTGTGAGAGGGAATGAGCCGTAACCAACCTGCACTGGGCCCCACGCGGGCCCAGTGCAGGTTGGTGGATGTCACAGGCCTTTGAAATTTCAGTTCTAGGTCAAGTCATTTTCCTCATGATGTTTTCCTTTAACGTTTTGATGAAAAAATTTAAACAAAGTAATGTGCATAGCTTGCAGAGTAAGTAAACTGAAGTGGCAGTGGGTTGGCCATGTTTGTCGAAGGACCGATGGTCGGTGGAGCAGACGAGTCCTGGAGTGGAGACCGCGATTCGGCAAGCATAGTGTGGGACTCAGTGGGACGCCCCCCAGCTAGATGGTATAGTAGTATGTACGACCTTAAGAAGGTTGCTGAGACGGACTGGATGCGGAAGGCGGACGACAGGGTGTGTGACGAAGTCTGGGAGAGGCCTATGTCCATCAGTGGACTGCGATAGGTTGAGTTAATTGACTTACACGTATTTACGACGAAAAGATTATGAAATACACCACCTTATTTTTATCTACTGAAAACCACTAGATGGAGGCCTATGTCCAGCAGTGGCCTACGATATGCAGAGTTGATTGATTCAATGTGCCTGTCTGGGTTCGTACCTACGACCTGCAACTCGTAAATCGAGGCCAATACCACCACTGCTCCAATAATAAGTAAAATATTTTTAAAAAACCTGTGCCAAATAATAAGCAAAATATAAAAACAAAGAGAATGCTGTACACAAGACATGCCAAAGCGTAACACAGAAACAAGTATTGAGTAACACAAGTATCGTATGACCCTTTCATACGCGCTCCTTGTTGCGCAGACGACGGGTTAAGTTACGCACGTGAACCGTTTACGAGTAAATTCTGTGTTTTTGTAAATCTGAGACCTTTGCGGTGATTACAAAAGTAATAGTTATATACATACATTACTTAAAGTCAACCTAATGGGCGTTTTTATAATTTCTAAGGTGACGTTATTATCGTGGACGTCTACGTCCACGTCACTGTAACACAGGGATGGGCGTTTTTCTTTTGCTAGATGCTAGAGCCCCAAGTACCCACGACATCGGCGCCCCTGAATGAAGTTTAAATCTAACTAATGACTTTTTCCTAAAAAGAAACCATTATCTAAAACAAAAGAATATTTTTTGAGCTGAATAGCCGAACCCTGCCTTCAAAGCAAGAGTGAACAGGCATCTTCTGCGCACGCTCGTTCCATCATAGACCTCATCCATCGCTTTCCATCACACGTAATGGAGGCTAAGAGAAATTCAGCATTAAAACCAAATAACAATACAAATACCAAAATTCCTTAATCAAACAATGAAGTACCTAAAATGATTAATTTACTACTCCAGTAACACGATGCACAAAATGCAGTAATTAAACAACTGAGCTTTAATTAATATCCATGTTACATTGAGCTTGCGGTTTTCATACTTAGTCGGGAAAGCTCAAATTGCACGATCGATTTTAAACAGGTTAAACTACCGTCAAATGCGCTACTAATAGAAGCAAATAGTTAGGGAAATAATATGAAGTGAATAAAGTAGTATTAACCATGGTATTAATTAAAGTATAATTTTATAGATAATTACAGATAGAATTTTACACGCATAAACGTATATATCTTCTGTGATTATTTTATTTAATAAACTTCTCTTCATCATCATCATTATCATATCAGCCGGAAAACGTCCACTTCTCATCATCGCTACTATGACCGGTTCTGTACTTCTCGCATCCAGCGGATTCCTGCAGCCACCACAATTTCACCAGGTCATCAGTCCACCTTTTGGGAGACCTTTCGCTACGTCTCCTCCAACAACTCCTTTTATATGCATTAAAATCAAAGTCATAAACTATTTTATGCGGAAAATCAGCAGTTTTTTGAACGTGAAAAGTTAAAAAAGACAGCGCTCAAAACGCTCATCCTTTAATAACCACGTCTTAAGGTAAATACTTAGTGCTCATGTTAGCTCCTACTAATGAGTTCTCATATTTCCAATTATCCTCATTAATAAAACACCTTTAAACAAACATTTCTATGTCACACAGCAGCTAAGCACATTAAAGACGAGACAAAGAAAAACGAAGCGAGAAAATGTAAAGGAAATGTCGCGCTCAGATATTGAATATCAAGTCCGGGGGATGGGACACGTGTTAGCAACGACGTAACAATGTATAAGCAATGCTGGACGATGCACAAGCAATGCTGTTACATAGCATTGCCTTGTATCTCCGAAGGGTACGGTGGAGGTGTGTACCTGTAATACACCCACGTGTCGCCAGTTAAGTCTCATGTAAAAGGGGGCAAGTATATCGCCATCTAGCCTCTATCGGCACAAATCCAGGGGGCTTACTCTGAAGTGCAAAGTGCGAATGTTCGGATCGGACCGACACATGGCCGAACCGAATATTGTTGAAAAGTGCGAAAAAAGTTCGGATCGGCTTAGTTGGGTCGGGACCATAGTCAATATTCGTAAGAGTGTAGGAGTGTAGGACCGGAACCGACCGAACCAAATAGTAACTTCGTAGCAGGAAACGGCCGAACATTCGGCCGATACTACTTCGGAGTAGACCCCCTGACTCTGGGCTACTACTGTGAAATTCCTGATAGAAAAACCAAATACGACTTTGCCCGACCTGGGAATCGAACCCAAGACCTCATGCTCAGCAGTTGCGTTCTGTTCATAACGTAAAAGATATGTGATTTTGTGTGATGTAACGAACGAAAGATTCGTTTTTCATTTTGCTGCGAAAAAAGGACGAGACGAGAGATTATAATTGGACCTCCGCTGAAAGTTATCGAGTTTCCAATATATTTTAGCATTTTTATTTACGCTTACAAAAAGGCAGTTATTAACCTGGATTTTATTTACCTAGATAGCATAACACCGCAGCCTATGTTTCCAGTGCTGGGACACAGGCCGGCTTTCGGTGCGAGGGTGACATAGATTTATTTTTTTATTATTATTATTTATTTTAATAAAAACATTACCCCACACTAGGAATTTCTCCTGTATCGTGGGTGCGTTTACAAACATTTAAACTCACATACACAAACACCCAGACCCGGAACAACTACTCGTAGGCCATACAAATATTTGTTCCGTGCGGGAATCGAACCCGCGACACGCAGCGCAGCAGTCAATCGCTTAACCACTGCGCCAACCGTGTCGTGAGATGAAAGAGAACAAAGATGTTGATCTTAATATTTGCAGTTTCATATAAAATTATCCGTTTCAAGATTTGCTTGTACACTTACGACAAACTTTTAATTCGTTAAAAAGGGCACGCTACTAGCCGAAATTCTTTATGAAAAGGCCGGTGTCGTGATCTAAAAAAAATATAGTTTATATGAATCATCCATTTTTTTTTAACATAAGTCTTTATTCCCATAATACCCACAAAAAAACATTACCCTTCTATTGGGCTCCACCGCAGTCAGGTAAAAACAAGGAAACCAGGAAATCAGTGTAATTTTCACTCAGTTCTAAAGCAACTTTGTCCAACTTCCCTGTACTACTTGTCGGAAAGTTGAATATCATAGCAGTGGGCGCCACATTCACGGGGCTATTACATACAGGGCTATTTACTTGGAGCTATTTGGACGCGGCTATTATACACGGGTGTGGAAGGACTTATGAATATTAGATCGGCGTATATAATGCGCTTTACTGGACACATTTGCACCGGATTATGTAAATGATTGGGATAATATGTTTGAGAAATGTCGTTTTTAGTTGGAGCGGTTTCTTATTGGGTAACTTGCGGGTTTTGCGTTTAAATGCAGCAATCCGAAACTGTTAGGTTGGATACAACATACAGGGTGGCAAAGAGATCGACGCACTACCTGTTACCATAGATTCAGCACGTGATTCTAAACCCTGCGTTGAAATTTCTCGTCGGTTATTTGAAAAAAAATTGCTATGTGGTCAAAATGTCCATACATTTTGACCGCATAGGTATCGCACTTTTCTATGTCTGTTTTTTTTTATAACCAAGGAAAATTTTCTACACTCTGGGGTTTAGTAGAATCATGTGCTGATTTCATGGTTACAGTTTGCGCGTCGATGCTGCCACCCTGTATAAAACAGTGGGAACTTTTTAATCTGCTATCTAATTTAGATAACTATATGACTATTGTTAAAACTAATACTTAGCATAATCAGCATAGCATACCTACTGTTCCCACTGCTGGGACACAGGCCTGCTATCAATAAAAGGAACTGGGCCGTAATCCATCACGCAGGCTCAGTGCGGGCTGGTAGAGTCTTCGATTTTTTGGTTCTAGGACATTCCGATTTCCTCACGATGTTTTCCATCACCGTTTTGAGAGCAGTGGTGATGAAATTATTACACAAGTAAAGCCGGTCTAGTTTCGAGCCTACGACCTAAACTCGTAAATCGCGGCCATTTCTACTGGGCCAGCATTACTCCGCAGAAAACTAACACTTACTAAATAAAAATTATAAAAGAAATGCCCATAAAATCACATCAAACATAGTTACCAATTTAAACAGCTCTTAGAATTTCGTTCTGAAAATTGTACCTTTATTGTGCAACTAATGTATATTACTGGTATATGAAAATGGATGTCGGCGCACCAACAAGATGGCTCGTTATTATATTGACAGGCAATCGGGGAAGTGCCCCATAACAGGTTACGTGATGATTATCGGAACATACATTATATACACATATAATTTTAACTGTACTAGCGAAGAAAATGTACACAATGTAAATATACAGCCTTTTTACCGTATGTTATATAATTATTCTTATTTTGTCTTTTACGAGTAAAATTAATTTTAGTTTTTTAGATTCTTTTGTAAGTATGAAAAAGTAAACGCGACCTTATTAAAAATGTAAAATTGCAAAAATCGTAATAGAATTCTCGTATGGTTGCAAAAATGTCTTACGATGATGCAAAAAACTAGTATACTAGTTTGCTCAATTTGAATATACCATAATAAAAGTAGATAAATAAGTTACTATTTGCAAGAATTTTAGATAATACTTATGTATAAGCACTTGAGTGAGATACCTGAGATACAGGTTTATTCCTAGTTCAGGTAGAATCCAATTATTTTCTTACCTACCTCTAGTTTAAGGGCCTAGTTTGTAAATATTTATGTAAATCAATTATTTCAATAAATCAATCAATCAATATAATGTATTGTGTGTTCAGCCGTTGGTCCCGGCTGTCATTCGTGGATCTTTGGCAGTCATTACGGGATGTCAGAAGCCCGAAAATCTGACAACCGGACTTCCCAAGAGGTATCGTATTACTCAATAACTGGGTTGTGGAGGTCAGATAGGCAATCGCTCCGTGTAAAATATTGGGATTCAGCTGCATCCGGTTAGACTGGAAGTCGACCCCAACATAGTTGGGAAAAGGCTAGGCAAATGATGATGAGCGAAGAAAATGTACCTAATCTGCTAGTGATTTGAGGGATAGGAAACAACAAGTCTGAAAGTCTTCTTGTCCGTCCTGACGTCCAGCTGCCGACTGTCATAATCTTTCATCATCTTTGTGTTGGCCCAGTGGTAATGGCCCCAACTTACGTATCGTCGATCGTAGGTACACTTTGGAATCGGCAACTAACCTTCTAAGGCAATCGAAAAGTACCTGTAAAGGGTTTAATTAAAGAAAGTTTCTCATTTTTTTACTTTCTCAGGACATGCAAAGCCAATGTATATTAATCATATTGTGCCCTAATGTCAAATTAATGTTTGTGGCATGTAAACAAAACACCAAAACTCCATATATTAACGTATGTGTAAATGAAATATCAGGTTTCTAGGAAATCTCAAGATTGCAAATAATCACGGAATACTAAACATTTTTGCGCTCTGTTTGTTACAAGAGAATTAATTAAATTCTCTATATGTACGGAGCCAGGAGCAAATTATATAATTTAAATGGAATTCCTGGCCCTTACGTAACACATTTGATTACGAGATATGTTCTTACACCAGTGCGTCCTCCCCATCATGACGTATGGCGCTGAATCGTGGACACTGACGGTCGGGCTAGTCCACAAATTCAAGGTCGCTCAGCGTGCTATGGAGCGAGCTATGCTCGGAGTCTCTTTGAAGGATAAAATCAGGAATTAAATTATCCGGAAAAGAACCGGAGTTACCGACATAGCTTGCAGAGTAAGCAAACTGAAATGGCAGTGGGCTGGCCATGTTTGTCGAAGGACCGATGGTCGGTGGAGCAGACGAGTCCTGGAGTGGAGACCGCGTATCGGCAAGCGTAGTGTGGGACGCCCCCCAGCTAGATATCCATCTGGACCGACTACCTTAAGAAGGTTGCTGGGAGAGACTGGATGCGGAAGGCGGAGGATAGGGAGTTGTGGCGCAGCCTGGGAGAGGCCTATGTCCAACAGTGGACTGGGTTGAGTTGATTGACTTACACGTATTTGCGACTAAAAGGTTAAGAAATACACCACCTAGTTTTTATCTACTGAAAACCACTAGATGCGAAACAATATTTTATTTTCTTTCTTTATTTCTTTCTTTATTTCTTTCTTTCCTTCTTTCTGTCTTAGGTTAAGTTTAAACATTACTTATCTTATGCTAGCACTGTATTCTTTAACGTAACGTAGTCCGCAGGAAAAACAACAACGATCACAAATGATACCTATTAACCAATAAACCGAACAAATCGAACACAACATCGTCATAATTCGTACATTTCATTACACAGCTTCGACACCGTATAAAAGGTAGAATGTTACCCTCACGCCAAACGCATAAAATATCGACAGGTAATTTATAAATTGGATTTTCCGAAGGTATAATAAACCTTCAATGCCAAGTCTGCCATAAAACCTTTGCCCTTTTTAGTAGGTACAGTGCAGCACGTAGGCAGGTAACAAAACCAGTATACACTGGCCTCGTATTCCATTGAAACTTCGTACTATGCTAGATCAGCTCAAGGTCAGTGTTGCCATTGACGAGCGTACTGTACCTACTATGAAAACGATGACAATTAATAATACAATTTTATATCCAAGCGATCGTTATTAAAGCTAAGTACATACCTACCACCCATTTAAGAGGATTATGAAGATTCGTTATAAGTCTGTTAAGAGGCGATATTTATAATAATTTCATTACTTAATGCTAATAAAGGTGAAGACAGACTTTAATCTAGCTACTTTATTCTGGCTTAGAGGAATTAGAGCAACCGTAATGAATTTCTTAAGGCTTTTTCCTGGAAAAGATGTATTATTTATTTTGAATTCTACAGCAGTAGGTAAATAAAAACAGTTTTGTTCAGTTCTATTTCTGTAAAGCCTGTTTGAAAAATCTTTCTTGATGTTTTTGCTGACATAATTGAAAATCTTGAAGAGATAATCTCCTGTTAGCTTTACCTATAAATAGTATAAAACAAAGCCTCTTTTCGTGTCTTTGTGGCCGTACGCATCGGATTTTGTTTCTGTTTTCCCCATCATTTAGACTCTAAATGATGGGAAAACAGAAACAAAATCCGATCCGAAAACAGGCGAGCTTTCTGAAATAAACTCTCTAAATTTTAGAGAGTTTATTCCAGAAAGGTTTATGTATATAAAACATTAGGTAATGTAGGTAATAGTATATAATAAACATTAGGTAATGTAATAATAAGGGCTGGTATCCACAACTCCAAGGCAAGCACGTATTTTGTATACGGGAATTAAAATTAACCTTACACATATCAAAGAAATCTCGATAGTTTATCAACCTGTAAAAACCGAGTGAAGCAGGGGCGGGCCGCAGGTTATAAAAACAAAAGACGGTAATATAACATCATCAAATTCACTAGAAACAGCTCCAACATTAAACTCTATGGGACATCAAAACGTAAGTCAAACCAACGAAATAAAAGTAAATGAATTCTTAATAAAAAGACATCCATTTTACATAAAATAAACTTAAGCAAGTAAAAGGACGTAAAGATACCATCGACTGTGTACCTAAGCATTAGTACATAAGTCTTTATTTACACGACGCGGGGCAAAGCCTAGCTTTATTTACTAGTGCCGAGAATCCCTTATGTAAGCATCGATCGACTGATGTTGACTACCGCTGAATAAACTTACTGTTTTTTATTGTTTGTCTGTATTTAGTAACAGGATTGTAAAATGTTAGTTAAGTAAATGAATCCATAATAAAATTATAAAAGGCTTTTAGTTTACACACTATTTTTTGGCAAAAGAATCAGCATCGCCGTACAACGTGACCACTGCAACGTGCTGCAAGCCTTTTGGGCACTTTTCCTGTTGATAGCGATGCGGAAGAATTTTTTTTTTATACACACATTCATGGACATATAATACCAATGAAAAATATATTTGTCCCGACCTCTTCCACCCGACTAACGTTAAAAGCTCTCATCGTGAAATTGAAACAAAAATAATACCCCACAAATCTTTATATCAATATAGAGTGCAACATCAGTGGCAATGGAACCGTATCGGTACGTCCATCATCCCTTATAGGCCGTAAAACAAATACAACGTGCCCACTATATCTTGGTAGACGGTGAAATACGGTACTAAATGTAAATGGACTAAAATTGACATAATATTGGCATTTCTCTTCACAAACAGCACCACCAGGAAGTGTCAAGATAAACTTGACATCATTCACAGTAAACAAACTCAATACGTTCCAGGAATTTGAACAGTAATGAAAAATTGTTTTCTACGCCATCGATCGTAGCGGGCCTACGAGCCGCCGGCTACGCGCTACGGTGCTACGCCATTACTTGTAGCGTAGCAGCGAGACAATAAGGTTTGTGATTGAAACGTAGTTGTTTTGGATTTTTTGTTCTATTTAGGTTCTATAAGGGCAAGTGAAATTATAGTCTATAATTTCAGATTTTAAGTAAAGGCATTTTATGTGGATTTTTTTTCAGAAATAATGAGTTAATCACACGTATGTGTAATTTACTCATTATTTCTGAAAAAATTTGGTATGTATATACATCCATACGTACATGTATATGTAATTAAACCTTTTTCCTCAAAGTAATTTACTAGATACCAAGTTGGAATAATTAACTTAATTATAGATTTACTTCTAGATTTCCTTATCATAGCTAGTTGCTACTTACATAATTACGAAACAAAACATGAAGTAAAATATTAGAAGTTCTTGGCGATTCCTTTGTTATATTATCACAGTTCGATGAGTACAAACTCGGAAGAAGTTCGAAAGCATATTCTGCGTGAAATTAAATACCGACATTAATTTATCAAGCGTAGGGAGCAATTTATTAATGACAACCATTTCAACAATAACACCAAGCAATAATATACCTAATTGGTTTACGAATAGAGTTGAAAATCGCTTATGAACATCCCCGAAACTCCAATAAAATAATTTACGCATTCACTACTTGTCTCACAACATAATGACAAGGAACAAGAAACAATCTTAATTAACTCAGTCCAAAAACGTCGCAAATAACACAAATAACGTTCCATATAAGGTTCTCACCTGTTCCCAGGTGCCGGGGCCCCGGGCCCCGGGCTACGGGGGCACCCAAGGTCCCACCTTTCTTCCAACGCTGCCTTTAATTATACCACTTAAGGTCTCTTAATTAAATCCCTGGGTGACACGTATATTCGTTCACGGGATTTATTTGCTGTTCCCGTGAAATTGTATGAAGTGACACTTAAGTAGAATGTGCAGGAATTGTTGTCGCTTATGTGTAATTAGCCGTGTTAAGGCTCTTTTACACGGGTGTGGAGTAATTACCTGGTTTTGTAGTAACAAACTCACCGACTAAACTAGTCTGGTTACTATAAAGGTTGTCTCTATGGTAAATAAGTGTAAATCAGGCTTTTTATGAAATAGGTTGGTAGTGCCTTATAATAATTCCAAACTTCAAGTAGAATAAATACTTTTTCTTTTTCTTTAGAATCAGAATTGTAATGTTCGTTTGACGTGTATAAGAAAAATACAGTTCTGTTATATTTTCTTTGATTTCCATATCCATAATCAAAGTGCAATTTAACATGGAAACAACCTTTATAAAATTAAAATAATTTAATTCAGACATTACAGTCCATAGATTGTTAGTAATAAGTTAGTAACAGTTTGTGCTTATCTGCTATGTAGTAGTTAGTAAATAATATAATCAGATAGCAGCAGTAGAAGTCATACTTACAGTAATTTAAATAAACTCGCTTGCTCCACAAAACGCTTTACGACATGCAAATCATCACTTACTTGAAACTCGTAATTTCACATTACTCAGACTCAGGCATTCTCGTTACTTTGATATTAAGCCCCACTTTCGCAAATTACCTGGAAAAATAAAAAATAAAATGTTAGAAGAGAGATCGGACGCAGTAAGTCAATCATCGAGTGCTGACATATGAACACGGCAAGGGGCAGACTGTTTGGCGTGGCGCGCAGGGCATGCCGGCTCAATTCTAAATTGGTCGAGTTATATGCGTTCGCGCCGACGACGACGCCGCATGCGGAATTAGCGTCAGAGCACGCCCCGTGTCGTTACCCCGCCGCGCACACATTAAATTATTTCGAGAACGTTTGCACATGTTCCTTTACACGTTATAACTTATAAACTTAACACACGCGACGTGATTGCAGTACAATTAGCGCGAATGTATCAACCAACTTAGTCCGCAGGTTGGTTTACGAGCGCGCCGCCGCCCGCTCCTATTGACAATGGAACGATAAATTTTAACATCGCTGCGGCTAACTTTCTCTATAATAAAACGCAACACGACAGTTATTGCTGTCATTTCGCTGGATTCAACATTTGCCTCGTCTAATTGAACGACAGACAATATAACCGATGTTTTAATGCTCAATACGCCGCGCATGGCAACCAGACTCCACGGCATGTTCGATACAAGGCGGAGTTTTTTGAACGTCGGCGTGCAAAAAAGTCAACTAAGCGATACGAGGCACGCAGATTTGTAAAGGAACAACAAGATAGGAGCGCGCCGAGCCGAGGAACGGGTTCCGTTCGTGAGAATGCACGCTAATGTATGCGGCATAAGAACACAATGCGCCCGCCGCGGCCGCACGAGCGCCGCACCCACACCCGCGCACTCGTATGTGCCTCGATATAATAACGCAAGAGAACTTCACAATTAAACACGAATAATAAAATCACCAAGAAAAAGCCGGACAATGCAGTATTGTGGCGAGAAGTGATAACGATTAATACGGCTAAAATGACAGCTGCACGCGCGGCCCTGTCGCATGCAACAAGAGCTCGGTTCGTTAGAGCTACAGATTTAAAATAAAACTCTCCGCGGCGGGAACAAAAAGAAGACCCTGCGGTACGAAGTAGGCGCTTGACCTGCGCGCTGAAATGACATCATCGCGGAACACGCTGAAGCTAAAACGATCCTTGCCAAATTGTAATAAGAATTAATTTAGCGCGACGCGGCATTCGCTTCCAGCTTTTTGCAATCACCCGTTCCGGCTGCACTGACGTTTTATTTCAATTGTCTCTGCGGGTGGATTGCCCTATTTCGAGAGTGCATTCGCGAACAATTTTCGCCCAATCAAATCTAGTGCACTTGTGATTACCACAGCCCGGCAACGGGTCGCGAGTAATTATCAAGCGGAAATCATAATTGTTTGAGTGCATAGAACAACTAACATTGTTTCAATTATCATCTCGGAGCGGGACAATGGACAAATGTTGCTCAGACGTTCATTAAAAGCTCTTAATCTGTGCACGCGATCAAGCAGATATCAAATGATAAAGCTCCGGTTGGTTTAATGAGCGGTAATCATGTTACAGTCAGGGACTGTCGTTGGTTGATTGAGTTAAATTAGTTGTGATTGCGGATCGGGTTACGGTCGCCGGTCGCCGCAGACATCCGATTTTCTACTTAGTTGCCTTTTCCTTGCATGCAGCAGACGAGGCGGCGCGGCGGCGCGGGCGCGCTGCGACCTGACTAATAACACTTTACAGCGGGATTATGCAAAATAATACCAAAGTACACTCACCGACGGCTGTGGAATCTCAATTTGTGAACATGTTTTCGTACGTGATTTGGAAGAGCGCCCGATACAGATTGAGGTTTTATTAACAGGGAATATAAAAGTACACCAGCGTAATCATCCGATGTATTGATAGATGGAGGCGAGCGGTACTTGTTTGGCAAACAATTGATTTATTAATAAGCAAACGTTGCAGGCTGGTAATAATTTACGGCGCCTACAGCCGTACAGCCGGGGGAACACGCTACAAATCTCCGTGTAATCCTGACAAACTCCAGTCAGATAGCGCGTTGTCAGCATATATCGCGCCGGACGCCGCCGGACACCGCCAGACGCGGGCCGGACAAGGCACGATCGATATAATTCGCTCCCGCTACTTATTTACCCAACCCGGCCTGTAATTAAAACCAAACAATGGCCCAACTTAATCAGCGGATTCAGTTTAAAACGTAGTCATTATGAGTTATAATGAAAACGTAACATAAAGGCAGTTACAGAACAGACAGAATGACAATGTTATTACTGCTAGTCACGCTCTGCTATTAAAATTAATTAAACGTAGGTTACCTATAACTAAAACTGACCACTATCTTTAGTCAAATTTCAAACGATTAGATTCTTTATTCTAAACCATTTTAATGGAAATGGCGAAATATTTAAATGGCATGAACCTTTGTTCCCAAAACTTTGTTCGCATCTTAAAATTCATTTGGCTGCTATTTGCAAATGAAACAAAATCGCCTGACAAAGGTATTTGATCCGACAGGGATACAAACGCAGAATTTCAATTTAAAATGACAATGCTTGCCCTAAAACAGGAAACATTAGGATCGGCCCTTTAACGAAGACTGTAATTCCATCTTAATATTGCAAATGCCTTTCGGGTGTTGTGACACACGATTTTGGATCCTACACGATGGTAACAAGTGCCATATTCGCTTGTCAACGTATCGAGACGTTCAATTCTTGAATAAAGCTGAACTAATCAACTAACAGCCTGGTAAAGTGACCGGCTGGACATAAAATATTCAATGTCCGTCAGCTATGCACTTTCTGTATTAATGCGAGCGCCAATATGCAAATTATTTGGAAATAACTTCTATTATAAACTTTCCTAAGTACGGTATATCACGACTTGATATTATTAGAAGGAATAGGCACATGGCCTGACTGTATTGAATCAGTCATATGTTCACTCAATTTAGATGGAAGTTATCACTAAGGGCTGATTTAACCAAAGTCATATCTTGGAATAAAATTTACATCTGACATTTCTATTAAGGAAAAACTGACAAATATTCAAAATTTATTCTCAGGATAAGACTTATTCTAGGTATAAAAGTTTAGTGGAATTCGCCAAACTTAAGTAACAGTAGAGGCTTTAATTTGTGTACATCTTCACCGCTGCCCTCAAGCATGTCCTGGAACCAAAAATTCGAAGTCATGTGACATCTACCAACCCGCACTGGGTCCTCGTGGTGGATTATGGCCCACTCCTTCTCACCGAGAGGAGGCATGTGTCCCAGCAGTGGAGACATTATAGGCTGATTATGCTATCAGTCTCTTTTAAATTGGTACTGAAAATATTCTTAAAAAAAATCCCTGTCTATAATTTCTTGTCCAAAAAACGAACTGAACCTCACACTCGTAAGCCAAAAACCACATAGCAATAACCTGAACTCAAGAAGCTAAAATCGACATACCTAAATAAACATGTCAATGTAAATGATACACGTAAAACATGATATCTACTGCATATTGAAATAAATAAATATCAGATATTATAATATTCAGTCGCAGCTGGTTAGACTGAAATCCGAGACCAATTTACTTAGAAAAGGGTAGCATGATGTTGATTGGAACATTTAAGTGCCAATTTAACGAAACGCGATCAGTATATCTAAACTGCGTTCAAGAGCTGTCAGTGTCGCCATGGGATCTGGAGGCAAAAGTCTTCGCTCACATATGGGAGTGGCAAGAGGAGGCAAAACGTCGAGGCGTAACTCCGCTGCCGCGAGAAATCACGGTACAGCGGACAGAGCTCCGGCGGGATCTCATGGCGGCATGGAGAGTGCGATTTGTCGCAACCCAGTGATGGGCACGCCACAATTACGGCGATAAGTCCCCTCTTTGAGGAGTGGCTGGAGAGCTCACCTTCCGCCTGACGCAGGTCCTCACCGGACACGGTTGTTTCGGCTGGTTCCTGTTCAGGATAAGGCGGGAGGAAACGCCAGGGTGTCACCACTGTGTGGATCGCCCGGAGGACACGGTGGAGCATACGGTAGAGTTCTGCCCGGCTTGGGCGGAGCACCGCCACGTCCTCGTGGCGGCGATCGGCGGCTGCAATCTATCGCGTCCGGCCCTGGTCCAGGCCATGGTACGGAGCGAGAGTGCATGGGAACCCATCACCTCCTTCTGCGAAGCAGTAATGCTCGCAAAGGAGGAGGCGGAGCGTGTGAGGGAGAGGCAATCTCTACGCCCTCACGCCCCCAGTCGCCGCAGGAGACTCCCTGGACGTCGGGAGTCAGCAACCGACTCTCGGCCACCGTAGGCGCGGGCTTGGGGGCGGCGAGCAGTGGGCAGCTCGCCTCTCGACAAGGACCAGGCCCGGGTCGACGGCGCGTTGTGTTCCACGCGCGCCTCAAAGAGATGTCAGCACGAACTGACGGGGTCCGCTAGGGCCGATGCCTGGCAGGGCCGCGGGTTGTTCGAAAGAGATACCGTGGCGTGGCCCCTGGCATAAGCAACTGAAGGAACACGGGTGCGTTTTAATCAGTAAAAGTCTGACACGCCCTCCCGCTCCGCCCAGAGCGCACGTCATATGATGATTCCCCACCCAAAAAAAAAGAGCTTTCAGTGTCAGTATTCTATTTCTTCATGGGTTTAATTATTGGAATTACAGTGTTAATCGGTATTGGAGGACCATAGATATCCGTGGGGAGGACAGAGACAGAGTGTTGCAAATTCATTACTGGTCACGTAAAAGCTCTTTTGGCTGAGGAAGCGGTAAATCTTCTTTAAATTTCAACTGAATCTAGATTTTAACTTCGGAAAATTATACTTGGCTAAGTATTTCTTGAAAACTTAAGGATTTCTCGACTGCTTTCACAGCTTTCGTTTATGATTTAGTTATTAATACGTAGGTAGGGATAAATATTAAAATAGTTAATAAATATTATAATTTAAAATAGTTTCTAATAACTCCGCCTATTAACTTGTAAGAATCAACACTTTCGAGTTACTTAGTTGAAATTGAGAAATTTTCAGTCATATTTTTCCTTTTTACAGCTAGGTAATATGTAAGCGACTACCTAGTAAAATCTTATATCACCGTCATAATCTATATCTATCCAAATACATAAAATTGTAGTGTCAGTTTGTGTGTGTTAGTGTGTGTGTCCAAACAACAGTTTTTTACTAAATGCAAAAGAAAGTATATAGGTACGCGACTTATAAAAAAAAACTTTTTTTGTCTGTCTGTCTGTTAGTTTGTTCCGGCTAATCTCCGAAACGGCTGGACCGATTTTGACAGGCCTTTACTGGCAGATAGCTGATATTTATAGGAGTTAGAACTGAGGCTACTTTTATTTTAGAAAAAGAATTAGGGCTCCGCGAAAAAAAATAAAACCCATGAAATTCAATTGTTTTACAACATACTCGCGAATGCAGTCGCGGACACAGCTAGTAAATTCAAAACCTATAATAAATTATCATTAGGTACTAATAGAATTTTACTAAATACTTATAGAATTTTACGCTAAAGACTGACATAAAATTCAACTCGATCTCATGTCAGCGAAATACTCAATAAAATAAAACCGTTTTATATCCTCGAAGGTAGTCATCGATTTCCAATTAACTATGCAACGTATACGTCGGTGACGTCATTAACCGTCGGCTGACGTCATTAGCCCTCCTTGCGTTACCGTCATTCATATCTGCCTTTGTCTTATAATGGACGGAAATGAAAGACTTTCGTTAATGGTGGAGAGCCTTTTGTATTCATTTATACTTGCGTCTATAGATTTCGTTGGTGTAGCGTATTCTATGGGCGTTTTCTGGGTGCATTTTGGTATGTTTATAAGTCTTATTTGGAAAAATTAAAGTAATTTTGAAGTTTTAATCAAATTAAAAAAAAGAGCCAAAAGAGAATTTTTAGATATTTCTGTATTTTTTTCTGTTAACTGAAGAAATATTGAAAATTTCAAATTATCATTACATAAAATATGATAGTTTACGCTCAAAATTTTGAGAATTGTACGGCTTAAAATATTTTTTTGAGCTCTGTGTTACGATTGTTTTAGTATGATACCTGCCATTTTATTTTTATGAAATATTTTTGAATAAGTCCTTGAAAATTTTACAAAACACTAATTTTTTCTGGGTTGTAATCCCATTAATATGTACCAATACCGACCGTGCGACAAAAATCTGAGCGTTTTACGGAGTCCTACGTTTGGGCAGCGCCTTCAGTGAGAGATTGAGTAGGAATCAATATTGGATGGATGGAGAGCCTGCCTACCTACTTAAAAACGAGACTGCTGAATTGATTACTGAGCAAGAAAAATAAAGCCTATTTTGAAGACTACCACTGTTTTCAGCAAAAAGTACGATGTTTTGTGTCGTGTTATATTACAAAACGCTTTCTCAATACCCTATAATTATGTAACTTCAGTTTTAAAGACCCAAAAAACACATTCTTGAGAAAAAAACTTGAGAGGTGTCAAGGGACACCCGGATGGAACGAAGTATAACTGGCTTGCTTTCTATAAGAGAGAGAGAGAGAGAGAGACAGAGAAACGCGCACGCCGCACTGCTTACAACTACCTATAGCAAAAAGTGTCGTTCCAACTTTTGGTCTTATTTTTTTCCGTCTAGCCCGATAAGGAACTTCGTTCCAATAGCTAAGAGAGGAGCAATGTTCCTATTTCAGCTGAGATGATTATGACAATGATGGGGAGACCCTTTTCCAACCCTACACTCATCCAAAAACCTATAAGCATAAAGAGCATAATCAGCCTATAATGTTTCCACTGCTGGAACACAGGCCTTTTCACGGTGAAAATCTATACTCCTACCAAAATAATACACTTGTCAACCCTAAACTCCTTTATCAAGAGACCAAAGTCCGCTTCCAGTGACGTCTCGAGTTCGCCTAGTCAAAGGAGCGAAGTTCGATCTAGGAATGTCCCGTCCGTTGCCGTCGGTAACCGGAGCGGATTGAAGGGTGTTGACTCGACGGCACGGCGGCGGCTCGGCAGGAGCCACGTGGTGCGATAACGCGTCCAGTTCAAACGATGCAATAGAGTCGAGAATCGTCTGTAAGTCTCCTTTAGGAACTTGGAAGCACTTTGTGTTAGTTTTATAGCTAATCGTCTGCCTTCGACTGCTTCGTGGTTGTAAAACCAGTCAGAAAGTCTGCACTTATAACTTCATAAGGCTGATTCTTTATTTCATCGATGATTCATCAGCTTAGTGCTACTCATTCCAAATATGAACAACCATTGTATTAAGATAACTAAGTAATGCACAGGAGAGTTTGTGAGTTCCTAAAACAAATATCTACACTGAGGGTTTTATTTATAAACGTTGCTTAAAGTTAAGTAATGATAAGTGTGCCATTACTTTTTGACGACGTCGCGAAGACAATTATATCACACTAGCAGTGCAACGCGGTTTCACCCGCATAAGTATCAATCCCGTGGGAATATCGGGAAAGTATTATATGTGTTATTCTGATGTATGAGCTATATTACTGTAAAGTTTCATTAAAATCCGTTCAGTAGTTTTTGCGTGAAAGAGTAACAATCATCCATCCATTCATCAATCCTCACAAACTTTCGCGTTTATAATTTTACTAGGATTTTGTGACGTAAACGCGTTACAGTTAATTGATTTCATCCATTTAAAGAGCAACTTATTACTCCTCCAATGGATAAATTCCTATCTAAAGTTTTCCTCACAACTTGATACAGAATAAACCTTCGCGCTACAAATATGGCGCTAATCAAACCATCTTTATCCATCCCATATCTTCCAAGCTCCACGATTCTAAGCACGCGATGCTCTAAGTGTAATTAAAACCATTCAGCTCAATGCGAACTGATGCTAAAGAGTTCCACCTTACTTGGGAGCTGCATAAGTACTAGTACTGAGAAAAGTAAAATGGTATGCCATTGACGAAGTCTTAGGCGCTACAGATGTTAATAGAACTTGGAATTGTCAGGTGGATCGTGAAAATGGGTTGAATTGTTAAGTGATTTCAATTAATGTATTTAAATCACTACACTTTTGTAATATTGGTTCGTAGAAGGTATAGGCAAGTAAACATGTATGGTGAGTTCGCTAATGACAAAGAGAGCCGAGTTTTAAGAATAGAATAGAATTTTCCTTCTATTGATTATTCGAAAGTTCTTTTCGTTTTCAATATGTTATCTTATTTTTTCTTTGCTATGGCAAAGCAAAAATAAGGCTTACGCTTTACTCTTTGAGAAAGGAAGTCCTCAATAAAATACAATTTCACTGAAAAGTATAATACATTTACCTACAGATAAATTCACATTAAACAAAACGAATAATAAAACTGATTCCAATAAGCCAAACAACAACGGAGCACGAGTCGCCGCGTTTAATCTCACCTGCATCACTAATGAACGTTTAATTAATATGCGTGCAACATTCGCATCAAGTATGAATGATAAATATTAATAACGCGACCATTATTCGAGCCAGTACTAGTAACTAGTAATAGTACAGGTATGATAATGTAGTATACTAGCTATAAAGTATTTACTGCTTGATGGTACAAGCATTCGTTCTGTATGACATACGTCATGTGGGAAGTGGGTACTGTAATAGCAGCATGAATAATTTCCACGTACCTACTCGTACGTAACGTTAGAGTTAGTCAATTTTGTATCAGACGTATATATGTGAGAGATACTAAGAACTGAAGTTGCCGACATAACTTGCAGAGTAAGCAAACTGAAGTGGCAGTGGGCTGGCCATGTTTGTCGAAGGACAGATGGCCAAACAACGGAATTTGATACGGTTTTCATCATTCAGAGAATTTATTCCGGAAGGTTTATGTGTATCATAGTTTAATATTAATGTTATATCTAGTAAACAAATCTCGATGTTTTGTTAAGTCGTAAAAACCGTGCGAAGCAGAAAAGGGTCACTAGTTATTTTTAAATTGACGAAATCAACGTTTTACAATAACATCATCTGCCTAGCGTTTTCCCAACTATTTTGCGGTCGGCTTCCAGTCTAACGGGATGCAGCTGAATAACAGTATTTTAAATGGAGCGACTGCCGATCTGACCTCCACAACCCAGTTACTAATACGATATCCCTTGAAGACTGGTTGTCAGACGACCCGAAACGACTGTCATTTTGCAATAACATCAAATGTACTAAGGACTTAGGAGTGTTGTATTTTCGGTTCAAAAATTCACTAACATTAATGATACGGTAACGTCAATATTATTGGTGCAGGGCAAATGGTTTCGCCAGTACATTGGAAGGAGGAAGTACAAACAAAGTGGTACGTAGAAAGTGTACCCTGGCAGCTGGCCAGGGTGATGAGACAAACAAGAAGATCTACGGTAAGTCCCGGGCTGTTGTAATCTAGAGAAAGTTTGTTTTGCATAAGTGTTTGTATGTAAAGAATATAATCGAATGAATTACCTACCTACGTTGGCAAGGGAAGCTGATTTGATAACATAATATTACCGTCACTAAATAAATCAAATAAAAATCAACTTATATGAGCCTCATCCAAAAACAGTTTGCACTAAACTAGGTTTTAAAAAAAAATAAAAAATGCTGTTTGGCATGAAAAACTAGACAATAAAATGCCTTATAAAATTAAAAACAAATGTTATTTTTCTTTTGTCTTTCATGTCATCCCGACAATTTTTTTCAAGAATTTCAGCCAGTTCTTTTTTAATCATTCTTAAAAAGGTTTACAACTATACTTTTTAAATGGTGTACAGGTGGATTATGACAGTGATTGTTACGCACCCGCAATCCTGTCACCGAATAATATTGATTAGTAGTTCTTAACTTTACCTTACGCTATTAGAAGAGTATTCGTCAAAAGATATCTGTATCTGTTAGCCTTGTAGGCACCTATATCCCTAAACATAGATGATGTAACACTTCAAATAATAAAATCTCGCTCACGAATCCATAATTTCCCCGCAGTTTTCCCAAGACGTTAGCAACGGAAAATGTAAGGCAGTTGAAAGCGGGTGAGCGGTGATTTTTCAAACGAGCCGGGTTTCGAGGTGACTGCGTAATTACCCTACTTTTACAACGGAAGCAGACATTGTATTAATGTTGCCATATTGATAAGTCATTCCGGGACTAATGGATTTTGTTAAAAGACGTTGATAATTAAATTACAATGTCCATTGACATTTTTGTGACATAATATTATGACCTATGACGTCATCTTCATTTTCTTTTCCTTGTCCCAATTTATTTAGGGTCAGCACAACATGCCTTTTTCTTTCATACCTCTATATATTAGCCGTAACATCTTTCACACAGTCCAGCCATCGTTTCTTAGGTCTTCCCCTACTCTTATAGCCGTCCACATTCATCATGATCAATTTTGTGTAAACAATTCAGGCAATGGACAAGATACATAATGCTTTGATAAAATTACACTCACAAAGAAAACATACCTACTGTGTCCATTGACGCTTTAGTAGGACTACTAATAAAGTTTGTGCACACAAATCTGGCAATGGATAAACCTTTGACGGAATTACTCTCACTCAAATGAGTTTCTATTACAAAAGGAGAGATAAATGTTGAAAGGAGATAGGAGTATGTTCAAGGAGGAAAAACAGCCAACAGTTAGGAAACATTCATCTCCTTTCGTTATTCCGAAGAAATATAATACCAGCAGCGAATGTGTTAATGGCGTAAGTTCGTGTATTAAGAGAATTAATGGCTGTTTTATAATATTTACGCTTGTGGGATATAGTTTGGTATTTGTAAAAGAGAAATAATAGGATATTTTCAATGGAACTGGAGTTTGTTTCTTGTTATCTTTTCAAAGATCGGAAAGCCAATTCCCGTAATTAAAAACGTTCAAAATCTAGTTGCAATCTCATCTCTCTACACTCACACGCATACACACACTTACCTCTTCACCTTACTTTAACCCTTTCAAACAAATTAATATTTATATAAATAATATAAAAAATATATATATTCATATTCATAAAAATGTACCTATAGACACCAAACTGTACCATCATCCACGTCTGAACGCTGAGTCCCAAAATACAAGCGACAGCTTAGTTTGGGAACCAGTATCACCAACTCCTGAGATAAATGTACCTTTATATGTAGAAATTAATAATATTGTATATGTTTCTGGTATCAATAAAAGATTTTTTTTTTTTTTTTATCTCAGCGACAATCAATGACAAAAACTTGCCAAAAATGTAGGGATTTTGGAGGTATTTTTGATAAATTGAGACTGAGATCAACTGTTCTTAAAGGACCATGACCAAAAGTCGTACCAAAAACTCTAATGCATCAAGATCAAAATATTATAGTCATTATTTTCATAATTATTTACGACATTACGCGTCGGGGATTTGATTTTTGAACAGGTAATTTAATTTAAAGTAAAAATGTGTTGATTTTGTTGTATTCCCTTTACATGACGTTCCGTTTCAAATGATATGATTAATATAACCTTGAATTTTGAAAGTTCCATGATCACGTCTTTAAAAAAACATCACTCACTCAAAGTCACTTCAAATGCATTACAAAACCGACCTTCATTTTTAATCCATATCTCCCACCAAAAATCCTTAACGTCACTATAATTGACAGCTACAACTACAATAGCAACTATACTACTTACTAACAACTATTCAGCTGTAACTTCTGACAAGCCATACCAGCTGTAAGTAGGTACAGTCGCCAGCACATCAAGTTACCCCACTTTGACCTTGAACGCGTTATGAGCAACAACAGCGAGAATCGTGCGAAAGAGATGTATAGCTTTTTGTCTGTTCTTACTTGTAATATTTCGTGCTGCAGCGCGTACATGAGAGTGTGTGCGTGTGCGCGTCGTGGTGTACTTACTATGCGATAAGAAATGCGTAGCAGTTGGGTTGAATGAATACTTTTGACTTGAATCGAATCGAAATAATGGAATGGTAATAAAAACAGGCGGCCCGCGCAATGCCTCAAATACATACGAAAGCTATAATCAATTTGTTTTATTGAAATGATATCTTCTTAATCCTTCATTTTTACATATTATTATTTGTTTCTATTACCTATAAGTATTAAGTAGGTATTAGTATACTCATATTACCTACATTTAAACAGGTAGGTAGTTACGGTATACACCGTTACACAATTTTATTAATTATCATTAGGTAGGTATAACCCGATGTGAGAAAAACATTTTTTTTTTAATTTCAAGCAGGTTTAAATAACCTTTTGCGGGTTTTGTTACCTACTTACTGGCAGGCTGGCGGTCAATTATTTTCGTGCGTTCCTTGCTCTTCTATTCTAAGTATTTTTACGAAATTTAATGCTGAAAACCCATAACACAATTGCGTGAAATTTTGAAAAAAAAATATGGATTCTTACCCCGTCACGAACCTGTGTAAGGTTTAGCCAATTAATTATACCTATAAAGTCTCTTGTCCGCCGCCGGCCGTGTTTGAGATTAAGGTTACGTCCGCGACACAATCTTTTTACTAAAATAATAAGTTTGAACTTAGTAACGGAATTATCTATACCTACCGAAGTTTGCTTTTACATGCAAGTTCTAAGTAATAAGATACGATTTCGAAGATTATGAATTTTCAAATAAAATTCTAATCTATTATTATCGTTATTTCATCATCATCATCAGCCTATAGCAGTCCACTGCTAGACCTATGTCCAGCCGTGGACTATGCCGCCTCTCCTATTGCACGCCATTCAACTGGATTTTCGGAAAGAAAAGGCCATGGGTTCTCGTAGGAACCTATTTCTATGGGAACTCGGGCGGGGTCTTTTACAAAAAGGACAGTGACGTTTTCAACCGACTACAAAAAAGGAGGAGGTTCTCAATCAGACTGTATTTTTTTATGTTTGTTACCTCAAAACTCCGTTATTTATAAGCCGATTTGCAAAATTCTTTTTTATTTGTAAGGATATACTTTCAGGTTGGTCCCATAGAAATTTCATCAAAAACGGTTTAGTAGTTTGAATACTATTTGTTTACTGGTAAAAGTTACAACTTAAAAGTGAAAAATAAAAACTTTTTTGGTGGCGAACAACGAAAATGCGAAACAAGCGCTACCGACTTTCGAAATTAAAGTTATTTTTCACTTTGTAGTGTCTTTTTTGGAAGTCAGTTGTTTTTTTTTTCTCAAAAAAGTTTTTATTTTCACTTTTGAGTTGTAAATTTTACCAGTAAACAAATAGTAACCAAACTAAGTACTAAAAAGTTTTTTTGAGTAAATAAATGTGGCGTCGTCGGGGTCCCGTATAATAGATTCTATACGGCGCTAGCTCCCCCCTGCTTTCGGCGCCTTAGCTACACAACCGATCATCATGGAATTTTGCTTATCTACCTATCAGAAAAGGACATAGGAATAGGATAGGTTACTACGGGAACGCGTGTGAAAGCGCGAAAAAATCTCAAAATAAAATGCGGAATAAAATAATCTTAATCTTTTTATTTAATATACCTAATTGAAAACTAAAAAAAACAAATACCTACTCTAAAATTAAATATACTTACCTACAATAAAATTTATAAAACCAAACTATACAATAGATTAAAAATAAGTAGATAATATTTCTTTTTTACACGCTTTTATTTTTAGAAAGAAAGAAAATACGTTTATTTGCGGTAAACATGACGCGAAAAGGAACATAAACAAAAAAAAAACAATTATTAGTATTAGTTTTATTAATATTTGTAACAGATTAATTATACAGTTACATCTGTCACCAATGGTTGCCAAGCAAAATCAAATGCTGCCGCCAAACAAAAGTAAGCTTTTACCTAGATTAATATAATTGGACTGGGCTGTATAAGACCCGGTACCCACAGGCGGCACGGCACGACAATTTCATTGATATGTCACAGCCTGCTTTGGCATCCTTCGGGACGTTCTGGCATGCCGTGGCATCCCGAAATGTGAATGCTAACCATGATAAAATAAGATCCCAAATCATTTGCGCTAATCCCTTGTCGTGCCATGCCGCCAGTGGGTGACGGCCCTAACTTAAATTATAACCAACAATTAGTAGGTAATGGAAAAATGCTCAAGAACAAGAATATAACAATGGTGAATACCTTTATTTTGATAAATAAAATAATTACAATATTAAAATACAACTTATGGATTGTAAAACTGTGCTACTATTTAATGTGAAAGTTTCTGAGAATGGATGGCTGAATACATAGGATAGGTTCGTACGGAAACCCGGGTGATTGAAGTGCATTATTTACTAGTGCCGTATCATGTAATGGTAAGTTTAGGCTACGACAATATACGCCGTGCACAGTGTCTCTCTGTGTGAACACTTATAAACTCAACGAATACCTACACCTTGCGACACCGAGTGTCTAAGTGTTCAGACACGGTGTCAGACATTGAGTGTACTGCCTATAGTGTTGTAGACTAAACTAAGTTCGATCGGGTCTTATTAGCGCGAAGAATATGACATGACCTAAAAGAGCCCAAACTTGACCTCAGAAATACGCAAGATCGGCCTTTCAGTTGTTATGAAATATAACTACTTACATGGGAGCGTAAATCGTTGCCAAACCAATATGTTATTATTAAATGATAAATAAAAAGTTACTTACATAAATTAAACTCTAATAACTATAGATACCTACTGTAAAATTGTAATAACATAACAATACAAATATAAGCAGATATAGGTATTTATTCAGGCCATGGCAGGCGGATGACGTCATCCTGTGCCGCGAACCACGCCTGCACCACCCTGCAGGTGTGCACGCGGCAGTTGTCTTCCGGCTTCCCCAAAGCGGGCTGTGTCCATTGAAATCTAAAACAAAGAAAATTTTGTCAATTTAATACTTACATAGGATTCCTTAGTATGACAAATAGTACGGGCCAATTTAACTATTATCTGCATTCGCGATTTATTTGCAGATAATGTAAACAAATATGAGTTTATGGAAAAATAACTTTAATTCCTACATCATAAAGTTTAGTTTACGTTAGAACTTCAAACATTTTTATAACTGCTAGTCTAGTAGCGCCAATCACTCTGAATTCAACCTAATTCCCATTGGAATAAAATCGATATTTGTTTAACTTGAAATATCATCAATTTGAAGCATTAGTTGAATAGACTTTAAATGAGTACGGGACGGCTAAAAAATCTTCAAAATATAAAGATAAACAAATTTGTCGAATTGAGAACTTCCACCCTTGTTGAGGTAGATTGTAAAGAACTGAAGATTTATCTAATACATCATCTGCCTAGCCTTTTCCCAACTATGTTGGGGTCGGCTTCCAGTCTAACCGGATGCAGCTGAATACCAGTATTTTACATGGAGCGACTGCCTATCTGACCTCCACAACCCAGTTACTGGGTAATACGATACCCCTTGGTAAGACTGGTTGTCAGACTTTCGGGCTTCTGACTACCCGTAACGACTGTCAAGGATCCCCGAATGACAGCCGGGACCAACGGCTTAACGTGCTTTCGGAGGCACGGAGGGGTCTCGGTATGTAAAGATGGTCACCCATCCACAGACCAACCGCGGCAAGCGTAGCTTAACCTGACCGATCGACCTGTGCGGCCGTTATTATTTAGCCACGGGACCTGTGCGGCTGTTATTATTTAGTCACGGAAGATTTATCTAATACATAGTAGGTAATAATGTGAGCGCCGAGCGCCCTTCCAACTACCTACCTACATTTCTATTAGGTAGTAGGTAGGTATCATTTATTTTAATCAATTTTGTTATTCACTTTTTAAGAAAACCATATTTTATGAGTGATGAATAAGTTGAGGTGATATTTATGATTACAAGCTACACATGGACTTACGCTGTACGAAGTTGATGTTATTCGTGTGGTCAGAAAAGGATCGGCAGAGTGTGCGGCGTCTGCCGCCCGGTTGGCGGCGATGGGCTCTGATGGTTCCTCTTTCTTCCCACCGCCAGCCAGAGAGAAGCCAGAAGTAAACAGATTTTTTCTGGAACGAAACAAATAGCTATAGTGTATTTGCCCATAATTACTCAATTACTATGCAAAGATGTATTAATACTTATAATTCCCTACAATAATAGCTTACATAAAGTGATTAAGTTATTTATTTACACACTAACATCGCTACCATTACAGGGTTACACCCAATGCGATAGCGTGGTAACTAGATTCTAACTAAGCAGGGGCTGCAGTCTAGTCTCGACATTCATAGCGATCGCTTTACGACCGAATTCGGTCGCCAAGCCCTGTCACTCCATACATTACACCTGTCAATCCGGGACTTAGCGAGTTGCGACCGAATTTGGTCGTAAAGAGATCGATATGATGGTATTTTAAAATTATTTTAAAATTATTAGTAATTAAGTAAAATTAAGGTGTAATTTTATGTGTAAACGTAATTTAATTGCATAAATACTCAGGATTATTGTTTTCCTGTTAATAGAAAGAGTGTTTGTTACACACCGGTACCGGTAACCTAAAACCAACAGCTGACGTTCGTACTGCGGAATAAAACGGGGAGTATTTGTTTACTTTTACTTTATAATAGCACACAATCGTTATTGTAACTCTGTTACATATATCCTCGTGACCTCTTAGCATAAATAGTTCGCTGATTTAGACCTCTGCATTAGGTCTAGATCGCATTGTTTACATCATAGAAAACGAAACTTAGCAAAGATTTTGTTATTCTCATTGTGATCCTTAAGATAATACACAAGAATAAAAAGGTTCATGATCTTTATTTTTGCATTGCCGTTATACCTACTGTAATATTTAAACAAAAAATAACTTTAAAATCTAGGCAACCTACCCACATAAAGAAAAGTAAAATTCGTAAGGCAATAAAATCATCCAAATTTGATAATATTACCTTACTGAATTGGCTTGAGCTGTTTTCAACCCCAACCTAATTTCTTCTCTGAACTACGCTAACATCTTTCATTTTCCCTTTCATTTCCAACTTTATTTTATTTGTTTCCTACTTTTTCTCACCGTTTCTCTATTCTACTTTCAGTAACTAATCCTGAAACCATGCCTGTGATGACCCGTAAGGCTACTGCTCAGGAGATGGACCTTAAATTGAGAACGGCCCTCCAAAAACTTGAAGCAAAGAAACTCCAATATGACCAATTGCTACTGGAGAATGACGAAAGTGAGGAGCAGTTCAAGAAAATTGTTGACAAATATCAAGCCTTAAACGGGAGCTAGTAGACCTACATCAACAATATCTGAATGTTGTTGATGAACGCTACCAATTGAAGGTGGTCACGGATGGTTTCAACAACTGTAGTCTTTTGTATGAGGAGGCTTTAAGCAAAGTTAGGGACCTAGAAGATGAATTATTTCATGCTAATAGTCGCATTAAAAAAAAAAAAAACCATTTATATAATGAATTGTTAAATAGTAATTGTAACCCTCATTCCATAACAACTATTGACCTTACTCAAGATTCCTTGCTGAAACAGAATTATAATTATAGTTATAAAGTTAGTCCTAGCAAAATGAAAAAATATGCAAGAATGAATAGAATAATTAAAAAATGTAATCAATTTAGGAAACAACAGAAGCACTTTTCCAAAAATATTCCACTGAGGAAAGAACGTGTTGATCTAATAAATAAATTAAACAATCAGCAAATTAAATTAGAAGACAGCAGAAAAATCTATGAAATTGATACACAGCGCTTACAGTCTGACATACAGGTACTTGAGGGCACACTTAGTTCCCTTTACATTAAATACGTGGGTTCTCAGAACCAAATTAAAGAACATATTCTTGCTGCTAGTGAGTTAGTTATGTGTCAGTGTACTTGTCAGGTTTTAAACCCTGTTGTTGTCCAGCCTGAGGCAACGGAGGACCCGTCCCAGACTGAGAGTTTGTCTCAAGACTGTAACCTTAACCAAGACGTACCTAATATAGTACAAGATCTATCTCAAGTAGTACAGCTTGAGACTGGTATTTGTCCATCTTTCAGTAGTCATGATTCAGTTATGTTCTCAGATTGTATAGGAAGAGGTTTAGGTAAATTAATTAGTGACAACCTGAGTTATTCTACTCAAAATTATTGTATGCCAGGGTCAACCTACAAACAAATAATGACATCAGTAACAGGAAATATATTTAATCCTAAAACCAACATTACTGTATTTGTAGGTAACAGTTCTAATGTCAAAAAATATTAAATCACTGACTGTGTAACTGAGTTGTTAAAGTTAAATTGTAGAAAAGTAATATTGTGTGCTTTCCCATATTTTAAGAAATTGACAACTAGACAGAACAATTATATTCATATGCTTAATAAGCATATGCACTTTTTAACTAGTCATTACAGTGACAAGCTTGTATATTTTGACACCAACAGTTTTGTGGAATCTTTAAAGTCGACTAGGGATACTGTGTATCTGCCTGTTAGCTTTAGACACATAATAGCAAGGCTATTAGCTTTTTACATAAACTCAGACATAAGTAGTGTGTCGAAGTCTTGTATTATTAACACCAAAACAGTTAGTAATAATACTAATAGTAAGGTGGCTGACCTAAATAAGTGTAGCTCAAATGCTATAAATATTTATACAAATTGTACGAAGTAGGTTCCATTTCCCTTAAGCACTATGAGCTCACTGCCTGGTGATAACATTGAAGTCTTGGGATTATAATCATTTAAACTAGTTTGTAAGACAACAGAAGGTACCAGTAATAATATTCTTATACCTAACAACAACAAGGTATCTTCTTGCTATAAATTAAGTAAATATCAAAAAGGAGATCAGCAGAATGCCTTGACACTATTTCATCAAAATATTCAAGGTATGTCTTCCAAATTATTAGAAATTCAAATGTTTTTGGAAAAAACAAAGTTTGACATTGTTAGTTGTACTGAACATTGGTTAGAGGATTACCAAATGCTAATTAATTATGAGAACTATAGTGTGGGCAGTTGTTTTAATCGTAAATCTATGCTGCGTGGAGGTTCTTTAATCTTGATTAAAAATTGTTTAAAATCCAAACAACGAAATGACATAGTGGGTTTATCGATTGAACATTGCATCGAACTGTCCTGTGTTGAGCTTGTTAAGCATGTTGTAGTGTGCGTTTACAGACCCCCTAATTATCAGAACTTTTCGTTATTTGAGTCAATAATGGAAGATGTCCTAGCGAAACTTGATGTCGAGACTGCAGCCCCTGGGCCCGCTGGGCACGAGAACACATTTGACCCAGCAATGTTTCAACGGACAAAAAGAAAGTGCGTAATTGCTTAGATATTTACTTTAAAATCCAATCACTACCTACTGAATTAACTTTTGTTTAGAATGTTTCATGACTAAATGGAATCAAAAACAATAGTTCATCGAATTCTCTTTACATAAGTATAACTCTGAATTTACGCTTTACGCTTGGAACAGCGCGTAGCGTTAACTATATTTCGAAAATTCTGTAGAAAAACACCATTGACACATGTTTTCAATAATAGCCTTTCTATAATTTAATTCAAAAATTATGATTACAAAAAATATTACTCACCGTCACCGTTATGCCCGTCTGCCGACAAATATCTATCACCCGGCATCCACTCACTCAATCGAAGCACTATGATGCGCCCTCTTTGAATTTGCGTCAACTGAGGTGCCACAATATTATATTTATAAAATGTTTTAAGAAATTTCACAGCACAGCACACAGGATTCTAAATCACAGAACATAAATACCCTAACGAACGGGTTTCAAATACGTACGCATAGTTATGGATCAAGCGCAACTGACGTAAACGAACGATGTGACTTTCGTATTCGTTTAATTTCGTAAAGGATCGGGAGAACTCGGAAGCAGCGGCGGGCGCGCAGGGGCGAGTGGGTGTGGCTTATTCCTAATGGGGCATGTTACATTGTCAATAATATCACGATACCGTGGTAATATTGATGGTATAATAGGCCGTATCACGGTATCGTGCTCAATAATTGCGATATCGCGATATTAGTATCGTGATAATATTGACAAATGTGACATTCCCCAGTGAAACATGATGATTGGCTCCCAATTATTAGTATGTGCAACCATTGGGCAATTTTAAAAACGTTGAAAACTCCACCAATCATGCCGAGGATACTTTCTTTCTAACACTCCACGGCGCGTCGTAGTTATATTTATGTATAGAGTTTACGTTGATGTGCTGGCGTCTGTACAAAGAACAAAGTAAGTACCGACCTACATAACATGTTCCAAATTACGAAAACATTGTGCAAACTGCAAACAGTTCTGATCAGCAAAACTAATGCTTTCAAATGAAATAGACCAGCACTATAAAGTGGTGCATGTTAACGATATAAATAAGTGGACGGTGGGCCATCGAGAACTTGTGAACTGCCGAGCAAATGTATATATGTATACTGGTTTAGACAGTTTTAGAACTTTGCCAAAGTGTGTTGAGAGTGTTCCTACACGGGTTTTAGTCTGTTTAACGTGCTGGTAGCCTGGTATACCGAATTCAGGATCATTTTACAAGCTTACGGTAATTTATGAACATAACATAGCACCACACCTGTAATCCCCGAGGGTTTTAAAGCAGAAGTGTACTCACAAATACACCCACATTTCGCAAGTTACAATTAGCAGTTAGCAATTTATGAATATAATAATTGTTCCCACTACTGGGGCACAGGCCACCTCTCTGTAAGAGTGATTGGGCCATAATCCACCACGTGGGCCCAGTGCGGGTTTTTGGATAATTTATGAATGTTTGTAAAAAAAAAACTGGCACATTAAACATTGACAAATAATTATATTTTCTTAGACTAAAATGAAATAATATAATATTTTGAAATAAAAAATATTAGCGTTTAAAAGCGAAAACTTCTATATTTAGTACGACGTTTAATAAACATGAAAACATTGTAATAATACCTCAGTTCCAGGAAACACGATGCTTTTAGAAGATGATTTCTTTTACAAAAATATTCCTTTCAGTATTTTCACGTGGATGAGCAAGCTTGAGAAAAAACGACACTAAAATAATTTCTTTGAAGTGTATTCATACGTTTCAATCACCGAAATACAAATGTATTTTCATTTGTGAATGAAAGCTTTTTATTACTTCTCACTAAACAAATATAAATGTGTGAAAATGAACATGATGAATCATGATTGTTATTTTAATATTTGTCTAGCACGACTCCGCATACCTAGGCCATTACTCTTATAAAATTAGGAAGTTAATGGATGGTGAGGATTCAAGCAACAAAACATTGTAACTGAAGAATCTGTTTCACATATTCTGAACACTGAGGTTATAACGTAACTGCACACTAACAGTAGCAATGACTTTCATTTTGACAGTTCAGCAACATTCATTACGTTATTTACGTCGCTGAGCAGACACATTTTTCGAACATAAGAAGCAATGGATTAGCAATATCCTTCAAAATTATTCAGATATGTGATTGATAATGTGTAACGCAAGGGTGCAGGGTAACTCCAATACCTAAGTCTTAAAAAATTACTCCAACCATAGGCTAGTAACTCCATCAAACAAGTACTTACAGGAATCTTTTGGAACTAACACCGCCGTCCGCCATGTTGTTTTTTCAATACATTTCGCAAAACAATTGCACAAATGTTGACCAACAGCGCCCCTGTCAACGTCATAAAGATCCATAAAGCATTGTTCATCTGATTCTATACTTATAAATAATAAATCTGTTCTAATAATAAAGCTAAAGAGTTTGTTTGTTTGAACGCGCTAATCTCTGGAACTACCAGTCAGATTTGAAAAAATATTTTTGCATTTGATAGCCAAATTTTTGAGGAAGACCATAGGCTTAATAACTTCACCCTTACGAGCCGAGCAACAAGAAAAAAGTTCGGAAAGAATTCTAAGCGGAAGCAAAGTACAGACGCCAGCAGGTCAAGCTACCCGAAACTGTCAAATTTTCCCAATCAACCTTGAACCTTATTGCTTGAGCGATAAAGTTGAAAATCTAATAAAGAAATTTGACAAATTGTAGTAGCTTGATGTGCTGGCGTCTGCCTAATGGTGCGGGAAGGCGATGCGATGCGACGTTAGTAAGAAGTTAGTAGAGACACAACCAAACTCTTCATACCACACAATATAAAAAGGTTGCACCATCGACACGTGCAACTTTTCCCGTGCAAGTCATTAATAAGTTGCAAGGAGGCGAACTGATTACCAATGCAGCTCGCTCCGCAGTGAGCTCACCACATCGCTATCACGGTAACAGGGCCAAGGGAAGATGCGTTAGGACAGACACCTGCACAATAAGGACGTGTGTTTTTAGCACATGTATGTGTAATGCGCCATTAATATAATAATATCCCTGGACATTTCACACAGCGCCATCTAGTCCCAAGCTAAGCAACCTAATGCTTGTGTTATGGTAACAAGATGGCTGATAAACTACTCAATCACCAACAACACCATCATCAACTCAATTGAGGGTTACAGGACTTAACACATGGCACAAATTGGCAGCAGAGTTTTTTTTATTGACATATTTCGGGAAATTCACTGCTTATTTTGATGATGAAATGTTATGTTATTGTAAAGTCAGGGAAGTTAGGTCTTAAGAAAATTGATTACCAACTTGTCAGTATATTTAAATCACAACTGTCATTTCTGACACTTGTCAGTTTTGACAGTTCTATAAAATGCCTGTAACACGGCAAATTGACGTAGGGTGTCCATTTGCTAAATAATTAATTTCCCTGACCCTTGCAAATGCATTAGTTAGTATAACTTGTACTTGTACAGTCACGAACACCAATATGTCAACACTTGCCAACTTTCAATTGCGATTTTTTCGCTTTTCTTTTCGATGTTTGTTGAAATACGACACATAACATAAACCTATGGGTTCAAAAATGCTATGTTCGTACCAACATAAAATTTCATTAAAAAATAAAGGTATAAATCGCTTTTGAATAAAGCCGAGTGTATACATACTTTTGCTCGTGACTGTACCTAACTGTAGATAGATTAACCGTAGTTTTGCGAAAAGCTCTTTTACTTGCACACAATTTATATTTTAGTTTATCATCTGTTCCAGTCTGGTCCTTCGGGAAATTAGCAAAGATTATTTCCACAGTGTAGTTATTAAGAACTAGTAGAAGCTTTTCCTTTAATAAAAGTCACAGTTTGAAAATGCCAGTATTGTTTTTACTTGAGTACCACTTTTCTCTTTGATTGTTCTCTTAAGATTTTCAACAACTTTACACAATTTCTGAACCTTAGCTAAACTTAAAGTTTATCTAAGTCCTGAATTAAGAAGTTCAAGTTAACAATTTGTCAAACTCTACTTTAGCATTACTGGTGATCCCTTCAACGGTGCCCCCGAAATTCAAAACTTAATTTGCATATTAAAGTTTGAATTTCGCGTAGAATTAGTCAAGTTCTAACTTAAAAATTTTTAATCAGAAATCGGGTATTATATATAGGTAATGTGCGCTTATATAATTCCTAACGTGATGATATTATCGTGGACGTCCACGTCGACGTCACAATATCACGATAAAAAGGGAAGTAAACTGTATAGATATATGTCCACTCAATTTGTATGGTTCTTTCCTCAAAAGTCCATTTCAGACAGCAATCTCATGAAGATTACACATGATCTGACCAAGATTATATGGATTTTAAAAGAGACTAAGTGACCTCTGAGTTTGTTTCGGCCTTTCTTCTTAGAATAGTCAGATAGGAAACGCCGACCTCATCTAGTTAAGTACATATATGATTGACGTATAAAAGTGTTTGTACAAACCTTACAGAAATTAAACCATTTATCATTATCATTTATACGAAGACGCTTTTCAATTACCGTCGTAACGTAATTGAAAAGCGTCTTGCATGCACGTGCACATATTTCCACATATATTTTATGGACGTGAACGTGAACGACCACGATAATATCGTCGCGAAGAAACGAAAAAAGTGCACAATCTCTATCGTTTAAGTACACGATAACTAATAGTTCGTAGCATGTCTACAACATGTCGTCGTTAACTACATGTCCCACAGAATCTGTAAAAGTGCTCTCAGATATTAGATCGTCCATCATCGTTATCGTCCTGACACATTTCATAAGTTCTGGTTCTGCGGTACTAACCCGATACGTTGCGATCGTCTTATAAAATGGTACTTTTAAATTGATATGATTAGACACTAGATAATATTTAGTAATTCCATACAAAAAATTAAGTGCCGATTTATTCTGTAAAAATCACCAATTTTAGATGAAGTGAGCTGTCATTTCAACTGATGTTAGAGATAGACACTATTGACAGGTCACTTCAAGTTCACTTCACCTCAGTTAGAATTGATGAGCTGAAAGTTATTTAATTTTGCTGAGCCATGGAACAAAATCAATAATTAAAGCTTCAGATATAAGCATCACTTATGTATGTATTTTTCTGTTCCTTTCTTCTTATCTGTTCAATTGTGTGCATAAATGATGAAATAAATAAATTATTCAAAAGGAAATATAAGTTTGTAGGTGATCATATACCAACAAATTCTGAAAATGGGGAAATTCTAATTCTATTAAACTCAAACTCAAATCATTTATTTCAAACTAGCGGACCCGGCAGACGTCGTCCTGCCCGAAAAAGCAACGCCACCTACCGGGTCCAATTGTGTATACCTACAAACCTTGTCTTGACAATCATCATCTGCCTAGCCTTTTCCCAACTATGTTGGGGTCGGCTTCCAGTCTAACCGGATGCAGCTGAATACCAGTATTTTACATGGAGCGACTGCCTATCTGACCTCCACAACCCAGTTACTGGGTAATACGATACCCCTTGGTGAGACTGGTTGTCAGACTTTCGGGCTTCTGACTACCCGTAACGACTGTCAAAGATCCACGAATGACAGCCGGGACCAACGGCTTAACGTGCTTTCCGAGGCACGGAGGGGTCTCGGTATGTAAAGATGGTCACCCATCCACAGACCAACCGTGGCAAGCGTAGCTTAACCTGACCGATCGACCTGTGCGGCTGTTATTATTTAGCCACGGGCCCCTCCTTGTCTTGACCTTGTCTTGACAATAACAAACACAAAAAAAAAGATCTATCCAATTTGGTGCAGTCGATCGGAAATTATGCTCGTACATACATTTCGGTGATTCATTTTTATTTATATATATAGATAGACCAATTACAGGCACTTTTGAATTGTCAAATTGTCGGTCAGTCAGAAAGATGAAGCTAGTTGCCCATTCCAAAGCGTATGTAGGTGCCTATGGAGAAGAATGGGCAAGAAACTCCAAGGACAATTATTATTTCTACTGATTCATAGAAGAAAATCATTAATTAATTCAGAAGGAAAAGTAAGCTTGTAACCTTCTAAGCATATACATAGTTTCTGCCTACCGTCATTGAAAAGGCATTTACTACAGATTTAATTAAAACTTATTCAAAAGTGGCAGTTGAACACAGCTGTTAAGAACCAGCCCAGCTGTTGCATCCATTCTATTATTACGAGCAGAAAGTTCACAAATAACAATAATATATATAATTATTAACTCGCTATTATTGTTGACGTCGCCTTATCGGCAAGTCTACTCCTCCTGCAGACGGTCAATAGCTCTGCTTGCCCCAGTTTGTATTTATATCGTATCTTTATGACTGTAGACTTCGTGGGATAGGCAAAAGTCTCGTTGTATTGTTTAACTTCGCAGTTCACGGTTGTTTTAAAGATACCACTTCAGAGATCAGCACTTTAGCTGATACAAATCTCCTGACATAGGTATTTGTATAGCCTGAGACCTAGAGAAGGACATAGGCTACTTTTCATCCCGGATTTGAATAAAAAAAATGATGAAATACAAAGCAGTTAAAGTCGCGTGATACAGCTAGCAAATGGCATTAATATGTCGTAAAGGCGCTGTGTAATATATCCGGCAAGTGTCAGTCGTTCTCATTTCATTCCACGGTTTCCTGAAAGCTGTTACGTTATCTAATATACTTACTTACACTTACGAGTAAAAATACAAGGTCAAATATATTGTTATTATAACTAGTGTTTTTAAACGAACACTTTTTTGTAAACATTGAGGTTCCTTCACATTGACAGTGACATTTCTTTGTTTACAAACAAAGCGAAGATTTTAATATTATGTACACAAGGACGGTAGAAATGTAATACAAATAAATTGAATCGCGAACTTCGCAAATTGTTTTTTAAGCGTGTTATCAAAGAGATAGAAGATATATTATTCACATATAGCGCAGTTTTCCTTTCTGGAGATATCTACTTCGTTAAAAAGGAACAATATCAGCTGAGCCTGAGCTGTATCTTCTGTAGTCTTTTATTTTGACAAAGATTAGGTTATTTCGCAAGAGATGAGCGTTTTTATAATTTGTAACGTTACGATATTATCATGGACGTCCACGGCATCACAATAACACGGGGAAGTAAAATGTATGGAAATATATTATGAAGACGCTTTTAAATGTCTATCCACGATTCCACGATAACGTTACAACGTGCATGTATTACCATACATTACATTACACCCTGTCGTGGACAGCCACAATACTAGCGTCACTTTATAAATGTTAAAGAAAATAAAAGCTGTTAAGAACAATCGTATGTACAGACGCCAGCAGGTCAAGCTATATACCTGAAACTGTAAAATTTTCCCAATCAACCTTGAACCTAATCCTTTAGCGATAAAGTTGAGAATCTATTAAATAAATTTTACAGATTGTAGTAGCTTGATGTACTGACGTCTGTAACCAACATACGATTGTTTAGCAACAGCTTTTCTCTCAATTCTGATTTGTTTTCTCGTAAACGAATCACGATCTATTTACGCACAGTCACGTCCAACCATCCAACGTAGATCCCTAATAAAATAATAAATCGCTAAATAAAAACGAGTTGGCATTTAAAAGTGGGTGCATCTCGTGAGTTTATCACTCTCGGGGAAACGCGGGGAAACTCTCAGCTTTATAAATAAACGTAAACTTTCTCATTCACAACGTTATTTCGGGCACACGTAACGCTAATGCACGTAATAGACGCCCACTGCTCGTGAGGCCGATATCTTAGTGCGAGAGCCAAGATCAGCATTGACATCTTGTTGATGTTTTGACATATTGGAAGATGAAAACGTATTTTATAGTTTTCTTTTATAAGAGAGGAAGTTTGTATCGGATCGTCTTATTTAAAAAATATATTGCTTTGTTTTTCGAAATACCTACACATTTTCAGATTTTCATCTGCGATTTATTGACCTTATTTAGCATAACTTAAATCATAAAAAAAATGTATTCGTTCAATAACTGACGAACTACGGACAGCATCCGTTGGGATATTTTACTCAAGAATACCTTATAATATAACTAAGGTATAATAGATATCCTATCCGAATATAAGAAATCCTTAGGATTCTTGAAAATTCATCGCCTGAAGAGATTAAATAATAATAATAATAATCTTTTATTCATGAATATGAAATAGAATGAAATAGAGTGAAATAGAGTTGCAAGTTGGTATGCAAGATTGTAATTTATGCCAATGTGAACTCCCATCGTGCACAAGGCTTGTTATTAATAAAAGTACACAATTACAAGATTAAGTAGGTATGTAGGTACAATAACAACGTTAACTACATAATCCATTAAGTACGACAGTCCAGATTCCGGTTGTAATAGGTACTATAAGTCTCCTTCATTTCGGTAATGCTGTCTTTTGTCCGAGTCACGACATTTTCTTCTTTTTTTCTTTGATGTCCATGGAAAGAATTTCATTGAGAGACACATTCATTTAAACAGGGCCCTAAGAGAGCGGACGAACTCGTGGGATTATGAAATTTAAAACAACAAAGCTTCCTCAGCAAATACAGATAGGTAAATTATGATCGATGATAATTATAATCATGCCTATCCATTTATCAAACAAACTGAGTGTGTTATTATTTGCAAATAGGTTTTGGTCCGACTCAACTACAAATAATTATTTAACAATATTTACAGTACAGTTTAGGTTCAAATAAGCGGAAAATTAAGCAAGCAAGATCGTTGCGCACCAAAAAAACATTACACAAGCGCCTGATTTTCATACATCATCTGTATAGCCTTTTCCCAATGTTGGGGTCCAGTCTAACCGGATGCAGCTGAATACCAGTATTTTACATGGAGCGACTGCCTATCGGCCCTCCAGAACCCAGTTACTGGATAGTACGTTACCCCTTGGTAAGACTGGTTGTCAGACTTTCGTGCTTCTGACTACCCGTAACGGCTGTCAAAGATCCACGAATGACAGCCGGGACCAACCGATTAACGTGCTTTCCGAGGTACGGAGGGGTCTCCTGATTTTTATATGAAAATTTAAAATAAATTTAGATATTCATTCAAGACAAAGCTTCCTTTAAAAATAGTCCTGCATGACTAAATTACAAACAGAAGGATCTAGAAGCAAGCTTATATGTCCAAGTATGATCAGTACTCTAATTGCGAAACACACTTTCAATTACAATCTGAATCATTTTGAAGGATATTGCTCATCCATTGGTTTATATGTTCGAAAAATTTGTCTGCTCAACAACGTAAATAACGCAATGAATGTTGTTGAACTGTCAAAATTAAAGCCTTTGCTACTGTTAGTGTAGTACGCCATTACCCCGCAGGTTTGCTACTAAAACTAATAGAAGAAAATACAAATCTTCAGTCATTTTACTGGCCAGTCGCCGTTTTCGAGGCCGCGCCTTCATAGACATCAGCGAGTCATTTGACGAGTGTCATTACCGTTCTGCAGCAATTTCTGAGAGCCAATACGAAAGGTTTCTTGTCACACAATCGAGTTGCGCGACACTGCCGACACTCTTGACACTCTTGAAACAACGCCAGATTGCATTGACAGTTGTTAATGAATCGCTACGACATGACACAGAAAATCGGATTTTGTTGAAAAACCTTTTGTAAACGACTGCGCTTCCCGAATAGAATGGCCGTTTCACATAATTAGTTCAATCTTCCTAGCTTTTGGACAATTGGATCATTTAAAAAAATAGCTATTGTCCGTTTTAATTCTACTACCTACTAAGTTCTGCCCGCGACTTTGTCTGCGTATAATTTCTTGTTCCCCCAACCCACCACGTCGCATCGCATCGTCCGCCCGCGCTATTACCTACTTCGTTCTCGCTAAGCGCTCTTCCTGACTTTCTGTTCATTTTGCTCAGCTCCTAAGAGTCATAGCGTGATAAAATTGCAAAAATATAAAAAAAAAGAAATTGCAACAATATATTTTTTTATCCGACTGTTAGTTACAGAGATTAGCGCGCTTTAACAAACAAACAAGCTCTTCGGCTTTATTATTAGTATTATACATATTTATTTATTTATATATACTTTATTGTACACCACAAAAATACATAACATATAAAATACATCAAACAATACAAAATATACAATGGGCGGCCTTATCGCTTTCTGCGACCTCTTCCAGGCAACCTTGGAATGGACAATGATTTTCCTGGACATAAAATGGAGCTGTGTGGCTAGTGTGTATTATACAAAGTCAAGAACGTCAATTAAAACTAATGTCTTGATAATCAATACAACAATTATCTACAATGACAATCATTCCAGAGTTTGACAATATAATCCCTTGACTATAATCACATTAAATCTCATAATAATTGGCTCACATTATTGCAGAAGGAAACCGATTAATCTAACGCTTCGTATTAATTACGAGGAATACGTAGATACGATAACTATACACTTCAGAGTATAATCGAAGTTTCTCCTTCACATAGCCATACATAGGTTTCTGCGAGATAAGTTTCCGATACAAACTTTAGATCGAGACGCGTCATGTATGTTGTTGCAACGAACTAATGATAACATTGAAATTGAACACTTTATATTAAATTTGCAGTCAATTTCTAACACACTAACATTAGGAATGGCTTTCACGATATTTTTGACGATTCAACAACATCCGTTGCGTTATTTATGTTGTTGAACAAACACATTTTTCGAAAGTATGAAGCAATGGATTAGCAATATCCTTTAAAATGGTTCAGATTGTGATTGATAGAGTAATATATATTAAAATATTAAAAGCCTGTGATGTCCTACAGGGCAAAGGCCTCCCTACTCTCTTTCCACTCCCCTCTGTTTAAAGCTGTTAAGGACCAGTTCCTGTTGAAGGAGTCCAGCTCATCCCGCCATCTCCGTCTGGGCTTGCCGCGATGTCGCTTTCCATTAAGAGAGACCATTGGGTCGTAAGTTTGGCCTATTTGTCGTCTGACATGCGGCAGATGTGTCCAGCCCAATTCCATTTTAGCGTGGCAGCTTTCCAAGTGATAGAGTAAGTACTACAAAATTGTTATTTTTCGGCCAGTAAGCAGCATTGATAGCAATGCTTCTTACTGGCCGAAAAATAACAATTTTTCTGCTTGCAAACGCATGAAGTTTGCATGCGTTTGCAAACTCCTTGACTTGGAGGTACTTGGGTTGTTGGTTCCATAGGCAGCAATAACCACTTGCAGTCATGGTTAGTAAGCCTATTGACTAAAGCTACGGTTTCCTTGTAGAGCGGTTCCGTCATATTATGGGCAGTCATGAAAATCTGTGATTTTCACCACTACATTTTAAGGTGTCAAAAATGCTCTGCATCTGGACAGCCGTATTGTGTGACCGTTCACCCATTTCTTAAGATACCAAAGCTTAACTAAAGTTAGTCCTATTTGATTTTAAAACTGCAATTTTCATTCCTATAGGGTCATTAAAAACGCTTTAAAATGTCTTGTCGTACATTGTAGAGTACTTCAAATTCGACACGATATAATGTTGATAAATCATGTAAGTTTAAATATTTACCTACGTCCAATAGATATGATTTGTTGTAATAAGTATATCAATACATTATCCACACAGTCGGTGCATATTATTATTTTTATTTACTTAGTATAAGTATCATATTTATTCATTTTGATATTAAATGGCATCCCTTTAAGTTCACCTAAATATTATCTTAACGTATTTTAGTAAAACTTTGAATTTCAAGACCGTTAAAGTCCCTGTCATTCGTCGCTGGTGTGAGTCCCTTTCGAAAACTTTATAAGGTTGGGATCATCTTGGGTCCTTCGGTACCTACTGACGTCTAAGATTCAACTCAATAAGGACCAAAATTTTCAATGTAAATTAACCATTACTACCTATCATCATCATCACCAATCATTGGCAGCCTTGTTCCACCCACTGCTATGTATAGGCATCGTCCCTTTTATGCCATGCTTCCCTGGTCTGTGCGAGTTTCATCCAGGTCTTCCCCACGACCTTCTGTAGGTCACACACACACACACACTGAACACACAACACTGCTGTATCGGGCTTTTGTATTGTCCAAAGCCGTGCTATTCTGTAAAAAATACCGCCGTGAAAACTTAGGTGAAGTGAGCTTGAAGTGAGCTGCCAATCCCTAGCTATCCCTAGCGTTAGTTGGAATGACAGCTCACTTCACCTTAGTTTTCACGGTGATATTTTTACAGAATAGCACGGCTGCCGTGCTATTCTGCATTTTTGAAATCCTGTGCGTCAATCGTCATATCATAACTTTATGATTATTACGTCTCTATGATCATAATTAAAAAGGTATAGTTTGTAATTAACTGCTGGCATATTCATGAGGCTTGTTTGACGCAAACAAATAAATTAACAATACCATAAACTAGTTGGAGACATAGATAATTGTATAGAAGGCGTAATTTGTTACAATAAAACAGGCAATTATCTAGGACTTCCATGTTTATGGTTCACGGTGGCCAACATAACATGAACTTGTGTCAACATGGCGTTGCTTGCGTAGGTAAATAACAATACATTTAAAGAAAAAATAGGTTTGTAAGGGCTTTTTTTGAATCATCTGATAACTAAATCCGTTTAGTAGTTTTAAACTATCGTTTATAACCAGGATTAACACATAGGATACTTTTTATCCCGATATTCCTTCGGTATCGAAGCTTATGCGGGTGAAACCGCGGGGCGCTGCTAGTAGAAAATAAAGTAATATAAAAATAAACAACTTTTAGAATCCACTTCAGTTCCTCATTTTCCCGCATGCCAAGACAGATTGGACATATCCTTTACGTAAATTAATACAAAATGTAATACTAGTGTGGCCAGTTGATATAACATACGAGTATGTAATAGAATCTAATAAATATTCAAAGAACACAATTTGCTGCCGATGTCTGATTGATATCATCCTCAGCGCGACGCACAAGTAATCACAATAACTTGGTAGGTACATAACATTTGCTCTTGTTTTATTAATTAGCTCTTTGTTGACCGGAGGGCTAGGTCGAACGTTCACAAGTTAAATTTCGTTTAAGTAATGATATATATTCTGCTACGTCAATAAGCGGAGACCTTTATCGCCAAATAAACGTGCTCGTAGGGCTTAAGATTTCTACATAAGAGACCCTAATAGGTATATACTACCATAATCAGTATATTATAATGTCCACACTGCTGGGACACAAGCGTCCAACACACAAGCCCACTCCCTCTCACAAGGAGGACCTTGTGAGAGGGAGTGGGCTGTGGCCCACCACGCGGGCTCAGTGCAGGTTCGTAGTTCACAATGAGTACATAATAAACAATGTACAGACGCCAGCACATCAAGCTACTACAATCTGTCAGATTTCTTTAATAGATTTTCGACTTTATTGCTAAATCATTAGGTTCAATGTTGATTGGGAAAATCTGACAGTTTTGGGTAGGTTGACCTGCTGGCGTCCGTAATAAAAGGGACTTTGACTGCCTCGTTGGTAAAGTAGTCGCAAGCGCTATTGCTAAGCATGAGGTCCATTTTTTTTTTTTTTTGGTTGGGATGTCATCAAATCTCCTCTCCCTGGGCTGAGCGGAAGGGCGTGTCAAACTTTTACTGACTAAAACCCACCCGTGTTCCTTCAGTTGCCTGTGCCAGAGGCCACGAAGCATGAGGTCCTGGGTTCGATTTCCAATTTGGGCAAAATGTTATTGGGTTTTTCCATAAAGATTTTCGCAAGTCAGGATTTGTTTCCGGTTTTTGGCAATAGGGTCGCCCCTTATTACATGGAACATAGACATAACTGGCGAAATGTGAGTGTAAGTACTATAAGTTACATCTCTGCCTAACCCATCGGGGATGACAAGCGCGATGTTCTGTTTACGTAAAAGAGACTCTAGCAAAAATAACATAAATTATTTTCCTCAAAGCTGCTTTATCAAACTCCGCCAAATCTTTTATCATAGACAAGATCAATAACAAATAGGTAGCCTCGAGCAGAAAACAAAAAAAAAACATTCACCTTTGAATTTGGACCGTCGTAAATCTCTAGGGCCCTTGGCTGTTTGCTGGATTCTATGATAGCACAAATTTCAATTTGTGCAGTCCCATTTTTATAACAAAAGCCTGATATTACCTTACTACGACCGCTCGTAAAAAAAAGTAAAGGCTCTCGCTATCCTTTTAGACATTTTAGGACTTTCTTACATAATGTTTAGGGTATGATTTCACATAAAAAAATGGAGCGTAATGGTGGCCAGCCAGAAGAGCGGAAGTAAACAGGACTCCTTTGCATTTATTTTTATGTAAAAAAAACGTCTACCATTATGTTTCTACGCGACTGCTTATTTTGCAAATAAAGAGCTTCAGGCAATGGATATAAAAAGGAGTATTCATTGTGTAGAGGATAGGTTCTTTTTGTTTTAAAATTACGGCCCGTAAAGAAAGAAAATACATTTATTTAGCACAGATTAAAAGACACAATACACCAGATACAAAAACATAGTAGTATATTTTATCATTCGCCACCAGCCATATTGCACTTTTCTATGTAAAAGCATTTTTTTTTAATTTGATAGTTGCGAAAAAATTCTTCACCTGGCTTAGAGGGTCTAGAATCATATGCTGAATTCATGGTTATAGTTTGCGCACTGGTAAAAACTTTTTCCTGTATACAATGTGATTTTAATCTTTACTAGGTAACTAATGGTCTGAACAAAAACCGGTTGTTAATATATATTTTCGTTATAAATCGATGGTATATTGATAGTCAGCAATACTTAATTGAAACCTAACAAAACTGTTCATCTGGTGCTCCCTGCTAATTGGCAATCAACGACGCATCGCCCGCCACCCCAGACGTAACTATACTGGAATGGACGGGCAACTGGCAATTTTTATTTTTTTGTTGTGAAATTGGGAAACCTGGTCTAAACAAGCTAGATTGGAAAAGAACTACTTTCAAAACAGCAATGATCACTACAGACGTTCTCTGCGCAATGAAGATTTCAGATTTTGTCCATAAACATTTTTCTTCATCGTAAATCAGTAGTAGTCACACGGGCTCGGGTACATGCCCAATTTCAAATATGTACCAGTATGTACAAATCCAGCTCTCGAAAGAATGCGTTCTTGACACATGTCAGTGCGACAATTCTAATAGTTAATAAAGATCAAATTAATAATAATAATATCCCTGGACATTTCACACAGCGCCATCTAGTCCCAAGCTAAGCAACCTAATGCTTGTGTTATGGTAACAAGATGGCTGATAAACTACTTATATACATTTTTTTTTTGTTGTAAATACAAACATATTATAGATAGAAAAACACCCAGACTCGGAACAAATACATGTAGGTCATACAAATATTTGTTCCGTGCGGGAATCGAACCCGTGACACGCAGCGCAGCAGTCAATCGCTTAACCACTGCGCTAACTGTGCCGTCGACAAACACATATTCGTTTATATGAAACTGACAGGTTTCAAGAATGAATTCTCTCTTCGACCGGACTATGTGCATTTTTTCTTCCTGGATATTTGTATGTATATAAAAAAAAAACTCATATGTATACTCGGTATGTAAGGTAAAAGCTCCATATTCATCTGTGTTTATAGGTACTTAAGTGATTCATCGTTACCTGCAGCTGTTAAACATCCCATGGAGGCTTGTGTTTGAGTTGGGGAAAAGTGCTACGAAACTAATTGTTACTTAGCTACCCTTGTATTACAGAATGGGGTGGGGGAGCGTAGGAAGTTTCCTACCTAGGTGCACTTTATACAAAGTAACACTCATCAAAAAGGGTTGCACCACTTGTGAATTGTAATTAATTCTTTTTGTAAGCCTATTATAGGCTGATCATAGCGCACATTAATCTAAAACATGTCCAACCACTGTCCCTACCTATGTATCACAAATAAATATTTCTGATTTCTGAGTATGGCTTGTTTAACTGAAAACAAAATTAAACGCATTCGTTTGTTGGCATAATTGGGACCTTTCCATTTTCATTAAAACTCACGTCCCTGAGCTATGGAAAAGCCTAGGAGAGGCTAAAGAGCAAAGCAATCTGGACATTTCTGATGATTTCAGAGATCTCCAGCACCCTAATTGCGTAACAAACTACTCGTATCAATCACACTCTGAATAATATTGAAGGATGGCTAATCCATTGCTTCATATGTTGGAAAAATATGTCTGCTCAGCAACGTAAATAACGCAATGAATATTTTGAAATTGAACTGTCAAGATGAAAGACGTTGTTACTGTTATTGTGTTACGGAATTACCCCGCTGAACTTATTTGAAACCTTCCAATCTTTATTAATAATGTTTAACAGTTGATAAAAGTATAAACTACAACATTAACCAGTGTACCACCTACTCATTAATTACGTAAAATAATAAAAGCGGACTACGTCAAACTGAGATTTTAATTGAAGAAAAACAAAACCGCAATTAAAACTGATTTTGTTCCAATAGCGTTAATTATTATTATCAATGTACGATACCACACATTATCAACATGTTTGTTTTAATTAAACGTACCTAAATAAGCTTTAAATATTGCAGGCGATGATTACTAGCTAGTAGGTAATTAATTAATTATTATAAAAAAATAGAAAAAATTGTGTGCCGAGCCAAGTTCGTTATCAAAATAACGAACATCATTAGCCAGACTAACAACAATATTATAATTATTGTAAGTATGTACTTTCTCCTATTAATGTTTTTTTGTTGTAACCATCTCACCGTGAAAACTTAGGTGAAGTGAGCGTGGAGTGAGCTGTCATTTCAAATAATGCTAGGGATTGACACTACTGACAACTCACATCAAGCTCACTTCACTTGAGTTTTCACGGTGAGATTTTTACAGAATCGACCGGCTGGAGGTCGAGACCTCACTGATGTAACGTGTACCTACTGAAGTTTTGGAAATAAATTACTATTACTATGCTAATTAATTTGAAGTAGGTACCTCATCTAGCTGGTAGCAACTGGATGAGAGTTTCCGAAAATTGAGTTGAATGGTGTGCAATAGGAGAGGCCTATGTCCAGCAGTGGACTGCTACAGGCTGATGATGATGATGATGACCTCATCTGCCTATATTAAGTTCATTTCATTTGATAAAACATTTGTTTATGTAATGTGAAATATTTAGGCAAACAATATTTTAAAAAACTTATATTTCTGACGTATCTAGCAAATTTATAGCTCGGTGTTAGAACACAGCTGCGTGTCCTGCGCCTGAGTGAGTACAGAAGTAACCACTGCAGCTCGCATGCGCAGTGTAGCCTTAGCACACATACTGACCGCCTGTTTGTCATTATTACACATCATTTCATTGGCAAATACGTTTATTTCTATGTTTGCGTATAATTTGCCGATTACATAAATATTACGGTAAATGATTATGTGTAATGGGTAAATGATGAACTAATCTACAGGGGTATTCTGCTAACTTTACCAAAAATATAAAACTGTATGAATTCGAAGATGCGTCTTGGTCCTTTGTCCCAAAACTCCGTCCGTAGTTACTTAAATTTTAAATATCTACCTCTAGAAATCTAGGCAAACATAGTTTAACTTTATTCTGGAGGCATTAATCTAGCTAGATCTAATAAATATTAATCAGACAATTCCGCTTATTAATCTGGTATGATTCACTCATAGAATGTCAAATATTGTGACAAATACCATTATTTATATGCTAAGCATTTTTTGTATGATTAAATTATAATTCAAATCATTTGACATTTTAGTATCTAGCGATCTATGAATCACCGATAAGCCTTATTTGCAGGACTAATAAAAAGTTCGTTGACGTCTGTTAAGTAGGAACTTAGGCATTTCAGCTTGTAGCAACAAACGGCTTGTGAGTCGATTCGCAGGAATTCACTTACCCAAAACAAGCGTATGGTCACTTTTAAATAATATTAACATTTTTTCCTAACTTTATTGCATAGTGGCAAAAAGTGCCACTTCATGCGAGTCACCAATAAAAAATATATTATTTATAAGTGACGAGTTTTGTGCGAATCGACCAGTAAGCCAAACAAGCACTTCACATCTTCTCAATTAGGTAGGTTCCTCCATCTTTCTCGAAATCTCGTTTAAATAAACGGCTTCACCGACATACAACTACAAACAGCTTCGGTAGATAATTTCGCCATAATTCGGAATCACGATCGTACGTGTTCGGGCCCCAATTACCCTTCCCGTGATAAATTATCTCGCACGTGTCATTAATTACAATTGTTTTAAGAATATGGTTATTCTCGCTACGGTTCACTTTCATTAATATTTTTGCCAAATTAGTTTTTTGGGACTGCGTCAGCATGTCAGAATGATTGTTTTGTAGACGCTCCGATTCGTTTAATGTTAATCGTCTTTTTATCGAGCACATCTTCAAATTGAGGTATTATTAGTATTGTAATCAAAAATGTAATCTAAGTTAAATAAAAAACAGCACGTTTTTTAACGGTTGGAAAACCCGAGCAACTTATTTGCGAACTCTACATTGTATCCTGCACATGCATGTTAATTAGTTCATTTTTATACTAATTGTTTCATAAAACACAATGATTTGATCAACCCACACTACAAAACGTTTACAAACACTCATTAAGTTAAAAAACAATGACTACCGTGTAATGAGAACTGCTAAAATAGAGCGGTGCATGTGTGGGAGTGTTGTCTGTGGGTCCCATTACGTCAATAAAATAATTACGCGTTCCACGAACAGGCGATACGATCCACATCTCGATGTAATCGGTCAGCTTTTCCTGTCACGCTCCCCGTAATCGTCCACAATTAACATCTAGTTGCACGTTTTTTTTCTATAGGTACCGCTTACAGATTCATTTACATTGATAAAACGTGAATGTCAATGTCAAACACATTTTTTTATGGTGCAGTATTTATTAGGCTGTGGAAATAGAGTTATTTAGTTTTTACTATCAAAAGCAATTTGAATCAAGATTATTGTCAACGCAATTGCACTGAATCACGATTGTTATGCGAAGTCACATAATTTTCTGACAATGCCTTATTCAAGTGTCATGTGAAATTTGTCATGAACACACCACACGAGTTTAATTAAACCTGCAACGATTTTTCTTGTCTTTTACCTCAAGATGCTTCGTTAATAAAAATCAAATTACAACCAAATCTAATTCACGCGATAAAATTCATAAATCACTTTTATTAACACTTAATTAAAACGTTGATCAGAGCGGCGCCTGTGCAACAAATACAAAGTCACAAAAAAATACGAAAAAAAAAAGCGAGTTCATTAGGTGCATTCGCACGGTGGCCTACAGGTATGCAAAAATATATTTAAAAAAACAAAATGTTGAAATGTGGCTAATTTACATAAAATTCCTTTGGGTGAGTTATCTTAATGCTGGGTTCTGAGGCGTGCCTCGAGGTGTCAGATTGTGTGTGTTGTGAAATATGCGGCGCGCCTGACAAGGGTTGTTTTAATTTAATTCAAAGGATAAGCCGCCGCCGCCGTTGCACGAGTATCGTATATAAATCGTTCGCAGATAATGACGAGTGATAATTCACGCGCGAACTTGGCTCACTCTACCGTTGCCGTCTTCATATTGGGAGCAATCTGTGAGCTAATTATTTTTGCAATAATTGATGTTGGGTTTAACCGAATTAAGAGAAATAGACTTTAAATTTTATTAGCAATCAAATGAAAAGATCTTTAAGATCTTTTGTTATTCTTCAATTGTAACGTCAAAGAGCACTTACAACACTACTATTAAAACAAATAAAACAGCATTATCATCATAATCAGCCTATAATGTTCCCACGGCTGGGACGCTGGCCTCCTCTCGGTGATGGGAAGTTGGCCGTAATCCACCACGAGGGCCCAGTGCGGGTGGTAGATGTCACATGTCTTCGAATTTTTGCTTCTAGAGTTCTAGGACATGCCGGTTTCCTCACGATGTTTCCCTTCACCGTTTTGAGAGCAGTGGTGATGAAATAATTTACACAAAGTAAAGCGCAAGGGTGGGTTTGAACCTACAACCTACTACTCGTAAGTCGCGACTGTTACCACTTGGTCACCACTGCTCTTAAAAACAGTATTATATACGGTGGAGTTTCTTGCCCATTCTTCTCCATACGAAAACTACCTTTTGGAAGGGGCGACTAGAATCAATTTTATTTTAATTTTGACGTTCAAAAGTGCCTATAATGTGCCTATTTGAAATAAATGATTTGAATTTGACTTATATCAACACTACATTTTATTACACAAACAAGTACCTATGTTGCCTATCCACCTCTGAAATACACAACAATAAATTCAAACGAACTACAACACTGGACGCTATAAAGACAGTTTTAAAATGTAATGCCACCGTTATTTCATACTCTGAAACATTCACAAAGAGTTATCAGGGAGGTGTGATGACAGACATGAAGCCGGGGTCATTGATCTCCCGTCCTGCGAGCCCGAAAGTGCCCTTCACTTGCCCTAAACAAACCCCACTTACATATTTATGTAGGTAACTAAATCAAGTCTGGGTAAGAAATTACCTTTGGCAAATATATGAGAACTGGGCTGTGATTGCGTCAACTTTGTGAGAAATATTTTATTACATTTACATATTTGACGAATCCGTACCGAAGGACCAAAAAGTTTTTGCTTACTTGGAGAGAACAAAGACTTTGCCTGAAATAATGAGTTAGGTAGGTACATCATATACTCATATGATGTAATACACACACCATATACTCATAAAACCATACCATAGGTACTCACCTATGGTATGGTTTTATGAGCCGTTGGTCCTGCGCCTGATCTCTCAAACTCAAACTAATTATTTCAAATAAACCAATTACAGGCACTTTTGAATTGTCAAGGTCGGTCAGTCAAAAAGATGAAGCTAGTTGCCCATCTCTCTCCGGTCTCCGTCTCTCATCCCTCTCTCCGGTCGTGTCGGATTGCCGTCCCATTGGACTATGATAGTGAGGGAGGAGTGAGTGCACCTGTATCTGCGCAGACACTTTGTGCACACTATAATAAATCTACCGCGGCGATGGCTAGTCTCCGCAGAGATTGGCCGCCATAGCTGAAACTATTAATTGAAAATCTCAAAAGGATTTTTGGAAAGACCTTGAGAGCACCAAAAAGGACAATATTACAAAGGTGTCGGTGAATTGGACCAGGAAATTAAAAAAATATGCTAAGTGGCCTATTATGACATTTCTTGTACATTATTTTTATTATGTATATCAAATTATGTTTTTGTCAAAAGATATTACGCCTTTATCTGTTAATTTAATTCAATATTTTACGCCCCGCCGTGCAATAAGCTGTGAAATGACACCTCTTAACCATTTATGGGAACTTATAATTATCAGATACTCATTAAAACCTTAATGACCTGCCGATTGGTGTTTCCCACCCACCCACTGACTTCCAATTGGAAAATGATAGTCCAGGTCAAAAGTCAGGCTCATTAAATTCGAAAAACCCAGAAATAATATTCATTTCATAGGTGCCTTAAAAATTTTATCAGAAATAAAATCTCTAGACGTTTTTAATGAAGTTATTAGCATAAAGCGATTGCCAGAATGATCTCAAGGGTTTAATACTTTAATTATTATCGCAGTGTGTGCGATGATTAAGGCGAATTACTGAGGCCGATGCACTGGCGTGGGTGGTACCTAATACGTGCTGATGAGTGCATCTAATGTGCATTAAACAGTCTGATAGTCTTTATAAAGATGTCTTGCCTTGTGCAATACTTCGGGTTGATTTTCATTCGAAAACGACGCGGGAATTACGATGATTGGTAATATTTAAAGATGGAATATGAAACAAATGACGACTCATTTTATGGAGTATGTTATTGAGAGTGTTATGCTTGCCAGCAATGATAATATAAGTAAATAGGAGTAGATAGGTTACCTTATACCCAACATTCGATCTTCAAAAACGGCGGGCCTTCAGAATTGACGGAGCGTTATCCTCACAAAATTGACCACCTCTAGTAAGAGACAAAGCGACTGTGCGGCAAAAACCTGTCTGCCTTTTCGGCGCGCCTGTATAAGAAAATCTATTTTGACAAATTCAGAATGCTAGAAAGAGATAACTAGTAGCCGCATATTCGCTTCGTCTCTCTCATACTTTTCGGTCTGTATTCACTGCACAACAAAACGTTTGATCCATTCTCTATGTCTATTCTATTAGATGACAGGTGGAAGTAGCACGGAATACGGTAATTATCGGGAGCGAAAAAGACATAAGACTATACGTAACTAGGGTAATTAGCCAAGTTTTAACGTACCATTTGCACGTGCGAGTGGAGCGTGCTTAACCTAACTACCTCTAATTTCATTGCTTGCAAGTGTTGCCAACCAATTTGGGAATAACAGGCGTATTGAACATTTTCATGACAGAATTGTTGACAGGATTGTTGTCGATCTTAAAACGGTCCTATTTTAGGCAGTTGCGTAAACAGTTTAGAATGCCTAGTTAAATACAAAGTCTTAAAATATTAAAGTCCTATGGTAGGTACTTGAATATTCATAAATTAAAGGATTGAATATTTATACTGTACCTACTGGGTACTAGATTTAAAGCTTATTCACAGTTGAAATAACTTAAATGTGTTAAAATAATATTTAGGTACCTACTTTTCTCGTGAAAGAGGTTTAGGTAATTCTAAAAACGTTCGATAATACCGAATAAGTAATAGTCCTCCAGACTGAATTTCGGCCATGGCAGTTAATCTTAAGGGAGACTAGCCAACTACGCGTGAGAAATGACTTCTGAATCTTCTCTTCGAATGAACTCTCTCTTCCACTCACTCTCAGAGTCCAATGGGACGGCAATCCGACACGACCAGAAAGAAATCAGGCGCAGGACCAACGGCTTAATGTGCTTTCCGAATAAGTGTACGAAATACAACCAAAATTTCTTAACCATCATCATTTGCCTAGCCTTTTCCCAACTTTTTTGGGGTCGGCTTCCAGTCCAACCGGGTGCAGCTAAATACCAGTATTTTACATGGAGCTACTGCCTATTTTACCTCCATAACCCAGTTACTGTGTAAGAGGATACCCCTTGGGAAGTCTGTTTTCAGACTTTCGGACTTCTGACTACCCGTAACGACTGTCAAAGTTGCACGAATTACAGCCGGAACCAACAGCTTAACGTGCTTTCCGAGGTAAGGAGAGTTTCGGTTTGTAAAGATGGTCACCCATCCACGGACCAACCACGCCATGCATAGCTTAACCTGATCAATCGACCCGTGCGACTGTTATTACTAAGCCACGGGCCCTTCCCAACAAAAAAAAAAACCTTATAGATTCGACAGTTAACAACAAATCTAAAGCTCAAAGGACTAACAGACTAGACTTATAAGGCCATCTACTTCAGCACAGCACATGTAGCTTTAAAAACACTGACACTTTTACAGGACACACGGTTTTTTTGTAACCCCTCGACCACAGTTTCGTAAACCTGTCTCGGAACTTGCAACTATCGTAGTCAAACAGCAATATATATACAAGATGAAAGCATGACGCGTCACTTCGTAGCCTGCCCGTTGACACTTTAACAGCGTGTACCGTGCACAAAGACAAGTGTGAGTTATTAACATAAAACCGCTTACAAAGTAACCCTTGCTGCTACGTTTATTTTAACATCTTCGCAGCATCCGCTGTAACCTGACACGTTTCATAAGGTAGCCCTATACTTGTTTTATAGCGAAATAGCCGCGCCCCGCGGTTTCACCCGCATAAGTTTTGTTCCCGTGGGAATATCAGGATAAAAGTATCCTATGTGCTAATCCAAGTCATGGTCTACCCATGCGCCAAATTTTATCTAAATCCGTTCAGCCGTTTTAGCGTGAAAGCGTAACAAACAAACAACAACATACAAACAATCAAATCTCTTTATAATAATTAGTTTAGATGTCCCTGTTTGAATGAATGCTACTATAGGAGTCGGTATTAGACTTACATAATTTTATAGCAGTGGTAATATAATTAAACGTTTTTAAAGCTACTATTAGAGTAAACAAGCAAATTGTGTATTTGTAGGTGAAAGTATTACCTAATCATGGCTTATCAGTAATTTATTATCATCATAAAACGTTAACCGCAAAATCCTAAACAGAAGAGCACCCTCACCGCTTTGAAGAACAAATGGTGCGAAATTGTCATGATCACAACGCGCGACGCGAAATTGATGATAAAAACATGGGAAAATGAGGGAGCCCATCCCCCTGACACCTTTTATAACATTACGCAAAGAAAGAGGGTGACTTATTCTTTGCACAGACAGAATTGCTCTAGTGAAATTAATAAAATCACTGTTTTACGAGACGGCCGGAGCATGATAATGAGAACCAACCCTCCAGCCCTCGCCTCGCTGTCCTCGTACCTTGTCAGAGGGCGGCACGTACAGTAGCCGACTTTAAGACTTCCCTGAAAGGCAATTTATTTAAACTTCAAATGAAGAAAGGTTAGAAATGAACTTTTTTTATACAAAATGAGTAAATAAACATGAACTTCTTTTATTCAAAGTTGTAAATTATCCTCAACCAAGCCTTGCTTAGATAACGTTTAAATAATCGCATAAAATCCGATGGCAAAGCTTATTATTCTAAGATTTATAGTGTTGTTCACTTTAGGATGTCGGTCGCAAGATTATATAGTAGCAATATACTGTATGGTCTTTACAATCTCATCATATTTGCCACTCCTTGTAGCATTAAACGCGGTGACTTTGAATACAGTCCGCAGTAACGTGATGCAAGTCAACAGCCGAGGAACAGTCGACCAAGGTGGGCCGGCTATCAAACTAACGGCGATACGAGAGGCGATTTAGAAAATAAATACACCATTTTATTATCATATTATCTCAAATATGCCAATGACTACAATAGAATAACAATATATTATTATGTGTAAGATCGCTCACCATGTTTATAAATCGATAGATTTTGGGAGGCGTACCGCTTCCCAAATTTTGTACAGTGGGTGTTTAGATAATGTAAATTATCTATGTATGTATAGTTTCTTTTAACAATTCACATATATTCGTGAGTGAAGGAGTGAACGATTGCCGCAATAAATATCGCGCGACTATCCAGTCACCAACAATGTTGATTAAGCAACTATTTCCTTCGAGAAATACTAACTGTGAACTCGAACAATTTTCTCTGGAAAGCGCTAATTGTTAAAGAAACTTTCGAAGATTGGAATCTTATATTAGATCGCGACTGTTACTAGAATTCATGCCTAAGTAGGTAAGACGTTTATAACTAGAAATCAAAACTCAAAATCAAAAGTCATTTATTCAAATTAGGCTGAGAATCAGCATTTTTCGAACGTCACAATTACAAAAGACAGTCCCCCAAAAACGCCCGCCCTTCACCACTTCCTAGTGCTATCGCTGGGATGAAGAAGTGGCGCAACAAACTCCCCAGCAGAGTCATGGATAGTTTGATAAACTGTAAATAGAACACTCTGAATCCCCAAACATCTATTGGTTTAGTCTGATTGAAAATGTCCATAGAACGACGAACATTCGAACGCCCCTCTCTGCCTGTAAAGACCAAACTGACTTACGCCGTCAAACATTCAAGAAACTCAAAATAGTAGTGCAATATAGCCAACAAGGCATCCTTTGTAATATTGCCAAAGCTTTCCTACGGTCGGTAAAATAATTGCGCTAGTAAAATTTCATATCGGTCCGTAGTACTTAAATGATGGGGAGTGCCGACTGCCGACAGACGGAGGATGGTGGAGTGATGGCCACTGAGTCATCGTCACGACCTCACTGTTCAAACCATCTGGTCATTGGTCGCCGACCCTGTCTAGCGAAATTCACGATCCATTAGAACATAGACAAGTTTTATTGCAAATTACTGTGTTAGACGCAAATAAAAAGATGTAGAGCATCCGGTTTTTTTTATTAAGATTACGTTCTTGATAGTTTTTTTTTAATAGTTCATTGAGCTTTTTAATTCTATTAAGCTCTCCAAAAAATGAGTGTCTAGTTGATTTTTCAGCTGAATACTTGCAAGTCACCAACAAATCAATCAATCACAAATTCACACAGACTATCGCCACAGCAACATTTCAATACATATCGATTTAATAAACCAACGCCAACTCAGTTCATAAATAACACATTAAATAAATAACTTGACATTATTATAGTGTATGTAGGTGAAATACATAAATAACCCTAAAATGCTGGGGCTTGCGTGTCGAATGTCCCGTCCGTTGGCAACACGGTGTGCCGCTACTAACCCATATCGCAAGAAACGGATTTGTGAGTAACTAGCTCTTTCCTGTGTCGTCGCTCACATTAACTCGTTGACTATGAAGCTATGACGAGGCTGACCTTCCTTCATGCCTATTATGTAACTCAATGGCGCATTATGGGCAGTCATGGTTATCAGATAGCATTTTATGTGACATCAAAATAAAGCCTAATTTGATGCACAAAAAAGGCTTTTTGATTTCGTTCTTTTAAAAATGCTGAGTACTTCCTCCATGACAAAATACCGACAACGTAATTATGCCACGGTACAGTTTTCCAAAAAACTGCACATTAAATTCATCTAACCCGGTTCCATATTCATTAATGGAAAAGTTTTACAGCTAAACAGCCATTATTATAGTTTCCGCGACAAAAAGTAGTTATAAATGTATATAGCGAGTTATTACGCTGTTCGCTCGTAATATCGGCCACAAAGGAATGTGGAAGCATTGTTGCAAACTCGTAAAGCCGTGCAGATAAGTGCTTTTTAATATAAGGGAAACATTTGCAAAAATTTAAGAAGGAATATCTTTCCAACTTGTGCAAAAGCGAGAGCAATTGAAATGAAACTACTTCGCTAGATTACTTTGAGAGTTTAACTCTACATAATATTAAATCTCGGTACTTTGAACTGCAGTTAAGGGGTTAATAAAAAGTGAGTTAAAAAACTGAGCTTTTCATTCGTTTATCCGGTTAATGCAAACACAATTGCGAAATGTTTAGCCATTGTAGCGAACTAACACTGCGAATGCAGATGAGTTCACAGCGGGTTCAACACTCGCGCTGGTGACATTTGTTGGAAACTTTCGAAGTAAGTACAGCTGTGGAACAAAGCAGCAAATTAAATCAATACACCGCTCTATTTTTGTCTATATCAAAACTACATGACAACGAATAGGACAAACATTAAAATCTAACTATAAAGCGTACAAAGAAAGCGTTAAAAACCGTTTTTAAAACGATTCTCACAGAAGAACTTCTTTCATTAGAAGGCCTTGTAAGTGAATAAGAATGCCTTATATAAACTTCATTGTTTTCCCTAAATCTCGACAAACCTTACAAGAAATGAGGTTCCAGGAAAATCTTATAAGGCGCTGGTCACATTAAGGAATGACTTACTCATCGTTACGTGTCGGTGACACGTGTGTAGATGTGTCCTCGCCTTAAATCGCACGGGCCGAGGTAGCGTGTCCACATGATTGGACTATTATCCGTTTAGCGACACGGAAATGCGTCGGCCGGCTTGATGATTTTATTATTTTACTCGTAAAGGAATTTCTTTTTCAACATGACTGAGAAATTTTTCCTTTGAATGCCAGAACTAAGACGTGTCAGTGCCCTAAATTGAAAAATAGTGTACATTTGCAAAAATAGAAAGGAATAAATAAAACAAGACCCTAATATATTTTCTACTTGCAAATACACGAAAAAACTCCGCATCTTCAAGTTATTTGTAAACTTTGTCGTGTAGCGACAAGGTAAAGCTAAGCTTATAGGTTAATGATAAAAAGACAGGGAGGTAGAAGACAATTAAAGATATATATTTATAAGAAAAGGATGGAGATGGACTGAAGAGTGGTGTGTAGTATGTGGAGGTGGGGTGTATAAGTGATGATGCGTGATAGATGGGTTGAGGAGGCTGAGGTGAAGATACAGGTGGGTTGAGGAGGTAGTCGCGAGGCAGGTGCTGGCGACAGGGGCAGGTACAGCTGCCGATCCAGGATTAGGAGCAGGAACAGGTGAAGACAGATGCTAGGGCGTGGCCACACGGTGGACACCCGTAGGAGGGCCCACGCAGCAGGCCAGGACGCAGCACAGCAGCAGGAGAGAGAGGCACGGCGGAGACGCTGTCAGCCCGTCAGGTGAGGACAGGAGGGCCCACGCAGCAGGCCAGGTCGCAGCACGGCAGCAGGAGAGAGAGGCACGGCGGAGACGCTGTCAGCCCGTCAGGTGAGGCGGCTCTCGGGTGAGGCGGCCCTCAGGTGAGGCGGCCCTCAGGTGAGGCGCGGCCCAATAGATGTAGTAACCCTCTTCACGGAGGACGGAGGGCGGAGGCATAGGCAGGGTCCATCAGGTACCGCAGCAGAGAGGTACGCTGGGTATTTCCGGGATAAGAGACCCTGGAGTATCAGGCTCCTTGTAGTGTTCGCTTTAGAGGCGAAGCCAGAACTGATCCTTGTATTGCTTGGATCAATAAGGTAAACTCGTAGAATAACATTATGTAGAAAATATGAATTTGAGATAGGAACGTAGCCAGTAATTCTTTTACGTGAGTTTGCATATCTAATCCACTAAAAAGATACAGGCCGGTAAGAATTTGAAAGGTACGTTGCTATGGCGACGTATTAAACGTCGTTGTCAAAGCTGTCATAATAAAATATATTATAATAAAATACAATAAAATCTATAGTTATTTTGTATTAGAAGTATAGTGTTTATAGGAAAAATGATATCCATCAATGTGGGCGAAACTACCAACCCTTGGATGACACTAAATCGTCATAGTCTCATGTTAAAGTTGGAGCTGTGTCTGTGTACTGATTGTGGATAAAACGTGTCGTAAGAAATAATCAGATCAGCGCCTAACGGTCACAGAATGCTTGTTCTGACCTGGAGAAATGAATGAAGGTAACTGTGAGTATGTACATTATGTTACAACTTCACATAACATACGAAGGATCTTTACAAGCGACTTGCACGTAGAATTCTGAACAAGCAAAATGTCAACGTTTAAGACCCGGGAGCCACAGCGAAGTTACAAAATACATTTGTTAGAGGACAGTTGCAGTCACTGACATCAATTGTGTGTATGGATGTTGTATGAAAGGTCACTCGGAGAATGCAACACAATACACATTTCGCAACTCACTGCACGTACAAACTGCCACTAAAGTTTATCACAGTACTTACGGAACAGCGAATTGAATAATGCTAATTCTAACTTGGATAATGACGAACTTTATCTCTGCTCTGTATCTTATCAAGTTGGGAGCAAGTACCGGTTAACAGGCACTTGTGGTTGAGTTAAGTTAATATTGATTTCTATTGATTAGATAAACTGCATACCACTACCTTTTAAGCATACTTTATGTACCTATCTTAAAGATTTTTAACTGACTTGTTCAAAAAGGAGGACGTTCTTAATACGACTGTATGTATCCTACTAAACGCGAAAGTTTGTGAGGATGGATGGATATTTGTTACTCTTTCACGCAAAAACTACTAAACGGATTTGGATGAAATTTAGCACACAAATAGTTTTTAACCTGGATTAACACATAGGATACTTTTCATCCCGGCAGCACATTCCCGTAAGATAATTTTCAACCCCCACGCGGGCGAAGCCGCTGGCAAAAGCTAGTGTATTTATATTTTTCTATTACTTTATCATGTATGAGAAACTAAAGTCAATTTATGACTATTCAAAATGTTATTATAATCAATAAAATCAGTCACACATACTTACAGCCACGTAATCCTCATTGTTCTAGCTTGTTCGACACGCGTATTATTAATTAAAACATTGTAAGCGCGTACAATTCAATGCCAGCCCTACATTGTAGGGTATGTTAACATAGGCATTGTTTCAAAACACGGTGACTAGTCAATGAATACTTACGCTAGCGATAATGAGGATTAGAAACAACTGTATCGTGTATCAACGGATGACGCACTTCAATAGCGTATCGGATTACACGTCCAATTAGATTAATTTATAACTTCAACACGAGCTTCATTAAGGTACTTTATTAGGTATTTATATAAGGTAGGTAGTTTATTTTAAAAACAATAATGACAACAGAGGGGCAATTCTCGTAATTTTAAGACCGTTCACAGTCGATCTCAGTCTCTATCTGTCAAAAAATACTTCTAATCTCCCTACATTTTGACAAGTTCAAAGTCTCATTTCAGCGATAAACAAATGTCAAAACATTTGTTTGTCGCTGAGATGAGACTGCGACTAGATTTTGAACGTTTTAAATTGCGAGAATTGGCCTTCTGGTCTGTTCTGTTAAAATCTCACCGTGAAAACTTAGGTGACGTGAACTTGAAGTGAGCTGCCACTCCACCAGCAGTGCGATTCTGTAACCATCTCACCGTGAAAACTTAGGCGAAGTGAGCCGTCAGTCCAACTAATAGCTCACTTTACGCTCACTTCACCTAACTTTTCACGGTGAGATTTTTACAGAATCGATCGGCTGATGCTAGTTATTGACACTAATGACAGCTCACTTCACCGGTGAAATTTTTACAGAATAGCGTAAATAAATGTAAACGAGGCCAAAGGAGTATGTACATAGTAGCAGGTAGACTTCTGCAGTTTCTGCCTCCCCCATGGGAAGAAGATGTGATTTTGTGTACGTAATAAATATTCAGCCCTCAGGGAAAAGCTGACTCAGCCGATTTCGTTCGGAAAATAATGGGGCTCAGTTATACTAAAAATTCAGAATCACCGAACTACATTTGCTAACCAGCGCTGGGGCTCAGTCTCGCATAGGGTCGTAGCATTATGCTGAGCGATGGCCGTTTTGCGTGGATATGACGCATACCTATTTTCCCCAATTTGTTATTTTTGGTGTTTGTGTTCTTTCTCTGCGTCATGTTTACCGGATACAACAGTATTTTCTTTTCTTCTTATCTGCCTTCAGAACAAAGATGGAAGTAGAAGATTACCTACCTACCCAACTAGCAATTTTCTCTTGCGGATATGCTGATTTAAGAACTAAGGTGTTACAGCAGACTTACATGTGTCTTGACTATGACAGTACATCTTATAAAAGCATGATGTAGGGCGTTTAGTACTAAAAGAATACTAACACTTAGTACGTGCTCTTATAGATGTGTATAAAGAATCAATGTAACACATTTATCAGCACAGTTGTCTTATAAGTGCATTTTTAAAGAGCAATTGCTCTTGAATATTATTTGCACTTAAAAAAGCATCTTAAAAGTACATTGTTTCTTAGTAGAGTCTGCATTGAGTGTTTTATAAAACTTATGACCTTAATAAACTTTTGCTTAGACCTACTATAAAGCCAACAAGTTGTAAGTGTGAATTGTCTTCTCTGAGTCAAATTAAAGAGAAGACGAATAATAGTAGAGCTCTCTCAGAATATTTTGTCTTTTAAAAGACTAGTGAACACTTTATTAAGAATGTTGGCCATTATATTCGTGTAAACAACGCTAAGTGTTTGTAACATTTAAGCATGGAGTTTAAAAAATGGAAAAGATTTAAAAGAAGTGGAGCATATAGGAACAAAATTAAACAAAAATACACAGACACAAAAAGAGCTACTTGATACTAGAAGAACTACGATAGAAAATGATGGAGCCAGTAAATCGTTCGACGGTTCCGTACAAAAACAAGAAGATAGCAGCTCCGAAGACTTTGAACCCAACGGCTTTGACTTTGACACGACTTTGTTTCGACTCCTATATACTCTCAGCGGAAGAACAAAATAAATGGTTTTTATGTGAGGAAGGCTACGTTATTGAATTGTACTCGATTCATACCAAAAATGAAGATGATTTCAAAAACATTTTAATACACAGATATCGTATTGAAAATATATGTGACGTTTTTGAAGAGCCTCTGAAGTCTTCGTTCCTGTCTATTATACAAAACTGATAGTAAACAAACAAAAGAAAATTAAGGTAATTTATAAAGCCTTAAGCGTGAAATGCAAATTAGTTAAAATTGAGCACAACTCTGTATTATTTTTCATACCTTTATTACATACATTTTAAAATAAAACCAAAATAAAATATTATGTCTCATTTTCAGTATCTGATAAGTTGTCCATTTTATCAAGTTCGTATTCAGCTTCTGTTAAAGTCAATAAATTAGATCAAGATGCATTTAATTTGCCGCCAATTTGTATCTGGGGCTGAATTCTCTATTTTTCTCAGTTTTTCATGTTTTTTTGGCCAGTATAAAATTCCATTTGCTTCCCATTCTTGGGGCACCGCAGTCAACACAGGACGTCCTTTTTCAAAAGTTTGAACTATTTTAAATGGCATTCCTATTTATATGTAACGTATCTGAAAAAAAAAATAATATACTAAATTCAATTTTTTTCTAATACATCTGCAGTAACAAATAAACACCGACCGGTGACGTTTGGCGCAACGTGGCAACCAGTGGCAACTGACTGAGTGAATAGTTTCTAGAACCTAACATCAATGTGGTGGAGATTTTAATTCTGTAAATACATATTTGTTACGGCCGCGAATCATATTTTAATCAACGTACAACTTAGTACTGACCAGAAAATTGCAAAAAACGTAAGAAAATACATATATAATATACTTATGCATGTTTGGCTCACCCTAACATTATACCTAACACAAAATGGTAATTAGTATGGTTTTAAAAGGAACCCTAAATTTATTAAATGGCTGCAAGTAGTTACCTTATGTAAGTGCTCAATAAGACCAAAAGGTTTAAAATTAACTTAGGTAGTGTGAAATATGACATTTTAGGATTAAGCTTATCTTAGAGAAGAGTAATTGGTCTTATCAATCTCTAATGGCGTCAGTTTTTATTTTTACAATTAATTAATATTTTTTTACTAATATTCTAAATACATAACGAAGTGGGCCTGTGAAAATATTTCACTTTATTCCACAAAACATTCGAAGAAATGTACACCGCAAGTGTTTTAAGTTCATAGACACTTAGCTATCGAGCAAATGAACTAAATTATTATAGGAAATAAAAATACTAGGTACTAAATACAAATAATACTTACATGAGTTGACAATTAAACTTTATTTTTCCAGCAGCGGTCGCGTACACTTTTTTTACTCCTTTATTGAGCTTCCAGAGAGCAATATAAGCGGAATTACACTTATAAGAGCAGTCGTAAGAGCGCCCTAAGTCCTATTTTCCCTCAAACCATGCCATTATAAAATCATTATAAGTTATTTTGGTATTACAACAGCAGTAACAAGATTATTGTGAGTGTAAAGTAATCTTCAGCAAGAGCGTTATAAGTTGACTCTAAGTGAGAATTCTCTTATAAAGTGCGCCTAAATCGACACTTACAGTTGTTTGTAAGTATGCTAAAAGAGTTAAAAAATATAGGTCTTGGGACACTTGTAAGTTATAATTTTGCTACTTGGGTATTCACCATGTGACAAAACATTATCTATACTAATATTATAAAGAGGAAAACTTTGTTTGTTTGTTTGTTTGTAATGAATAGGCTCAAAAACGACTGAACCGATTTAAAAAATTCTTTCACTATTCGAAAACTACATTATCCATGAGTAACATAGACTAAATTTTATTTTGGAAAAAAATAGGGTTCCGTAAGATATTTGGGTTTTTCGGACACAAGGTGTAAAAAATCAACCAGAAAAGTTACTTATTTTGCGTACGCTGCCTAAACTATAAAAGATAGAACCATAAAATGTTCAAATTAATTGTAGATCTTATAAATATCTACAAAAAAGTCCGCGACACACTATACCTATCTATGTCGAGTGTGGCACAACAACCATTTTTTTATTTAAAAATCTTGAATTATTTTGGACTACATTTATACGCATTTATTTTACTCATGCTATTCATTCTTATCAAAATAAATTATTTCATCAGTAAGTACAGTTTATGTAGATAATATTTGGTCGTTGAATGATTAAAATTGGTCGTTTGGTTTTGAAGTTATGGCGAAATTAAAATATTACGATTTCTGCTGCATGGCCCGTTGCGAAGTGGGCGTCACCAAGGCCGTGCACGTGCAGAAGTTTACAAAATCAAAAATCAAGTCATAATATAACTATTTACATCACATCCATGATCTGTATAGTGTTATAAAGTTTTCATAATTTTCGCAGTTTAAAAAAATCATCTTCTTACTTCTATTTATTTTAAAAAAATATTATGTATCTTTATGGGTTATTTTGATTTCATTTTTCGCAAAGTTTAAAAAATACATCTTCTTTTATTTACTTTACAAAAAAATATTTTGTATTTTTATGGGTTATTTTGATTTCCTTTTGAGATACGCAATCCTGTCACAAATCCGAAATCTACGCGGACGAAGTCGCGGGCAGAAGCTAGTGTATATATAAATTATGAAATCAGTGATTACTATTCAGTAGATACATGATGGCTATGGGTAGTACATGTTGCTCTACACGTGTTCTAAATGGCCACTAATGTCTACTAAAAACATATTTCTGCCATCGCAAAGCATTTGCCAAGCCGATAGAAACCTCTATAAAAAAATATAAATAAAATCATTTTATTTCGGACAACTAAGAATTCTTAGTTTCAACAAGTTTGCACTTAAAAAACTATTACTAAAGAATATAAATCGATAGTAACTTAAACTAAAGAATAATAAATAATATAATCTATGCAGTGCTTCTGAAGTAGTAAAAATTTAAGATAAACACAAAAATGGCGGATTTATTTTCCATGACTATCGATTTTCCGTTCGAAGGACAAGAGGCTGTCCGGTCCACAGAACCAGTCCTCCTTCCTCGCTATTCTTTTCTCGTCATATTTGTTGACGTCACAGCACTTTTCGATCCGATCTACTCCAAGTCAATACTCATTGTGCGGAACCCATTGTGTGTCCATTCCTTCGTGATATTTCAGAAAATTCTCTTGAATAGAATTTTATATGACAAGCCATTTTTGAGCGAAAAGTTGACGACTTTTATCTTTCACGTTGATCTATTTGGCGTTTTCGTCTTCACTTTCTTTTAGGTAAGTATATTTGAGTGTTTTTAGAAGGAACAATAAATAGATATTACAAACGGTTTCCTATAGCGACTTCAAAGCATTCAGTCCACTGTGAGGTATTGGCGAGGTTCCATCACCACGCGACCTATTCTCGCAAAAGGTCAGTGCGACTTAACACTTGAGTGTTTCGTGATGAGAGTTCCGGAGTATTAGACACGACGTGTATTTAATGTATGACTTTAGTTTAGATTATTTATTAAGGTAGGCCTGAATGGAGGACTAAAACAAACTGAGTGTGACTGCAATTCGTTCAGAATGTATTTCTATGAAAATTTCTATGAAATACATTCGGTAGCCAGCTACACGTCGTCTGCCACGTATTTCATAGAAATACATAGAAACCAGTAGTGTCACGGCGACATGTCGCCTGCTGCTGCTGCCTGCAGTCGGCTACGGAATTGTACCTTTAGAACTTTAGAATGAACTTCAGTCACAGACTATAATTTTATGCCATTGAAATATGATATCGTCGTCAATATGATGCTTCATGTTACCTTAATCACTACAGATGGTAGAAGATCCAGTAATCACGTACAATAAGCATAAACTTTTAAGTTTCTGTCCCATTGATCTAGTGCGCCACTGAGTGCTACTGAGTTGTGGTTATGTGTTTAGAAAGAAAAATATTTATTGTGCAGGGTACAGGAAGATCACAAACTAAACTAAACACAATCATTAAAAAAAATATAAAAGAGAGAGAGAGAGAGAGACAGAGAAACACGCGCACGCCGCACGGCTTACAACTACAGAAAAAAATGTCGTTCCAACTTTTGGTCTTAATTTTTTCCGTCTAGCCCCCTTTCGCAACGCGCGATAAGGAACTTCGTTCCAAAACAAAAACAGAAAGGTCTCAGCATGATGCTGCGTCATTTAAAAAATAGATGTCGCAGCGCCGCGCTGGTGGCTGGTGGTGGTTTTAGCAGACATAATGCTGTCCCTACCTGTCCAAATGTTCTTACAACATCTCTTAATCGTGTTTCCGACCCGGACTTCACTTAAACTCGTACCCACTTACTATTCGCTCAGTTATTTATGACATGATAATACAACCGGCCACTGATTCGATTAAATTATATATTAGACTATCGACGATCTGCCGCAATAAAGTGCAAATTGGATCTAATCGATAAATAGGCGTTACGCTCGATAGAACCAGATATTTCTATTACAGTGCAAATTAATACATTGAATACCAGTCCAGCAAGATGTCGAAACTGAGAAATTTCGAAACTACCTACAACTTCAGCCCTTATCTTGGGATAGCGCTAAGGTAGCCCGCGAAATACAAATTTTCTAACGTTTTTTTGTGATTTACAGGTCACTGTCAGGTTGATCAAAATATGATTCGCGATAGTAACAAATGTGTGTTTCCAGAATTACAATCATCAATACAACTCCCTAAGTTAACCTTGAAATGTCATGCATGATATCAGAAAATAGTCATTGTATAGGATAATTTGAACTTACAGAGTTGTATTGATAATTTTAATTCTATAAATATATGTTTCTTACGATCAGGAATCATATTTTAATTAACATACAACATGACACTGATCTGCGAAACACTAAAAACGTAAGAAAATTTTAATTTCGCGGGCTACCCTGACGCTTTCACCTTAAGCACATAAAAAGTCGTGTTCAGAATTTCTGCAATGGATCGGTGTCATCCGGGACCGCGGTCCCGGTCCCAAAAGCCCTATGACCCGTACAGTGGGTGGCACCAATCACTTAACGTCACTTCACAACATTATTAGTCGCTTCGCCCACTATTTTCATATAAATAAACATCTTATTAACGCGAACCGAAAGTTGACCTCACTAAACGAAGCCCAAACTAAGTAATCTGACCGTACAAGGCATGCGTAGGCGCATGTCACGTGGGTGTCCGAATGCGGCAACTCAGCCCCGTATCACGGCCACGGGTACATCCGACAGGTATCGCGCAATCATAAAAAAGCTTTCGCGTTTTTCAATCATAAAAAACATTGCTATACAATTACCTACATCCTAATTATTATTTATTATATTTAGATAATTTAAAAAGCTAACACACAAAAACATACAAATATATAAAAAGGAGGGGAAATAATCAAAGGCCATCAAAAACTTGACTGTCGATAGGAAACGTGAACAAGAGACTGGTAGCATTGCCACGTTGAATGGTATTGCTGATACTTTGGCCAACAAATAGGCCAGCCAGCACCCTAATTGCGTAACACACAATCAATAGTAATCTGAATCATTTTGAAGCAAATTGCTAATCCATTGCTTCATAAGTTCGAAAAAATTGTCTGCTCAACACGTACAAAATAACGCAATGAATGTTGTTGAGCTGTCAAAATGAAACCGATTCCGATTAATTGTGTGTTACGCAATTAGGGTGCTGGTCACATTATAATATACCTATACAGGGTGGCAGAGACATCGACGCGCAAACTGTCACCATGAATTCAGCACATAATTCTGGATAAAAATCCGGCTGTTTCATAGAAAAATGCGCGGTCAAAATGCAGCAGCAACAATTCTTTTTTTTATGGCAAATTTCAACGCAGGTTTCAGAATCATGTACTTACTGAATCCAGGTTGCACGTCAATATGTCCCTGCCATCCTGAATTTTTCCCACGACGGTACTCGCTTGGATTTCAAAATAAATGGATAGCTGAGATACGACTTATCAGATTTACTTGAAGAAAATCTCAAGACTTTCCTTTATTTTATAACATCATAATATTTTTATTCTAAAGCAAAGGTCTTGAAAACAGACAAAAGCCCTAAAAGTCGGGCTTTTAGTTTGAATTAAATCATAAAATGTGTCGATATCAAATCGGAAAATCATATTTTACAGACAGACACAGCGTTGCTACATAAAGTTAATTATTCGGCGATAATAATCAATTGCGCCAAAACTTAATGTATTCGGATACTAATTGAGACCGGTGAAGTGGGCGGGCGGAGTGTGCCTAAATAGCAAAGTCAACACAAGCGAGATATAACAACTGATCAGCTGTCGGATACTCGGATATTGCCGATACCATAGCCAGATATTAAATTTTAATTCACCAATAGATTTATACTAACAGAAATGGATATATTTCCATTTAAGTGGCTCATAAATTTATATCAAAATGGTTCAGCGTTAAGTAAATTTACTTTAATCTTAATTGTAGTGTTATTCCATTTGTTCAAGTCCCAGACAGTTTAGCAAACGGCGCCATAAATTATTATACGTCAAACAAAAGAAGCACTTCAGACTAAAAAAGCTTGGAAAAGCAGTTGAAAATCGCCTGAGAACTCAAGCCCTACCTGAACCAGCGCTGGGGCTCTGTCTTGCATAGGGTCGCAGCATAATGCTGAGCGATAGCCGTTTTGCGTGGATGTGACGCATATCAACCATTACTTATTGTTTTTTACTTTATTTTGTTTTTAAGTTCTTTTTTGCGTCATGTTTACCGCAAATAAACGTATTTTCTTTCATTCTTTCTTTATCTACTGTCGAATTGTTCATTTCTTCAGATCAGAGCTAAAGGTTTTCAACGAGCAGAGGGGTAATTGCGTACTGCCAGGGTCGCGGGTTGCTCGAAAGAGTTACCGTGGCCCGTGTTCCTTCAGGCAACTGAAGGAACACGGGTGGATTTTAGTCAGTAAAAGTCCGCTCCGCTCCGCCCAGAGAGGACGAAGTTATTTGATGATTTCCCATCCAAAAAAAGGGTGTAAATTATTTATGTTCTGTAATTTATATGGTGAAATAATAAAGATTATTCTATTCTAATTGCGTAAAACACTATCAGTAGCAATGGCTTTGATTTTGACAATTCAACAACATTCATTGTGTTATTTACATTGTTGAGCAGACTTTTTCTAACATAGGTATGAAGCAATGGATTAGCAATATCCTTCAACATGATTCAGATTGATAGTGGGTTACACCATTCGGTTGCTGAACTCAACATGTACCTACAAGCGGCCTTACATAGCTGTAACTCTAAACGAATCCAGAATCATTAATATGTATTATCTGCATCATAAGAAGCAGCATACATTAAGAAACCCTTTACATCGTAAAACTGAACGCACTTACAAATAGTAAGTCGTAACGTTAACGCGGTCGTTAAAAATGTACATTAATTGCAGTTAGTCAAGTTATTGAATAACTATCGATTTTCGTAACAGGGTCATTTTCCTGTGACGGATATATTGCGACATTCACCAATACATAAACTTTTCTCACGTTACATAAGTTTACAACTTCAGACTGCTGCCATAAATCTACTGGACACTGTTGGTTTTGTAAGTCAAATGCAGTTTTAAACCTACTAAGTTCACGTTAGATTTATAGAGAAACAGTTCTCTAAAAGTCCATAAAATTGAATTTACTGTCTTAGTTTTACCATTTGGAAAAGTGTGATATATCCATCTTCTGCCCACTCCATCGTGGCGTGTCAAGTTGTTCAACTATTGTTAAATATATCTTACACTTTTCAGCCGATTCTTATGTAGATTAGCCATATAAATTACCTGTAAAAGAAAAAAAAACATCGTTAATAATAAAGTCAAACGTTATCAACAAAATAAAAAATGTAATCATGACCTCATTTGCATAAACCCAAATCCCGTGAGAAAGGTTCGTGAATTTCTAAAACGTAAACTGACGACTAAAAGGAACTTCTCGTTTGACCTCTAAAGTTTCACGGTTTCAATGAATAATTCAACATTTTTTAAGTTTCATGTCTCCATAATTTTTCATGCTGAAAACACGGTTATTTTATGAATAGCATCTCATTTAAAGTCGGGGGATCGTCGGCCAGGGCAAGTTGGCGACTGAATTAGAGAGGACTTAAGCGAGTACTTAAAGAAAGGACGATGCCAATCTTATTTAATTAAGAATCCTGCTGCAAATATTCAATTTCAATTAACTGTTGAACAAATAAATGTAGATGAGTTTTACGTTAAGAAGCTGCAGCTATTAAAACAACTGACTAACAGCGCGATGTCTTTAAAACACAAAACTCAACAACTTTAGAATCGTTAATCAGTTCGCGATAGAAAAACTAAGAAACCCCAATAATAATTAGTAAAGAACTTGATGGCGGACTAAGTTCGGACCAAGTTTATCAGCGTAAACACGAGAACAGAACTTTTTAATGGCGAAGTTCTTCCGAAGTTCACTTGTTAAGTCTGAACAATCGCCGAAAGCGGTGTTCCACAACTTTAAACACGATTGTAAATGAAAAATTGGCTGAGAACCGTAACCAACTAACTACTTCATGTTCTTCTTTTTCGTTCTAGTTTTCAGTTAAAGGAGTCGGGAATCGCTTTGCTTCAAGAAGACTTATCTGGGCAAAGGTTTATGCGTCTTTGACTAGGTTTTGTACAGCCGTGAAGGTGAAAATACTTTGTGGGTAACCGACATAAAATTGCAACGCATGGGAATCTACATAGAATCATGTGCTGAATTCATGGTTACAGTTTGCGCGTCGATGTATGCCATCCTGTATTATTATAGGTACTTTTCCAACACAAAGATGAAGCGATGTGGAAAATTCGTTCAGTAATATTACCTACATGTAAAATTTACTCGTATTTCTACTAGAGTCGTAATCCTTTAGAAGTATAACTTGAAAGGACAATGCTCATGGATGTATGGAATCCCGTACCATGCTACATCAAAGTTAAACTTTGTTTTTTATAGAAGACTACACTTATCATATCAATTATATATCCTACAAAAGTTCTATTTTGTAAATAAACCCGGGTTTCAGAGATTTAAAAAAAATCTAAATAACCTGAAAACTAGGTACTTTATTTTGTTTGACATGTCACACACGAACGGCCATTATTGCTCTAAAAAATGATAATCGTTTAAATAAAAATTCTATTCTACTTTATTCTAGTTATTTTTAATTAATATATGTAGAATCGGCAAAGTATAATTATTTTACATGTTTTTTGAAAGACGTGATCATGACACTTTCTAAATTCAAGGTTATATTAATATATCATTTGAAACGGAACGTCATGTAAAGGGAATAAAAGAATATCAACACTTTTTCACTTTAAATTCCCTGTTCAATTCCCCGACGTGCACTGTCGTAAAAAATTATGAAAATAATTACTATAATATTTTGATCTTGATGCATGAGACTTTTTGGTACGACTTTTGGTCATTATCTTTTCGACGAATTTCTCTCTGAGGAAGCATAACGTGTAGTAGTAAACTTTTTTAAGTAGACAGTTTTGTGTAGGTAACCAAGTATTAAATTAAATAATAATCTAACTTTTAAAATTCTTTTCTCCTTCTTTTTCTTTCATAAAAAGTTTTTTAACTATGTTGGGAAAGAGTCCCGTTGTTTTCGATTGGGTAAGAGATAATTAGATTTAGCAAATGAAATTATGGCTTGTATGTTCGGAGATTACGTATATCCTGCAAGCATTATAATCTACTTTGTTGGCTTCGGAATAAACGTTCCTAAGAATATAATATGAATTACAACGAGAACTTAACTTAAAAATAAACCGATAATGATTTTTAGAGATGCGGAAGTGTTAATAGCCAAATAATTAAGGATTTCCGCACACGATTGATTGAATTAACAGTTGTTTGGTCGATGGTCTTCATTCGCACATTATCATCTCAAACATGACCCGCAAATAAATCTATTAGCGGGTCTTGTTTTATCAACAAAATGATAATGACTCGAGAAATATTAAATCAATGGTCAGTTTCCAGACGTGTGTTTTTTTTTTTAATTGTTGTATCAATGACTCAAGCTTATGTAGTAACGTACTACATATTGGGTATTTTGTATATTTTTGCTCCATTTATTTCACGGTTCATGTCACAGTATTAAAATTATAATTGAGATGAGATCACTAGCAAAACGTTTTGACAAAAACTTAATGGGACTTCGCCTGTCCATCTGTTTGCCATTTATAATATTAATAAACCATTACTTTATAATGAAGAGTTTTGACATTTGTTAAGTTTTTTACATGTTATCTTGCTTAGCGATCTATTTGGCTACATGCAGAGCTATAATAAAATTCATATTAATATTTTTTGCTGAATACGGTTACGAGTTTTCATGAGAATATCTATGCGGTGACCGGCGTTGCGTAAAATACTATCAGTCACAATCTGAATCATTTCGAAGCATATTGCTAGTCCAAAATAAATAACGCAATTAATGTTCTTGAATTGTCAAACTGAAAGCCATTGCTACTGTTATAAAACGTGCTGTAGACAATACGATGCTGAGCTCAAGGCTCAAATCACAGATGTTCAGATAGACCTTAACCGATATAATAGAAACAATTGGAGCATATAGTACAGCATGCTGAATGGATGAATGTTGACAGAAGGCCAATTCTCGTAATTTAAAACGTTCAAAATCTAGTCGCAGTCTCATCTCGGCGACAAATAAAATGTCAAAAACTCGTTAAAATATAGGGAAATTAGAAGTATTTTTTGACAGATTGAGACTGAGATCAGACTTTGAACGTTCTTAAAATTACGAGAATCGCCCCTCTGGTATCGAATTGTTTGTCTGTAAACAAAATCTACTTTAGAAAATCTTGGAGCACAGAGATATCGAACATGTCAACTGCGGATCTATTCTGTCAAAAGCTCACTGTGAAAACTTAGGTCTGTATCATCAGGTGGATAGCTCACTTCACCTAAGTTTTCACGGTGAGGTTTTAACAGAATAGATCGCCTGTAGTCGACACGGAAGGCGTGTTGTGACTTGTGACACTACTTACGAAAGACCTATGTCGACTTGTCAATTTCTGGAGTTAACTACGAAAAGCTATTGATTGATTGATAGACGACATTTCCAGAGCTAGTAGTATTCACAGAATTCGCACTATACTGAGAACTACCAAATAAAACAAGTAATACGCGTACTGAAAACGAAGTTAATTATAGGCCGACCGCTTAACTGAGACGTTGCGTGAGGTAGCTGCGCGGTGCGGGAGGTGTGATAGTTGTCACAAGTTGACGAATCACGGAGCTCTCACATCACGTCACCACACCCCTCCCGCACCGCGCTGCTACCTCAGGCAACGTCTCAGTTAAGCGGTTAGCCTATGGTTACGACGGCAATTATACAATTTGCTAATCCCTGAACGATCCCATGCCCGTGCATAATTCGCCTCTCAGAGACGTAACAAGTAACAAACATTACCATACATTAAGCATGATTACTAATGAACATAAAATCTATTATTATCGTCGATTACATACATAAAATTGCGCCTGTATTCCCCGATGGGTCAGGCCCTTTGTACACGGCACGGATTCTTTACGATACCTACGGCGGCGTATAAACCGCGCCGTAGAAAAAACGTGTCTATCAACAAGATTACATAGTGATCCGTACCACACGTACAACCGTGCCTACACACGACGAGTAAACCGTAGTTTTTCACGGCAAAAAAACGTGTGTGTACAGACGCCAGCAGGTCAAGCTACCCGAAACTGTCAAATTTTCCCAATCAACCTTGAACCTTAATGCTTTAGTGATAAAGTTGAAAATCTATTAAAGAAATTTGACAGATTGTAGTAGCTTGATGTGCTGGCTGGCGTCTGTAGAAAGTGCCTTAGGCGGACGTGAACCTATAATAATACACCCGTATTTAGCTAAGTTTATGTTCCATGTGATAGCCATGACCCGGGCACAAATCCAGACTCCGGGCTGTTACTGACAAATTCCTGATGGGAAAACTTAATAACACTTTGCCCGTCCAGGTAATCGAACCCAGGATTTTATGCTCAGTCGCAAGCGCTACTGGCTTGCGACCACCAGACCTAAGAGCGGTCGATTACAATATGTAAATAGCTATCGAATGAGATGGAATAATCATTCGATCGTGTTAGTTTTTGTGCACATTGAGATTTGTCAATCAATCAGGCGGATATGGCGGACACCGAATACGGCAACCATTGATATAATACACGCAAAAAACAGTGTATAATGTATTTACAGATAGATTTTGTCGCGTCAATGGCCTGCAAGAAGTTGGTGTGGTCACAAACACACGGTCAAATTAAATTAGTTAGCGAAACTCTTCAGACGTCATTGACGTCACGATAAAATAAAATGTTTTAATGTATTTTTTTTGGGTCAACGACCGCTGTTAATTTTGTTACTTGAAGTTTGAGTTGAGAAAATCGGTTTTCTTTTGTTTATCGTTTTTAGACATCGAAACCAATCACGTCTGTGAAGTGTACAAAGAATTTTTAAACTGATATTTCAAGTGACTATACTAACTGCGGTCGATAACCCCACAAAAAAACCATCTAATTAATTTATGTTTTGTTGTATCATGTTAAGATATCGATACTCATCTCGTTGACGGAGTTTCGCTAGCTAATTTAATTTGAACCTGTATAGCTTTGCTTTAATAAATAAACCGCGTGTCATTTACACCGGTATGAAATAGGATTTTTTTGTGTGAGAAAAGTTGCTAATGTTGGTACAGGCTGTGGCCTGTGATTGGTGGATTTGTCTTCTTTAGAACCTGGATGTCAGTGACGAATAATGGCAGCTATTATCGCGTTGGGTATGACATTTATGTATATTCACTATTTTTAAGATTACAGGCGTAACGCTACGTATTATGTATATCAATCAATCTGCATAGCGTTTTCCTATCTATGTTGCGGTCAGCCTCCAGTCTAAACGGATGCAGCTGAATGCCAGTATTTAACATGGAGCGACTGCCTATCTGACCTCCACAAGGCATTAGGCTCATATGTTCTGGTTTGCAGAGTAAAATGTTCCTTTTAATAAAACACCAGTCACATTTTCTTTCCAGCATGATACACGGAATAAATTCAGCTGCTTACAACCCAGCACACGTTGCTGGAAAATAGATTATTGCGGAACATGTCTTATTTCCACGAGCGACAGTTTGTAAAGCTAATGCATTATTACTACACGTGCAGTACTAACACACTTTCAATTGAATACTAGCACCTGGTTACAATTATAATAGTACTAGCTGCGCCCCGTGGTTTCACCCGCATAAATTTCGATCCCGTGGGAATATCGGGATAAAAAGTATTTTATATGTTAATACTGATTATAAACCATCTGTGAGCCAAATTTCATCCAAATCCTTTAAGTAGTTTTTGCGTGAAAAAGTAACAAACATCCATCCATCTATACATACAAACTGCCGCATACATGCTGAGCGGTGGTCGTTTTGCGTAGATGTGACGCATGTTTTACCCCAACTTGTTCTTTTTTGTGTTTGTATTCTTTCTCTGCGTCATGTTTACTGCAACGGATTTTCTTCCTTTCTTTTTCTTTTCATTAGTCATAAAATACCTTGATTCATGGGATTGATTCATGGGATTCATGGCTAGTGAGAATCCGCGAGGAACTCTTTATATTCTAACTTTTAGTGGATAGATTCATGGCAGACGGGTGTGCTGCTGGGGAGCTTGTTGCGCCACTACTTCTTCCCAGCTAACCACTAGGAGCCGGTAAAGGGCGTGCGTTTTGGGGGACTTATGTGATTTCGTTTGGTGACGTTTATGTTCAAAAGCTGCAGTTTTTTTTTCAGACTAAGATTTTAATTTCAGAATAAAATACTGGTGCTATGGTTAGAGTACGGATCTGTAACTTTGTGTGGTCAGCCATTCTTTCTTTCATAGCAACTGCCTCACTGGTAGCCGATTGATGCCTGGGAAGGGCAATGTCACAGAATTTTCCTGTAAGTTTTCTCGAAAGTAGCTCAAGTATCATTTCTATGTGTGTGTTAACCAAACTCGGTTGATAAGACCTGACTCTATCTTATTGACCGTTATTGGTTAATTTCCAATTCATATAGGCCAGGACGCCAGGCATCGGACGACATTTTAATATGCATGCAAGTGCAATGATCTCGATATGAGTGCCTACCAAGCCCCAGGACGATCGCACGACGTAAACGTATTGTAAATTCGAACGAATTTCGACTATCCTGTAGCATTGTTTTTTCACAAACAATGCTACAGAATAATCGAAATTCTTAGTCGGAATGCATTTCAAAGCATATTTATAATCATCAGGCATAGATACGAATAAAGTTTAAATATCGTCCCAGTTCACGTTACGTTTAGATGCTCCACGCGTTCGAGCCAGCCACCTAACTCAAAATTTCCAACACCTACCTTGAGCACATTTGTGTGCCCACAAAACCCCGAAAAAGCACGATAACACCCGAACAAGCGTCAGTAATAACATAACTCGGAACGTGTCATGAATGCCGTAAGAAGGCATGTCGCAAGCCCTCCAGTCCGCCCACGCGAACATGCTGTTACTCCAATAGCTTTTAAAAATACTTCAAATCGCCCTTATTAGTATTAAATAGGTAATGTCGGGTAATGGTGACAAATTTCTCAGATAAAACGAATGTATCTTGAATATTAATTTCTTTTAATGAAAATTCCTTGTTTTACGTATTCGGTAATACGTTCCGATCGGACATTTAGTCGGGTGGTGTAATGGCCATTTGGATGACGATCATTTTAATTGTAGATGACTTTTTGGTCCATGTTCCTATCGCTATGGCCCGTTACAGTAATTTGGAATAATTACTGAACGTTAATTCGATACGTAACGTTCAGAACGTATCTTGGTGTGAAAATTACTTTAGAAATTGATGTCGTTAAACCATTTGAACTCATGCTGCCAGTCTTCTGAGCACGTTACCGGATGTCAGCGATGCGGTCGAGTACTTCGACGCCTAAGTGTTAAGTCGTGTAATTAAATGACTCGGTCATTTAATTTAGTACCTATTGTAAATAGTTAGCTGTGTTAAATATTGGGGAAAAAAAATGATGAAGTAAAATAAATGGTAGGTACTTATTTGTTGACTCAGTTTCAAATCCCACTACATTATATTGTAAACGTGAAAGTTTGATAGATTTATGGATGGATGTTTGTTGCTCTTTCATGCAAAAACCACTGAACAGATTTGGATGAAATTTGGCACACAGATGGTTTATAACCAGGATTAACATATAGGATACTTTTTATCCCCATATTCCCACGAGATCGAAACTTATGCGGGTGAAACCGTGGGGTGCAGCTAGTTCTAATCTTTTTACGTGATGCTCATTCATCATTCATGATCATTGATCATTTACAGTTGATACGTGGTAAAAAACTGCAGTCAAACATTAGTACCAAACAGGTACATTTGTAGTTAAGAGCTGACGGACACGATCGAACCAAATACGTCAAAATCAACGCGTGTCAATTTTATAAATGAGCTGTGTGCCTTTGATCGCGGCCGCGTGGCTCCGACCGGGACCGTGGGACACACTCGCGGCCCACATAGCCAAGCCAAGTGGCCACAATGACGTACATTTGGGACAACAAGTATAGTTAACGTGGTAAAATGGGCTCTTATAGAACTCGTGGGCGGCAGGCGAACAACTTGTACCAACGTACTAGGTAATTGTGGTGAACTTTGATCCAAGTTACTGTTGGTTTGAGACGCCGACGCCGACGGAAGCGAAACGGGTTCCGTTATATCACACTTCTGATACATAACAGGTTGGGCTAAGATAGTGTTTGTTTAAGTTCGCGTAAGTTCCTTGAGTTAAAAATAAACACTCAAATGTTTCCATCGCCTTTTCCGGAATAGCATAAGCATAACCAGCGTATAATCTGCCCACTGCTAGGACACAGACCTCCTCTCTATTAGAGGGAGCGGGCCGTAATCCACCACGCGGGCCCAGTGCGGGTTGGTAGGTGCCACATCTTCTCTTAACATTTTTGGTTCTAGAATTTCGAAGTTTTGGTTATAGGACATGCCGGTTTCCTCACGATGTTTTCCTTCATCGTTTTTAGAGCAGTGGTGATGAAATAATTTACACAAAGAAAAGCGCCTGTCAAACCTACGACCTACAACTCGTAAGACGCGGTCGTTACCACTGGGCCACCACTGCTCTCAGAAATAGAAATCGGTCAAAACCAATTCAGATGGAACTCCCATAACGGGAACATTCCGGAACGTAAAAATACATTCAATCCGACATTTACATAAAGAGACAAGTCGCCGCGCAACTTAAAAATCAGGACGTGTCACGAAACGTCTAGTAACACTGGGCCCGTCGACCTTCGCCGACACTGATTGATATTGATAGAGGAAGTCTGACACCTCGGCCGCGGCCCGGATCACCACGCCGAAGATTGATACGGTGACCCTACGTTTCCGTGGGCCCTCGCTAAACAAATATTGCGAGACTTTCCATTATGAAATGTCCGAGACATTCCTCTCTGTGGCCGTAACTGTATGAGACTGAGAAGGAAAATGCGGGTTGATTCTCATTGTTGAACTTGACAGCTTTCGTGTTGGGTTACGACAAGTCTCTTTAGCGTCAAGTTGTTTCCAGAAATGATCTCTATTTAGTTCATACTAGGGAATGAAGAACCGGTGCTCTTCTTGCGTCCCGGGATTTTCGGGATTACTTGTTGAAGGAACCGGGAGAACCGGGACTTTCGGGACTTTTGGGTATTTTTTTACCTACTGCTGGTATTTTAATTTTAATAGGTCTTTTAGTATTTATGTTTGTACATAGGTAATGAAAACTACATTGTATTAATTAAAGATATATATTTTTTTAAATCAACAAAAACAGAACCATTTACTATTCTTTGAAAAAATAATCAACAGAAGAAAACAACAAGTCAAATCAGCATTCAGCAGTTATCATATCACTGAGATGCTTATCTTTAAGGAATATAAAATAATAAAATATGAAAAAGTTACAAAGGAATGAAAATAATGAAATTAAAATAAAGAAAATAATAATTAAAATATGAAAACGTTCAATTATTTAGTACTATCTTGCTCATTATAATGGGTTCTTAAAAAAATAAGTGCGTCTAAGCTTTTATCACTTAAGCGTGATCTTATTTTGTTGCACAGTAATTCTGGTGCAGAGAATATCCTCTCGGGCTACACGCTGGTCGGAGGGATCGTCAGAAGGTGATCATAAGCTAACGACAGAAAACGGCCACGATCACCACCATTCTCAAAAAGAGCCATTTCTATTCTAATTGTAGTGTTCAAATCTTCTTGATCGCTTCGAACTCGTACATTTTTGGTAGCATTCAGTATTTCAGTATTAAGCTCATCTTTTCTTGTTAATATAGCATCTCTGTGCAGATCATTATTTTCTTGATTTTAAACTCAAAAACTACTGATTATATTTAAAAAATTCTTTCACCACTAAAAAGCTACAAGATCCCTAAGTAACAAAGGCTACTTTTGACCTCATTTGCTCGGAAAAACGTGTAGCAGCGGGTGAAACCGCTAGGCGGACCTCTAGTTTTAAATAAAATCTTACTAAGAAACCTTTTATTATTATATCTGAATGGGGAAACTCAAATTCGTAATTTAAGTTTATACTTTTCAACTAAGTCCCGAAGGTCCCGAAAGTCCCGGGAGACTAAAGAATCGTCCCGGTTCTTTAGTCTATACAAAAATCCCGGGATTTCCCGGGATTTTCGGGACCGGGATTTCCCGGGACCATTCCCTAGTTCATACATTCTAATTTCAGTCGGAGAAGATAATTTTTTTTCAAAGTCAAAGTAGGTATTTTAATTTGTTGAACATCTATACTTATAATAAATCTGTAGAAGTGAAAATTCTGTACATTGAAAATATCAAAAAAATAATTTACAGGGGGTGTTACTAGACCGACACCGAACCCAAAAATGTGATTAAAAAAATTTTTGTCTGTCTGTCTGTCTGTCGGTCTGTCTGTCTGTCTGTCTGTCTGTCTGTCTGTTTGTTCAGGCATCACGCAAAAACTACCGGTTCGATTACGATGAAACTTGGTATAATTATTCTTTAATATCCTGGGCACCACACTGGGTACTTTTTATCCCGGAAAAGTATATACAATAAAAAACAAACTTAATTTTGCGGTTCGATCCCTATACCCGATTACCACTGTCTGTACTGTACCAACCGCAAATACTAAGTTTGTCGTAGGTTGGGTCACCCGCAGTGGAGTTCATTTTTATTCCTTTTAGTTTTTAGAGTTATTTAGGTTTATTTTTATATGAGCCGTAGGTATAGATTTTAATTTTAAAGTATAGGTAGTATATTTGATAGTGTACTACGTAGTGACCGTAGGTTATTTTATAATACTGTTAGGTAGGATTAGTCATTCGTATAGATATTAGTTTTTAGGGATTTTGCTTATTTATTGAGTTTAGATTAGTTATCATCATATAGATGGCATTCTGGGGAAGCACATACATTTTATCCTGTTAGCACGTTCCCGTGGGATAATTTCCGACATCCACGCGGGCGAAGCCGCGGGCAGAAGCTAGTAAGTAATATAGTACAACATGGTATAAAAATTTGCGTTGTATCACTATGTTTTGCCTTGCAAGGCGTACAATTAAGGCGTAAAAAACTACAAACTAAATAAAACTATTTCAAACAAGTAACGTCGTAAACATATAATAGAATAACAAGTGGATCGGACATTTTTTATTTTATGCTTCTATCATCTAAAAACTCATTAATAGAGTAGTAAGCCTTTTCAATCAAGAATTTTTTAAGTTGCGATTTAAAATGGTTTATGTTGGTCATGCTTTTTAAAGTTTTCAGTAGATTGTTACCCTAATTGTTCAGTAAATTGTTACCCTACATCACTTTGCTGTGTTATAGCTATTTAATACATGTCCAGGTGGCCCAGTGTGAAGCAGTAGTGCCCCAGTGGCAACGGCCTCGACTTACGAGATGTAGGCCGTGGGTTCAAACCCAGACAGGCGTTTTACTTTGTGCAATTAATTTAGGTTTAAAGAAACTTTATTCTCAATAAAACATAACAAATGTCACTTACTTGAGAACAATAAATTAATGTTAACAATATAAATAGGTCCGACTTCACCTCTATGTACAGTTTCACAAACACGACCCACCCAACGCATTCATTTCTGCGAGGGTGTTTTTCTTGCTGTTAAATATTGGCCGAGCTGAATTTTGAATGCGTTGAGTGAGTGTACATTTCTAATACTTGATGGTAATTTATTATATAGTTGCACTTCTTCAAATGTAACCATTTTTTTGCCATAATTGGTTCTAGTTTTAGGTAGCACTATTAGGCTCGCTCGTCGTGAGCTTCGTTGGCTGACTTGTCGATATTGATTTAATATAATGTTTGTGTGTATTTTTTTATTTAGCACTTTATTAATGAATATACATGTATTATAGATATAGAGTTGCTTGATGTTCATTAATTTTATCACCACTGCTCTCAAAAAAACGAAAGAACATCTTGAGGAAACCGGCATATCCTAGAACCAAAAATTAGAAGACACGTGACAACTCCCAACCGGACTGGGCGTATAGGTAGATTACAGCCTACTCCCTTTCGAAGAGTGAAGGCCTGTGTCCCAGCAGTGGGAACATTGTGGGCTGATTATGCATACACCTATCAGAATGAATTATGTAGTTGTAATTCGACTATATACGGACAATTTAAGGTGCAATTTGCTTAGCAATTAAATTCCCTGAATTTATGCTGCGTGTGTTTTCTGCTATAACCACGGGGCCTACTCCGAAGTGCAAAGTGCGAATGTTCGGATCGGACCGACACATGGCCGAACCGTTCGGATCGGCTCAGTTGGGTCGGGACCATAGTCAATATTCGAAAGAGTGTAGGAGTGTAGGATCGGAGCCGACCGAACCAAATAGTAACTTCGTAGCAGGAAACGGCCGAACATTCGGCCGATTCTACTTCGGAGTAGACACCCAGGTTCTTTTAATTGAACTGAGCTTCTTTAAAATTTTTAAAGAAAACAAGGCATTACGAAATTTCAGGATCCAAAAATCTCTTCGCACCACTTTATCGACCGTACAAGGTTGATACGATTACAACAGCTATAGGTCACACGTGGCGCCTGAATTGATGCCTGAAATGCCTGAAACGCCTGAAAGTTCAATCAATCTCATTTAAAGCCCGGCTTGGTGGTGTACATCTAATGGATGTCGTATCGAACAAAATTGCCGAGGTTACGTAAACCGAACACTGTCTAATGCCTTGTTCAGAGTACATCGATTAAGTATATTATGTACCTATGTTGGTACATAATGTATGCCAGGCTACCTTTGGTAATCTATATCTATCTATAGTAGTAAAAATAATATAGTTTGTTTGAACGGACGGATTTGAAAAAATCTTTTTGCATGTAATAGCCCAATTCTTGACGAATGCTATTTTTAACTTTACGCTACAACTCGTTGGAGCGTAGCAAAATTTTTTTTCTTTTTTCCCCCACACTAGGAATTTCTCCTGTATCGTGGGTGCGTTTACAAACATTTAAACTCACATACACAAACAGCCAGACCCAGAACAACTACTTGTAGGTCATACAAATATTTGTTCCGTGCGGGAATCGAACCCGCACGCGCAGCGCAGCAGTCAATCGCTTAACCACTGCGCCAACCGTGCCGACAAAGAAAAATTGAAGAAAAAATAAAAATAAGAAAATTGAAGAAGAATTAATAAAGATAGAAAGAATGCTAAGCGAAAACGAATTAGTAGCGCGTGCAGGCGATGCGATGCGATGCGACGGGGGAGGTCGGCGAACAAGAAATTTCACGAAGACAAAGTCGCAGACAGAAGCTAGTGTAATATTATGGGGTAGGCCTATGTTCGGCAGCGGACGTGGTAAGGCTGATAAGGTGATAAAACGTGCCTATCCTACCTTTTCCAACCACTATTTAAAACTAAACTCCACTTTTCACGAAATAAAGACAGGAAAAGTTCCAAATGCGTCACAAAATACCTAGGTATTGGTTAGATCAGCAAGACTACCCGACAATTTAATATCCAGATTCTACCTCAACACTCGATAGCATAAAAGAAATAATAAGACTAGGTGCACAACGTCGCGTCTGCCTGTTTGTTTTACCGGCCGCGTCGCTTGGGGCGACATCTGTCCGCGGGCAGACGACTCATTAGCATTGTTACCGAAGCTTGCAACACTAGCCGCCCAACGACAATTCAGTTTCCACGCCAGCCAACTATTGCGGTGTCACTAAGGGCATATCTTACAAAACCAGAATCTGCATTGCTTAGAATATTGAATAGAAATGGCATGTACCTATACCTAGTTTAGTACTGGTGCAGGGTGCTACTGAGTTCTGAATAGTAGTTAGTTTCAGTTAAATTAAATGTAGTATGTAGTAGTCAAATAAGACACGCCGACCCCATCTAGTTTTTAAATGTGTAAAAGTATTCGTACAAACCTTCTTACAGAATAAAATCATTTGGCAATTGCATTAATTATCAACCACCTACTGCAAGCTTAAAAGGTTTTCAGACTTAGATATCTACACCTTTTCTTACATAAATGAAACTGCAAAAAGTGTGTCATCATCATCACTCATCACTGCAAATATTTCTTGAATCTCATCAGTTATTTTACATCCCATAATACAATATGCGGATAATTACTCAAACATATTTATTTGATTCAGATAAACATCTGTTGCGTTTACATAAAATATGCAGATTATGTTTATAATCTTCATATTTTACGAGCCAGTATCGCAAGATAATTGCGACAAAATGCTTGATAAACATGTCTGTTCTTAGCTAACTAACTTCGAAACCTCCGCAATTAAATACAAAATTCATTTCCCATTTTTGCAAGCCCGATAAAAAATCCCAGTGGGAGCGTGTGTGCATGGTTTTATAGTTAGGTCGTTACGGTTTCAGCGGTGAAGCGGAACTTTTATAGAGCACCGAATAAGAGCAAAAACTTGTGAACGATGCCGCTTCGGCTTACCGAAAAATGACATGTCGGGCGATAGGGGTGTCCAACGAACACTTTTTAAATGGAGCACTTCATACTCAGCAGAAATAAAACGCAAGAGAAACCCGACACGAAACACTTTCAGTATAAAATGTGAGGCCGTCCTTAAAAAGCGTATTTACGTTGAATAATTTACGAATGCTGTTGAATTCGAGCCAAATGGATTTAAATTATTCGATTAGTTGGCAGTTTTAATCGGGTCCACATTACGCAACGCTCGTTCATTGATTTGATGAATATGCTATTTAACGTCGTGCTATAAAACACATTAAAACGTGCCTTCTGAATGAAGCAAAATGGCCGGAGGAAGTTCAAAGCACTTGCAACGTGACGAAAGTGGAACACTCGGGGAATATATTACTGCTCCAGCTGGGCGGAGCTCGCCCTTCTGCCAAATGTTTGTGAGACTCCGTAAGGTCAAGGTGGCAGGAAGTAGGCCACGGCGAGAGATCCAGCCCATAAATCCGGCCCGGGCTGGTGTTGTCACTTCGGTGCTTCAGTCGTAAAAACTTTGACGTATTTGGAATTTATTTCAACTATCCTCATAAATATATATTAGATCGGAGTAGTACTCTTCCTCACATATCAATTACCATAAATTCCGGGAATTATGCAGCAAGTCATAAGTGCAAATCGAATGTTTCCAAATAGGGCGGTCGCCTCGTAATGATGTAAGTCATGTGCATTCAAGCCGCATTTCGTCCCGCGCATGCTGAGCGCGCATACGCGCACATTACTTAACGCGCATTTTATTTATATAACTCCCCTTTTACATCCTTAAATAGGGTTTACTTGGACATTCAGAGACCGCAACAATCAAATCTTAAGTACTTATAACTAGTTTGTATTCCACAAATGCAAACCATATATATCTGTGTGTTCAATTTGATTTCCCGCGGGACCTTCACGTTTTCTCTATTACGTCCGCTTTATCAAATATGTAAAAGAACGTATTGCAATACTAGACAAGTATTAAAACGATTTTATTACTCCAGAAGAGCAAGAAAAGTGAGAATTATTTTCAGATCGCAGACGTAAAATTGAAATAGTTTTGTAAGAATTTATATTGAAGCAATGTAGTGTACTATGGCTGACTCAGGCTTCCACCCTACCTAAAAATCGAACAAAAGAGAGCATGAATCGATATCGCTTGGCGTCGGGAAGTGAATCGGAACGAAGTATTCGAGTTATCGCAATATTATATCGAGTGACAATTCGATCGGCGAAGTGGCTTGTCACGCACTGATTTACAAGGCATGTGACCTGTCGTGCTCCATTATGTATGTACATACATGAATGTTATAGCTTCTCATATACCAGCATGGAGATATGCACTTAACGTAGCAGAGGAACCTTGTGTCGCCATTTTCGCTATTTTGAATGTTGGAAAACCCAAGCAAATGCACAATTTTTATTTCGTTTCGTGTGTTACCTTAGAATATTTTTACACAAGAATTAACATCTATTTTAATACCAACTTCCTTAACCGTTTTTCATCATAACATAATTATCTCAGGTACAAGCGGCTCTTCCAAAGACGATAATATTCGCACATGTGGTTTTCCGCGCAGCGTGACACGGCCGGATCTTCTAAATATATATTTATGTTCAAGCGGACGCGAATACAGGAAAACGGTGAGACACACGGACACACGTGCCCGTGACGGACAAAGTGCGTATCTATACGCACTTTCTAATACAAAACCATTCAAGGCCAGTGAATTTCACTGAATACTGGGATGGGATCTGGAATAAGACGTCAAATGGAATGGAATCGGGAAAAATACATTTGCGGAATGCCTTTATTTCTTAAAGAGGAATTCTTCTTGAAAACTTCTAATGGATTATCATATAGTTATCAATCAATTTAGTTTTACTTTATGTATATTGTGTAATTTTAAAGTTATTTTATAAGACAAGTTGAACCCTAGTGAACCTCCTGTGATAAAGACGTTCACTGTTCTCAGTGGGTAAATCCCGGGGTTACATTTCAATATGATAAGTATGTAGTATATACCATTAATTGTAATTATAAGGTAAAATAAAAAATATAACCAATGAACCATTCAAATAATTTTGAATATGTACATAAATAGAAACAGAATAGATGCATATATAATTAATTTAAATACATGACAATAGATACATTAATTTTGCACGTAAAGCGTGATGATTGCGGTACCTATCATCGTAAGGACAACGTAACTTCGGAGACTCTCTGATAGTACTCGTAGTTTGCCTATTATTTATAGTGAATGTTTGATACTCCATCACGATTTAATTGCTGAACGGATTTGGATGACAAGTAGCATGCAAGACTATAGCACTTTTTATTGGCCACTGCATCGGCTAGGACTAGGCTGCGCAGGCCATTAACTGATAGCTTGTGTAGAGAGATAAGTGAAACTAGCAGGTTAGGTTACGTGGTTGCGATGCGCCGCTCTCCCTACCTTCCGCGGCCTTGACGGGGTTGCCACCGTCCGATGGCAGACGCGGTGGGGCCGCAGGGGAGGAGGAGTGTTGGTATGACGTTGGCCGCTCTCCCTATCTTCTGCGACCGTAAATTGGCAGGCGGCGGGGCCAATGACCTGACCCGTCGCAGGGGGACCAAGGGTGCCCAGACACGGGGTCGCCTGGCGCCCATGTGCTGGTTTGGTCCCTGGGGTGGTCACGACGTGCTACGTGTTCTGGTGCGCCGGTGATGGGGGGTACTCTCCAGAGGAGGGTCCGGTGACGGTCAGCCGCGGCAGGTTCACGGATGAGTGCTAACGCGTGCCCGTGTTCCCGCCGTAAGCGGCAGAGGAGGACAGCGCCGGCGTGGAGTTTTAGGGGAATAGCGTCCCACATAACTGCACTATCTCCCAGTGGTAGTGCAGAATGTATGAGCATTTCTCCAAGTTAAAAAAAAAGAAGGTGGCAGGGACAGCGACGCGCAAACTGTAACCATGAATTTGATGATTCTAGACATTTAGACCCTAGCGCAGAAATTTTGAAAAAAAAAATCTGCCGTTCCAGAGAAAAGTGCAATACAGCACATAACAGTTAGAACAGCTATTTTTCATTAAATAACCTTCGAAAAATTTCAACGCCCGGGTTCTGAATGCATGGTAACAGGTTGCGCGTGGATGTCCCTGTCAGTCCTGCCACCCTGTATAATTACAGTACTTCTAATACCTGCCTACAGTACAGTACAGTATACTGTACTGTTAATACTGTATTTATCTAAAAATGCGGGTAAAACTAGAGGAAACAACACGTTTTCAGTATCAATCCTTTATCAAATGGTGCAAAAGACAAATAATCTACGATGAACATCTTTGAACTAATAACGACTGCATATACATCGGTATGCATATAATTGCGCAAGCTCCCTGCACCAACGTTCACGTGCTGAACTTCTAACTAGTTAGAGTACCTCTAATTAATTAGTAAGGTACATGTGAACTCCAACTTACTCTGAGACCACGTTGAATTCCGATGTCGCTTCTATGCTACAAGTTAGAGGTGATAAGTTACAGCCATCTTCGGTGGAAAATGAAGTAAATAACGGCACTAATTATAATGTACCTGTGGGGGTAATTGCGTAACACACATAGGCTAAAAGATATTTATTCTCAAAAAAAAGACACAAAGTCACTTACATGAGAACTATGCTTAAAATAAATTATATAAAGTTCGTCACACACGTCACGCTAGCAATTATGATACACATAATATCCAATGCATTCAGCTTTTAGGAAGAGTGTTATTTGTGATTAAATATGCAGCTAATTGAATTTTGAATGCATTAAATGAGTGCAACTTTTTTATGCATAAGGGTATTTTGTTATATAATTGTGTTCCTTCAAAAGTACACACACATAAAATGACTATTCTATTCTATTTTTCTCTATGGCAATGGTACAATTGATCGCAATGGGTTTTATTTTGACAGTTCAACAACATTCATTGCGTTATTTAGGTACGTTGTTTAGCAGACGAATTTTTCGAACCTATGAAGCAATGTATTAGCAATATCCTTCAAAACTCTCGGATTGCGATTGACATTAACCGTGTTACGCAATCAGGGTGCTGTTCATTGTAGTGTAACATAATTTCCGTCACAAACGTCTACTACTGAAAAGTGGTCTCATCATAAACCATTACATATTTTGATAGATTACGATGATAATTTTAACGGTCTATGATTACTTAACCTAGTTTGAATACATTAGTATACATTTTCGACCTAGAATGGATTACCATTCTATGTCGAAAATGTCTACCAAGAACGTTCCAAAAAGAAGGACAATGACCTCTGCTAATAGTCCTCGGTACATAATGTCAGTTTTATAAACAAGTGAATAATGCTCCACTTTGGGCTTCTAAACACGCAACCCGAAGGCACCACCCCGTATCTGGAAGCAATCAGAAAGATGACTCGCTCGGTAGCGATTTGCCATCGAGATTTTTATGACGCGCCCGCAGTCAGCCACTCAATTTATCGCTTGATTAGATTAATTTAATCCATGACACTGAAATGGCCCTCTTCCTGTACCATCGGAACTTGCCATCAAACCTCGTTAAAGATAAGAATTCGACCGAAAATGACGGGTCCCAGTTGAATAGACGGATGGAAAGGGCCCCGAGATTTGCAGCCGTGAGAACGTTATTGAAATTCATTTTCCGTTTAAGATAACCCGGTTACGGGAATTGTGGATGGGAACCCAAACACGTTGAGGGCCTTTATCTCCGCTTTTTCGTATTTCAAAGAGGTGTGAACAAGAACAAAAAATCCTGTATCGTCTCACAGATTCATAAAATGTTTCGTGAATTAATTACCCAGAAAAAAATAAAAAACAGAGCAACATTAATTAAGATGTAGGTAAGTAATTACGTCTAGTTTCTGTCAGACTAGACACGAAATTGCTATTCACTGCGCGTCTTAAACAAAAGTTTTTAAGTAATAAAGATTTGTTAAAACTTATACTTACATTATCTTAAGTTCTAAAGTGCCAATAAGTTAACAATATGGGGAACAGTAAAAGAGCTTTTGTCAGTTAGTTTTGAAACAAAAATGAGTTACAATTCACAGGTAAAGAGATTATAAAATATTTAACAGGTACCATAATAACAAAGATGCCAATACTAGGGACTATTGACGAACATAAGTAGATTTAAAGTTTTTTACTAAGGTTAACGAGGCAAGTATAATGTTTATAGAGCAAGCCAACGTTTAGCTGGTAACTAACGGAGAGCCATCGGAAATGGAGCGGACACGAGCGAATTAAAACGAGCTCACACATTACAGTTTATAGTGTTTATGACTAACAGGATGAACTGGATCTGGAGTTTGGCGTTAAATATAGCAAATTTCATACAAATGTGCACATAACCATGTTTGTAACTGTCGTATCTAGTCTTCTAAAAAAGGTGAATGTGGAAGGGTAGACATTGTCCGGTGTGACTGATGTCCATATCAAAATTAATATAAAGTAAGTAATCTTAAAAAAATACAAACATATCCATAAATACTGTAACCTGGACCGGTCCACTCAATCTGCGTGGTTCTTTCGTCAAAAGGCCATTTCTGACACCAATCTACATGGTCTTCTTATGATCTGACCAAGATTTTATCTGGACTTAAAAAGAGATTGTGTCCTCTAAGTTTGTTTCTGCCTTTCTTCTCAGATTAGTCACATAGGAAACTCCAGCCTCCTCTAGCTTTTAAAATATATGTTAAATATATATATATACTTATAAAATCATTTATAATTTAAACAAAATCTAATAAAGTAAAAACTGAAAGAAAAAACATATTTCAAACCTTTTCAATCTCGAATATCAGTGATCCATCAGACATAAATATCTGGTATCAAAAAGGATCAAAGGATTCTTTTGATGTTTTCATCCACAAAATAAACATGTAGCTACCACGTAAATGTAGTTATTTTTAGTATCAGGTATAAAGGCCTCATTGCTTTATTGGTCACCAGAAGCTGACTATCATCAACTGATAAGTTTAGGACCCTCAACTTGATTTTTACAGCTTTAGTAAAAGATTGATTTTGTATTTTATTTATTTATTAATAAATGAGGTTTTTACAGCATTAGTAAAAGATGGATATAAGTATACGCTAGGAGAACCCGTTTCCTAATCACTAGGCACTTAGTTTCTTGGCCTTAGATTGGACATTGGATCTATATGGAACCCTGTCATCATCTCTAAACGGTGCCTGAGGATTGAAAATCACATTCTCGATGTTTTTGGACCCGGCGAACATTCATTCCTGTTTTCGATTTCTTGCAACGTCGAGCTAACGAGTAGGTATATGAATGATTCTAATAGTTAAATCAAATCTGGCTCGTATAACATTCCAAAAGAACTATCTAAAATATTTTTGACCTTCAGTAAAGAATGTGTTTCCGTCAAGATCAAATTTTTACAAATGTTGGCTTTATCGATGTTTAGTGGGCACACCACAATTCGGTAGCTAAGTACCTTTTGATAAGGAATCATGTTCTCCTTTTCGCAATCCATGTTACATGCCTCCTAAAAATGATCGGTGCATTTCTTTTCCTACAGGTACAAACTGCAGAAGGTTGCTCGACATTTTCGGTTCCTTTCCTATAAATAGTAAGTATAGCTAGTTGTGGAACAGGTGGTCGGTACTCGTCGGCTCGGTCAGATTGTGTGGTGACCCGGACACTATCGGTTTCACATCGGACCGCTCCGGGGCTTCCCGGCTCCGATTACTTCGACCACAATGACTCACAGGGTTAAACTCAAAGGACGGATCGATGGGAATTAACCCTTGGTAACAAAGTCCGAAATTATGTTCCACGCAGAAGATAATAGAATTGGTCTATGTAATTAAATTTGGTATTGGTATTTGTTGGCTCATTAGCATTTAAATAAGCAATGAAATGGCGGCTTCTAAATATTCTGCGCAATCTCGCAAACATTTCTCCCTGCCGTCACAACAAACATGTTTGTCTGGCAACAAGTACAAATTAACCTTTATTTAATCTAACATCGGTCCATCGTACGGTACATACCTATGACAGAGTATGTCCGCTGAACCTTGCCGATAACCCGCACCTACCGCTCTCAGATACATACGGTCCAGAGGACCACGCGAATAATTAGCACAACTGTCTTATCGTACTTTAATTAATTCTATTGGGAGATTGGGACTACTCGATCGATGTGAGCCCACACAAATGTATCACCGAATTGAAGTTAATCCCTAATCTATCTATATAATCGTTAGCACAGTTCACTGATCGGGTTATACAGAGTGGCAGAGAGATCCACGCGCAAACTGTAAGTATGAATTCAGCACATGAGTCTGGACCCGATCTTTAATAATAAGCGACGAAAAATTTCAACGCAGGGGAAGAATCATGTACAGAATCCATGATAACAGGTGGCGCGCAGGTTCCCCAGCACCCTGCATTAATTACTTCGATATCAAATTCTCAATGAATTTCTTGAATAGACGATAATGATAATAAAATAATTGTGAATGACGAGAAATATTTTTTTCTTCCATGTTTATGTAAACGTACTTGCCATTCATCTAGACAGTCGGTTGTCCAATAAAAAAAGCTGTTAACGCCTTTAATTGCTCGTAATCACGCTATTAACTAAGGAAGTTCTTTTAAATGACGGCTGTAAATATCAAAACACATCCACGCTATACCAGAGCAAAGTATATTATGTGTCCCATGAATAACAATCAGACTACCCACCCCCCACCGGAAGCTCTTAGTATAAATGGTTATTAGACGCAACTTCCGTTATAATTCCACCTTCTTGAACATACTCCTTCAATTTATTCCGGTTAATGGCTATTATGATACAGATACGTCTCGCTTCAGAAGCGATTCTGAGGAGACAAAAGGAAACAAGTTTTACAAAGATAGCACACAATAGCCGGGTGCCACCCTTGTTGATAATAACACTTTTTAACGCACAAAAGTTTGTCAAAACGTATAAACAAAAGTTTGTCTGCATCTCAGGGCCGCGGCCGTGGGTGTACCTGCGCTCAGGTAATGGCGGCGCCCACAATAGCATTCCGAGCATCCGAAATGAATCAAAATTCGGCGCAACAACGATGACTAACGCCTCGGACCCTTCTGATAAATTACAATAATAATGGCCACCTCTATTGTAGTTATTGGGGATGATTTCATTAGGATGCGCCCGCGCACCTGCCCCCCGAGGCCCCCGACCCGACCACGACCATCCTAAACGTTACCGTTAACTGTCAAACATATGATTAGTGTTTCTTGTTAATTGGATAACAAAAACTACACGCCGTGACTCTAACTTACAAGGCAGTTAATAGCAGCGGGGTCGGGCAGGCAGCGCCACGGAATTAACAAGTGTATCCCTAAATGTCATTTATGGACAGGTCAGACGTGTTTATTGGAGTGAGCCAACAAGTCGTCCCCACTAAAACGACTGGTTCCATTATTTGTACGCGGCGGCGACCTCCCGCGCCGACGGGAACAATGAAAGTGAGAGAGGACAGGAATGCAGGCGGGGGCTGCGGGGGTGAGGGCAGGTGCGGCGCGCGGGGGGCGCAGCGTCCCCGGTTCCCAGGCGAGGAATGCCAGCACGAGCAACAAAGCCTACCAGCCGCCATTCACCCCGCGCCGCCCTCCCCGCACCGCTAGCGGTTCCGTCCCAGACACGTAATTTTTCGTGACTTTCCCCTAAGTAGCATTTACGATGCCGTGAATCGGTACTCGATACGTTGGATATTCAAAAATTGTCGCGTGTCCCCATTCGTTAGGCCGCAAAAGGTAAATTCGCTTTATTTTTACCGACGTGATCGGCTACTAAATGATGTACGACTTGCGGCCTACGGGTCCACAGCTACACTGTACGGAATTCATAATGAATCGACGTCGCGTCGGACTCAGGTCATGCGACTCGCTGTAATGTAGCGCAAAAATAATGTACATACTGTGTGATTATAATAAGTGTTATTGTTCCATTCATGCAGACCGGTCGAGGTTCAGGGTCGGGTGTCGAATAGCGAACAGCTGACTCTTAATTTATTGCTATTCCAATAATACACACATATTCCTGCACAGCCATGGACTGTAACAGTAGGTTTTACATGAAATATGACGTCATATTTTTTAAGCAATGGGCATCAATTCACAGAACGCACACATTATTAAAATTACATTACATTATAATATTAGTTATACGACAACACGAATAATAAAGAAGCAGACGCGGAGCTAGGTTTTCGCTCAAGGGAGGGCAAATGTTTCTCTCTGAGAGATGGGGTGAGATTTCTCAACCCGTAAAACACTTAAAAAAAACTCATTTTTCGTAAACTCAAGAATGGGCCCCCATTTCGAGGATGCCCTACTATGCGCATACTCCTGGTTATAAAAACTATGTTTATGTCTAATAGAGAGATCCTCGTTGCCCCACCCCCCCCCCCCCCTGCATCCGCGCCTATAAAGGAGTAAGTTAAAAACCATAACGGGACCGTAATTCTATTTGATAGATTGGCGGGATTAGCTAAGGAATTGATGTGGTTTCGAAGTAAGGAATTGTTAAGTGGCCATAATGGCCATAATTAGAGCCCTGCTGTAAAAACTCACGAGCAAAGATATTTCTAGAACTAGTAGTAACTATAACTTCTTGATCCTAATCACATGAATTTTCTCGTCACGTTATAAAACCACCAATCACAAATGGAAATACGTCATGAATTTCCAAGGTATTTCTTTTGTTTTGTTGTTGCCAGGTTGTCAGTTTTCATTACACTTAATTTAACAATAATTTTATTATTTTAAAATGTTTCATCGAGAAAATTCAACGCATGTCTTCAATTTGTAAGGACAGTCGACGATTTTATTTCTACCTCATACCAAATTTCTACCTAATTGGTTTTTTATGACAGTTTTTTCCCCAGTTATGTTTGCAGCGTTAATGTTGTAGTCCTAGCAGTTAAAAATGTCTTCAACAAGACTGATGTGAGTTTTACGAGTTGTGGGATAGTTACGATGTTTTTATCGGGAGCCACAGATAAAATGATAGGTGGAATGCAAAGTTTTAATTTTAAAACATTTTTTACCTAATTTTGCTATCGCGTCGTTGCCAGTATGTTTACCGAATGATTCATGCCAATCATTATCTGCCTGAGAATATTTTATGTAAGTTTACATAATATGTGGTTGAGCTAAATGTAATCTTAAGAACTATTATGTATTACCCATATTTGCAAAATAAAATTCTATTCTATTCTATTAATATATATACGAGTAATTATGTTAACTATTAATCAAGCGTTATCAGGCGTTATGTAAATACAGTGTAATTGAGGCTAGTTGCTAAGGGCCCGTTTGATTAAATATTAAATTCTTCTTCAGAGCCTCAAATGAATGTTCCACAATATAATAGTTTTGCTTTTTCGTTCCGGAAATCAAGGCCTTAATCTTGAACATATTCTCAACAGTAAAAGTTACATATTGATTACGAGTATTGATCTCACTTTGTATGATCTCTCATGGTTACAGATGATGAGATACTATTGTCAATGAGTACCTAGCAATACTCATCATCATCACCGAACATCAGAATCTTTGATTTGGTTAGTGCAACAATTTCATTCATAAAATTTGGTAATGATCAGTAAAATTTGACAGCAATCGACCTCGCCAATCAGCATGCCCATTGCAGCGAGGTACTTTTTGACATGAACTACTTTCTTGATCTTCCAAAAAAGGAGGTAAAGCTCCTGGAAGTCTGCGATGACACTGATTGGGCAGCATCGAGAGAAATCGACCTCTTTATTCATAATATAAAACAACTGACAATCAGCGGACAACTGGTCACAACACAAGTCAGGAAGGTGTGGTCTTTAGAATCTGATGGGATGAACTGAGACAGTAATATTCGAAACTCTACTACAGATCAGGGATTAAAGTTTTTTATGCGAACAAAGCCACAGGCTACAGCACGTCTCAGAATATTCAGCTACCATTGTTGTTCCGCCTTTTTTTCTATTCAGCCTAAACCCATGATAGTGAAAAGCTATTATGGAGCCTGCCTTTTGAGACGTTCAAAATGCGTCAATTTTAGCAATTTTTTTGACTAATTACTATTTGGTATCAATTTGCCAATGTCCGTGTCTTATAAAAGCGACACCGGAGATCAGCTGGCGGCGTGGCGCGTGTGACGGCCATCTAACTCCTATCAACCCAGACGATATTGATATCATCTGTTAATACTCGAGACGTTGGTTATATAATCGTCGAATGTCGAACTAAGACATTCTAATTAGACTGCGGTTTTCTTAGTTAAGGAATTACTTAAATCGATACTAATTGATGGTAGAGCACTTAAGTAAATCGATTATGAAGAAAGTGAGCTGGAGAGCTAGCATGTTCCAGGGTAGCGGGATTATCCGAAAGGTTTACCGCTGCCCTGGAACATAAAGGGCTAAGGAAGGAACACGGGTGGGTTTTAGTCAGTAAGAGTTGACAGTCCGTCCTGCTCCACCCAGAGCGGGAGGAGTCATTTGATGATTTCCCATCCTCAAAAAAAAAAAGGGGGGGTACCATGTCTACCCTTGAAAGGAAAGACAAAAGACAGATTTTTGAAACATTTCTACGGCGCGATGTTAAAAATGAAGAAGAGAATGAAAAAAGAAATGCACTAAAAACGCGGCAACGAGCCCAAAAAACTAAAATGGAGAAAATTGGATCGGAAATGGAGGAAGTTTAGTTTAGACTCCGAAAATTACCCTTGTTTTCCGAATAATATCGTCCCAATTAATACTAAGGGTAAGTTAGGCAAATCAGGAAATATCGTACTGATTATGATAGCATCCCCATGGGCCCTAAAGTTATAAGTTACAGTTTGGGTTCAGCCTCCCAGCCATCCATCTTCCTACTGCTACAACAACTATTTATTTATACATTCACTACCATTACAGTGTCCCAATTCGGTAGTGTAGTTAATTAACAAGTTTAACAACTCATTAAATCATTTACAACATATTAATATCAAACTATTTGGAAAACTCCTCAAACTGTGCACGCCGAAACAAAAATTACAAATCACGGAATGTTTTAAGTTGAGCATGCCAAGAAATCATTAAAGTAAGAAGTTTTACACTTAACCCTAAAACGCCAGTAGTAAAACATAAGTTAAACGTGAAAGCCTATGGTTAAGTTAATCGCTCCTGTAATAACTACATGGGCTCTTAAACATCAGTGTGTTTCAAAGAAATAACAGTCGCAAATACCGTCGTTAATTTTGCTATTTGCTGCTAGAAACAAGAATGAAAGTACCACACATTAGGTACTTAAAGTACCACGCAGTAAGTACTAAAAGGTACCAGGTACAGTAGGCTGCTCGTCGATGCTAATACTTTGACATTGAGCTGGCTGGGCGCAGTACGAAGTTTCAATAGAATACTAGGTTAACTTATACTGGTATTGTTACCACTGACGTGCAGCCTAGCGTACTAAAAAGAAATGTACCTATAGTAAATTGTTCATCGAAAAGTGGTAAGTAATACGCAAAAAGAACTGAAATGTAATCAAAGAGAAAAAGAGCTCTATGTAGAGCAAGGGAGAGGGATGAAACTGGATTTTCCGTTGCTTGCAAAACGCAGCCTAACGACCCTATGGGGAGTTGTACCCTAATACCGGCAAACAATGTATAATACATTACGTGCAATATGCATATCGTTGCATATAAAGTCATACATTGTACTGTGTAATTCAACTCTACAATCTACTAGTGCATTGCACTTATTAATAGTTAATGTAGAGTTAACTATACAACTAGAACTACTCTATGTAAGTCTTGGTGACTGGTAGTTAATGACTCCGCATATTCCAAATCTTTTCGTCTTATTTAGTCTAATTTTAGCTTTTTATATAGAGCAACTGTTAAAAAAATATCTGAGTTTTATTGGAAAAACAATGTAGAGCCCTTTCATAAAAACTTTTTCACTCAAAACTTATGTCTGAATAACAAAACTCGGCAATCTGCAAGCTTTCCATCAATGCCTTGACTCAGAACCCTGAACATCGGAAGGTGTTTATATAACCGCACCTGGTACGTCGTTATCATCAGCTGTTACGTTGTGCCTCAGGAAGAACTCGCCGGATAGGGCGCAGGGCACACCGGCGGCTAGGGACAGCCTGCCACACGCCACCACCAACAACATCACCACAAAACACCTCATGTTCACCAACACTTAAAAAGACTAAAACAAAGTTCTCAAATAAACTCAGTTCTGTGACACACTCGCGAGCGCGCGTTCGTCTTGTCGACCGGAGAGCGCGGCGCGTGCTCCCTCATCGATGCGCCTTCCCGGACTGACGGCCCACAGCCAATGAGCTCCGCCAACCGCACCGCGCACAACTTTTATTAGAACTCAAATAAAATAAAGCTTTTTGAATTCCGAATCTGGCATTAATTTAGCGATCGGGCAATTATCTTGATGACGACATTGAGCCGAGTAAAATTTTTAAGATGTAAAAATAAAAAGTTGCTAGATTGTGGGAGCGTTGCGAATTGCTGAATTTTGGTACGAATCGTCGAATTGATGATTGTCGGAGCTTTTTATATGTCTGTAAAGTGTAGTAAAAAGTGTAGGTATCGTAGTTTTTTTTTTGCGTGTCGGTGTTGTTTGTAGCGTTCTCGTCAGACAGTCGGACGTGTCGTGTCGTGGCTCTGCGGCGATGCGCGCGCACGGCTATCGAGCGTCGCCGCCACTAGTCGCTCATCCACGGTGAGACACGACGGCTGCTCAACGCTCATATAACGCTACAGTAAATAAATATTCGCACAACAAGTTGTATTGTCTTTAATTGTGATGTTAATCGACTACAATGATGATTTTTGGCGGTAAGCATGTTGGATTTAAGGAATGTCGTTTCAAAATTTCCCTAACAACACTTAAATGCATGTTTGGAAGAAACACCCTCATCATCTGCCTAGCCTTTTCCCAACTATGGTGGGGTCGGCTTCCAGTCTAACCGGATGCAGCTGAATCTCAATATTTTACACGGAGCGATTGCCTATCTGACATCCACAACCCAGTTATTGGGTAATACGATACTCCTTGGTAAGACTGGTTGTCAGGCTTTCGGGCTTCTGACCAACGACCTTCAAAGAAAGAAACACCCTCTTTTCCTTAAAAAAAAAACAGTTTACAGGTAAACATAGAGAGGCGATAAAACCATCAAATTAGATAAGTAAAAAAGTAAAAACGCTCTTTACAAAAAACCTACAAAACACTCACCACGAGTCGTTAAGTTTTTCTCACAATTAATTCAGAACAATTGACAAATTAACCATGAACTCCGAAAACACAAGTTATACAAAGTAATTAAAATTTATTTCATCATGAAAATAATCAAGTTAACAACTTCTAAATCGTAAAAGTTATGGCTGTATCATAAACAGTTTATCTTCAATCTACATAGCTCACCTAACGTTATGAGATATGACGAATATAATGAGGGAGACATGCTTCGAATACCGAACACAATAATTAAACGTTCTAAAAGCCACAATTTCCAATGTCAAGGAGACTCGAGCTGCATACGAAACTATGACCAAAATAAACCAACCAGCCTTCTCCTTTTAACCTTTTTAGGGTTCCGTGACCAAAGGGTGCAACGGGATCTTTTTATTATCCATCCGTCCGTCTATCACAGGGCTGTATCTTTTGAACCATAATTGGTAGACACTTGAAATTTGTGTACTGCTTGGGCCGCTATAACAGCAAATTAGGTAGACACTAGACATTTTTACAGAGTGTGCAGTACTATGGCCGCTATAAAAACAAATGATACAGATAAAACAAAGTTAACATGTTTTGTTTTACTAAAGTATTAACCCAAGGACACTAAACGACACACAAAATAAATTTTATTGTTATTACGTCTGGGGTAGTGTTAAAAAAAAGCAGTATTAAATATTGTACCGTGATACGGAACCCTTCATATGCGAGTCCGACTCGCACTTGGCGACTTTTTTGTAGTAATAGACAATGGTAGAGCGTCGAAACTGACCCATTTGGATGATGAATGCGTGGAGATGGCATATTTTTAATTTATTACCGATAGATAGTCCAGGTACGTTCATTGAGGTTCTTTGGTCGCGTCGCCGCCCGCCGCGCCGCCATTGTTAGCGCGCGGCCGGTGGACAAGGCATAAGCGACAGCGGGTAATGTTTTTGAATAAATCTAATAATGTATTTAGTTATTTTTTCACACTAGAAATTACTTCTGTATCGTGGGTGCGTTTACAAACATTTAAACTCACATACACAAACAGGCAGAACCGGAACAACTACCTGTAGGCAATACAAATATTTGTTCCGTGCGGGAATCGAACCCGCGACACGCAGCGCAGCAGTCGATCGCTCAGCCACTGCGCAAACCATGGCATCGATTTAAGTATCTATTATAATTTATAATGCCTATGTATGTATTATAGTATTTTGTATCGATATACTTTTGCCATTTGCACTACTGAGAACCCCATTTTATGTTCATAGAATCACTACCCCTTCTAAGGTTGCCTGGAAGAGATCGCAAATGATAAGGCTGCCCATTGTATGTTTGGTAGTGTTCATTTTTTTTTTATAAATTTCTGGTTTACAACAAAGTCAAAATCAATCTACCTAGCCTCTGTCAACCAACTATGTTGTGGTCGGCTTCTAGTCCCTTTGGTAAGTCTGGTTGTCAGACCACCCGTATCGACTGTCAGAGATCCACCAATGACAGGAGATGGTCACCCATCCACGGACCAACCGCGGCAACCGCAGCTTAACCCTAAACAAATAATGAAAACATATAAGTATTTATTTAAACAGGTCTAGTACGTAAATTTAATAATCTCACGTGGGTAGAAGATACATCAGGAAAAGGTTCTAGGCAACTACGACTATATTCTGGTGAATTGAAGTCATCATTAACACGCTTAACGGATTGATTATCACAGTTATCGACCGACACTTCGGTGTGTGTTGTAATAATTAGCTTAAGTAAGTTATAAGTATTCCTCTCGAAGGTTACTTAGCGTGGTAATAAGTAATAACCATACTCCCCATGCTCAGTAAACGGATTACTGGAAAATATATTTTTTTGTGTAAAGTAGTGAGCTACACTGCGGCTACTAATTCTCTTTATAATAATAATTCCAATGTAGCGAAATAAGGTAAGTTTTTGTTAAAAAACGTTTAGTTAATTGTTAAATTTATTTACTTTATAGCTGCCTTTACAGTTTCCGTCTCTTAAGTCTCAAACCCGTGGGAATATCGGGATAAAAGTCTATCCATGTGCCTTTCATCTAAGTCCGTTCAGCCGTTTTAGCATCAAAGCGTAACAAACAAACATAAAAAAAATGTTTTCTCTTTACAATATTAGTTTAGTAGTACACTCCACTTCCCGCCCCCTCCCTCTGCTTCTTTACAACTTTTTTTCTCGTTTTGCATTTAGGCGTGATGTTGAGTGCTACGTGGATATATAATTTGCTTTTATTTTTGTTTCAGAAAAAAAAGACAACTATTAAAAAATAAATATCCCCAAAAACCGCTTGTCCATTGCACCTCACGTCACTATATTTATGTGGTCCCAAACTACAGTCCGCACCGGCCATGACTGTTACCCGTAATAAAAGGGACGTCTCATTTATTATTGACAAATATTTCGCGCTGAAAAAACTACGCATTGTACCCTAACGGAAGGCGCCACATTCTAAACTTTATTGTGTTTATTATATATGTACAGTATACGAGGCACTTTGGCGGTACACTTTTATGGTATAAATAATAAAAGACAGGAAATTATATCAATTCTTCAGTCAGTTGCAACGCAAGGCGCAAACGGAGGCATTTATCGAGTGCGTTTATGTCTTTTGTATGTAAGAGCGCCGGCGCATCCTTAGATGTATTCTGCATTCTTTGTGAATGACTCTTTGAGTACGATTACTGGGTAATGTATATTATTTATTGAATGGGTGGTAATGATGGGCTTTAAGGCAGGTTTAGATATAGACTAGATTGAAATGGATTCTCGTCTTAGTTCAATCCTACACAAAATCTGAAAATCATTTTCCTGTCGTAAATGCCTCTTAATTAAAACATATCTAGAATTTAGGTTAGGTGAACGCTGTACAAATTAAAATTTGGGGCAAGAGATCTTGTTTCAACAAAGCCATATTTATTCACAAATCTTTTTTTTTCAACCTTTTCATTCTTCAACCTCTTTTCCAAACACCCCTATAAATTGTAATCAAATTAAACGGTTCCCATATATTAAATATTAGAATCGCGTGAGACGTGTCGCTTCATGTCGACACAAGTCTAAACGATTAGCACTGGCCGGCGCAAACGCATAAAAACTTTTTCGAGTAAAAAATAAGTTGTGAGAAAAAAACGAACCGTGCACAATGGCCGGTGATACCGTGAAACATGTTCACAAATAAAACAAGTCTTAGATCACCCGGGGACACGGTGCTCAATACGTGTGAAACTTGGTGAGCCTTGAAGATATAGAAGTATATATCAGCTTAACTATGTTCTCCTATAAGGATTTTAGAATTACGTACCTAAAACATCTGCCTAGTCTTTTCCTAACTATGTTGGGGTCAGCTTCCAGTCTAACCGGATGCAGCTGAATACCAGTATTTTACATGGATCGACTGCCTATCTGACCTCCACAACCCAGTTACTGGGTAATATGATACCCCTTGGTTAGATTGTCAGACTTTCGGGCTCCTGACTACCCGTAACGTCAAAGATCCACGAATGACAGCCGGGACTAGCGGCTTAATGTGCGAGACACAGAGCGGGACCTAACATAAATTAAATAGGGATGTGAATAGCATGCCCAAGATAAGAAATGACAAAAGAAGGTCGTTATGAACAGTCGCACTTTTAAAAATGGCGTTGTCCATACATACTTAATGAACAATTATAATTTAAACTGTTAGCATGAAAAAATTTCGGAATCAATCATTAAAGTCTTTATCATAAACACAGACTTTGCTATTGCCACCCAGTTTTACAAAAACACTCCACAAATTGCATGAAAATGTTACAAAACCGAAACCTCCTTCCTTATTTATTCAAACGCACCCTCCCTTTGCCAATCAAACACAGCCAGTTAAGTGCCAAGCTGTGTGGCACCACCACGCATCCGCAAACACGCCGCGTCATCATTCAACTCCAACAGAAACCCTGATGAGCTCACAATCACCCCACAATGCTAATGGGTTACCCAAAACCTTACCTGATCACTCGCTTACTCGACAACTTCAAACCAATTAATCATTGGAATACGATGCTTCAATTTTTGACAACTAAAGGAATTTTAATCGAATTCAATACATTGAAAACGATTCTGACATTCTAGTGAATCACAAACGAATAGTTACTCGATGAATGGGAATTTTTAATCTTTTGTGGCGAAGTGTTTGGGCAATTTAGTTGATACACAAATTAAATATACGAATACCTTTATAATTGGATACAACACTCATCAAAAAGTTTTATTTGGTTTATATTTCTTTATCTTGACTTATTCAAAGCATATGAATACATTTAATGCAACATCTCTTATTAAAAACGTATTAGTTATTTGTCGTGCAATAATAAAAATTCAATTTACAACAGTTCTCAAGTTCTACAAAACATTAAAACGCCATCGAGATGGTTTCAATACTTTTGAAGAAACACAAAAACAAAAGTGAAGCTTGTCCAACAAAAGCTCCGGCGCGCGCACAAAAAAGATATTATTACGGTGAATGTTTCCTTGTAACTGTGTCACTGCACTTAAATGCAACAAAACCAGGATAAAACGGACTGGAGGAAATTAAACGACGATGATATTGAACCGGGTGGTCTGAATGAAATAAAACACCTCATCATATCTTTGTTCACGCACAGGATTGGTTGATGTGGTGCTTGGGAAGACCTATGTCCAGCAGTGGACGTCTTTCGTATGATATTATGATGATGATGGTAATATCATTTTTTGGTCCTGGAACAGTCAACGACGTGTCTAGTAAATTAGATAGCAAAGTGGCAGTGTCATCCACACGTTAACATATATTGCCAGATTTATTTGGAACCCCATTCATTTTGGCAGTAGTGTTCCCCAAGTCCCGAAGTCCCGTAGACCATGTGTCAGTCCATGTCATAAAAGATGAGCTTAGGAATAGAATAGAATATTTATTTGCTTTAAAACATGATACATTAAGGTCTTATTAAAATAATTATTATTAATATCTCACGTTTCGCCATGGATTTGGTTATACAAATATTTCAACTTTTTAAGTATAAAAATTGCATTTAAAGAAGGGTAAAAAAACTCTCATAATCTTCCTCTTCTTTTCGTTTCAATGGTACTTTTCAAATACTTGGTTCCAGTTGGAGGCCGCGTTAATCGCAGCATCAGTAGCGTCCATTACGTCGTCAAAAGCGGACGTGTATGGACTCCCATAAGTCATAATGTGCCTATTACAACACATATTCCTTTCCCATCTCCCATCATTGTTGTCTCTGAAGAAGGATCACTTCATTAGTACAGCAGACTGCTCAATAGGCCGAGAGCCCTCAGCCCCAGAACAAGCGACTATATTTCACGTCACCGGCCCGCATAGCGACCGTCCAGTTAACTGTTACAAATGTTTTCCTATTGTCAGGTTGCCTGACTCATTAATTTTGCACTGAACGGTGAAAGAAATTCGGCCGGTAAGGCTTCTGCCACGCTCGAACTTTTTACATTTGCGACTTGTCGCCAATAAGAAATTTTAGCGATTAATCGATGCGAGAAATTGAGGGCACAATTAAAATCTCCATGCTTTCTGATCATTGGATCCTACTCTAGGACAATTAAAGTAACGACAGTACAGAGCCAATACAGTTCCACAGATTTCAAGACAATGATACCAAACATGTTTCCATGTTGCTGCCGCCAATGTTACGAGTCGTCGAAGCGCCATTGACGTTCTGACATCTGCCTACACCTTTTTATAAACTTGCGATTGCATTCGCCAATCGCGATTGCTTCAGCCAAAAGTATGGCGAGCTTCGTCCCTAACTCATGAAGACGTTTTGTTTGAAGCTGCCGAACAAAGAAGCACTTTGTTTAAGATATTGTTTCTCTTTTTATTCACTCTCCAGTTTACTGGCCTTTTGGGCAGAAGCTCACTCTTATTCGTTTTCATTGCGGGGAAAATGTTTATGCTACAATTTTGCGATTATGAGATTATGCCACGGGTCGAGAGTTCTGTTTGTTCGCCCTGATTTATATTCTGATTCTATATTTTAATATTACGCTACAAGCATTTATTAGGGACTAAATGAACAAATATTTTTTCAGTGTTTGTAATTAATATTACCTAGTTGACCTGGTTTTAAATAATTTATGCTGAGCATGTTTAGCATTCATTGATTAGTCTGCGCTTAACGAGATTTTGTTCCAAGACGTTTTTAAAGTGTAAACAAATCGTGTACCAAAATTTTATCTGTTCATGCCCCGCAGATCGTCTAACGGCTGAACCCAATTACCTATGTATTAGTCTTGGCATACTGGAGATAGAAAAACCTGAGTCGGCGTACCACTGGTCAGTTTCCCTCAGTCGTCAGTTTATTTAATTCACCAGTTTCGTTGATTAGCCAGTTTTACTGATTCCTTTTACCGATTAGACAGTTGCGTTAAGTCGACAGTTTCCAATCTATCTCTGGTTTTAACGTCCCAATAATCTATATCAGTAGCGATCTGTATGATTTTATTACACTGGCAGTTATAATTAGTACTGGCTACCATCAGTATGCAGCGATCTGGGTGATACCTATCTAATAACGTACCAACTTAATAACACTACAATATCACCTACTGAACACTCAATCATAACGTACAAGGTCCCCACACATCCCAAGGTGCCCTGGTCCCACCGGCCGACATTATCACTCTATCATCACACCTCAATTGATGGCCGTCATTTATCAGGCGGTGTCGGCACCACACATAATGCTCCTTCATCAGATCCCATGCATACAATGTAATACGTAGTGTGACCGATATAATTTAAGCTGTTTGGAGATGATGCTTATGTATAGTTGCGGTAATAGTTGTGTAGATGAAGGCATAGTAATGTAAATTAACACTTATACTTATATAGAATCTTCTTTCTACCTTATCAGGATCTTAAAAGACCTCAAATAGACAGGGGAACTAATTGACTGGGACATAGGGAAAGGCAGACCCAAGTCTAATACTGCCGGGGAGTTTGTTGCGCCACTTCTTCTTCCCAGCTAAACCACTAGGAACTGGTGAAGGGCGTGCATTTTAGGAGACTGTCTTATGTTTTTTTGACGTTCGAAAAGTGCTGATTCTCAGACTAATTTGAATAAATGACTTGTGTTTTGTTTTTTTTTTTTTTTGATCGGACGGTAAATGCAAATTATTCACCTCTACAGTTATGCCGACTAATTAATTCATATCAATTTTAAATGTTCCGCGAGATAATTTCTTAAAACACCAGAGGCTACTCTATAATTGGAGAACGTAACATAAACAAGCGTCGTGAAATAAGACCTTAATTAATGAAAATGTTGATTGATTTCGCGGCGAAACAACAAAAGAACTTTCTCGGAGGCTGCGCAGCTCGGCCGCAGATTCAGCTACCCAGCAAGGAAACTTGGAATCTTGTTGAGAATTCATCAACTTTTACGAACTAATTAGGTGCACGCGGCTAACACCTGGCCGCAAGAGTACCTTCACGAAACATAGCATAGTATGGTAATCAAGTATTTATTTCAAACGCGAGACATTCAGGTAATTTTCAGCAGCTTGAGGTGATCTTTTCTATGGGCCCCGGTTGGTTACTAAAACCTAATACTATTAATATTGAACCGCCTTACGTAAGTTGCGTACCAATTTTTTTGTTTTTTTTTGCTATCTATTTCTATTTTCTCCCACAGCTGGGCAAAAGTCTCCCATACTTAGTCTGCGTACACGCGTGCGTCAAGCACTCTAAAACGGATTACCTATGTTAAATGGTAGATAGGTAGGTATTCTATATCTGATGTATTATTACTAAGAGCAGTGGTGGCCCAGTGGTAACGGCGGCGACTTACGAGTTGTAGGTCGTAGGTTCGAACCCCGACAGGCGCTTTACTTTGTGTAAATTACTTCATCACCAATGCTCTCAAAACGGTGAAGGAAAACATCGTGAGGAAACCGGCATGTCCTAGAAGCAAAAATTCGAAGATATGTGACATCTACCAACCCGCACTGGGCCCGCGTGGTAGATTACGGCCCACTCCCTCTCACCCAGAAGAGACCTGTGTCCCAGCAATGGGAATATTATAGGCTGATTATGTATGTACTATGTATTACATATTCATCATTGTACCAAAAATTTACTTTATATCATTATAAATTAAATTGATTTCAGAATGGCTGGTAGTAGGTACCCCTACTATTGAAAAACTCATAAGAATATAAGTTGTAACCGTAACCTAAACTATTACGGCCTTATTACAAAACAAAATTTTCGAGCAAATCCGACAAAGTTAAAGTTCTCATTACAAAAACTGACGTTAAACCCGAGTGAGTTTTAAATACAGTAACTGTCTCGCAGTTTTAGGCTAGCTCAAAAGTTAGAACTCCTTTTGTAATAAGACGGTATATGTTCGCATTAAAGATAACAGCCAGAACACACATTTGATCACATGTTTAAACATAATTGCGAACGCAGATAAGGTTTCGTAATTTCAACATTCAACCCATACATTCAACAGTTCTCCATCATATTCAGCTAAATTGTCGTATTATCTCACAACAGTTACAACAACTACGACTCAGATCAGTCTAGCCCCGTTTAGCTCCATCGTTTATTACTTAGTTAGGTCTAATTTCTATTTAATTACTTTGTCCTAGGCTACTTTGTCGCCTGCAGAGGGTAGGCAAGGATAATTGAGTCAACCGCAAGTCTCTACATTTCTAAACAGGCTTTCGTGGAAATTTTTAAAAGGGGTAAGTTTCAGGGACGAAAGTTTTGCTGTAATGATATCTTTTTCCATGGGGGTAGGTAGAAACATACCCCTTTTAAAAATTTTCACGAAAGCCTGTTTAGAAATGTAGAGACTCGCGGTTGTCTCTTTGCTTCATTTGCGTCCATATATCAGAGGGGCAATTCTCGTAATTTTAAGAACGTTCACAGTCGGAGCTCAGTCTCAATCTGTCAAAAATACCTCTAATTTCACTACATTTTTTACTAGTTTTTGACATTTCTTTGTCGCCGAGACGACGAGATTTTGAACGTTTAAAATTCCGAGAATTTACCTTCTAGTGTTACACACACGCCGGTTGCGAATACTACTCACAAAACGCACGATTTCCTGTTGCATTTAAAGTGCTATTATCACCTATATCACGCCATTAAATCTTAATATTTAAGCACTAAACTATATGTACTGTGAGAGCACTTGCGAACTCTCCGTACCAGGATGAGTAAATTAAACAATCAATTTGTTATAATTATAACATTTTACATATATATTTTAATTTTCTATCTTCCCGCTTATCAACTAGATTACTAAACAGACCCTTGCTTGTTTTATATTCTAATCTTAAACTAAATTCATGTTTTTTCTATTATTTGTGTCATCTATTTATATAACCGACTCGCGGAGGTTATATGTAAGCACCAAGTAGGCCTCTATAGTACCTATAAAACTTCAAAATTCTAGAAGATAAGTTATTCCAGAATATATAGCTGAGAGCTCATATGTACCTACTACTTAGTTACAAACGGTACCGTGTTTAGATTAATTTATTCGTTGTAGGTGTTGCTTGGTAACGGCGGGCTTGTGGCTAAGAAATAACAGCCGCACGGTTCGATCGATCGGTTAAGCTACGCTTGCCGCGGTTGGTCCATGGATGGGTGACCATCTTTAGATAACAACACCCCTCCGCGATTCAGAAAGTACATTAAGCTGTTTGTCCTGTCGTTCGTGGATCTCTGACAGTCCATACGGGTAGTCAGCAGCCCCCAAGTCTGACAACCAGACTTACCAAGGGGTATCGTATTACCCAGTAACTGGGTTGTAGAGCTCAGATAAGCAGTCGCTCCGTGTAAAATACTGGTATTCAGCTGCATCCGGTTAGACTGGAAGCCGACCCCAACATAGTTAGGAAAAGGCTAGGCAGAAGAGGTGTTACTTGGTAAGTCCTTCAGAGATTATTTGCTATTTTAAGACTTCGGGAGGTCTCATAAAATAATAAATAAATAATATCCCTGGACATTTCACACAGCGCCATCGAGTCCCAAGCTAAGCAACCTAATGCTTGTGTTATGGTAACAAGATGGCTGATAAACTACATATATACATTTTTTTTTGTAAATACATACATATTATAGATAGAAAAACACCCAGACTCAGAACAAATACATGTAGGACTTACAAATATTTGTTCTGTGCGGGAATCGAACCCGCGACACGCAGCGCAGCAGTCCGATCGCTCAGCCACTGCGCTAACCGTGTTGTCAAAAAAAAGTTTCAGTGTCGGATCAGTGCACCCAGTGAATAATAGCTGATGGAAACTACTTCTTCTTCTTCGTCTCTGTGCGCTCTAAAAGTGTCGTTACGTAACATTAACTGACTTTCGACAATTCTGTGAGGAAAGGTCAAGACGTTTGATTAAGATAGGGTAGGTACATCCTTTCTTATTGTTTTGAGCTTAACTTAGAATCTATTGTTAAGGCTGAGACATCCTTGCGTCGCCACCTATACTAAATGAAAACGACCCGTCGTTTTGATTTTATTTTACATACATAAACTCACGCTTTCTTCCCATGGGGATAGGCAGAACTACCTGCATATAATACAATCCTTACATACGACTTTATTATAATTTTTAGAGCACTCTGTGACCTATCTGAGACTTAAGTAGTCCATTTTTAGAATCTCTATACATTTTCCAGTGTGATTGATTAACCTCAACTCAGTTTTAATCTTATAATCCTACTAATATTATAAACGTGAAAGTTTGTATGGATGGATGGATTTTTGTTACTCTTTCACGCAAAAACTACTGAACGGATTTGGATGAAATTTGGCACACAGATGGTTTATAACCAGGATTAACATAAATAATACTTTTTATCCCGATATTCCCACGGGATCGAAACTTATGCGGGTGAAACAGCGGGGCGCATCTAGTATTTCATAAATACCTCTTATTTCCCTACATTTTTGACAAGTTTTTGACGTTTTTTTGTCGCCAAGATGGCAGTGCGACTAGATTTTGAACGTTTTACGTGAACGATCTCAAAATTACTGGAATGGCCTCTCTGAAATGAAATGCATGTTTCAAAGCCTTAGCTTACTAGCCTTACTAAATAACTAGACTCAACTGCCATAGAAACTACCACTATCCACGTAGCTACACAACAAAAATACTTTCCCAAATTCACACGGCGTTCGAGCTATGAATTACAATATTACAATAAAACCGTCACAATACAATCTAATATAAGTCCGTGGCTGAATGGAGCGGGTTCACGGAAGGGCCCACAAATCATCGCCGCCTCATACGCGTGTAATTATCCCGAGCCGGACCCGCCCGATAAGATCTCTATAGCCGCTAATCTCTGGAGAATAACGCTGAGAAGTTCCACTCTTTGATGCAGGAAGCCGTGGGATAGGGATCTTTAACTTTGAAGGACGTGTCCCCATATTTCCTTTGAAGGAGGACAATCTAATTGTCGTTATAGTATAGGTTTTGCCCCTAGACTAGCACTGAAACTATTCTGAGGCTTGTAAAATTTTTATGAACAAAAATACAGAACTCTGAATAGGCTCAGTGGAGCTTGAACAGGTTACTGGAATTAAAAAGTCACGTAGTCATTCATTATCACTGACTTCGATGGCAGTTCGGCTATCGAAGTCAGTGATCATTTATTAATCTGTGACTTTCTAATTCATGAGACTTTCTAATTAAATTGCTCAAGACTTAGACTTCTCCAGACATGACTTCTACAAAAACTATGGACTTTATTCATTGTGTATTTTTTCCGGACCTCCTTGGAATTGATCTGTATAATCCTCTAATCCGGCATTGCAGTTCAGACCTTCTGTTCCTCATTATTCGGTGCCCCTAATCCAACGGTTGTGTGACTAAGGCGGCAGGAATGTGCGCGGGCGACGCGTTGTCCCCCGGGAACAGCCTGCGCTTGTACACACAACAGATAAGTTTGAAGGGACTACTCCGTATTGACTATATAAGAAAGGCACGTGCTTTCCTGGTAAGCCGAACGAATGAATGAAATGCACCGATCCCAGCGTGGTTAAACCAGACTCGATTAATCGAATGAACCCCAAGATTCGCAAAAGTTCCTGTAGCCTCATGTTCATGGTGATACAGCGACCATCTTTCCTGGTAAGCCGATATGACAAAATACTTATCTGATTGTGATTTTTTCGCACACTGGATTTTCAACTCTCGTTGTTAAGCTGAGCATTGAAAATCCAACAAAGCGCATCCCAGCGTGTCAAAAAAACACACTGTTGACTTTTAAACCCTCTGCACTAAGCAGAGCGTTGAAAAGAAAGAAAGAAAAATGCATTTATTGGCATTACACAAAATGACACCTTAAAACTACAAAAACAAAAACAAAGATTATAATGCCAAAAGGGCCTCAGCTCAGCATAATGTCAGATGACAACACAAGTGTACCACCTGACGCTGATTTTCAGCTGCAACCCACGAGTGCCATACGCTGGAATACCAAACACAGGGAAGTGTGTGTCCGTAATAATAAATTAAGAGAATTAATTTAAATGCTAGAAATTATAGAAAAGCTCATGCAAAATCAAATGAAATGTCGTGACATACATGTGTGTGTGTGTGTTGTATTGTAATGAATGAAAAACCAAAATAAATACCCAACATGTGCGTACTACCTACACAAAAAAAAGAAAAATGGAATAAATAAATCTAGAAATAGAAAGTACCCACCCACCTGTAAGACAAAATCGTGTGACTGCATTGTTCTTCTTAACTACGAAACGGATTTTCATGCGATTTTCGTACTCAATTAGAGTAAAAGAAAAAAAAAAGTAAAGAAAATCCAGTGCACGCAAAAATTCGCTGCGGGAAAACAACGCCTGTGCTTCCAGGGTGCTTCATTTCACTCCTTAATTCTGAAGTTTAATTTCTGAATAATGGATGTCGAAACCTAATCGAGAGAAATTTTCAATAGCAAGCATAAAAGGCTGAAAATATGATAGATCCCTGAAAATCCTGAAAGACTAACTTAAGTTTCGATTTACAAAACTGTCGTTCATTTTACCCTTTTCATTCAGGATGACTTCATTATAATAATAGTTTAATATAATCGTATAGCCCTTTATCTTAAACTTCCTGAATCTTCTTACTTCCTTACCAAGTGGTATATATGCGCCTGCGCCTCGCGATCGAGATCCGCCGCGCATTCCAGCCAGTCGCGATCCCGCCCTACAGATGAAAGGACGATCCTTTATTTTTAAGGATTTATAAACTTGTCTTAACGCTGGGATAAACGCATTTTTATTCAAATAGCGACAGCTCGTTTTATTTCATTCACGTTTTCTACAGTAAAATGATAATATCTGCAATTCCATTTTATGAGTCAAGTGTTGGTCTATTTTATGAGTCTTGTGGCCGCAAACTTAGAGTTGTTCTTTTTACTGACATCACAAATTCGGAATTAGAAGGCTGATCAGTTTGTTTTAGGACTATAAGTTTTTTTTAAATTGCTAAATGGGCCTACTCTTGTCATCGATCACGCCTCATGGAAAGCGATGGGTCTAAGAATTGTCTCAGTTCTAAGGACGTATTTCTTTTTTTGGATGGGTGTTCATCAAATAACTTCTCCCGCTCTGGAAGGAGCGGGAGAAGTTATTTGATTAAAACCCACCCGTGTTCCTTCAGTTGCCTGTGCCAGGGGCCACGGTATCTCTTTCGAACAACCCGCGACCCTGTAGGCTGGCAGGCCGCGACCCAGACGTCCTTAGAGGCCGTCTGGGATGATAATAATTGCACATAGTTGCAAACTTACCTTAGGTTTAAGCTTTTACCTACTGACATCACTACAATCATTATGATGACTGCCATCAGAATTTATTCCTTTCGCATATAAAGTAACATTGAACGAATTTTTACATAAAAAAAACGCCGAATTCATAACCTCCTATTTTTGAAGTCGCATTGTGACTGTTCCTAAAATACCGAAGGCTGATATAGTTTTTCCTAATTATGTTAAATATTAGCTAGTGTTTAGGTCGCCCATTCGAGTATGTTCCTTTTAATTGCTGAGTTTGAAACAGCATAACAAACCTGCGGGATAATTGCATAACACACTACCAGTAGGAATGGGTTCATTAGACAGCTCAACAACATTCAACGCGATATTTACGTTATTGAGCGGACACATTTTTCGAACATATAAAGCAATGGATTAGCAATACCCTCAAAATGATTCTAAATGAAATTGATAGTATATATATATATAGTATGTATATATATTGTATATATTACGCAATTAGGGTGCTGCATCTAAGCCTGCCCAGTACTACAACATCTAAACACACTAACTACAATTTCACATCCAATCCAATGACCTTACAGACTCAAGTAAATTGACGCGACACAATTGCACGTACATTAGCAACATCTCCCTACGCGTCTCATATTTGCCACAAAGAGCATCCGTAGCAGCGACCGACAAACTCCAGACATAACAAAGCAACTAATACATGCACATTAATGTACTAGTGGCGAAACTGTTTCGTGTACAGGGTACAACGTAGCTTGAACAAGACGCTGGCAACTGCAATCGTTCAATTTAAAGGTAAGTATAGTTACTAGTGGTATAGGTATAGTAGTAGCAGTGACGGCCGTGACTTACGAGTTGTACGTCGTAGGTTCGCATGCAGACAGGCACTTTTCTTTGTGTACATTTTTTCATCCTTCACCACTGCTCTCAAAACGGTGAAGGAAAACATCGCGAGGAAACCGGCATACCCTGGAACCAAAAATTCGAAGACATGTGACATCTACCAACTCGCACTGGACCCGCGTGGTGGATTACGCCCGCTCTCTCTCACTGAGAAGAGGCCACTATCCCAGCATTGGGAACATAAAAGGCTGATTGTAGTTCATAATTTTCAAATCAGCTCGTCTAAACTTTAATTGCAAAAGGAAAATGCATCTGCAACAATGCTTGATAGATTGATGGGTGGTCATTTAGGTCGTTTTAATAGGGAAGATAGCAAAACTGTGCTGATATGCAAAGGAACTAAGGTAAGCCTTACACATTAAGTGCTGAAAGTGGACCTTCGAATGTCCACTGCCAAGTGCCACTATGAAACGTCGCGAGAGAGAGCGCAGTGCAAATCACGTTATCGCGACAACGTAGGCGTAGCATCACAGTCACTGTCTCACAGGTGCAAAGTTCTTCTTATAAGAACCACGTTTTTATAAGTTTTTTGGGTGGACACTAATCTCTGTTGCCATGTGTATATGCATTGTAAAATATGATCGAGAGAACTTGCAAACAATAGAACTATAAGTCTTCGTAACCGTGACGTTATATCTGTGAAACAATCACGAAATACGCGCACAATGGACCCAAGTAATTGCGACTCAGTAACGGTTTCAACTATTGTGTTAAAAATTTAAAACTACTGTTGAAATTATTGGGGGAATTGGTTGAATGGTCAAGAACTCAAGACTATGTTCTTGTGCGGCATTTCTTCACTATAATAATATATATTCATGGCAATTCGTTTATATCTCTATTCTCATCACGATACGAAAGTCGATAACTGATACATTTATGTGGTTTTTGATCCGAAATATATTATGTTTCTTTGGCTACTTCTTCCTAACGTCATCATTATCTGCCGAGCCTTTCCCTACTATGTTGGGGTCAGCTTCCAGTCTAACCGGATGCAGCAGCATACCAGTAATTTACATGGAGCGACTACCTATCTGACCTCCACAATCCAGTTACTGGGTAATACAATATCCCTTGGTAAGACTGGCTGTCAGACTTTCCGGCTTCGGACTACCCGTAACGACTGTCAAAGATGCACAAACGACAGCCGGCCCCAGCGGCTTAACGTGCTTTCTGAGGCACGGAGGGGTCTCAGTATGTAAAGATGGTCACCCATCCACAGACCAACCGTGGAAGGGTAGCTTAACCTGATCGATCGACCTGTGCGGCTGTTACTATTTTGCCATGGACCCTACTTCTTAGCGTATCGATGGCAGCGTCGCTGACGCAGACATAAGATCATCCAGTACGAGTACGGACAGGGCATGCGGCACAGGATGGAAGGTATGCCATGGTCTGTGGGTACGCACTTGAGATCTGAGTTGTCCGTAATCCCCCATATGTGGAGATTGTTGACTTGGTTTTGAAGTTTATTTAGAGATTTCCAAGTCGGCTACTTAAACAGGTGTGTGCCATCAAAGACACATTTATAATTACGAAGCTCTCCCAAGTAATTAGCACCCTCTTAAACCTACATAATGACGTTTCCGTAGGTACTTATACGGTACATCTTTACGTTTAAGAAGTTTAAATTCATTCAATGTCACGAAACAATAAGCTTTCAGGAAAATCTTTCGGGAGGCTTTCAGGAGTCTGTTGAAAACCTCCCCAGGTTGTCAACAGACTCCAGAGACATACATATCAATTATCATATAATAATAATCATTTTATTTCAGTTCAAATTACAAGATCCATATTATGTTGTTAGTAAACGTCTTAACCTAATGTATGTGCTGTTAGTAAAAACCACACTCTATATACAAAAATTGTATCGACTGAAACCTACGTGTGCAGCCACATCCGCACATAGGTATACATATCATGTACAGGGTCAAATTAAATTAGCTAGCGAAACCAGGTGGGTGCCGATGTCTTAACATGATCAACCAAAAAAGGTTTTTTTTTTGGGATTTTTTGGGGTCTTCAATCGCAGTAGTGTAGTCACTTGAAATATCAGTTAAAAAAATCCGGTTTTTTTTGTGTAAACTTCACAGAGTGATACCTAAACGAAGAGAGAGACGACGAGTGATGTATTTATGTAGTTTATCAGCCATCTTGTTACCATAACACAAGCATTAGGTTGCTTAGCTTGGGAGTAGATGGCGCTGTGTGAAATGTCCAGGGATATTATTTATTATATTTAAACAAGATAAAACAAAAAAAAAACATATTTCCTCAACTCATATTTCAAGTAACTACAATAACAGAGGTCGTCGACCCAAAAAAAAAAACAACGGGTTTTTATTTTATCACTTTTAGATATGAATACACATCACGTTTGCGGAATTTCGCTAGCCAATTGTATTTGACCCTGTTATATCATCCTCCAATCACCTCGCAGGAACAGTTCAAACAAAGATTGAACTGACTCCTGATCGCATCGATACACCTACCTAATACAGGAGGTCGCCACTGCCAATACTTCCTACTATAATATTATAAACGTGAAAGTTTGTATGGATGTTTGTTACTCTTTCAAACAAAAACTACTGAACGGATTTGGATGAAATTTGGCGTACACATAGTTTATAACTAGGATTAACACATAGGATATTTTATATCCCGATATTCCCACGGGATCGAAACTTATGTGGGTGAAACAGCGGGGTGCAGCTAGTTTGAAATAATTCCTTAGTCTTGATATGGATGGAGTGGAGTTATCTGCCAGAAACACTGGCGATATGAAAACAGCGCCCTAATTCCGTAACTCAACTAATCACAATCTAAATCATTTTAAAGGATATTGCTAATCCATTGCTTCATATGTTCGAAAAATGTGATTGTTAACAACGTAAATAACGCAATGTATGTTGTTGAACTGTCAAAACGTAACCCATTGTTACTGATCGTGTGTTACGCAATTATCCCGCTGCAGCTACTGTAGACACTGGACAAATTTTTGTTCTTTCACACATATGATGCATAGGAGTCTCACTGTCTCACACATAGGGGCTGTGGCTAAGTAATAACAGCAGCACGAGTCGGTTGTACAGGTTAAGCTACGCTTGCCGAGGTTAGTCCTAGGATGGGTGACCATCTTTACATATCAAGACCCCTCCGTACCTCGGAAAGCACATTAAACCATTGGTTTCGGCTGTCATTCGTGGATCTTTGGCAGTCGTTAAGGGTCGTCAGAAGCCCGAAAGTCTGACAGCCAGTTTTACCAAGGGGTATCGTATTACCCAGTAACTGGGTTGTCGAGGACAGAATGATAGGCAATCGCTCCATGTAAAATACTGGTACTCAGCTGCATCCAGTTAGACTGGAAGCCGACCCCAACATAGTTGAGAAAAGGCTAAGCAGATGATGACATATAGGATACATGCTCTCTGTGTTGATCCCAGACGGCAATCTTTTCCAAAGCCAAGGTTGCCTCTTTATCTACACCCTGATTACGTAAAACGGTTTTGAATAGAAACGCTTTACCTAACAACGTGTGTAATTTTATTGTAAACAAATGCTGTTTACGCTAGTAATGGAAAACGATTTTATGTAAAATTAAAATAGGAATAGCAATATAAAATATTAATTCATTATTTATCTACATACATAATGGATTAATATTTTATATTGCTCATGTTACTGAAAGAAGGATTGCGTCTCTCCTAGTCTTTTACTTACGTTTTTTACACCACCAGCTCGATAATGTTAAATTATACTTATGACATTATATGCCAACCTATAGTCATTAAAGCCCAGGCATCTAAACGGGTAATTATATTCTACTGGATTTCATTGTAACCCGTTGGTCAATAATGTCATTTGAATTTGGTACCTCAACAAAAATTCGTATAAAACCTTTTACAAAAAAAAAATTCAAAAATCAAATTGCTTTTTAACACGCTTTTATTAGCTTCACTTGTAACTAATTACTACCTAGCAGTAGTGGAAATTAGAATATTCTCCTCAGGGATAAAGGTGTCTTCGTCTCGGATGAGCTTGAATCCCGCACTACTTTCAGGATTCTAGTATTAACCCTCAGCTGCCTCGCTGTGGTAGCACTAGAAATCCTTCGATACGCTTCAGATATAGCGTCCGTGACTTAAGACACTGCTTTATCACCTTAGTGAATAATCTACTAGTCTCACGTGAGCATCGACCATTGACTAAAACATCGATTTCATTCAATAGGTACCTACATGAAAAAGTAACAAAACATTAAGTGAGTACAGAGAAAATAATCCTTTTTCCTTATTTTCTCTGGAAGTCTCGTGGGAATGCACACATGAAATTTCCGGTCTAAAATAACAGGAAGTATCTTCCTTCAATGCGTCAGAACCTGTATTTCTGAATCATGATAGATTTCCTCCGTTGTTTTACAACACATTAAATTATCAACTAAACTAGGTAAGTACATATTTTCGTACAAAATACTTAGGAGTATAATAGATTTCTGCAACTTTTCCAAACACCTCAATTCCCTACAAACCCGAAAGTGCCAATAAAAAAGTTGCCATAACATTTCCCTAAAAAGTAAATGATGAGTTCGAAACACTTTTAGCTATGGCAACACTTTCTTACCTTTCCTACGGAAGTCAGGTGTAACTCGAGCCGAAAAGCCGGAGTAAAAACTTTTTCTTTGCATCATTAATCATTGCCAAAAGTCCGCTCAACACTCGTTGAAGAAAATGTGTGTTTCACAGTAAAGCAGTTATTTATACTTTTCATTTTCAGCCGTTCTTCTGTAGTTTGTTTGAGTCACTTAAAACTTTTGGAAAAAATGTTCGTTATGGGAATATGACTAGCGAAATGGAGTAAAAAAACCGGCCAAGTGCGGTCGGACTCGCACACGAAGGGTTCCGTACAACAAGGCAAGACTCGTCGAAAAAGATACGGTTCTTGTATGGAGACCCCTTTCAATTTAAACTTTTTTCTATTTTTATTATTTGTTGTTATAGCGGCAATAAAAATACACACTGTGAAATTTTCAACTGTCTACGTATTACGGTTCATAAGATACAGCCCGCTGACAGACAGACGGACGGACGGACGGACGAACAGCAGAGGTTTACTAATAGGGTCCCGTTGGCACCTTTTGGGTACGGAACCCTAAAAATTAAGTTATAATACGTGCACTCCATTTCAATGACCTACACACATGCACAAACAGAAAAAAATGAACCACAGAATTCGCGAATGTTCGAACGCTTTGACGTAGCACTCATTGCAATGTTATTTGAATCAGTTTTTTACTGGCAATAACTACCATGTATGTTATTGCTGACCTACTACTTGTCACCGTACCTATTACATAACATAAGCTAGATAATTAATATTACGAAATGAAGGGCTTTACCTTCAGTAGGACCTGCAGGGCTTCCATAGTGAAAATTATCTATGTTTCGCATTCGCGTCAGCATGAAGCCCCAAAAAAGCCGCTTCTGCCGAAACTCAACCTTCGACATCATAATTAGCGTATACCGTTCCCACTGCTGGGACACAGGCCTACTCTCTGTGAGAGGGAGCGGGCCGTAATTCCCCGCGCAGGCCCAGTGCGGCTTAATAGATGTCACATGTCTTATGTTCCTCACGAGGTTTTCCTTCACCGTTTTTGAGAGCAGTGGTCTGTGGTGATGAAATAAATTACATTCGTTAGTCGCGCAGTTACCACAGGGCCACCACTGCTGTCTTAGCCGCTATAGTAACCACGAAATTCCTATATTAAGGCCAAACAAAATACTTGAACAAAGTTTGACAGAAGACAGTTTTGGATGATGAGATAGTTGGTTCATCAACTATGAAAATAAAAGAAATCATCTGATTCATACATTTTGATGGTGTTAGTAGGTATTGCACTTTTGTATGGAACAGCAGAAAATAAATACAGAAAGTAAAGTGCCTGTCTGGGTTCAAACTCACGTCCTACACCTCGATAATCAGGGCTGGTAGCACTGGGCCACTGCTCTCTCAATCAGACGGGCAAACTCAATCTTACGTAGCCGTAAACTAAACATTTTTGTGTAATTAATCTCACTATTTCAAGAGTTTAAAGGTGAACCGGGGAAGTGTCGAAGTGGGGATCAAATAAAAGTTTCATGGTAGGGGAGCGGGCAGGCAGGGCCCGATGCAATACAGAGCGGCGGCCCCGACAGGCCCCGACCGGCCCCGACCAGCCCGCTCCGGTCATAAAACTTTTTAAATTGCTTTCTTTTTACATTTAAATAAATGGTTGTTGTAAATAATTCGCAGATTCCTTTATTTTCCTTCCTTTAGCGGCTCAGTGTGTAAAGTTTATTTTATCAGACGTTATGCTAGTTGTATAAAATACTTTTTCATGTAGATAACATTTTTAGCGCTCGCTTGGGGGTTTATCGTAGACCATTGTTGGTTCTACGAGTCAGTTTATTTCGCAGTCATTTATTGCTTATTTTGAGCTTTTTCTTAATAGTTTTCCAGAGAGTAGAGCAGCGGTGGCCCTAGGGTAACGCACCTGACCTAGGAGTTGTAGATCGAGCCCACACAAGCGCTTTACTTTGCGTAAATAATTTTATCACTACTGCTCTCAAAACGGTGAAGGAAAACATCTTGAGGAAACCGGAATGTCCTAGAACCAAAAATTCGAAGACATGTGATGTGACATATACCAATTCGAACTGAGCCCGTATGGTAGAATACAACCCAGCAGTGGGAACATTATAGGCTGATTATTATTTTTTAGGCTGAGAAGGAACTAAAAATAAATCTATTGAGCTTTTCTTTTCAGACCAAAGACCATTGCACTTTTCATCCAAAAAGCGAAGGCTACCTTCAAACGAAATTATTCATATTTCAAATACCGGCAAGCAGTGAAGGTCGTCTCGAATTCGTCCCTGTTTGCGTCCCGGCTTCAGGTGAGGGCGAAACTCTTCACCTTTGAACTTCGCAATCTCTTGGCCCGCACGAAGCCTCCTTTCTTCAAACTTTACGAGTATGTACCTAATCCGTTTCGCGCTCATGACTCGATTTCGGGTATCGCTCAAACTCTAACATATTTTTTTGCTACCGGTAAGGACTTACGAATGAATGTAGTAATACTTTTCAAGTTTAGAAGTGCCTATGACTCGTAAAGGAATTTCTACGTGAATGGTTTTTAATCGAAATATATTGCCAATATTGTACCTAGGTACCCGAAGATTTATGCGAATCAGTTTCCAGTATCGGGAAGTCAGTCAACCATTTCAGTACTTAATAGATTCTAGTACTTCGCTATATGACTGACATAAAAACTGCTAAAAATTTCATGACATATTTTTATTGTGATGTTACAGCAAAAAGTATACATTACAATTAATTCTTAAAATGATTTCTTCACTACCTTACACATTGAAATGGATATGGAATGTTATAGTAATAAGAATGACAATAACTAAAAATAAATATCAAACCGTAATAGGTACAAAAAAAATATAAACGAGCTACGAGCTACGAGTCTACGAGCGCGCTACGAATCTGCTACGAATTTCTGATATTTATATTTTAAAACTTTACCTAGGAACTCAATTTATCCAGTTTGTATACTGTGTGCATATACTTCATTGCACACAAATACACTTCAAGAGAGATATGAATACCGAACGCGAGGGAGAGCTCGCCATACATTCTCAATAATGAATGAACATTCTAAATAGCCAGTCACAATATACACACATAATCATTACGCTTGCTTGTCTCTTGAAAACATTCAGATTGACAAAGGGGCAGATAAAGGTAGGTAGGTAGAGGGACGGGGTAGTATTACACGCGAACATCATATGCGAGTACTTGACTAGAAAGGAAAGAATAACATTTATTTCGCAACAGTTCGTGAAACACAAAATACTAATCTAAAAAAAGGTAAAATGAATGTTATTACAATAACAGTTTGCCTCACGGCTGCGCCAAAAAGGGTACATGCAGGAGTAGATACTATGGTATAGTATCTACACAAAATAGGTACTATACAATAAATAAGGTGCATGCAGTGCCTGTTATTTTTAACCCCCGACGGAAACAGGGGGGTTTTATAAGTTCAACGTATGTAACTGTGTCTCAGTCTGCTCCATTGTAGCTCCCAAACGGCTGAAGCTTTTTTTTTTGATAGCTGACTTGCTCGAGTGTTCTTAACTATGATTTAAGAAAAATCGGTTCAGGCGTTTTTATACAAACGCCATTCAGAATACGTTTTACTAGGAGAAATTGTCTCCAAAATTAACAGAATGCTGATACGCCAAGAATATCTTCAGGCCTAGATCGTGTTTATTCAGCACAATAGCTCCGTAATTAACTAGATCCATTCATTCATTCGGTCGTGTCAGTAGTGAGTGAATGAATAGTCGTAATCGCACAGTAATATAGGATCGTGGCAGACATGACGGGTTACGAGCTGGAATAAGCACAAAAAAGTTAAAGAAGGTTCACTTTCACTTTTAGAAAAACCGCTTTTAGGAATCGAAACGTGGCAGGTCTATACAGGCTGGTTTGGACAATGACGCACAAACTTTAACCAAGAATTCAGCACATGATACTAAACCCATAGAAATTATTCGATCATATAAAAAAAAAACTAGCTGTGGCATACATTTTGACCGCGTAGGTATTGCGTATTTCACATTTTTATGAAAATAATTTTTTTTTTAAGCTTGCTTTTTTAGTCATGTAGGTACTGAATCCATGGTAACAGTTTGCGCGTCGATGTCCCTGCCACTCTATATAGAAAAAAAAAACACGATCAAAAAGGTATGGATCAGATGATGTGTTTTATTTTCATAGTTGGTTCAAACTCATCATCCAATCTGCCATCTGTAAAAGTTTCTTCAGATATTTTGTTTGGACTTTAATAAGTACTTATAGAAATATCGTGTTTACTATAGCGGCTATAGAAACTACGAAATTTAGGACAGGAATACCTATTATCTTCCCAATAAAAGTAGGCCTACTGTTTCTACATTACGGTGTAAAGGACTTTCGTATCGTCTGTCTGGAGGGCGGGCAATGTCGGCTTGCAGACGCTCTGAGAACACTAAATTATGATAAGCTACTCTATTATGCGTTAGCATTTACAGCTAAATAAAACGAAATGCACTTGTTTGATGGAAGAAGATTGCATATTATTTTTATAAAGATTGAGTTAGACTTAGATTTTAATAAATAACGTTGTATGTAGCAAGTAGGTACTCGTACTCGTAGGTACTTAGGAATGAGTAAGCGTTGTAGTAAAGATGATTTGTACTTATTCAATTACTTATTTCATTCAAATTAATTTAGTCGGGGTAAGAGTGTGACGTTTTAATACTAACGGAATGCTGGCTGTTCCGCGTTTCAAATTTGCCTGTCCTGAATGGCTATTATACATACAGCAGTTCGGAACATTACAATCAAAATGATGAAGTAATGTTATTCATTAATACATCTCTGAAACATAAAGTAGAGGAGCCCACATTCCACGACGCAAATTGTCTACTCATTAAGAAAGGTACTGATACAGTATTTATCTCAATCTAAAGACCCCCCCACACAATAATATTGATAATTTTTGTATTTGTTGATTAACATTCTAAATGACTTATCCACCTTTAGAAATATCTTTATCATTGGAGATATTAATCTCAATATTCATGACTCCAACTCTAACACATCACGCTATTTAGAATTGCTATCGTTTTATGGCCTAATCCCAGGATACAACTTTACAACAAGGGGAAAAAGTTGTATTGATCACGTAATTTAAAAAAACAAATCTGCCGTCAATGTCGTTTGTGCTTAACACAGCTATAACAGATCACGCATCGACATTGTTTTGCCTTAAAAATAAAAGAGTTAACGTCTCTAGTAATCTAACTGTTGACAAAATAAATTTTGAAAATATCGTTCTGGAGTGCAAATATACTAAATTTTATGAACTTTTATGTAACCGAGATCCAAACTCAGCAACCAATATCTTTGTGAATTATCTACAAAATTTTGTAAGTCGTAACACAATAAAAATAAAAATACCGCGAAACAAAGTAACACAGTAAGCCTTGGATTACGGTAGGCTTATTAAGATGCATAAGAAATAGGGATCAAATGTATCAAAAACTGAAAAGTGATCATAATAATGTCATACTTGTTACAACCTATAAGAGATACAGATATTTTTGTAACGGTCTAATTAAAAAGTGTAAAATAAAATACGAAAGAATTGAATTAGAAAATGCAAAAAAACAACAGTAAGATGATTTGGCATAGTAGGTATTAAAAATATTACAAACTCACACAAAACTAAACATTCAAGTCATGAATTCTATTAAGGGAACATCGGCTGGTTCTGTTAATGTGGTCAATGAGTTTTTTGCTAGTATTGGTGCAAACTTGGCTAGTAAAATAATCCCGATATCGCTGATATCAGAAGGCCAATTCTCGTAATTTAAAACGTTCAAAATCTAGTCGCAGTCTCATCTCAGCGACAAACAAATGTCAGAATCTTGTCAAAATGTAGGGAAATTTGAAGTATTTTTTGACAGATTGAGACTGAGGTCAGCCGGTCGATTCTGTAAAAATCTCACCGTGAAAACTCAATTGAAGTGAGCTTGATGTGAGTTGTCAGTTGTGTCAATCCCTACCATTATTTGGAATGACAGCTCACTCCACGCTCACTTCACCTAAGTTTTCACGGTGAGATATTATGGTTACAGAATCGCACTGCAGACTGTGAACGGTCTTAAAATTACGAGAATTGCCCATCAGATAGAAACTCTGATGGAACCACTGCGGCGACTTTTGTTTTACTTGAGACAGATTGTGGTGAGGTTAGTGAGGAGTTTCATTAGCAATTTAAAGTCAAGCAGTAGTACTGGACTTGACGGTATCTTTAGCCAACTGCTAAAATTGATCCAAGAGTACATTGTACCCCCTCTGACAGATCTCTTTAACAACTGCTTTAACCTTGGCGTATTTGCTGATGCTTTCAAGTAATCGATAGTGGTATCCATTCCTATGAGTGGCGAGAGAGACTGTGACAATAATTACCGTCCGATATCTTTAACCCTCGCTATCGCTTTGACGGCACGGTTGGCGCGGTGGTTAAGCGATTGACTGCTGCGCTGCGTGTCGAGGGTTCGATTCCCGCACGGAACAAATATTTGTATGGCCTACAAGTAGTTGTTCCGGGTCTGGCTGTTTGTGTATGTGAGTTTAAATGTTTGTAAACGCACCCACGAAACAGGAGAAATTCCTAGTGTGGGGCAAAATTTTATAAAAAAAAAAAAAGGTATTAGAGAAGATTATTAATAAGTTATTTATGTTGTTGCGCAGACACGTTTTTCGAACTTAGAAGCAATGGATTAGCAATATCCTTTAAGATGATTCAGATTAAGATTGATAGTGTGTTACGCAATTAGGGTGTTGCGGCATTATTTGTCCAATTGATTGGATAAATCCTTAAACCCTGAATCTATTCTTGGAATCTAATCAAACTTACAAGCGGATGAATAATCGCAATTGGCCCAATCGGTCCCCTGAGACCAAAAAGTAACTATCATGAGGCCCTCTCAGAATCCTAACTGCGGACATATGATAGACTAGCAGCGCCCCTCGGTTTCACCCGCACATTACTTTCGATCCCATGGGAATATCGGGATAAAAACTATCCTGTGTTGATTCTGGTTATAAACTATCTGTGTGCCTTTCATCCAAATCCGTTAGGCAGTTTTTGCGTGAAAGAGTAACAAACATCCATCCGTCCATACATCCATCCATCCTCACAAACTTTCGCGTTTATACATAGGTATATTAGTAATTAGTATTAATAGGATAGGTTTTATACTCGGCCATTATTAAATAAATAAATTAAACCCATACCGACGCGCTTCCTTATAGGTATATATGCATTATGCTGTGTATATTATAGCAAGCCACCACACACGGAGAATTTATATTTTTACCGCAATATAGGTTGGTGACGTCATAGAAATATATGATTTATACAAATATATATTATAAATACGTCTGTGATGAGCTTTAACAAAAATACACGGACCTAATACCCTTAATTACGTACTCCAAACCGATCATAACCTTTTTTTCGTGTCTGCATACTTAAGACAACACATTTTACAGCATTAACAAAACGTATAATACTCCAACTTCAGCAATATAAGGCCATCAAAAAGTTAGCGTCTGCGGAAAAACAAAATAATAAAAGCGAACGCATTGTCGGGACAACCTCGTCACAAATCTCGACGCGGGAGGGCCATACTTACATCTGTGCTAAGATATTACTTTCATAAGAGAAACTTGGGTAAAACAAATTTATTACGCCACTTTCGCCTTATTGTACCCATGTCCGTATGGTCATACGGAAGCAGGAAAAGGGCAGGAACGCGAAAAAACAACTTTTCCGTTTATGAGGGCAGGTAAGTGGTGTAATTTAGAGAGGAGAGTAAGGTGCTAAACGGATATTGCTAACTATTATGTGTATTACGGAAATGGACTTTTGGCATCAAACCGTTAGTGTTCTAAGCGAAAGTTTTATCAATCAATCTTTCTTTTTTCTAATCAAGCCTTTTTCCAACCATGTCGGGGTCGGCTTCCAGTCTAACCAGATGCAGCTGAAAACCAGTATTTTACATGGAGCGACTGCCTATCTGACCTCCACAACCCAGTTACAGTTACTTGGTAAGACTGGTTGTCCGACTTTCGGGCTTCTGGCGACCCGTAACAACTGTCAAAGATCCACGAATGACACCCGGGACCAACTGCTTAACATGCTTTCCGAGGAACGGAGGGGTCTCGGTATGCAAAGGTCAACCTTCCAGGACCGTTCACAGCAAGTGAACATTTACCTCATCGATCGACCCATGCTGCTGTTATTACTTAGCCACGAGCCCCTCATCGCTCCAGAAAGTTTTTATAAATACGGAATTTAATCCATCAAAACAGATCGCACTCCCTCCAATTAGGTTCTTGAATGTAAGTTCTTGATTCGAAGAATGTGTTCGATTTCCAATTATTGAAATTCGATTACAAAGGTGTGAAATTCAAAGTGAGAATGTGCTTCATTTAGAAAAGAAGACAAAGCAACGATAAATTAGTCATGAAGGAAAACCTCCAAACGTATAGCATAATCAGCCTATAGGTAATGTTCCCAGGTAATAATAGGTATACATAAATTATAATACATACTATCTGTGCATACTAAAGTCCGGTAATCGAAAAATTGCGTTCTTGACACCTGTCAGTGTCATACAAACGAATACGTGTATTGCGAATTTGATCTTTAGCATTCTCTCGTCGCGTCGGCTGCGCTGTAAGCCATTAACAGAGCAATTATAATATCCAGCATCACGTGTTTAACACCAAGCCAAATAGAGTATGTACATTGGGCCGACGCAAAATGGAGGCATCATCTGTACCTACGAAATATTGGCGCATCTTTTTAGGCATTCATTATACATTCACACCCATTACCTTATCACATTGTTTGCATAACTTTACAATTTATTTTAATGTGAATTTAATATTTTTCCTAAAAACTTTAGCATAATCAGCCTATAAGTTTCCCACTGCTGGGACACAGGCCCAGTGCGGGTTCGTAGATGTCATATGTCTTCGAATTTTTGGTTCTAGGACATGCCGGTTTCCTCACGATGTTTTCCTTCGCCGTTTTGAGAGCAATGGTGATGAAATAATTTACACAAAGTAAGGCGCCTGTCAGGGTTCGAACCTACGACCCCCTTACCCCCAAAACGTAAGAAACGTCATAAATAATACCAGCCTAATCCCTACGCTTGCTGAAGACGGGTTGGCGATTTCAGACTTATGACTTATATTAATGAAACAACATATTATTAGGAAATAACTTTATTAAAAATAATCCGCAGTCTAATCATCTGGAATCTTACACAATACAACAGGCACACTGGTACACTTATAACTAGTAAGGTAGAAAGGTACAAAACAATTCATTTATGGGTCGACATGTTCTACATGAAGGTTATCTTGGTTCGCACTTGGTTCACCTGCCAGACGTTGAGATTCTCGTACTCCTCGATACAAGCGTCCACCTGATAAGGAAACGGGAGCTTTCAATGTCTGATATCTTTAATACATTGTACACTTGTGCCGTGCACATTCAGGCCGAATTTATTTTGGGTCTTTACTTTGAGGATGTCAAAGATTATAATAAAGTTTTGAACAAAACTTACTTGATCAGGCTTGAATCCCTTGTCGACGCAGCGCTCGATGACATCAGCGATCTTGACGGTCTGGTTAGAGCCCGCCAGGTCACGCACGATCGCGAAGATTCTGTCCGTGGAGCTTATACCCCTAAACAACAAAAATTATTCATTAGTTAAAAATATTTTGCTATAGTTTGACCGAAACTGCTGTACAGAGCCTCAGGAATGCGCGGCGAGGCGGGGGGCGGGGCGCCGTGAGCGATGACGAATGAGCGGCCTGCACTGCCCCGTGTCGCCGCGCACATACCGAAGGCGCTTTACATCGGTTTTGGTCAAACTATAACACACGTTATTTACGCAACTAACGAAACGTGGGTGTTCCCCGAAAGGTTAGCCAGGGTGTACCTACATAGTACACCCACGGTACTATGTAGGTACACCCTGCCTAATCTTTCGGGTTAAAACAGACGTTATGTCATTCAGTTAAAATTGTAAAAAACTGATTGTGGCAGGATGAGGACAATTTTATATGTTCAAAACTCCTATAAACCATGGTACAGCCTGATTCAAACATGCTGGCGGCTCTGAAGTGCGCTACTCGCTGCGCAGTACCTCATCCCCACTGACAGATGAATTTGTTACTGTGCAGCGACTCGCCTCATGCTCCGATTCGCCATAAAGTTTGAATCGGGTTATAAGTGTCTAATATTGTTATATTTATTACCTTTGCACGTTCTCGTCAACAGGTGACAGGGACTGTTTCGACATCTCCACCAAGCGGATAGCTTCCGATACGTCCTCTTTCTCCACTACGTCTGACAACCTACAAGCAAAAAGTTTTCTGATTACGAAGATTTATTTTCGATCCTGTGTTTCGGCTATAAAACAGTGGTCTACTGACGAAAAAAGGGAAATATGTGTAACGGTCTTATCAAAATTCCATCATCCCTTTTTGAGTGTCAATTGTTAAATAACTAAAACTGATACTAACTAGTACTGGGTGATAGTCAGGTCGAAACCTATAATTGGAACCTTGTACTTAATGTGATTATTGCCTGTTGTAGTTGCCTTGTGAATAAATAAATCAATAAAGTACTAAATATTTAGCACTAAAACGTGTACATTACCTGAGCCTGGCGAGGGCGGTGGACAATCGTAGTATAGCGAGCAAGTTCCTCGCAGATGTGAACGTGACGTCACGAGCGTTGCGCGCCTCGCGACGTAGCTCCACGTATGACGCTGGAATAGAGTAGCTTAGTTAGGTTGTGAAAGTAGTAGTAGTGTAATTCTGTTTATGCTGCTGATAATAACTGTTATAGAAATTCTGTTTCGTCTTCTGGCAGAACTTTAGTATAATATCGTGGGTTTCTCTGCTTATCCAATGAGCACTTACATGGCTGAACAGTATCGAGGGCAACTGTCGTCACTTGTCTTAGTTAAAAGTATTTAAGTTTCAATACTCACAGACAATGTAGTCAGTAAGATTGTTGGGTACAGCCGGATTCTTCCTCTTGGTGAGCGCCACGTACCGCCGCACCAGTCGCATGGACAGTGCACGGATTTCTGTAGGAGGCTGGATAGAGTGCTGGTGCACGTAAGCTATATGTTTGGCGAGTTCCAAGTCTTTTTCACTGTAGGAAACAAAGTATTTTATTAGTTAAGGATAGGGGCCCAGCTATTAGATTTGGATAAAATTTGGCACACAGATAGACCATGAACTGCGGCAGGTTACGACACTTTATAACGCGGTAGTACGTTCCTGTGGAATAATTTCTGCAAAAGCTTGCCTTTGATAGTTCGGCGGTTACTTACGAACCACAATTAAATGTAAACATACCGGTTAGGCTTATCCTGTATGAGCCACAGTAGATCAAAACGCGACAGCAGCGCGGCGGGCAGCTGTATGTTCTGTTCGATGGTCCGCTTGGGGTTGTAGCGGCCGTACGCGGGGTTGGCGGCTGCTAGGATCGACACGCGCGCGTTCAGGCATGTCATTATACCCGCCTGGGGACAAAGGTATCAGTTATTTGATGGATATTTACAGACATATTATAATCAATCAACCAAGTTTTGTTATACAGGGTTTATTTTCAAAGACCAGCCAAATTTAAGGGTGTGGTACAAACCATCAAATTGAACAACTTTCTCCATGGGACAATTATCGTAATCGCTAAATTTTATCAACTGTCCCATAGAAAACTTCAATACCTACTCGACCTAAATGTATGGGACGGCTGAATTATTATTCGCGATTACGATGTTTGTCCCATGGAGAAAATTGTTCAGTCTCATGGTCTGTACCACTCCCTTAAATTTAGCTGGGTCTTAGATAATAAACCCTATATAAACCACAAAAATCATTGTACTAAATAAAAAACATGCGGAGGCTCCGATCTGGGTGCATTGAAAGAGCCTCTACAAGTTGCGATGCCAAAAATACGTCAGAAGAACTCCATGCAACTTTGTTGATTAACTAATCTTTTTACCGAAATATGAACCACCTTCCATATATCTCAGAGCAACACCAGAAATAGATCTTTTGTCAATGATATGCACAATATGCCCATGAAACCCTATGCAGCATCAGATAAAAAGACGAAAGACCTCCAGTTACATTTGCAATTATAAAGGCTTTGACTAGCACTGCCGACCTATTCATCACCATGAAAAGTTAGGTAAAGTGAGCTGTCCATAGTGTCAATCCCTAACATCATGTGGAATGACAGTTCACTTCACCAAGTTTTCACGGTGAGTGTTCTACAGAATAGACGGCAGGACTGCTACAGGCTAATTACGTCGTAGAGTATTTTTTTTTTTTTTTAATGTTGACACACTAGGAATTTTTCCTGTATCGTGGGTGCGTTTACAAACATTCAAACTAACATACACAAACAGCCAGACCCGGAACAACTACTTGTAGGTCATACAAATATTTGTTCCGTGCGGGAATCGAACCCACGACACGCAGCGCAACAGTCAGTCGCTTAACCACTGCGCCAACCGTGCCGGCTATTATACAAGTCATGTAAATGTAAGTACCTTGGCAATACTGATGGTCTGCTGTTCCATGACCTCGTGTATGGCGGTGCGGTCGTTCTCGGCCATCTTGTCGAACTCGTCGATGCAGCACACACCTTGATCAGCTAGTACTAGAGCGCCGCCTTCCAACATCATCTCACCTGTGAATGGGTCCTGAAAAAAATGACAAATAGAATTGGGGGCATTGGTTATTAGGAATCTTACGCCTGGTTTCAAAACGCCTATGTTGTCAAAGTTAACAATATTGATCGATAAATCACAACAGCCATCAGAATTCAACAGCAGATTAGATAGGCAGTCACTGAACCCACTTTTACAAACAGACACAGGTAATTAATACCATCGCGTCTTTTTGTGATAAGACCTTTACCAATAACTCCGTATACATGGCCTATAGCCCCGAAAGACAATTCTCGTAATTTAAAACGTTCAAAATCTAGTCGCAGTCTCATCTCGGCGACAAACAAATGTCGAAAACTTGTCAAAATGTAGGGAAATTAGAAGTATTTTTTGACAGATTGAGACTGAGATCAGACTGTGAACGTTCTTAAAATTACGAGAATTGCCCCTCTGCAAGCAGTCTATATGTTGAGGGATTCTGAGTTTAAGCTGTTTATGTGCTCAAAGATGTTACCTTCATAACAGCAGCCGTAAGACCGACACCGGAGGAACCTCGTCCGGTGGTGTACTGTGACCGCGGCGCCAGGCGGTCGATGTAGTGGAGAAGCTGAGACTTGGCAACACCGGGGTCGCCCATCAGACAGATGTTGATGTTGCCTCGGATCTTCATGCCGTTCGGACGTCTAAACAACAAAAATATCATGTAAATTAGTTTATAGATAGAATCGGTCATCTTGAAAATATGAGATGCCTTAATGGGGCATGTTCATTGTCAATAATATCACGATACCGTGGTAATATTGATCGTATAATAGGCCGTATCACGGTATCGTGCTCAATACTTGCGATATCGCGATATTAGGATCGTGATAATATTGACAAATGTAACATGCCCCATTAGTTGATATGTCGCAGTCAACTGGTTTAACTAGCCGTTTAGTTAACCGGCGTTTAGTTGCCTTTTAGCTAAACGGCGGCCCTTCAACAAACGGCCTGAATGATATTCAATAAATTATAGTTTAGATTGGAACTTTACGTTCGAGCCGAATTGGTCGCAGTAACTAATCCAGGGCACCCCAACCAAATGGGTTAGGTTAGAACTATGATCAACCACGGGCGAGCCGAGAGAGCGAAGTGAGACGAGCACTACTTCTAGAATTGGCTGGACAGATACATTAACACAGGAAATGGTCATAAAACAGAAATTATTTCGATAAATTGGGTGGTTTCCTGTTTCCAAGAAGAGAGGTTAGGGTAACCTCTCATGATAAAATTTAAAACTGTCTGTAACTTTTATAGCCCATGATAGTATCTCTCAACCAAAGCACCTACCATCTAATCTCTTCACCACCCTTGGTTGACTGGTAGAGAATGCCTAAGGCATAAAGTCCGCCTTTGTACCTTTTTGAGCGAAAAGTTTAAATAAATAATAGTTTTTGGTTTTTAACTATTAAATACTTACTTATTGTTGTATATAAATGTTGATGGGTGGAGAGAAGAAGGCCAAAGAAAAAATGGATGGATTGTGTGAGGGATGATATGAAAGAGTCGGGAGTGTATGTTAGTATGACGGTTGACAGGGAAGAATAGAAGAAAACGTGTTGCGCCGACCCCATCTTTGTCTAATGTGACTTGGGGTCGGCGATGATGATATACTTACTTATCGACTCCTCCGACGAGTAGTAACAGCAGCGCCTTCTTCACGTCCTCGTGGCCGTATATCTCGGGCGCGAGACTGCGAGCCATGCGCGAGTACAAGTCGTCATCTGCTAACTCTGCAAGTTCCTCTTCAGTTAACGCCTCCGCCAGTTCACTCTCGTCTGCTTGGTTTAGGCAGTTTACAGACTAAAGGATGAGAACATAAAATTATTTGTAGCTATAAGTGAACCTGTTTGTGGGTATTAAGTAATGTAAACGCAGCTGGCATGAAAGGACTTCGAAGATAGGTGGTTTTTTTTTCAAAATGGGCGGCCACTCATCTATAAATCGATAGCTGACATCAATGCAAACAGAATATAGGAACCACGCGTGGCCGCCATTTTGAAAAAAAAAAAAAATAATATGGCGCGACAGTGCCAGCCTCCATATAAAAATCTTCAATCCCCTTTTACAAGACTATTTGTGCTGTGACTATTTGTGCGTTGCAAGGCTAGTTTGTTTACATAGTGCTAACCTAGACATCAGAACAACCAAATACAACACATTATGTAGGGGGGCTGTATTATTTAGTTGTAAGTCACTTTTCTATGGTATTTTTAATAAAACTTAATCAATGCAGCTTTCTCATGATCTTGTGACAGGTTCCAAGATTCTCATCCACATACAAATAGTATGTACTCACATGTGCTTCCAGGTATGTATCAGACAGTAGCCCCTGTATGATCTGTCGGAAGCCAGCAGACAGCAGAGGTAGGAACACGCCAGTGACTGCCACATGGTCGCCAGGTTGTGCGCGACGAGTGGTCTCGCCGCGGCAGTATACGGACAGCTGGCGTGGAATGTGGCCTACTGGAACTTGGTCTGACTGTAACAATGTAGTGGGTTAGTTTTTAGAATAAGTGTTTACACATAATTTATTTTAAAATAAGACATTTCAAGCTTTCCGCGGTCTATCAATATGAACAGACTAACATGGGCCTCTGAATAACTGCTGCTACAATCAATGGCAGATGGATTGATAGATTTATTAACTAATATTCACAGGTAAAATAATAAAATTTTAGAACAAGTTAAAGAGCTAATCCTGAGCAGTTGTTGTCGAGGCTCTAAACTTAATTCACTCTCCCTGTTCCTAATGTCTAAAAAGAGTCTGAAATTGTCATTTTTAAATGTTTTCATTTCCTTGCCAAAGAAAAATGGATATTTCATTACAATAAGCAGAAGCCGGTTCGGCTGTTCGTGTCGCTGCGAGCGGCCGCGGGCAAACGCTAGCGGCCGCGCGACCTTTTCAAGCGATACTGGTATTTTAATTAATATGTAGATAAAGTTTAAAATTATTTCACACTGAAAGTGCTCGCCGTGCCGCTGCCGATGCAGTTCCGGTGTGAATCGGCCCTAAGGAACCCCTGGAACATAAAGGGCTAAGGAAGGAACACGGGTGGGTTTTAGTCAGTAAGAGTCTGACACTCCCTCCTGCTCCACCCAGAGCGGGAGGAGTCATTTGATGATTTCCCATCCTCAAAAAAAAAAAAAAGGGCGAATTTCACCAAACTTTTATACCTAGAATAAGTCTTATCCTGAGGATAAATTTTTAATATTATTTACAGTTTTTACATACTAGAACTTTCAGACGTCCATTTTACTCCATGGATAAAAGTTATCTGACTACATTAGCCCTAAATCATAAACACTTTTTCTATTTGGAGGCATTTGGAACTTGAAATTACTTTTACTAATTTAAAATGATTCAATACATACATGCTCTTGAATCTTCAACTCCTGGAACTTCTGGAAGCGTGAGCCCCTGGTCTGTAGATGCAGCTGGCCGGCGGTCTTGTTGAGGCGGCACTCGTCGGCCGTGCACGACGGAGGTGGTGTGAACTGTAGCGATCGCACCGGTTGGTACGTCTCCGCGCCGCAAGCGCTGCACGAGTATGTGGCGACGACTAGTAGGGGCTTCACGTCTGTGCAGCGAGTTACTATGCCTGGGAGAAGCATGTGAGGAGTGGTATGTTAATTTATTTAACTCCAATAACAATGATACATACTCAGACTTCCAAAGTTATAACTTCGACAAACTTATTCTTTATTTTATTGGTGTCAGGACATAGGATACTTTTTATCCTGGTAGCACACCCGCGGGCAAAAGTTATAACTAATTATAAGCCCACTTATCCCAACCAGCCTATAATGTTCCTACTGTTGGGACACAGGCCTCCTCTCAGTAAGTGGGCCGTAATCTACCACGTGGGCCCAGTGCTGGTTAATAGATGTCACGTCATGTCTTCGAATTTTTTGTTCTACGACATGGCAGTTTCCTCATGATGTTTTCTTTCAATGCCCACATAGAAGCCTCCCAAACACCCTTGTAATCTGGGAAATATCTAGGAAAACATGGACCAACTGGGGTTTTCTTTCCCTACTCAGACAAAAGCATTAAAATCACAATATGTAATTAAGTATGCTGAATCATATAAATGTAAGAGAACTTTACCTCTGAGTGTAACTAGCTTGCCAATGTGCTCAGCCTTGACTTCTCTGATGGGTAATGACTTTGAAGAAGACAAGTCTTTGAAGTAAACCTCACTGTAAAAAAAGTAATATTTTTGTAGTCTAAGTCTAAGCCAGAAGTACTAAATAAAACAATGTTGACTGTAAAAAACTGAGATAATCCGTAAACACCATAATAGTTAGACAAGCAGATGCTACTAATTCTTGATGTTATTGTCTTTTTTCCTTTGGATAATACGTATATTCCTTTTCAGTTACCACATTAAACACAAACTTCAACGAACAATTAAGTAATAGGTAATACGGCCTGGTGTCTGCAACTACACGTCAATGCACGTATTTTGCGTACAGGCGATTATTCGATCCATCTCTCCTCAAGGAAGGCCAGCAATGACTTGACATTACTGACAATCTCACGGAGGGAACCTGGGTTACTGAAGTACTACTAATTAACAATTACAACTTGATTCATCATGAATGCTGCACTTACAATCTCCTGATAAGTTCTGGTGGGTATCTGTTGCGGGGGTCCCTCATCTCTCCAGGGATCCTGTGATTCCTCGCCTCCAGCAAGATCCTGTGCTCTATGTACACGTCCAAGGCATCTTTGGCAGCCACCTACAAACAGAATTTATTTGTGCTCTATGTTAAGGTCTACCCACCAAATGCTGTAAATGTAAAATAAATTAATTTGAATTTGAAAAAATACAGGTGGCAGGGACATCAACGGGAAAATTAAAACCATGATTCTAGACCTAGCATAGATATTTGTTGTTTATCAAAAAGAAACCTCATAGCAAAGTACAACCTTTGCAATGAAAATGCATGGCACAGCAATTTTTTTTTAGAATAACCAATGAATAATATCAATGCAGGGTATTATTTTTATCATATTATACTGAATCTACAGGTACAGGTTCCGATATCCCTGGCACCCAAGGAGTGTCTCAAGGACACACATAAAGAGAACTGCTGTGCACTTGTTTTTTTTTTTTTTACTTTTAATTAATAAGCGTAGCTGAGTTCTGGGCCAAACAGGATATATATGACATACTAAAAAGAAGAAGGCTTTGAACTTACAGTTTAGTACAACGTAATATTTAATGTCTACCCTGTCTCATAAACCACTTACTGTGGTTCAAGATGTGGTGAAGGTGGTGTTATTTAACACGTTAAGCGCCACGTGTATAAGTCAATATACACCCTAGTGCAACTCTCACAGGCCGGTGTATATCTAGTTATACACCTCAAGTACTCAACTTCAGAGGCAAGTGTATTTACACCGCGCTGAACATTTTCTTGTTGTTGGCTCGGTGTTTGCTATGTACAAACACCAAAAGAGATAAGTAACCAGGGTCTTTGGATATGTGACAATAAACAAATGAAGTCTTAAATTGGTGCACAGCATTCTTGGCATTTTAAGTACTTGGCAGAATACCTGCATAAGTTTTGATCCCGTGGGAATGTCGTGATAAAAAGTATCCTATATGTTAATCCTGGTTATAAACCCTCTGTGCGCCAAATTGCATCCAAATCCGTTCAGTAGTTTTTGCGTGAAAGAGTAACAAACATCCATCCATCCATCCATACAAACTTTCACATTTATAATATTAGTAGGAAATAGAATTGAATACTTTGTTGTTTCATTGTTACCTCTCTATGTTTATAATCGGGCAACATCTCATACACAACATCTGACACCATGTTGGTGTATCGTCTCGTGTTCTGTCTCACAGCCTCCGCCAGCTCCTCATTAGACTCATGCAGGTCGTCCAGCTCCACAATAAAGGCATTCTGAAATATTTCATTTTTGACAAAGCATGATTATTTGGACTGCTAGACGCATTGATATCAAAAGACTTCGCAGGGGCTGTAGTCTCGACATTCATAGCGATCGCGTTACGACCGAATTCGGTCGCAAAGTCCTGTCATTCCATACATTACACCTGTCAATCCGGGACTTTGCGCTCGCTATGAATGTCGAGACTGCTGGGGCAAACCTACGTAACTGTTTAAGAGTAGTAGAATGTTAACATCATGTTTTCACAACAAAAAACACTTGCATATCTTACCTGTTCCCTGTGTGCAACCCTGGTGAGCTGCTCAGCGTATTTGAAGTTTTTGTTTCCTTCATCGTCGGTATGGCAAAAGTCCACAAAGAAGTTCTTTAGTGACTCTGAAACATCGGTGTTTGGTTGTTATTTTAGGTTAGTCAACAAACAAATAAATTGATAGGCACACAGAAGATCTCATTACCACTATCTGCTGCATAGTCACGCATAGCCATTTTGCAACTTTTCACGATAAACAAGTATACAACAACAGAAAATTTTGTAAAATATTTTCTTAACAAACAAGCCGTCCGGCCAATTTGTTGACAGTTTGATAAAACTGGCGCGAAAATGATCGTTGACTGTTGACTGTTGAGGGATTACTAGAGAGAGGTGTTCGAATATTTTATAGTACCATAGACAAAGTATCCGAATTTGGACTAATAGTTCCTAATTACAGCAAAATGTCGTTGGAGTAGTTGCCTAAATTCGGCCATGCCATCCCATCCCTGTTTTCGTATTGTTTTCTTCCCCTTTTTCCCGCCAATCCAAACGTCAATCCGGTCAATCAAAAGTGCTGCTGTCGACTTCGCTGAATTTTTGTAAAAATTAAAAATTGTAAATGCGCGAGTGAAATTGTAAACAAAACATGGCAGATTCTTTAGGTAAATTCAGTGGATGTGAAAGATTAAATCATGTATGGCATTTAAACCAAATAATGTATTGTTCAATGACACAAAATGTAACCTTTGTTTTCAGCTGGTCAAAGAGCCAAGAGACAGAAAGTGGATAAACACGGCCGGTTATCGGCTTTCGAGAGGCTGAAACAACTGAAAGGCAAGGGCGTAAAGAACAAATACGATGTGGACGAGATGGAGAATGTTTACGATACGGTGGACGAGAGGGAGTACTCTGAACGGGTGATGCAGCGCCAGGAAGATGACTGGATTGAAGACGATGGTATGTACATGATTTTTTAACTCATTTCTTAGTTTTTCCATCTATTATTTCCAGTTAAATTGTAATCACAAGCTTTCTGAATGTTTGTTTACTTCTCAGTTGAATATACATAAGTTTGTTGAGCTGTTACTTTCAACAGCTCAACAAACTTATGTTGTTGTTTTCTAAAGAAAGCCTCGGTAGATAAGCTCATCTTTTTTAAATTATATTGCAGGCACTGGCTATGTGGAAGATGGCCGAGAAATATTTGATGATGATGAAATTGATGACACTTACGAGGCATCTAACAGCAAAGAGTCTGGAAGAGGACAAAAGAGAAAAGCTAGAGTTGCACCTCCAACATCCGGTAAAGGAAATATCAGGAACCTTCTTGGATCCATGCCAACTAAGAAGAAAGAGGTATTGCCACATTTCATTAACATTGCACACTTTATCATTATGTAACTAAAACTTCATTGCTTATTCTTTTCTTTTGTGTATTTGTTACTAAGTTACACAACATTATTATTAAGTCTTACTAGCTTTTAAAATCTCACATGCAGGGGGCAGTACTAATTCATATTGGCAGTGCAAATGTAGTTGGAAAGTTTAGTAAAGTATAAAGATATTATTATTTCTCTGTCATCTTTCAGGATGTGAAAATTTCAGAAGACAACATTCTGTCAGACATTATGTCCGACTTGGATGGCAATGCATCAACAGCAGTGAAACCAAAGCCAGTAGTCACTAAAGTTAACATAGTGGAGTCCAGTAAGAGGGACGCACAGAACTACTTCAAAAGTCTGTCTTCAGCTGCCAAGAAACCTACCACTTGTACCAGCTTGAGTAATAAAGAACAACCAGTTGTTAAAAAAGAAAATGTGAGTACATTATGCAAACTTGATTGTCTCATGCCTGGCTATCTAGAAAATCAGCAAACTTATGCTGTGCAGCAGTATTTATTTGCTTTGAACTTAATTTACACAATTAATCTTTTTTGCAGAAAGAAAACCTGGTATCTCCTGATAAACCAGGTGAAAAGAAAGTGACTGTAAGTTCAATATTTATTGTGTTATCCTTTCTTTATCTTTATCTTAGATTCCTTAATGTATTGTTTCTAACCTCACAAGATCTACTGTTTAACAAATCTTCTAATATTGCAGATACAAAATGGGGAGACATCCAAACCTGTCACTGAAAAACCAGCTCCAAAGAAACCAGAATGGAAGATAGATAAAGAAATAAAGCAAGAACTAGAAGACTCGGCCACACAGAACATTGAAGAGTACCAGACACAAGACCTGGACTTTGACGATGACTTCAGCAATGACACTACTCCTAAACCTGAAGAAGTTAAAAAAGACATCATTCCCAACACTGCAGAAACTATCGGAGATGTTGCTGAGGAGTTTCTGAATGAAGATTTTGACATATTTCCTGCTAAAAAGGAATCTCCAAAACAATTGAAGCCTTTAACAAGTACCTGGACAGATCAAATGGGTGAGAATCAAGTTGCAGCTATGGTACAACTAGATGGACAGTTGCCTCTACATACAAACGAGAATGGGGAGAAAGTATTAAAGTTCTACTGGCTCGATGCCTGGGAGGACAGGTTTGTGAAGCCAGGAGTAGTGTATTTGTTTGGGAAAGTATATGCAAACCCGTCTAATAAGAAGGCTGGCTGTGTGTCCTGCTGTCTGGTTGTGAAGAATGTTAATAGACAAATGTTTCTGTTGCCTAGGGAGTATGTAAGTATTGGCTACTTTTTTATCATGTTCTTTTTTCTTTCAAGTTTTTAGTTGTCTTTGTATTAAACCAGAAATAAAACGTTATAGAGCTTTACAAGAGAGGATAGAAGGCTGATTATCTTTTCAATATACATATTGTATTTTTTCCTAAAACCTTTAATTCTTTTCCATGTCTGCAATGTCTCATAAGGATATAAATGGTATGGTATACTGCTGATATAGTCATCACCTAAACATCTTTACTATACATTTCAAGGTACATAAGAATATGATGATACTAGCCTCTGCCCGCGATTTCGTCCGCGTGAAATTTCATGTTCCCCCAACCCACCCTGTCGTATCGCATCGCCTGCCCGCCTTGTTCATTGTTTTCGCTTAGCATTGTTTCTGACTTTTTTTCTCTTTGCTCGGTTCCTAAGGGTCCTAGCATGATGTTAAATAGCCTATAGCCTTACTCAAGAATTGGCCTAACAAACGCAAAAAGAATCTTTAAAATTCTACTGGTAGTTCCAGAGATTACCGCATTCAAACAAACAAACTCTTTTGTTCTAAATTAGCATGATGATATAACTGGATTTTGTTGTAGAAATTAGACCCAGTAACATTAGAGGCGACGGATCAAGAAGTGACGATGATGGACATGTACGCAGAGTTCAACTCTGTGGTCGCCAGTGATCTGGGACTGAAAGAGTTCAAGTCGCGGAAGGTGACCAAGAACTACTGCTTCAACCTGCCAGACATACCGGCGCAGTCTGACTACCTGGAGGTTAAATATTCAGTGAGTGTGGAGATAATCATCATCATCCCCAACTATGTTGGGGTCGGCTTCCAGTCTAACCGGATGCAGCTGAATACCAGTATTTTACATGGAGAGTGGAGATAATAATAAATAAAATGTTACTTGAGTTATTAGTGCCAAGTTTTAGACCTCTGTCTAGATGAGGCCTTTTACGCGCGTATACTGGACCTCCAACAGCGTGCATCTAGATTAAATGTTTTTACTCCTAATTTCGCGGCGACGCGCGTAAAATGCCTTATCTGGACAGGGACCCGTGTTCACGCTTCCATTTTAGACTCGTGCGTCGGGGATTTTGAAACATGTGTCAAATATTGAAAGAGCACTGGCGTTAATATACGTCACTCTGTGAATTTATTTTGAATAGCTTATGTTTTCAATGTTTTTTTCTAATTTCACAGGCTGCATTCCCGCCGCCTCCAAAAGACAAGAAGTACCTAACATTCTCGCACATTTTCGGCGCCACCACCTCATCTCTGGAGACCTTCCTCCTGGAGCGTAAGATCAAGGGTCCCTGTTGGCTGGAGGTGAAGCAGCCAGAACAAGTGCAAGCTAAGGTGTCGTGGTGTAAGTTGGAGGCCGCCTGTGATAAGATGGAGCATGTTACTGTTATCAGGGATGGCGCTGATTTGGAACCGCCGCCTATTGTTGTAGCTACTGTGAGTAGACTTTCATTTGTTTTTATTTTAATTGACTTCACTATATAGCAACTCATCTGTGCTGTGATCCGAGTTGTATTGGGCTAGAATACGAATGAGGCGATGTATATTTAGTGGTTCTGACAAAAATTTGTGTCATAAAGCAAAAATGGTCCATCTTATGGACTTTCCATTTGAAAGATTATAATATAGATTTTTTTCATAAGTTGTTTTAAAATTTTTGTGTATGTTATGTGATTCGAAAAAGCAAGTAAGCTCTCCGTCATTAATATATAATTACAAATGTTTCAGATAAACATGAGAACGACGATGGACCCCAAAACAAGGAAGACAAAGATCTTGATGCTCAGTTGTCTGTCACACACTAACTTCCACTTACACAAGCCGCCACCGAACCCGCAGTTCCAACAACATTTCTGCAGTAAGTAATACTTATTATAAAATTTAATGCATAAACCTTTTGAACTAAATATAGAATAAAATAAAGATTTGTAAGCATCTAATTCTAGATCTTATGTTTTACAGTAATGACAAAGTGCAATGAAATCTGGCCACTGGACCTAAAACAGTCCCTACCTCAGTACAAAGCAACAAAACTAACTAAATGCGACACAGAGCGAGAACTGCTCAACTTTTTCATGGTACAGTTCTGGAAGTTGGACCCAGATCTAGTGGTAGGCCACGACCTACAGGGATTCCAACAAGATCTACTGATTGGGAACATTCTCGACCTTCACATACCTAACTGGTCTCGATTAGGACGACTCAAGAGATCTAACGCTCCTCAAAGGAAGTACGCGGCTAAGGATGCATTCCTCGGTCGCTTGGTCTGTGACATCAAAATATCTGCTATGGAAGTAATACGGTCCAGAAGCTTCGACCTCGATACTCTCTGTGTAAATGTACTGAAAATGAAAGAAGGTGAACGCGTTGAAGTGGCACTTGAAGACCTGCCCAGATATTATGAGAACAGCACTAACTTGTTCCAACTTGTGTCGCTAAATATGCAAGATGCGTCTTACATACTTAAAATGATGTGCGAATTGAATGTCATACCATTAGCGTTGCAAATCACACAAATCGCAGGAAATATCATGTCTAGAACTTTGCTTGGTGGCAGGTCAGAAAGAAACGAGTTTCTATTACTTCATGCCTTTACTGAGAAGAATTATATCGTACCGGATAAAATTTATGGCAAAAGAGTCTTAGCAGACGACGATAATGATGAGCAAGAGGAAGGTGCCACGAATGTATCCAAAAAACAAGGGAAGAAAAAAGCGGCATATTCTGGAGGTCTCGTCCTAGATCCTAAGAAAGGATTCTATGATAAACTAATTCTTCTCATGGACTTCAATTCCTTGTATCCTAGCATTATTCAGGAGTACAATATTTGCTTTACAACTATTAAAAGGAAAGCGGCCGGATCGTCTGACGAAGACGTCGCTAACCTTATTCTGCCAAAGAGTAACACAGATCTTGGTGTGCTACCGACACAGATCCGTAAACTCGTGGAGAGTAGGCGAGAGGTCAAAAAGCTAATGAAAACTCCAGACTTGTCGCAAGACCAGTATATGCAGTACAACATCAGACAGATGGCTCTGAAACTCACAGCTAACTCCATGTATGGTTGCCTCGGGTTCACTCACTCCCGGTTTTATGCAAAACCCCTCGCAGCCCTTGTCACCATGAAAGGCAGAGAAATTCTCATGGACACCAAAGATATCGTCCAAAAATCGAATTACGACGTCGTCTACGGAGATACCGACAGTTTGATGATCAACACTAATTGTTTAGATTATGACAACGTTTTCAAGATTGGTGTGGATTTGAAGAAGGAGATCAACAAAAAATATAGACAAATAGAGCTTGATATAGATGGGGTATTCAGATATCTGCTTTTACTGAAGAAAAAGAAGTATGCAGCTGTGTTAGTTACTAAAAACAAAAGTGGCGAGTTTGTCTTTACCCATGAGCATAAAGGTTTGGATATCGTTCGTCGTGATTGGTCACAGCTGGCCGCAGAAGCCGGCAAATTCATATTGAACCAGATTTTATCAGAACAATCTGCAGACGAGAGGCTTGAGAGCATTCAAACGCATCTCAACAAACTCAAGGATGACTTGATGAGCGGCAAAATGCCTCTCTCAATGTTAACAATTACGAAACAACTGACCAAGAACCCTAACGAGTATGCCGACAAACACACGCAGCCACACGTACAGGTCGCTCTAAGACTGAACAGTAAAAACAGCAGGAGGTTTAAGAAAGGAGATGTAGTACCTTATATTATTTGTGAAGACGGCACAGCTAACTCAGCGACACAGAGAGCGTACCATATTGAAGAACTAAAGAATTTAGAACATCTTAAAGTTGACTTCAAATATTACTTAGCGCATCAATTGCACCCTGTAATATCCAGAATATGTGAGCCCATTGAGGGCATGGATCCGGCCCGAGTTGCGGACTGTCTCGGCCTCGATCCCTCTGGGTATCGACAAATAGTTAAAAGAGATAACTCCAACACAGAAACCTATGAAGTAGAGAACGAACAAGAAAAATACAGACAATGTAAAGACTTCGTGTTTGTCTGCGTCAACGAACACTGCAAAACTGAGAACAAGATCAGAGAAACAGTTGTAAAATTGGATAAAGAGAGTGTAACATTTTTAGATAAATGTCAGAATGATAAGTGTACTTTGAGGCCAGTAGATTATTTGGCGAGTATTCAGAACCAGTTGAGCCTCCAAGTCCGTCAGTACCACGCTCTGTACTACGCGGGTTGGTTGTCCTGTGAGGACCCCGCATGCGGGCACCGTACGGCGCGTCTTCCGCAGACCTTTGCCGGCGGATACCCACTGTGCAGGTTATGTGAGAAAGGCGTCATGTTCAGAGAGTACACTGAAAAGGACTTGTACTTGCAAATCAACTTTTTCTTATTTTTGTTTGATCTGAGCAAGAATACTAATTCAAGTAAGTGTGCAATTATGTAGTATTAAAACTCGTAAATTTTGCGATACCTTTAATGTGAAAGTACTAATACATATTTCATTTGTTACAGAAACTCGCATGTCGCCTCAAGTCACGAATGCTTTCCAACAGCTAAAGGAGATGGTGGTAGAGGACTGGCTGGCACAGTCCGCGTACTCGATCATAAACCTGTCAAAACTCTTCAGATTCTTTACCATAGACTCGAAAGCAGGCAACAAAGTGAAGTCTGAAGCGATCGAAATCGATATTTTACCTGAGACTGAGCAAATAGATGCGCTATTGGAGATGGGCGTGTATTAGCTTTTGTATAGATTTTTTTTAGAATTAGAATCATGTTAAGTATTATAAGTTGTAAATAACAATAAAATATTCATGTACTACATCCCATTCTTTAACTTTTCTTATGTACCTTCAAGAACGGAAACATTAAACATAACCGAGTTACCTACTAAGTAATTAATTTGTGTGCCATCCTTGATACTTTACAGTTGCTGTAAATTCATGACAAGACTTGGCAAATAAATAGGATTTTTAATTCATAGCGGAATTTGGACTTGTGCTTGCCCATTGCCGGTGCATTGTGGCCGGTGTTGTGTGTTTGTATTAATATTGTATAGTTGTAAGGTATTTCTTCACTAACAAGATTAATTATATTGCTGTCCAAACTGAATAAATAAATTAAATTATTACCCTACTGGAATAAGCTCGCCCCCTACTGCATAAAACTGCAGCGCCGAACCATGTGTACGTTACCCCAGCAGGAAAGTAGCTCCTAGAGTGATATGAGTGGAACGAATAATTAGTGTATAATCTCCTGTAAATGTGCACCACATAAAAAATTTGTGCGCTTGTCGTTTTGGAAAAAAACTGAAAAATCGATTCCTGCTGGAGTAACGTTGTTCCAGCAGGAAAATTCCAAACGAATGATCGGATGGAGAAATATTGTGCATGGCCAGAGAGCTTATATTTGTGTAAAAAAGTGCACCGAAAATAAAATTTGTGCGCCTTTGGGTTTTCATGATATTGAATTTCCTGCTGGAGTAACGTTTTGCAGAATCGTGTACCGCTAAAACCATAGCATGTGCGCCTACACGAGTAGGTAGCTCTTTGTGCGTATTTGTGACAGAATTAAATTTAAGAAAATATTTATAATTTTCAAGTAATCGCGGTTTTTTGATAACCCGAAAAAATATTGTAGCCCCTAAATGGGAAAACGTATAAGCTCGCTGAAAACTGTATTCGGTCCTTCTTGACGCATAAAATAACCATAAAAAGTTTCAAAAGTGTACATGCATGCATTATTGAAAAAGACTGTCATAACTTTGACGGCAGAATACAAGAAACCGGCTCAACCCCAGATGTGTAGGTGTAAACCAAAAATTTGTGTATTTAGTCAAAAATATATAGTGAAAAAATTCAGCTTGGAATGTGTCGCATTAAGTAAATATAAACAAAAGACCTGACATGTAAACAACGGCTGGTTATCCGACCAAATTCGAATGACTACAAAAAAGCGACGGATTCAACCTTATCCGGATGACCTTATTTACTTTACTCACTAACCGGCTGAAACATTTTGTGCCTGAGTACACTGAAGTAGAAAAGTATGTAGTTATATTCTACTAGCTGTTTCTGTGACTTTGCACGTGACTATGTGCATTATAAAAAGTAGCCTAAGTAAGTGCTTTTCCAAGGTGTGAGCTATCTTTTTCATTCCAAATTAAAATTGAAATTTCATTAAAATACATTTAATATTTTGTGTAAACGAAGGACATACATCCAGACATTAGCATTTTTAATATAATTATAAAAAGGACTTTAAAAACTCAAAAGATTGGCGGTTGTTTTAAAAAAATATATAGTTCAAGAAATGTGTGATAATGTGAGGAATACCTAAGTACTACAAAAAAGAGCCTACAGATACAGTAAATAAATAGAACGCCAATTAACACAACAGTAAAAAAAGACAAATACATACAATGATATATGCCGTAGGTTAAATAAATGAACATTCAAATTTTTCATCATTAATAGAAGATTCCCTTTTTTCGCATCCCCACCGCTGCTTACCTCTGGCCCCGCGCCATCCACTAACGTCGTCGCGACGCAAGGAGTCGCTTTGTCTAGCTTGGAGAAAGTGAGACAGCTAGTACGCGTACGCAATTAGTGGGACAAAGACAGATACATAAACATCGCTCTATCATCAACAATGCAGTGTCTTTTGACTAGCCTAGACCCTTTACTAGACTAGACTAGCATTGATAACCCAAATGCACTTCGCGTTTGGGTTGTGAACGAGAAATTGGCGTTCTGATAATTTCTGTATGTCAAGTTTCTTCTTGGGATGTCTACACCGGGACCACCTGTTATAGCAGAGTATTAGGATATATAGAAGAAACAAACAAACAAGTCCAGTAACAGTATTTTATTGACACAAAATCTTATCGCATACAGTTAAAATACATTTGAGGTTCTTATACAAACTCACAAATACGTGAAAATACATTAATCTATATAATAAAATCTAATTGCATGAGCAATGGTAATGTTAATTAAATGATACTTCATTTACTCACAAGTAACTAAAACACAGTACGCGGCCGTAAATATTTCAAGCCGAGTTTAGAAAATCGGGTTTGTACTGTCACTTATACCAGTGAGGCAGTCTAACTGGATCTGCTGTGTTAACGACCGGGTACCGAACAAAATTTAATAGTACCCCCGGCCACGACCCCTATTGGGCCCGCCGAAGTTACCCCTGCCGCCCCCGCGACCTCTGAAATTGTTTTGATTATTATCGTAGTTATTGTTACCGAACTGTTGGTTCATCTGAGGCCGCGTATCATAGTTATCTTGGCCCCTGCCGTTCATGAAGTTATTTCTAGGACCCTGGTTGTATGGAGCATTAGGTCCGAAGTTATCAGGGGTGGGTCCCCTTATGGGCGGACCTCGGTTTTCCATAGGGCGTGGATTCCACTGTCCTTGGTTGAAATCATTGGGCTTGTTTCTGTTGTCGTTAAAATGTTGTTGTTGTTGTTGCTGATGCTGCGGCGGTTGATATTGTTGTTGATGCTGCGGGGGTTGGTACTGCTGCTGTTTTTGTGGCGCCTGGTTACGTTGCTGGTGTGATGGTAGCATTTGGTTGTGCTGCGGTCCTTGTTTATGTTGCTGGTGTTGTGGCGTAGGCTGATAATTCTGCTGTTGCCCCTGATTATAAGGTGGCTGTTGTTGGTTCTGCTGAGGTGGTTGATAATTTTGTTGTTGGTTCGCCTGAGGTGGTTGATAATTTTGTTGTTGGTTCGCCTGAGGTGGTTGATAATTTTGTTGTTGGTTCGCCTGAGGTGGTTGATAATTTTGTTGTTGGTTCGCCTGAGGTTGTTGATAATTTTGTTGTTGGTTCACCTGAGGTGGTTGATAATTTTGTTGTTGATTCTGAGGAGGTGGTTGGTAATTTTGTTGTTGATTCTGCGAAGGTGGTTGGTAATTTTGTTGTTGATTCTTCGGAGGTGGTTGGTAATTTTGTTGTTGATTCTGCGGAGGTGGTTGGTAATTTTGCTGTTGTTGCTGTGGCGATTGATAATTCTGCTGCCCCTGTGGTGGCGCTGGATAGTTTTGCTGTTGCTGCTGTTGTTGCGGGCGCTGTTGGTGCTGCTGCTGTTGTTGCTGTGGCGGCTGGAAGCGTACCGGAGTGCGTAACAAACCTTGCAGACTTTGAAACGGAGTCAGTCCTGATCCTGACCCCTGAGCTTGATTATTGTGTGTATTTATCAGCGGCGCGGGTGTAACTGGCGCACTTAGTAGTGGTTTCAATAGTTCTTGGGTGACCGTTGGCTCAGGCAGGTCTCCGAAAGACCTTGGTTGAGTGTTACTGATCACGACGTTAGGTGAGCGCGACAGTGGTGCCGGCGTGGCAGCCGACGTAGACTTGATGCTCGCTTGTACCAGCGCGAACAGGTCAGTTGCAGAGCTAGTAGACAAACTCTTTGTAATATCCGCGAGAGAATTCTCAAGTTTTGCCGGCTCTAGTATCGTCTCTGCTTTCGTCTCTTCCAAAGATTTCTTTACAATTTCCATTTCTTGACGTATTTGATCTTCCTTCACTTTCTGCGTTGCTGATTGGAAGACCTGGAGATAGAGAATATTTTTACATACTAGCCTGTAATACGATAGTAACTGTCACTGATAGTGAATTAATAACCAAATAGCGTATAAATTGAGTAGAGGTGCACTTAATTCTAAATTTCATTCAACATCTTCCTAGCCTTTTCTCAACTAACTTGGGGTCGGCTTCCAGTCTAACCAGTCGCAGCTGAAATACCAGTTTTTTAGATGGAACTACTATCTGACCGCCACAACCCAGTATCTGGGTAACCCGTCATAACTGCCCAGTTCTTGCAACTCACCCCTTGCAAGGACCGGTTGTCAGACTTTCGGGCTTCTGATGACTTGTAACGACTTAGATACTAGTGATTTTTCGTCGGTTATTAAAAAAGAATGGTGTTCCATACATTTTGGCCGCGCAGGTATTGCATACTTCTATGAAACAGCTGATTTTTTTTGATAACCCGTATAAATGTCTACGATACCCGTCCAGCATCATACTGAATTCATTGTTACAGTTAGCGTCCCAAGAACGATGGATGGGCTGTGTGGAAGATGACATGGCTAGTAAAGCAGTGACTACCGAGATGACGACTAAAGGCCTATCGTATCGATCAGTAACGTATCGTAACGTGTCAGTGAAATATGATATTGTAGCATACATTTTGTACGACGCTATCCATACTCGTCAGTGACAGTGACGTTCAGTGATGTCAGTGCTGCACCGACGTTCGCCGTGATCCGACGTGAATTTTTAGCGGACAATATTTTGCCTGAGACAGTCGCAGTGTTCCAAGATTTAGGCATTTTAAAAGCACGTGAAACTGCTGCAGGGTACTAAAAATCACTGCACGCGTCATGTCGGTACTGATATGTGTGTATTGCACGTCACGGAACTGTACGGTACGGAACTGTCGGTCACGTGTCGGCACTGTTGTGTGCGGATCGGCCTTTATAGAGAATTATGGTAGAAAAAAACGTTTTGCCGACCCCAAAAAAATCGAATAAGGGCAGCAGAATGATGATACCTATATTAAAATGGATGCTGTATATCTGCACTCTTGTGTCAGTTACCATGAGTTAGTTTTAATTTTAGCTTCCCTTATTGTATAGAGGATTAATATCAGGGATGTTATGGAGCTCCGTTACCGTAACCGAAACTATCGGATATCCGAAATAAAAATATATCCGTAACCGTATCCGTTTCATAAGTTTCGGATAGTTTCGTATAAGGGCGGAGTCTAAAAAACGACCTGGGGGCCTACTCCGAAGTTCAAAGTGTGAATGATCGTATCGGACCGACACATAGCCGAACCGAATATTATTGAAAAATGCGAAATAAGTTTGGATCGGCTCAGTTGGGTCGGGACCATAGTCAATATTCGAAAGAGTGTAGGATCGGAACCGACCGAACCAGATAGTAACTTCGTAGCAGGAAACGGCCGAACATTCGGCCGATACTACTTCGGAGTAGATCCCATGTTTCGACAGGTTTTTGTAACATCTCTAAATAATTACTTACCTATCTGACTGATTATAATACCAAATGATAATCTAGACTAAATAAACCCAAATTATTACATGCTATTTGTGTTTATATTTTACTTCAATCTAATATCCGTAACCGAAACTAACGGATAATCCGAAATAATTACATATCGGTAACCATATCCGACACCGATATAATTTTATTCCTATATCCATATCCGAAATAACATCTCTAAAATTTAATATTGAAAGCACTGTTTGTTTTATGATATTTATGTGACTTGTATATACATGCGTTTCCTTCTAACAGCTGCGGTGTCATATTTGACAGATAGAGAAACGTTCACAATACGCTGGCTTAAAACTATAGTAGGATATTGAATTAACAGATCAACAAACCTCTTCAACAGTATAGTCATCGTCGTCACTCTCAATGACCACGCTCTTCACAGGTTCTTCTTCGGGATCCGTGTTCTCAGGCGTCGGTTCCTTGGGCGCGGTGGAGGCCGCCTCACTGACGTACTGTCGCAGCCTCTCGACTCGTTCAGGCTCTTTAGCTTCTAACTTCTTTAAGTATGCTATAAGGCTGTGCTGTTCTTCAGCTGATAACTCGTTGAAGTTCTTTAGTAGGGTTTCGAGGTCTGAATCTGAGAGGCCGTCCATGGCATCAGGCGCGTTGCATTGCGGTTGCCCAGTTGCCCTGGTTAGACAAAAAGGATAGATCGTTAATTTGGGTGTTATCCATGTATGTATGTATATGATTTTCAACTTTACCGCTAAAGCGTGAAGGTTCAAGGTTGATTGGGAAAATTTTACAGTTTCGGGTAGCTTCACCTGCTGGCGTCTGTACTATCGCCAAAATCTATATCTGATCACCGAATGGACTATTCCTGCTTGCAGCACATATTATTAGTCGACCTAAAAAAGATCCTCTTCTGTTTTACTAACGGACGCAGCCGTTCTGCTGAGGTCATCATGAGCACGGATTTTTATTTTCAAAATGGTCAGATATTGGTTTTGGAGATAGTACAGTCACGAGCAAAAGTAAGTATACACTCGGCTTTATTCAAAAGCGGTTTACTTCTTTATTTTTCAATGACATTTTCGAACCCATAGGTTTATGTAATGTGTCGTATTTCAATGTTGCATTCGTTATTTTACGAAAAATTCGCAATTGAAATTTGCCAAGTGTTGACATATTGGTGCTCGTGACTATACACTGCTACAAATTCAATTATTTTATATGTATTATCCACCCAGAGTGGAATGTCAAAGCCAACAATTTGAAGCATGTAAATAAAACATTATGAATTTATTGAACTAGGATTCAATTGGTGCTTTGTAACGAAGTAATTAACTCTAACAACTTACTTCTTATCATTCTCATCGTACGCCGACTGCAACATCTGCAGCGCAGACGCGGTACCACTTTGTTTAGGAGGCGGTGGTTTGATCACCGGCTTCTCTACGGGCGGTGGTACAACAACCTTTTTCGTCTGCTCGGCGGCTCGTTTCTTAGCTTCCGCCATACCCACGACAGCGTCTACCAGCACAGCTAAGTCTTCAGAAGACACGTCCGTCTTGCCCTGAGCTATTAATGCTTCTGCCATTTGTTGGGCTATTTGCGCGCGGTCTACTTCACCCACGCCTGCTACTGGTACAGGTGTCGTTTTGCTAGGGTTTGCGGTAGCTTGCTGGAAGGTTAAGAGTTATTTAGTATTTTACATGTAGGTATGTACCGTTAAATTTTGATCGTTTTAATCCTTAAAAGGGGTCATTGTACTCATCATTATGAGCAACTTTTACTACGGGACCAACCCTGAAATCGTGAGAAAAAAAGAAAGAAATTAAAGCTGATCCATAGATTATGTTCGCATAACATAAATCCACATAATGTATGGATCAACTGATTTTTTTTTTTCACGTTTTCAGGGTTGGCCCCGTCGTAAAAGTTGTTCATAATGATGAGTACAATGATCCCTTTTAAGGATTAATTAACGGCGTATAGCTAAATGTTGTACTGAAAATGAGAATTTTTATTATCTAAAGCCAAATATACATTATTAAAGGTAGAATTGTGAGGTATAACAAACAATTAATCCTCATAAAGCCTCGTCCCCACTAGAAACATTTGTCGAGCGACATGTGTGTCCGACGTCGCCCGACATCGCTCGATGTCTCCAGGGACACATGTCGCTCGACAAATGTTCCTAGTGGGGACGAGGCTTTATTGTGAGGAGAGTTTCTCGACGAGATGCGAATGTAGACTTTGTTGCATTAAAATGATGTAGCTGTCTTTATCAATTTTGGAGGTAATAATGTGACAAGTTCCTAAGTAGAACCAACGTTTCCTTTTTTTTTCGGGATGAAAAAATCCTCATGGATGTCCCCGAGGGGTCTGTCAGAGTCTTGCTGACTAAAAAACCACCCCGGTGTTCCATCTCACACCTTCGGGTCGGCCGGGTCGCGGGAACGTATGATCCTTCCGCAACTCCTCCTCGGGTCGGGGGGGGGGGGGGAGGTGTTAGACTCCCCCGCGACGTGGGCTTGGGGCGCGCGGGACACACCACGCGCCGCCAGCTCGGGGTCCGGGTGTGGGGGCCCGGGGTGTGGGGCCCGCCCCCGGACCCCACACCCCGGCGCGGCGCGGCGCGCACGAGCCCGGCCTGCACGGCGCCCTTCAGCTTCTCCTTCGCCGCCTCGCCCAGCACTGCGCACTGTGCCCCTCAGCGCCCTACCTTCAGCTTGAGGCGCGCGCGCTTGTCGGCCTCGTGCAGCGTGGCGGCGGCGCGCTCGAGCCCGGCCTGCACGGCGCCCTTCAGCTTCTCCTTCGCCGCCTCGCCCAGCACTGCGCACTGTGCCCCTCAGCGCCCTACCTTCAGCTTGAGGCGCGCGCGCTTGTCGGCCTCGTGCAGCGTGGCGGCGGCGCGCTCGAGCCCGGCCTGCACGGCGCCCTTCAGCTTCTCCTTCGCCGCCTCGCCCAGCACTGCGCACTGTGCCCCTCAGCGCCCTACCTTCAGCTTGAGGCGCGCGCGCTTGTCGGCCTCGTGCAGCGTGGCGGCGGCGCGCTCGAGCCCGGCCTGCACGGCGCCCTTCAGCTTCTCCTTCGCCGCCTCGCCCAGCACTGCGCACTGTGCCCCTCAGCGCCCTACCTTCAGCTTGAGGCGCGCGCGCTTGTCGGCCTCGTGCAGCGTGGCGGCGGCGCGCACGAGCCCGGCCTGCACGGCGCCCTTCAGCTTCTCCTTCGCCGCCTCGCCCAGCACTGCGCACTGTGCCCCTCAGCGCCCTACCTTCAGCTTGAGGCGCGCGCGCTTGTCGGCCTCGTGCAGCGTGGCGGCGGCGCGCTCGAGCCCGGCCTGCACGGCGCCCTTCAGCTTCTCCTTCGCCGCCTCGCCCAGCACTGCGCACTGTGCCCCTCAGCGCCCTACCTTCAGCTTGAAGCGCGCGCTTGTCGGCCTCGTGCAGCGTGGCGGCGGCGCGCACGAGCCCGGCCTGCACGGCGCCCTTCAGCTTCTCCTTCGCCGCCTCGCCCAGCACTGCGCACTGTGCCCCTCAGCGCCCTACCTTCAGCTTGAGGCGCGCGCGCTTGTCGGCCTCGTGCAGCGTGGCGGCGGCGCGCACGAGCCCGGCCTGCACGGCGCCCTTCAGCTTCTCCTTCGCCGCCTCGCCCAGCACTGCGCACTGTGCCCCTCAGCGCCCTACCTTCAGCTTGAGGCGCGCGCGCTTGTCGGCCTCGTGCAGCGTGGCGGCGGCGCGCTCGAGCCCGGCCTGCACGGCGCCCTTCAGCTTCTCCTTCGCCGCCTCGCCCAGCACTGCGCACTGTGCCCCTCAGCGCCCTACCTTCAGCTTGAGGCGCGCGCGCTTGTCGGCCTCGTGCAGCGTGGCGGCGGCGCGCTCGAGCCCGGCCTGCACGGCGCCCTTCAGCTTCTCCTTCGCCGCCTCGCCCAGCACTGCGCACTGTGCCCCTCAGCGCCCTACCTTCAGCTTGAGGCGCGCGCGCTTGTCGGCCTCGTGCAGCGTGGCGGCGGCGCGCTCGAGCCCGGCCTGCACGGCGCCCTTCAGCTTCTCCTTCGCCGCCTCGCCCAGCACTGCGCACTGTGCCCCTCAGCGCCCTACCTTCAGCTTGAGGCGCGCGCGCTTGTCGGCCTCGTGCAGCGTGGCGGCGGCGCGCACGAGCCCGGCCTGCACGGCGCCCTTCAGCTTCTCCTTCGCCGCCTCGCCCAGCACTGCGCACTGTGCCCCTCAGCGCCCTACCTTCAGCTTGAGGCGCGCGCGCTTGTCGGCCTCGTGCAGCGTGGCGGCGGCGCGCACGAGCCCGGCCTGCACGGCGCCCTTCAGCTTCTCCTTCGCCGCCTCGCCCAGCACTGCGCACTGTGCCCCTCAGCGCCCTACCTTCAGCTTGAGGCGCGCGCGCTTGTCGGCCTCGTGCAGCGTGGCGGCGGCGCGCACGAGCCCGGCCTGCACGGCGCCCTTCAGCTTCTCCTTCGCCGCCTCGCCCAGCACTGCGCACTGTGCCCCTCAGCGCCCTACCTTCAGCTTGAGGCGCGCGCGCTTGTCGGCCTCGTGCAGCGTGGCGGCGGCGCGCTCGAGCCCGGCCTGCACGGCGCCCTTCAGCTTCTCCTTCGCCGCCTCGCCCAGCACTGCGCACTGTGCCCCTCAGCGCCCTACCTTCAGCTTGAGGCGCGCGCGCTTGTCGGCCTCGTGCAGCGTGGCGGCGGCGCGCACGAGCCCGGCCTGCACGGCGCCCTTCAGCTTCTCCTTCGCCGCCTCGCCCAGCACTGCGCACTGTGCCCCTCAGCGCCCTACCTTCAGCTTGAGGCGCGCGCGCTTGTCGGCCTCGTGCAGCGTGGCGGCGGCGCGCTCGAGCCCGGCCTGCACGGCGCCCTTCAGCTTCTCCTTCGCCGCCTCGCCCAGCACTGCGCACTGTGCCCCTCAGCGCCCTACCTTCAGCTTGAGGCGCGCGCGCTTGTCGGCCTCGTGCAGCGTGGCGGCGGCGCGCACGAGCCCGGCCTGCACGGCGCCCTTCAGCTTCTCCTTCGCCGCCTCGCCCAGCACTGCGCACTGTGCCCCTCAGCGCCCTACCTTCAGCTTGAGGCGCGCGCGCTTGTCGGCCTCGTGCAGCGTGGCGGCGGCGCGCACGAGCCCGGCCTGCACGGCGCCCTTCAGCTTCTCCTTCGCCGCCTCGCCCAGCACTGCGCACTGTGCCCCTCAGCGCCCTACCTTCAGCTTGAGGCGCGCGCGCTTGTCGGCCTCGTGCAGCGTGGCGGCGGCGCGCACGAGCCCGGCCTGCACGGCGCCCTTCAGCTTCTCCTTCGCCGCCTCGCCCAGCACTGCGCACTGTGCCCCTCAGCGCCCTACCTTCAGCTTGAGGCGCGCGCGCTTGTCGGCCTCGTGCAGCGTGGCGGCGGCGCGCACGAGCCCGGCCTGCACGGCGCCCTTCAGCTTCTCCTTCGCCGCCTCGCCCAGCACTGCGCACTGTGCCCCTCAGCGCCCTACCTTCAGCTTGAGGCGCGCGCGCTTGTCGGCCTCGTGCAGCGTGGCGGCGGCGCGCACGAGCCCGGCCTGCACGGCGCCCTTCAGCTTCTCCTTCGCCGCCTCGCCCAGCACTGCGCACTGTGCCCCTCAGCGCCCTACCTTCAGCTTGAGGCGCGCGCGCTTGTCGGCCTCGTGCAGCGTGGCGGCGGCGCGCACGAGCCCGGCCTGCACGGCGCCCTTCAGCTTCTCCTTCGCCGCCTCGCCCAGCACTGCGCACTGTGCCCCTCAGCGCCCTACCTTCAGCTTGAGGCGCGCGCGCTTGTCGGCCTCGTGCAGCGTGGCGGCGGCGCGCACGACGGCGGCCCGCAGCGCGTGCGCGGCGCCGGCGCCCACGAGCCCGGCCTGCACGGCGCCCTTCAGCTTCTCCTTCGCCGTCTCGATCAGCACCACTGCGCTCTCGCGCACTAGGAGCTCTTCGGATGAGTTCGCTTTCTCCTAGTTAGGATATACGAAAATGTCAAGTTACATGTTCGAGAGAAATCTACGGCTCGTATCAGAAATGTGTGGTCTAGCAATATTTAAGAGATCATTCAACTGAACCACTTTCGCACGGGACCGACATCGTAATCGCGAAAACATAATCAGCCGTCTCATACATTTGGGTCAAGTAGGTATTCAAATTTTGTACTAAATATTACCACGCATTTCTGATACACGTTATATACCTATTAATTAAAGTCGCTTTACGTCTGTCTGTGGGACTGCGTTGTTTTTCTAAATTACACAAAGGATTTCGATGCGGTTTTTACCATCATTTACAGAATTTATTCCGGAAAGTTTATGTGTTCTATACCATGCGAAACAGGGGCGAGTCGCCAGTATAATTTAAAATAGCAAACAGCTTGACCATGCACGAAAGTCGATAATAATTATGGTGTCATTTGACGAACATAATTATTATGGCTCCCTCTCGAAGAGAGGAGGCTTGTCTCAGCAGTGGCACATTATAGGCTGATTATGCTATGAGTCAGAGATAGGATGGCTATAGTCAGAGGAGGAACCTGCGAAGTTTTATGAAGTCCTATTCACAAGAAAGGAGTCAAAACCGAAATTGTAAACTACAGGCCGATATCCAAGCTCTGTATTGTGGCAAAAATATTTGAAAGGATCATCTATAACCAGGTGTATAGTGCTCTTAACAATTCTTTTAGTTCCTTTCAACATGGTTTTTTGAAAGGAAGGTCTACCGTCACCAGCTTAATTTTGTTCAATGATTTTATTACCGACGCCATGGATGACGGTAAGCAGGTTGATGTCGTTTATACTGATTACAGTAAAGCTTTTGATCGGATTGATCATGCGATCTTACTATCAAAGTTATATGGTATGGGAATACGAGGTGATTTAGTCAGATGGTTTTCTTCTTACCTGGAAAACAGGTCCCAGGCAGTAGTATTAAGCAATTATATGTCTGGTTGGGTGCCTGTCCCCAGTGGAGTTCCCCAGGGTTCATTGCTTGGCCCATTACTTTTCATTATCTATATAAACGACATCAACTCTTGCTTGACTTCATCCAGACTGCTGTGTTTTGCTGATGATATGAAAGTATATGCCACATCATCACATGTGGACGTGATTGCACTTCAAGATGATTTACGTCGTCTGGAGGCTTATTGCCGTGGGAGTAAGCTTGATCTTAACCCTGCTAAATGTTTGGTCCTAACGTATTCTCGAAAGCGCTCAATTATACCTTCATCATATATCTTGGGTGATCAAGTACTACCTAGAATGAATTGCAGCCGAGATCTGGGGGTATATCACGATTCAAAGCTTACGTTTGAATTTCATGTCGATGCCATAGTTGCTAAAGCATCTAAAGCACTAGGTTTCATAATGCGGCTATCCAAGTCCTTCACTCAAGCCAAAACTTTAAAGATTCTTTACTGTACTTTTGTTAGAAGCAACTTGGAATACGCGTCTGAAATCTGGAATCCATGTTACCACAAGTACATTGATCGTATAGAGAGCATCCAGAAAAGGTTGATCAAGTACTTGTGTTATCATCAGAAAGTGCCCTACCGGTCTGAAGATTACCTCGACCTCTGTAAGAAGTATCATATATTACCCCTAATTAATCGGCGAGCAATCTCTGACTGTATATCATTATTAAAAATTTTCAATAATTCTATCATTAACTCCGATATTCTATCCAAATTTTATTTTAACGTTCCCGGAAGGTCGAAGCATGTGTAAACAGCATGATTTTGATCCTTTTTTAACGAGTGTCTCCTCGGCCAGGAAGTGCCTGAGCCTTGGCTTTTTTAATTAAGATTTTGTATGTTCAGGTTTTTATTCTTCTATTCTTATATTTAGTTTAAGCTTGAATGTTATATTGTTTTTTTTTTTTTTTTCTCTTTCTTTTTGAGTAAGTAGCTGTGTTGTGTTGTTCACACTCTTTCTTTCCAATCTGTTTTTAGAAGTGATGACTTTTAATTGGCTGTCAGTCTCACATACAATTTTTTATTCTGTTTGTTTTAGCTGTAAGTTATCCATAGCTAACAAATAAATAAATGTTATTCCAGAAACACAAGTCATACCTTCTCCATCTTCAATGCATCACCTAGCAGATCGACAATTTTCGGTCCCAAGCTTCCAAGATAATCTTCTAACGCGACCAATTGTCTCAGCGTGGCGACCACATCGTCGGCCGCGCCGTCTACCACCTGCCCGGCGCCGTGCCCGCCGGACATGGACCGTCGTCGCCGGATCTTAGAGCCGCGTGACACCATGCTGCCGGCCTGCGACCTGTCCGTGCGGGTTTCCGGCTCAGAACCCACGGACTCGATGTCGTTGTCCGAGTTCCAAGGCGAGAGGCAGTCATCACTGTAGTTGAGGAAACAGTATTATAAAATTCTCTCAGTACAGAATACTATTTTATTAAAAAAACATATTTATAATACGCCATGCCACGCAACGTCAATTAGCTTACTCATTGGCGACATTGCATTTCGTGACGCTAAGTTTCGGCATTTAGCCAATGATCACGCCAAGTGTGTCCTTATCGTGTTCTATACCTGTATTCAGAATCTGAATTATTTTTATGCACTGCCCCTCACTCAGCAATATTTTAGTGTTATGTGGTCTTATTTGATTTTTAAGAGAACATTATTTTGTAAGAAGGACTTTTCATAAAATTTGGTTGTGATAATATTTGAGTTTGTGGTTCCAAAACTTAATTGACTGCTACAAGGATCTTTTGGCGTCGGTCTGACATTGACAGGGGGGCGCTATTGGTAAGACAACATATAATAATAACTCACGGCTTGAGCTCGTCGTCGGAGATGAGCACGGTCTGCATGGAGGGCGCCACCTGTCGAGAGGCGTGGTCGGGGCTGCGGTTGCGTTGCTGTTCGCGCTGCGACAGCGGGCTGCGACTGCAGCGCCGGATCGACTCCAGCGCGATGTGCGTGCGCGCGGGGCTGCGTCTGTGTAAGTACTCATCATTAGACCTGTATCTCTCGCGTCAGCATAGGCTATAGTCTGTTCCAAAACTATCTGATGAAAATGTCAACAACCCTGTTCAGGTTCTTAGGGGATCACTCACTCAAGGAAATTAATGACACATAACTTTCGTCAAATGAAAAATATCATTAATTGCATACATACATAAACTACACAAGGCCACTTGCTACGATTCTTACATACGCCTTTTGCCTAGTTTACGTTCATCCTTAATTGGTGATTTAAAAAATTATAAGTGGTTCTACAAATTAGCATTCACAGGTACGTTTTCTGATCCATTTGTTTACATTTCTACGGATGCTTTAAGAACAGACTATAAAATAGATAAGAATAATAATCATGCAGTGATAAATTGATTACATAGTCAGTAAGTCGGTTAGCAGACTGGCAGGATGCGTCGGACGAACGCTTAATGCCGCCACTTGTGGAGGCTCATACCTCTCACATGGTCAGTTCTACCGTTCAGCCTGCTCCGTCTGATACTCTGATCAGACCAAAATCCCTACAAACAGCCACACCATGGCTGTTTTGGCATCAAGATTGATCGCCTGTGACGGCTGGAACGATTACTACGCCTTTAGCGTTAAATCTTGATATTTAGGTAATTTGTTGTAAAACTTGTATAAATTAACTCCCTCATTGCGTTTTACAAGAAATTACCAAAAAAAATTGACAGATTCAGTAATACAATGACATTTAAAAAAAGAAAAAGGAAATCATTCATGCGTCACATTTTCTACCCAACAAAGAAAGTGCCACTATTTGTAAATGCAATGCTCCAAATCAAATTTTTGTTTTGTATTTCCAAATTCACGAAGCAACCTGGGGGTAAATCGTACGTGTTCCTTGCATACGATAGGGTGTTATGAATGATGTCCTTTCATATTCGATAAATAACTTGCTGATTAACATACCTATTATAACTGTTGCCTTTGCGTATTTTTACGGGCGTCCGTCTCATTTTGCTTGTGGAAGACAGACTTCATGTGAATAGAAATAGGAAATATTTTAAAGAGAACTAACTACTAAATGTCTTTGGGGTATGGGGTATACTACTAAATGTCTTTGGGTGTGTTGGTTGTTTGGTTTGTTGTTGTATTGTAAATAACATTAATACGAAATGTCCACTTTTTTATAAATGTCATCTCGCAGGTCAGCCTTGAAGGTTGTCGGCTGCTTAACAGGGTTTGGCTGTGGGTGCCTCAATAAATTAAGGCCTCCAGCCAGGGCTTAAAAACTAAGCGACTACAAGCTAAGGGCACCCTCTGTGGAGTACCTCGGCTTAGGGAGTCGCTGGGGGAGGATAGCAAGGGACAGGCTGGTTCGGATAAAAGAAATGTCCACTGATCAACATAAACCTTTCAGAATATTAGAAAGTAGCACATGCCATGATGGACACATAAGCCGGTTTTACGCAAATAATCGTACCACAATGCTGCTGAAATAACCTTGATTTGTAAAAAGTTAAGGCTTAAAAGTGCTCCAAAGAGTAATAAAGCGTAAATATAGCATACTAGCTGTTGCCCACGTGTTCGCCCACGTAGAGGTCGTAAATTCCCACGGAACCGTACAACCGGGATAACAAGTATCCTGTGTTAGTCCAGGTTATAAACTATGTGTGCCAAATTTCTCAAAAATCCGTTCAGTCGTTTTTGCGTTATTGAGTGACAAACATTTAAACATACAAACTTTCACATTTATAATATTAGTAGGATGAAGCTTTAGAGAGAGACAGGTATGAGTGACAGAGACACTGTAAGTATCTGCTGAAAATGTAAACAAATGTCAACCTGTAGTGCTACTACTTATAAATTGAGTGTTTTGATTTGATTATTTGAATACTTAAACCCGAAATTATTATTTTTAGTCACCCTGATGATGTGTTTCATTTGACAATTGAGGTTTATTTTGTATCTTCAATTTCGGCGATGATTTTTCAATTATAATTTAATATTGCAAACAATAATTGTTGGAAAAAGTGGTGAGACATAAAGTTGAAACCTTCTAAATACATATTAATGTGTAACAAATTCCCTTTAGTACGTGATTGCGTCTGAATTTAACCAGAAAAGGATTTGTTTACACTTTCATCAGATACTTTTGGAACTGATCATACAGTCGAATCTTTTCCTACATCTCCATTTGCCAAATTTACGGTCGGGTTTTGAACTTTCTTGAAGTGTTTATCTGTTGTCGATAATAGTTACCTGTGCAGTGGACTCCTGGAGCGCGTACGCTTGTGGTGCGGCGGCGGCGAGCGGCGGCGCGCGCCCGGCGGGGACCTGGCGGCGAGGCGAGCCAAATCAACTCATTTATTCAAATTAGGCTGAGAATCAGCACTTTTCGAACTATCACTAACGAAACCTATGCCACCGAATAGTTGATTAAACAAGGAGTAACTTTTACAAATACACCCATTTAACAAAACAGTGAAAGAGCTATGATAGGTAAGTAAAAATTATTGTGTTTAAATTATTTTAGCCCAAACAACCTGATTTATTTTAACATATTTATTGTGTTGATCCCACCAGTTACACTGACTATAAGAATTTTTAGGAACTTGTGTTTTGTCTTTTCTTTATACCAACGCTACATTAGCTAACTACACATGATTATCTATGATTTCCACTATAACGTACAAACAAACATTAGAAGCAAATACTCTAAAATGATTTATGAAACATTTTATCTCACCTACGATCCCGTCTAAAGTCAAGAGGCGAGCGCCGTCTCGGGAAAGGCTCCCGAGGTCGATGGTCAGACCGCTCGAATCGGTCGAGTCTGTCGGGGCGGTCGGGGCGGTCGAGTCGGCGGCGATCGGGCGAACGGCGACGCAGGTCGGGCGACCGACGACGGAGGTCGGGCGACTTTCGGCGAAGTTCGGGAGATTTCCGCCGCATTTCGGGTGCGCGGGGCTTTTCAACCGACTGACGAGGTTCTGACGGCCGCTTGCTCATGTCGGGAGGAGATAGGCACATACGGCGGTAGATCTCGTTCACTTGGATACGTAACTCCTCTTCGTGCAGTTCTTTCATGCGCGCCGTCCAGAACACGATCCATTCTGGTTTGAAGTCGTGCTTCGATGGGTCTTTGCCCTCTGAAATAACATTCATGATTAATACTGCAAATGTGAGCGAAAGTGGAGGTTAGCCATGCGATTGTTAACTCATTGAAGTTAAAACCCAAGGTTTTCCACCATTCTAAGATTCACCTGCTTTCGAAATCATCGAACTTTTAAATAGGGTTAAAGAAGCCTAGCTAGCTAAAAATACTCTACAAGTTTATTTTTTATTTTTATGGCTTACTCCATAAGAAAATATTGACTGTAACTTACCGGCTTGTATCTCCTTGTACCGCTTGTTCCAAAACTTCTTCCACTCCTCAGGGTACAACGGGTGCTTCTCCGGGTTCTTCTCGTGGTAGGCGAGAGTCTTCTTCAGCGAGTCTTCAGCCGACAGGCGCTTCTCCTCAGCCAGCTTTACCTTGTACTCGTAGTTAGGAGGCCTTTGTTGCTGTGGGTTAAGATTCTTCATTACGTACAGATAGGGTTAGGCTCATTTTATTAGATAAATTTTTACTAAGAATTATTTTTTTGCAGCTGCCGACTGAACTTTTCAATAACATGCTGAAAATAATCCACTCGGCTGCATAAAATATTCAAAAACTTATTCGTCCATTCTAACATAACATCACACTTGTTTTTCACGTTTGGTTCGAATAATCTCGTCTCGGAGACGTCCCGGTGACGGTCGCGGTGTACAACCCTTAGGCGCAGTTATTACACGGAACTCAACCCGTGTAATAGAGAGCGAGCCTTTTGCCAACAAACGAGCACAAATCAACACTTGGGCTATAACACTTTGACTGACCTCGGAAGCGAACCCAGGACTTCATGCTCAGCAGTAGCGGTTGCGACCACTTGATCAACGAGGGAGACAGTTATTTTGTTACTATGTCTTGTTTATATAGCGCTTGCGACCTAATGGTCGCAAATGACGGACTACTCCGTTGGTCTAGTGACCAACGTTGCTGTCAGGCATCGCTCGCTTAAATATGCATTTGACCAATAATACCATTTTCTAAAATTCATACACAGCGCGTAAGTTGAGTATCTACCTTCTCCTGAGACTTGGTACGCGGTGCGCGCGGCACGTGTCGGTTGCGAAAGGGCGAACTGCCGCGTCGCTTGTCGTACGGCTCGAAGCGGCCCTTGCTCAGCGAGTCGTGCCTGTCCCTGGAACAATAGCTTATTCAATCAACATTCCAAGGAAGCTGCAAAGTTAAAATGTTCCTACATTTTTTTCAATTTGCAGGTAGTTGTCGGGTTGTATCGTATGGTTGTATTGTTGTTGTAGGTGGTTGATCAAAATATAGATTCGCGACCGTAAAAATATTTGAATTCCGCCATAAAATAAATGTCCGTAAGGTATAGTTACCGGCAAGTAAGTTGGCAAGAGAGATTTTGTAGTGGGGGAAGTTCGCTCACGCACCATTTCATACATGCGCGGACTTCCCCAACTACAAAATCTTTTGCCAAGTTACGTGCCGGTAACTATACTGGTTGAAAATGTCTAAAGTGTTATTACGTACGCCTCCGTGCAATTTTAACTTGTGCTCTTAGACCATTCAACCTATGGACTTGTAACGCGCCTAATTCTACGAACAAAAAAGTCAAGTTACTTTTGGTGGGGGACAAGGTAGACAATGCTGCCAACCACACTAACAACACTGCTGCCAACTTACTCAAAAACAAGAAGTATCCATATTCCTTATCGATAGATTCCTTAAGGAAATAATGTGCACTCGTATAAGATTCATTCGCCTACCTTTTTCCCCAACTATAATATCGGCTTAAAGAAGAGATACTACATTTTTTCACTGGTTTATTGAAATTTTTGTTCAAAAGTTTTTATTGAAGGAGGATTGGTTGTTGTTACCTTGACAGTCTCTTGTCCTTGGCGGGCTCCCGGCGTTGCTCGGGGTCCACCTCGTCGCTGATGTCGGACAGGGACTCCACCGAGCCCGCGCGCCGCTCCTGCCGACCCGCCGGCCGCTATAGCCACACTCATTATAGTTACGCTCGAAGAACCAAAGTTTAGTAGGACCGGTCACATAGCGGATCAAGTCATATTTCTGTTTCGCTAAAGTATTTAGTTTATCAGGCTTACAAATCAGAAGTACCTATGTGTCCCGCTTTTTGTCAAAATATCACGTTACGTTATTCAAGCTTAGTTATTTAGAATGGACGTTTCAAAGTGAACAGCGACAATGAACCTCTGTTTACGTACTCGTAAAGATTCAGGTATACAATGAAGCTAATTGATGATTTATTGATAAATTGAAGATAGTTGAAAATGATGTAGTTCTGTCTCAGTGCCAAGCCATATACATAGTTTCGTTTGATTTATAATCTCTCAAGTCAATCCAGGCCAACCAATGTCAGAACCGCCCGCTGTCTATTAGTTCTGAATGTTCTGTTATTATAATTATTACAATAACATTAGTTTCCCGACCTTGACAGCGTCATGCCCGTTACTATTACAACTTTATAAGCATGGTTATTCTGTTGATTTCGAAAAACTTGTTTTTTTTTTTCTAATTCTTGACTTTTGATTAAGCCACGAGTTGTCTCGCTTTTTCTAAAGAAGCAACCACTACTACACAACACACACACCGTGTAATACGGGCGCGATTTTGTGATATAAACTTTACATAACGCTCTTACATCTGCGACCGATTCCGAATAAATCGGTGGTAGCGGAGCCTCGTCCGAGGAAACCGTGGCAGATGGTCCCAGCGTGGCCGGGGGGGGCGGGCCCACAGGGGCCAGTGCGCCGCTGCTACAGCTGGGGTTCAGCTTCGCGACCACTGTGCCGCTCTTTTTCGACACCGAGGTAGACTCTTCGATCGATTTAGAAAGAACGGACGATTTTGGCGCATTATTTGCGGCGGTAACCGAGATAGGTCCGAGCAGTGTGGCCACGAGAGGGTTGATCCGCAGGTGCTTGGGCATGCGTCTGGGTCTGGTGCGTCTGCCGCGCTTCCTGATCTTCTTCACCGCGGTCTCCGGGGTGGACGCCGCCAAATCCGCTTGTTCGACGACGTCTTCCGGCTCCTACGACAACGAGTATCCCTATCTATAGTTTGTTCAGAAAAGGATGGGTTGTAAGACACATGCCAATTGCATTCGTAATTTAAAGCTGGTAATTCGATAATCGATTGTTTGCCACAATTAATTATTATCGATTTGATTTAACAAGTTAAAAAATTAGTCAACCGTTAATTTTGCACGTGTCTCGCATACCATCATAGAATGAACAGACTATGTATGCTACTTGTGTTGTATAAATCGCAAATATTAGAAGAACTCATGTCCGTCTAACACCCAGCGAAGGCAGCGAATGGACAGTTTCTTTTTTACAAAACAATGTAAAGTAACAGTTACTGAAACGCTACGAAAATAGCCAGTAAAATTGATAAGAATCGTAAAAATAATAATCGACGACGACCATTCAATATCACTATGTTGATCGTCGCACAACATAATCGATGGTTTATCGATGAACGTAATCCATCCGGCACCACACTAGATCGACTAACGATAGGCATGGTTATTCTGTTAATTTCGATTTTTTTTTCTTTTCTTTTTCTTGACTTTTGATTAAGCCACGAGTTGTCTCGCTTTTTGTAAAGAAGCAACCACTACTACACAACACACACACACCTGTGTAACCCTTCGAGGAATACGGGCGTGATTTTATGTTATATATAAACTTTACATAACGCTCTTACATCTGCGACCGATTCCGAATAAATTGGTGGTAGCGGAGCCTCGTCCGAGGAAACCGTGGCAGATGGTCCCAGCGTGGCCGGGGGGGGCGGGCCCACAGGAGCCAGTGCGCCACTACTACAGCTGAGGTTCAGCTTCCCGGCCACTGTGTCGCCCGCGCTCTTTTTCGACAGTGAGGGAGACTCTTCAACCGATTTAGAAAGAACCGACGATTTTGGCGCATTATTTGCGGCGGTAACCGTGATAGGAGGTCCGGCCAGTGTGGCCGCGAGCGGGTTGAGCCGCATGTGCTTGGGCAAGCGTCTGGCGCGTTTGCCGCGCTTCCTGATCTTCTTCACCGCGGCCTCCGGGGTGGACGCCGCCAAATCCGCTTGTTCGACGACGTCTTCCGGATCCTACGACAACGAGTATCCCTATCTATAGTTTGTTCAGAAAAGGATGGGTTGTAAGACACATGCCAATTGCATTCGCAATCTGGTAATTCGATAATCGATTGTTTGCCACAATTAATTATTATCGATTTAACAAGTTTAAAAATTAGTCAACCGTTAATTTTGCAAGTGTCGCGCCATAGAAACCATCCATCCTACCTACCATCATAGAATAAACAGAATATGTATGCAACTTGTGTTGTGATGAGAAGAAGTCATGTCTGTCTAACACCCAGCGAAGGCAGCGAATAGAATGTTTATTTTTTTACAATATAAAATAACAATAACAGAAACGCTACGAAAATAGCCAGTAAAATCGATAAGAATCACTATGTTGATCGCCGCACAATATAATCGATGGTTTATCGATGAACGTAATCCGGCACCACACTAGATAGGCCCGAACGGTCGATATCAGCAATCGTCCGCAACCTAGTTGAATTGAACGCGAAAATAGCACTAACTAACTTAACAACTAACTAAACTTAGTTAAACCCTCTTAAATGGTCTAAATAGAGTCCTAATTGAGTCCTATTTGAGTCCTACCCGATGCTATCAGTTTATTACGATGGTTCGAACGAGACTAGCAAAACTATTTCAAACTTTTAAATCAAACCATATCTTAGAAACTTGTTTGTAAAATGGCATGGCACTGTGAGACAAGAATTGTTGTTTTTTTTTTTAAATATTAATAAGGTCATGTCCTTAACTACGTGTTAGATACGGGACACGGGACAAGTGAAACTCTCGCTGGCTGTAAACGCACTGTCGTTTATTTGAACACAAACATGCAACCGTTACAAGTACAAGTATGCGGGGTGAGGCGCGCGGGTGTGCGCGGGCGATCGCGGACCGATGTCTCGCTCTCGCTCGGCCACGTTGCAGGGCGCGTTACCTATGCTTGTACACAACATCTCCCCACCCTATTCTGACAAGCCCACTTATGAAGAATATGAATTACTAAGAATAATAAAATAAAATATAAACGTAGCAGAAACAAGAATTTAGGTAGTACACAATTTACACAATATACATGACATTTTTATAATTAATTAAGTTAGTACGTGTGACACATAATAATTATTATTAACTAGGTAGGTATCTTATAACTAATCATTTTCCTAACGCGAGGCTTCTATAGTTAACCCTTGGGATATTGCGCAACACTCTATCGGGAGGTTGGGACGCCACTGTCGGCGGTGGTGAGGAACCATTCATTGTACTTGCACCCTGTGCCCCCTCCCCCGCGGAGTCGACTTGAAAAGCGGGTTGGAGACTCGGTGATGTTGATCGTGACGTGGTGCCGTCATCGTCACCTGAATTGTCCACTTCGCCAATATCCCAAGATTGTTGTGAGTTAGCGTAGCCCTTATAAAATACAATTTGATTTTTGTGTTTTTTCACTACACTTCCTGTTAGGTGGTCGTTAATCAAATAGACCACCTTACCAATTTTGTCTGTGATTGTACCTCTGCACCACGTAAACTTATCTTTATTCAAAAATTTTTTGTATAACACTTCGTTCCCGCATTTAAAAGTCTGCTCATTTTTGCCGCCGTTGTATTTACTCTGCAAACACTGTTTTGATTTTACTGAAGTGTCCAATGACGTCTCTGAGGGTGACAACGGTTTTGGCGACAGCATATCCAAGCGTGATCTTAGTTTGCGTCCAAACACTAATTGTGCCGGAGAGAACCCTGTGACAGAATGTATCGAGTTTCGGTAATCAAAAAGATATCTTAACAGCCTGACCCTACTCTCTTTCTGACTTTGACTAGAGAGGATACACGATTTTATACCCTTTTTTGCAATCTTCACAAAACTTTCAGCCTGACCATTGCTCGCGGGACTATATGCCGGTGACGTCACGTGGTTAATCCCGTTTATTGTACAAAACCGTTTAAAGTCGTGTGACGTGAAAGCCGTGCCATTATCGCTAACAATTGTGTTGGGTAGCCCAAATCGAGAAACAAACTCGCAAAGTTTTTCTACTGTGGCTGATGAGGTCGTTGTACCGCACATATCGTAAACTTCCACCCATTTAGTATACGCATCTACCACTATTAAATAATGCTTATTATCTATGGGACCTAAAAAGTCTATGTGTAACCTGTGAAAGGGTTGGGGTGGATATTGCCACGGCGCGAGTGGGGCACGTGGGGGGGTTGGTCGTAAGTGTATGCATACCGTACAGGAGTTAATCATAGTTTCGATCTCATTGTCAATACCCGGAAACCAAAAACGGGAACGAGCTTCGGCCTTTGTTTTTACAATTCCTAGGTGGGAAGTGTGAAGTTCGTTTAATATTTTAATTTTAAGACTTTCGGGCAAAACTACTTTATGCCCTCTCATGACACAGCCCTCTTCATATGATAATTGATTTTTGCATGCATGAAAAGGTTTTAATTTTATATCAGTCATGCTCCTAGGCCAACCCTTAGAAATAAAATCGATCACTTTTAACAAGTTAATATCCCTGCTAGTTTCCCTGCGCAATTCGTCTAGTGTGACCGGCATGTGACCATCTATAACGAAATGAACGTACGATGCGCGGTCAATGGGAGCGGCAGCGGCAGCAGCGTGCTGTGTACTGTCCCCGCACTCCCCGCCCCCGGGTTCACTGTCCGCCGTCGCTGCCCGCGACTGCGGCCCGTCGCCCGCGCCGTCGGGGAGACTGGCGCGGGACAAATAATCCGCGCAGTTATTCTCGCTACGAACGTATTCGATTTTATAATTATATGCACTAAGGAACAACGCGTATCTCTGTAATCGGTTTGCCGACACCTCTGGTATACCTTTGTATGGCCCAAATATAGAGATTAAAGGTTTGTGGTCGGTGCGAAGGATAAACGGGTCTGATTTACCGTACAGATACTGATGGAACCTTCGAACTCCGAAAATAATTGCAGTTGCCTCCTTCTGTATCTGGGAATATCGTTTTTCAGCCGTGTTAAGAGTGCGGGATGCAAACGAAATAGGACGCTCGAATCCGTCCTTGTCAATTTGCGACAATATCGCACCTAAACCATTTGGTGAAGCGTCCACAGTGAGGATTATCTTTGCGTTAGGGTCGAAATGTGCTAACACTTGGTCTGACGTTAATTGTTTTTTTATTTCGACGAACGCTTTTTGACATTCGTCGGTCCAATTCCAATTAACCCCTTTCTTTAAAAGATCATATAAGGGACTGAGAATTTCGGACGCCCTCGGTACGAAATTACGGTAATAATTCACTAACCCTAAAAATGATTGAAGTTTACCTACATCCGTAGGCATCGGGGATTTCTTAATTGCTATTACCTTATCCGATGATTTTTTGAGCCCGTCTTTGTTTATTACGTACCCTAAATAACTGATTTCATTTTTGAAAAATTCGCATTTCTCTTTTTGCAAGGTCAGTCCTGCGTCTTGTAGCCTCTGTAACACTTCAGTTAGCCTTTGTAGGTGTAGCCCGGGTCCGTCAGCTGTTACCAGGACGTCATCTAATAGACATAACACACCGTCCATGCCTGATAATATGCTTTCCATAGCGCGCTGAAAAATAGACGGTGCGCTCGTTAACCCAAACACCATACGTGTATATTGAAACAACCCGCGGTGCGTATTTATGCACGTAATTTTTTGCGAATCCTTGTCTAAAACAAATTGGTTATAGGCCATGGACAGATCTAACTTTGAGAATTGCTGTCCTCCGTGTAACTTCGAAAATAATTCGTGGACCGTAGGTAACGGGTATTGTTCTACAACTAATTGTTTATTTATGGTTACGGAATAGTCTGCACACAGCCTTACGCTCCCATTGCGTTTTAATACTGGCACTACGGGTGATGCATAATCAGAGTGATCGACCTGTTGTAATATACCTAAATTTACTAAACGGACAATCTCTTTATCTACCTTGTCTCGTAATGCAAATGCGATTGGACGTGCCTTGAAAAACATTGGTTTTGCATCATCTTTTAACCTTAATTTGACTTCGAACTTCGTAAATTTACCTAGTTTATCTGAAAATACGTCTTTGAATCTACTATGCAAGTTATCGACTGTATTTGCTTCATTGTTTATAAAATTACAGGGCGCTAATTTTAGTTTAAATAAGGACAAAAAATCTCTACCGAGCAACGGAGGCCCTTCGCTACGCACCACGTACACATCCAGTGTGTGTGTACTCTGCCTATAAGTGATAGGTACGCGAATTATACCTAAACAAACGATACTAGTGCCCGTGTAGGTTAACAACCTTTTCTTAGAGGGCAACAAAGGCAGGCTGCTAAAATGTCTGTTGCAACAATCCTCTGAAATGACTGTGACTGCGGATCCACTATCTATTTCGAACCTCATTTGTGAGCCGTTGATAAACACGATTTCTGTCATAGGTTCCCCCCGTTCTGACACGATATTACGTAAAAACTCACCATCGTCGTCTTCCTCCGCCACGTCACCGGACACAACACGTTTCACTTTGCACACTCTACGCAAATGTCCCTTTTTATTACACTTCCTACACGTAAAGTTCGCGAACCGGCACTGGGATGACGGATGGTTATTTCGACCGCACACGGAACATTTCTCCTTGACCGGTTCCTTCTCTGGAGCCGTACTCGTACCCTGCACCTTGAACACTACATGTTCTTGCTGTGTTGATGGTGACGCTGTCGTTGATGCGGAGGCGCCTGCCCGCGCACATCGGATGCTCTGCGCCAACTCCACTGCCTTTGCCAGGGTCAAAGTATCCGTATCCTTCGCGAAGAGTTTGTCCCTCTCGGGACCCGCCGACATACCCATTACAAAGCGGTCTCGAAGAGCTTCTTCTACATTGGCGAACTTGCAGTGTTTCGTGAGGCCGCGCAGTCTTGCCGCCCACTGCGCATGCGTCTCACTCGCTTGTTGCGTTGCCGCGTAAAATGCGTATCTTTCTCCGAATCCACACTTTTTCGGCGAAAAGTGAGCATCTAATAGCTCCAAAATGTCTTCGAATGGCACCTCCTCCAGCTGTTTAGGCAAAGCCAAGTCGGCTGTGAGCTGGTAGGTACCATCCGTGAGTGCGCTCAGCAGGATCGCTCGCCTTCTTGAACCCGTAGCATCGTTTTTTTCGGAGATGTCGTTTGCTATAAACCACTGCCGCAGGCGACTTTTATACGCCTTCCATTCGTGCACTGTGTGGTCAAAGTTATTTAAAATCCCGAAATTAAACTGAGCCATTGTTTTGTGTTAAAGCGTAAGCGTGGGTTGCTCACGTCGTCGCCACTGTTAGATACGGGACACGGGACAAGTGAAACTCTCGCTGGCTGTAAACGCACTGTCGTTTATTTGAACACAAACATGCAACCGTTACAAGTACAAGTATGCGGGGTGAGGCGCGCGGGTGTGCGCGGGCGATCGCGGACCGATGTCTCGCTCTCGCTCGGCCACGTTGCAGGGCGCGTTACCTATGCTTGTACACAACACTACGTTTAACCGTTATCTTGTCGCCACCTAAAAGTTTTGCATAGAAACTGTGGGACAGCGAATACATCGAGCGCATATCCGACCTGCGCAACAGGCGGCTGTTATAATTTAGCCCCCTCCCCTCTCACTGTAAGATCAAAACCTAAAAGATCAAAATAATGATAAGTCAAAGAAAAGTTCTCATGCAGTTTTGAAGTATACTGGCGATCATTTTGGTTTGATCATTGTTCAATATTTGAATGCATGATTTAGGAGTTCGGGAGTGTATTACCGTCCAGGTACGTAGTAGATATGGATCTATACTAGTTTTATGGTTCTATGTACACCCTAATTGAGCAACACACTATTAATCTCATTCTCAATCATTTTGAAGGATATTGCTAATCCATTGCTTCATACGATCAAAAAATTTGTCTATTCAACAACGTAAATAACGCAATGAATGTTGTTGAATTGTCAAAATGAAAACCATTGCTACTGATGGTGTGTCACGCAATTAGCCCGCAGGTGGCGCAAGTGAGAAATAAATTAGAGGTATACTTGACTTTTGCAAGCAGCTACGTGGCAAACTCGTAACAGAACAGGGGGTCTACTCCGAAGTAGTATCGGCCGAATGTTCGGCCGTTTCCTGCTACGAAGTTACTATTTGGTTCGGTCGGTTCCGATCCTACACTCCTACACTCTTTCGAATATTGACTATGATCCCGACCCAACTGAGCCGAACCGAAAGTTTTTTCGCATTTTTCAATAATATTTGATTCGGCCATGTGTCGGTCCGATCCGAACATTCGCACTTTGCACTTCGGAGTAGGCCCCAGGACAGCATTTGGGCTACATTGATAAACACTACGGCTACACTGCCAGAATGTATGATAACTTTCTTCTGTCCCTTCTACGTTACGTGCTGGTAGATGTAGGCCAAGCTTAATACTTTCAATTAATGGAATGAAATTGTTTATTCCGTAAGAAGGATATAAGCATAGCTATTCACAACCACTCAATACGCACCGTATAGAACATCAATCGATGTTATAACAATGATGCGATACGATAGCATCGATGACAGTCAGTTTGAAATCAAATATACGACCGCTATTCTTCCGACAGCTGTTTGCTGTCGGGGGCAAGGCAAATTAGGTCATCGTAATGTGTCATTTTCGATACGATAGCATGTCGGACGATTGTGAATATCTATGCTGAATGACTTTTACAACTAAGATTTAAAGAAATAAGCTAGATGGAGTCGACATAATATCCTATCTGATTACCCCTGAGAAGAAATAGCGAAAGAAACAAATTATAGCGTTCTTACCGAGAAATTATTAAACAAAGGTCTCGACGGCGCGGCTACTATGGGCGGCGACGGCTCTCTTCTGTCTCTGGAAAATAATACACACTTTTATTACATTTGAATATTATAATCATGTTTGCCTAGTTCATAGATAAAATAAAGTAACTAATTAAATAATTAACGTAAAAAAATCTTACTTTGTCATTGTCTTTGCTTTACATTCTTCATCTGAAACAAATACAAAAAAAAAATTGTCAAGTCTGTAACAGAATGAATAGGTCAGATATTTTATTACAATAATTTAGTAATTAATAAATTGAGGATAAGTTTGAGGGATATGTGGTGTTACAAGAATGGATAGACTAAGAAATGAGTTCATAAGAGGAAGAAAGTGGCACCGGTAGCTGAAAGTTGTATGCAATGGAGGAATGAAGAAAATGTCGTGAGGAGAGTTTTGAGTATGAATGTAGTTTTGAGAATGGCTATAAGAGTAGGGGAAGACCAAAGAAATAATGGATGGACTGTGTGAATGATGATACGGTTAGAAAGGGGTGACTACCGAGACTAGGACATTACGCGTCGGGGATTTGATTTTTGAACAGGGAATTAAATTTAAAGTAAAAAAAGCGGCCAAGTGCGAGTCGGACTCGCCCATGAAGGGTTTCCGTTGAGTTGATTGAATGAAAGGTAAATTGTGGTTTACAATTTATGACGTATTAAAAAAAAACTACTTACTAGATCTCGTTCAAACCAATTTTCGGTGGAAGTTTACATGGAACATGGCTACGGAACCCTAAAAATATATGATGTACATTAGTACATCATATATTTTTAGGGTTCCGTAGCCAAATGGCAACGGAACCCTTATGGATTCGTCATGTCTGTCTGTCTGTCCGTCCGTATGTCACAGCCGCTTTTTTCCGAAACTATAAGAGCTATACTGTTGAAACTTGGTAAGTAGATGTATTCTGTGAACCGCATTAAGATTTTCACACAAAAATAGAAAAAAAAACAATAAATTTTGGGGGTCCCCATACTTAGAACTGAAACTCAATTTTTTTTTTTTCATCAAACCCATACATGTGGGGTATCTATGGATAGGTCTTCAAAAATGATATTGAGGTTCCTAATATCATTTTTTTCTAAACTGAATAGTTTGCGCGAGAGACACTTCGAAAGTGGTAAAATGTGTCCCCCCCCCCCCTGTAACTTCTAAAATAAGAGAATGATAAAACTAAAAAAAATATATGATGTACATTACCATATAAACTTCCACCGAAAATTGGTTTGAACGAGATCTAGTGAGTAGTTTTTTTTTAATACGTCATAAATCGTAACGTAACGGAACCCTTCATGGGCGAGTCCGACTCGCACTTGGCGGGTTTTTTTAGTTTTATCATTCATTCTCTTATTTTAGAAGTTACAGAGGGGGGAGGAACCATTTTACCACTTTGGAAGTGTCTCTCGCGCAAACTATTCAGTTTAGAAACAAATTATACTAGAAACCTCAATATTATTTTTGAAGACCTATCCATAGATACCCCACGTATGGGTTTGATGAAAAAACAATTTGAGCTTCAGTTCTAAGTATGGGGAACCCCCAAAATTTATTGTTTTTTTTTTTCTATTTTCGTGTGAAAATCTTAATGCGGTTCACAGAATACATCTACTTACCAAGTTTCAACAGTATAGTTCTTTTAGTTTCGGAAAAAAGTGGCTGTGACATACGGACGGACAGACAGACATGACGAATCCATAAGGGTTCCGTTTTTTGCCATTTGGCTACTGAACCCTAAAAAGTGTTGATATTGTTGTATTCAATCATATCATTTGAAATAGAACGGAGCAAATACAAATAGGAGATGTTCTAATTCGATTTCCATAGGAAACAACGCGTGACACTTTACGGGGTGAGGTCCCGCCCACTTCTATTTTCCATCTACCGGTCAATAGCAAAACTATTTGCTCGTTCTGTCGATTTTACTTTGTAGTCAACTATCTCGCACTAGATGTCATTAGTGACATCTACGCATCTACGACCCTGTTGCATCCTGCACTTAGGTGCAGGATGCAACAGGGTCGTACTCAGGATTTTCGTACCAGGGAGTAGTTTTTTAGGTTTATGTTTGTTGTTCATAGTTGACGATAAATGGCGGCCCGTTTACAAAATGATATAAAAACTACAAAAATAATATTTTGGCCACTAAAGGGTCTTTAGGAATGAATGTTGAACAAACTTCAGTATTAAGATTATTAAAATATGTTAGTTCTGAGCTCTACGTACCTAAATATTTTTAGTTTCCATGACGCCAAGTGTCGCCAACTAGTGTCGGGTAGAATTATGTTTGGAAACGCCGACGCTAAGAGATTTTTCTAGAACTATTTTAATAAATTTACGCATAAAATTACTTACAAACGAAATGTGATGCCATACATAGCATCAGAACGTCTATCCGAGTAATTTTTACAAGATAAAACACAACACTTCATTTTTTTTTCCTCTAGCGCGAATAATGCTGTAAAATGGGAACGTTTACGAAGTTGTGCACAGTACGAACGCCAACAATACCACTGACTAAGGCCACGCCTACATGATGACGTCAGGACCTAGTGAGAATCACAGTGCACAGTTGCTTAGGCCGTCTCATCTTTGTATTTGCTTCGTGGTCATGTCCTTTACATGACGTTCCATTTCAAATGATATGATTGAAAGACGTGATCACGTCTTTAAAAAAACATGTAAAAAAATTATACTTTGCCGATTTTACATTAATTAAAAATAACTAGAATAAAAGACAAACAAAAACGTTCCTGCACTAAAAAGTAAAAAATTGAATTCCTGTAAAGAAACTTAATTTAAAGGTAAACTTATTTGACATTAATATTTTGCAAATATTCAAAATTGTTTACTTCTTTTTGGAGTCGGTGCCAGCAGTTGTATCCTGTGCCATTTATTTTTTCAATTCACGATTATAAAATTTTAAAACAGATGCTTACAAACATAATGCTTCAAAAATTTCAAAGTACTTAAAAAGTGGCAGGGGATTTTTATACGTATTTATAATTATTATTATTTAAAAGAAATTATTGTGAAAATTGTGTCAATTTGTTTTAGAGTACAGTCTAGTCTGTATTTGTGTTTTAATTATTCTAGGTATGCAATAGGTATCTTGGTAGTTTTATAGTAAATGTTAGAGGTCGTTTTTCGAGGTATTGTTGCCCATACGTATTTCCTTGCCTTGGCTGGCACCGACTCCAAAAAGAAGTAAACAATTTTGAATATTTGCAAAATATTAATGTCAAATAAGTTTACCTTTAAATTAAGTTTCTTTACAGGAATTCAATTTTTTACTTTTTAGTGCAGGAACGTTTTTGTTTGTCTTTTTTTGAAGGCGGTTTTTTTTTTTGTAAAAAGTTTTTTTATTTCTAGCCGTTTAGTGTATTTTTTATTATAATATAATGGCAACGTAGTTAATATCTTTTCTACATAGAATATTATTTTGAAGAAGTACCAATATCATACAAGTAGGTATTTTGAAGTTCTCATGCCAACCTTCCACCTTCCAGCTCCATCATCAGATCAGTTCGATAGTAACTTATAGCCAAAGTGCATTTCATGACAATTCTAATAAGCCCAAACACGGCTAGAATACGTTGATTAATTACGGAGTTCCGGTACCTGTCTTCCGGCTCCATCATGATCATCAGATCAGTTCAATGATAACATTTTCAATATAACTATTCAGGATTGTATGTTTATTTGTATTATCATAGTTGCTTAACTATCTTGATTGTGATATCTATGCGAGTGACAAGTTCCGTTAGCCATATCTGATCTTCTTCACCAGTTCCACTTCATCAAATGTTACTTTTTGACTGTAATCGCTTGATTTCTCGATGAAAATATTAAAATTACTATATAGTTGCCTATAATATTTGAGGAGTTCCCTCGATTCCTCATGGATCCCATCATCAGAACTGGATTTTGAAAAAAATGGGACCAATCTGGAAGCATATCCTATAAAGTTAAAAAAAAAATTTGCAAATCGATCCATAAACAACGGAGTTCTGAGGTAACAAACATAAAAAAAAAAAATAAAAAAAAAAAAAAAAATACAACCGAATTGAGAACCTCCTCCTTTTTTTGAAGTCGGTTAAAAATAGAACAGATTTTTTATTTAAACAATTATCATTTTTTTAGAGCAATAATGGCCGTTTGTGTATGACATGTCAAACAAAATAAAGTACATAGTTTTCAGGTTATTTCGATATTTTTGAAAATCTCTGAAAACCGGGTTTTTTTTTACAAAAAGAACTTTTGTAGTAGTTAATATGATAAGAGTAGTCTTTATAAAACAAAGTTTAACTTTGATGCAGTATGGTACGGGATTCCATACATCCATGAGCATTGTCCTTTAGTAATAACTTACTGGATTTAAGCAGAGAGTCGATCAGTCCAACGTCAACTACTTCCGTGAAGGTCGCTCCATCCTTTTCAGAAAAGTGATGACTTCGGAACACCCACTCGTGGATTTGCACCCTGGAACAATTTATTTGCATTGTTATGCGCATAAGACGGGCTCGTGGCTAAGCAATAACAGCCGCACGGAACAATCGATGTAGGAACCTTCACTCGAGTGATTCATTCACTCGCGTGAAGCGTCGGATATCGGCTTTAGCAGTTCAACCTTTGCTGCGACACTCACTTGTCTTTCTCATACTCCTCCTTATCGATGTTGACGGGTCGCTTGCGGCCGTACTTGTCCTCGATGCGTTGCGAGAGGCGGTTCATAATGACGCCGACGCCCTCGCGGTACTTCGGCTGCGCGCGGTACGGCGTCAGCAGGCCGCAAGCCTGCGGGAAGTGACGCACCTGGGACAAAAATACAGTAATTGTTTTAGCGGAGTTTTCGGTTTTATCTTATACTAGCTGCACCCCGCGGTTTTATCGGAATATCGGGATAAAACAAAAATTAGCGTAGTCATCTCAACACTTCTCTCCCTTGATTTTGTATATATATATATTATAAGTAGGTATATATTATAGTAATAGTATGTATGTGTATATAACCTATTTATGTATTAGTGTACCTAGTTTTAAGAGTTTTTTTTATCATTGTCCCTCTCAATCAAAGCACCTGCCATCTAATCTCTTCACCACCCTTGGTTGACTGGTAGAGAATGCCTAAGGCATTAAGTCCGCCTTTGTACCTTTTTGTGCGAAAAGTTTAAATAAATAAATAAAAAGTATCCTATGTTTAAATCCGGGTTACAAACTATCTGTGTACCAAACTTTATCCAAATCCGTTCAGTAGTTTTTACGTGAAAGAGTAACAAACATCCATCCATCCATCCATCTATACAAACTTTCGCATTTATATTAATAATATAAATGCGAAAGTTTGTCCTCTTGATCCTACTAATAATATAATATTATTAGTAGGATTACAAAGAAGGAAGACCGACTGACATCGGTCAAGGAAAAACATCGTAAGGAAACCAGAACTTATTTATAAAAATTAAATGCTGTTCGTTGCTAAAGGTACGGTTTCCTAGAAGAGCTTCCAAATCAGTGCCCTCAGTTTACGGTGAATGACGTCACTGAAACGTAATTTATGAAAATAAGTTTGTTGTGTTTTCCTAGAGCGTTTTTTGACACCGTAGAGTCAAACCCCGTTGCCATCATTTTCTTAACAGCCGTCACGTAGACGTTGTAGCGTACGCGCTACAACGTCTACAGTGACGGCGACTGCGTAGCGCAGCACATCACTTGAGAACGGCTGGAAAGATTTGTTTTTTTTTTCTAATGTTCCTCATTATAGTACGAATAAAGTTTTGATGGAAAGAAAAATTGGAAAAGCTGCCCGGAAAATTAGATTTTTTTATTTTTTTATTTTCCTTTAAATTATTGAAATTGGGACTGGAGAACAACGTCTGTCGGGTCAGCTGTTAAATAAATGGAAAACCTCCATAAAGCTAGTGCATACTCACGAGATAGTTGAACCGATGCCAGAAGCAGGTCATGTGGTTGATGATGGTGCGCGGGTGACCCTGCTTAGTGCACAGCGTGCACATGTACGTGGGTTCGTAGTGTGTCTGTTCCGGCGGGTGCTCGATTAGGTACTCCACGCCGATCAGCGGAGCCCTGGCCATAGAAAATGCGTTAGTAACAAACACTAAAGAAAGAAAATACATTTATTTGCGCTAAATAGACGAAAAACTAGTTGGGAGAAAATATGCGTCGCATCCACTTAAAACGTTCATCGCTCAGCATAATGCTTTAACTACATGCGAAACAGAGCTACACCGCTTTTGTTTTATTAAATTTATCAGTTAAGCTTATCCGGACACCGAAAACCATATAAGAGAGTATAGTTTGCTAGGTCTAGCGATTAAGACCGTACATGTATGAGTGCATGCTCATCCGCTACCTTGCTCTCACATGTTATTGCGTGCGTATTTTGGCCTGAGAAGAGATGTTTTGTAGTTTCAAGTTTTAATAGCTATAAAATATATTTGTATTAGCGACTCGCCCCTAATTCCCACTGATTTTACGACTTCAAAACACCGAGATCGAAATTATACGGCGGTTATTAAAAAAAAAATTGCTGTTCAATACATTTTGACCGCGTAGGTATTGCACTTTTCTGAAACAGATTTTTTTTTTTATAACCGTCGAAAAATTCCGACGCTATGGGGTCTAAACTCATGTTCTGAATTCATGGTTACAGTTTGCGCGTCGATGTCCCTGCCACCCTGTATAATCCTTCTGTAACAAATTCTCTAAATGATGGCAAACCGCAAAAAAATTCGTTGCATAGTTTGGAAGAACAACGCAGTCACACAGACAGACACAAAAAGCGACTTTTAATATGAATAGATTACTTACTTGACGGCATCCAGAGAGTCCTGGATGTGACAGTTCACAGTCCTGTACTTGTTGTACTTTTTGTCCAGGTCTGATGGGTTCCTGTTGTGGTGGTCCACCTCTTCCGCCATCTTCTGAAGAACTCTCTCGGTGGCTATAAAATGATAATAAAAATAAGAAATGGCTATAAGTTCTTCATAAAGCCTGAAAGTTTGGTTGTTGATAAGTCTTGCAATGAACAATTATTAAGTAAGACTAGATCGAATTTTACAAACAGCGGTTATAATTGGTATGAATGAATAGTCTCTATAATAATTAGTAAAGTATGCACTTACCAACAGTCTTGCTAGAAGTCTGGTTGTATGGATGATCGTCAAAGATGCTCTTGGGCCAGATGCTTCGCATCGCCAACTTGATCTTGTGTTTTTTCCCCGATATATGAGTCTGAAAACAATATACACCATTTAGAAGAAACACACTACCGTCCTTTGCTTCGCGTAGTCGGGTTAAAAGGCGCCATAGGCACCTGTCCCACCGCCAGCGATTAACGAGAAGCCAGTAGAACTAGCAACAAAAACAAGTGCGCGACGGCAAACAGTTATTACCGTTACCGTACCGTACGCTATTAAAGGATCTAGATCCTATTAGCAATGGTGCTTATGATACTTAAACCAATCCTGCACTGCAGTGCGCTATTCCGAGGCCTCACCTGCAGGATGCTCTCGCCGCTGCAGACGGCTGCGCACGGGTAGCACAGGTAGATCCACTTGCCCGAGATGTCGCGGCCGCGCCGCTCCACCATGCATCGCGACTCGCCATCCTCCAGCCGGATCTTCAAACTGTTCAGATGCTCCTGGAACTCGACCTCCGCCTACAAAACAACAACCACAACCATCACTATCATACAACTCACACGTCACAAGTAGAAGTCAGTAAAACAACTGACCAAGTCATAAATTCGTCACGCAGCAGATTATCGAAAAAAGTTTTAAATCGATCCGCCCTAATAATATTCGTCAAGACGTGGGATAATTCAAAACAAATAAAACAGTTTACAATGTTATTTTCATTCGTTTATTGAACGTATTTTTATTAAGTTATTTTTCACTATGTTATACTTACCGGAGTACCGTGGCACGGAGTAATAAATGTAAGCGTTATCACACTTATATTCATATGTGATAACTCAATGAGAAGTCAACGTAACGTAACACCTCGCGAAAAAGTTATGATGTTAAGCGCAAATTAAATTTATTTTCCGATGCCTGTGCACACTGATCGTATGGGCAGACGTGTCATGTGAGCGCCGTTTGTGTATCAGTAGAGGTAGTAGGTCCCATGTGTATACGAAATATAAACTACAAGATAATGTAGCGACCGATAGCTGCTCCACTCACTCGAGGATGTTCAGGACACGACTTAGGGGGGCCAGGGGGGGGGGGTTGACCAGTGAAGTGAGAAGGTGAGCACCTTTATACACATTACGCACCTGACGAGCCGTGGTACAGACTCGGTCGAAAAAATAAATCTGCCACATAGAAAATGTTGCCATAATTTATTTTAAATTACTAGCACGTATCATTGACGGAAGTCATAAAACAGTATTTTCTAACAAGGTATGCTTTCCTGAATTAAAAAACTTGAGAGGTGTCAAGGGACACCCGGATGGAACGAAGTATAACTGGCTTGCTTTCTATAAGAGAGAGAGAGAGAGACAGACAGAGAAACACGCGCACGCCGCGCGGCTTACAACTATAGCAAAAAGTGTCGTTCCAACTTTTGATCTTAATTTTTTCCGTCTAGCCCCCTTTCGCAACGCGCGATAAGGAACTTCGTTCCAATAACATAATAATCAAAAATAGTCTTGACCCGGTTTAATAAATAATAGAATTAAGTTTTTTTACGAAGCTAGAACTCTCCTGATATTTCTGCAGATTAACTTGCAATAACAGCACTTATTATTAATTTATAAAAAAACCTATAAAATGGTTGAATGTATATTATATCCTTCACCTATTAATTAACTAAGAGAGTTTTACTAAACCGGCCAAGTGCCAGTCGGACTCGCGCACGAAGTGTTCCATACCCTTATCTATAAAAATCACGTCTGTTATATGGGAAAAATATTTATAAAACATATTTTTCCTTAAATATTTATTTTATTTAAAAAAAAAATATTTTAATTTAAATATATTATTTATTTAATTTAAATATTATTAAAGTAAAAATACAACTACGTATTTTGCGAATATTGCAAGTGCCTACCTGTTGCCATTATTGACATCGAGCAAAGACGTATTAAAAAAAAAACTACTTATTAGATCTCGTTCAAACCAATTTTCGGTGGAACTTAACATCGTAATGCACATCATACATTTTTTTTAGTTTTATCATTCTCGTATTTTAGTTTAGGGGGGGGGGGGGGGGGGGGCACATTTTACCACTTTGGAAGTGTATCTCGCGCAAACTATTCAGTTTATAAAAAAATGATATTAGAAACCTCAATATCATTTTTGAAGACCTATCCATAGATGGGTTTGATGAAAAAAAATTATTGTGTTTCAGTTCTTATTATGGGGAACCCCCAAAATTTATTGTTTTTTTTTCTGTTTGTGTGAAAATCTTAATGCGGTTCACAGAATACACCTACTTACAAAGTTTCAACAGTATAGTTCTGATAGTTTCGGAAAAAAGTGGCTGTGACATACGGACGGACGGACAGACAGACAGACATGATGAATCCATAAGGGATCCGATCCGTTTTTTGCCATTTGGCTATGGAACCCTAAAAATTCGGTAGGTACCAATTATGAATTTTCTTCTGAAACACTTATGATCCATGCAAATAAAAATAAGGAGCAAGAGGGACTTGCACCTGAGAGTTCTGAGGGGTTATAATATAAAGCTTATGATATCTTCCTTAAATATATTATAAGCATGCTGTCTCTTTATCTTCGATCAAAACTTAAGAATCACTAGTGCGCTTTATTTGTTTCATTCATATGATGCACATATGTGAACAATGCTGCAGGCACAGCTAACATTCTACATTACTTACCACAAAACTTAGCACTATTGACGGACAGATATTCATTATTTTGTTAGTTACATAAATAGTGTCTGAACTAAAACTAAGCATTTCATACAAAAACTAAATAAATCAGTCTAACACATTATCAAAAATCATTATTGTGCTAATATGAGTTCTTCCTTTCTCATATTAAACTGTATAATTCTAGTTCAAGGGGGTCTATACTTAAAGTATGGTGGGCAAAACAGTATTGTAAAGGCACTTTCATAGACAAAGGAAATAATATTTGAAGACATCAAGACACTGAAACCGTAATCTATCTTTGTAGTCATGTTTGTGTAAATTTCAAAGAATTTTTACACCACCAATATAATTTTTTTCAACCTAAATATAATTCCTTAGTTCACATTGAGCCCAAATATTCCAAATTATAGCTTAAGCATATTTTTAAGAATGAGTACACACGGCTACACGTCAAGCTATACAAAACCAGTTTGTCTTGGCCTCACTTTGTATGATATTTTCTCACAATGAATGGTCAGCCAATACTGGTTTTGCATAGCTTGATGTGTAGCCGTGTGTACAGTCAGCGTCAATAATATCGGTACGAACAGACTGTTCAAAATGATCTAAGCAACTATGAAAATGAAATATTAACTGAATGACACAAGGAATATTTCTGAATGAAGACAGTACACGACAACTGTCATTCTGACAAGAACTTTATCCAATTGAGACAAAGTTTAATTTTCTTAGTTGTTGAGATCATTTTGAACAGTGTGTTCGTCCCGATATTTTTGACGCTGACTGTACATGAGCTAATATGCATGTAGTATAAATATTGAAGGCCCAGATGAAGTGACTAACATACGCCTGCAAGGCGCGCGCCTAGAGAACTTTTATCTGTCATACAATGAGTACGCGCGGACGCGCGTTGCCGCACGGTTTTTAAACACATGCGGCGCGTGCCGACGCGCGTAAACGCGCGGTTCTCGGCCTTTACCTAACTAACCTAACCAACCTCTCTTTCGTATTTATTAGGTCTATAAATTATTAAATTAGTATTTACATGTTTGAATAGTAAGACTGTGTTCCGGTAATTTCATGAAGCATTGAATTATAGCTGTTGGTTTAAATAGTAATAAATAGTATTTGAGAGATTTGTTCATTCTGTTCATTCATTTAGAACTTTATAGTTGATTTATGCATCATTAATTAAATATCATTCATTTTCATTTATTAAATACCTTAGGATCAATAGGGGAAATAGGAATAATGTTGTTCAAAGTTAAGCTCTTATAACTGTAGCAAGCGATGCTCTTTAGTGTCTGAATTGAGGATAATAAACAGTTGACATTAAAATTAAGATTTATTTGAGATTAATTACTTCAGTATTGTATTTATCTAATAAGTTAAAAAATAATATTTACCTTTGTGCAGGAGGACTCTTCTACTTCAGGTTTCTTAGGTACTTCGGTGACTGAATCCTGATACCCCTCGGCTCCCGGAGGGCAATCTGGAAGGTCCATCTTGAAGCACTACACTTGGTAGTTTATGACCAGAAAACGGTCATAAACTTTTGTCACTATTCTTAAGAAATTCTTCTTTCTTCTTGTCTTGAGTCACGCACAACTGTAACCCAAATCATTTGATATCAAACTAAATAACCATTTTTAGTTAATTATAAATCTTAGTTATAAATAAATAGATACTTACAACAATCCAATATAATGCATACTTACATGTGATGAGGTTGTTTCTAAGCACTCTGCTATTTGACTGCACACATCAAATGTGCATGGTTGTGACTGATATGATATAATTTATAAAATCACACAATCTGTTATTTTATAGATACATTACCAAATCTTTCTAATAAAAAAAAAACTCATTGACTGTGGAATAAAGTGGCCTGTCCTATTTCTCTAACTTTATGCAGTTTCAGGTACTGCAATGCTTTATCATAGTCAAAACAGGCAAACATATTGATGGAAATCATAACTCGGCAAAAAGCATTATCTCTAACACTATTTTAACATTTTTCGTTATACAATGAAATTAAGGTTTTTTAGTGTAGGTACCTATTATCTACAGTAGAAGTCATATTCATCACCTGTTATGCATTCATTTAAGCACATAACCATATATTTCAAAATAATAATGATTAGATTAGTGATAAAAACAAATCTTAGCGTAAATAAAAAGGTCAAACAACCAATTTAGGACTCAAAAAAGAACTAGGTAACAACTTGTTTTAGAGAAAGTTCTGATTCTGAATTGTTTAGGGATCTTTGTTGTAAACAGTACTAGAAATAATATAGTTGCACTTACCAGATAAACTAAAAAGTTAAAAATGAGGAATCAGTATTTATTACCTAGGAAATTATAATAAAATATTTTGCTAGAATGTTAATGGAACTTAGCTTCATCAAAACGAGAAGTATTGAGAACATACTTTTTTTTAGTATTTATTTCACCAGTTTAAAATTACCTAATATCTTTTCTTTATAAAGAGACTGGTTTCAAGGCGCCGCGCCGCATATGCTCGAAGCCATTTAGTAGAATGTTAAGGTTTTGCTAAAATTTGTATTGAATGAATAATTCGAAAAAAGTTTCAGTCTCGCATAGTTATATCAAATCTAGTAGTACCGTATTATAATTATTAGCAAAATAATGTGTACTGACCTTTTGAAGCAGATGAAACGACGAATTCCGTCAATTGTTTAAAGACTCAGAATCTGTTTTTGCATTACCAAAATTGAATACATCTCGGTGATAGCTGTAGCTAACCTTCTCAATAGTAACATGTAATCATCGCAGACGGCCTACAAGATTATCAAAACTATTGATTTCATACACGCTCCTCTCTGCAGAAACCAACTATCCCGTTATAAGTCCATACAATTTGAAATGCCTCTTTTATTTGAAAAAAAGAGTCAGCAGCATGCTATGCCGTCTTGAAAGTTGAAACAAAATATGATTAACTGTCACATGAATTGCCACCCAACTAAGTCGCGTAATAGTACAAGTGGCAGCGCCATAGCCATTTTTTTTTTTTTTCCTTCGCCCTTCTTGGGCAGGCTAAGGTCTTGGACCATACCGCCTCGTCTTCAGTCTTTATTGTCCTTCTTGACTAAAAGTAAGGCCAAAGCCTCGTCTTCAGTTACATCCTTCTTGTTCAAAAATAAGTAAGGCCGAAGCCACGTCTTTAGTTTGCGCCATAGCCATATACAAGTGTAGGATGATGCCACCAGCCACAGCAATGTGCCACAGCCACAGACTAAATAGTACTGCCACAGCCAGGCTTACAGCCAAAAACCATTTTATAATATTCAGAATGTTAAATTCAATTATAAGTCGGTAGGTAAGTATTTCTTAAAATTTTCACCGCATGGATTTTTAGATTTGGTATTTGCATGATTTTACGGCCTCATAGGTACAGACGCCAGCACATCAAGCTACTACAATCTGTCAAAGGATAATGCTAATAAAATAGCGTCAAAAATAGGTACAGTCACGAGCACCAATAATTATTATTATAATAATAATTTCAATTGCGATTTTTTCGTGAAATAACTAATGCAACGTTGAAATACGACACATTACATAAACCTATGGGTTCGAAAATGCTATGTTCGTAACAACATAAAATTTTATTAAAAAACTAGCTTCTGCCCGCGGCTTCGCCCGCGTGGATGTCGGAAATTTACCCACGGGAACGTGCTAACAGGATAAAATGTATGTGCTTCCCCAGAATGCCATCTATGTCGCGGGCCCTTTGTGGCTAATTACAATAGAAAACCAATTGTGTCTCATTATTGGTGATTAAGAGGGTACCTATATGATATCTTCACCTAAGTACCTAACTAATTTAAAAAAAAAACTCAATAACAGAAAATTAAATACCTACCTACCTAAATAAACCTATTTCTGATGATAACTAATCTAAACTCAATAAATAAGCAAAATCCCTAAAAACTAATATCTATATGAATGACTAAACCTACCTAACAGTATTATAAAATAACCTACGGTCACTACGTACACTATCAAATATACTACCTATACTTTAAAATTAAAATCTATACCTACGACTCATATAAAAATAAACCTAAATAACTCTAAAAACTAAAAGGAATAAAAATGAACTCCACTGCGGGTGACCCAACCTACGACAAACTTAGTATTTGCGGTTGGTACAGTACAGACAGTGGTAGTCGGGTATAGGGATCGAACCGCAAAATTAAGTTTGTTTTTTATTGTATATACTTTTCCGGGATAAAAAGTACCCAGTGTGGTGCCCAGGATATTAAAGAATAATTATACCAAGTTTCATCGTAATCGAACCGGTAGTTTTTGCGTGATGCCTGAACAAACAGACAGACAGACAGACAGACAGACAGACAGACAGACAGACAGACAGACAAAAATTTTTTTAATCACATTTTTGGGTTCGGTGTCGGTCAAGTAACACCCCCTGCCATTTATTTTTTGGATATTTTCAATGTACAGAATTTTCACTTCTACAGATTTATTATAAGTATAGATATAGATAGATATAGATAAAGGAGTAAATCGCTTTTCAATAAAGCCGAGTGTATACATACTTTTGTTCGTGACTGTACCAAAAGAACGAGTTTGAGTTTGCTCACTCGCAAAACACAAAAATAATTTTAGTTAGAGGAAAAAATAGTAAAAATCGGCGTTAAAATCCACAAACCGCACTCATTTCAGAAATGGCGGTTTCAAATGTTCAGTCTCGTGACGGAAATATCAAACCACAGGCAAGATATAAATCTGTCAATATGACGGCACGGTTGGCGCAGTGGTTGACTGCTGCGCTGCGTGTCACGGGTTCGTTTCCCGCACGGAACAAATATTTGTATGACCTACAAGTAGTTGTTCCGGGTCTGGCTGTTTGTGTAATTGTGAGTTTAAATGTTTGTAAACCATAGATATCTATGTTTGTAAACGCACCCACGATACAGGAGTTTCTAGTGAGGGGCAACGTTTTCCGCGGCAAACCGCGGCGGAGCGGACGAACCTCCGGCGCGATCTCATTATAAAAATGTACTCTGTGGATCTCATGGTGGAATGGAAGGCGCGACTATCGCAACCCAGCGCAGGGCACGCCACGATAGCGGCGTTAAGACCCCTCTTTGAGGAGTGGCTAGAGAGGCGTCACGGCGTTCTCACCTACCGCCTGACGCAGGTCCTGTCCGGACACGGATGTTTCGGGAGGTTCCTGCACATCATCAGGTGGGAGGAGACGCCCGGCTGTCACCACTGTCAGGATCGCCCAGAGGACACGGTGGAGCATACGGGGGAGGTCTGCCCCGCTTGGGCAGAGCACCGCCGTGTCCTCGTAGAGGCGATCAGCAGCAGCGACGACCTCTCGCGTCTGGCCCTGGTTCAAGCCATGGTCTGGGCGAGAGGGAGTGGGAGGCAGTCACCTCCTTCTGCGAAGCAGTCATGCTAGCGAAGGGGGTGGCGGGTTGGACGAGGGAGAGAACCTCACGCCTCAGCCGCCGCGGGACTCCCGGCCACCGTAGGCGCGGGCCTGCGGGCGGAGAGTAATGGGTAACTCACCGTCCAATCAGGACCAGGCCCGTGCCGGACGGCGTGTATGTGTTCCACGCGCGCCTCAAAGAGATGTCAGCACGAGTGACGGGGCCCGATAGGGCCGAAGCCTGCCAGGGTAGCGGGATCGTCCGAAAGGGTTACCGCTGCCCTGGAACATAAAGGGCTAAGGAAGGAACACGGGTGGGTTTTAGTCAGTAAGAGTCTGACACTCCCTTCCGCTCCACCCAGAGCGGGAGGGGTCATTTGATGATTTCCCATCCTCAAAAAAAAAAGGGGCAGCGTTTTTAAATAATTATAAAAAAAAGAAAGTGTTCGGATACAATCATAGTCTAGTTATCAACCATCAACATGTCGTTTAAAAGGCTCAACTGTGAAAACTCGTAGTGTGTTACAGATTTTAGTCGGTTCGATTCCCGGGTGTGGCAAGCGAATTTTTGAAAATCTTTGAATGCAGTTTTCTTTCTATTAAAAAATAAAGGAATGTTTTCTTTGAGTAAAATTTTCTATCTACAGTATTAAGAGTACTTTCCCTTCAGGTGGCATTACAAAATTCCAAAGAAATCTAATCTCTCCCAAGGCGGACTGCTGCTAAAAATCTGTGAGTTCACGTCGCTCGCCTCTTCGCATCTTAGTACTCGTAAATCTTAATTCTTAAACTTTCTTGCATATGTCGACAAAGTGTCCTATTACTGTATGAAGAGTCAAAAGAAACCTAATCTTTCTCAGTCTGCCGGCGGCACCAGCTATGCGAAAAACCAATCATGCATGTTTTTACAAAAACACTATACCTACTTAAATAAGATGTTTGAAGTAAGTTAGTCGGTTCCAATAGGTAAGTAACTTGAGTTGAGTGTAAAGGAATACGAGGAAAAAAACCATGGAATTATTATGTACTATATAATAATTCCATGAAAAAAACGTCTTTGTTTAGAAACGTCGATTTATGACGACCATTGAAGTAATTATACAATATGGTGACATAAGTATAGAGCATAGACTGTATAATCAATTTGTGATGTTTATTTTAAGTACGTACCTATGTAAATTAAAGTTGCTTAAAAATTATATTTTCTGTACCTACTAGTGCATTTTTGGAACGAAGTTCCTTATCGCGCGTTGTGAAAGGGGGCTAGACGGAAAAAATTCTTACGAAAAGTTGTCACGACACTTTTTGCTATAGGTAGCTGTAAGCCGTGCGTGCGCGTGTTTCTCTGTCAGTCTCTCTCTCTTTCTTTGAACTTCGTTCCATCCGGGTGTCCCTTGACACCTCTCAAGTTTTTATTTTCTAAATTTCTAAAATCGTTTCGTGATTTTAAAATGTCAAGTGGCTATGGGCCCTGGGTCTATAAGTCCGAGCCTGCACACACAGGAATGTCCTGTGTGGCGGAAAAGCCACACACTTACTTTACCTAGGTACTCTATGGGAACAGTTCCAATCTGCACTTGCACATGTTTATTGTTATCATCATTGACAGCCTCGGTCCACCCACTGCTGAGTACCTATACCTATAGGCCTCCTCCCTACACTGTCTATCTGTCCCCTACAAGGAACGATACCGTGTCTGAAACTGATTGACGGGAAGTCAGAAGCCCGAAAGTCTGACAACCAGTCTTACCAAGGGGTATCGTATTACCCAGTAACTGGGTTGTGAAGGTCAGATAGGCAGTCGCTCCATGTAAAATACTGGTATTCAGCTGCATCCGGTTAGACTGGAAGCCGACCCCAACATAGTTGGGAAAAGGCTAGGCAGATGATGATGATGAGACACGACACTGTAAACAGGGTACGTCTTGTGTTTCTGGTAGAGTCCACGAAATCTAAATATTTGTCTCGATTTCTTCATTTGCCGATTTTATCATGGAACATAAAAAAGAAAATAACTTTCTCTAATTTGTTCTACGACATTTAAGTATTTCCAGTAACACTACCATTATAAATTGGCACCAATCTTGATCAAGTTTGAGCATTATATATGATGGGTCAAAAGTTGCAATGCGACCGTAATGTCTTGCTCTCGGCTATAGCTTACACCGGTAAAAGAATATCCCAACTAGCACAAACTGTTGCTTAAGAGCTTTGGAGCTAATCCGATTATTCCCAAAGGCGCCAAGCTCAAGCGCCAGAGCGTGCACTGCAGACCTTATGCAGCCGCTTTGCAGCCAAAGGGGCACAACTTTTTGCAGTCTATAGTTCCATTAGAACTTCATAATAAGGGCATAAAAGCGCTACAGGAGCTGCAACTAATAATTGACACCACACTGAAGATCTTGTGGCGCTTATTGAATGAATGACAGGTTTAACTGAACGAATAAAGGATCACGGATCATTCACCTTGTCTCTTATTTATTAAATACATCTTATACATCTTTTGTTCCTGAGTCAGACATTACTGAATACAAATAAATAATAAGTGAAGTGAAGGTAAGTGTTTTTGAGCTATATTTTGTATTATATGCAAGTGGCTAAAAACGCAGATCAGTTTATCGTGCATATAGTTGATATTATTGGAGTATTTTTAACGCGCCTCAATAATTACCTCAGAATATCGTAAAATATGTAAAATATTATTATATAAATATTATTATATCACATACCTACACGATATTGAAATTACGTACTTGACTACATTTGTATTTAGTAAGTTGCTGGTTCTATATTTAGTTATATTTTACTACAAATTGTGATAAAAACCTATAAATTTCTCAAGTAATGATAACTAATTGTCTTGTAAACATGGCGTCTATGAAAAGCAGCTTTAACTTGCAACTTCAACCTTAATACTTCCTCTCTGCGCGTCAAAGCGTTAAGTTTCACTCTTCTGAAGGTCCAAGTAATACCTGTACCACTAATGAAGTTCAAGTCTTTACAATCACTTTTATTTCGTACTTACTGCAGATATCGAACCACACTAATGGTTATTTGTTTAGAGATCCGTAGAACTCGTTGAAAACCCTAAAATACGATGATCGTTTGTAGCTACTTCTATATTTTTGCTCTTTAAATTGTTTAACACTTACTATGTCTTACCATGTTTTCAGAATGCCTTTCAAAATAATTCAAACTTATAATGAACAACAAAATAAACAAGAACTTTGCATCTGTCCATCTAAGTGGGAAAAACATGGAGTGTTACACTGGCCGAACAGTTTGACAGGCCTGTTGGCGTAGTTGGTAGTGCGTCTGTGTGTGTGAAATGTCCCGTATATTTATTTTTATCATTAATAAACATGTTGACTATGTCTATTATGTAAGTAAGGGCCAATTTGCCAAAGAAACATGTTGATTTTGATTCAAATATTTGGTCTATTTCGATTCACCATGTCAGACACATGAAAAAACACAATGTTGTGCAAATATTGTTTATACTGTTTTTATTTTAGAATTTGCCTAGTTTAATTCTTTTAATAATGTCAATTATGGGCCAATTTGCCAATAAAACAAGTTGATTTTATCTCAAATATTTTTTTATTTCAATTTACCGATACAATTATACAAGAGGCGCTTCGATTGTACTCGTTATAATGTATAAAGAAACAAAATATAAATCCGATTCATATCGAGTGACCACAAGTTTACATTTAACATCACACGGCGAACACACGTATTCTGAACTTAAAACTGATGTATAGTTGCTTTTGAAAATATTTAGATAAGAGAAGTCAAACGCATTTACTAAATTATCAAATTTCTTACAATAAATACCATATATTTGATTTTCTTCAACTTTGATACATATCACCTCCATCACTTCTTTTTTAATAGTTAAAAAATATTTATCTGCCCTTTGAATAGATGAAATAAAATCTAATACTTTTCCTCTGTAACTGGTCCGTTATCAGCAATTGAGAAAACAAAATCTACGGGACCCTCGCTTGTCACCGCTTGTGTTTGTTGAACTCGAACTTGGCGCATTATTTTTGTTTGTTTCCAATGAATCCCTTAAAGAATAAATTAAATGAATAGAGTTTTATAAATAAAAGCTAAATTACTCTCACGTAATTGAGTTAAAAAAAACTTACGTGTTATTTAATATTTCAATTACAGAATTCTCACACATTTGCCTTTTTTAATTTCTGCATATTCTGATAAACTCTCCGTACTTTCTTGCGATATCCACCAGTTCTTTGTTTGAACTTTCATGCTTTCAGATCCATATTTCTTTTAAACTGGATCAAATATTTTATAACATATGATACAATAAAAATAACAGAATGTATCCAAATGAGTAGGCAATGTCCATTACTCTCCTGCTTCTATTGTGAAGCCTTAATGTTGCTATTAGTAAAACAGTCGATCAAATTCTTACTTAAGTCTGCGCAAAAGTACAAATCACTTCTGCAATGAAACTATCAGTGGCAGAACAGTGATAAATATATCTTTTATACAGTTCCGTTAAAAAGTCTGCAATTAATGTCTTTATGCAGTTCCGAAGCGTACAGCAGCGGCAATAGAAGCTTTTTTGCAGCTTTAAGCTTTAACATATATGTTTTAACTCTCTTTTAAAGCTATAGACGGCAAATGGGTTGTAAAATGAACATTTATAAAACCTAGAGTGGCATTTGGTTCAGTTTCTGCTACCCATAGTGATATTTACAGCTATGAGCAGTTACGGAAGCAATAGTAGAACTTAAAACCACTTTCTGAACCCCTAAAGCGCTACTGTGAAGCTAAAAGTTGCAAAATAGGCTGCTATTTCCACTAGTGTGCTAGTTGGGTATCATCACGGCTTGCGGCAAGTAAAACCGGCTTATAAAGTGAAGCGGTTAATTTATACAAACAGTGTTCCGTACCTATCTATCTATAGATACCAACATGATAAAGCTGAAGAATTTGTTTTTTTGTTTGAACGCGTTATTTTCTGGAACTAACAGTTGGTTTTTTTTTTTTTTTGTATTTCATAGCCCTATTCTTGAGGAAGGTTATAGTTAGGTTGTTTAACATCACGATTTGAGCCTTACTAAGCAAATAGAAAAAAAGTCAGAAATATCTCTAAGCGAAAACGATGTAGGTAATAGCGTGGGCTATTATAATTAAAATAGGTATACAACATGGCTGTTATTTTAGTAACCAGGTATATTGTGGTGTCCTAAGAATTCCACGAGAAGTCGCGGGCAAAAGCTAGTTATTGATGTTATGTTTTCGTGATTGGATTCTTCGCAGTTATGCCCAGAGGGTATTTTCTGGGCATAATATTATTACTGCGAGGTAACCACGCCTATTATTGGCAATTATCAGTTCCAGTAATAAGGTTCTCACGTTAGATAAATAATATATTCTTAGTTACCATTGCAGAGTAGGTATTACAGATTACCTAGTATCTATGTCCCTACCTAAAAGTAAAACGCCAAAACATGCTGGTTCTTACTCTTTTGAAATCCTTTTTATTGTTTATTATAATTCGATACCGCAGGAAGTAGCTATCTTCAAACGCCTTTCAGTACGTAAATGAAAACACCAGTTAGGTCAACCTGATTTGAAGAGGTCTTCGGTATTCGGTCAAGAATCTCATTAAGCAAGTATAGCATGTACGGTGTACCTACTTGAGTATGAGTACGTTGTACGGACAACAATGCAACTTATAAAACAATTCGCACAAATTCGCCGAGGGCATTCACCGAAAAGTTCGGGGTCTCAATGCTAATTAGCCACAAAGATTAACCCAAGCGCCTCGGTGGACCCGTAGCCGTAGCCCGTGGTCAGCGGAGCGCGTTCACAACCGCGGACAACATGCGTGCAAACGGACGCGTGCCAAGTTTTCGTTTGGCGAGCGCGATTTTGCGCGCCGCTTCCATTTACGCGTGCATCACAGTTACTGCATCTTCAGAGTACGGTGTTCCAATAGAAATAAAATTATGGGATACTGGAAGAACGCCTTTAGCTCATATGGTGGATGTAACGAACGAGTTTGGTTTGAAAGTGCTGGCAGAACATAACTTTTTAAATGATAACAACATAGCGTTCTCGCCGTATGGATTGATGGGGATCATGGTGGCTCTGTATGAAGGAGTGGATGGGGAGGCCTCGTATCAGATCCAGCGAGGGATGCAGCTGCCGTGGAACAGGAATATCATGAGGATAGGCTTTAGGGATATACATCGCACGTTGAAAGTAAGTCATAAAATATAATACAAGAAATATTTTACAAATTATTATTTGCTAGAGAGGAATTAAGTGGTGCTTCTTCAGACTTTTAATTTTTCAGTAGGTATGTATTATCGCCAAAACCTATATCTGACCATCTTGAAAACAAAATCCCGTGCACATGATGACCACAGACAGCTGCGTCCGTAAGTAAAACAAAAGAGGTCGACTAATAATAAGTGCTGCAAGCAGGAATAGTCCTTTCGGTGGTCAGATATAGATTTTGGCGATAATACCTATAATAACAATAAGTATATTTATTTCAGGAGAAATTGAGGTAGGTCCATGCATTTTCTGTCTGATACAGTTGTAAAAACCCGTTGAAATAAGAGTGACCTGCCAAATAAACAAATCGTTAGGAACTCTCACCGGTCGGTGGTACTCTATTGTTTTGTTTTGATCTGTGACTAAAATGTAACAGTTTGTAACTTTAGGAAGTACGGCCGGCATTTAGAATTGTTGCGATCACATAATATCCCTTTCGTTTTCAGGCCGTGAACCTAAACATGATGGACAAAATGTTTCATTATTTAGTAAGTAGGTAGCGTCAGATCATCACTTTCGTTTTTAAGACCTAAATAGAGCTAGAGCTAAATATTACATTTAAATCGAAACAGCCGATCGATTCTGTAAAAACCTCACCGTGAAAAGTTAGGTGAAGTGAGCTTAGAGTGAGCTATCAATAGTGTCAATCCCTAGCATTAGATGGAATGACAGCTCACTCCACGCTCACTTCACCTGAGTTTTCACGGTGAGATGGTTACAGAATCGCACTGCTGAAGTAGGTAAATTTAAATGGGACCATTTCGGAAAACTTCTTTCGTACAAAAAAAGAATTTTGCAAATCCGTCTATACGAGTATATGACGGAGTTATGCCCGAACATACATAAAAAAATCCTCTTAAACTTCCTCCTTTTTAGAAGTCGGTTAATTAAAAGAACTCATATATGAAATAATATGTCCTACTCGTATCGAATAATTTTCTGCCAATATAGTTGATGAACAAAAGTAGCATTTTTCGCAGACCGTACCTAGAAGGCATCCTAAAATGAACCCTAGTTTTATATCTTTCTATAAATCACTGTAAATATTAATACGGGCCTACCTTGAGGGTCTAAACTTGTCTCATGGTAGAATCAATGAAAATGGCTCTTATTATCCGACTGCGCGACAGTAAAGAGAGCCTATAAGGGTTATATTTTTTTCTGCTGTCTCATAATCAGCCTATAATATTCCCACTGCTGCTAGGACACAGGCCTCGACCTGTCTTCGAGAGTGAGTGTGGGCTGTAATCTACCACACGGGCCCAGTGCGGGTTGGTAGATGTCACTGTTTTCGAATTTTTGGTCCTACGACATGCCGGTTTCCTTACGATGTTTTCATTCACAGCTTTGAGAGCAGTAGTGATGAAATAATTTACACAAAATAAAGCCCCTAGCTTGGTTTCGAACCCACAACCTACAATCGGTTCTACTGTCTAGCTAGACTCACAGTAGTAATGAGACCTCTAGACTCTAGAGGTGAATGCGCGAGCATCTCTGTCCCTGGTCAGTAAGAGTCTGCCCGCTGACAGACCCTTAAATCTGCCACAGAGCGGAGGATTAGTAAGTACATCCAAATGAAAAAAAAATAAGCTGCCGAGATCTTATTTCCAACTAGCTTCTGCCCGCGGCTTCGCCCGCGTGTATGTCGGAAATTATCCCACGGGAACGTGCTAACAGGATAAAATGTATGTGCTTCCCCAGGATGCTATCTATCTCTATGCCAAATCAGAAGTTCAGTGGTTTAGGCGTGAAAATGTAACATACAGTTTCAAGTTCAAATCCTCCCCTTAAAAACTGAATTACCCCTTTTTGTCCCGTCAGTGGTAAATTTTCGACAACTTTACAACGGTACTTATTATTAATTATTTTCTGTCAAAAGTATCAATACTGAGTTACGAGTTACTCGGACCGCGCATTCAATTTCTTCGACACAAACTTAACACCCCTATATCCCCCTTTGAGGGGTAGTTTTGAAAAACTTATACTGATATACTTTATTAGGTAAGTACTTACTTAGGCAAGTATTCTTGCCAAATTTCAAGTTTATTAACTAAATGAATAAGATTTTTCATATAAACTGTAGGAGGAGGAGTGGAATTTAAAAAAAATCGTTTGGGATGTATTCATAACTTGACTCAAAGATTATTTATACTAATTTTCAAGTTAATCAAGCCATACAGTAAAATCCTCCCCTGAAAAATTTACTACCCCATTTCAGCCCGTCAGGGGTAGATTTTCAAAAAACCCTGATACACATTATTCTTTAGTTTCAATATTAGGTATAAATACTGAGTTTCGAGTAAATCGGACTGCGCGCTAAAATTCTTCCATACAAACTTTGAAACCCCCCAATCCCTTATTAGGGGGTAGTTTAGAAGAAAAAAAACTGACAATCTTCATAATTTATTTAGATAAGTATTCGTGCCAAGTTTCAAGTTTATTAACTAAATGAATAAGATTTTTCATATAAACTGTATCCCCGCTTTTCAACCCCACAGGGGTGGAATTAAAAAAAAATCGTTTGGGATATATTCATAACTTGACTCAAAGATTATTTATACTAATTTTCGAGTTAATCAAGCCATGCAGTAAAATCCTCCCCTGAAAAATTGACTACCCCATTTCAGCCCGTCAGGGGTAGATTTTCAAAAAACCCTGATACACATTATTCTTTAGTTTCAATATTAGGTATAAATACTGAGTTTCGAGTAAATCGGACTGCGCGCTAAAATTCTTCCATACAAACTTTGAAACCCCCCAATCCCTTATTAGGGGGTAGTTTAGAAGAAAAAAAACTGACAATCTTCATAATTTATTTAGATAAGTATTCGTGCCAAGTTTCAAGTTTATTAACTCAAGGAATAAGATTTTTCATACAAACGAATTCCCCCCTTTTCACCCTCTTAGGGGTGGAATTTCGAAAAATCCTTTCTTAGTGGATGCCTACTCTTCACGAAGAACACACCCTCAAAATTTCATGTCTCTAGGACCAGCGGTTTAGGCTGTGCGTTGATCTATCAGTCAGTCAGTCAGTCAGGACTTTGAATTTTATATATATAGATAGGTTTAGTAGGTGTAGCGATAATAGAAGTAATTTAAGACTTGATCAGTGCGAGCTTATCGAGCGCGATTTAACACACAAATCTAATTAGATATTAGACACACTAATTTCGCTCGACCGGTATTCGAACTCATGTCGTCAAAATAATTAGCAGTTCTAATCTGAGCTTGTTATAGGCACCTACGCGGTAACAATTACATACTATACGAACCGCAGTTTTCTGCCCACGTTTTCGCCCGCATGGATGTCGGAAATTATCCCACGGGAACGTGCTAACGGGACAAAAATAATAAAAATATGTATTACTAGCTGCGCCCCGCGGTTTCACACGCATAAGTTTCGATCCCATGGGAATATCGGGATAAAAAGTATCCTATATGTGCCAAATTTCATCCAAATTCGTTCAGTAGTTTTTGCGTGAAAGAGTAACAAACAAACATCCATCCATCCATCCATCAAACTTTCACGTTTATAATATTAGTAGAATTATATGTTAGGTACTCCTTACAATATTAGCTATCTGCCAGTGAAAGTCCCATAAAAATCGGTGCCGCTGTTTCGGAGGTTAGACAAACAGTCAGACAGTTCAAAATTCAAAATTGTTTTATTATCGTTTATCATATACATTTAATAAAAGTTATTTTGAGATTTCAATTTTATTTTTTTATAAAGATACCTAGATTATTTCGAGCTTGTCGAATAAATGGCTAAAATATAAATGGCATTTCTGGCTATACAATAGCTCTAAATTACCAACTGCCAATCTAATATACCTACCTACATGACATTAATTTTAACCATTTCAGACTTATTTTGTTCCGGAAGAGGGATTTCTGGCGGGGTTAGCGTTGAACAATGAAAATGTCACTTTTAACGACCCCTACAAGAAGATTCTACGGTTTTATGGTTTCGATTTAGAAAACGATCAGTTGCCGACACTAGCACCTGATACTAACAATACTTCAAATGACACGAATCCAGCGACTACAACAATAAGTCCTGCAGGGTCCAGTGACGCTACGACAACGACTGTGGCGATGACGGCTGAAAGTAAACCAGCTAGAGAAGATGCTAGTACTACTCCCCCGACTAGAGAAGAGACTACAAGTACAACCAATCCAAATGCGGAGACAATAAACACGATAGATATAAGAGGAGGAACATCGACGACTGCAATGCCGATGCCATCCGCTGCGCCAAACGCAGAGAGCACGCCCATAAGCACTGTCACCACAACAGAAAGAATTACAGAGACGACAACACCAATAAAGACTACTTCGCAGGTTTTGGAGACCACCACACAGGCCCCAACCCCTGACACAGAACCGACCACCACTACAGTAGCTCCAAGCACGGCGACCGAAACGGAACCAGTTTCGATGAATTCGCAAGTCACAAATGCCTTAACAAATGAACCGACCACCAACAACGAAGTGGATACGTCTTCAACTCTTGAAACTAGCACAGTCCCAGCTACCACTGTTGATGGAACATCCGCTACAGCACAATCTAGCACGCTTGATGCAAGCTCAGCACAGACTACTCCAACTGATATGACGCAAACACCATCATCAACGGTGGATAGTTCTACAATAACATCAACGTTAACAGATAACACCCCAACCGAGAGTGTGATGACTACAGTGGCTGAAACACAGCAAACAGAACAAATGTCTACAATGACTATGGAGGACATAACGACCACATTAAATTCCGTGACACCAGCTAATGACTCTACGTTAGAGACTCTTCAACGTAAGAAGAAGTCGATAGTGGATTTTATATTTACAAATCCTCCGTATATAGATGACTATTTGTATTCCTACAGATCTTATGATATTGGTTCGGATGCGTCTAATCCGAGCTTTGACGACAAAATGTTCTTAGCGAACGGTTTGAGAAGTGTTCAGGTGAGTTCTCAAACTGCTACGTTTGCACATAGCTGACACAGCCAAGTTCGAGTCTTGTTGGGAATATTTAGCCGCACACCATAACTTCTTAAAGTGGCAGCTCATCCTATTACCTGACCAATTTTATTAAAGCTCTCTGATTTAGCGAAATTATCTACTTAATGGCATTCGGTACGCTCTTGCGTCATATCATTAAAATCGCTTGTTCATGAATCGCGCATCCTAGCGAAATTGTAAATAGGTACCCTTGTTATAATGGTTAGCGTAACAACACAATTTGCATTATCAATTCTCTACAGCATTGCTTTTCATCATTCAAATTGATGATGGGTCAATTATTTTCAACAGGTCACGTATATGCGATACGATACAGTGCTGGAGCACGCCTATCTGCCACATTTGGAGGCCTCGGCCTTAAGATTGCCTTTAGACAGTGATCGTTACTACTTGCTGGTCGTGCTGCCCACTCGGGGCGGCTCGCCAGAGCTTGGGCGGCTGCTGTCCCGAATGGCGCGAGAGTCCGACTTGTCGGACATCTACTCGGTGCTGCGCCCGCGCCGTGTGAAGGGAATCGTGCCGAGCTTCACTGTTAAAGGTCATGTGACCTTAACTACGGATTTACAGAAGGTAACTAATTTTATCTTGGAGATCGTAACAATTGACTTTGCGGTATTTTTAGAAGTGTTAGTAAAACCGAATTAGACATTTTATTTCAGTGCCCACCGGCTGTTGCTTTTTCGTAGTTTGTAGTGCAATTTACAACGACCTAATATCGAAAAGGCACACAACACGATTAGTTTTGACCTAGTTTCGGCCACTGTGTAACAAAAAGCAGAGATTATGGGCATGGCGCTATTAACATAATAATTAGTTTTGTGTACTAGCACCTAATACCTGACGATGTCACGATGGGTGACACAGAAATTTATCCCCACAATAGTAACAAAAATGAAAAGCTGCGCGTTGTAAAAATTTATAAACCTAACAATCATTTTGTTAGGTTTATAAATTTTTACAACGTTTATGCATTTTGTACATTGTGATATGATCACATATTACATCATTAGTTATTGGCCTTCAAGCCAGCTGAAGGTTTCTTTGACAAAAGTCTTGATAACTTAGATGAATATCTAATTGCAGCTTGGCATTAGAGACGTGTTCGAACCTCGACAGCGCGACTTCACGCTCATGACGAGGCAGCCGGGCGTATACGTGCGAAGCATTGAACAGGCAGTGTCCGTCGCTATACGCAAGTACCGGCCGGACGACCAGAAGAAAAATAGTAAGTTTCCAACAGCAAACAAAGGAACTAAGTACCTTAAGTAGTTTTTAAATCCCTCAATAGATCTCTGTATGAATAAAATATGCTTGATTATAAATTTAAACGGAGGCGTGGTAACGAGGCCCGGGCCCTACCAACGCCGTTCCGGTTTGATCCATTTAATTGGCTAGTCGGTTGGATATGCCGTGGCCATGTGTGCGTGCGTGGTCACCCGCAAGACTGGGGTCACTCATCGCCGTCACGGATCGACGCGCCGTGATACGCCCGCCGCCGGAAAATCCTTGAGTGACATTGATGTGCTCCGAAAATCTACTAAATTGATTTTCCGCAATTAATTGAATTGGCAACCGTATAGAACACACATTCGCATCATCATTATATTGTGTGAAAATCTAAGCTCTCATCCTACCTACAGGGCCACATGTGTACAGTTACGAAACCGTTGCATTATTATAATCGGTGCTCTATATAAACATTCTTAAATGCTAACAACGCGCGAAGACTGATTTCGTGTCCTCGTTTTCCGGCGCAGGGGCTGAGATAATTGTTACCAAAAGAGTGCGAAGCTGAGGTGTCAAGTGGCGAGAGCAGGCCGGCCGCATCCATTGTCTCGCGGTAGTGGCGCAACGCGGCGACACGCGCATTTGCGTCCATTGATGCGCGCGCGCACTGCTCTCCGTGCGCCATCGACAATTAGGGAAATCACCCGCTGCAACATCAATGCGACCTCAATGCTTAATCGCGAGATGAAAATGATGATTTGCAGATAGTCCGTCATTTCAATTACATAAATGAGTTTAACTGAAAAAATCACTAGATGATTGTTTCCGGTGGCTACAGTTGGCTTATTCTGATTCGATTGTTATGATAAGAGCCCCGTATTTGCATTGCAAGGACGTTCATTATGAAACATAAACATTATTTTAGCAGACAAGTACGCTCGTTTTACGACTTGTAGACATACCTACTTGTAAAAAAACTCAACCATGCCAATCCGCGTCGTGCCGCCCAGTGGGCGCCGGCCTTATAACAGAAAACAAGTACCTAGCTAAGATAAGCCTAAGATTTCAGTTGGCCGAAGACCGAAGTTTCTACAAACTTCGACCAACTGAAATCTTAAGGCTTGTTGTACAGACGTACAGTTAAACGAATTTTAAAAGATCGGAAAGCGTTATGTTGAAATTATATAACAAAATGGTTGCCTGGTTTGGTTTATATTCCCAATAGTTTGTTGTCAAACTTTAAATTATTACATGATATTATGTAATAGAATGTAACAATGTCAACCGACTTCGTTGCTGACCGTAGGCAGAAAACACTTTCTCGTGGTAGTTAAGTGAGTTTTGTGCCTACGGTCAGCAGCAAAGTCGATTGACATGAGGATCAGCTTGTGGAACGTCCACCCGCCAGTCTGACGCCTAATCCGCCATCCAACGCCATGACCGAAATCACGGAAATGATCGTCTCTCGAAGTCTCAACACTTAGCTATACATTTCCAATATTCTCATTGTACGAAAAGCCTACACAGACAAGTCAGCTAAAACTGGAAATATAGAGCATGATAATGTCGTCGTGCGCATAGTACCGAAGTGGCAGACAGGGCTTACCTGTAGATGATAGTATTAGTTGGGCTTACCTTCACACTTTAGGGACCCACCAGATCGGGTGGACAACCAAAAAGGTATAAAATAAACCGCGTGGTAACAGTATGACATTGACATCTCCTTTATGTCGTAGCATTAAAGATGATTTTCGTAGTACGTAGGTATGTACTGTTCGTAGATTCTTGCGGCAGACAGTACAATGGTACTTGCCCGTGGTCCCCCAGTCTAGTTCCCCATGGAGTACCACGAGCAAAAATATTTGCTCACGGTACCCCAAGGGGAACTAGACTGGGGACCACGAGCAAGTACCTACGGCAGTACAAGTTCCAATAAATTAAATTGGAATCATCACCTCGCGTATTGCTGTTGTTTCAGGATACGTGTCAAGTCGTGATCCAGTCGTCTTCTCGGCTACCTACCCGTTCCTGTACTTCGTGATGGACGCCAACATTCACGTCGCGCTCATGGCCGGCAAGATGGTTGACCCGCTCAATTCTAGGATATTATAGTTATGCTCAAAATCTATAGCAGTTTTATTTCTGAACCTAGCAAACCATTTAGATTTCAGGTGAAATGTGCAGCGCAGCAGGAAGATGTTAGTAACTTTGGTACTGCCGAGGCTTACTACGGTACCACACACGGGAAAACCGTGTCATGCTCTGCCGCAGAGCCATCATTTTAGAAACCGATCAATTATATCTTAAAATGATGTACGTCAAACGTACATAATGTACGTATACACTTTATCGCTGTACGTGCAGTAGGTAATGATAAAATAGACATTGATTGTAGCTCTGCTGGAGAGCATACTCCCTAGCAGAGCCACACAGAACATGTACTCAGGAAAGATAAACGCCACTGTTTTTTTAAGAAAACTGTTGTACGAATAGTGTATATTATGTACGTGTTGGAAAATATCATTATTAGACGGTGGTTTTCTCTATTTTAACTTTACTACATTTTTCATAGAAAGCGCCTGGTTATTTCGTGTCAGCAAAATGTTTTGTAACATTTGTGATTAGGCAAAATATTATGAACGAGGAAAATTAGTTAAATAAGGTATTAAATTAGTTATTTATTACGTAATACTACAATAATAGCTAGTTTTACTAACAAAATGTTAATAAAAATAAGGCTCAATAGCATTTTTTCTGTTGTGATTTTTCATTCAACCTCGTTGTGCACCGATTCCCAGGATTTGCCATGAAAGAGAATGACCGTGTCGTCAGAATTGTACTGGAAAAGTATGCACAGAATATTTAATTTCTGTTTTTTTTTTTAATTAGATTTGACTATGCGACTTTCCAACGGAATCGCTGCTCTGCGACAAAAATATTTGAATTAGCAGCTGTAGTTGAATTGATTCCAAATTCTGGAGGTGTTGTTCATTATAAAACTAACTGTCTACGGCGTAATACTGAATGGGAGTGCTACGACGATAGGCCCGTAAGGCTGTTCCAATTAAGTACGACATTGTAGTTAATTCCCTTCTGCTGCTATATAAACGCTGGAGAGCGTAGTTTGGAATTTTTTTCATCACAAACATAGATTATGCGTTTCGTCATTTATGTTAAACAATAACTTATTTCATTGAATGATGATATGGTTAGAAAGGGGGTGATTACCGAGATGACGACTAATAGAGAAGTATGGAAGAAAAAGACATGTTGCGCCGCCGACCCCAAATAAATTGGGATAAGGGCAGGAGAATGATGAATAACTATATTTCATTCTGACGACACGGTCATTCTCTTTCATGGCAAATCCTGGGAATCGGTGCACAACGAAGCTGAATGAAAAATCACAACAGAAAAAAAACTATTGTAATATTTTGTAAGTAAAACTAGCTATTAATGAAGTATTACGTAATAAATAACTATTTTAATTTATATATTAATGTTTGAAGTGCGGGTACCATATTACACAATTTCTACAAGTTTCCAGGGTAACGTTTTAAACGTTACTCCAGCAAAATGTGTTTTTCTCAAATAACTTCACAAGATGCTATTAGTAAACAAATTGCCCCTCATGATGCATTAATTATTTGTTATGGTCTCACCTCTCACAACGCACATTTTGCCAGGGTAACACACTCCATGCTCCGAGCCGCCATAAAGTTTGAATCAGGTATTTATATGAGGACAAGCAGACACCCCATTGGCAACCATGTTAGGGTTGTGTTATGAATCTCAAAGGCTATTTTTATCCAAATGCACATTGACAACTAGTGTTCCTATCGATAGTCCACTATCGCTAAACTATCGATAGTTGACGTCATATCAATAGTATCGATACTATCGATAGTATGATACAGGGCAATAGTATTGATTTACAAAAATAGTATCGATACTATCGAAGACCAGCATATGGTTAGGAGCAATACTATCGATAGCTCACTCTATCGATAGTTTTATAAACAGCGATAGTATTGCCTTCCAATATTCAATTCATTTATTAGGTAAAATCATATGGATATTAATTTAAAATATGTTTAACCTACCCCATCATTACAATCAGCTACCAGTTTTGCTAGTAACGGTGACACAACTTATGGCATAGTAAGCGAGTAAGTAGCGATAGCACTAGGAAGTGGTGAAGGGCGGGCGTTTTTGGGGGTCTGTCTTTTGTAATTTTGACGTTCGAAAAGTGCTGACTCTCAGCCTAATTTGAATAAATGACTTTTGATTTGATTTGATTGATTAGAATAGCTTAACACTACTAGCTATAATTGGGAAACGATACTATCGGCGGTTATTAAACTATCGATAGTTTTACAAACTATCAATAGTATTGATAGTTTTAATTATTTAATACAACGATAGTATCGATAGTATTACTTTAAAAAAATCGATACTATCGATAGTATTGTAATGTAATAGTATCGACTCTATCGATACTATTGCTTCCAATCAATAGTATTAGTTAATTTGCGATATCGATAGTATCGATACTATCGATAGCACTATCGATATTGTTACTAGTTTTCGAGGTCACCTATCGATATTGAAACTAGATAGTTGGGCAACTCTGTTGACAACCATGTTAGGGTTGCATTATGAATCTCTAAGGCTATGTTTGTTGCTTGTATGTATAGGTAGGTACCTATGCTATGTTTGCATGTAAGCAAACAAAGAATGCTGTCAATCACTTTTTTGTATAAATGATGGGGGGGCTGGCTCTAGGCAACTATGAAATAAAAGAGAAAAATATTTTTTTACATTTATTTCTACATCACACTTCTCACTTCGCCCTCTTGGATTTGATCTTTCTTAAGTAAAACTCAAGCTCCTTGCCTTCCAGGATGTAGCCGTCAGCACGGCCGCACTGACCAGGCCGACTGGCCACACACGCTGCAAATAATACAGAAATCTTAATAAGCATGCTTTAGTTAAAAACAAGAGGTTTATTTATTGAATGGGATTCTCAGAGTAACTATGACAGAATAGATCATTATAACCGCTAGACTGTTCCCAAAACGGTACCAGTCCATGATGCAGTCTCAAAACTTCTCGATCACATCATTGAGGAAGGGAAATTAGTTATGTACCAATTTAAAGTTTTCAACAAATTTAAAAACAAATCTACCACCATACACATTTTTCTATGGTATTAGGATCCATTTAACTTGAATTTCTAATGGCAGCCTGGAGAAAAGACCATATGTTTACTAAATTAATATTTTAATGAATCTTACCTAACAAACGTCCAGTGTGGAACTGCTCCTCCAAACCACCCTCGACCTTTGAGAGGCGTTGCCTCGCCAGGTACTTCTTGGCGGTTTTCTGGCTGCGTTTCTTGTTAATGATGGCATCTTCTGCCTCGGTCTGTCAATACAATAACATGATTAGTTTCGAATATGGCAAAATCATTTCTAGTTATTCATAACAATGACGGTGCACCTCAGTTTTTGCAACAATCACTGTTCACTCATCTGACACGCAAACTATCATCATTTGGCTGTGCAAAAAGATACTATTTCAGTGTAACTACCCAAACAGGCACGGAACAAGAACTGAAGAGTGTAAAATTGACTATCAGTAATATTGTAATTTCTGTAATGTTGTGCATGAATCTTAAATAAATAAAATAATAATTTTTTTTTGTCAGTTAATAATCAGTGATGTCTAAATGGTAAGGAAACACGGTGACAGTGGAAACTAATGAGACCTTTTTAAAGGTCGTAAATATTTTACACAGTTGAAGTTACAGAGCAACACTAGTGTCATAACAAAATACATTTTTTTATGTTGGTGTCCAAAAATGTCAGAAGACCACAGCACTACTGTTTCACTATCGTTGATTGACAATTCCTACATTACAGACATTCATTTCTATTTACATTGACAATAACCAGCCAGGGATTTGAAAAACGGGTCTATCTATTAAGTGTTTTTACATGAAATGGTGGTCTTATCCACTGCTCAACATAAAATGTGAATTATAAAAAGCTGGAGAACCATGCAAACTAAATATTTAGGATGAACCCTTGATTAAAATAATAGCATCCATTAAAGAACTCTATAGAGAACTTTATGTGGTTGACCTGTCTTAACCAATATACCAGCTTAGAATAGAAGTAGAGAATTATTGTTGTGCTCACCAGTTTGGCACCCTTCTTCCTTCCAAGTGGCAGCAGGTAGTGGGACTCATACCACTGCCTGAAAGGTGTAGCATCCACCACAACAATGGCGTTCTTCACCAATGTCTTGGTACGCACCAACTCATTGTTGGAAGCGTTGTAGACCACATCAATGATACGGGACTTGCGGGTGGAGCCTGCAAATAACATTGTAACACATTAGGTCAAGATAATTACTTATCGTTATTTGTTAATTATCTATTAGAACTGAGATAGTGGACTACAAGATCCTATAATATCTTACTTTCACTACTACCACATGATAGAATATACTTACATTCTGATCCCCATGAGAAATTTCCAGTGTCCAAACGCAGTGCACGATATTTCGTGTTGCCACCGCGAGAGCGCACCGAGTGAATGCGCTGAGGGCCAAGCTGCAAAACAATCAAATTGAATTATTAGTACATAACCTCAAACTCGAAAGGAAACACACATTTGCTACCTTGATAGAGTTTAGGAACTATGATAGTGAACTAAAATCCAACACATGGTTGAAATAAATAACAAAACTTGTCAAAATAGGTTATGTTTCAAGTTGCTCACCTTTGTGTTGGCAGCCGGGCGACCCAACTCATACTTCCTCTTCTTACGGATGGGGGCACGCTTGCCGCCCGTAGCTCTCCGTTTATGCCAATGATCACGACTGATACCTGTACCACACAAACATTATCATTTCCAACATACCAACACTTCACCGACAACCCATTTTAATCACAATCTTGAGATTTCACAGTATATAACACAAAATACAAACAAAACTTTGGTCACTGAGTAATTCACAATAGCTTTAGCGATACGATTAATATGAAAAGGGAGCCATGGTGTTGATATTTTCAGATATATTTTATTATCACTAGGACTAAAGTTACTCACCCATCTTGGCTGGGTCGGAAAAGAAAAGATTTGTTTGACAGACGGAACTTCTATACCTCTACTACTCTGTAGTTTATGGTTGGGAGTCTATACGCGATCGCAAGAATCGCTTTCAAACAGGCTTTTTAGTACACTCCGATATTATATTACAAAGACGAAAGAGATTAATATTATGTTTTCTTCGAAAGTTCTTATAGTAAATTGTTACGAAGAAATAATCTTTCGAAGACATTAAATTATTCTTTTCAAGTCGGAATATAAAGGACCGCGTCCACAAGGCCCCCCTTTGAAATAATTATATACTTCACTTAAAGCAAAATTTCAGCTTAGATATTATAGCAAAACATTATAATACTAGTATCTAGAATTTAACTTATATTATTCCACAAAATACAACAGACACAGTTCGCAGACGTTCCGTCACGACAAAAAACAAATGCAATTCATAAGAATTCTAATGTCAGCAATTTGAACTAAGAACTAAGAGTGGGTACTTTGATACTTTGATCTGTTTTTCAGTTAGTAATACTTTTTGCAGAAAAATAATTGTGCTCTCCAATTTAAAAGACAAAAATATCAAGCAAGTTTCCAGGAAAATGACAACATCCTGACGAACGCGCCTCTTAGTTTTTTTTCCAAAGTGTTCGATTTACACAATTATTTTCGATACATCGTCTTTTAGTGCTAAAAGGCAAGCCGAAAAAACTCAACTCAAACTCAAAGCATTTATTTTAAATAAACCATTTACATACACTTTTAAATTGTCAAGGGGTCTGTTGTTCAGAAAGATGAAGCTACTAGCCCATTCCAAAGCAGATCAGGAAGTCACTGCGGTTGCGATTGCGTGAAACTTAAGATACTTAAATCAAATCGAAGTATTCGCTTCTGAGCCATGTTTACAATGTTTAAAAAAAAATACCTGAACAAACTTCCGTAATGGAACATCCCTGAATTATGAGATTAAAAATCTGCTGCTTCAGTCCATTTTGATCATATTTTGATTCATACCATGATTCCATCGTGTGTTCCAATATAGCTTTACAAGGATCTTATAGCACGTGGTTAAAATGGGAACTAACGCCGCCATCTTGTGTTTTCAACATATTCAACCAATGATATTTACTAGATATATAAATTTACTATAATATCATTGCATTCAACAAAACAATTTCACAAATATTTTCACTAACAGCTTCTTTTTTTAAATTTCAAGGTTGGTGACATTGCGTAAGTTTCACATAATTAATTAAACATGAGTACTTTCATCTAAAAAAGTTTGTGTAATGCGTTCTATTGAAGAGTATCACGAAGTCTATTTCGTATAGAATCGAAAACACCAGAATAAAAACTGTAGCGCAGTAAATTGAAATATTCGTCTGCACGACAGCTCAATTTAAGCAAAGTATATTGTTTTCGTACAATCAGAAGTCAGCTTATACTGGTGAGCTTGATGTGTAGCCGTGTGTACGAAAACTAATGTTATTGTGTTACGATGTCCTGTTCATAACTTTACTTGGACTTTTTAGTTGCAGTTGGGTTTTTGTATATTACTAATTTTTAGTTCTATGGCCGGATGGCCGGTATTATGGGATAAAGTTTGGTTCACCGGCTCACCTCTAGTCAGAACTTTGTAAAAAAAATCACATCACTATCGAACGTCATCTACCGTATTGAATGGCATCGCCGGTCGTTTGTCTACGGTTTAGACGTTAACGTCATTCATTCATTCCTTCAATGAAAGCAAAGCATTTTGCCGGATTTGATCTGAATTTTCTCTTTGCTTGATTGCTTTTTGTGCAACTGTACAGTTGGCGTGGTAATAATTTGAATTAATGAAAGTGGTTCCCTACAAGATTTATCTCCAATAATGTCTTCAGATTTTTATATTCGGTATTATGTTGGTCATAAGGGAAAATTTGGCCATGAATTTTTAGAATTCGAATTCCGCCCTGATGGCAAACTCCGGTATGCAAATAATTCTAACTACAAAAATGATACAATGATTCGTAAAGAAGCATACGTACATCCTTGTGTAATGGAAGAGCTGAAAAGAATCATTGTTGACTCTGAAATAATGCACGAAGACGACCGTTTGTGGCCACAACCAGACAGAGTGGGAAGACAGGTACCTTTTACAACAATAAATAAGTAACTAAAATAATAGTAAAACAAACCTGTACTGCTAAGTGCTTGAAAAAAAAAAATAATATCGAAAGATTAAACAGGTAAACATGAAACATGAACAAAAACAAGCCATAAACATTTTAGAAAATTAGGTTATAATGTTTGTTCAGTTTTATCAGTCTAGTCTGTGAAAGCTTTATTTTGTTGAAGCAATTAATAGGATAACTTATTAATGTGTAAGTGTTTGTCAAACATTTACAAGCATTAACTCAAAAATTTAATTATCCCAAAACAGTATCCCAAGCTAAGCAACCTAATGCTTGTGTTATGGTAACAAGATGGCTGATAAACTACTTATATACATTTTTTTTTTTGTAAATACATACATATTATAGATAGAAAAACACCCAGACTCGGAACAAATACATGTAGGTAATACAAATATTTGTTCCATGCGGGAATCAAACTCGCGACACGCAGCGCAGCAGTCAATCGCTTAACCACTGCGCCAACCGTGCCGTCATAAGTATAATCTAGGTATGTTCATAGAAGAGAAATATTGATCATGTGTTTGTTTTATCCTACAGGAATTGGAGATAGTTATAGGTGAGGAACATATTTCCTTCACAACATCTAAAACTGGATCACTAGTGGACGTGAATCAGTCTCGTGATCCTGAAGGACTCCGTGGTTTCTACTACTTGGTACAAGATCTCAAATGCCTGGTATTCTCCCTCATTGGTCTCCACTTTAAGATCAAACCAATATAAGCAGTATGTCTAATGTATTTTAAGTGAAATAAAAACTTACTATATTTATGCCTTTTATTTTACACACTGGAAAAATGATAAAACACTAGCAACTGCCCGCAACTCCACCCGTGTGGATGTCCGAAATTATCCCATGAGAAGTTGCTACACGGACACAAAGTAGCCTATGTCGCTTATTGAACCCTCGGGGAGGGTTCTTGGCATTAGGTTTGAAAATGTGTTATAAATGCGTCTTTTTTGCAACGAAGTTCCTTATCGCGCGTTGCGAAAGGGGGCTAGATGGAAAAAATTAAGACCAAAAGTTGGAACAACACTTTTTGCTATAGTTGTAAGCCGTGCGGCGTGTGCGTGTTTCTCTGTCTCTCTCTCTCTCTCTCTTATAAAAAGCAAGCCAGTTATACTTCGTTCCATCCGGGTGTCCCTTGACACCTCTCAAGTTTTTCTATGGTTCTATGGATTTCATTGAATCATTTTTGAAAAGCCCTGGCCCAAACCAATATAAAAGCTTAAAATATAAACTTATTTTTTTACTAGGTAGCTGTTTTATTATTATTATTTCCTATGGCGCCAATCATCAAAAATCTCTCAAAATATACCTGCGTGCGTCAATGCAAAAAAAAATCAGCTCGTTAAACGAGTGATTTTGACGACACGGTTGGCGCAGTGGCGGAGCGATCTACTGCTGCGCTGCGTGTACTGCCGTGGGTTCGTTTCCTGCACGGAACAAATATTTGTATTGCCTACAGGTAGTTGTTCTGAGTCTGGCGGTTTGTGTATGTGCTTAAATGTTGGTAAACGCACCCACGATACAGGAGTTATTCCGTGTGGGGCAAAGTTTAAAAAAAAGAAAAATTACGGTACCTACCTAACCAGTGAAATTAATATTTTCTTACGTTTTTTGCAATTTGCAGGTCAGTGTCAGGTTTTATGTTTATCAAAATATGATAAACGACGTTAACAAATATGTATTTACAGAATTATAATTTAGTAGAATCATCAATACTTACAACTTTATCAAACATCAAAACAAGTCGCGCCAGTGTGCAGGAGCCTTTAATGTGATTTAACTCCAAAAGTACTAATGTCGAAAAGTTTCAAAATGGAAATAGAAGCCGCAGTGCTGCAGTACTTTGCGGTCCTTTCCTTACTAGACCCGTGCGACGCCAACGTCGCCAACGCGGTTTGATGCGATAATCAACTTGCTAAAACCCTTTCATATATCTTACCTGACCAAAAAATCGTTTAAGGTCTAGCATCATTAACACTGCAATACAATAAATCCATACTAATTAATAGGTATTACCTACAAATACGGAAGTCTGTCTGTTACCTTTCACGGCTGAACGCATTCCGATGTTTAGCGCACAGAGGTTAGGAACTTGAGACAAAGTATACTTTTCATCCTGGTAGTATGTGCGTTCCCATTGGATAATTCAATGGCTAGTCTCAAAAAATAAGACGCCGAATATAATTATTATCTCCTAATTCACGCGTAATGACGCAGGTGTGGGAAAAGCATTAAACGAACGAAGATCATGAAGTGTATGTGTAAATAATAACGAAAACAATCTACAGTACCTATTGTTCTATCTGTAAAGGAGCCTCTTGGCCTATTGCATTAGGTTTACTAGACTATAGAGAGAGAGATATTTTGAATGGTTTCATAAAAATACAGTTTTTTGTCGTATTCATGTCACCCCGGTCCGACATCAGAATGAGTTCATCAGAGAGCCACCACGGTTAGGTAAAGGAATGTATCTGTTTAGTAAAATAAAATTTTATTTTATTTATTTTTTTAAGGACATTATCAGTAAAATTATCCATATTTTGTCAAATAATAGGATGAAAATAATGTCATCATTTCACACCTAGCTAAGCCGTAATCACTAGTGGCTAACTATGGATACGTTTAGCTAAGCCACAACTTCTAGTGACTACGACCGTCGACCGGCGGCGGTATTTAACCATTAGTTGCGGCCATTGGCTGCATCCAGTGGTTTGGTGCGTAAAGTCCACTGATAGTCGTCGTCGCCGGTGGAACCTGCCCTACTCTGGGCCACCAGCACCCTAGTGTAACTGCTGTATATCACATTATGTAGTAATTTCTCACATTTGTTATATTTCATGAAAATCAAATTCTTTTTTTGATACCATTCAAATATCCAAAATCCCAGATAATCACAAAGAAAAAAAAAATTACACTGGCAATACACTAAAACGGCAAAAAATAACAACTGAAAGTTGAAATGTTTACTTTCTGTGGATTATTTTGACAACTAGATTGCGTTTCTTTTTACATAACAATTTGCATAACAAACACAAATCAGGAAAAATATTTATAAAAATCAAAAAGCAAGAATACAGTATTATTAGGAATATTATTTTTTAGTTTTTCAGATAATGCATACATGGCTATTGTGGTTTTATATGCTTTCTTTGTTACATATGCTTCTGTAGTTGGTCCAAAAAATAAATATTCTTGATTATTTTGAATGCTTAGTGATTTTCTTTAAAACACGTGACTGGTTGTTAAAATCCTATGTAAATTGATCTAATATTTATTTTTTAATTTAATTAAATACATGTAGAGGAACGTGTCGGGCATTATGTATTTATGTTTATAGTATAGTTTTGCGCGTTGCGCGCGCATCGCATCTGCCCGACCGACCGATTATGGCGGACAGGCAGTGAAGAATGTTTGTCGTCTTTTCTAAATCAGAAAGTATCGACAGCAGCCAATGGCATAAACCGGGTTTTTTGTAAAAATTGTACATTGTAAATAGTTCTGTGTACATATAGTAATTATATTTGTGCTCGTTTGGTTTAGAAATTCTGTGAATAGTGTATTATTTTGAGTGTTTATTCAGTTCAGTTTTCGACGCCGACTAATAGCTATATCCTACCGTTAGTACATTAGTAAAACCCATATAACTTCTCAATTCGTCAATCTAGTAATTTTGTATCCTAGAAATCATTGATTTCACTTCTTGTCTTTGTTTCGATCCGTCAAGGAGACCGTTGCAGTAGGTGCAATATTTTGGTTTCCCTTAGCGGCTGTCATCGTGCTTTGATAAAACTACTGTCATTACAAAGACAAAAAGACAGATTTAGTCGCCAAATGTATTCAATATCGAGATCTGGTTGCTGTATGTAGTATATTTGATCATGTAAATCGGTTTAATTACACATCTGGCTGTATTATTATTGGAAGTAGCGCTATAATATCCAGAGTAGATCGCGAGACATTTTGTGTTTACGGTTACGAAGGATCGAAGTGTTGTGAAACTGAATGCTCGAACCCCACGGTAGCCCAATGAAGTGGCCGGTAACGGGAGCGGAAGAAGAGCCGGGTGAAGCTGCTTTACAGAGCACGCGCGCTTCCCAGGCTCGGAGCCAGGACGATGCTACTGTGCATTACGTGTTCCAGCGAGAACCACAGGAGGGCGAGCTACCCTCGCTAGCGCCCAAACAACGTTGGGCCGTTGGAGACGATACTATTGTTGAGGTTCGTTGACATCTCGATTATTATTCTGATGTAGTCTGAGACATTATAACCTAAAATTGCCAATTATGTGTAAATGTTTTTCAGTCTCAGAACTTGTTGATTTACCAATGTTTTCATGTTAATGTAATTGAAATGTATTCTTATTCAATGTTTATTTACTATCATTTCAGAACCAAGATAAATGGAAGAATACCAATCCTATGACCATGAACAATATGCACCAGCAAGCGCAAGTGCAACTTAAAAATTCACAAGCGAATCAACAGCAGTATATTAATCAAGCTATAGCTTCATCAGTTGGAACATTAGCTATGAATCCCTCAGTAATTGGGAGTCACCCAGCTCATTTGACCACCAACATGGTACATACCCAGTTGGCTCCATTGCAAAACCCAACACTTGGAAATAATTTGATTCAGAATAGTGCAGTGATGCTGCCACAGTTGCAAGGCATGCAAAATGCTCCACAGTTGGGCCAACAAGGATTGTATGACATTCACCAGCATCATGGCAATATGCAAGCTATGAACGGTATTGGAAAGAACACTGAACACCTCATGTATTTGAGCCAAGCTGGTATGCTGGCTCCTGGCACCAATCAGTATCTTCAACAAGGGCAAAACCAACTTGGTCTGACACCAGTTGCTACCATCAGGAACCAGGTAAGAAGTGCATTGTTATTGTTTACTTGTCAGTCAGCATGTGTTTTTGCATGAAGGTATGTGCAGTATACTTATCTATAATTCATTGTAAGAATTTGCATGAGTAGTGTATTGCCTACCTTTCATATATTTTTGATATGGCAGAAAGTTATTAGTGAGGTATGATCTAAAAGAAAAATAGTCATCTTGTTACATTCAACTGACTCTTGTAGACTGGCGTCTGTAGGGTCTGTAGTACTTAGTAGTTAAATAATATAATAACAGTGAATGATTCCTCATGTAAAGTGTTTAATGTAATGCAATTACTTGAATGATTAGAATGACATAATATTATATGCAAAGTATGGCTGGTGGATGCATATTTTGTTAATTTGATTGATTTTTTTCACAAATGTACAGACAAAGTGCTTGTTTATGATTGACAACAAGCTAAGTTTACTGAGTTGTTTTCATGACGGCTACTGAATTTATAAAATTGCCTTGGGCATAGTTAAAATGTAAATTATCTAGACAACATTGCAGCACACATACAGACCTGATTGACATTAATTTGGTAAATATTTTTTTATTATTCTCCTGTTCATGTCCTGGTCTATGAATTTTGCATTTTAAAGATTTAGTCATGTAGGTAGGTACATAATGCTATTTCACAAAATATTAAATTATTGCGAGTAGTGCTAGGCTGAATTCTTCTTAAGTCCAACTTCAGCCTGCTAGTAGACTAGACACGAAGTACCTATTCATCCTAGGCTAGGCCATATTATATTGCCACACCTTTCCTGTTATGAAAATGCATGATTCTGAGAATTTTCAAAATCATTGTGTCATGTATTGCAGTAGCACAGTAATATCAGTAGCATTTTGGTTGTTATAGCCTAGAATGTGATCTGTGTCCCCACTTCACAAGTTGAGGTCAATGGTCTTTACAGTGGCCTTGATTCTCTTGAGCCATCAAATTAAGAATAAAACTTCCAAACAAAGATTGAGACATCATTCTAGCTAGAACATTGCCCAAAAACACAGTGAAACCTCTTATGGTCAGCAGAATCTGAACCAATGCCTGTATAATTGAAATACAAGTCACGGCTTAGTTTAGGCACCAGTCTCCCACAATGAACATTGTCCTTCACCAGAATAATTATTTTCTCCTCTTTTAAGTTTTAGTTAATAAGTGTTTTTTGTGGAAGAAAATAAACATTTTTATTATTATTTTATTAAATATCAAGGAAGAATGCTGTATTGCTATAGTTGTATTTTGGGGTTTTTCATGAATCACCAGATTTATTGTCCTGAATCTCCATAGCAACTTCACAGGATTTAAAAAGAATAACATTTGTTTTCCATTCTATATCCAGTCTATTAGAAAATAACCTGTAATCCTGTAAGGGGCTATCCATAAATTACGTCACACGAATTTCATGATTTTTTGACCCCCCCCCCCCCCCCCGTCCTTGTCACAGCTGGTCACATTTGTGAGACTCCCCCTCTCTAGTGTGAAGTCACATATTTTGCAATTTTACATCTAGAAATTATTGAATTAAAACATCAGTTCCGAAATTAGTTTTATTTCCATTTAAATGATTTTTTATCCAAAGCTAGCTGAAGTAACAGTGGAGTTAGTACCTTCGCAGTCATCTTTTTCTATGGTTAAATACCCGCGCTAAAGGGCGCTTAGGTGGTAGGCGCGTAACACTAGTAAAGCGAGTGGCCTACAAAACAATTTGATCCCTATCTTTATATGCATAGAGTTGCAAATGTTTTTGACTTTTTCGTTAATAGTTCAAAGTTACAAAATTTAGGACCCCTCCCACCCCCTTGTCACACAATGTCACACTTCGTCGACCCCCTCCCTCCCTCTTAACGTATGACGTGATTTGTGGATGGATGAAATAAAATTAAAAAACTCATTTTATACAACACAGTATGGTGTTGTAAGAAATAGATCCATTTTATAATCAATGAATAGGCTGTGTTAATTTTAATGTAGATAATGTAGGTTTAGGATCAAAATTCCAGTTATAAAATATTTTTTTAATATTACTAGCAATGTGAGTTTTCCATCAGTATTTCAGTTAACCCCTCCATCTAAGTTGTCATTATTCATCTTCATTTATGTGATTACATACATAATAATAATATCCTCAGTTCCCATGTAAACAAAACAGGAAACACAACAAATAAACAAACTACTTAGGCCTTATGTTACAGTTGCGACAATATCTCTCCAACAGAATTAGTAGGTGACCCTGCAGATCACTTTCCTTGGAATATGACAGCAGTTGCTGATTATAAAGGGAAGAAATAAATAAGATTTCTGCTTTCCTACTCTATTGTGTCATGACGTGCCGTGCTTCGGTCACGGATCACACTGCGCTGTACATGAGCCGTAAGGCTTATTACATTATCGATACAAACCCCATTTATATATTTCGCAAGGTCAAGTTCGTCAGCCGAGCCTAGAACTCTGAGAACAGCGTTGCTTCCGATGCCTCCTAAAAAGTCTTTGTTCGTGTCCTTGACACTGCGTTTAAGAGCGGTGGTGGTCCAGTGGTAATGGCCCCGACTTAAGATTTGTAGGTCGAGGGTTCGAAGTTCGAACCCAGGCAGGCTTTATGTAAATAATTTCAGCACCACTGCTCTCAAAACTGTGAAGGAAAACATCCTGAAGAAACCGGCACATTACCAACCGCACTGGGCCCACGTGGTAGATTATAGCCCATTCCCCCTCGAAGACAGGCGGCGAAATATCATAAATAACTTAAACTAAACACGCGGTTAGTGAAGACGCGGTGTGTGTGTTCCCACTGCTGTGTCCCAGCAGTGGGAACATTATTGGCTGACTATGCTACATTGCATTTACTTTGTTAAACTTCAATAACCGCGTGATGTAAAACGCTGACTGTCGATTTCGCCCCAGGAGAACGCTCACGCTATAAACCTGCGCGTGCGCTTCTGGTTCATCTTAAGCAACAACTTCGTTTGTGTGGGCAAGTGATAGCTTGGCTTTTATTGTTTTGTCTATTATTCCGTAAATAATTAAAATTTTAATTATATTAGATGTCAAACTTACATCTAGTAGTATTACAGTACTAACACCATTACTCGTCTGGGGAAGCATTCCCACCATACCTATTACTGCCGCCAAGCGGCGTTTCTGTGCTCTGGTCTGAAGGGTATGGTGCTTGGGAATGCAAATCCGTTCTGTTTTAAAATCCGGATTTTTAAGAACGGATTTTTGGTCCAATCCTGATCCGGATTTTACTGATTTTTCGTGAAAATAAAGAAATCTACCAATATTAGTTTTTTAATATCATGTTTCTTATATTTGTGTGAAGCACATGAAATTTCGATTCGACCTGTTGGAAACCACAGGCACTATCGGCGAGAAAGCTGACGAGGTGGTCAAAGCACTACGTGACGTGTCCCGTTGACTTTTCCCGTCGCAGCGAAAAAGTAAGGTGCCCAAATTTTCCTCGGAGGCTCTCGGAGAGCCCTCTTGTCAGACCAAGACGGCTGTCTTCGTCAGATAAGAGAGTCGCCCAGCAATTAGGGAGGTAGCTCTTCCCAATTGCTGGGCGAACACTGACAAAACTAAGAACTGCGGATGGCAGAATCGTGACTTCGAAGTCCAAGATACTCGGGGAAGTCGAGGATTTTTACAGGCACCTATACTCAACGCGGACGGTTAAACCAGCGGAACATAGTGCAGATGACCATCGAGCCGAACTAACGCGCCACTACACGGAGCACATCCCGGACATCGACCAGTGCGAGATTAGATTAGGCCCTAGAGCAGCTAAAGAACAGCAAGGCACCTGGGGATGACGGAATAACGACAAAGCTTCTTAAAGCGGGTGGGGCTCCAGTCCTGATAGAGCTAGCGAGTCTTTAACTCCGTCATCCAAGAGGGTACTACGCCCGAGGCGTGGAGCAGAGGTGCGGTGTTCTGTTCTTCAAAAAAGATGACAAATCCTTACTGAAGAACTATAGACCCATCTCACATCTGAGCCACGTATACAAGCTGTTCTCGAGGGTCGTCACGAACCGGCTCGCCAGGAGACTTGACGAGTTCCAGCCACCAGAACAAGCCGGTTTTCGAAAAGGCTTCAGCACCGTAGACCACACCCATACTGTTCGGCAAATTTATTGTACATAAGATCGAGGAGTACAATCAGCCACTGTGTATGTTTGTGGACTACGAGAAAGCCTTCGACTACATCGAAATATGGGCAGTTGTGGCCTCTCTGCAACGATGTCGAAATGACTGGCGCTACATCGAAATGTTGAGATGTTTGTATGACGTTGCCACGATGACTGTTCAGATTCAGGACCAGAAAACCATCTCCATCCAACTGCCCAGGGGTGTGAGACAGGAGGATGCAATATCCCCTAAACTGTTTACAAATGCGTTGGAGGACGTCTTCAAGACGCTGGACTGGACTGGACAGGGTATCAACCTGAACGGCGAGTACATTTCACATCTTCGATTTTTCGATGACATCGTCATAATGGCAGATACACTGGAACAGCTAGACCAAATGCTGCACGACCTAAATAGAGCCTCTCGGCGGATTGGTCTTGCACAACCACAATTTGGACAAGACGAAAGTTATTTACAATTCGCACGTCTTGCCGAGTCCAATCCACATCGACGAGTCACTTCTCGAAGTTGTGAAGAACTATGTCTACCTAGGGCAAATAATCCAGCTCGGTAGACACAACTTTGAGAAAGAAGCCGACAGAAGGATTCGGTTGGGTTGGGCAGCATTTGGAAAACTCCGTCAAGTCTTCTCGTCGTGTTTAAAGACTAAGGTCTTCAACCAGTGCGTCCTCCCCGTCATGACATATGGCCCCGAAACGTGGACACTGACGGTCGGGCTGGTCCATAAATTCAAAGTCGCTCAGCGCGCTATGTAGCGAGCTACGTTTGGGAGTCTCTTTGAAGGATAAAATCAGGAATGAAATTATCCGTAAAAGAACCGGAGTTACCGACACAGCTTGCAGACTAAGCCAACTGAAGTGGCATTGGGCTGACCATGTATGTCGACCATGAATCGACCATGTATGTCGATTCATGGTCTGGTATGGTGGATTCATGCATGTATGGTGGATTCATGGTATGACCATGTATGTCTGCTCCACCGGCCATCGGCCGGTGGAGCAGACGAGTCCTGGAGTGGAGACCGCGTATCGGCAAGCGTAGTGTGGAAAGCCCCCCAGCTAGATGGACGGACGACCTTAAGGTGGCTGGGACGGACTGGATGCGGAAGGCGGAGGACAGGTGTTGTGGCGCAGCCCGGGAGAGGGCTATGTATGTCCAGCAGTAGATTGCGATAGGCTGAGCTGATTGATTGACATGAAAATCAAATTATTTTATTTTATTTTTTGTTATATTGATTTATTCAAACTATCATCATTAAATACCATAATTATGGTGTTATCGCTATAATATGTACTTATTCTTATTAAAATAATCAGTCTGTGACTCGCGTGCTGAGTAACACACACTCGCAACACTCTCAAGACGCGACGCGCGAACAGCAAACTCGCTCGTTTAGATTTTTTTTTGTTACAACTTCTTATTATTCAAAAAATCCGGATTTGATTTTCAAATCCGGATTTGGAAGTCTAGTAAATATGTGCGGTTATCCGGATTTTTCGGATTACGGATAGTTCGGATTGCATTACCTATGTATATGGTGCCAATGTAATTATTTGGTATTGCAGATTTCCATTGGCGGCGTTAACCAATAAACGTCAGATAGACCGTCAGCTTATTTGCCAAGCAATAATATTGAAAAAATATTAAAAAAATATAATTATCTCTCGTTTGGCGTCTGCTAAACACAATGATCAATGTTGTTATAGTATGCAATAAGATACTGCTTGCTGCTTACCCCTTTTATATATTAAACAGAAAGAAAGCTTATTTTTTTCGTAAAGCCAGAGCCAAGTCTCTGTTTCGGAACTGGTTCCAGCAATAAGCAGCTTACATTATCGAGACTATTCGTGACAAATTACTTTTTGGAAGGTATTTACCCAAGTCTCGTACTTGTGCCCATCCATCATCATTATTATTATCACAAACGGAATGTCTTTCTCTCTCCTTCCATCCATCAATATTTATATTCATCACTCTTTTATAACATGCCTTTTATCCCTCTTCATCACATGCCCGATAAAAAAAAGACAAAACAAACGATTCCCTTACAATTTTTCTGTAACTCTCGCCAATGCATACGATAGTAAAATATTTACTAAGCTTGCCGCCTACGATATTTTTAAACATATTAATTAAACATAACAAGTGATTTGGAGGAAGCAAAAGAACGTGAGCAGAATTTTTAAGAATGAATGAGAATATAAAAAAAGAGGCAGACCAAAGAAGAGGTGGGATGGATTCTGTGAAAGATGATATGTATGACTAAGAAGGAAGTTAATTCTGAGATGACGGCTAATAGATGTATGAAAGAAAAAGACGTGAAAGCAGTGGTACGAACCCGATTTGCCGAAGAACAGGTGGCCCAGTGGTAACGGCCCCGACTTACCAACTTGTTAGGTCGTGAGATCGAACCCAGACAGGCGCTTTACTTTGTGTAAATAAAGTCATCACCACTGCTCTTGAAACCGGCGGACCAAAAGTTTTGAGACAAGGGACATTAACAACCCGCACTGGGCCCGCGTGGTAGATTACAGCCCACTTCCTCTCGAAGAGAGGAGACCTGTGTCCCGGCAGTGGGAACATTATAGGCTGATTATGAAAAGAAAAAGAAGTGCTAAGAAAATTGTGTGAAAAGAAAATTGGGAAAAAGACAGGAGGATGATGAGGCCTGTATTCGCCCTAGGGGCGAGGCAAAAGTGTATAGTAGATATACCACATATAGTGTGTATAGTACACCACATGTATTTACTATGTAAAAGGTGGCGATGGCGAGCCTATTGCGATAACAGGGCACAAATTCAGACACTGGGCTGCTACTGAGAATTTGTTGAATAAATCCTAGTTCATTTGATTGTACATCGCATGATCAGCAGTGGCGCTTGCAACCACTCTGCCAACGAGGTGGGCTCAAAAAAATAAGGAAGATCGTACATCATAATCTAACTAAACAATAAATTGCAAATATAAACTTTCGACAACCATGTTTGTAAATTCACCAAAGTCAGTTATCAATAAAGTTAACAAACGTTCAGAATTTGGTAGCACAAACCATAGTTACGGTCTTCAAAAAGAAGGAGCTATCGTGGAACAGTAAGTTTTTCACAAGTTCCAGTTGCCGGATTGTCTGTGCAGACAATCCGGCAACTGTATTTATAGGTGAAGTAAGATTGACATTCTGCAGCCATAGCACTACCGTAAAAATATTATTAGGTAGACATAACACATGCTTAGGCCGTGTCGCAATTCTGCTTATAGATGGCCTACGGGCCTATGCTAAACATACCTGATGATATTATGTACTGCAGATATCTCATTCTGCAAGAATTTTTTGTCTAGATAGTGTACACCAACGTCTGGGTCAACACTGAGCGTGTGAAAAGAGGTACAGAGCGCACCCCCATACGTTCCTCAAATGACACATCGTCATCGTATCGTTTTTCGCAATGATCAAGTTATTTGCCAGCAACATTATTGATAGTAGTAACGTGTATACTCTGGAAGCTCGAGTTCGAGAGTCTAAGCTTATCCTGTTATAACCATAAACTTTAACAATAAATTACCCAGTAATCAGTAGAGCTAATGCTACTGTTTCCTAAAAAGCGGTGGCGGTCACATAACGGCCGCAGTGACGGCTGACTTGAAAATAATGACAGCGGTGTTTGAATTTACGGTGTCAAAAACACTTTAAGTAAACACCAACGTACCTACTTTCATGAATAACGTTTCTGTGACGCTATTAGCCAGTAAATTGCAGACGCCCGCCATGTGGCGGCCACCGCTCTTCTAGTAAACCGTAGCTTTAGCGATTATGCCTCCCAACCAATTCTCCGTCATAAGTCACATGGGGTTGGCTCAATATTTTTTCTTTAATTTTCCCCCGTCAATCGTCAGCTCAACATTCCCTCCCTTGTCATGCATATCGACCGTAGTTTCTTTGGTCTTCCTCACTTGCTGACTAAGCGAATCGAACCTCCAATAAGTTACACTCGAGGGGCAGTTCCGCAAAATAATAAAATTAGTTTCAGTTCTGTATGTACCTACCCAAGGTACCACAATTTGTTTAAATTTTTTCATATATTTTCATTAAAAAAATATTCTTCGTAACAGTTCTTTTTTTAACGTAGGTATATTGTGTACAAAAATACCAACAATTATTATTTTAATTTATATTTCGTTGCTACTAAGGTGTTCAAAATCATTACCGATATGAGGAATAATATTTATATTAGCGTTACGCTGAGAGCACTTCCGGCACTCCGGCCATAGACAAAATCATTCCTCAAAAGAACGCGCCTCCAGAAGTTTAGGTTCTATGGTTACCCAGTTTTGGTTTGCACGCCATCTATCAAACGTGAACACTAAACTTTGCTCCGTGCGACGCTCCCTTGTATGGGGAATTTTAACGCAGGCGCTGTGGTCGGCGTACGTCCTTTGTTCGAAACAAGTCAACATTGTATTATTTGAGTTTGGATCTTTCTAGTGTTATTTCGCAGCTTATGAACATTTTAGTGTAAGAAATGTGCTTTATAATTGTTGTGTTTAGTGTATATGTTATATAGAACTAGTGTTTCACGTAAAAAGTGTTATTTTCTCACGATAAGCTTTCGTTGTAGTACATGACTGAGCTTTAGGCGGATTGTACGCATGAAACCCTTGAGCGACTTTTTTTTCGAATCTGATGTTAAGGATATGGGCCCCGACATGGTGAGTTTTATAGTTTTATTTAGTAGAATATACAAGTTGGTTCCAGTTTTAAGTCATGAAGTTTCTGAATTCCTGGTTTTTTCGCGCAACAGGTCCGTTTTTGTTTTGTTTACTTGTCACCGGCGTCCGCCATTTCTGATTCAGAATTTGTTCACCGGTTTAGATACTTTAGTTTTTTTAGGGATGAAGCGTGGGAAGTCGAACTTCTATGAAGTATTGCGTGGATGTTATCTTAATGATATCTATCAGTCATTGATTTTGTTAAAATGTTCGTATAATTTCACAAGATATGTCTGTTATTGTCGCCATTGATGCGACAGCGGTGTGACCAATTAATTACCCATGTACTGGTTCCTAGCTAGTTATTTCTTACGAGATCATTGTTAGGAATTAGATTTTCTTCATGTATGCTCTGTTCACATTGTAAATACCTACTTCCAAGTTTTCAATAACATTAGAAAACATAATATTTTGTGAAACATTGTATTGATAAATAACATAGCATTGAGCCGTTTCCTACTCAACAATGAAAATGTTTGATTTTCAACTACTTAATCAAATTTTCTAGAATAGTTACCTACAATTTATGTATTGATGTGGATTATGATGACCTGACGTATCTTATTGGACTACAAATGTACATATATTTAACAATTTTCTCAATGAAATTGGAAGCCATGTCTGGTTCCTACTTCAACATTGTGTTCCTTTTCAACCAATATTATTATGATGATAAAATCAACAAATTCTAAACTATTTGGCATAGTGCATGAATGAAGCCGCAATAGATAGTTTTGTGGTTAAACTTTAGTCACTAAACAAATTTGCAACTATTCTATAATAGTTGCAATTAAAATGAAGAAAATCTCAACAAATTGGTACCTATTAATATGGAATTAGGAACCTATTTCTTGAGATTTTTTCATTGACACATTACATACAAATTGATGAAAATATTACTGAAAATAATTATGTTGCTCAAGGTTCCAATATATGTGCTGTCAATGTCGTGCATTTGGTTCCGCACTTGCATGTTCATGTTATGTCTGCAAATGTAGTATCTGAATAGTACCTTTTTTTGGAAGTATAATCTTGTTTGTGGTTTAACCTGAATCAACATTAAATTATAGCTTCACAATCACAAAGCTTGTTTACTTCTTATAATGTTAATTCAAGGAAATGCATTTAGTACCTATCCTTCTTGTATGTTTCATTTCTTCACTACATGTTATGATAATAATAAGTGACAACACAAGCATAAATTAATGCTGAAGCCTATCCATACATACCTATGTAACAGTCGGGTTAGGTTACATCTTGATAGCGTCACTGCATCATATTATTATAACTTCCTTCTCTCTGAATTAAACTTTTAACAACACTAATAATAACCATGACAACACAAGTATGTGTGCCATGCTTATAAATGATAAAAAAAGCATGTAAGATGATTGAATTTAATTGAAAAAATAAGTCAATTTATACAAAAAAGTATTTTTTTAAATTGGGTCAGGTGAATATGGAATCCTGGCAACAATGGCTTAAGTAGTAAACATGAAAATATTCTTGACTTCTATGCCTTATGAAAAATAGTATTTCATACAGTAGATCAAAACTTGAACTTAATTATTTTCCATGAAGTTGCAGAGTGCAGCCATGATCCATTTTTTGGGCTTATCACTTGATTTGCATACTAAAAAGATTTCAATAACAAAGATTAGTGATCAAACAGCTGTTCTTGTGCATGGTTGATTAGTTTAATCAATTGGTCTGTATAGCCCTGCTTTGTTGCAATTTCCTCTTTGCACTTAATATTGGTGTCTTTTTCTAGGTTTTTTCAAAGTATTTCCAAGATCACAAAGTATTCAAGTTTACAAATAACTTTTACTTTTACTATTATTGATCGATTTTTTTTTGCATACTTAACAAATAACATTCCTAAGTTTTTTTAACTCCGATAAATAATAGTAAAAACGTCTAACGGGTCTCTGCGAGTTGGTTTCGGCCCCTCGTACGCCTTCCAAAGGTCTGGGACCACAGGGTCCCGAGAATGTCAGACGTAAAAATAATAATAAATTCTATTGACATAAAAAAGTTACATCAAAAATTATATGAATCCCCTGGCCCCTAAACTAGTGTTAACTGTATCATAGGGACCAGCACCCTAATTGCGTAACACACAATCAATCGGAATCAGAATAATTTTGAAGCAAATTGCTAATCCATCATAAGTTCGAAAAAATTGTCTGCTCAACACGTAACGCAATGAATGTTGTTGAACTGTCAAAATGAAACCGATTGCGATTGGTCGTGTGTTACGCAATTAGGGCGCTGGTAACACTATGTTAGATTTGAATGAAACCACATTGCAATAAACACTGAGAAACAAGTTCTAAACAAAACAGTAATAACTACATTTGCTGTAACATTGTCAATCAATATTAGTTTTACATAAACCATGTAAGCAATAAAGCAATCAACAGTTTTGTGATATGCTACAAAAAACATAAAGCCACTATTACACATGTCTCTAACTTGCTCAAAAGTATGTAAGTAGCCATAACATATTCAGATTATTAGCCCTTTTACTTATACGAGGGTGGAGTGATAAGTCTGGTAAAAATTAAACAGAGTCATTTTTATTTAATTATTGTTATTTATTTTTCTAAGTAGTTTCCTTGTAACTGAATGCACTTTATCCAGCGTTTCTCTAGCTTTTCGATCCCTTCCATAAAGTACGACTTAGGTATCCCTTCGAAATAGGCATTGGTTTCGTGCATGATCTCTTCGTTGGAGCCTCTTTCCCTCTTGGAAATCTTTTCCCTTTTGGCCATGGCAATCGCGCAGGTGTGCTCTCGTGCATTGTCACGCGGTCGTTTTTCTCGTAAAATTTTGTCAAATTGGTCCAATAAATTGGCATAATATGCGCCATTAACCGTTTTACCCTTCTCTAGGTAGTCAATATGGATTACCCCACGTGCATCCCAAAAAACTGTAGCCATCACTTTATTGGCCGATAAAACTGCTTTGGCCTTCTTTGGAGCTGGTTCGCCGGTAGCAATCCACTGTTTCGACTGTTGCTTTGTTTCTGGGGTATGGTGGTGGATCCATGTTTCGTGTAGTGTTATAAAACGACGCAAAAAAATCGGTTTTATCCCGTTGAAACGCATGCGTTTTTGATCAACAGTCAGTAAACGCGGCACCCATCGCGCGGATCGCTTCTTTATATCTAAATGTTGGTGTAAGATATTGCGAACACATTCTTCTGAGGTGCCTACTATCTCGAATATCTCCCTCACTGTTACTCTTCGGTCGTTCAACACTTTATCGTGGATTTTAGCGATCATCTCTGGAGTAGTGACCTCAATTGGGCGTCCTGGACGCACAGCATCACTTGTGCTTGTACGACCACACCAAAAATCGTTGAACCACTAACGAATCATTTTAATCGACGGAGCAGTCCCCATAATATTTATCAATTTTTTGTTTCGTGTCCGTTATAGTTCTTTTTTGCGCAAAAAATAATGTTTAATCACGAAACGAAATTCACTTTTCTCCATCTTTGCAAAAACGTGTTCAGTTGTTTTTCTTTAATGGCTGTCAAAAACAAACTAACCGTAACCGGCAGTACTGGCTGAAAATTTTAATTTAGTCCTTCAAAAGAGTTGTGTACAAGGAGGAGGTTCCATGCAATTTGCGATCATTTTATTCCAAAATAGAATTTTTACCAGACTTATCACTCCACCCTCGTAAATGTTGCTTAAAGTTAAGAGATGTAAAACATAAAAAAAGTATTGTTAAACAGTTGATGATCAATACTTCACTTTAAGTTTATTTAAATTGATTTACATAAATATTTACAAAATAGGGTCTAAAACTAATCCTTTTGTGAAAGTTATAGAGATGTTTATTCATGCTTAATGTCCATAATACACATGCCTGTAACTTGTACAAAAGTTTGCAAGTAGCTTGCACGCCAATGTGCCATAAGTAACAGCTTTTCAAAATCAAAAGTCATTTATTCAAATTAGGCTGAGAATCAGCACTTTTCGAACGTCAAAATTACAAAAGACGTCCCCCAAAAACGCCCGCCCTTCACCACTTCCTAGTGCTATCGCTGGGAAGAAGAAGTGGCGCAACAAACTCCCCAGCAGATTTTGATTCGTGATTGGCACATTAGTGTGCAAGCTACTTGTATACTTTACAAGTTACAGGCATGTGTATTATGGGCTTTAGTTGTTGACTTTCTTATCTACATCTTTATACCGAGGGAGCTTAGTAAGCCATTATCAAAACTATATTGAGTGGAGGCACTGTAGGTGATGTAAAAGTCTTATATGTGTAGTGTGCTTTGTCAATGGTAGTGTGTTGTTGAGCCCATGCTGCCCTAGTGCCCTTTGCACAAATGTCGGCTCAACAAGTATTACATTAGATTGCCTACTTGTAAAAATAGATATTTGTTGATATGTGTAAGTGCATGTTTTTAGTATTTCTAATGTCTCATATAAATCAATTAAGTATATGTTTATTTTTCAATTTTCATTGTTATCATTAAGTATCTTACTTTTATTGAAAGGTACAATTACACTTGATCATTCACCCGAATTTGGATGGATGCCTATGGATTTTGGACTAACAAGTAACCCATGTGTAAATGTGAAGAAAGTCTTTAGAAATGCCAACTGCTACATAATTGCTACTGCTGAATCATTTGTGTTTAAAAAGTCAATTCATAAAATCCTGAGCTAATTTTAAGTAGCTTATAGCTGATGCATGCCACAGTAACATAAATATACTTCTAATTTAACTTTACAATATATCATTCTTAAATATTTGTTGTATTTCCAGTATTTTATTTTTAATTGTATTTTCATAAGGCAATACACTGTTTCCATTGGTCCTATGTATGATTTTTTAGAAACTGTGTTCGTTCGTTTTTAGATAGCACCTGCTGCAAAAAAACTATGGGACAAAGGCCCCGGCGCTGGCGGCGACAGCAAGGGCCCTCCCCACCTGCCGCCGCTACAGTTGAACCCCGAGCAGATGTGGCGTGATCCAACCTGGTCCGCACAAGGTTCGTTACTCTTCCACGCTAATGTTACATCATTGGAAGCTATGACGGTTCTTTTATGATAATGAAAATAATTAATATATTTGGTATTTTTTTGTTTTTGATTACTTTAAAATTGGTTTGAAACCAGTTATTTTTCTTTTTCGTTTCCGATGGTACATCTGTGTCATGTATACTCTTTGGGCCCAGTAGATGGAGTACCTATCAGTATAGGATACTGATAGGTACTCCATCTACTGGGACAATACGTACTCAAATAATAAATTACTTTCGTCAGATGTATCTTTTTATAAATTGGTAAGAGATCTACAAAATCCTGTTTATTGGTTGAAAAAAATTGGTATTATTATAGCTGTGGAACACAATGTGGGCGTGCCGATGATGGGCACGCGTCGCGGTGTCGCGTTCCCAGGCGGCGATGCCGGCAGCATTCTGTCACCCCGTGACACAGCTGGACTCGGCGTCAAAATGGTCGAATATGTACTTGGTGGATCTCCTACAGGTATGATCTACGTCTAAGCTTAATTGTTCTTAGAAAATCAGAATAGATTAAGGGCATGTTAAAAAAAATGGTAAAATGTTAAGTCATAATTCTTAGTCACTTGATCACTTCCCTATAAAATCCATGTGCGCGATCTTAGTTGAAATTTTACATACTATGAAGATAATAATCTATTGTATACTACTTTGTTGCAGTTTCATCAAGAATTAATTATTCACATCTCGTAGAAGCAGGTGGCGTGGCTACTGGCGGTGAAAAGGTACCCGGAGTGGTCACTGGATTACGAGGCATGGTCCTTGAGGAGCGCCCTGAGGACAAATCAGCGTCTCCATTCGAAAAGGACTTGCACGAAATGCATGAACATGGATCTCTACCTAATGGACTACACAATGGACAAGAAGATGACAAAGCTTTCAAGTAAGTATTTCATTGGAATTGGATGAATTTATTCCTTCTGTTTGTGTTATAATTGTAGTTTAAATATCTGAAGATAACTTCCCTATGATAGGTTGACTTTTTATTTTACTCCTTATTCAAACGCAAATTATTAGTACGTTTTCTTTTTACTCATGTGTAAAGCAGTTGTTAAGACTCATAATCGCAGGCAATGACACAAAGTTAAAGCTATTTAAATTAATAGGCATTAATTAGCATTACATGTAAAGGAAGTTCAGAACTAAAATAAAAACTTATTTCGTGTAGGAGTCTTGTTAGTATTGTATGGCAACTTGGCAAGCAAACTAATAATAATTTACAATTTTTTACTAAAATACCAGCAGTTTTAAATGAAAAAGAACATGTCTGTCATTTACTGGTCTTATGCTATTCGTCATTTATCAATTAGTATGCAAAACATTCATCATTAGGTCATTAGGTTATGATTAAAGTTGAGATGTATAAGTCGGTTAGTAACACGCCACCAGACAACGCAAACTAAGTAAATTTTGTGTTGTCTGCCATCAAATTAAGATGATATAATGTACTTAATTCACAAACGATAAACGATAAAGAAATCGCTGCCCGAATGACAAATCTAATCTTTATCAACACTCGAATTACTACGAGTCGTGGATACGTCAGATCGTCGCGAAGGCCATCGAGTGTCGAGTGCGAAACCGTTCGGCGCAATGCCGGAGGTACTGAGGTAGCGACAGAGCGGGCGTGCGTACGGCGAGCGGCTCTAGCGGGCAATAACCGCGTGTGGATCATGGCCTCTGTCAATGCCACTCGCCGCACGCCGCACAACCTGCGCGCCCGCACGATCGGGACACTCCTAATGTTTTATCGAGCGTCGAGCGCCCGCGACCTATGATTCACACGGTAAACAGATTTCCTCTGATAAAGTTGCGGCGTTTGAGTGGCGATCGGTCTGCTATCTTAAAGGTTTATCTGGTACCTACATTCAGACGCTAGTTCTATTTGCTCAATAAATAATAAAAGCTGCAGGGTTTCTTAATCTTGATCTTAATGTACATGTCCGTTAAACGAAAATGAAACAAGATTGAATACACATAACATTTCTAATTAGCTACACCAAAGGCGAAAAAGTTTTCAAGGAGGTCAGAAATACAATTAAATAATGAAAGATCAGCTCATCGATCGATGAGTTCGTTTGGAGTCATAACATAATCAGCGTTTCTACAATATTCCCACTGCCGTTATTTACCACGCGGGTCCGGGCGGGTCGGTGGACAAATTACTGTTTATCTAGTTAGTATTTTGCTGCTTTAATTTTTGCCGTACAGATAGGGGTCCCCTTTTTGTTACACCATTATCTTATTTTCTAAAAATGCTGACTGAATTTATTGTAGTTTCGGAATGATACAATACATTTGACTGCTCCGTTGGACTAGTAGTCGCAAGTGCTTCTGCTGAGCATCCTGGGTCCGATTCCCAGGTCGGGCAGTGTTAATGGATTATTCCATCTGGAATTTTTCAGTAGCATCCCGAAGTCGGATTTGTGCCCCTTGGGACTTGATCATAACTGGCGAAATGTGGCTGTAATAGATAACACCTCTGCCTAGCCCTTCAGGGATAACTGGCGCAATGTTATTTTATGTGTAATGAGGTCGTGGTTACTGGTCATGTGGTATATTATAGTGAGGTGGTCTGGTTCCCCTGCAGCCGCACGCCGGGCTCGCGCCAGCCGTCGCCGGCCGAGGAGGAGGCGGGCGCGCCGCGCAACGGGGACGCGCCGCCCTTCCCGCTGCTGCCGCCGCACGCCATGCCGCAGCCGCAGCCGCAGCAGCTGCACCACATGCCGCATCTCTCGCATCCACAGGTAACGAGTAGCGCCTCTAAGGCCAGCTTGCACTACAAATCACCAAATGCGATTAACGCTAAAACAAAGGCAATGAAACAAAATCAAGTTAGAATATCATGTCTCTGTTGTCTTTGAACGTTTGATAGAAACAGAACGGTAAACGCGAACGATCGTTGGTGCAAGCAGCCCTAAAGTGCCATAAATCTGTAACATACATACACATCATCATCATAAGATAAAATAATGACTTCACCTCTCTATAACTTTTTGTCTTCCCTCGACATGACCATACCACCCTAATTTCGAAATGTTTCATGTTGAAGGGCGAATATTTAAAATGAATGTTACTACAATCACGCGTGTGTTAACGAAATTAAGAGTGCTGCAAATCCGACGTCTCCTGGATATACTGATTGAATCCGAGTGATAGTGTATTATTTGAACTCATTGTTTATTTGGTTTATTATGTCTGTTTCAGCATCATCCAGGGATGTTAGGTGTGGCCCCTCTGCAGGGTCTGCCTCACCCACAACACCAACAAATCCACCCTGGTTAGTATCAAATCAATAAGAAGTATATTATTTGCATGAAGACTGATTAGCAGAATAAAATACCATAATGAATTGATTTCAGGTATGACATTGAACGACTCAATGAATCAACACATTGAACTCGTTTTACAAATGGAGCAGCATCCACAATTCGACAACAATAGTTTCGCAAGCACACAGCAGGTTAGTTTTAAACTTTACTTATTTCTAAAGTACTTACGATGACAAAGTATGTTGGTCTAGACCTCCTGTAGGTGGCGAAACTAAAACAAAATTTTCTTACCAACGAAGGCATAAACTGTCGGTACTGCTGTAAATAAAATTATCTATCCTTTTATAAATCACACCTAATATAAATAATGATACTTTGCGACTAAGGAGCTGCTGAGTAACAGAAACTCCTTCACGTTGGAATTTGGGGTGGACAAATGTGCATTTGCGTACACATAGAAATATTTCTATTAGAACACCGTACTCTGAAGATGCAGTAACTGTGATGCACGCGTAAATGAAAGCGGCGCGCAAGATCGCGCTCTTCTACGCACCGATCCCTGTCCTCAACCGAAATCTATAAGTATTTGCGTACGTCGGAAGCGTTGCACATCAATGTTGCTGACATACAAGCAGTCGTCGAAGGAGCGCGTCTCTGGTTGCCTGAAAAAGTATTACTAGTATTTTCTCAGGTGGAAATCAGTTACGCGCCTTCTACTATTGGGTCATCCTTACCGGTTTTGATATCATTATACTCTTTCGGCAAACTCAAATGGACTTACAACGTATCTTGTCGCCCTGGATTTTTTAATTCTCACAGCATATCGGATGCATCACCCACTAACTACATCAGTGATGAGACTGTATTCAGATTCAAATAAGGCTACACGCCCAATGATCGGTTCCGGCCACGGCCACGACCCAGCTGGGACTGCATGCGACCAATAAAATAAAACCTTGTAATTTTGTAAAGAAAGACAGACAGGTCGTGACACGCACGCATTTATTTTATCTTTCCAGGCATCGTATTTATCATCAAATTCAAAAGTAATTTATTCAAACTTTATTACTTATTTATGTACAAACTTTTTGAACATTTAAATTACACAAGACAGTCCCACAAAATGCCCGCCCTTCACCACTTCCTAGTGATTAAGGCGCGGCGCCCACTATCGTTGGGCATCGGTGCGGCTCGGTACAGCTAGGGCGCCTTACGGCGGCTTCGGGCGACAGAGGGCTGCTTCGGGCGCCTGAGAGCTGCCTCGTCAGTAGTAAGCATACCTAAGGACGCCGAGGATGGTTTCGGGTAGCTTCGGCAAAACTAAGAATAGTTCGGGTGGCAGACACGTCGCAGAGCAGTCGTAACGATACGTGAAAACAGTTATGCGTGTGTATTTATAATGGTGGACTGGGACTTAGTTCTCATTGTTCATCTTGCTTGCAATTAATGAAGCTGTTGCCTTTTATTTTCCTCTGGGTGTTGCCAAGCTAATGGAGGCGCGCGCGGTGCACGTTATGACTGTTCTGCGACGTATCTGCCACCCGAGTTACCCGAAGACAGCCTTGGCGTCCTTAGGTATGCTTACGACTGCCGAGGCAACCCGAAGCCGCTCGAAGCAGCTCACAGGCGCCCGAAGCCGCCGTAAGGCGCTCGAGCTGTACCGAGCCGCAACGATACCCACCGATAGTGGGCGCCGCGCCTAAGTTGGAAAGAGGATGTGGCGCAACAAACCCCAGCAACACAGCTGTCTATTAAGTTAGATGAACTTGATTCTTTATAATAATATGAAAAGTAATTAACATTACGCTACACAAAACATTAAATTAAAGTATTTGCCATATGCCAGCTAACACACGCCAATATACCAACAAAAACATTGAAAACTACTCAAGCCGAAATAAAACTGAACTTAATACGTAAATCAAAGCCTCCAGGTATAAAGGGCGTGCACTCTTACCTACATGTGCAATGCTAGATTATGTATAAATAGCTACAACTCGGAAGTCACAAATGATAAACGGGCCATAATTGATCATTTTTAAGAAGAAGAAGAAAATACATGTTGCGCCGACCCCAAATAAATTGGGATAAGGGTGTTCGATACTAACGATTGCAAGTAAGTTTGGTAGACCAAGGAGCTACATGGATGCTTCTAACGGGACTCTATATGGACTCCCATGTTCGCTACGTTTTAGGGACCTTTTCGAAAAACCGAAAGTTTCCTATGTGAAATTATTAACCATCATCTGCCTTGCCTTTTCCCAAGTACGCTGGACTCGGCTGCCAATCCAACCACTATGAAACGAAGTTATGAAAATGAGTACTTGAAATCACGCCACTGTCCAGGGAAATTGACCACATGATGATGAGATGCAATACGTGTATGAAACACGTTCAGAGTGTCAGTCCTAATCATCTGTCACATTTTTTCCGGACGAATACGACCGTCAGCTGCCACTGCCATCTTGAGACTATAAGTTACCTACAGCAGTGTTGAAACCTGCCCTAATGGCTGAGGTTCGGGAGCACTTTACTTCAAGATACGTCGCGTCTTGTGACAGCTAGAACATGCAATACGGGTATTCGCGTTATTCTAGTAATCGAAAATAATACAGCGTAGGGCATTTGAAGTGTTAAAGTTTTTTTGTTATTTTTCCATGAAATATCAGAACGCGTGAACGCTATAATGCATGCGCGGTCGCGTAGGTATCCGTTTATCTGGGGGGCTTTGGGGTAAAGTGGTGATCTACAAACAACTATAAAAGCAGAAATGGCAGAGCTCGATAGACGTAGACCCAAATCCAAAGCTTACGATTTTTTAATGTCTAATTATTATCAAAATACACACATGTTAAAATTAAATAAAAGTATAATTATGAAAACAAAATAAAACAGATTAAAATTAAAGTTTTAAGGCAAAAGTACTTCCGAAATTATTTTTAACTGAATACAAAAAAGGAGTTTTTGCATTCGACGACGATTTCTTTCTGGTTCATTTATGTATTGCACAGTGTTACAAGCTATGACTAGGCAACACTAAATCAAAATATTTTATTTCACATAAACCAAGCCAACCACGTAAGAAGGTAGGTGCACGGTTTGAATAAATGTTCTTTCTTTCTTTCTTCTTAATTAGTAGTTTCCTATGGAGAAGAGCCGGCAAGCAACCTCACGGTTACTCTTTTATAAATAATTGGCTTTTACAAAGTTTTAAAATTAGTGTTAACAGATATGGGAGGACAGTGTAGGCCTGTCAACAAGTACAAATCACAAGGTCTACAACATTCTTACATTCACAAAATATAAAAGAATCTATCAAAAAGATAAATAAAACATAAAAACCTATTAAAACCAAATGACCTGATTGCCTTTACAACTAAATAATCGAAATGCACTCGAATAGTAAAACAACGAATATTGCATGCCTTAGAATCCGTAGACACAGGCGTATAAGACAGTCGCGGTGCAACGTAAGTGCTCGTGTGTGAATTGGAAATAGAAAATCTGTCTAATTCACGTCGCGCCTGTCCAGAGTACCCATTACAAATTCAATAAAGACACAGTTGTGTCGTTGTATGAAGTAGATAGTTGTGTTTACCTCGGTGTAACTAACATGCGTACCGCGCGGTGCAGTACGGTGGCGGCGTCGGCGGCGTGGGTGGGGTGGGCGGCGGCGCGAGCGGCGGCGTGGGAGGCGTCGGCGGCGTGGGCGGCGTGGCGGGCCAGGGCGCCAGCCTCGTCAACGGAGCCTCTGTTGTGCAGCAAGCACCCGACTCCTCACAGCATCACCAACCCTTCGATGTACAGGTCAGTGTCTTGTTACTTTGTACAGCCAGCCGTACGTTCTTGGGCCGTTTTCATAATTCAAGTCTTGTGTTACTAAGGATGTGCGGGTTGCCTGTACTGTACCCGGGTGCTAATTTAGCACATCGAGGTAAAGATAGCGACTGCCACAGTTATCGGAGACATGACTCTCTACAAAGCCAAACGTTATCTTACTCGATGTGCCAGTTAAACTGCCGCTTACTACACTAACACTACGGTTAATTTGCATATCAATTGATGAGCAACGATCAAAGACAAATATCGCGTATCTAAATTTGCACTAACTATGACTATGCCCTGTTCATTAGGTTTTTTGACAGATGGAACTAGTGATTGCAGCAACACGCAATAAATATATTGATACACGTACGGTATTATAATGTATGTAAGAAGACATAAATAAGATAATTCAATAAGGCAGTTTATATATTTATTTTATTACTCATTTTAAATTTAACATTTACGTAATCTGGAATATGTACGTTCTAAGACAGCTGTCTAAAAACGGTTAATCTAATGGACAGAGTATAACAATGAAACAAAGCTCCTTGTTACGGTTTCTTTCTGTTTGTTTTGGTTTTAAGGTAGCTTAAAGCGCACTATATAATTTCCTTCTATCTGTGCCCTTCCAACTGATTCACACGTGAAAATTTAATTTTTCGTTCAAAAACCATGTTCAATACGTTTACTACGAAATCAACTCTGAAATAGCATAAAATAGCAGCATCTTTTTCGTACATTTCCATTAGGCCGAATTTACCTTCGGTTTTGGTATGATATGATGTTCCTCGATACACTGTTGCCAGCTACACCAACGCTGCATACAATACAAAACTTAATTATTATACAGACTTGTATTATTTTGCATAAAAACTTATTACATTGGATTTCTGGCCAAAACACGTAACATTTTTTTTAAAGAGCTCATTGTTCTTCTTTTGACCTCTTTACTCTCTTAATTAGTTTTGTTTTGTTCTGAAGTTCCACCACTAAAATTATAATTAAAATATATTGGCAAAATCTTACCAAAGTTCCTTCAAGTAATCCACATTGCGAAAACGTGGAGTGGCACTCGTTGATGTCTTTTATTTGCATATTTTCTTTAATTTGCTTTTCTCTGCGTCTGATAACTAGTGATACCCTAGTTCTGATAACACGTAAACTCTTTCTACTAATTCGGTGCGTGTTTGCGTGCGCTTTATGTGAGCGGTTTCCAGTTTTTAAAGCGTGTTTTACGGTTAGGAAATTAAAACTTTCTCTCTGTTTAATAATAAAACTGGCTTTAAGCTCAGTAGCATAATAAAATGTAGGTGTCGATAACAAATTAACCTATCGATACGTGTATTAATCGAACCGGTTTCGTCCCTAGTTTCGGTGCGCATTACTACGTTAGGCATATGTGCATGTGCACTGATACCCTTGGGCCAGTCTAAATACACTGGTCATCAAAAAAATCGACCCACCCATTTTTTGTTCAATAATGATCGACTGTTTCACAGATAAGCTGTTTCACATGTTTGTTTGTTATTTTGAAGGTCGATATTATGATGATTGACGTCTTGTTTGTCATAAATCTTATTGCACTTCAAGGTAAACAATTTTTTATACAGAAATACTGCGATTGCTGATTTGACGGTTAAACATCGGAGGTTCTTTCAGTCATTAACAGATTTATCTAGGGAGTTCATGTGAATATCGTTAAGTTTAATTGTTGAGACTGTAGTTTTGACTTATTCTGTCTAAAAATAATGGACACTACTGAAACTGAGGCGACCCAAGTTGTGGCTTTGCAACAAGGCTTAAGTCAATGTGTAGTGGCCAGGAGGTTAAATCTCAGCCGTTCTGCAGTTCGGCGAGTTTACCAAAGGTTTCTGGAGACTGGGCAGTATCGAAGAAGATCTGGATCTGTAAGACATAGGATGACAACTCAAAGGGATGACCGCTTTATAGTGGTATCCGCTTTACGAAATCGTCACCTTTCTAGCGTAGATCTCCAGCGACGCTTACGTAAAGATCGGGGTGTGGCTATTAAGTGACAGTATTTATTTAACCTTAATAACTAAGTTCTTAAATTAATGTAATTATACCTAAGTAATTTTGAGTCGGCGCCAAACAATCAATAAACAAAGATCACTAAATTGCCTTAAATTGAAACGGCGTCGACTCAAAATTATTTTGAAAAAATTTTTTAGCGATGAGAGTCGCATCACTTTATACGGTTCTGATGGACGCCGTAATGTCAAGCGACGGCCAGGTGAACGTTATGCCCAGTGTAGCCTAAGGCAAACAGTCAGTTATGGTGGGGGCTCTATAATGTTTTGAGCTGGGATATCTTTAGCTGGACGCACGGAGCTGGTTTTCATAAGAAGTGGTGCTTTAACTGCGGTACTCTAAGTCTACATCACAGAGATCTTGGAAGACCATGTGGTGCCATATGCCGGCTACATTGGAGAAAATTTTGAGTTAATGCATGATAGTGCACGGCTGCACGTAGCGCGCATTGTCACCGATTATCTTGAAAAGGTCCGGCATTCGGGTTATGTCGTGGCCAGCGAGAAGCCCTGAGGGGCAATTCTCATAATTTTAAGACCGTTCACAGTCTAACCTCAGTCTCAATCTGTCAAAAAATACTTCTAATCTCCGTACATTTTGACATTTGTTTGTCGCTGAGATGAGACTGCGACTAGATTTTGAACGTTTTAAATTACGAGAATTGGCCTTCAGATCTTAACCCTATAGAGCACATGTGGGCCACCCTAAAACAAAAGGTTAGAGCCCGTAATCCAGCCCCTGAATCCTTTGGAGACCTAGAAACCTCTATCAGGGAATAATGGAACGGAATCCCTCAAGAGACCATCAAAAACTTGATTAGGTCACTAAAACGGCGAATGCAGGCCGTCATTCGAGCAAGAGGGGGAACACTCAATATTAAACTGTGTTCATAACCATAACACTTAAGACTGAAAAATTAGAGCGTGTTTAAGATTAAACAAAAACAGTGTAAAATTATTCTTTTTATTTTTATAATCAAATTTAATTATTATTTAAATAATTTTTGTGTTTATTTTATGCTAAAGTTGGTCTAAATAAACAAGTTAAATTAAACATATCAGTACTAAACCATTTTGTTTTGTTTCTCTAAAGAAAAAACGTGATTTGCGGTAAAAGTGCAGGTGGGCCGACTTTTTTGATAACCAGTGTTAGTTCGTCCTGCTTTCTCGTACTTCAGCTAGTTCAGAGAATTAATTCGGAACAGCAAATCAATTGTCAAGCTTCTATGGGCGTACTATTATAGCGCAGCACTTGCACTTGCTTGACGCATCTACTTACGCATTCACTATATTTTGGAGCCTGAATCTAAATAGAGATTGATTTATGAAATGAAAAAAAGATATTTTTCTTGTATCTTAGCAAGACACGTTCGGAATTTCCAAACATTTAAAACAAAATAGCGATGAGATACACATAATCGGTTTCTTTTTGCTTCGCTGTACAAATCCTGTTCATCGCTAATCAGTGACAGGTTCCAAGCAAGTTAAAATCAGTTTTCTGGGACATGCGGCATAGTATTCTCGGCATAATTTAGTTAGATCCTGCCTAACAGGAGTAGCTGTGGTTAGTTAGGGTGGTAGAATCGCGTGCTTGTCCCATTATAACGTCTAGTAAGCTTTCTAACCAGTATACCTACCAAATATATGTGACGCCATAGTTTAGGTAAATATATTCTTGTGCAACTTCGAGGGCCATTCCTTAGTCGTGGACCGGTTTCGGCACGGCATGTGCATTAAACTAGACCTTGGCCATATCCAAGCTCATGTCGAAACCGATACACGTCAGTTGAGAGACTAGAATAAATTATGCTTGCAATATAAATTTTCCTTATAACACTATTAGACGAGTGTTTTGATTTGTAATAAAACTGTTACACATTATCATAACTTTATAAACACTGAAGGTATGTTACTGTAATAAATAACATACAACAAACACACTTCTGTGGTGTACTGACAGGCTTCTCAATTTAAGATGGAAACATGATTGACAAAATATACTGGGTGGCAGGGGCGTCGACGCGCAAACTGTAACCATGAATTCAGCACATGATTCTACACCCCCTAGCGTAGATTTTTTAAAATGTTTTATATGTATAGAATACAAATGATTAGAAAACATTATTATAAACATAATATAAATATAAAAAACTAATTAGTTGCATTCATAGTTACGGCGGCCAGTGGCAATGCCATTTTCTCACATTATAGCATTCTTCACATAGCTGGTTATCTATTCGCTCCTGTAACTCGTCGCGATCACAAGTAAACAGTAAATACTGGAGGAAGCTCGAATGTTGAACTTAAAGCATTCTGTTTTCTTCAATCAGGCGGTAGCATTCATTAAAAAGATTCAGCACCTCAAAATACTGTCCTTTACCTTTTGCTGCCCTCAAAACATTTCCTAAAATTCTACAGTAGTAATAGTACCTACATACCTGGTAAAAAAAATGGAATACCTGCGTGAGAGGTTTCCAATATAAAAAGAAAATGTCGCAGAGCACTTGGCAATATTTACACATCAGTATAAAAAGCAGTGTATCTCAGGTCATGTGGAGTCGTGCCGTGAGAGTAAGCAGACAATTGTACGCAACGCGTCGACGTGTTTTTATAGACACGCCTTATTCATAGAAACCATGGGAAATCTTTGATAATATTTATGAATGTGATACAAAAATGTCTAAGTCCCAATACTCGATATAAAACAATGTGAACGCCTAAAAAATCTGTTCGCTACTAACGTGCATTAGTCGCATTTGCAACGCGCTACAGAAGCGATGCCACCGCGGTAGCATCGCGACTGTATCGATGCAAAGGCGCAACCGCTTTCGTTGCCCACGCTTCGCCTGTCCACGCTTCGGCTGCTTACCTAAGAGCAGCACCAAAGACAACGTGACTAATATTGCCTCAACGGAGTCGTCTTGCAATTTTTGTGCCGTTACTGAATCGCGACAGAAGCGCGACAGTATCGCGTTTGCATCGCGACTGAGAATCGTGGTGTGGGCGTGGGCAAACAGCTAGCGACCGCATCGCGACTGTATCGATGCGAACGCGCGACAGCATCGCTACAAAAAGTCGCCGTGGGCGACGGGCTTAACCCCGGAGCAAAGACCGTCAATTCGACCAAACTTGTATTATCTTGTATTAAAGTTTAGTTTTTACCTTCGAATAATTTAAAAACTGTCTGAGGTCAAGTTTATTTCACAGATAAAATAACTAAAATATAATATAGACTTTGGTAAAATCAGTCCTTAATTTTATGATAATGATTATGGTAAAAATATAGTGACACGCATTGGCAGGATCGTAAGAAAAAGTCTCATCATAAGACCTTTTGTCTTTAGTAGTTAGCGAACTGTAATGACTTGTTGCACCACTTGTGCATAAGTTCCGGTTAACTTATCTAGCATAGCAGATATTATGTATCCGGACACCGTGAAACAAACACTAAGAATGTTTGAATTTTGAAAATTGAATTTTCAAATTATACAATGTATTTATATCAAAATTATTATGTGTTTGGCATTGGCAGTGTCGATAATTGCGGAAAGTCCTCGCATACTATTTACATGGCGATTTCTAGTCTAATAGGGATAAGCCATAATTGGCTAGGTGACTAGTTGCATCTCCTTCATTATCTAGCATAGTTTTTTTTTTTGTTTTGACATAAATTATGAAATATTCGTGTCCTGTCATACTATCATGCACGAAATGCATCGAAGTAATCAATAAACATGCAAGAATTATAAAATTCTGCATTAGATCGATATTTTCTGACGCATGAATTTATGTTGTATCTATTTTCAAGAAAATCTTGGTTCCAAGTAATCTTAAATTAAAAGTGAAAGAAATTTGTCGATTCATTATAAAGTTTTTGTGTGACTCAAGTCATTAGTTGAAACAAACATACGTGTATCGCCAAATAATTTAGAAAATGGCCATCGCAAATACGTGAAATCGCGCGCTTCTCAATTCAACGGATTCCAACAGAATAAACGGTATTTTTGGGGTTATTGCCTCATCAAGCACTTATTGTTAGTCAAACAAACGTCGCTTTTAAATTATTATAAAGTTTTTTCTGGTTGTTTACATGGTATCGATATTTGTAGATCTATTTAGTTTTATACATTAAATAATTGAGTTTGCACACCTTTATTAGAACTTTCTTTCAATTGGTTTGACATAAACAGTGGCGCAGTAAATACGCATTTTATGTCAGCTACATAAAATGCGTATTTACTCCCACAACGGTATTGACGTCGTTAGAAATAATTGTCCACACAATTATTATTCATGGTGGACTGCAGTTGTTGTATTACCATAACAGGTGTGTAAGGCAGCGTGTTATTACGCTACGTTTGGTGCATTGCATTGTCGCATACGCGCTTGGCAATGTAACCGTGTGTAGATAGGTGGCGCGGTTACCGTTAGTCCGTGGAGCGTCGCGACGCGTGCCCCGCTAACGAGCGCCTATCTCCGGCCCTGTTCCCACGCCGCTAGACGACGAGGAAGTAATAAACCTACACCTTAACTGCACACACCATTACCGATTGTAACGGCTCACATGTGTGATAGAATCTTCACGATCACAATGTGCCATCGACCGACAATGCGATGTATCAATAATGTCTTATCGAATTGGCGTGCCGTCACGCGGCTCCAGAGTCCTATCATAACCGCCTAGTGGTTATGGCGTGCTACAATTTTTTAGATCCATTGGTATTGAATGGGCCTGCTTGAAGAAAGTTGGGTTATATACCCAAACAAAAATGTGTGTAGTGCTAGCTTGTTCCATAAAAAATTGAGTTATGTTATAACTTTATCTCATTAAATTAGCCATACAAATAAGGTGAAGACGACCACCTTCTCAGAGAGATATAAAGGACGTCTTCTATTGATGACACGAGCTGTGCGAATCACCCCTGCCGGCGTGACTATAATATTGTTTTAACATGAAAAAAGTCAAAGGGGTTTGAACATATATTTTTTAAATATTATTTTAACAAAGTTCAGTTTTACCAACTTGTATATTATAAGAGCAATTTAGAAAGGTTTTTCTGGCCTCAGTTGTAATTTAAATATTACCCAAGTGCAACTGTGATAGTTTGATGAGCTAATAATGTCGTGAACCATTCAATTTCATGGATTACAACGAAACTGTTTCAAAATGAATTCGATCATAAAGATTTATTTGCAAACTTTTCAGAATTTTAAATTGTCTTGAAAACGACACAATTACGCTTCTAAACAAGACTGTAGGGTCATTGCACTGCTAGCGACAATTCAGCTAGCTACCTGTATTGTTCTAAGCTTGCAATCCGTGTGAAAACTGCAATTGTAGGTTATAGCACAACTGTATGAGACAATATGGCGTGCCAGAGTTCATAGACATGCTGAACTAATGTCACTTTCAAGCCTAGAAGCAGACCTATTTTACACAATCTTGATTATTTTTTAATAATTTTGTTCACTGTGGTTGAAGATGTTGATGATATCTTAAAATTTCAGTACAGATGTACGTACATAATTAACGGACGTTCACTTGACTATTCATTACTGGCAATTAATTCCCGCGGGTTGCGCTCCGCGGCGCTGAGATCGACCTCGTGGGAAATTAAACTGTGCACGGGCCGTCTTCTGCCGCCCGCCGCCGCCGCCGCCGCCGCCTCTTGCCCGGCCTCGCCGCCCCTACTCCACATATGAACACTTTCTCTTGCTGATTTCCCGATTTTTCCACGTGCACTTAAACGTCGGTGGAAGCAAAACGCTTTCAACATAATGAACTAATTGACGAAGTCATTACATTTCCATTGTCTTAGAACCTACGATATAATTTTTATACTTCACCGTCTTAGATTACTACAATTTTTCAGTGAATGGGCATGTAGGCCATCAAATATGTAGACACCTATTGAAATTAGTTAGCTGGCTCGTTGCTAGTTGCGAGCCCATGTGAGTGGCTCATTAAATATGGAGCTGTAATCAGTGTGGTGCTCGTAGAGTCCTCTCGTACCTCGCACCTCTCGGGCTCACAACCGCACGTTCATTGTACTGTTATGATACATACCCCCCATTTTCAAACCAACACTGGCGCCGGGGAATTTCAAGTGAGCGTGGAAGGCCAAATCCGAAACTATAAGCCAGGTCACGGGCCTATTTTGATAAAGAAAAATTGGTATTTTCTATGAACTACTCGCATTTGACAAATAAATTAAGTAGAAAGTTCTTGAAAGAACACCTAATGGTTCCTAATACAGTATCCCCGTAATTCCTATGGATTCGGGATGCCCAATACTGTAAAAAGTGTGAGTGTGTGTTTTTTTTTCCTAATTATTAGGAAGTAAGTGCAATAAATAAAGTTAATAAGCTGCATAAACTAAAATATAAGTACACTGTACTTGTACAATACCCTAGCGATTATTAATTATACATGCAAAAGTGTTTGTTAACTTAATTACTCTAACTATATTCCATAACTTTGCACATGAATAGACCCGTGTTTCTGATTAACACAAATTTTCATCCTGTAAAATCAAACGGTTCCTAAAGAAATCTAAGGTGACTGACTGATTGAAATAATGTTAATATATGAAACTACATTTTTGCTAATAAGCGTTGCAATTGAAATCGTGTTTTATTGAGTGTTATCGTGACGACGCTTTCATTTGCCTTGTGTTGTCGGAAGGGGCACGCAGTTGAATGTTGCAATGAGGTAAACTGCCGCCGCGAATCGGATCGGAATCGCTCAGCCGCGCCCGATTGCGCCGCCACGCATCACCAACCGCGGAGAAATTGAAGTATACGGACCGCTAGAATAACCCACCTCGGCTAGTAACCACTTGCGAAACTTCTCGCCGCTTAATTGTCCCGCACTTGCTAAGCCAAAATTGCGGGAATTCATCGCAACGTTAACTTCGATGCGCACGAATACTCGTCGAGTGGAGAGCGAACGAATAATTACATAATTTTAAAAGTTAATAAGTAATGAGCTTTGTTATATGTAGTCGACGCGAACGCGGTGGTGTTTGTACAAAGAACGATCTCAGTAAGCCTGAGGGCGCTCGGCATAAGCTGGCCGTGTCGTCCGGGCCGCGGTTATGAGATTATTCTCGCTTTGACGGCCCGCCTCGTCCGCACTCCGCATGCACCGCGTTGCGCTTTTAGGTTGTGCTCATCTAGCTTACATTTAAAAACCTAATTAGCTATTTTATGACTTGATGTTTACGCTTCTTTGCATCTTCGTGTTATACAGGTAGTAATTGAATATATTTTTGAAATCTGACTTCTAAACAGTTACATCGTTTTTCTAAAATGACCGAAAACTAAGGCGTAATAAAATGATTCGAAGAATAAACCTCAACCGCCGGATGAGCGCTAATGAATTTAATAACAAAAACATTATTGAAAAATACATAATTGTTATAAATAATGAGTATGACTATATAATTTAGTAAATCATTTTGTAGTTGTAATAAGTTGTGTCACGTCTTTAGTGACATGAGCATTAGCGCCTAATCGGGGCAACTAATAAACAACAAAACCGAACGATTAGTGATGTTGGGGATAGAAGCGAGAGCGATAATTTGTTCAGCACCGCCACACCGGAGATAACAGTCGCCTTATTGCCGGCGCCGCGCCTCCGCCCGCTAACTAACGCTTATTAAACTTCAACAACGCTCCCGCTGATCACTTCACCTTCTTGTTTACTCTCTAAACTTAGATTAATCGTTCGCCTGGCCTCGCGCGTACAGCTATTTATCTTCGCGAATAAAAAGTAGCTACTCTTTTTTTCCACCTTGCTTTAAATTTAGTTAAAATAATCTAAAACATCAAACCGCTTAATAAATCTAGACTTACAATAAAGCAGATCTATTGACTTAATGCTAACGCAGTGAATATACATACAGCACGTAACGTCGTATTACGTACACATTTTGGCTTTACGTGCAAGGAGCGAATGGTGAAATAGATTATCATATAAACAGCCAACTCGTTGCAAATTTGCGATCGAATCGTGTTCCGTGAATGTCAATTCAAATGCAAGATTTTCTAAAATCAGTAACACTAGTGTAAAATGAATGATAATAAAAAATTGCGTTTATGGTCAAAACGAAGCAAAAGGTCCGTTAATTGACCCCTCGGGGGCCCAGTCCACATGTGCGGGTTAGTAGTGAGTGATTAGTTCAATCCAAAACAGCTTATAGAAAGTTAGAGATAATCAGAAAGATTGGAACTCCCTGTCTGAAATCGGGTGTTTCCCGATAGTTATAACATAACCTAGGAGTCTTCAAGTCTTAGGCGTATTACAGAGCCTCAAGACTCAAGCATTACTCAAAACTTTAAAGCCTTTTGATTGTTTGAATGAAACAAGTTTTAAGTAATGTCTTGAGTCTACGGGCGTTACAATGAATAGGTTACTTCCAGAAGCCCGAAAGTCTGACAAACAGTCTTACCAAGAGGTATCGTATTACCCAGTACCTATCTGGGATGTGGAGGCCAGATAGACAGTTGCTCCTTGTAAAATACTGGCTATCAGCTGCATCCGGTTAGACTGGAGGCCGACCCCAACATAGTTGGGAAAAGCCTAGGTAGGTGATGATGACGATGAGGTTACTTCTAGACGAGCTTGCACCATCGTCGTATCATCGCTTACCATCAGATGGGATAGTGATCAAACGAGGGCTTATCAATTATAAACGACCCACCCTCTCGGAGGGGTGCAAGATCGACATGTCTACCGTCGAGGTTTCTGTGCTATCAGTGCTATCACAAACCGTCCGGATTAAATGCTCTAAATTATGGTGAAAACCACATTAAAATACATTGTATAGTTTAGAAGTTCTAAGAGGTCACATAGACGCCGCCGCTTATCTATATGGTCCTATTTATGCCTTAACTTAAAAGAGACTTATACCCCCTGAGTTGCTTTCGCCATTTCTTTTCAGGGGGTGGGTAATCGACTCCATCTAGCATATTTTTTCTTCTTAATATAATCATGTGTAAAAGTTGTCTCCGATAACCTATTTACGGAATATAAAAAATAATTTCAGACAGACACGACTTTATAATATGCATCTAGATACTAATATTATAAATGCGCAAGTAATTCTGTCTCTCTGTCGCCTTTTCACGGGTGATCGATATTTGGCAAGCTGATAGACCACGACGTGGGCTAGTTAGTTAGGATATAAAATACATTTTATCCTGGTAGAAAAACATTCCCGTGGGATAATTTTCGACGGAATTCTCCACGTGGGTAAATTCGCGGGCAGAAACTTGCTGATTAAAAAAAAGCATCGTCTTTAATCCCTTTTTTTTTGCTGTTTCTTGACGCTCTTTTACAAATTCTTTATAAAACCATTTTACACAACTTGGCCGACATAAAACTGCAGTTTTTGCTTTAACAACCGATCAAAACTTATGTAATCTATCCGATGAGTGATTGATTACAATCAACAATCACTTGGCTGGAACGCAAAGAAAAATTGAGATATTTTTTTTCTTTCATTAATTTAAATGCGGAAGTAGGTATCATGTTGCATTGGACAATCTAATGCGACGCCTACTATTTCAATACTGAAATTTAGAGACCGAAAAACTGACACACATTCTGAAACAGCAATCCCACAAAAACATTTCATGTTAAATGTTGCCAAGACGAGACCATGTAGCACGTACTGTCAAAAAGTAATCAGATCTCATGTAGAGCCAAGCTTCTAACTCTACACGCCCTAACTCTACAAGGCCTAACTTCGCAAACTCTACACCTTAGTCACCACTAGCTTACATACCAAATTTCAGCTTTCTAGGACTTCAGGAAGAACCTTAAGAATATGGATGATCATCAGTGAGTCAGTGACGAAATCGGGGTATTTTAGATATCAATAAAATCTAAAGTATAAGAGCTATGCAATTGAAACTTTATAGGTTTAATAAGTCAACCACTGACATCATATCCCGAAAATTTTGGTTATCTGGTATAATTCAAACCCAAGTTAAGAAGGTTCAGAAATACGACGAAGTGCTTCGAGAAAAGGTAGGTAGTGCCCTTGCGCTTCGCTTGGCTCGTCTTGGCGGGGGCACTCCCATGCCCCCAGATCCGCAATATAATAAAAGGATGAATCGATTTGTAAAGCTACTTAGCCCTTCATTGTGTCTCAGGCAATTTCGGCACATATTTAAGGCTAGCTTCTGTTAGCTACTTCGTCCTCGTGAAATTTCTTGTTGCCCCGATCCAGCCTGGCACATCGAATCACCTGCCCGCACTATTACTTAGCGTTCTTTCTTACTGTTTGCTCGGCTCTTCAGGGCCATAGCGTAATGTTAAATAGTCTTCTTCAAGAATTAGGCTACCAAACTCAAAAAGATTTTTTCAAATCCGACTGGTAAATTCAGAGATTACCCATCTCAATCTTACAAACAAACAAACAAATATTACAATATTAGTATAGAAGAAGAAAAAGTTTCGTTACTTTGGTGACTGTTTTGCTCATATATTATGATATTGTGTTCTATTTACATTGTACACACCCAGTCATAGTGGTCATCCAAAAAATATGATGATAACGACATCTATCATTTAATTGTGACACGTGGAGTAGTATCGACCATTAGGTTTTATGGTATAAGTGATATTGTTCGCGCCAGGTAAATTGCCACTTTACAAAAGTTGTGATTTATGTTCGGCTTTGAAAGTGTACGATGCGAGCTATGTGAAGAAACAAAGGAAGTCATTTAAACCGCCCGCGAGACAGTCACGCGACCGACGACGTGCACAGTGCGGTCTCCACTATCTATTGTTTTATTTCATGTTACTACCCCTTTTGATAATTCACTTGGTTGTTATTTTGACTTTCGATCTTATGCTCTGCTAGAGTTAATACGGTTTGTCCCTGACAAAAGCGGCGTAATCCATTTCAGCGTGGTAGTAAAATATAATTATAATTAATAATAACGAGGCGGTCTCACAGCACGGGCTGTTGACTCAGGGGTGAGTCGCAAACTCCGGTGAAACATTGGCTCCACCGTCAAGGTAGCAACACGCACAATGGCCACTATGTTTGCTCGCCTCGGCCGTGTTGTGCTGTTGTGTCGTTTTGCTATAGCCATGAGCGATCGCCACCTCTGTTGTGGCCAGAAACGTGATTAAATTTACAACGACATCAATATTTTATGCGTGTTTACTGAGCCGTTGCCTATTTATGCTAACTCATATTCTTAACTAAATCTGTTAACAATGATTTAATTTCATCATTTAATTCATCTACGTTTTCTCTTTCCCCACGAAGAGAGAAAGTGCATCAGATCGATGTTTCGGTACTGCGAGAAAAGAAAAAAATATTTATAACCTTACTCCTTTCCTGTTACCAAGGAATATACTATGCTAAGTCTTCTATGGATCTAATTATTGCATCAAAAATAAAATATCTTCGCTATGACTAATAAATGACGAAAGGATTTTACTAAATACTATTGTAAATGTTTTACGCATCAATAAAAAACGAGTCTGCTTCTAACACGACTAAGATCGGCTAGAGACCTCTTTATATTTGTAGCAGATTTCACAAAAGGATTTGTTGCCGCCAACCCGCGGCCGCAGCGAGGCTTTCCGTTGTCACCATTGGCACATCCCGGCTTAATGTAGAAACCCAGATTAATGAGATGAGCCTTGCTATGCCCGCTACCCTGTGCCCGACTCTCTGACTTACATTTTATGAATGACGGTGCGTTTTGTTTGACGTTAAAGAGGGCTATTAAATATCTACTCGTATCTAAATTTTAAACGACTAACTATTGCATAATTTCCGCCTTCCCCCTATTTTATTGAAAATCATTATAATACATCGCGTGATTGAGTGAAATGATTATTCTAGATATCGAGTAGTATTTTCAACGCAGCCACGTATAGTCAGTGAGAAGCCGTACTGTCAAAGTTATTTGCACGTAAGTTGCGTGTTCAAGTTGCTGTTTTTCTATACATGACCATTTGTGAACAAGTTAGTTGTTAATAGAATTGGGGACGGAAGTTTTCAATAGGCACGTACAAATTTAACACGTTTCCAATTTCACGTGTTGTATTAAACTGGATTGAGGGATCGAAATATTTAGGGTAGGTTTTCATCGATATCCCTCCCCTTATCGGCAGTTTAACGTACCTATCAGAAAAAAGTCGACATAAAGTAAATGTAAAAGTAACTCTTTATTTACTTATACATCTTTACGAGTTTTACAGATAACTTGGCAGTTACAGGCTAGATAATTATAGATCCTAGGCTCGCATCTGACCAGTTTTCGTTTTCTTCCTTATCAGGAGGAAATTAATGGCTTTGTTAAAACTCCACAAATCATATTATTTGTTTCGATTAAAGTAATTTGTTAGTTTTTAATTGAGGCTGTTTTTGTGTTGGTTTCTCCGATTTGCTCTGTCCTAGAACTCTTTTGAAATTACCAAACATGTTTTTAAATGAGACCTAAAGGGTCAAGGTTTTAATAATTTAACTTGAACGTGTGTCATCTACCATATGTACAAATTTTATACTTGGTATACGTATTTATTAAAAAGTTTTCTTGTCAATGTTTTTGCTCTATGCATGTGTTTCAATTTCATATATAATCTTTTCCCCAATTGTGAAATGAAATTCTAAATGATTTATGTGTGACTTCATTTTGTATAACGTCGTTTTCGACACTGACTGTTAGTAGGTAATGCAACGTAGGTTTATGATGACTTCCGTTCGAATGAATATAGTGGCATCAACACCAAAGGCGAAGCAGCAAACTTTCGCCGTGGGCGACCGCCCTTAGACGACAGTGATTTTATATTAGAGTATCTTCACTCATCACCGACTGTATTCGTTGTGTTGTTTTGTTGCCCTTCAAGGTATTTTGTTTTGCGTAGTTAGGCGACACGAATCACTGATTGTGACATTTAAAGTTCACACTCTGATATTTGCAATGGGGTAGAAGAGCCCCTCGACGATCCATGACGAAGGTGTTGACGGGCTTCTTTTGTGTACCGATTTATTTGGCTGTTTGTATATCATTAGCGTTAACAATGAACATTTTTACCAACTGCAAAATGCGCACTTGTTAGGTTTGGTTGGTTAAAAGCTCACAGACCGTTAAGCCACGGAATACAATCGCACTAATTCAGTCGCGGCTTCAGATCTGCGCCGCCTAATTAGCTGAGCGTTTGCGCGACTCCCGTGCAAGCCGGTCAAAGGATTCGCCGCTCATTACGCGCGTTGCCAACATCCCGGTCAACCTGAAACTGTCTGTGATTTTAACTAACTGCGTTTTATAAAGAGTTGACGGCCCGAATTAAAGTTTTGTAAAAGTTTTAGAGCCAAATTTTATTTATGGTAAAAGAAAACTTGGCTAGGGCAAGGTAGTCACGGAACAGACACAAGCGGGCAGTGCGATGCGATGTTCGCGGAAGGCGCGATAAGATCGCGTGAGAGGCGGGCACGCGGGTACGCTCTGGCGCGCCGCCCTACAAACAGGGTTGCCTAATAAATATTAAAGAGCTCGAAGATATTAACATTATTGCATTTAACAATATTAAATTTTCTTTTAATAAGAAGTCGAATCTGACAAGAACCTTGTTAAGAAAGATTATAATGATATATTAGATAGCCTGGATAGGCCTGTATAGATAATTGCAAATGTATGTTTGAACTGTACATACATTGACAGTACACTGATTTGCCCCCAACAAGTATAGGCCACCACCCTCCTCAAACAAAATAAGATACTCTGAATTCGCTGAAATTTAGGATTACAAGTCCAGATTTAGAAGTTTGACATAGTTTTTACGGCAACCCTGGGCCCGTGCCGCTCTCGGCCGGACGATTCGTCACGCTGCGTTAATGGTCGCGCAGCACGCCACACTTGACTATCTGCTTGCACCGCTATTTTCGTTCTAGTTATCGATTCGTAACAGACAATGCACACTAAAACGATTTATTGTAAAACTTAAACTAATCGTTAGAATTGCAAAAATTTTACAAAACTGAACTGAAAAAGTTTACCTACATTTTAATCGGATCACATGGAAAACCAATTTCTTGTTAGCAACGTGCACGTGCATTTCATTTGATAAAAACGAAATCGATGTGCTTTATACTAGCTTCTGCCCGCGACTTCGTCCGCGTAAAGCAACTTTTTTTTTTCGTAAGAACTTTCTACAAAGTATTAGAAAACTTTAAAAAAAATGGATGAAATCAATAAAGTCGTTCTCAAGTTATGGCGTGATCAAGGGAAATAGGGATTCATTTTTATATAAATGTATATAGATTACATAAGTCAATCATGTATGGTTCTGCAACGGGGTAGGCTTTCAGTTAAAAAAAAAACTTGTAGCGTCTTTTTAGATATTTGTAAGTTGTTCTCGCATAGTTTCGTTATGAAACTATTCTCCGGAGTCAAAACGTTGTCGTCTGAATATAAACATGTGACTTTTTTTTGTTACGATTCTAATTGGTGTCAGTTTCAAATATTCCTGCCGCAATTCAAATTGTAGGGGGTATCCTTTGTCAATTATATAACCAAATATTGAACAATAAAATGTTATCTGATTTTACTACGACAACTTATCAGTATACCGCCACATATTTAATGGAAGTATAATTGTCTACATAATACCATATTACGATATAATAATAGGAAAATTAGTTTATAACTTGAAATGAAACTCAATAGCGAAGCCAAGTCCCCGACGGACGTAAAGATATTATCTTGAAATCGCTGAAATGGAACCTTCCAAATAGAACTTCAATAAGCTAAAATCATACAGTTAAATATTAATTGAACTGTAGAGTTATAGTGTGCATTGCTTATCATTTTTCAATTTTTTTGAGAAATAAATATGTAACCACATGTGGTTTGCTGTTGTAAATACTTGTAACATAATATGTGGGCGTAAACAGGCCGGCAGATGGTCGCCGGCCGTACAACAGGCATAATGGCACTGATTAAACTTAATTAACTGAAGCCATTTACACGCGGTGGGGATAGGGCGCGTCGTGCTCCCACCGTCACACGTCATGCCGTGCGTGTCGCCACGACGCCGCGCGACGCTTGCGTTACCGCCGTCCAACGCAACGCAATGTAAGGCATCGGTCACTGACATCACTTACAGACTGCTCACTGATTCTCACGTAATAGTAATGTAACGACGCTAATGCAGCACTGCCGCTAGCGATAATTATAATGTCAAGCTAATTAATATGTTTGTCGATCTTGTTGTTTACAATGCCAATATGCAAACAGCCATAATATAGGTACGGATTTTATTTTTATGTTAAAAAAAACCTTTTAGTTCATTACAAATGTATCCAGGTCGGACTCACCTAGGGAGTTGGAAAGTTAGGGGGTCGGGCAGCGTTAGTGATGGGATCGGTGTCGGTGGGGCTTCTGCAGCGGCCGCGGGCCGACACGGAGCGGGAGCGTCGCGGGCCGTTCGACGCCGCCCGCGAGATTTATCGCGCGGCCGCACGCAGCTGGCGCATTGCCCATCGCCCTCGCGCCCTTTTATCACCGAGTAAAACACGCCCGTCGCGTTAATTTGTTTGTTCTGACGCGGTCGAGCTAATGAATCGCCCCGAGCTGGACCCGTGTCCACGCGCGACCCGCTCTGAATTAAACGTTTACACCCTTAAATTGGTACGGACCTGCAAATAAATCGTTAATCACGTTATTCGATATTCATTGCTAAGATTTTATTGATGTCCTAACGAACTTTCTATTTCTAATTTATAACAACTCATGTCAATGTTTGGGAGGAGCAGGAGCGTAGAGATTGGCTGTTGCTATTCTCTCGAAGACAGACCTATAATAAGTGAGACTCAGCAGTGGGTGAAGTTGGGCTGTGGACTGTGGATTACGATGAAGTCAAAATACTTCTAAGTCTATTATGGCTAGAATTTAAATTTTCGAACATTCTAGTTGAAACATTCCGTATCTAAATAGTTAATATGTGGAAGAAGAGAAGCAAGATTTGTGGTGGAGTTAATTTACAATACATTATTTACGAGGAACTCCCAGATCCATGCATTGTAAATTAACTGTAGAGTGATGGATGTATTATGAAAGCAATTCAGCCTCTCTGTATTTCGACAGACAAACTCGGTTTAAATGTGGCAGCAAAAGTAGGTGATGTCTAATAAATATGTTGAGCGCACTGATTTAGCGCGAGTGAATCAGCATCGCTCAGGTGAGGTCGCATTCCGGCGCGCGCCGCCCTACCTGCGCGCCAGAAATACTCCCGCGCACCGCCCGCCCGAACCAACATTGCTACTCATTTTATTTTCGGCAGACACTCGCTATTTGCACAAGCATTCCTGGATTTGATCGCTTTTGTTATTGTGGAAACTATGTATAACATTACATGACTATTACATTCAAAATGAATTGCTCTTCCTCAGCGTCATAATTACTATTTCTTATTCATTAAAAGCATTAGTCCTTGGCGCACAACAAGAAGTAAATAAAAAATCTAAAATACGTATGTGGGCAAAAAGTATAAGTATTAGGTATAAGGTTTTTTGTATTACTAGGGCCTGCTAGATTACGAATTACATGAAAGACCAAATACTATTTATATTTACTCATAGGATGTTATGCAATTTTCCTTCTCGAGCGCAGTTTCCACGGTTTTTGAAAATTTGGGGCGTTAATTTGCACTTTTGACATAAATAATGTCAAAAAGGCATTGGTAAATTTAAAATTATGAGTTCGATCTGTAAATAGGTACATATTTAATTCTTTAGCCTATTACCGCTGCTTATTTCACTGTAAACATTTATTTCGTCTTCCCGGGTTCACCACTTAATTAGGTGCTGCTCGTAAAACTGTCTTCCTCATCTTATATTTACCGCGTTTGCCCTTTTTATTATCCGATTACATGGGCCGCGCGGTTTGCAAAGCGTTTTCCTACGCGAGGGGAGCAGTTTCATTTGTTTCTTCAGAAATTACTTCAGACCGTCTCGCACAGAGCGAAACGCGTCCCTTTGTAGAAAGTGAAACGACTCACTTCAAACAACACGTTAACGTTATAATTAGCTAAGATTATTGTCGCACTCGCTGCTAGTGTCAAATCAGGTAATTAATGTTCACACCGATATGATTGCGGTTGGTCAGGGGCTTATCAGGACGCCCGCTGGGAGATGCTCATGCCGCGGTATACAGATAATGGAACTTCGCTTATTCATTTCATTGCAGACGTGTGTATGTATGTGGTGTGGTTAATAAATAAAGCATTAGCAGTTTAATATTTGTAATGTATGTAGATGCAAAAATATGAATGTACCACATTCATATTTCCTATACATAATATTTTATGATCGGCTGAAGCGATGCGGATGGTGTCGGTCGAGGAATAGCGTGGCGTTGCAATTAGCAGGGCACTCGACGCGTTCCCCGCAAACCATGGCACGGAGTCCACTCGTGTGTCGTCGCGCAAATTAAAACGCGACACTCGACCAGATCGCGTCCTCAAACTGCAATTCGTTCATCGAATGAATCGTTTAAAACGACTCGTTTGTAGTAAAGGGTATCGAATTTCATGGACTGATTAAAAAACATTCAAATTAGTCTTTAAACTTCAAGAGAGTCTTAACTTTGATGCTTTCTACTGTCATTCATGGATATTCGACAGTCGTCGATCCGGGTCAGTCAGTCAACTCTGACAAACAGTCTTGCCAAGGGTATCGTGTTACCCAGTGGGTTGTAGAGGTATAATGTAAGGCCTATGCTAAAACCAACAGCTAAACGAGTCTTCTTTCTAAATGATATTAAATTAACACTTTCCGGGACACCGAACGGAGACGTGATATCCATTAAACTCCAAATCATCCAAATTGGTAGATAAATAAGCTTCGTTGTCCTTCTTGTATAATTGGTTTCGACGAACTACAGAAATACATAATTAAACAAGAGCACTATCTTTTCGAACGGGGCTGTATATAGCAACTTGTTGGGTTGGGCGTAAGACAGTAAGACTTAGAGATTTGTGGTTGGGCCCGGTCGGTTCGGAGGTGTTCCCACGGGCGCGCCTCTTCGTAATTGAGAGCGCCCGCGGGCCGATAATTGTGCTCGCGCGAACCGACCGCGCCTGAACCTTCTCGATGCCGCGTAAATCATGCCCGTTACTCTCCATTACCTCATAATATCAAATTGACTTGCGAGGATTTTTGCCTCATCCTCTGGCTTTTGTTTCTCTGCGAAGTTGTATTTATTTTTAAGATATTGCTTGCAGTAGAATAATTCCCCGGAAATGTTAGAAGTTTAATAAACTTCAATTGAAATCAGATAGGCTAGGTTGTTTTTCTTTCAACTAGAATTCCATTTAGTTCTGAGAACCATTGATTTCAACTACATTCGCTAATTCAAATACCTATACATATTAGGGATTCCGCTTTTTCTCTCTTGAGGTAAGGGACCCTAAAAATATGGTATGGTTAAGTACCTACTACATGCAACAATTATAATAATATAAAGTTATGGTGTTAAATTGCCAATGCTAGTTTACTGGTCTTTTTAAAATCCCTGTTTTGTTCATATTAGGATGTCGAGGGTTACACCACTTGTCACGACAAGGACGTCAATGTAGTAAAGACATGCGAGCTTTTTAAACAAACTTTATCCGTCTATAAAACAGAAAGAAGGTGTGCGATAAAACGATCGCGTGACTTAGCCTCGTGCCGGAGCGTCTGTGAATGCCTTGATTAGACGAGACAACAAAATATAAAAACAACAGTTAAAACTGATGTCTTTTTTCGATTGAAGCTTACCGTTATCGGCAGCATATTGACTTTGTTATGGATGTTTAAAGGATGTAATCTGTAAGCTGCATTGAAGTCGTGAATCGTAAGTGTGGCAGAGCAGGTGGTACCAAGTGGTTAGCTGGCACTATGAGCTTATCGGCGTGACGTCAGTCCAGGGGCGGTGCCGACGTAGAGGCATGTAGATCGCGAAATTGATTGCATGTTATCTGATGGGGCACGGGTTCTTCGCTAGCGTTTAATACGGGCGTCCGCCGCTAGGCACGCGATCCTTTTGACAGGAGAGCGTCCGTGCCCCAACCCCTTCGAGCGTGGTAATTACCGCCCCACAGCCGTGTGCAGCGGCGATGTCGCGCGCGCTCCTGGATACTACCCGGTAATTACCGCGTACGATCTAACCATATTCGCACTACATTCTTGACTCATTAGCTCAAAGCACCATATTAATGCATTCAATTCCCGGGTCGAGCAGTGAATATTGAGTTTTTTCACTTGGAAATTCTCTTCAACACAGGAGAATTTCCGGATTTGTGCCCAGTAAGTTTGTGCCCACACAGTGGCCAAATAAGACGCGCAAGATCTAATAAAGCGAAAACAAAAATGATACCACAAAGCAGCGTTTTGGGATGCTTATTATTTCTAGTTTATATTAATGACCTCCCTAAAGAAATTGATGCGCAAAGTATTTTATTTGCTGACGATATTTCTATCATTTTTCCTTACACCAATGAAGAAAACCTAAACCTAAGTCTAGACGATAAGCTCTCCAAAATAACAGCATGGTTAAAGAATCATAACTTAGAATTAAATTTTGACAAAACAAAGATAATGAATGCATTATAGACCTTACCAAAAACGCAATTTGGATATAAATTACTCATACAACAACATAAAGCTGCAATGCATAAACGAGTTTAAATTGTTGGGTTTGACTATAGATACCAATATAAACTGGAAAGCACATATAGATACATTGGCAAACAAACTAGCCAGCTTTATATATGCCTTGGAGGAGCTTAAAAGAGCTACTGATTTTAAAACTGCTCTAACAGCATACTATGCCTACGCATACTCCTGGCTAAAATGGTGTAGACAAAGATAGACTTTTTATCCTACAAAAGAAATATATACGAATTCTTGCCAATATAGATAACACAGAAAGCTGCAAGCCATTCTTTGTAGAATACAAAGTCCTTACACTAACCGGTATCTACATTTTGGAAGTTAGCAAATTTGTAAGAAAACACCTGTCACTATTTCAATTCACTAAGGACCTTCGTCCACAACATCGCAGTGTTAGACGCGAAAACAAAAATGAATTAGCCTTACCAAGCTCAAAATTAAGTATGTTTCACTCAGGACCTTTAGCCATATGCGTGAAAATATATAATAAGCTTCCAAATCCAATTAAAGACATAGAGTACGAAAATAAATTTAAAAACAGTCTCCAAAAATATCTTTTATTAAAATCGTATTACACTCTAAAGGAATTCTTTTACGATAAATAAATTTTGACATTGAAATTCATAAGTGTGCACAATACACACAACACCTATAATTTTGACTTACTACCTACCTATGTTATTTTATGATTATTATTGTTATCGCTATTTGTTTTTAAGTTAATCTTTCATCTTATTTTAATTTATTAATGAAAATTATGACCAATTTTATTGTTTTTCCCTATCTTTTAAATAAAAAAATTAAAAAAAAAATATTCAAGTAAAAGTAAAGTAAAAATATGATTTACGTTAATTACAATCGAGGAAAGTTAAATTGTAACTGTAATGTAGACCTGCCTGATCTAGGTTTATGAAATACCTGTGTTTTATTATATTAGTGACAGTTACTTATTTAAATAATAAATGATGGACATCTGATGTACATGTTAAAATTAATATTTTTGTTTAAGCACAGTGGTTTTGTTAATTATTGTGACACTGTAGCACTTAAAACTATTTATATTGCTGTGCCCTAGCAGGGTTCATGTATGAAACCTATATAAATTATAATTGTAACAACTTGTAAACTACATGAATGCAATAAATGATGAATCTGAATAAGAAATAGGCTCGCCCTCTCTTATCTTATTCCTCAGTCCCATGTGAGCATATGACTTACACACAACATACATATTTGTAATTTTTTTTGGTGTACCTATTATACAACTGCCATTACAACCAGAAACTGGCACTATAATCAGGTATAAACCATACTAGACAAAAAACGTGCAGAGACGATCTTGGCTGCAGTACCTACCAGGTCATTTACCAAAATCTGTATTGTAATTCGATTTGCCGAGAGGTTGTTCTATTGCAACTAAACAAGTGAGACTAACATTTACTAAGTAAATAGCATGTAAAAAACAGAACCCTGTCTTTGCTGTTGCACAGTCGGGTAAAAATAGGAATTTATCGGGAACAGCGTCTTTGGTGGATAGACTGTGTCGTATAAATATGCCTCAAGACCAGGACACAGGAAGTCTTTAAGGTTGGGCTACCAATCAGTCTCGAAGACACAATTCATGGCAAACTGAAGCAAGTATTCCAATAGCGATTAAAAAATTGTGGCCGGCTGCTTCAGAAATAAAACATTTGCTCTACAACAACCCTTAACACCAGAAACATATTCTTCGAACAAAAAAAAATTATTGTTTTTGGTTTTCCTTTTGATCATTAGTTGAAGTGTCGATGTTGCGACACGAATTTAAATGTTTGTTAAGTTTGGGAGGGTGAGTGCGGTTCTCTCGCAATTTGATTGGCGGTAGCGAGCGCGGGCGGGCCGAGCGGAGACTCGTGGCGCGTCCGAGTTGCGCTAATTGCCCCGCGCAATATAGAAACAATGACAAAACTTAGGAGCGCTTCGGCCGTCGCCAACCCTCGACGTCTCGCTCTTTTATTTAAAATTCACTTACCCGCCTCGCAGATTGTTATTCAGCCAAGTTGCGTCAGACGTTATGAAAACAAGAATAAACTTAATTACATTCCTATTTTAAGTATAACTTTACACAATTATTAAAACAAAGCTCCGTTAAAATGTTTTTTTCTTGAAATGAAGCATTCGATAGGCTAGTACTTAAAGTCAAAACACAGCGCAGTCTGATTACCTTAGTAAACATCCACATAGAGAGGCGGGGTGGGTAGTCGCGGTAATTGATTGTGACATTTGATGGACATACACCAAGCGAATACTGAGCCACTAGGGACTACATATAACTAACATCGACTCCCACATGCACGGTAGATACGAAGCTACTATAGATGTGGACTGTCTAATTATTATGCTAGTACCAAAATAAATGGTTACAACAACATTGTTGCAGTAAAAATAGTTACGAAAACCATATAAAATAAAACACACTGTTATCGTTTTGGTAATTGGTGAAAGTTTAACAATAATGAAAAATGTTTATTCACTTACAATAATAATTAAATAGGAACTCCTGATTTTATGATGATTGGCTCGTGCTTGGTCAGTGTTGTTGACATGGCCACAAAACAAACGCACCTAGCCTTACCTCAAGCTTACCTTACCTCTGTAAACTAAGCCCGCCCTAAACTTTTAAGGTACGTCTAATAACGCAAGCAATTTGTGGGTCTCCCCTTGTTTGCATTCTTGCTTTACCTACTAAGGTGATTTGATGATTTTGACTTATTCAGTTTGTTGGGATTGTGTTGACCCTAGTGGAACAGTTGACTCCCGCTTTCAAGAATTATTAATGATATACATCCAGATTTGTAACATTTCCACAGCTTCTTTCGTGCAATTTTAAAGCAACCTTTGTGCGGCCTACCTCAGTGCAAAATATTTAAGTATATTATGTTTAAAATTTCGTCTGGTCTATTTTCAAGAGTCGCTTATAAAAAATAAATCAATGAGTATAAACGGGCAGCGGCACATCGTGGCGATATTAAAGCTCGGTTTCACTGCCATCGAGTGAAACTAAGAACATTTCTCTCGCGAAAGCCACGTTACCAGTCTGCTATGTACTCTTAGCCGCATATAGGATAAATGACTTAAGGTATTATTAGACTATAGATTAAGTAAGTACCTAAAATAACACCTGCAAACGCGGCCTTGTTTAAAAGGTCATTGTTCAAAAAGATGCAGTGGTGATGGTTTTTTTCGTATTGCATTAATATGTAGGTACTCCTAATTTTTTATAAACTTAATGACGCAAACGACAGCCGTCCAAAATATCAGTCATCGACGAGAAGATGATCAAAATTATTGTCAGTTGATTAGAATACTGTTTTTGTTAAGACTAAGTCTAGATATTAATATTGTTCTCTAATCGGGGTCTTAATTTTCCATGTTTTAAAAGTAAGGCAGTGGTCCAATAAGACAAAAGCCTTAAAGCATAACTCAATAAAAATGAATGAGCGAAGATGAATTTCTGATGAAGTAGTAGCAGTCGTAATTTTAGTAGCGGCATATAAAGATAATGGTCACATATGAGAGGTCGCAGTTATTGCTAAGTGATATTGATTGCCAGTGGTGAGGTCGCGCGTTCGCTCTCTGGAAGAGCACGCGAGGTGAGAGAGATGTTTTTATTCGTCCGACACGTCCACGGCCGCTCGTCTCGACGATGTGTCGTCCTCCCACGGGACACTGGCCTTACTTCCGAACGGAGATATTTATAGCCGCCCCAGAAGCCGCTGTTACCTAATGTAACGTTTTATGGTGGCCCTTATTACGGTTACCAGGCCTGTCTATACCTTGCATTCGTACTTCTACTCTGAAATTTTATTTATTCAATCGATCCGGATAAATATTGAGTTTTGTTTTCCTACTAAAATAAGAAGTGATAGTGCTACATAGCCTTCCTCCAAATAGCAAGCAGCGGTCACTAGCGGCTCGCAAAAATGCCATGTCGAAGATATTCTTTGCAGCAATCGTAAATTGGGCAGCTCCCCGGGGTACGCCACGGCCGCCTCCAGTGCCGCATACGCTAATCGTAGGCGGCCACCCGCCGCGCCGCCGCCGCCTGTGCTCGCACCTCGCTTTCCTCTGTGTGCCGCGTCGTAATGGCCGCGAGAAAGCCTCTTTTGTTACGCTAGCGATTTGTTATATCTCGCCGCGCTTTTCCGAGATATACCTGCTTTGACTCGCGTAATTGTTCTTTCGAATCGGTGGTTTTGTTGTGTATAAAATGCTTTGTCACATAAATCTGTTAAGTTGCCCTTTATAGTCGGTATATACTTGGTTTCATTGTTAATAATCCACATTCATTAGCATGCCGTTGAATCGATTTAGACATGAGTCATCTTGTTTTCCTTTTAAGAAAATATAATTTAAGTATGCCTTAAAAACTAAGATTTCTATTTGCACAGACATTAATAAAGTCAGTAGTTGGTTGTCATGACAGCTTGAGTTAGCTCATGTATATTATGTGTTAGGTGCGAAGCCGTACTCGCCACGCTCGGCTGCGTCCCCGGCCGTTCAACTTGCTGTTGTGCTCGGTTTGCAGTTTGCTGCTCGAGAACCATCACTTCCTACATTCCGCTAACAACACATGTTGCTACTCATAACAGTACTCCAAGATAATTGTTAATTTCTCTCAAGTTAAGGAAAAGAGAAATCTTGCATTAATATTACGGCCACATTGATGAACTTGATTCGTGCGTACAAACGTATAATTTATTAATTAGTTAGAAAATAAACCGGATGCTTATACCACCCTTATCATGCTTGCATCGTTTATTAAAAGGCATTGTTGTCTTGTTGGCGATGGAATTACACGCAGATTTGTCCTTAAGGGCGGCAACGCAATCCCGAAAGTCGAAGATGCTTGCATATGCATAAGTCGCGGTATCCACTTTATATCAGAAAGATGATTTTTATTCGATTACTACATCCTCAAAATATGCCTCCGTATGTATATACTTTGACAGTTGGAGGGATACCAGTTTCTGAATAAAAAAAGGTCGTGAGGCAGAAAAAAGGCTGAAATTGAATTCATTGAATAATTGTTTAAGTACCTTACAATGTACTAAAACGTATAGGTATAAGTTATAATAGAATTTTATACTTTACTTAACTATATTTTTGTTTATAACATAACGTAAACAAAGTGTCAATGAACTGAAAATATTTTTCTCTTTACCATGCACTTAAGCGCTATTTTGACGTAATGTATGATTAAAAGACAGGCAAAATAATTATTCGCAAATATTCCAACAAACACATTTTAAGAGATTTATTCAAATATTTACCATTGAGGCATTGATTATTTTCGCTATTTCGTTCACTACCTCATCAATAAGTTGAAGTATGTTAACATTATTTTGCTTCGAACTGTTAAGTCCTCTGGACCAACACTAGTAAAAGAAAAACTATAAAAAAGGTCTTTCAAATTACGTCACATATATTTACTAAAACTTTAATTTCCTTAGGATCGTACTTGATCCCCTAAATAAATCTAACAAATATTTGCCTAGATCTAGAGAAAAGCGTCTGGGGACAAGAGGTGATCTTCTTATAAAGGTTCCGTTTTTCCTTATAAGGACGGTTATATAATAACAACAGGATTTTTATGTTTTCAAAATCACGTACCATTAGTAATTCAGATAATGTTTATTTGTTACAAAATAAATTCTTCTTTTTAAAACAAGAAACACGTCTAATTTCTTAGAGACTTCGCACGTGGCCAAATAATGATATAGCCCCGTGACATACTTTGCTGTGTGACAATTTTCGCCGTAAGGGGTTGTTCTCTACCTTACGATGACTCGGCGACCGCTCGTTACTGTCTCACCTGTCCTACACGAACCATCCCCTACACAGGCTTGATGTTTCCACTAATGATCTCGTGTCAACACATATTTTTAATAAACCTAGCCTTGGTAAATATTTGTTTTTTCTGCTTAGCAATCTAATCCTGTAACGCAATGCATAATGACTAATTACTTAGCCGCATCTGTATGCACGCAACGACACAGTATCTGCAGCTTTTTTTTTACATTGTGGTAGCAAATATGCATATGATGTAAATAGACTTTTTACTTCGGCGCCACTATTCATCCCAGTTCATTGTTCTTCGAAATTGCTCTCGGCCGAGAATAGTGCTTTTGGGTCTAGCTGTTAGTTGCCTTTTTTCACCGACAATGTGTGTACCTAAACAATCTAAAGATATTTTCACTACGTGGCTTTTAATAAACTTCGTGAGATATAGAGTTACTCTATGTCTTAAAACTTGAGCATTACGGACTGGGTAAACAAGCTCTTAGCTTAATAAGATCATATTTAAATGATAGATTTCAGCAAGTCCAGATAAACGGTGTGAATTCATTGGGTTTAAGTCAAAATGGGTGTACCGCAGGGCTCAATATTGGGGCCGTTCCTATTTTTAGTATATATAAATGATTTACCCCATTTACTAAAAACCCGACCACAAATGGTGTTAATTTGCTGATGACACATCACTGATTTTTAAAGTAGGCAGACGTGCACAGGAGCTTGACGACGTAAATAATGCTATGCTTATGGTTCATAATTGGTTTACTGTAAATAATTTAGTATTAAATGAGAAAAAAAACTAAATGCATTAGATTCGCTTTACCGAATGTTAGAAGTAGTGAATGTCACGTTGTATATTGAATAGGGAGATACTTGAATTCGTCGAAAATACGGTTTTCTTGGGGATCACGCTTGACTATTTATTTTTTAAACTTTCAATCGTCGACTACTACCCAGTTGGTTCAGTTACCTGTTTTTTTTTGTGTTGAGAGTCATAAACAAACTAATCTATTACTTACACAAAAATAGCAAAAACATTATAAACATATATTAGAGGCACAACATCCGAAAAAAAAATCTTCATTTTATTTTAAAAATCATCAAAATCCAATATCTCAATATGGGTTAGGTTTGGGGTGGGGTGTTTCAGTCAAATTAGCTAGGAATGATGAAAACTAAAACCTCTTAAAGGATCTAGGTCGACTTAACCTGTAGGCTGTAACCTTGTATATCTATATATATAAAATTCGAAGTCCTGACTGACTGACTGACAGACATATCAACGCACAGACTAAACCGCTGGTCCTAGAGACACGAAATTTGGAGGGTATGTTCTTAGTGAAGAGTAGGTATCCACTAAGAAAGGGTTTTTCGAAATTCCACCCCTAAGAAGGTGAAATGGGGGGATTTTGTTTGTATGGAAAATCTTATTCCTCGAGTTAATAAATTTGAAATTTGGCACCATTACTAATCTAAGTAAATTATGAAGCTTGCCATTTTATGTTTTTCTAAACTACCACCTGAAAGGGGATTGGGGGTTTCAAAGTTTGTATGGAAGAATTTTAGCGCGCGGTCCGACTATCTCGAAACTCACCATTTATACCTACGATCGAAAGTAAAGAATAATGTGTATCGGGGTTTTTCGAAAATTGCTCCTGACGGGCTGAAAAGGAGTAGTCAATTTTACAGGGGAGGATTTTACTGCATGGCTTGATTAACTCGAAAATTAGTATAAATAATCTTTGAGTCAAGTTATGAATACATCCCAATTTTTTTTAAATTCCACCCCTGTGCGGGTGAAAAGCGGGGATACAGTTTATATGAAAAATCTTATTCATTTAGTTGTTAAACTTGAAACTTGGCAAGAATACTTGCCTAAGTAAGTAATAAAGTTTATTATAATATTTTTTTCAAAACTACCCCTCAAAGGGGGATATAGGGGTGTTGAAGTTTGTGTGGAAGTAATTGAATGCGCGGTCCAATTAACTCGAAACTCAGTATTAATAGTTTTGACAGAAATTAATTAATAATAAGTATGTAAAGTTGTCGAAAATTTACCCCTGACGGGGCAAATAGGGGTAATTCGATTTTAAAGGGGAGGATTTGACCTTTAGCTGTATGTTACATTTTCACACCTAAACCACTGAACTCTGATTTGGCATAGATATATGTAGATGGCATCCTGGGGAAGACGCGGGCAGATTCTGCCCGCGGCTTCGCCTGCGTGGATGTCGGAAATTATCCCACGGGAACGTGCTAACAGGATAAAAAGTATGTGCTTCCCCAGGATACCATCTATATCTATGCCAAATCAGAAGTTCAGTGGTTTAGGCGTGAAAATGTAACAACAGATTCAAGTTCAAATCCTCCCCTTAAAAACTGAATTACCCCTTTTTGTCCCGTCAGTGGTAAATTTTCGACAACTTTACATACTTATTATTAATAGCTGTGCTTTGTGGGTGACGTAACCTACGACAAACTTATTATTTGGGGTTGGAACAGTAATCGGGTCTAGAGATCGAACCGCAAAATTAAGTTTGGTTTTTATTGTATGTATACTTTTCCGGCATAAAAAGTACCCAGTGTGGTGCCCAGGATATTAAAGAATAATTATATCAAGTTTCATCGTAAGCGAACCGGTAGTTTTTGCGTGATGTCTGAACAAACAGACAGACAGACAAAAATTGTTTTAATCACATTTTTGGGTTCGGTGTCGATCTAGTAACACCCTCTGCCATTTATTTTTTGATATTTTCAATGTACAGAATTTTCACTTCTACAGATTTATTATAAGTATAGATTATGCGCATGAGTTCAATTTCAAAAATTACGAAAAATTGAAACAGTTAACTAAACGTGAAAAGAGAATATTGAAGATCACACTTTTAGTAAATTTCGGTAGATACCAAGCTTACTAAGAGTACGTTCTTTAATTTTCTCGCTTATTTGATATTTGCTGTCAGTCTTGTCTAGGTGTGACGGGAGCTGAAACATAATTTACAAAATAATACCCATTACTGGAAAGGAGTTTCGTAATTCTCTGTATTAAACTAACAAGGCTTCTTCTGTGTACTAAAGTTAGTTTTCACTTTGTAGTGGTGTTTTTGAAGTCAGTAGAGGGTTTAGGCAAAGTTTTTCGATTTTCGCATTGCTATTTTATTTTATCACAGAAACATCAAAGCAAAGGTACATAAGCATGAAAGGTTTTCTTTTAAATGCAGGCATAGCACGGCTACAGCAAACTTTTCACGATGTACACAAACGCAGAAGTAAATATTATATTCAAGGATACGTTTTCAGTGTTGGTTTTACATGTTATAAAGTGCATATTTTGCGATCAGCAATTTTATCTGCATTCGCAAATAGATAGCCGATAGAATGATAAAGTGTGTTTAGCTGTATCTAGTTGTTTACTCGACAGCGGTAAAAGGTTTGCGAGTCCCTCGCGGCGCGGGGCCGCTTGTTTTCATTTCGTTATTTACTTTTAATTTGGCAGCAAGCGGATGATGCGGTGGGTGGGGGCGTGTCGTGTGAATAATTGAGCCGACACAGAGTCGAGTGTCGGACCGACCGTGCACTCGGCGGAGGTGGCCTGGTCGTGGTCAAAAGTCATTGTAAACGTGACACAAATTGACAACATTTCATTCAATCTTTATCTTAAATGATACATATCTAAAAATAACACACCTATTTTAAATTATTTCCAAATAAAATATCGTATTTCTTTAAAAGAACATCTTAGAAATTCGTTCAATACTAAACTGACTTAAACGCCCTAATGTAAGAAACTGTTTAATTGCCGTAAATCATTGCGATGACATAAATGCCTTTATGCTATGAAGTGAGTCAATAACTGTGAAAGGACTATCACAGTTATTTTACCTCTGACAGCAGCAACGCAACAGCAACCTTATTCCAATAGATAAAATAACTGTGTAAGGACTGTAAATTGTTGAAATGTTAAAAGAAATAACCGTTTTTTTTTTAATGATCGTTACAAATCCAAGCTTAATCATATTTATTACGATTTGTTAGGCAGTGTCAACGGGTATACTAAAGGACATTGCTCTGCGCCCATTCATTGTTCGCCCTGGAACCAAGAGCATCGGAAAATTATGTGTTGTATTGTCGATCATTAGTAAACTTCTATAAGATCTTATTTGTATAGCGGACTAGCAGATGAGATGCAGAATAGATATATTTCAAAAAAAGTATCAGATTTTGAGGTTATAATCGAACCATAATAACGAATATTAGGTATAGTTTTTCATAGGTCCGAGTGATTTTTAAGGAACTAAATAGCACTAGCATAATCACGGTAATATTATCTAACCGTGGCATCATTTACCGGTTTTTTGTACATACATAGATAATTAGGTAGGTATCTATGCAGTTTTTTTCTTAAGCCTAAGTGTATGTAATTGCAACGTTTAAATGCATAGAATCTAATTAACATAGGTACCTGTATTCTTAGCATTGGTTTTGGAATGAGATAAAAATATTTGTGTATTAATGTAAAAATAATGCTGTCTCCTTAGATGATAGTGGTGATGTAGCGCGGTAGATAGATGGCGTTAGTGTGCCTTGTCCAAAAACGACACTACAAAGTGAAAAATAACTTTAATTTCGGAAGTCGGTGTCGTTGGGTTCGCATTTTCGTTGTTTGACACCGACTTCCGAAATTAAAGTTATTTTTCACTTTGTAGTGTCGTTTTTGGAAGTCGGTTGTTTTTTTTTTTTCAAAAAAGTTTTTAGTTGTACCTACCCCACACAAATTCGCAATACTTACAAGATTAGAGGTACCCCAATAACAACTTTGACAGAAATGAGGGTGTACCGTGGTGCACTGAACACATCTACGTACCCTTTTAGAGCGTACAGGGGTGACGTTATGTTGTGTGATTGCGTTAACAATACATACATAAGCGATAGCAGCAATAGCCGTTGATTTGCTGGCATTAATTGAAGAGTTCCGTTGTCTGTCTCCGAAACTCATCATCAGATCTTGTCGAAATTTCTATGGGACCATTTGGGAAGTATACCCTTTCCAACAAAAAAAGAATTTTTCAAATCGGTTGTCAAGCAAAAAAATATAAACAAATATCCGAATTGAGAACCTCCTCCTTTTTTAGAAGTCTGTTAAAAATCCGATCGATCGATTGCAATCGATTGGGATTGGGGGGATCGAGAGGGCACCCCAAAATCATTTTCGATACGACATGACGTTTGTCGAAGATGGCGGCGATTAATGTTATTTAGTCGCGTAAAATACTTTAAAATGTTCATTTTGGCATGCAGCTAGTCTGTGTTACAAAAGTATTTGCAACTAATATAATAAAATAGACCATTAATTGTCGTGTATGTCCGATATTTCTTGTACACACGGCTACACATCAAGCTATGCAAAACCAGTATTGGCTGACCGTTCATTGTGAGAAAATATCATACAAAGTGAGGCCAAGACAAACTGGTTTTGTATAGCTTGACGTGTAGCCGTGTGTACACAGGGCGATTTCGGACAATGTCCTTTCAAAACGACACCAGTAAACGTCGAAGAGTTGTCCCGTGCAACCCGGTTACAACATCAGGTCAACTTTACCAAATAAAATATTTTGCCATTGTAACGTTACATCTATGCGCAGTTTTAATTTGACAAGCCAAGAGGGAATTGTCCCAAAATGGCTCACAGGACATAAAAACTACTACTAAAAGCTATAGGTAAATATAAAACACAATTATTAATAATGTTAAAATAATATCTTTCTCTTTAACGTTTTACGTTACTGTATCGCATTGCATTTCCAATTTTTGGGACCAAAGAATTACAAAGTTCATTTAAAATGCTTCATTTGGAAATGCCGAGAAAAAGAAAGTTAATTACGTTCGCTAGAATGACAGTCGCTGTCCGGACTACTTCCTAAAATCCTTTGAATTGTGAAATAATTGATGATGCTGATTTCTTCCATTTGTGTTTGTGCTTATTACTACTACTTGCTTGTGGTTGTTCATTATTTGTATAACAATTAAGAATATAAAAAAATCATATTAATAATTTTACTTTGGAGGAACAAGCGGAATACAACATTTTGTCAGTTTTTTTGTGTCCCAATCAATCCACAAATGGGAATCACTCTAGTTTCTGTCTCTTTTTTGAGTGTATATTATTACAACATACTATATTACTATATATATAACAAGTATAAAATTAAGTATACAAAATGTTTTTTCGCGGATAGTACTGAAAAATTGTAAACATTTCGAAAAAGCTCAAGGATCGTTAGGGTCCAAATCTCAACATATTATCATGTCGCGTAATAAAGAAAGAATAATTTTTCCACACATATTTTTCTGATTTGTAACATCATCTTGTTTATAAGCGTTGTATGTAAATGAAAACCGCGTTTTCGAGGTCGGGGGTGCGACGACGACGTGGCTCGCGTGCTGTAAAACATTAGGTCGCTGACTAGGAGTTCACGGGGGGCTGGCTTATTGTCTCGCGTCTATTAATACCAGTGTTTATGGCAAATTAATTTCTGCGGCATACACATTCTACTTCTTAGATGTGCCACTACCTGAACTATTCATAGAGGTTATTGCGATTCCTTTTCAGCTAACTTTATTCGTCTTTCTTTTCAATTTCATCCTTTTGTATTATTCTTTGGGTAAAACAACATTTTTAAGTGTAACACTTTCCTGAACGGCATAGGACCGACTGGTAGAATCGAAATATTTTTCCAAGTTTTATCATTGCTTCGAAATATCTCTAGGGTACAGTCCTATAAATTGGATTCAACTTTGAATCACGCACTTCGATGACATTTTCTTTTGCAGAGTTTTGTTTTGGGAAATGTTATTTAAAGAAATATCCTAATTATAGCTAAGGTTTGTTCCTGCGAGTTCAAACCAAGTTGCCTATGGGCCGTTAATTATTGAGAGTTCGTTAATTGTTTGGAAGTCGGTGTTGTTTGGGACGGAATGTTTGAATTATTGAAAGAAGGAGGGGCTTTAGAATATTGGTCACGTGGCGAATAGAACGACGCCTCGTGCATCGCAAACTCGCTTGAACTAATTTTCAGGACCTTATTCAATGGTCTCCCTATTGTCTTGCGTTAATTGCTTACCATTGAAAGAATGTTTGTTCTTATTGGTATCGCCTATACCTACTTAAAACTAAAAACATAATATTATGTACTTTTAGGAACAACCTGTATCAATTCAAAAGCCCTCCACCACTTGTTTTAAGGATGGACGGCCGGATTGGTCACTGATGTGCGCTGCTTAGTATGTATTAGATAATAGTATTTCGCTCATACCCGTTGTAATTTTATTTTGTTGTTCTTACTTGTTACTTTTTACCTAAGTATCTACTTAAGTGGTTAAATTCTCTAAATTATGTAGTCGATGATTTTGGTGCACGGTAAAACTCTAATGAGTTTATGTTGGCACGAACTTAAATATATATAACGTACATATGTGTAGGTACTACTGAATAAGTAAATAAATAAGTAATCCATTCCAATGTATGAGGTACATTAGAATAGACTTATTTATTTATTTATTTATTTTACCATTTATGTACACACATATATAAACAGACATTGAAAAACAGAACAGAAAAATAGGTACACACACACTTACCTGTATATTTGTAAACATATTGTTATGTGGGAACTGGATCCGGTTTTCACTATATTTGAGAGTTGGAAAAGTGGGACGAAAGTAGTCTGCAAAGCTTTATGGATGCAGGGCAACCGCTGCAGCAACGGTGTTTGTTGACGAGTCTGTAGGCGGCGCGAGAGGGGCGCGGGTGGCGCGGCCCGCGGCAGGTGCGCGCCGCGCCAGTTCCGCGACTCTCGCCGCTCGGATGCCACGTACCTCGCGAGAGACATGTAGCTCCGACCCGAGCTTGCCGGCTGTGAAGTGACTTCAGTGTTGTGTTTTGAAATTTTAAGTGACGATACTGTTAGTACTATGGTGGTCTTAGAGGGCGGCGGGGCCCTGCTCGAGCCGGCGCTCGCGCTGGACGGTGCGGCTGCCGCATGCCTAGAGCGCGCTTATGCACAGGCGGATGTTTCCCTTAAACTTTTACCAAAACGTTATATCAATTTACATCAGTGGTTGTCGCCAGTGACGACGTCTGTCACAGCCGCCGCTGCTGCTGGAAAAGATCTTAAGCTGCAAATTGTAAGAGCTTTTTCTATAAGTTATTAATGTATCATTGTTTATTTACCAGAACGACGACATTGTTTATTTACTATCTAAGAAGAGTTGCTTAATTTGGTCTCCTAAAAAGATGTTGTTATTAACAACTTGTTAATAACGAATCTGTTCTAAATCTTCCAACTATTTTTGCAATGTGACCTTTGACATTCAAAGTGTGGAGCTTTCAATGCAAATAATGTATCCGTTTTGAGTTGGGCTTTTTCCACCTATAACGTACGTTTATGTGAATTTCACAAAACAAAATTTATTCTAACATACCTAATATTTGTAAAGCTGTTTGTTTACTTGTTTTTATTATAAATGTTAACATAATCATGTAGACATAACTTAGTCCTGACTTTCTTGAGTATCGTCACTCGCGAATCTTCTAGCACACAAACTAAACTTCGGACACAAAAAAATAATATAATGGAGAGCCCAACCAAGCGTCGCTTTAATCGCAAGTTTGTCTGAGATAGGTTTGTTTGTAAACAAAGTTAATCATCGTCATGAGGTGTATATATACACAGGGTTAAATATAGGTAGGTAACATGAAGCTAGGTATTGTATTGAATAAATTATCTTGTGCTCATACACTAGACATTAAATGTTTAATCTAAATACTAGCAGCCTATAATTTTATTATTATTCATATTTAGGCTTTTTGAATACATAAAGTTATCCTCACCTTATTGAAATCGATTATAAAAATTAAGAATTTCCAAGTCTTATTTAAAAAAAAAAGCTATTACTCTAATGATTGTGTCTAAGTAAATAGCTAACTTAGTGCACTAATTTACCGGTAAAATACCTTTACCATATACCTAGTTCGTACCTATAAATAGCCCAATTACAGTACTTCTGTAATACAGTTATCATCGTTAAACCTGCCTAATAGTTATATACGTAACGTGTCCTATTGCAGTCGCGAGCAATAAATCATTTTCAAAAAAATCGTCGGCGACACTGATTTTCACATATTAATTGATCGATGACCGAAATTTCGAAATGCGCCTCGTTCCGTCTTTGCATTTACTGTAGAAAAATAACATTTTCCAGCGGTTGAATTAAACTTCAACCAAAAGATTTGTTATTATTTTCAGTCGCTGAAAAAGCAATCAGCTGATTTAAGAAAGGAACAGTTAAAAAAGTGATCCGTGCCCGTCTAATTATCAAAAGCTTTTACATGAGCTTGAGAAAAAATGTATGAGGATTTCTTTTATTTGTTTTTCCCGTAAAAGAAAATGATACATTTTGTACACAGTACACATTTTGTGCACAGTTGAAAACTATCGAGCAGTATGAGATTGTGTTACTTAGTAGTACACAAAACTAACTAAATAGTATATATATTATACAAAAGTTTTGAGAATTTTATGATTGAAAAGCTCCTAGGTTATCATTCATACCGTTGTGAAAATATTTACGCTTATTAAATAAGTTGTCATAAGTAGTTATATCTGATTCTATTGTTATTAAATTGATTTAACCCAGTAGGTGACCACTATAATTGCGTATTCAGTAGGCCAGTGGCCTGGTTGAGGTCCACTACGATGCAGCTGTATTTTATTGGTATTGATAGCTTACTCGTTAGTGAGTTGAAGGCGTTGAAGCTTACCATATTATGCGTAACATGCTCCATTGCTTTAAAACTAAATTATCCCAGATGGGGTAAAATTAAAAATACTTTTTTTTTTTCGTTGTAGTCAATGGTACCTACTATGTTGACATTATATTAATGGAACTTATTGTGAAAACTAATATGAGCTTAAATGCTTTAATATGATTGTCAAGCATTTACACTAACACATTTCCGTTTTGTCTATTCATTAATTCCAAATACTTACTAGTGTTGTTGCGCTGGGTGTTACGTTGCTTTGCTTACTAAACAGTCGTAGATATATGTCACCGTATGATTGGGAACACCGTTAGTTTATAATCTATCTCGTGAAATTATAAAACTATCGTAAAATTTTGAACTGCCAAACATGGATAGATTATTAAGGCCAGGTATTCCCAATTTTACACCACTTGGATTCAACAATAAACAAAGAAATCGTGATTTTTTAAAGCCAAAAAAAAAAGCTTGTTGAAGTTGACTTTATATATTTGAACAATTTGTGGTTCAAAACACGATATCGAAAACATCACTCGATCAAAAAAAATTCCGAAAAACAGCCTAATTCGATATTTTTTTTAAGCATTTCTTTTTTTTCTCAAAGCTTATAAAAGTTTTACTACTAAAAACCATATCTAAAAAAAAGACAATAACATATAGAAAAATAATATGTGGTTACATTTTGCAAAATAGCTTAATTCTTTTACTAATAAATTATTATATAACACAGCGGTTCGCATCCGTCACTTCAGTCACCCGCTAGGGCTTGTCGAGGTACGACCTATGTCCCTTTTTCTAGCGCGCGGCTATCACGTAGTCAGTTATTGTTTATTTGTTTTTATTAGTGAACAGAAGTATGGCGAATAAAAATAAATACAAGAAAGTGACCAAGTCTAAAGTGCGGAATGTTAGACGAGAAACCAGGTAAGTTTGTTTACAATTTTATTTATTTACATATTATCAACTTATTGTCTTTTGATTTTTCAATCCACCCTACGGTCTTATCTTTACCTTTACTTTCGAAACTTGTCCATCATGTCTAAGAAATGGCAATAAGAGTGCGGTTTTTACCTGTATTTAGGTACCTACTATTATACAACAAAAGAAGAGCGCCGCGCTGCCGGCCGCACCTGTGTGCATTGTTATTTTTCGGTTTTATTTACCTACTAGCTGTTGCCTGCGGCTTCGTTCGCCCCCCACCCCTCCCCTATATAGTCTATAAATGGCTCTATGGTCCCTCCCACTTATTTCTGTACCGAAATTCATCACAATTTCAGCCGTTTTGACGTGAAAACAGAACATAGTACATACATAGATACAAACATACACACTTTCCTTTTTATTAGTAGGGAAGTAGGGATCTCTGTTCCTTTCTACGGATATAGGTTTAGCCTACCGATTTCTAGTACTTATAATCACCGGCACGGACATAGAAGTCTCAAGGACGCTTTAGGCGCACATGTGTGCAGAAGTGAAATAGATCATCAGTCTATAATAATAATAATAATTTTTATTTATTTTCCCATCACAATTCACAATCATATCAAATCACATCTATCAGCATACGATAGGCAAAGCTAGCCCACTTCGTCCTTGAAACATACAATATCGGTGCCGGTAAGTATACAACTTACATTCAAAGTAGGTATTTTCTAATTCTAATAGATTTATGTAGTCAATGTTTACCAACAATATCTATAAAGTTCAATATTTTACGCATTTTATTTTATCAATACCTACATGTTACATAGTAGAATCACAACAGTAGAATAACTTGATACCAATATTTTTCATGAACATTTTTTTATTGTTGCAGTGCATCAAAACCACGATGCAAAGGAATGTATGCGTCAAGAAAAAACACAAACTTTCAAGTGTTTCATAGAAGTAAAAAAAATGTAATCAATAATAAACCTATAATTTTTGTGACAAAATTATGGCACATAAATCTTTTATTTCTCACAATTGTATTATTTTTAACTATCCCTATTTTTTTCGAGACAACTTTGACATAAGTAGCTTAAAATTTTAAAATTATTCATAAAATAAGTTGACCTGCTGCCTACTTACCTATAATGTGACACTTCCCTCGGGTTTGGGTTCAAATAAGTTCACGCCAGCGACGTAAGCGCACGGCTCACTTCGCGGGAATCGCGGGCAACTTTTGGTTGCGATAAATGCCTATTTCGTTTGGTCTACCCGCCCTTAACTACCGAAAATTAATATATTGTAAGCAGTATGTTCAAAATTTATCGACAATTTACAATCTCACGAGATAGATTATAAACTAACGATGTTCATAATCTAATCATACGGTGACAGATAAATGAAGTACCTTTTCCCCCTTTTATTTCTTAGCGTGTTGATGGCAATGTTTTTTTTTTCAATTTGTTTGACGTAAAATTCAGTGACGCGAATACAGTTTGCGGCTGGACTCCCGCACCAAAAAACAATTTGAGGCTTTTAAGCCTTTGGGGCACAGGGTTATAGTTGTGCATTGGGTGATGTGGGTTATCCTGTAGCTTCGCCCTCTCGATGCGGCTTGCTATTACAGTCCTGTGAATTTCTGGATACAGCATTTAAACCGGGGTCGATTTTAAGTAATCCGTATTAGTCATAATCGCTGTATCCACTAATTAAGCATGGACAGATCGACCCCTTACTCTGGGACAGGCATATTCACCAGCGGAGAGACAAAGCACTATTCCAAGGGTCTCAAAATTTAATGAAAAGCCCATTGCAACGTTTGTAAATTAGTAGACTTGGCTCCCCAAATGTTTCTGTTGTTAATGACGTATCCTATTGCTTAACTGTTTTGCCGACAGTGTCGGATCAGAATAGATTCAGTTCCAGTGCATACATATGGCTGTTGGCATCGCGACCATGGTTGCGCCATCATGGTGTTCCAGTGTAAAACGGAGCTAAGAACTGCTGACCATGTATTGTGAACTTATTTATTATGACATAAATGATGACACATCACAAGCAATAATACTGTTGACACTGAGCTGACGCTGACCGTAGTGAACTTAATTGCACAAGAGGAAAAATGTCACTTGTAAAAAGCTTCACTACTTCAAAGTAGTTCTCAATATTGCAATCTTGTTGAATATTATGAATATGATAACATTTGGAGTCATAATTACTTTCATAAAATGGATGCCTGTGAAAGAGTTTCTGGAAACTCATTACGTAACTCTACTCGGGACACAAAGATTTATTGCACAGCATTAAAAAAAAAAAAAAAACGTTTGTAGAATTTGAGGATTATTTATTTATGCATTTATTTATTATGACATGCTTATGTGACATGTATAGAAAACTAAAAAAGTGAGATACATCGTACCCAGTGTAGCCAAACTAGACACGGTTGATGTAGCCGCGATTCGCGCGCGTCCAACGCAGACGCGGTGGGCCCGTGGGCCGCCCGCCGCCGGCCATATCGCAACGCCCGATCTCTCCGTATTCATCGCTGCGCCCGGAAATCGCTAAATGTAGAGATACTCCGACCAACCGCCTTACCTCCTAGCTTTTTGAGAGTTCACATTTACCGTCGAAAACTTACATTACACAAATTGGATAGTCTTTGTATTTCAATGTTATTCATAGCGGCTCCCTTGTAAGAACACCGGTGAAGTAAAATTCGACTAATAGATAACTCGAGAGATGTTAGATAGAAATTAAACCTTGTAGCGCTTTCGAGAAAATCAAACGTGTTCGGTGTAGCTTGTCTACGATTCTACGGCTACGGCGTAGGCAGGGTGTGCGTCGCGTACAAGTTGGTTCTCCGCAGCGCTCGTTTATTTGCGACTTCCTAGCTCTTTTGTTATGCTCTGTCGCCTGTGTCTGCTTTGAAAAATTGTAATGCAGCGGCATTGTAGACGCGAGCTGCTGCGATTGTGCACGTAAACGACGACCTATCTACTTATACCACACCCTCAAATTTATGTTCTCGAGAGTCACTGTGATCTAAATTTCACACGATATAATTCCATTGGGTTTGTGTGATGAACGCACTGGGCCTTGTAGAGTATTTATTTGTTATTCGAATTGAAATTGATAATTTAATCAATATTAATGTGTAGGTAATAAATATTTTTATTAGTTGGATCTTAATATTGGTTAATTAAATACCCACTTATTTCTATCACATCTTTAATATGTATTTTGGATCTTTACTGAAATGTATACAAAGTAAAGATTAAAAATTGTTCATTCAATGTTTCATAACGAGCAGAAAGGGCATTTCGTTAAATACCTTTAATTATTAACCAAATGTATTTATTATAAATTGTCAACATCGTTACAACGTCCGGGTAGGGGGAGTGATATGAAGATTCGAATGACGTTATTGCGACGCACGCTATTTCGAAAAACTTTACGAGTGGTACGCCAGTTCGAAAACACATTGGGTCGAAAACTGTTATATCGAATGACGTTATAGCGACGCACGCTATTTCGAAAAACTGTTTGAATGGTACGCTAGCACGAAAGTCTTGGTATCAAAATCCACTGTTGCGAATAGTTTATTCCAATCTGAATTTGTCTGGGGATAGAACTCGCGACCACGATAAAGCCTTATCTTTGTATTGGGTTTGGGAAACAAGAGCCATGAGAAGTATTATTTTAAGTCAACTTTTTCATTTCCTTAAGTATAATAATAACAAAGAAATCAACAAATCAAAATTATAGGTGGTACTCATTACCAAAAGTAATTAGTACCACCATAATACTTCTCATGGCTCTTGTTTCCCAAACTCAATACAAAGATAAGGCTTTATCGGGGTCGCGAGTTCGATCCCCAGACAAATTCAGATTGGAATAAGCTATTCGCAATAGTGGATTTTGATACCAAGACTTTCGTGCTAGCGTACCATTCAAACAGTTTTTCGAAATAGCGTGCGTCGCTATAACGTCATTCGATATAACAGTTTTCGACCCAATGTGTTTTCGAACTGGCGTACCACTCGTAAAATTTTTCGAAATAGCGTGCGTCGCAATAACGTCATTCGAATCTTCATATCACTCCCCCGGGTAGGACATCGGATATAGATTTGCAAAAAACTGATTTTTGTGACATTTGACGTTGAATATCTTAAGACGCTGGCACGAGATTTTACGAGACTTTGAGACAACTTTTAGAATGCCAAAATAAAAGGTTTGTACTAGTCTATATCTAATTCCGTGGTTAACCCTCTTTTTTTTTGCTAAAGTAACTGTACTCAAAATACCTAAATAGTAAATATGCGTAACAACTATCAATTAAAAAACTTGCTATTTGTATGGTAAACTCGGTTACCTAGAAATAAATAACATTAAATATCAATAAAAGTCGTTCATATGTACGCAGTATTAACCCATTAAATATACATAATTATTTGACAAGGTATAGATACAAAGCTAAATCATTTCATTATTTAACGTGTAAAAAGTTTGATAGCGTTAATTTGCATTAGGCCGCGTATAGCGTGTGTACATACATATGTGCAGGCGCTACGAAGTACACAAAGACGGTGAGGCGAGGGCGGGCGGAGCACGAGCTGCGGAATACATTAGCCGCCACCAGTGGTGTCGGCGTTCGTACGCCATAATATATTTCACTAGCGGTCATTTTCGACAATTAACCACATAAAATAAGTGAAATTATGCATGCGGCCGACGACGGCGTATATCACGTCCAGTTACGGGCCACGATACCTAACTACATTCATTATTCAAAGAAATGTTTCGCTCGACCAGGTCGCGTCCGGAAGCGCCGGCTCTGTTCGTGTGATTGATGGAGACCTCTTTATTTTTACAGTCTTTTTGTGTTTAATGCAGTGTTTGTTCATAAACAATAAGTTGCTTGCTTGTTTCATCTTTTGACAGCAGGACATTGCAGGCGTTGTTCTGTACCAAAAGCTATTGTTAGGCAACGTGAACATCCATTACATTATAAAATTAAATTTTAACGTCGTGTTGAGAATAGGTAGTTGCTCCTTCATTCGTCTAGTGTTTGCAAAATGAACACAGTCATGTAGGAACTCATTCCCTGCATGCGAAAGTCCTAAATACCTTTTCATATAAGTCTTTACTTCAACCGGACCTCTCAAACCGTCGGATTCATTTTCTCTTGCAATTTCCTACAATTTCCGGACAGCGTTTTGGTACGTTGATGTGCTGGAAAATTATTTTCATGTAAATCTTGCTTGTGCCTATACTCCGCACATGCTAAAGGTAGACACGGTGAGGATCACTTAGAGGTTTTACAGATGTTAATAAAAAATATCATTACATAAAATATTACTGAAAGACGTGTTAATTTTTGTACTTAAATTATAAAATGTGAACGGTGTTTCAAGTTCAAGCACGAGATCAACGTCCTGCTTTGAGTCGGCGTCGCGGCCCGGTTGCGTAACGCAACTAGGCCGCGCTCGACGCGCATGCATGCCTCGTGCGTGAGCCTCCGTCGCTTCTCGCTGTTTGACTTGCTATCGAACAAACTTGTTCACTCATTTACATTAGTTTGATCGGTTTTACATACTAGATGTGCCACTCGTGCTGGATGTTTGAAGTTGGTACATTCTTTATCTTCTTATTAGGTGTAGTAATTTCGTTTTAGGAAATCATAATTTTATAGCTCTCAAAACCTTGAATAAGAAATATTATGAGACAAAAATAAAATCACTGATGTATTTATAATATCATTGACACATGATTCCTGTGAGCCAGAATGGCCTGCACAATAGCCCACATATGATTGGTGCTCCCGCAAGCATCACCTTGAGGTGTGCGTGAGTCAGCAGACGGCACGATCGCACCGGTGTGACGGCAGCAGGTCGAGAATAGCGTGCGGTCTATTTAGGACTCCTCTCTGTTTGTTTGCCAGCGATATGTGTCATTGTTAACTAATTTAAGTAACAACCACTGCCAGCTGTTACGACACCGATGTGTAGATGCGGTTCACAGGGGAACTTCGACATGTTTATTAATCACCTTGCGATTCTAAGACTAATCATGTGCTAATTACACAGGCGATCAATATTAGAAAGAAACCTAACATTCAAGTTACATACGAGTCCAATGATTCACGAGCTTTGGTAACGGTAAATTTTTCGACTGGTTTTATTGCTTCCTCATGCTCACCCAAAAATGTATTTTATACGTAGCCATTCCGTAACAATTTGCGTATTTAAGTGTTCCATACATATTAAACTTATGAGCAATAAATGTGACAGTCTACTTCTTTGATTAAAGTTTTCTTACTTTTCCTCATTTAAATAAGCAATCTATATGCACGGAACGTTAGTGCCCATAACGAGCTCAATAATGAAACTCTTTAATTTTTTAGTGAGGTAGGCCAAGCTAATAATTTATTAATTAATATGAGTACCGTCCGCGCTGTCATTTCGATAACCAGCGACATTATCGCTGGAGAGTTACGTAAACATCAGAATGTAAAACACGATACCGTTTAGCCAGTTAATTAATTGCCGTGACCGGGACTCTGGAGCAGAGAGCGAGCGGCGGTCGTCGCGAGCTTGTTATGGAAATAATGAGTGCGACCGCTGCGCAGCCAGCCTCTGCACAAGTTGCTCCGCGCTTCCGAGCCTACCTCCACTTTTATTGTTACCATCGGATCCTAGATGTTTTACGAGTTTCTCCGACTACGCGGAATTATTACCCGTGTTTACCACAACAGCATTTTTATCTGTGTGAATATTTTATATTGGTGATTTTTTACGTAATTAACGTGATTTAAATTGGCAATAATTATTTTTTGAGATAGAGCTTCAGGCCGAAAACTGAAAAGAACTTTAGCTAAGTGGTCAATCCTAGCTTGCCGGTTTTTTGAAAAGCGTTTAATATCAGCCTGTATTATTGTACCGAGCTTTGACTTTACTGATGAGACTCAAATACTACAAAATCAAGCTTATGATCTTCAAGCACTGTTCTATTTCGAAGTTTCAGATCAGGACATGACTCCCTGATCTGATATGTTTCCCTGTCTATTAAAAGTTAATAAAAAAATCGCAGATTTATGTTCTTGCATTTCAAACAACATTACCAATCAAAACTTTGGCTCTTGTTGCTAGAATCTAAAAATATGTCTGAGAAAATGAGACGTGAAACGTTACGATATGGCGAGCCCGTGGGGTTGCATACACGAGGGCTTATTAAGTTATGCTTATAGTGCTTGCATTGCATACGTTTACGTATCACCCATATACATACATGTAGAGTATTGCAGAGCAATGCATACACCGGATCTTTGTCTTGTTTCCTGAAAGCGTGGTATAAATAACTTTTGCGGATTACAATACATACAAACTACAGACAAATATTTGCTATTAACTATCTTACCAAGTCCACCAACATTTCTTAATTAAGTTCTGGCAAGCGAAAGAAATACAAGACATGAATTTCTCAAGCAGTCAAACCAAGCACCTTAGAAGCCCATTTCTTCCAACTTCCATGGGTAATATGACATGATATAAAACATTTCCGTTTGGCACATGGGTTTATTGGGGTCGTGTGATTGAGGTAACCTGCGACGAGACGTGTCACTTGATTTAATTAAGAGCCGCTTTACCGCCCGTTCCTCCAAGCTAAAGCTTTATACGGCGCCCTGGTTAATTTCGAACAGAGTCATTCTGCTAGAGATTTATTTCAATATTGAACACGTCTTACCGTTGCTGGTATCCACATGCCACTTTTTACGTCCTCGTCTTAAATAAATATTAATAGAAGTTTTTCTGTAGTACTTTTAACAAGGTTAGTAATTTTTTACCTTTTTCTTGTAACAGATAACAAGAAAAAGGGTAAAATGACTAACGAAAGGTGGAATCTCTTAAATCCGCTAGTGATTGCATCGTTTAGTCCAAATAGTCCTCGTATTTCAACGCAGAATCTCTGACTTACAATTTAATAAATGGAGTCCATTTGTTAGCTGTGGACCCCGTGTTTTCACCTCTATCTCTTTTCTGTTATGGCATCTTTTTGGTATCTATCTTATCTGTGAAATAGATAATTAGTTATTGCCAAAGGCTGGTTAATATTAATTGTAATAACTGAATTGCGAACTTTTGCTTCCATTATTCCTATGAAAATACAGGCAGGTTAAATTAAAATGAACAACTTTTATAATGGGACATTTCGATCAGATTTTCCTTCATATTTCAAGGTTAATATGAAAGAATCTGATCGAGATGATTGGCAAACGTTGTTTTTCATAGTTCAGTGTTGGTCCCATAGTAGAATTGTTAATTTTCATGAGTACTACACTCCTTATTAAAGAATGTCCCTCGTTCGACCTAATGCGAAAAGTTCACCAAATCCATCATCAATCGAACTATAGTACATTTTTTTTTACATATGCATGTAAAAAATGTGAGTGCGTACTTCAACCGACATCGTCCGATAACTAGGTGTACCCCTCTGTAGAGCATAGTATTCAAATCAATCCTTACCACTTTCTCTTTGGAAACAGAATTTGGTATCGATTTTCTGTTGCTATTCACAATTTGGTTTTACTTTAATTCGTTGTTTTAATGGTTTTGGTGAAATTTACACTTTTTGCTTCTTATTTGCATCAAGTATTTTAACGCTGTTTTAAATTGAAGGTAATTCTTAAGTAGAAAGTTGGTTGAGCTGTTTTACTTTAAGGAAAAAAAGTTATTTGGGATCCGTTTTTGGTCTTTTGTTGGGTACTTAATGATTGATCGAAAGACGTTTGCAGGCAAAGCATATACTATACATACATTGATAATATACAATGTATGTAAAATAGAGTAAATCAGTTTTATTTTATAATTCTACGTTTTTCCTAGATACTAAAATTGTGTTGTGTGATGTATAGATATAGAATCTTAAATCTTGAAGGAACACTAAAGTAACTATTTTGTAAACTGCTAAACTAAGATTACTTTACCTATAGTTTGTTTCGAAGATTCTTATATTATTTTGTAGTGAGTCAGCCAAGTTCGGAAAAAGATTTCTTATTGTTGATAGTACCTACATACGGATCCTTTGCGCGTGCGACTGACTCGCACTTGACCAATTTTTATATTTTAGATCAGAAAAAGTATAAAAGAACATGTAATTAGCTTGAATTTCGCAAATTTCCTCTGTAGGCATCTAATGCGCTACTCGTGTTGGCCGTCATCACGCGTCGCGGGAGAAGTTCGTTATTAATTCACCGCCTTTCAACTTGGACACTTTTACTCGCTTAGGGCTTTTCTTTTCGTGGATGATTTCCAGCAGAAACTTGAGCGTGTGTCGCGTCAAGTCTCATGCCGTCTAATGTGATCGTGCTACTTGCCAAAATTGTATTCTTATTTTATACAAATGCAGCTGCCTCTATTATTATAAACCTACTTCGTTTGTAATTTGGCATAATTTCGTAACAGGTCTTAAACCTATCAAATTATAGATACTTCGATACTTGACAGTAATAAAAATGTAAAATGTTTGTATTATTGAATTGACCGCGTCTCTTGATAATTGCAACGGGCTCTATTGACGACGTTAAAATTAAAATGCATACGTTCTTGGTGATTATGGCGTTCCACAATCGGCAATCACATGGTGACCAAAAAGCGGCCACGCGGGGTTGATTGTGACATTGTCTGATGCGGGTGGGGCGCCGTACCGCCCGCGCCGTACGGGCCAGCGGCGCAGGGCGCGCGGCGTGGCGCATCGCGACTGCCACCCGCATTTGTGATGCAAATTGTTGCGCCCGCCGCAGCGCCTCTGTACTTCGCACCTTACCTGCTGCAACCACCGTAATTATTGTGAAAAATATTCATTTGTCGCTTTTTAGACCCTCATTATCATAATGCCGCTTTTTGTTAACACGACTTAAACTGCTTTTCGCTATTTGCCTACCTATTCTCATAGCTATGCCGTTCTATCCGTATTATTTCTTTTGTAAACTGATACCTGTGTCTGCTGTGGAGCCCGTTAGCTATAATCGCTGGAATTCAATAGCTAACTGAACTGCCTGCAAGAACTTCGTGTGAAGTTTCGTGAGAACCTAGAGCAGCTCGGCAATCGACTGAACGTTATCATATTTCAAACGGTTTCGCAAAACGAATAAATAAGAACGGAGGCAAGAAGCGTGCGGTGAAACCGAGTCAAAGCGTGGGTATTAGAAACGCTCCGATTACCACGCTGAGACAAGACGCTGCCGCAGCCGCCACGTCCCTCCATGAGGTCGGGCCTTCATAGCATTTTACATTATTCTACCAAATACTTGTTGCTTCGGAGTCACTAGCCCAAAATAAATCCCAAATTTTTATTTGTTAGATCTCTTCAATCGGAGGAAGTCTTCGTTTAGTTTATGACACGCACATTTTTTTACTAACATAATTATTCTTATCAAAGACCCCGTTGATTGATGCTATTAAATAACACCATAATGTTTCTGGCATTTTTGCGACTTCGATTCGCGGCTGAAGCATCCAAGTATTCAAAAGGCTTTGAAAGCAGTCATAATTGAAAAATAAGGAATGTTTCCTGGGATCAATATTTGCTGTCATCAATATTTAGTGTAAAGCCTTTGTTTGTACCTAGAAAATCGATTTGATTGTGGTTATTATTTGACGATAATCACTTTAGATAGCGATTTTAATTTTCACACGCACTGCATGCCTGTTAGCCGGCGCCGGCTGTGGCGTAGTGTATGGATAAATATGAAAGCTTACAAATGTACAGATTTCACCCGGTTTGCCCATAAATTAGCTGCCACGGGTAGCCAGCAGCCTCAACGTGTTAAGAGGATCTAAGTGTAGAAAACTTAGGCGATGGCGTTAAGGTTGACGGATCCCCCTTATAACAAACCATTAAATAATATTTTATGACATTAGTTACTACCAATCTACGTGTTTTTCGTCATAACATTGTTGCATGCTATATAATTAGCTAAAGCCTAATAGCAATGTAAGCGTAGGTAAGTGATTCTCTAATAAAAACAATGTAGGTTATAACTGAATGAAAGGTGACGATGTGGCAGTGTCCGACACGGGTACCGCTGCTGGCTTGACCGCGTTCCACTAACGGTACTCACTCCGGAGTATTTCTCGGCGCGTGGCACACTTCATGCGTACATTCACCTCGCCCATCTCGCTGTCTCCGCATCGCCTGCGTAACGGCACACTATCCTTGACTCCTTCATTAGTCAGTACTGTTAATTCGCTAATTATGTTTTCATTGAATACATAATATGAAAGGTTTTTGGGTTGATATAACTGACTTCGAATAAGTATACAACTATTACATTTAAAAACAAACTACTAAATTCTACCTTTACTTTAAATATAATATAATCTGACAAATTATTTATAATTCGTGCTTATGTATCCGTATCAAAGAGGTTTTTCTAGCGTAAAGCTAGCTATACTAATGAATTCGTGTCTAAACACCGTTAGAGGTTGTCGAACTATATGCGCTGATGAATAAATACATACCTACTGAGAGTTGTTATACAAAAATAGTTGTATCACATTAAGTTCTATGTTACCATCTTAAAGTAGGTACAGCGGAACATTATATTCATTAATTAATTTGCTAATTACTGCTACCATTCATCTTGCTTACGTCTTCTTTACGTGAAGATTTGACTCAAATATTGTGCTACCAGAATGTAGGCACCTGGACTTACCTTTAGCTTTCATTGGTTTCGTTTCAAGTCTTGGATGGTGCAGGTGGTTGTGCATGTTGGGCAGAAAAGGGGGTGGGTCCATAATAACTAGCACGTTTGGGATGGGTAGAGGGTACCCCGTTTGGCCATATTATTTCTATAGCGGCCAACTTGAACCCACAATCAATCATATTATGTAGTTCTTATAAAAATTAATGTTTAAAAATAGTGTTTCGTATGTGTTCTGGTTGTTTCTACTGTCTTGTTGCCTTCCCTCTGCAAATCCGAAAAACGAACCCATCCTCCAGTTGGTCAGAAGACCAGTGAGATGATATATAAAAAAATGTTCAGCATTTATTGGGACTTATCTTTACATACTTATACTTTGCATTAACGTTAAAAATGAATAGTAAATGCTTCCTAGTTTTCGAAGAAAGTCACACTACGCCAACATTCACAAGGCCCTTTCTAAAATAAAAGTTGTCTAACTGTGATAACAGGATAAAAAGGAAGGAAGCTATTTCGCTGTCCCTCTACCACGTCAAGCGGCATAATTAGATTGACTTTGCTCATTCTCCTTTCGTTTATTTTCTGAAAATGAGCTTTCTATTTTAATATCTTAGGAAAATTATTTTTTGCTTATCCGAGCAACAAACTTTAAAATCTGACAATAGCCGTTTAACCAAAGTAATCAGTACAACGTCGTTTTATGCAAAGTATACAGTATTTTCATAGTCAAATATAAATTACATAATATATCCTAAATTCCTTACCCGAATTAGTTTAGAGCCATATCCGTAGTTTGCTAAGCAAGTGGGTAGCAGTAAAAGCCCGGAGGTCGTTGCGTTAAGGGTTCAGTTAGCGCGAAATTGGAGTGAAGGTGCGACCCATGTCCTAACGTGCCACTTCATTATGTGTCCTCGTTGCCCGCCTATGTCTACACCATCACTCTATGTGATATGCCTAGTGATATACCATAGTCTATTCACTTACCGCTTACCCTACATCAGATACCTATTATCATTTACCATAATGATGTGTACAATTTGAGCTAAACAATTACAAATATTCTCAGTCGTACACCTCATCTTAAAAGCTTCCTAGTACGCAGACGGCTAAGTTAAGGATATTCACTACGTTTTATTATTGCTCGCGAAGAAACATATTTTTCTTATAGGTATGAATGGCTCAAAATTAAAGTGTATGAAGGTGAATTATTGGTTTTAGGAGTATTATTCCCGTACAGTTATAAAACGCCGCCCGTTTCTTGCGTGCGTGTGATTACATTGCCGTGTAATATATTCACATTTTCACCACCTTCGCATCCTTAATGTTTCGTTTCCTTCTTTGTTTACTGTGTTCCATTGCGCTGCTGCTATTTAATTTCTTTGTGTGTACTGAACAGTTGTGCGGTAAACACGTATTGCTATAATAGTAGTCTTAAGTAGACTGAACGAACTTAGTACTGTATCTCGAGACTTGGTTTTCTCGGCGTAAGATAACCAATGTATAGTTTCCGGAACTCCATGCACGGTACGGCCTATGAGCTGGCGAAACGACTCGGCTACTTTACTTGTCTGCCAAATCGCCCCTATCGTGTGTCATTTACCAACGGATTTCTTTGGGACTTTGCCAGCGAATTGCAAACATAAATTACCTCTAGCAACCTAATTATTACGTGTTTATTTACAAATCAAGATACTCTATCGATGTTTGTTATTTTCCACCCACCGTCTATGTGTTGCATTTCTGGAGTGATTTGTCAGGAAAAGAAAAGCAACATTGTCATATCATTTTAATTCCACATGTCTAAACCTAAACGGGGCTTCTTGTATAAGTAAATAAAAGTGTCAGTCGATTTGAAATGCTGTGCATACAGATTACGCTGTAATCAACGCTTGTAGTGCAAGCCTTACCTCGGCCGCATGACCAACTTACTGTATCACACGTGCATTTCGGTCGTTTAGGACCATTACCATTCAGATCATCTAGTGGCTATTGTTCACCTGAAATTAGAATCAAGCTGTTATTACGAAATTAACTGTTCACTACGGTAATAAACTAGCAACACATCGCGAGCGATTTCCTTTGAGTAAACAAAAATATTAAAGTAGTTGTAGTAGGTATCTTTATATGTGCATCAAACCAAACTGCCCTGATTTTTTTAAAGTCCCGAGAATATTGCTGATAAAAGAGAAAGTCACCGCGAACCAGTCACGCATACTCGAGAAACGAAACAAAATCCCTGTAACCCTTTTCGCTTGCTGCTTTAAGCAGATCTCAATTCCGCTTTCTTTAATAGTGTCGATGTGCTAAGAATATGTTACATATTTATGCGGTTTGTGTCAAGCTTATTTACTCACACTCGTAGTCTGGTGACTTAACCGAGCTCTCGGCCCCGAGGACGTGTCTGACTGAAGACAAGCGGTTACTGTATCTGTGGGCAACAGATCCCTTTAAGTCGTCATGCTGTTATTCGTCTTGAAATCTGCCTTATAACAATTCTGCAAAAACTTTTGTCATCTTCTAAAAGCTGGGTTGGTTCTCTTATCCCTTAAATGGCGGTCTGGCTTTAAATGGGGTAGAAATGTTACTTTTTGTAACCTAAATATAAATGTGTGTTACAGATAATAACTTGTAGGTAGGGTGAGTTGTTAGGGAGCGACAGTTAGGTGTGGCTCCGGAGCCGTCGTCGATGCGATGCCGGTGATGGTGTTTTTACGATTGGGGTGCGCCGTGGCGCGGGCGCGCCTGCTAATTTTGATAAAAGCTCCGTTCGACCGCACCCGGCTACCGTCGTCACCACTGCGACCAATAAATACCCGACCATAACCACAAACGTATACTTATAGACATACGTTGCTGATACTAAAGTTTGTCATTGATCTGATCTTCCATCAAATGTATTTATAATAAAAAAACAATGATCTCATAGCAAGTTTTAGCAGCTTACATCTTAAACACAACATAATATAACAAGTTACGGGCCCTTATTAACATAACAGAGAACTTTTGAATTTGAATACTCCGAAGTAGATATTGGTAGTTAGATATTTTTTGTTAACAGGTGGACTAGTGATTAGTGTTGCGTGGTGGTAATAACTGATAATCAGATAGATGGTGTGAATGGGTAAAAGGTAGCAGTGAATAATTGTGTTTGCTGTAGAAATACAACAAACATTCACAAGGACAGGGACAGCGTCGTGGTCAAAATGAGTGAATAAAAATATAAAACGATGTTTTTATCTACTGTTCATTTAGAAGTCCCAGCCGGTTTTCTTTTGACCTTTAATATTTTGATTTTTATTTAATCGTCGTTGGTGTGGTAAAGAATCCGATCAACTGGTTACTCTGGCAGACTTTTGGTTGAACTCCGGGATTATCATATCATGGGATTTTCTGTTCCAGTTCTGCCGAGTTTAGACGCGTTTGATTTTATAATATACTAGCTTTTGCCCGCGACTTCGTTCGCGTGGAATAGTGACTTCCGGCAGATTAGTTTGGATTTTCATACCTTTTTACTATTTATTTACATTTTTCCGATGAATTTTCAGTACTGAATTGATGCCGACTCTTGACCAATAGATGGCGCTGTATGTCCGGAATAAATTTTATTTTTTATTTTATTTTTTGCAATAAAAACTATCCTATGTCCATTCTCAAGTTCCAAACTATGTCTGTACCAAATTTCACACAAATCGGTTCAGTAGTTTAGGCGTGAAGCAAAGACAGACAGACAGAAAGACAGACAGACAGAGTTACTTTCGCATTTATAATATTAGTTTGGATTAACCTTTGCGAAGCCGCGGGGCTTCGCTCGCGTGGATGTCGCAAATTATCCCGCGGGAACTTGCTACCGGGACAAAAAGTAGCCTATGTCCTTCCCTAAGATGCGACTACGGATTTCGATAAAATATCCGTTGCGTGAAAAGGCAACATTCAGAAAGAGTTCCTTTCGAATTTATAACATTAGGGGTTAAAGTATGAAATTGCCAATTTGTACTGAAAAAATGAAATAGTTTTTTTTTTTTTTTTAATTTACGTATTTATTTAATCAAAATAATTACCATTATTATCTACTAGCTTTTGCCCGCGACTTCGTTCGCGTGGAATAGTGACTTTTATTTTTTATTTTATTTTTTGCAATAAAAACTATCCTATGTCCATTCTCAAGTTCCAAACTATGTCTGTACCAAATTTCACACAAATCGGTTCAGTAGTTTAGGCGTGAAGCAAAGACAGACAGACAGAAAGACAGACAGAGAGAGTTACTTTCGCATTTATAATATTAGTTTGGATTACATTGCTGCCATCTAATAGGAAGGTCATTTATGCCTTTGCGATAGAACTCTCGTGATCTAGATTCGACAAACTGTGTGAAAGCATTTTGTACTGCCTCCTGAGAAGAAAACTTTTTATCACGTAGAAAATTGTCCAAATCACGAAAAAAAATGGTAGTCCGTTGGAGCAAGGTCTGGCGAATTCGGAGGGTGACGAATGGTTTCTAATTGCAGTTCCTATGGAGTTAAAACGGTTTCTCGTGCTGTATGAGGTCTCGCGTTATCATGGAGCAATAATGGTGATGATGGATTCATGAGTCGGGGCTGTTTCACTGCTAGTTTTGCTATCATTGTTCGGAGTTCGGCAAAGTAGACATCTGCCGTTATTGCTTAACCAGATCGGAGAAAGCCATAGTGAATAACACCATGCTGAGACCACCAAACAGTTACCATTACCTTTTTATTGGTAAGCTTTGCTTTAGGACACTGTTGCGGCGTTTGACCTGGGGTCAGCCATTGCATTTTTCGCTTACGGTTATCGTAAAGAATCCAATTTTCATCACATGTCACAATTAATTCTATCCAATATTCCTTCATTTCTGTATCGATTCAACAAGGCAACACAAGTTTCAACACGCGCTTCTTTCTGCAGATCAGTAAAATCATGAGGCACCCATTTCTTATATTTTTTTATTTTATTGATTTGACGCAAATGAGTCAATATTGTTGGTAAAGTAACGTTAAACCATGCCGCTAATTCCTGGGTAGTTTGGCTCGGATCGGCTTCCACCATCTCTTTCAATTCATTGTTATTCACCTGTGTGTGCGGTCTTCCACGTGGTTCGTTCTTCAAATCAAAGTTTCCACCACGAAAGCGTTTAAACCAAAACTCGCACGGTCGGAACTAGAATTTTCGAAGTATCCATCTTTCTTGTCCAAGCTGAATCATCATCATCATCTGCCTAGCCTTTTCCCAACTATGTTGGGGTCGGCTTCCAGTCTAACCGGATGCAGCTGAATAAAAAAAAAACAACTGAAAGTGAATAATCGAGAATGTTGCACATTTTTTAAAAGAAGAAATTCATAGGTACCATCTGAAAAAAGTTTCACTCAAAAATCTCAAAACATTAAGGTTCTATGTCAATTCCAAGTACCTATTACAATAAAACGGCAATTTCATACTTTAACCCCTATTATTAGTATGGGCTGTTTGTTAGTTAGGAAGAATAACGCGGTTACACTGACAGACTCTAAAAGCCACTTCAATTTATAATCAGTCTTATTTATAAAACTTTAATCAATTGCTTAGCAAGTGATAGCAACATTTCTTATTCATAAGCGCTATTTAGCGCTAAGAGGATGCTAAGCAATTGATTAGTAGCTGTCTAAATTAAACACCACGGGGCCACCGTGAGGATGCTAAGAGGCAAGATGGCGGGTTTTATTTGAATCAGCTGATCGGATCATTGCACTTCGAGGTTAGTTTGTTCATAGTATCGAGTAGTGAGCAAATATGGATTTCGACAATCTTTTACTTGATTTCCAAAACGACGCAGAAGAGTTAAATAATTTTGAAACGACGGAGGGAAGTAACACTGTTGCGTTTAAATCCGCTACGAGAATGATTACCTATTACATATTCTTCATTTCGAGTACATAATAATATGATGAAAGGATTTATAGGGAAAGCTCAATGAGGTGGCTCAGTAGGGGTACTCAGGAGGTTTGAAGAGAATGAGTTCGTGAACAAGCTTATCATAGATAGTGATTATTCAATGTGTTATTCCATGTGCCCATGTGTTACCTTATTATGACGCCAGTTATAAGGTACAGAACTAAAGAAAAGCCACATTGTGACAGTCGCACACAAATATTAAGAGACAATTTGTAGAAATAATTTATTTTGATACGTAATAAAACTACATTTTTGTTCTATATTCATTGTTTTGGTTTTCCAATACTCTTCCTCCAAAGACATGGGTGGTGGACACGATCTCCTCCCTCGCCGTCTTTGCGAGGTTGAATAGTAGATATTGGTGCTAGGTATTAATAGTGGCTTTCATAGCAGCAGTCAAACTTGTATCTGTAAACAAGTATAATAATTTTTACTAAAAGACACTGAAACCCCGTTACAAAAGCAGTAGGAAGTAATATAATAAAGACACAAGCAGTACCCACTTACATTTCTAAAAGAGCAAATTCATGTTAACAAGCATAAAGGGCATGAAAATACATAGTTGTTATCGGCTACTGCTTTAACATTAATTTGCTCAGTTTTTATTAGTAAGTAGGATACCTTTTCCTGTTTACTCCAATTATTGGAGCTTAACATTTTCATTACTACCATCGCGAACACAATGATTTAATTATAATAAATTATTTTATTCATACATTATCGGATGAAATTGCTGACATTTATCTGCCAAAGTCACGACGAATAAACAAAATCGCCGTTTTGATAAGTTTATTCTAAAAATTCCGTTTTTTAGTCAACTATTTTGATTATAATCTGTGTCGAACGCATAATTTTACCTCTATTTCGTTTCGCTACTAATCACCTGCTAACTAGCGTTTATGAATAAAGGAAAGTTAGCATTGATTAAGAGCTAACTAAATGGGTAGCTAATGAGTTATTAGCGAGATTTCTATAAATAAGGCTGAATATTTGTAGATCTAAATCTAGACATATTCAGCTATAAGCAAGGGAAAAAAGAAAAAAAGTAATTTTTTCAACTTCGTACAGGAAAATCACAAACTAAACAGACAAATGAAAAACAAAATTATAAAAAAGTAGCACAAAGAAATAAATAACAGTCCTACGGCACGGCGGTAAGGGCATGGTGTTTTGCAGTGCTTAGTGCTGTGGCGCTGAAAAACTCCCGAGCCTATTTCGAGGGGAGGCGACGGCGATGCTTGTTCGCACGAGTTAATATCCTTCTGCATTGCCTATGACCCTATGACACATGTCTTGTAACAGTTGCCCTTGTTGTTTCTTTACAAAATGTTAACTGTCGTTTTCCAGTTTCACGAATTTGTAATAAACATGCTAGTAGAACAACCTTAGTAGGTAATAGATAAAATTGAAATGCTATTCGTTGGTAAGCGCATCACTTAGAAAACGGCTTGATCGATTTGGCTAATTTTGGTTTACAATGTTCGTCATAGTTCGAATTAGGTTCTTACGGCAAAGAAAAAGTTTACCGGAAAATTTTCTATTTCGGTAAAAACTGAAAGTGCTTTTTTATGGGAATTAAAATTTTGTCTGGACGTCTGTCGGGTCAGCTAGGAATATAAATATTATATTTTATTCAGATTCCATAGTTCAGCTACTTTCAGAAGATATCCTCAATTCTCATCTTAGAAAATAATAAGTTTTTATTTTTACAGCGAAGTGAGTGCTGAAAAAATACCCCTGCCTGTAATGAGTTAAATTGGATTCTATTTACAAACCTGATTGCTGTTTTTAAACTATCGTTGACTTATTCAAATGGTATTATGTCCGATGTGCCAGATTAGACAAAATTAATTAATGCGTTTACTTTAGATTCAAGCACGTTTTTCTTTTATTCAAGAGAAGTCGTAAGCAGTCAGCGGTGTTGCAAAACACCGTGATCATGATCATTGCGGGTTAGTGTCGTAAAGTTGGGGAAATTCGTTGTTAAGCAACATTTACTACCAACTTAATTTAACGTATTTTCAAATCACAACTATCATTCTTTGTCAGTTGTATGAAATGGCTATAACACGGCTATGGACTATGGCAATGGCTATAACTTAGGGAGTCAATTTGCTGTATTTTTGTGACTACTTTTGCCAACACGGCACTTTATCGTGCTCTCAATCGATGCACGTTTTAGGAAACTACCAAGCTTCCTCAATCCGCTCTTTCATAACGGTTGTTTTACTTACCTTCTTTTTTTTTAACCAAGTTGAATGTTGCTACTAAGATTTCAAAAAAGTTCATTAATAATGTTTATCGTACTGTTCTTTCTTTATTTTTATATTTTAGTGGAGCGTTTTTCTATCTAATAGATGGAGAAACAGTGTTGTCGGTAGAAGGTAGGAACTAGTGCGTGATGACAGGTTGACATCGGCATACTCTACAAGTTAACGATCACTTCTTTTGTAATTATCTATTAATAAAGCTAGAGATCTGAAATTCATGCAAGGTAGGATGCCCAGCTAGTGATCGCGTTACGTAGCTTTTTACAAAAGGTAGGTTGCTCTGAAGGAAGGCCTACGTGGAGAAACTTTCAACGTGAAAGAAAGATCGAAGGGTCTACGTAATTTATAGTGATATACTATATTTATTGGTTTCAACTTGCAAGAACATAATATTATCAAGTATTTAATAATAATTACAAGTTCTGTTTAGCTATATAAACCATTAGTAGAAAGTGTAGACACTGACGACTATTCGTACCAGTTTAGCTATCTCTATATTGTTTTTTGTTAATTATGTTTCTTAAGAAAATAATCTCAATTTAATATGATATCAATAAAAAAATACCAAGGAGAAATTTGGGTAGGGCGGCGACGATGTGGGCGTGTCTATGCTCCGCCCAGTCGAGCCACGCCCTCGCCCTTTGCCACCTTTTCGCTGAAAACCTGAAAGCGCTGTTTTGTGTAGGTATTCAATCAACTAAGTAATCAGGATTAAAATGGAACCTTTGTTTTTGGCAAACACTCACTCGTACAAACCGCAAACGTCCGATGTTGGTACTGACTTGAATTCAACAGTAAAAACAACAAAATATGGCTCTCTATTAAAAAAAAATCTGTGTAAAATACTGGCGCTGGAATGATGCACTTTTTTTTGTGCATCATTCAAGCGTCAGTATTTTCCGGTTGAAAATGTTGCTGTGTAGATTCAAATAGCGTCCTTCTTATTAAGTAGAAACAGCAATCCATGTTAGGCATTGCGGCAATTCCATACCTATTTGAGAAGTCATTACCTAAGTCATTACAGCTACATCGCTACTTTCTCATTCTTAGTCGTTCCAAAAAATGATCTGTGCGATGAAAATTGATTACATTCGGCTGCTGATAAGAAAAGAAATGAACGTTGTCGGGGTCGCAGCCCGCGGGGCAGATAAACTCGTTACAGCAAGATACGCCACTGACGGCATTACAGCGCGGCGGTGGCAGCGCACGCCAGGGCCCACGATATCCCTGTAATCTCGTTGTACACTCCCGACCCCGGCGTTTCCGATTCCTTCTCGAATTACCTTTTCTTCTTTCTTGATCGACAATCTAATTCGTTACAACATAAAACGCTTTTCCCTCAATTTGCGATGCTCTTAGCTATTTGGAAAACAACGGTAGTAGACATTAAACTGGGAGGTGTTGGGTTTGCATGAAGCACGTAGCACCACGTCGACGCCGCTAAAAGCTTCTTGTTGACGTAGCGTTCGATTCAAGAGGCATGAACTACGTCTTGTCCTTGTAATTGATTGCTTTGTCGCGTAATTTGTTTGTCGACGCTGCCGGGCGGAGCGTGCGATTCTCGCGGGAGCACTGAGGCGCTCGTCCTCTCGTCATCTTCCTCGTAAATAATAAATAGCAGCCGACGGTGGCGACCGCCCGCCGCGTGCCTATCGCCTGAGAGCCTCCACGCCACCACGCTACAACTCGCGTGCCCACTTCGTGACTCAGCACCCACATGTCTCTGTAGCGCTGATGAATCGCTACACTTATAGCTGACCCGTACTACACAACATGCTGACGTAATATATCATAATTAAAATAAACTCATTCAAATTAAATCGTTGTATTGGATTGCAATTTTTATTAATCAGCTCCTAGAAAAAAAAAGTCATGCGCTACGTTACAGTGGTAGTTTTGTAAAAATCAAACAGCGTATCGGAACGTCGCGTCGTGGTGGTCTGAGCCGCACTGGCGTCCGGGTTGAGCTGAGCACGATCGCGCGTTCCCTCACTAATAACCCCGTAATTGGTATCGAAGCTCGCCGCAGCCGGATTACTGAACGTCTAATTGAATGCGAGACGCTTACTCGCCGCCCGCGCCGCCTCCTCCACTGCCACCAGTGCCACCTTGCAGTGCTACAGTAGTTGGAGCGAGCGACTTCATTTTGTTGCGGTCAAGTTAGTCTGTTTTGCGCACGTGTACAGGCCGCGCTTATCGTCTCGCCCACCGTTCAATTACAGCGTCTCAATGAATTAAATTGCCGTGGAATCGGGATGAAGCCGCACCAGGAGATCAAACGTTACTCCCCCCGACGAATAAGACTTTAGATCTACCCATGACGGCAATGCAAACTTTACGACATTAGATAATCATTTCATGTCAATTAGCTAATGAAAAATAAAATAGGCTTGGTTAATGTACTAGCACCGTAATTAAAATTATGGTGATGACTCGCTGGCATCTGTTTTAAGTCTTTAGTATGGTATCGACATTAATTAAAACAATTTCATTAGAACCTACAGCGCGGTATACCTGAGGGGTAATTCTTGTAATTTTAAGAACGTTCACAGTCTGATTTCAATCTCAATCTGTCAAAAATACGTCTAATTTCCATACATTTTGACAAGTTTTTGACATTTTCAACTACAAATATTATGTTTCAGAAAAATGTTTTTTTTTTTTTAAACTGGCATTTTAGTAATTGGGTTTTATTTATAAAAGTTGCGTCTGCATAACCATACATTTAATGACGTTTAAGCGTCTCTTAATTTTAAGCAACATTTTTAAATAAACCCCATTATTTAAAAAGTTAATCGATACCTCAGCCCGTATTTAATGACTCAATAGAATTCTCCACCCCTCCTTAATCTCAGGTCACCAAAGATTATGAGCATGTCGTCCTTTAGAGTGTCTTGTATAGTTAGTAAACATTTTTATACATAGTGATATTTGATATTTTCTGTATACTACGACCACGTAAACGATAATTTATTAAACTTAATACTTAACTAATAAAGCTTCTTTAATCTGGAACTACAAAAGTTATGTCGAATACTGAAAGCGTTAGAAATCCGCGGCTGCACCGGTGCGTGCGAACGCGGCACGCTCAGCTCACTGTGTTTACACTGATCACGCTCAGTCAGAAAAGCCTGGAACAGCGCCAACTAATCTCCTCTCAACAGGTAGATAAAGTCCGCGCGTTCCTAATGACATCACATGGATCTATTTCACTCTGATTCACTTCATTCAAAATATTACGACTACATTACCCAAATGCCTATATTTAAATAGCAGCAATGCATAGCAGTGCAGCATGTCTAAATGCGTTTTCTATATAAGTACCTACTTACTTATTTACAAGATTATTTATCGTTGAAATTCTATCTCAATTTACTTATTTCCTTCATTTTATTAAGCCTAACATTCATAGCTATACAAAACGTCAAAATAAATGTAATTTTTCTCCTCCAGTCTCTACTGACTCAAAATGGATAAAAAACATAAGACAGTCAGTCGGCGGCTGAGGTTGTTTTTTTTATACATTTAGTAGCGACCGGACTTTGGTGAAAACGTGACTAGAGAAATTCGCTAGTCTCCAGTAGGTCCCGTGATCCGCCGCTATTTTCATTCATTTTGTGTTTGAAGATCTTAACATTATTCAAAATGTTTATGCATATTATTTAATAACTGGATTAGATTAAGAATGCCACCAGGCCCAGCAGCCACGTGCATTGGACAGCACACAGCCTGTTATTAACTTTTTAAACGATTGTGTTAATTAGCGCACTTCACGAGAGTCGCCCTCGAGCGCTGTACCGCATTGTGCCGAGCAAAAAACAATAAACGATACGTTCCGCTATTAATTAAACCGCTATACGATACACGATTGCTTCACCAATAACCGTGCGAGATAGGCAAATGCAATTAAAATATCTGTTTTGAGTCCCCTACCCATACACTAATTGAAGTTTATCTGTAACTGTTGTCAACGTAACTGTATGTTGTCAAATCGTATCAGTTAATAGTTTTATTATTATTATCTCCTTTATTTCAATGTAATCATATAAATTATATTTTTAAATGTTAGAATATAAAAAGTATAAAAATATAAAAAATAGTAGCCCACCGGTATCGGGAACAGGGTCCAAGCTACCGGTGGTCAGGGCTCTAGAGAGGAACCTCCTGACACTGCGAGCCGTGTCAAGAAGTACCGCTTTCTGAATCAAGCCCTTGATCCAGCTGCCCAACGAGAGCCTCTTCAGGTGTTGGTCGAGGCTCTTGGCTATTAAGCCATTGGCTGTCACGACTATCGGCACAATGATCGCTGAGTCCACATCCCACATGTCGACAACCTCGCGAGCCAAGTCAAGATACTTGATTTGTTTATCTTTCCCCGCTTTCACGAGGTTCTCATCATGCGGGACGGTTATGTCAACAATCATTGCGCGTCGCTCTGATCGATCCACCACCACTATATCAGGCTTATTGGCAACAATAATCCTGTCAGTGATGATGGATCGATCCCAGTACAATGTGATATTACCATTTTCGAGAACTGGGTCGGGCACATACCTGTAGTACGGCACCTCCGATTCCACAAGGTTTTATTTCAGAGCAAGTTGCTGATGGATTATCCTAGCTACAAGGTTGTGTCTATTCAAGTACTCTCCGTTAGCTAGACGAGAACACCCGGAGATTTATTTATTATTATTATTTATGATCTTGAAACTTCTCTAAATGTATTTAATGAATTTTATTTTAATTGCAATTGTATATCTAATGTTACTTTTAATTTCTCAACACAATGTATTTTTATGAAATCAATTACTTATGACTTATTTGTGTCGTTGCGGAGATTATTGCGAGGCGCGATGCAGTTGTGGGCTTACAGCGCGTTGCGGTGCGGGTAGTCCTTTTATGCAAAAGCAGCGACATGCGCTTGAAAAGCTCGCAGCGCACAAGGTGCATCCACGCAGCAATGTCTTCTAACTTAGGGCTGATTTTTCAATCATCTGATAACTTTATTTCATACAAGAACTGTCAAACCTCAATTTTATTCCACGAATAAAAGTTATCTGGCGATGGAAAAAACAGCCTTTAATCTAATAGCAGGCAATGCAACTGTTGAGACGAGGTACATATTGCTATTAAAGACTTAAATAGTATCTGCTCAAATAAAACGCTTCTGTCTAAACGAATAATAAAAGCGTTAGTAAAGAATCTGTTAATCATCAAAGAATTAATTATCAACTTTACATGCGTGTCATAACACGCGCTACATTACATTCCAATACTCCGTATTCTTTGAAAGCTTAAATAATTGAAATCTTTGGTTACTTATTTTAAACATGGATTCCGATTGTGAGATAAAAAAAAAACCTTGTTTAAAATAAGAAAGTACGAGTAGGTAGACTAGATAAAGGTCAGTCAGCAGCGCCCGACAACGAATCTTTTAATAATGTTATAAATAGTTGTTGATAAAATGTATTGAAATTTGAGGTTGTGCATTCGCGATTATGATTAAGCAAACATTGGAGTGTCAATGTTATTGCAAAAAAATATCGAAAATGTATGTATTGGAATCTCTCAATTTTTTCCTAGACTAGATCCTCGGTTTAAAACCAGAAAAAGTATTCAATCAAGGTTTAAATAAGCATAGTGCAAAGTGCTCTCTTTTTAGGTTTCCGTAGCCTAATGGAAAAAAAAACTACCCTTATAATGTGGTCCTGTCCGTTATATCATTCGGCCATTTTACTCGGAGACACTACATCGATGGGATTTGATGTATTCTATGATCCGCTAAACAATGGAGTGGCCATAGATATAGGATAGAAGGAGATATGTCCTGTAGTTGAAAATGTATCAGAACTCCATGTTGCTAACACTATCCCACTACCGCGCCACTACTACACAATATGTAGTTAAGTAAAAGCAATAGCATAGTAAAAGCAAACAAGTAGGCCAACTCAAGCCCCGAGCGAGCGATAATAGCCTAAATTCGTAGGGCTGGCACTTATACTTTATTCAATCGTCAAAAATGCATAGTCAATCTCTATATAAGACAATGTTCCCTGTGCTTACCCTGCATCAGGGACCTTTAATACAAAGTTTTTTAAATTATTTTTTCTACATAGACCAGGAGCTGACTACATTTTTTTCATTGCCTATGTCATGTTATCTGTTTAGTTATTTGAAAAATTACGATCGAAAATGACTAATAAAAACGTGGCTTTACTGAATGATGTATTTATTCAAATAAAATGAAATGATTATGAAGTTGTATTTTTTACTTTTTCATTTACTTACCATGAAAATGGTGTAGGCATTTGCTCTACACAAAATTAAATATCTCCTTTGTGATTTTATAACAAAATTACACATTTGATACAGAAAAAAAAATTCGTCTGTTTCGACAAGTACGAAATGCCTTATTATTTGAGGTTAATGTAAAATATATCCTCATTCTTACATTGACAAACTGCTATTAAGACATCCATAAACACTGCAATATTTTTTATTGCTACTCGAATTTGTAGCCATATTTGTAGTTAAAAGAGGTAGAGGTAGGTACACGTACAAATTATTTATTACGAGCAGCAGGGCAGCGGCGAAGCGGGCGCGGGCGATATTACCGTACGGCGGCGGCGGCGTCACAGCCACGACTGGCACACCTTTAGCAGCGATAAATTTTGTCAGTGTGTGCGTGCGACGACGCATACGTACGAGCGCGCTCTATACAAACCGTGCGCGGTGCGAATGTATGAAGATGTCCTACTTGTTTGCTTTTACTATGGCAATAGATACAAAGTCGCGCACACACTTGCAATTCATAAATCAGAACGTACTACACAATCAATTATAAACCTTAACTCATCAAACACAGCGTGCATTTACCATGCACCGTACAACTTACTCACCACAAAAACATCTGTCGCTATCGTTGTGCTGTGCAAAAGCCATTTATTTTAAATATACGCTAGTAATTGAATAAATCGGAAAGTTATCGATTCTCCCATTTATTATTGTACTAAAACAAATTCGGGGTTCTGAAAATAAAATAAATAAAAAACAAAATGTCTTCCAACCTGGTTAAAACGGTTACAACATTGTTTTCGATAGCCTACATTAGTGGATCTGCACAGCCACATCACTAGCTGGCCGCAAGAAGCAGCGGCCGTACCATGCGATGCACCGCATAAAATAATAAAGTATCGTTTTGTGATTTTTACATTGCTTTTCTAGTCACTTAGCGACATACTTAAGTAGTGATTAAGGAGCAATGTATTTACTGCGAAAATAGTCCAGTCGCTGCGATATTTGAAAACAAAATTAACGTGGTAAAAGCAAGAAATATTTTACAATTTGTTGTTTTTCATGGTTTAAAGACAAATATAGTAAAATACTTATATGTATATATGGTAAGTGATTCCATGATTTACAAAGTTTTGGTTGTGGATTCGGATTTTACAAGAAACCACTGAACAACACGGCATTCTTAAATTTTTTCACGGTCACTGTCGAAAGCGCACTAGTTCGCGGAGACGGCCATTTGCCTAGACATGGTCGTTTTGAACATGCCGCGACGACACAGACCACGCCCCCTTGCCACTTCTGTTTTTACATTTCTATGGGAGTGGCATTCCCCAAAGTACATTAAAAGAGGGGATGAAATCTATTTTTTCTATTAACTTCTTTGGTTTCAAATTAATTCAAAGTAACCTGCCCTTGCTACGCACGGTTTGTACGACTTGACACAATATCGAGATTCCTTTACTAATAGACAGTTTATATAAATAATTAATACAATTATTATACTAATACAATAAACCTGAAAAGTTTGTTTGTTTGAATGCGCTTTGTTCTGGAATTACCTGCCGGATTAAAAAAGAAATGCTTTTTTTTGATAGCTCAATTGTTGAGAAAAGTTATAGGCAAAAAAAAAAAAAAGAAGGCTATTCTAAGTTTGCGCTTTGTTAAGAAATATTGTTACTAACATATTTGAGTCCTTTGTTACTTGTTATTAAATATAAAATCTATCTATACTTATAATAAATCTGTAGAAGTGAAAATTCTGTACATTGAAAATATCAAAAAAATAAATGGCAGGGGGTGTTACTAGACCGACACCGAACCCAAAAACGTGATTAAAAAAATTTTTGTCTGTCTGTCTGTTTGTTCAGGCATCACGCAAAAACTACCGGTCCGATTACGATGAAAATTGGTATAATTATTCTTTAATATCCTGGGCACCACACTGGGTACTTTTTTATCCCGGAAAAGTATATACAATAAAAAACAAACTTAATTTTGCGGTTCGATCCCTAGACCCGATAACTGTACTGTGTACTGTACCAACCGCAAATAATAAGTTTGTCGTAGGTTACGTCACCTGCAATGGAGTTCATTTTTATTCCTTTTAGTTTTTAGAGTTATTTAGGTTTATTTTTATATAAGTCATAGGTATAGACTTTAATTTTAAAGTATAGGTAGTACATTTGATAGTGTACGTAGTGACCGTAGGTTATTTTATAATACTGTTAGGTAGTATTAGTCATTCGTATAGAATTAGTTTTTAGAGATTTTGCTTATTTATTGAGTTAGATTAGTTATCATCAGAAATAGGTTTATTTAGGTAGGTATTTTATTTTCTGTTATTGAGTTTTTTTTTTTTAATTAGGTAGGTACTTTGGTAAAGATATCATATAGGTACCCTCTTAATCACCACTAATGATACACAATTGGTTTTCTATTGTAATTAGCCACAAAGGGCCCGCGGGATAGATGGCATTCTGGGGAAGTACGTACATTTTATCCTGTTAGCACGTTCCCGTGGGATAATTTCCGACATCCACGCGGGTGAAGCCGCGGGCAGAAGCTAGTAAATAAATAAACGAAAACTAAGTATAGACTCGCGTGGGCGATGCGATGCCACACGATGGGTCGGGGGAACAAAAAAAATTCACACATACGAAGTCGCGGGCACAAGCTAGTGTATTACACATAAACCTTCCGGTATAGGTTCTCTGAATTATGGTGAAAACCGCTTCAAAATTCGTAGTTAAAGTAATAACGCGGTGGCACAAGACTGACACAAAATCCAACGTATAAGAAAAAATGGCAGATTACAATTTATTTAAAACAAACTAGGATATAAAACTAGTAGTAATAATTGAAATAAACGTAATTTAAATGCCTACTAGCCGGTCTGCGTGAGAATCCTTTTTATAGTCAAGGTCAACGGCGTTATACTGGCCCTTAATTTACCACGAGTATGCAAGAATCATAAACGTCCAATGTGCTAAATTAATAAGCTTTTAAGTTGGTACTTATGTTAATACAATAACCAGTTATATCGATAATTGTCTATTAATTATTCTTACCGTACATTATAAAAAGAGATTATCTTCAAACTATTCAAAGAAACGTGTTAATTTTTGAAAGTTGTAACCACTTTCTTACAATGCATTCTTTTTGTTACAGCAATTGTTCCGGTCCCAGCAAGCTGCAGCAGCAGGCGGCCAGGCGGCGGCGGCGCAGCTGCAGCTCCTGCAACAACAACAGCAGCAACAGTTCCAACTGCAACAACAGTTAGCCGCCCAGCAGGCCTTTACACAAGCGCCGTACGTTATCAACGCGGGACAGGAAGGAGCGCCATATGTGAGCGCACTAATAGCGGGCGTACCGCCGTACTACGGCGTCGCCGCGCCGTGGGGCGTGTACCCCGGGCTCGTGGCCCAGCCCGCGCAGCAGCAGGCACAGCAGCCGCGCCGGCCGCTCACTCCGCAGCAAGGAGAGCAGCAAGTGAACGGCCAGGGACAGTATGTGATCCCGTACTACGACCCCGGCTCGCTAGTGATGGGCGGGCGCAACGGCACGCCGCTACGGCTCGTGTCGCCGGGCGGCGTGCTGGCGCCGCGCCAGTACCAGCCCGCGCCCGCGCACCCCGCTGCCTCCGCCGCGCCGCCGCAGGCCGCGCAGCCGCAGCAGCAGCAGCCTGGTAAGAACTCCAAAGCCAGCACGCCTCACTTACTTGGACACTCACTTTACACTCACTGTTGCAGCTTTTTATTAAGTCAGTTTTTAATACATATTCCTTTTTTTATATCGCCTAGGATTAAATGTACGACTAATAGTGCTTGCAACGAAGCGAATACTAAAAAAAAACCTCAAAATAGATACCAAATAAATAGTTGTCAAATAACAAAAAAGGTGCAAAAAGGTAAAGGTGTTTTAGTCTTTTCCTACTATTAAACACTTCTTAAGTCGTCTTTTCATATTATTGAATAATACTACGAAACTACAAAATTGCCTGAAGAATGCTCAAGTAGAGGGCATAACCCATAAATGAAACGCGTTTTAACCCTTCAGAAGCCCGGCCGCCCGCCCTGTCGAAACGCGCCTAGCGCAAGCGTAGTAGAACGTACTTTTCGATTTTTGGGTAGGACTTCAGAAAAACTAAGAAATCGGCAATTTATAACCATTATCATGGTATATATTATACCTTCCTGGCTTCGTTATGAGTTTATCTAACTATTTATACCATTCAATAAGCAAATAAAACTGACCTTATCTCGCAGTGATGTGATATGTTTTCATTTTTATAATTTTCACTCACATAACCATAAAACTTTATCATAATTTATCGAATTCACACACTTAATCACCAAAAAACACTTACATGATAACACAATAATGTGTAGGCAATGTTAACACAAATTATTCCGCTTAGACACAATGTCCTACACTGTAAAAAGTAATAAAAACTATTTGATAACACAACGAAAAATTATGGCGGCAATTTCGCGCGCTGCCGGCGGGCGTCGGTGCATCGGTCACTAAACTATCGCTAACACATGGCGGCCGCGGTCGGCAGGTACCGTTGGCGCAAAAACGCTGCGAACGAAATATTTGTGTTTTATTTTTCAAGTACGATTTTTGTTATTATAAATTATTTACTTTTATTCTGTTACATTTAGATTTTAGTACCTGTTCAATGAAACGTCAGAGACTTTTTGTATTGAGGTATCCCAATTATTATTTAGTTATTATTCTTTGAAAATAATGACACACTATTACTAACAGGTGTGTAACAATTATAATAATAAATCATTTTATGGTGGACAATACATTAGATAAATTATTATTCAATCTATTTTTCCTTATAACTATAACTAACTATCTACCAACCCACCCATTCTCAGAGAGGAGGCCTGTGTCCCAGCAGTGGGAACATAATAGTCCGATTATGCCAAGCAACAAAAACTTAAGTATGTGGAGGTTAACTACTGTGGTTATTCACCATGAAAACCTGTCAAGTGCGAGTCGGGACTCGCACACCTGGGGTTCCGTACAAATTTGTTGATATGTAACTAAAAATTTACGGTTTTCGCAATTTTTCCTTTATCTGTGCTGTAAGACGTTGCTTCGTACCAAATTTCAAGATTCTGAGTTCACGGGAAGTACCCTGTAGGTTTTGATTCCCTTACGAGGGTCGAAAATTTGCGGCATAAACGGCTGTATCTTTTGATTGCGTTGGCTTAGAAGTTTGATTTTTTCACAGCTCCAAGGGTCAGTAGACTTGAGTATTTTATATAAATTCCAGCTTGATACCTCCACGCGTTCCTGAGAAAAAGGGTCTTGACAGACAGACAGACGGACGGACGGACAACAAAGTGATCCTATAAGGGTTCCGTTTTTTTCATTCGACGTACGGAACCCTAATAAAGTTTGCCTGAATTTATACTACATTATCAATAAGGTGATAGCACCTTATTATGGGGTCATTTATAGAAATGACCCCATATACTTACGGATGGTTATTCTAATTCCACGTAAGAGAGAGCTTGGAACAGATTAAAATAAAATACATTTTGTTTTCAAGAAATATATTTAAAAAAAAATTATATATATATTTGTTGTTATACACACAATCCCCGTGTCGATGATGTCAACAATTTCCCGCATGGGTTCTTCTAACTCCTCAGTGTCGGGAATGTCCTTTCTCGATCTACCTGGCATGGCGGCGACGTCGTACTCGTCGTCGAACTCGCTGTCCAAGTCGCTGCCGGTCACCGCCTCCCTTCCTGACGCTGTCGCTGCCTGCAATCCCGAAGTTGATGGACGAACTTCAACCTCGGAGTTGGTGATAGCAAAAGGCTCCGGCAGATCCTGCACCCATCACCTGACATGCCAGGGGGCCTCCTCCATCATCTCCTCGGCTTCTTCCTGCGACATGTCCAATGCCTCCACCCGTTCGACTACATCGAAACTGCAAGCAAGTACAATATTGTAAAAATATAACCTAAATATGAACACGTACCAAGAACCTTACTCTGTGAAGGAGAGCTTACTTACCAGAGAGGCACGGCTGGCTTAGTTTGGACACGTCGGATGCGACCACCAGGGGTCTGCTCCCTCGCCCTGAACGTTGAGAGAACCACCTGGCGTCGGTAGCACTGGTACAGCAAGGAAGCGGCTAAAAAGATAAGAAATACAAATTATTCCACTGAAACTAAATAAATATAGTAATACGCTATACAGAAAATACTAACCTCGGCGGCGGGAATGGGGATAGGTTAGGATCGTGGCGCGAGTCAATCAGACCCATAATAAGAGCGCGACGTGCGGCGCTCTCTCTGGGCGGCCCCCTTTCAGGAGCGGGGGTCACGCTCCGCGACCTTGACCTCAAGGCCTGCCTCGCCATGCTAAAAATATCAAAACGAATCATTTACTAAAATAATGGCCTAAAATTCATTCTATTTGAGGTCATTCACCTTTTTTTGAAGTGTAAGAAAAATACAATAATCTCGACATTTATTATTTTTAGACATGACAAATAAAAAAACTACATGAAATAATAAAAATCCAATCACAAAAATATAATAAATATAATCAGTCAATTTTTTTTTGCAGTTAGTACTTTGCACTGACGAATGTCCCTTGTACCATGACCGCCTAACTCGTTATTTCTTGGTACAGGGAATGGGCGACGGCGCCGGCATTATTTACCTTTGTAATACGTTTCCAATGACAATACGCAACAATATTAGTAGCAAATTATGTTCGTAGATTAATAAGCTAGCAACTTATGTGTATTTCAAACAATATACAACAATATTTATCATAAAAACATGACTCAAATTGACTCGATACGGCATTTATCATTGTCAAAATTTGAGCATTACAAAACATTCGTTATGTTTTCGCTGAAATATTTATCACTTTTCGATAAACTATCATTCAATTCGAAATCTAAACTTATTTCTCAGTAATTCTGTATAACATTTATAAAAGATTACTCACCGCTTTCGTCTTGCGTTCATTTTTCAATAAAAAACAACACAGCAAAATGTCGAGAATAATCGCGTCACAATGGCGTCTCACTTCAAAAACCACAGATGCATTTTTAAACACTTTTTTTTCGTTCAGTTTAGTGGTGTTCCCTTTAAAATGTTACTAAAACCGGTCAAGTATGAATCGATTAGTCGATGATACAGTCACATCGTGTTGCAAGTGCAAAATAACGGAAAATTCCATCGTCCAATGGGAGCCGTGACGAAGTGTACAGATGGTGTACATTGACATTTTGACCACGTTTTTTAGTGTACAGATGCTGAGCATTTGACATTTAAGAGGTTAATGCGTGTTCGAGGTGGTTCACAAATGAAAGAATACATTGTTTTACAATAAAATGCTACCTAAAGCGTAAACTATACAACTAATTACGTCGTTCGAAATTATTAATGTACTCTTGATTGCGGCCATAGTTTTATATCATTAGAACGGAAATTCTATCCACGTGCCTGTAACTCGGCAACCCCAAGTGAGTATATTAATATAGGGGTTTCACCATGCTTTAACTGTCATATTTCTAATCTCTATTTAATGATAATGCACTCTCATAGATCAATACATTTTAAATTCAATCTACGAATTGATCTTTAGAAAACTTCACTCAAACTTGGATTAAAATGTTAATTTAGATATCAGTACATAATTGGATTATGATTGATTACACATAGTTGCAAAGATTTTTTTCCAGAGGGTTAATTAGCTTTCATGTAGACATATGGCATCCTGACTCTGAAAATAAAAATCGTTTTTATCTATCAGCTTTAGTTTTGGAGATATGGCATATACCAATTTTGAAGAAAAATACAAAAAAATAATATCATAAAAAATATTAAATTTTCGAAAGCAGCCAAAAATTATCTTTTTAATGATTTTCTTGCATAAGATGTTTGTGGTAGGTCTCGTTTCAAACTCCAGCAATAATCTGCCATCATATGCACATCCCATCTGCCCTTATATCGTTCCTCCATGGTGCGAATTTCTTGATGGAATCTTTCTCCTTGTTCATCACGCACACAAAGTGGCCAAGATTTTCAGGAAAGTAGTCAAGATGAGAGTTATATATATATATATATATATTTATATATATATATATTAAGACCGACGCGTAACACTGTATTAAATTCGTAAATGTTCACCTACCCTCACATATAATACCAAAAAGCTGTGTACGGAAAACAAAAGCTGATATATAGAAACGGCTAGTAGATTTAAATTTACTGTATCAAATACTAAAGCAAAAGTAAAAAAAACTTCCGGAAAATTTTAAAAAGTTAAATTTTGTAACCAAGTGTTATTAATTTCGGGCGAAAATGTATCAGTTAACACTTCTTAAGAATTTGGCGCATTTGAATATGTAAGAATCACTTGCATGGTTTAAATAAGTTATATAAAAAACTGAAACAGTGAGTTGACCAAGAATATATATTTGTCTAACAATGTAATGTACATAAACTCATATTTACATTCAATAACAACGTAATACTAAAACATTGCGCATGGCGTGATACGATACATTCCCTGTAGACCATTAGAACATTTATAATTAATTAATTACATACAAATAATTATTAACATTTTGTAGAAACGACAGAAATTAATTCATTCTAATAATTATTTTACTTTCTGTACCTAATTGTAGTTTGTTTTAATAGTTGCTACTGAATCAAGAAAGTAATAATGTAGATAAACACTGACATCTTAGCATATATCTTATTTTGGAATACAATGTCAGTTGCTTGATGAAGTTTTGCCTGCTGAACTTGTAACATCATAGTTTTTTATCTACTGTATTTAATTAATTAGCTAATTTTCGTATACACTCTCATTGTCTATTAACTGTATATATGTTATACATACTTTATCTGTTTAAGACGTATATTTTGTGTATAGATAATTATTTACTTCATATTCGTGGTAAATGTATTTACTAACTGTTTGAATGCTTCAAGGTAGAGGTTTGAATTATATTAATAAGCGATAATAATGTGCCATCTCTTTTCCTTATTTTGGTATTGTGTTGTGATTTGAGCACACAACTATACATTGCAAATGACAGGCAACAACGTCTCCGTATCGATAAAGACAAAGTGGATATGTCAGGCTACTTAAAGCAAATTAAAATGATGTTCTGATATACATAGTTTGCTGACATCTAGACATTTGCAATACACCTGAAGGCCAATTCTTTAAAACGTTCAAAATCTAGTCGCAATCTCATCTCGGCGACAAACAAATGTCAAAAACTTGTTAAAATGTAGGGAAATTATTAAGTATTTTTGACAGATTGAGACTGAGATCAGACTGTGAACGTTCTTAAAATTACGAGAATAGCCCCTCTGGTCAGTGTCGCTAATAATTTCCAGTCGAGCAGTGGCGATAATTTTAGATGAGGATACTGTGGTATTAATGATTATTTTACTCTCTAAATTGCTTATAGCGAATTGGGCATAAAATTACGGAACAAGTTAAACATTTTACCCTCGAGTGAGCCTGAGATATGGACTTCAAGGCGTAACAAAAGTGCTGATAATTAGGGAAAAGTAGTCGTATGAGAAATGACTTCATGAGATTGATATGAGAGACAATTAAAACAGCCTTTTCAGTTTATTTAAATAAGATTAATGTGGTTTGTCCCAGAATTGCACATAATTTTACGAATAATTAATTTACCAATTTTTCACGCAGAAGGTATAAAATAACTACATAAATATGATTCTGTAACTTTTTTTTGTATCAAACTGGAAACTCCGAAGTGGAATACATAGTATATCTACTTAAAAAAAATGTATTTTCTAACACGATTTTACTAAGGTTTGTTGTAAATATGTTTACCGTGTTATTTTTTCATTTTAATTGGTTATCATTTAAAACTTCGATCATTTTACTATTATAATGCGTCACCTACACTGTAGGTGACGGCTACACTGGATAAAAGGTGGTTGTTGTTTAACAGAAAACAGGTTTTATCACATTCGTGACGGTGTCGAGTTCATATCATACACACCATATTATGTCATCTTGTATATAAGTACCTCGGATCGAACCCCCTACATGCGTGTAGGGCTCGGCACACGCGGTAGGCCCGGACACTGGAGCGCGGAGGTATGTCGTGTTGCAGGCGGCGCCACGCAGGCTCGGCGCGACTCGCTGGAGTTCGGCGGCGGCGGGCCGGCCGCGGCGCTGCAGGAGTACGCGGCGCGCAAGTGGGGGCCCTCGCCGCTGTCGCCGCCGCTGGGGGCCGCGCTGGGCCCCGCGCTGGGCCCCGTGGGGCTGCGGCCCGTGTCGGCCGCGCCGGGCGCCGAGACCGCCAAGTACAGGTGCTGTGAGGGCTCGCGCACCCCTTCCCGTCGCACCGCGACCTCGTCTTGTACGAAAGGCGTGTCGTTCTCACACATTCGAGCTGAAATCGTTGCATCAGTTGTTACGTTTTGCCGTATGCATGCGCGCTCTTCAATATGAGTTTATATGATAGCTTCGAGAGCGCACGATCGCGCGTCATGCAGATGTGTCTGCAGAACTATCTTATCGCCGATGAATAATACCAGATGGAGTAAAATCCGATTCATTCTAGAACGCGATACGCTCACGCATTTACGAACACTATAAAGATGTTAGTCAAACTCTGTGATTATGATGCAGCCGAAACGAGAATAGAAGCGACGCGATCGGGTGCACGGTGACTCTGAGCGGGACACTTGTATATTGTAAATACTTGTATGCCATCGTTGTTTATATGACACCGCAGTCTTTAATTTTGTACAGATTTGCCGATGGCGGCATTTTGAGCATGTTCCTTTATTTACTTAAAACTCATGGCCTTTGAGAGTGGCTGTTTCCTTGAATAGCGATATGTTTTTCTTTCAGAGCTGTGAGCAGTTTAGCGCAAGGTCTGACGTCAAATGGAATGTTCGGATCGTCTTCATCACTCCTCAGCAAACTCAGCGGAGTAGGAACTATATCAGGTCTGTACCACGCACCATCATCATTCACAAACCCTTGTACATTTTGTAAATAGTTTGTATTTTATGTATAATATAATAATACTACATGTTTAATACACATCACTTACATTGACGGCGGTGTTCCAATCCAGACGTGGGTTAAATAAATAAGTTTTTTTTCAACGGTCGATAAGTTAAGCCTCTAGGTCCGCGTTATGTTAAAGCACGAGTTATTTCTCTAGTACAATACCAACATAATACAAAATAATATGTACGTTTATTTTAAAAGTTCCAGCTATTTTCGCCAGTAATACGTTTATTTACTTTTGTAAAGCAGCATTTACCACGTAAATTAAGGCGATTTTATATTAATCACACCCATAGGAATTAGTGTATTTTCGGGATAAGTTGACCAACTGTGTGAATGTTTGCAGAACTGGTGGGCGGTGGCGTAGGTGGCGTGAGCGTGGGCGTGGGAGGCGTGGGCGGTGTGGGCGTGGGCGCGCTGGTGGGCGACAAGCCGCCCGCCGGCCGCTCGCGCCTGCTGGAGGACTTCCGCAACAACCGCTTCCCCAACCTGCAGTTGAGAGAACTCGCCAACCACATTGTAGAATTTTCACAGGATCAGCACGGCTCTAGGTAACACATTTTCCTAGCAATACATACCTTAAACAACAACATTTTTAGATTGTCTTTAAACGACGTCCGTCAACATGATCTCTAATCCCTTATCAGGGATATCGTTATCAATAGAATGTGTCAGGCGCGGTCGCAGCCCAAGATTTTGGGGTTCACCATTTGTGTTGAAGAGTATTTTAAGGGAGGTACATCTCGTTAGTCTAGTGATCGCGAGCGTTACTGCTGAGCACGAGGTCCTAGCTGGGTTCGATTCCTAAGTCGGGTAAAGTGTTATTGAGTTTTTCCATCAGAAATTTCTCAGAAGCAGCCTGGAGTCTGGATTTGTGACCGGTTGGCAGCTGTAGACTCCCCCCAATAACTGGCGAAATGTGGGCGTAAGTACTATATGAAGGGACACCCCTGCCTAAACCTTTGGGGATTAAAGGCGTGATGTTAAATTAAGGTTCATCTCCAGCTCCACATTATTTATGCTATTCAGGGACGCAGTTTTTACATGGAGGGGATGTTACATAATAATGCTGCCAAATTGGTCGTATGTATTAGAACGATAGATTATGCAGGGTGAAGAGCTCGAAAGTTTTAACTACCCGCCTCGGTTTGGTGAAAATTTTTAACACTAGGTTTGATTTTCTTTCGATCATTCCAAAAGGACTAAGAATTACTTGCTTTGTCGACCTATGAAGAAAAGGCCAAGAAACAACAGACTGTAAATCGCTATAGCGAGCGCAGCGAGCTTGAAAATTTTTGCACCCCACCCTCATACAGAAAGAGGACTTACTTTATCATTGCCCCCCCCCCCCCCCCCCCCCTCGGACCGCGCCTGGAATGTGTGTTGTTAGTTATATTTTTTGTGAATAAATAAACAGAAAAAAACTTTCCGATGCAATTCTTGAGTTACGGTCCTGGTGGAGTAGACCGCGATTTGATCCACTTCACCCATGCACCAACTATTATTATTATCACACACTTTCGTTCTTGTTGCATAGTACTAGTAATTAATTGTCTTTGTTGCTTTTCCAGATTTATTCAACAGAAATTAGAAAGGGCCACAGTTCAAGAGAAACAAATGGTGTTTAATGAAATAATCGGCGCTGCTTATAGTCTAATGACAGATGTCTTCGGAAACTATGTTATACAAAAATTCTTTGAGTTTGGAACTACAGAACAGAAAACCACATTGGCACAAAAGGTGAGACAATTCATTTACTCGCAGCTAACGCCGAAACGTTGACTACTGAGTACTAAAATTAGATTACCGAGTATTTAATTTTATGAGTTTGTGGATTATTATTGATTAGGATTTTGAATAAAATGATCTATTAACCTATCCACACACGACTTATTGCGGCACTGAGAATAGTGGATGTAATCATTTTTGTTATTTTACCTTGATTTTGATTCACTGTCAAAATCACAGTGATCTTTATTTATTTATTTTATTATTTATGTACACACAGTAAAATACATATATCTAGTCAGTATCTTTATATTCGTTACAATAAGGTTGCTATTGGTTTTCTTCTGTCTGAGGTAAAATAACTGTAAAAAGACTACAAATATAAAGCAGTTGAATGTTCGCGATAGTTATGTACATTGTGTGATGTTACTTGCAGGTGCGCGGGCACGTGCTGAACCTGGCGCTGCAGATGTATGGCTGCCGCGTCATCCAGAAGGCGCTGGAGTCCATCCCGCCGGAGCAGCAGCAGGAGGTGGTGCGCGAGCTGGACGGCCACGTGCTCAAGTGCGTCAAGGACCAGAACGGGAACCACGTTGTTAGTATCTAATTTATAATAATACCAGTCTAATGTTATCCCACTGCAGAGCAAAGGCCTCTTCTCATACAGAGCAGACACGAGCATTGTTCACCATGCTTGCTCAAAACTGGTTGGCGATTTCAGGATTATAAGTCCAGGTTTTCTCACGACGACGTTCACTGTTGCGAGGCGTGTGACGCACTCCTTTCTTCAAGAATTCCTTGCAGGTGCAAGGAATTCTGCCATTTCATTCATATCGCTGGTGAATTTTTATTATAGTTCTTTATCACTCGACGTGCTTCGGTAATTCTGAATACACTTATAGTGATGAAGAACAGTGTTGCATTTCATGTAGTTAGCCATATTTGTTAAAGCCAGCCACCACGATTTCCCACCACCTTATTTTTTTTTAAATCTTCTGTCATTCCAAAAATAGGTTACATTTGGTTTACCAAAACAATAACCAACACAAACCATGGCAGAATTAAATTCTGGCACGCCCTTCGGGCGTAACACCACTATTTGAACCGATAGACCATACTTTCATCGAATCTCACGGCATCCGATTCATTAAAAATAAGAAAATGAGTAACGAGCCGTCCTTACAGAATCTAGTAAAATGTGAATATTATTTTCAGGTGCAAAAATGTATTGAATGCGTGGAGCCAGCGGCTCTGCAGTTCATAATCAGCGCGTTCGCGGGACAAGTGTACGCGCTGTCGACGCATCCGTACGGTTGCCGCGTCATCCAGCGCATCCTCGAGCACTGCACGCCCGAGCAGACCGCGCCCGTGCTCAGCGAGCTGCACGCGCACACCGACCAGCTCATACAGGTACGAAATACTTGATCAGGGGGAATTGTGAAGGAGCGAGGTCGGGACTATATGCTGGATGCATCAACACTACCCAACGGAGCTCTCTGGTCTTGCGTTATCGGAATGAAAGGCCACTCCTATTTACAATTAAAGTATGAACATAGTGTTGTTTGAAAAAGTTCATCTTTATCCCGCAAAGAAGCCAGGCATAATATTGTTTGCGATTCCAGGACCAGTACGGCAACTACGTGGTGCAGCACGTGCTGGAGCACGGCGCGGCCGAGGACCGCTCGCGCCTCGTGGCCGGCGTGCGCGGCAAGGTGCTGCAGCTGTCGCAGCACAAGTTCGCGTCCAACGTCGTGGAGAAGTGCGTGTCGCACGCCACGCGCAACGAGCGCGCGCTGCTCATCGACGAGCTGTGCGGCTTCAACGACAAGTACGTTCCCCCCACGTCTGTATACTGATTTACTAGATCCTTTACGCGTCTCGTTAGCTGCTAGTTCTATAATATGGCGTGTTTACATTCACAGTGCTCTCCACGTGATGATGAAGGATCAGTACGCGAACTACGTGGTACAGAAGATGATCGACGTGGCGGAGCCGACGCAGCGCAAGGTTCTGATGCATAAGATCCGACCGCACATCGGCTCGCTCCGCAAGTACACGTACGGCAAGCACATAATCGCGAAGCTCGAGAAGTTCTTCATGAAGGCGCCGGAGCTGGGCCCCATCGGGCCGCCGCCCCCCAGCGCCGTGCTGTAGTCTGTGTAAAGTATTAAACGTCCGCGGGTGTAGGCTGATGCGACGGCGCGGGTATCGCCCGCCTATTATAAATTTTGTGAATATTTGCGATTGTACATTTGTAACTATAGAGCTCGCCGCTCCGGCTGGCGGGCGCGGCCCCTGTACATACGTAGCGGCAGACTGATGTACAGAACGATACGATTTACTGTATACTGTAACAATAGTTGTACAGCGTCGACGCCGACTCCGGTGCTCGGCCGTCGCGTCACCGCGGCGTAGCGTTTATTGCGTTTCTAGCTCTTAAGTGTTCTAGTATTATTCGTTGTTCGTATGAATCTATGTATAAATATTTGAACGTCTCTCATTCTCGTGTAATTTATGAATCGAAGGAAAGCGGCGGTTTAACGGACCCCGGCGTTTCCATAATTTTAGCTCGTTGTAGATTTACTATTAGCTGGGCTAGGGGACCTTGAATCTTCTAAAGCGATAAAGAGATGCCGCAGGCAGTTCTGGACAATCGGCACTATAGTCGTGATTATTATATTATTATTTTGTACTATTCTTCAAGTCAAGCTCTCGTTTAAGTTATAAACCGGCTTTAAAATCGTACATAGCTTATCTCGTTTAGTGCCGGAGTGTATAGTTCGTCGATTATAATTTTGTGAAAATGATATTTTTGTATATTTTTTATGTAATTAATTTAAGTTATTTAGTTAATGAGTCTCCGAAAATGATCGGAGCGAGCGCTTACGAGTGGGCGATGCTTATGTTAGTGTGTAGGCGCAGCAGTGTCCCGCGCTGCGCATAGGTTATAGTGATGATTGTAAAGTCCTGTACTGATAGTTGTAGTCCCGAGGTCTACCTTGCCGGTTGCACGTCACAAGCGTAGCTACTCCTCATTCCCCCTGTGTAATTAATTTTTATAGGAAGCGTAGTTTCCTACGACACCTCAAGATTTTTTACGTTTAGATGTAATTGAAAATAAAATTATTGTATATGGCTGTACAAAAATGTTAACAAAATGATTTGTAAAACCCGTATGTGATGGAATAAGGCGAGGCGTCGAGAGTGGCGACGTGTGACTGATCGCGGCTCTATACGTCGCGTCTTGTAGGTTGTACTAGATAACATTTATATGATGATCCATCTATTTAGACATTAATTATAATAAAGCATTTCTGTAATAATATTACAAAGAATCTGTTGTTTTAATTATTACTATACCTATACATCCAATCATTCTACACATCCACTGAGTTTCTATGCTAGTATAGTGCTGCAAGACAAAGAAGTCTGCACTGGAGCAACATATGCTGTTATGTTATAATGCGCTCCGGCGTCGCATCGCATCTAAAGTTACATGCAGCGTTTGTGTGAGTTGCGTCGCAATGTTAAAGTTAAATTGTAGAAAAAAAATATTGTGTGCTTTCCCATATTTTGAAATTCGACTAGGGATACTGTACCTATAGCAACAGCAAGCAGATATATAAAAAATAATTGATTATTAATTAAATAGTAGTTAGGTCAACCGGACTAACAACCGAACTACTGCTACTAGAGGATATTATCTGCCTGTTAGTTTTTGACACATAATAGCAAGGCTATTAGATTCTTATATAAACTCAGACATAAATAGTATGTCGAAGTCGTGTATTATTATTAACACCACAATGGTTAGTAATAATACTAATAATAAGGTGCTGAGCCTGAATAAATGTAGCTCAAATGCTATAAATACTTATACAAATTGTACGAAGGGGGTTCCATGTCCCTCACTCAATGTGAGCTCACCGTCCGGTGATGACATTGAAGTCTTGGGGTTAACTCCGGATAATCTTTTAAGTCTAAATAAACGTTATGCTAAACGAAATTATGCGGAATTTTATCTTTGCCAAAAGTAATTATGCCAAATAAAATTCTGCCATCTTTAAAGTATGCCATTGTAAATTCGGACATATAAACATTCGGCAAAACAATAATTATCTATACTTATAATATTCTATACTTATAATAAATCTGTAGAAGTGAAAATTCCGTACATTGAAAATATCAAAAAAATAAATGTTACTAGACCGAGACCGAACCCAAAAATGTGATTAAAAAAATTTTTGTCTGTCTGTCGGTCTGTCTGTTTGTTCAGGCATCACGCAAAAACTACCGGTTCGATGTGTCCGTTTCAATGGCGCGGCCACGACGTTTTTTTTTAAAAAAAACGCCAATATTTTGTAACAATTTGTAAAAGTTGATTCCCAAAACCATAAATTTGTCAAAGCTATGGTTAAAAAGTTATAAGGGTTTGAACGTGGCCGCGCCATTGAAACGCGGCGAACCGCGCGGCCACGGAGATCTTTAAAACTAAGCATTGCAGAGACCTGAAATTTAGGTAAATAACAGATTGAATTTGTAAAAAATTTGTAAAAATATAGGAAAAATTCCTGGGTTTATATTTTAGGAGCTGCAAGACTTAAAACCTCATGGCCGCGCCATCGAAACGGTGTGAAACACTTTATGGCCGATATCTCGCTGAAAAAGCATCGCAGACGTCTGAAGTTTTTTGTAAAACCCAGATTTGAATTTGTCAAAACTAGTAAAAATACAACAAAAAATCCTAGGTTTATATTTCAGGAGCTGTGAGACCAAAACCCCATGGCCGCGCCATTGAAACGGTGTAAAATACGTTATCACCGATATCTCGCTGAAAAAGCATCGCAGAGGTCTGAAGTTTTTTGTAAAACCTAGATTTGAATTTGTCAAAACTAGTAAAAATACAACAAAAAATCCTAGGTTTACATTTCAGGAGCTGTGTACGGAATCATCAATATGTCTTGAATAAGTCGATAGGGTGACCATGGCTTATTGTTTACAGAACACTTTCAACCTATTTTAGAAATAAACATAGTTTTGTATCTTATCGTTTCAATAGATTTTTTCCACGGCTTCGCTCGCGTTAATTGAGAATTTGACAATAAATTTGGAAGAAAATATTCTTAAGACATGTGGCATCTACGATAAAAAACCACGTTTTGATTGTTTTTTTCGGGACAAAAGGTACCCTATGCCCGTCTCCGTATACCTGAAAATCTATATGCAAAGTTTCAGGATGATCGGTTCAGTGGTTTAGGCGTGAAATAGTAACAAATAAACTTACTTTCGCTTTTATAATATTATATATATAGTAATATTTAGTAAGGATTTTCATTTAATTTAGAATCCTTGAGTTATTCTAATACGTGCAAAGTTTTCTGTAAAAGATAAGCCATGGTCACCTTATTGAAATATTCAAGACGCATTAAAAATTATATTATTATGATAAAAAAAATAATCCCTACTGTCGGTAATTCTACATATTCATAGGTGTTATTTACAAAAAAAAAGATCTCGCTATCACTTACTTTCATCGAAAGAGAATCACGACTTATTTCTACGCGATACCGTACCACAGCTCCTGAAATGTAAACCTAGGATTTTTTTGTGCATTTTTACCTATTTTGACAAATTCAAATCTAGGTTTTACAAAAAACTTCAGACCTCTGCGATGCTTTTTCAGTGAGATATCGGTGATAACGTATTTTTCACCGTTTCAATGGCGCGGCCATGGGGTTTTAGTCTCATAGCTCCTGAAATATAAACCTAGGATTTTTTGTTGTATTTTTACTAGTTTTGACAAATTAAAATCTGGGTTTTACAAAAAACTTCAGACGTCTGCGATGATTTTTCAGCGAGATATCGGCCATAACGTGTTTCACACCGTTTCGATGGCGCGGCCATGAGGTTTTAAGTCTTGCAGCTCCTAAAATATAAACCCAGGAATTTTTCCTATATTTTTACAAATTTTTTACAAATTCAATCTGTTATTTACCTAAATTTCAGGTCTCTGCAATGCTTAGTTTTAAAGATCTCCGTGGCCGCGCGGTTCGCCGCGTTTCAATGGCGCGGCCACGTTCAAACCCTTATAACTTTTTAACCATAGCTTTGACAAATTTATGGTTTTGGGAATCAACTTTTACAAATTGTTACAAAATATTGGCATGGTTTTTTTAAAAAAAAAACGTCGTAGCCGCGCCATTGAAACGGACACGGTTCGATTACGATGAAACTTGGTATATTATTCTTTAATATCCTGGGCACCACACTGGGTACTTTTTATGCCGTAAAAGTATCTTCTAAATATATAAAACTCAAAGGTGACCGACTGACTGACTGACATAGTGATCTATCAACGCACAGCCCAAACCACTGGAGAGATCGGGCTGAAATTTGACATGCAGGTAGATGTTATGACGTAGGCATCCGCTAAGAAAGGATTTTGATAAATTCTACCCCCAAGGGGATAAAATATTGGATGAAAGTTTGTATGAAAAATCTTATTCCTTGAGTTAATAAACTTGAAACTTAGCACGAATACTTATCTAAATAAATTATAAAGATTGTCAGTTTTTTTTCTTCTAAACTACCCCCTAATAAGGGATTGGGGGGTTTCAAAATTTGTATGGAAGAATTTTTGCGCGCAGTCCGGTTGACTCGAAACTCAGTATTTATACCTAATATTGAAAGTAAAGAATAATGTGTATCAGGGGTTTTTTGAAAATCTACCCCTGACGGGCTGAAATGGGGTAGTCAATTTTTCAGGGGAGGATTTTACTGCATGGCTTAATTAACTCGAAAATTAGTATAAATAATCTTTGAGTCAAGTTATGAATACATCCCAAACGATTTTTTTTTAATTCCACCCCTGTGGGTGTGAAAAGCGGGGATACAGTTTATATGAAAAATCCTATTCATTTAGTTAATAAACTTGAAATTTGCTTAAGTAAGTACTTAATAAAGTTTATCATTATAAGTTTTTCAAAACTACCCCTCAAAGGGGTGTTAAGGGGTGTGTGTGGAAGAAATTGAATGCGCGGTCCGAGTAACTCGAAACTCAGTATTGATACTTTTGACAGAAAATAATTAATAATAAGTATGTAAAGTTGTCGAAAATTTACCACTGACGGGACAAAAAGGGGTAATTCAGTTTTTAAGGGGAGGATTTGAACTTGAAACTGTATGTTACATTTTCACTCCTAAACCACTGAACTTCTGATTTGGCATAGATATAGATGGCATCCTGGGGAAGCACATACTTTTTATCCTGTTAGCACGTTCCCGTGGGATAATTTCCGACATCCACGCGGGCGAAGCCGCGGGCAGAAGCTAGTATCAAATAATTTTTATGCCTTAAAAATATTCGTATAAAGAAGATTACCTATGCAAAATTTTCGGAGCATCAAGATTCTGCCAGATAGACGGAACCCCACGACGTGAAAAGAGCCGTAGGGCGCGATTTTGTTTCTTACAGCAATTCGTGCCCGTCAAGATGGTTATTTCTTTACACCCTAAGAATCCACCCTAGGTTGGAGTCTCGGACATGCGTGTCCACGACTCCACCTTAGGGTGAATTTTTTTGGCATGTTTTGTGACAATGAAAAACTGCCACCTCTATTTTCATGAAGTCCGAAACAAACACGCTATCTGTTGTATATTCCGACATTTGTAATAGCGTAGAAACTTGTGCAGCGAAAGAAAAGGGTGAGAAACTATGGTTTGGTCGATTTCAATAAAGAATAATGGCGTACCTTAATATAAATTCAAGATAATGAAAATATATACATGTAACCGTGTTTAACCCTCTTGAGTTCCCTTTAGCGCAAACGTTATGCCAATAACCCTCCTGGAGGGTCCAATAATAATATGTATGGCGACATACGGCATGGCCACAGTATTACAATATTTCCTACAGTAGCGCGACGAATATACTTGCGCAAAGCAACGGAGGGGAACTCGCGGGGGGTCGGGCGACGCGGGCCGCGTACCGCAAACACGCTTAGTTTGCGGTACCGAGCGCGAAGGGCAGACTCGGGCGTGTTTTTTGTGTAATAATTTTATTATACTTACATATTCTATATTGGTGCGCACAAACTGTTCTGTGTATGGATGTAAATCGACATCGAAATCCCAGTAGATGAACACAAATGTTTATCAATGATTAACTACGCGTCAAAATATTCTGACGAACCAACAACAAGTAATTTTTACTTACGTAAACGTGCATATAATACTATGCATGAATGCATGATACCTTTGGTGGACTACAGGTACCTCCAGCTGATTTCGTTGAATACTGTAGGTACTAAACTGCACGCCTGTTTTAGACTAAATTTCCACTCGTTTGTTGGAAACAATATTTTAGATAGATTATTTGAAATACTATGTACCTACCTACTGTAGAATTTAAATCACAGCCATGTTCATGTTTTCCTCATTCTTTTCTTATCAGATTGTTCATCCGAATGCGAATACATTACGTAGGTAGTTAAATTTTATAATAGACAATTAAGAACATCCAAAAATAAAGTGTCACGTAAATATTTAGCAGTGCAACATAAATGTAAATATATATTTATGAATAAATAATTACATTCGATTTAATAATCACAATTATTTTGAATGTACATTTGAATAAATGATTACATCATAATAGTAATAATCATAATTGTTTTATTTCCCATTTGGTGACAACCCTAGCATATTCGCATGTGACAGCGTAAGTACCTACACTGGCGGCGGCATCGCGCGACATCAAAGGCGTTGCGCTACTGTAGGAAATATTGTAATACTATGGCACACGAGCTCTATGAAATCTCCGACTTCTATATGCGCCTTTGTAATTTCTAATGTGACTACATGGTCGTGGACGTCCACGTCCACATCACGGCATCATGATAACACAGGGAAGTAAAATATATGGCAATATATAAAACGCCAGACGATTTTAAATTTCTGGACACGATTACGTTATAACGTGCAGATATTTTCATACATTTTAGGGACGTCCTCGATAATATGGTTGCGTTAAAAATTATAAAAGCGCTGTTGTTAAATTTACTAGTATCGATCGACAGACGGTCGTTCATCGCGCAGTCGGTTTTTGATCATATCATTGGAGAAATAAAATCAAACATCTAAAATGTTTATAGCACGCTTACACTTTATTGAAGATCGTTACAGCAAAGTCCAATGCTATGAAACCGGAAAATAGTTTGATAAGTCAATAGTTTACATCTATTTATCTTCATCTTTTTCCTTGTCCTTGGTCTTAGGTTTAACACTACGTTCTCGCTCGCGCTCTCGGGAGCGGTCCCGCGGCTCTCGTTCTCGAGGAGAGCGCTCACGCTGGCGCGGCGAACGTGACCGCGATTTGTGACGACGAGACCTCGAACGTGATCGGTCCCGTCTGTATGATCTATAAAATAAAGAAAAATCATGGTAAACAAAATATTTTGTTATTGTATGAGAAGCCGCCTTTACTGACTTACTGCGACTTCTAGAAAAATGTAATATTGAACGAGTCCGTGGTTATTCATTATTGTACTTACTTTTCTCTTATCCTGTCTGGTTTGATAGAGCGAGACCGATCTCGTTCCCTATCTCTATCTCTTTCCTCCTGTGAAACGAGAATAACAAAATTACTAAGTCAACTTGTAAAGTCGTACTAAACAAACAGGATCTAGAAATGTAGAGTACTGACCTCATCCCTTCTGTCGCGGTCTCGCCTATCGCGGTCTTCTCTCTCCCGCATGCGGTCTCTGTCGCGGTCTCGCTCGCGGTCGCGCTCCCGCTCGTGCATGTGCGGCGGCGGGTGCGGGCGGTAGGGCGACGCGAAGGGCGGCGCCGGCATCATGTGCGGCGGCGCCGACATGTGCGGCGGGCCCAGCGGCGCGCCCATGTTCATGGGGGGGCCCACGGGGGGGCCCATGGGGCCTGGGGTTAGCTCCTTTATTTCACTCGGTGCCCAGCCACTCTGTTCAGGATGACCTGCAAAAATAAATTAAATATTAAAAAAAAAAATCGTCGCGAAAAAAGAAAACACGCCGTTTTAGCGTGAAAGCATAACAAGCAAACTCACTTTCGCATTTATCATAGTAAACCGAACTATTTTTTCCATGGAACGAACACAGTAATCGCGAAAAAAATATCAACTGTCCCATAAAAAACTTCAATACCTACTGGACTTGACCCAAATGTATGGGAAGGCTGATTATTTTTTCTCGATTACGATATTGGTCCCAACTGTCCCAAGTAAAAAGTTGTTCAGTTTGATGGTCTGTACCACTCCCTTAAATATGACCACACCTTTCTGATACATACTATATAATGTGTAATCATAAACTTTTTGTTCGAATAAATATAATAAATTCGGAGTAGGATATGGCGCCGATCCATTCCTTTATAAAGCTGTTGACGGCATCACTTGTTTTTTAAACCTACCCCAAGGTTCCTCGTACGGAGCATGTGGAGGTGGAGGGTAGTAGTGTTCACCGGGCGGGGGACCGAAGTAATCAGGCGCGCCCATCTCTCGCTGGTGACCGCTGCGGCCGTACTCGCGACGTTCAGCTGTCATCACCTGGATCGAACATTAACACAAACTTGTATGTCAATTGACATTATTTTTTTTTGTGCTAATAGCACTGACTGAATTTTGTTTAAGGGAGATGCGCTAGGTAGCCCGCGAATTTCAAATATTCTTACGTTTTTTGCAAGTTCATATAATCCTATCCCGCGTGGTGGATTACGGCCCACTCCCTCTCACCGAGAGGAGGCCTGTGTCCCAGCAGTGGGAACATTATAGGCTGATTATGTATGTTATGTATATAATCCTATTAATTGATATTTTATAACATACTTAGTCAGTCGAGAGGATTATATGAACTTAGAGGGTTGTATTGATGATAATGATTATAATTCTGTAAAAACATACTTGTTACCCTCACAAATCACATTTTGGTCTACATACAACCTGACAAAGACCTGTGAATTGCAAAAAACATAAGAACATTTTAATTTAGCGGGCTACTCTGGCTTAATGCTGAGTAGTATTCGAAAAACAACATACCTGTATAGTGTTTTCTCTAGATTGGTAATTATTTAACATTGCTGGTGGCATCATCATTTCATCGTTTCTTGGACCTAAATAAATAAAAACACCTTATTTTAGTAAAGTCTTATTCTGTGAATGGACATTTGATAGTTTTTGTATGGGAAACTGTAAAAAACAATCAAATTTTTTTTATTTGCTGTCTGAATAAACATCATGATATGGTCATGATTGATAGTTTTCATCCATAATAAAAGATTCTCCTTTGAGTGTTGATCACTTTCTACTTTTTAATAGTCTCTAAATAACAACCCGCATTGGGGCTGCATGGTGGATTATGGGCTATAGCTGGTAGCCCGAGACCCCGCAGTGGAAATATTAGAGACAGGTTTTGTATGCAAATTTTTGTTGGGTATGTGTTCACATGGGGGTGGGTAAGTGACGCCAACGTATAGCATAGTTGGTTACCGGGCGGTCTCCTGAGATCGGGCGGCGGGGGCCGGGGCGGCGCGCCGGCGTGCAGGCCTACACCAGCCTCGTTGACGCGCATGCGTCGCTGTCGCTCGCAGTACGCGCTCCACGTCACCTCGTTGAAACCATAGTTGAAATAATCTGAAAATATTTGTGTTATGTACTGCCTTTGCCCGAATAAAACACCAGCACCCTAATTGCGTAACACACAATCAATCGGAATCGGAATCATTTTGAAGCAAATTGCTAATCCATTGCTTCATAAGTCCTCATAAACAAATTAGAAGCGTCAGGTATAAGAGGAATTCCACTTAAAATGTTTACCGACTACCTCTCAAACCGGAAACAAAGAGTTAAGGTAGGAGAATACGTTAGTAACGATGCAAAAGTCACTTTCGGTGTGCCTCAGGGAAGTGTGCTGGGCCCTACATTATTCCTACTTTATATTAATGACCTCTGCAACCTTAAAATAAATAACGCTAGAGTTTTTTCCTACGCTGACGATACTGCAGTAGTCTTTTCTGGGAAGTCTTGGGACGATGTTGCTGGAAGTGCTGAAGCTGGTATGACGCAAATTGCTAAATGGCTCTCAAATAACTTACTTACACTTAACACAGCTAAAACAAATTACATATGTTTTAGCATATCGCACAGGACACAACCAAACCCCGACTTTATTATAAAGGTACACGAGTGTGACGATTCAATTAACTGCCTATGTCCAACACTAGTCAAAGTTTCTCAAACCAAATATCTTGGTATTGTTGTTGACCAAAGACTATCTTGGTACTCCCATCTTGAACAAGTTACCAACAGAATTAGGAAACTGAGTTGGATTTTCAAAAATTTAAGGCATATCGTGCCAAATAAAATAACCACCAACACAAATAAACCCAGAAATCTACTTAATGAAATATACATAGCTATAGTCCAGTCTGTCTTAGTATATTGCATCCCCATTTGGGGTGGGGCGGCTAAGACTAAATTCATAGACCTTGAGCGGGGACAACGAGCTTTAATAAAATTAATGTACTTCAAAAACCTAAGGTACCCTACACAAAGTCTTTATCAAATAAGTAATTTACACTCTGTTCGCAAACTATATATAATTAAAACTATTCTCAGGAAACATAAAACTCTTAATTTTGATCCCACCTTAACCTTGAAAAGAAGAAAAGATATAATAGTTGAAATTCCTAAAACTAAAACCAAGCTCGCCCGTATTCAATACGACAAACGCTCATCTCAGCTTTACAATCGAGTAAACAAAGAGATCTACATATACAATAAACCATTAAACTGACTGTAAAAAAATAGTAACTAATTGGATAAAACCACTCACTTATGACGACACGGAGAAGCTACTGGAATAAACAAAACCTTACAGTTAATGCTCTTATCATTCGTATTTGGACGTACAGTCTGTTTTCATTCATTGCCATTTACACTCACTCTGTCTTTTACATTAAATTTAACAAACCCTCACACTATCACCTAACTTTCACAAACACAGATGCTCACATTCAACATTCAAATTCACATTTACACACCTTTATACTCACAGTAACACACCTCAGTTTTCACACTCACACACCTCCATTTTCACATTCACACACCTTCATAGTCATAGTCACATTCACACACCCTCATATTCACATTCACACACCCCTACTCTCACTCACGCATTTGCATGCTTCTTGTCTAGTTTTAATTTTCTCTTTTTATTTTTTCGCCTGTTTTTAACACTTAAAACAAGTAATTTTATGTTAATATTTTAAGTTTTGGAAGAGCGGAGTCTCCTAACACAGGCTCTTTTGCTTAAAAGGAGGCTCCAATCACTAGTTGTTAAGTTTACTTGTAAAACAAATAAAACATTTTTCATTTTCATTTTCATAAGTTCGAAAAATTTGTCTGCCCAACACGTAAATAACGCAACTGTCAAAATGAAACCGATTGCGATTGATCTTGTGTTACGCAATTAGGGTGCGGATCTTCTACACTTTTTTATGTAAAAAAGATTGTCAACCCATTTATTAAGCGTAGAGACCTGTCTAGTTCGCAGTTCAGACCACACACCAGTAATAGCCACAATACGTACCACCATAATTGAAAGACCAGTGAAAGAGCACCAAAAAAACAGATGGGGATGCATTCAGGGACTCATAGACGAAAACCTCGACATTTAAAAATGTGCAACAACTATAACAAACCTAATACGAACAGCCACGAGGAACACCGGTTACCACATATAGGCCACTTTGGTAGAATCATAATAGGATAACAATTTGAATCATATTAAAAAATCGTAAAATGGTCACAAACTGACAATTCATTGATCTGAGTGCAATTCATATCACTTAATTAACCTGTTTGACAGTTTTGTATGGAAATTCGTAAAATGGTCCCAGTATGTTTACACCAAATATGATTGATTGAAACTATTATTTGTAACCATTTAACGAAATTAGAGGAATTGCTAATGATCTGCTGGGAATTCAGGGAATGAATAGCTTTTAGAGGTATTGCTTAAAGTGGCCTTTTTAGGCCCCAAGGTAGCAGGAACATAACCAAGGATATTAAAACAAAGACCCTGGAGAAGAAACGACTCTGGAAAGTGTGGACATTCCCAAGACAAAAGGGTGTTTAATACAGCAGCCACTAACCTAAAACAGTACCTCAAAGACATTGAAGAGGCAAACCCTACAAAATAAAATAGCAAACTTGAATCCCCAAGCTAAAAACGAGTATTCACTGTAGAACAGGGTAAAAGTAGTAAGGTGGCCCCTTAAGGTTGCACAACATCCCATCAAAAAGAGTATCAACACGGGCTAGAACTGACAAAGAACGGGGTTTGGATAATTCCTGAAAGAAGTCTTTACTCCGAATGGCGGTGATGTAGGTAAACCAAAAAAGAAATAGAAGACTATCTAGCAACTGATCTGCAACTATGTCTCCCAAAGCTGCTTACCCCACAAAGTCCAATGATAAATAAAAGTTCTAGAGTTAAACAAGGTTCCTGGCTTCTGTTTAATAACAGCTGAAACTATACGACAACTTCCTAAAAAACTATAGTTGTATCGTTCCAACTATGGACTAATAGGCAGGAGATCGCACGTCACCATGGAAATAAGGTACTCATTTACAAAACTATAATCAAGCCAGTTTGAACATATGTATGGTATTAAGAGGCTCAGCGCCATGTGTATCTTTTGCGATACTCTGTCTAAGCACTTGTGTATCCTTTTTGATACACAAGCACCATTCCAGTCTAAGCGCCGTCTATCGCTAATGCGCACACTTTCCATACATTTTGTATACAAAAAATATTGCCCTGGCCTAGGGAATTTACCTGGTGTAGTGGTATTGACATATGGGGCTTGGCGCTGAGCGTGTTAAGTTATGAGGATCAGCAAAAAATAAACTGTAACATGGAGATTTTACAACGGTTCCAAAAAAAAAAACAAAAGCATACCAAGACCGCATAAAAGCTCATACTAACACCCTAGCAAAAGCGTTATGTGTACCAATCAATGACAGAAGGCAGAAAAGACTACAAATACATATGGGACCTTGTTCACAAAAAAAAAAAACCAATTTAACAAGAGACAGTCAATAAACTCGATCACAAGATGTTTAATAATAATAGTACTCTTTTTGATAACAAGACCATTAGAAGCACAACCAAGTCGTAGAATCTTAGAGAATGGGATAAAGTCATAGATTGGATATCAAAATGAGAAGTCATTTATTCAAACTATGCAGAGAAACAGCACTTTTAAAACGACAAAATTACATGAGACAGTCCCCCAAAACGCCTGCCCTTCACCATTTTCTACTCCTTTCGCTGGGGGGAAGGAGCGCAACAAACTACCCAGCAGAATATCAAGTGTCACCATTTTTATTCATTCGATTTTAATATTCAGAATATTGCAACTAAACAAAAGTCAAGTAAGTTCTGTAACATACTGTACTTACAACAAAAACGTGATAATTACCAGAGATGTCAGCCCCAGGCTTGTTCCATGGCTTATCCTCAATGGTGTCAATATTAAACTCAAGTGCAGGCACTCCATTGATGCTCCCTGGTCCATCCAAGTCTTCTAATGTAACTTTCCCACCGGTGGTGGTGCCAGTGCGAGGTTTATCTGCAGCACCAGCTGCTACTAATCCTACACCACGCTGAAAAGAGTAGGTAAGAAGTATCACAAACTGTAAGCATCGATTTTAAACCTCTTCATAGACAACAAGGAACAGTGTTAAAATCTCTGAGCTTTCAAGTAGGTTAATAATTTGTTATAAGTCATTGCAGCTGTATTTTCATAAGCTTTTATGTCAGTGTCATCTGAGGGGCTTCACTAATGTTAGTATGTTTATCACCTTAGTGTAGTACGATATTCAAGCAAATAAATGATTTGATTTGAAAATGATTTTAAACAACTTCTGCCTGAGGACATCTGAAAAACCTGATGCATTGCAGGTATGTTGTCCATCTTAGAGATAACTCTTTTCAATTTCTGTGAGCTTAGCGAGAAGACCATTGATTGCCTACTTACTTTTATAGCTAGACTAGCGTAAGATTGAGGTCCAGATTTGATTTCCCCGATAGTGACTTTAATATCATCACTGTCATCCGAATCAGAGTCTCCGTTGTTCTGGCTGTCGGCGTCTCCGTTTCGGTCTTCGCCATCGCGTCCAACGTCCGCGAAATGCTCGTCGTTAAAATGAGAGTCATCATTATTCGCCTCGTTATCCTCCTGATCTTTTTCTTCGCCTTCCTGTAAATAAGAAGTTTGTAAATAATTTCTGCAATACGTAGGTACAATAACATAATAATTCAGACTTTAAATAAAAAACCTTAGATTAATTAATATTGTATAGTTACGAGCCTTAAATAAATGCAGTTAAAAAGAATGAAACAGTCCCATTCCACATTATTATAAATTACCCACGTAAACTTTCGATCAAACATTGTTAGAGGTTATGTCTACTTACTGTTGCGGCGTCGGCTACATCAGTCTGTTGCTGGTCTTTTTCTGTACCTTCTGTAGGTTTATCCGATGCCTGATCGGGATTTGATTCACCGTACAACCAACTATCATCATTTTCATCTCCAGGCGCCGTTTCTACGGCAGCGTCTGCCATTTTTATTATGTTGGAATTTTGTTTGACAAAATGACAACTGACTTGACAGTCAGACGCTTGATTGACATAGCATAACTTATCATTAGTCGATTTTTTACGCCATAGAGTATTTTTAAAATTTAAATAATGGGCTTTTCAGACCATGCCCTGTAGCCAGAAACCCAAAAAGCACTTGGCCACGCCCGCGCAACTTCATAAACGTTCGCAAAACGTGCCTTCCGTTGCACCCAAACTTTGTGTAGAATGAACGAGCTGGTTTACATGTCAGTCGCACCTTCCTGTGTGAAGACTGCGGCTATTCGTTTTTTACACGAATGGAAATCTACCATATGAACACCTGGCTGATTGTACGTTAAAAAAACGAATACAAAAAATACGTGCAGGACAACGCCGTGTGAACCCAGCCTAAGGGTAAAGGCACAACTTCTCTAAAAAATCATCTACAGAGAAAACATCGTGAAGATTATGATTTATTTTTGAAAGAAGACTGATAAGAAGAGTAATGATGAAATATCACAGCCGGGAACATCTTTGCAAACTGTAAAAAGAGAATTGAAACAAAATACTCTGAATGGATTTTTTTTAAATGACCTCATTTCACCCGCGGATACGGATATCGGAACATCACTAGTTATAACTATTCATGGTAGATTTTGACGGCCAAATGTGTTCTGCTGTGGTGTAGTTGTGGTATTTATGATACTGGGCCCCTAGGGCAATTAAAAACTAAAGACACCATGGTCGCCCTGCCAGTACGCCCATGATCCTAACGTCGTGAACACGCAATAAGTAAAAATAAAACAAGAATACTTAAAAAAAAAAACAATACTTTTTAATTTTAGCAAGTTTGAATAAATAAATGATTTATATAAAATTATCAATGCAACATTAATTTTCCGTAGACAGTAACAGAATTATTAATCAAGTCCATTCCTTCTTCGTGGGAACAGCTTTTGTTCAGCTTGTTCCACTTTCTGGGCGACGTTGGCCAACTGTTCAGACGCGTCGGAAGCGGCCGCGCCGCATGTTTCTGCCAGTTCCTGGACACCTTGAGATACCTGCAGATATTGAACATGATTGTCAAAATTTTATTTTATTTAAGAATCATTGATATACCTAAGGGGCTGTTCATTGCGGGCGGAAGGGGCCCGCTTGACAGCTGCCATGGAGCTTCTCTGAAAGGAGAATGAGGAGCTTCGAGCGGACCTGGCCGGGCTGCGAGCAGCCGGCCCCGGCAGGTGCCACAGGAGGGGGCGCAACATGAGCGGCCGATACGTGCTGAGGATCCGGTTCTGACCCTGGTGCGGCAGGAGCTGGCTGGCTTTCAGAGTCGGTTCTCCTCCGCCCTGGAGGCCATTGTCATAGTAAAAGCAAACAAGTAGGCCAACTCAAGCCCCGAGCGAGCGATAATAGCCTAAACTCGTAGGGCTGTCACTTATACTTTATTCAATCGTCAAAAATGCATAGTCAATCTCTCTCTATACAAAACAATGTTCCTCTGTAGGGTAAGCATCAGGGACCTTTAAGTAATACAAAGTTTTTTTAAATTATTTTTTCTACATAGACCAGGAGCTGACTACATTTTTTTCATTGCCTACGTCATGTTATCTGTTTAGTTATTTGAAAAATTACAAACGAAATCATCTGCCTGGTCTTTTCCCAACTATGTTGGGGTCGGCTTCCAGCCTAACCGGATGCAGCTGAATACCAGTATTTTACATGGAGCGACTGCCTATCTGACCTCCACAACCCAGTAACTGGGTAATACGATACCCCTTGGTAAGACTGGTTGTCAGACTTTTGGGCTACTGACGACCCGTAACGACTGTCAAAGATCCACGAATGACAGCCGGGACCAACGGCATAACGTGCTTTCCGAGGAACGGAGGGGTCTTGGTTTGTGAAAATGGTCACCCATCCACGGACCAACCGCGGCAAGCGTAGCTTAACCTGATCGATCGACCCGTGCGGCTGTTATTAGTTAGCCACAAGCCCCCAAAAAAAAAATTACGGTCGAAATATGACTAATAAATTTGACAAACTGCTATTAAGACATCCATAAACACTGCAATATTTTCTATAGCTACTCGAATTTGTAGCCATCTTTGTAGTTAAAGGAGGTAGGTAGGTACACGTACAAATTATTTATTACGAGCAGCAGGGCAGCGGCGAAGCGTGCGCGGGCGCGGGCGATATTACCGTACGGCGCGCGGCGCGGGCGTCACAGCCACGACTGGCGCACCTTTAGCAGCGATAAATTTTGTCAGTGTGTGCGTGCGACGACGCATACGTACGAGTGCGCTCACATACAAACCGTGCGCGGTGCGAATGTATGAAGATGTCCTACTTGTTTGCTTTTATTATGCCATTGTCCTGCGCCCCCCGCTGGCGGCGAGCCGGCCTCGGGCCAGCGGAAGGCGGTGTCGTATGCTACCGCCGCAGCTGCCAAAGCCACAGCCACGGGGCACGCAAAAAGGGGGACCTCACGTTCCCCCGCGAGGGCCCCAGCCTCAGCAGCGAAACGGCCGCCCCCGCCGCCTCCTACATCCCCTCCGGCCGACGCCGATTGGCAGGTAGCCGGGGAGAAGTGGAAGGCGGGTAAGGCTGCAAGGGCGACCAAAAAAAAATAGAGGCGGCAACGGCGAAAGGAGCAAAGCGTCGCGGCTAGGCTTCGTGCCCCGAAGACCGCAGCTGTAGTGATCACACTACAGCCAGAAGCGGAGAGGAAGGGCATGTCCTACCGTGACGTGCTTGCCAAGGCGAGAGCGGCGGTGAACCTCCAGGAGCTCGGCGTTGCTCAGGGCATCCGGGTAAGGGTCACTGCGACTGGGGCCCGGATGCTGGAGGTCCCTGGTGCGGCTAGCGGCCCGACTGCTGACGCTCTGGCCGAAAAGCTTAGGGCGTCCCTAAATGCGGACGAGGCCCGAGTGTCCAGACCCACTAAGTACGCTGACATGCGCATCCTGGGTCTGGACGACTCTGCGACGGTGGAAGAGCTGGTGAGGGCGGGCACCTTCCGTCCTGACTTCACGGGGATGCAAGCCATTACGTTGAGTTGCCCCGTGACGGCGGCCCAAAAAATAGCCGGGGAGGGCCGAAGGCTCCTGGTAGGCTGGGGTCCCATTACGCCTCCTCTAGGCGAACATCAACCACTGCGCCTCCGCTCAGGATCTGTTGCTCCAGAGCATGGCGCAGTGGTCGATTAACATCGCTGTGGTCGCTGAGCCGTACTTTGTCCCACCCAGGGACGCCTGGGTGGGCGACTAGAATCAATTTTATTTTTATTTTGACGTTCAAAAGTGCCTTTTATGTGTCTAATTGAAATAAATGATTTGACTTTGACTTTGACCTGAGCGGCTGTGACCCTAATTTAGCCGGCCGCCGCCGGTACCCCGTCCCTCGAGGCTGTCAAGAGAGGACGGGGGGGTGGCAGCACGGTTCGGGGAGATAGTCGTGGTACAGAGCGGCGAAGACCGCCCTCCGAGCGGAGATCCTGCGGGCCAGGGGTCTTGCCTGCGAGGAGTCGCTGGCGACTCTGAGAGACCCGTGGGGACGCCCCTACAAAATGGTGCGGGACAAACTCCGCCCGTGAGTTCCCCCGCTGACGCACCGGCCCCAGCTCGTGGAGGACGTGGTGAGCGCTCTGTTCCTTTCGCGAGGGGAACCCCGCCCATGGCTCCGCCTCCTGCGGTGCCAGATGCGGACCACACCGACGACGACGACGACGATGCTCCGGAGGTGACCGAGGTAGAGCTGAGAGTGGCGGTTCGTAAACTGAATGCATAAAATGCCGCCCCAGGACCCGACGGCTTACCTGGAAAAGCCTGGGTCCTGGCCTTGAAGAATCTCGGGCCTCGACTAAGGGGGCTACTAAGCGCATGCTTGGAGAGGTGCCAGTTCCCACTTCGCTGGAAGACGGCGACGGAAACTGGTCCTCAACCTGAAGCCGGGGCGCACTGCGGACTCTCCGTCCGCTTTTTTTTTTTTTTTTGAGGATGGGAAATCATCAAATGACCCCTCCCGCTCTGGGTGGAGCAGAAGGGAGTGTCAGACTCTTACTGACTAAAACCCACCCGTGTTCCTTCCTTAGCCCTTTATGTTCCAGGGCAGCGGTAAACCCTTTCGGATGGTCCCGCTACCCTGGCAGGAACTCTCCGTCCGCTTGCGCCCCGGCTTCTGCATCGTGCTGCTTGACGAGGTGGGCAAACTTTTTGAAAGAGTCATTGCAGACCGCATTGTCAGGCAGCTGGTGCGCGTGGGGCCGGATTTGGTGGAAAGCCAGTTTGGTTCCCGCAGGGCGGGGGCACACTACGGTGGACGCTATCATGCGCGTGCGAGCCCTCACGACGGGGGATTCTGTGGCCCGGGGTGGGGTTGTTTTGGCGGTGTCTCTAGACATCGCCAATGCCTTTAATACCGACCTACCTCTGTCGAATTGTCGAGGCTTATTTGACGTCATCTACTCCGGTAATTGGGGAGAGTGGAACCGGAAAGGGAAGTCGTGCGGTGTCCCACAGGGATCGGTCCTGGGGCCGCATCTGTGGGATATCGGGTACGACTGGATGCTGCGCGCCAACCTCCCTAACGGCGTCAGCGTGGTTTGCTACGCTGACAACACGCTGGTCCTGGCGCAGGGGAGGTCGCACCAGGCGGCGGCCGAAGCAGCGACACGCGGCCCGCGGGGTTGCGACAATCGTCGAGAGGATCCGGCAATGGGACTCGGGGTGGCCCTGCACAAGTCTGAGGCCATGTGTTTTCATGGTCCTCGGGGCGCGCCACCGTCGGGTTCACAAATGACGGTAGGAGGGGTTCACATCGGCGTCGAGTTGACGATGAAGTACTTGGGACTCGTCCTCGACAGCCGATGGAACTTCGTGGAGCATTTCGGACGTTTGGCTCCCAGACTGGAGCGGGCCGGGGCTTTCTTGAGGCGGCTCCTGCCCAATTTAGGGGTCCAAACACCTTCTGCCTGAAGCTCTATGCGGGGGTCGTGCAGTCCATGGTCCTTTACGGGGCACCGGTATGGGCGCGTTCCCTGAGGCGGCGACCAGCCAGCCGGTTGAACGCGTCCCAAAGGGGCTGTCCAGCTGGTCCGAGGATACCTCACGGTCTCCGAGACGGCGAGCCTCCTTGCCGGATTGCCGCCATGGGATCTGGAGGCCAAAGTCATCGCCCACAATGGGAGTGGCGAGAGGACGCAAAACGCCGCCGGGGCGTAACTCCGCTGCCGCGAGAAATCACGGTACAGCGGACAGAGCTCCAGCGGGATCTCATGGCGGCATGGAGAGTGCGATTGTCGCAACCCAGTGCTGGGCACTCCAGAATTGCGGCGATAAGTCCCCTCTGAGGAGTGGCTAGAGAGGCACCACGGCGGCCTCACCTTCCGCCTGAGGCAGGTCCTCACCGGACTCGGTTGTTTCGGGAGGTTCTTGTTCAGGATAAGGCGGGAGGAAAAGCCAGGGTGTCACCTCTGTGTAGATCGCCCGGAGGACACGGTAGAGCATATGGTGGAGGTCTGCCCGGCTTGGGCGGAGCACCGCCGCGTCCTCGTCGCGGCGATCTCTCGCTTCCGGCTCTGGTCCAGGCCATGGCACGAAGCGAGAGTGCATGGGAGGCCGGCACCTCCTTCTGCGAAATAGTAATGCTCGCAAAGGAGGAAGCGGAGCACGTGAGGGAGAGGCAATCTCTGCGCCCTCACGCCCCTAGTCGCCGCAGGAGACGCCCTGGACGGGAGTCAACATACGACTCCCGGCCACCGTAGGCGCGGGCTTGAAGGCGGCGAGCAATGGGCATCTCGCCGCCCGGTAAGGACCAGGCCCGGGTCGACGGCGCGTTGTGTTCCACGCGCGCCTCAGATGCCGAGAGATGTCGCCACGAACTGACGGGGTCCGCTAGGGCCGATGCCTGCCAGGGCCGCCGGTTGTTCGAAAGAGATACCGTGGCCTCTGGCACAGGCAGCTGAAGGAACACGGGTGGGTTTTAGTCAGTAAAAGTCTGACACGCCCTTCCGCTCAGCCCAGAGCGGGAGAAGTCATTTGATGATTTCCCACCCACAAAAAAGGGGCTGTTCATTTATTACCTAAAACAATTTTGACCACATTTGTTGGACCCCCTCCCCCCCTCAAATCGTCTTACGTAATAAATGAGAAATCTGTGTATGGAATAAAGATGTAAAATTTTTTGTTTATAAAAGGTAAAAAAGAAATTATTTCACTGATAGAAAACTACGCTATTGCCGAGTGCCACTGGGTAATTATGTTTTCTGTCAAATCTCGTCGACGAAATCTTGGGCACAAGCTACGCAAGTCTACGCAGTCTACTACGCTAATATTACGAATATAGAGAGGTAATGTTTTGTAAGTTCGGATATAAAAGGTAATCTCCAACCCTCCGAACTACTCACCCATTTTCAAAAACTCTTTTATGAGCTCAAGTATCACTAATGAATGAGGCACGATTACTTTTTACAAGCTTTTATTTAACTTGCGATGTATGTATATAATGTTCGGGTGGACTCTTGCAACTCAATTTTGAAACAAATATCTTCAACCGATTGAGCTGAAATTTTGTATGCATGTGTAAATCGGATGACAATTCAAAATTGTAGTGTATTGTCTGTATTGATGACGTCATGTACTTCCTCAAATGCATTCAAAGAAAAAGTAATCAGCAATGCCAATGAAGTAGAAGCCTTGTCTTTTAACTGTCTTTAATGCCCGACTCAAATTTAGTATTTTTTTATGAAATAAAATGTTAAATATGATTATATATAATAAACCAAACACGATTATGCTTACAGCATCAGCTTCGAACTTCACTTCAGCAGCAGCAGCTTGCATGTTGTTAACTACTTCTTGCATCTGGGCCGCATGCTGAATGGGTTCAGACTCTAGCACAGGAGCGGCCTGAAATATACAAAAAAAAAAAAAAATAATCAGCTTGATATTATACTTTGAAGTTCCTTATATAAAATTGAGGATATGTCTCATAACAATACTACTAATGTTTGCATGCCTTAGTTAAGGTAGTTAGTTTAAGGATTTTTAAACTTAACATCTGTAACTTGTACCTACTTTCTGTGCAAATAAAGAACTATTCTATTCTAAATCAGTACAGTCTACATGCAACAGGAATGTCTGGCTAATGTTGACCAGTGGGGTAATTGCGTAACAAACTAACAGTAATGATGGGTTTCATTTTCACAGTTTAACATCATTTATTCCATTATTTACGTTGAGCAGTTTTTTTTTTTCGAATGTTATGATGCAATGGTTAATTGCAATGGATGCATTCCTTCAAAATGATTCAGATTGTGATTAAAAGTGTGTTGCACAATTAGGGTGTAGCTTTTTGGCTAATTTCTGGTAACTTATTAGTGAAGTATGTAAAGAGAGAATTTCCCAAAATATGTTACAAATTACTATTCATAGACTTGTTGTTTACCTGTTTGCAGCGGTGCATGCAGTGGCAGTGATGTTTGAGGACACCCTCTGCAGCACCAACTTCATGCATATGCATTTCATTCTGCTGCATCTGAAATTCAAATACATATGAATGCGATTATTTGCTCCATTTTACTTTACCCCATGAAAATAACTTCTTAAACAGTCTTAAAATGTTTAGTTCCAGCATACTATTCAACATGCATTCATTCACATAATAATATCTTTGTTTATATTATTTGCGCATATATAATGTGTTACTGTTTGTTTGTCCCAAATAAATAAATAAACATGGTGTAAATGTTCATTTTCTTATATGTATATTTACAATGTCAAGTTTTCTGCCAAAATATTCATGACTAGCTTCTGCCCGCGGCTTCGCCCGCGTGGATGTCGGAAATTATTCCACGGGAACGTGCCAACAGGATAAAATGTATGCAGTGCTTCCCCAGGATGCCATCTATCTCGCGGGCCCTTTGTGGCTAATTACAATAGATAACCAATTGTGTCTCATTAGTGGTGATTAAGAGGGTACCTATATGATATCCTTACCTAAGTACCTACCTAATAAAAAAAAAAACTCAATAACAGAAAATAAAATACCTACCTACCTAAATAAACCTATTTCTGATGATAACTAATCTAAACTCAATAAATAAGCAAAATCCCTAAAAACTAATATCTATACAAACGACTAATCCTAGCTAACAGTATGATAAAATAACCTACGGTCACTACGTACACTATCAAATATACTACCTATACTTTAAAATTAAAATCTAAACCTACGACTTATAAAAATAAACCTAAATAACTCTAAAAACTAAAAGGAATAAAAAGGTCGCATTGAAAAGCACGGTTTAGAATTGCAAGTAGCAGTTAAAATAAGAACGAACGCTCGCCACTCGACACGTCCGTTCAAATCAAAGTTCAAAAAATGTCCTTATATACGGTAGCGATCCGTGGCAGCCGCGCGCCACGCGTGTGCTGCGAACGGTGCAAGCCAAATTCAACCTTCAGCACTACATTTAGAGCATAACCTTAGTGAACTCCACTGCGGGTGACGTAACCTACGACAAACTTATTATTTGCGGTTGGCGCAGTAATCGGGTCTAGGGATCGAACCGCAAAATTAAGTTTGTTTTTTATTGTATATACTTTTCCGGGATAAAAAGTACCCAGTGTGGTACCCAGGATAATAATGAATAATTATACAAAGTTTCATCGTAATCGAACCGGTAGTTTTTGCGTGATGCCTGAACAAACAGACAGACAGACAAAAATTTTTTTAATAACATTTTTGGGTTCGGTGTCGGTCTAGTAACACCCCCCGCCATTTATTTTTTTGATATCTTCAATGTACAGAATTTTCACTTCTACAGATTTATTATAAGTATATATATATATATAGAATAGATGTAAGTTTATGTAAAGGTAGGTTTACACCAAACTAACATAGAACCAGAACAAGAGCTAGAGCATTCTTTTGTTGATTTTCTTGAAATTTTAGTAGGGATAGAACTACAGAAGGAATGTTCTGTCCCTGATTACACAATAAGATTTTGGTAGAGGAGGGATAGAATGTGCTTGTTTGGTCTAACTAAATTGACCTTTACACAACACTAGAATTGTGCATAGATTTAACTCATAATAAACAAGTAGGCCTATAGTTGCAAATGTAAAAGCAACAAGGTACCTACATAGTACATAATTATAAAATGTGTCACTCTTTCTGAAGACAAGGCTGTTCTATTCTTACCAAGATTAATTCATCTAAAAACAAGTGTGTACAGCAAACATAATTTTAACTTTTGCTACATTCATTATGAATTTAGGATCAAAACTGCCTTGGTGTTTGTACAATTATTGTCTTACATTTTCAACGAAATTCGGGTCAGTATAGTTGTTCAGTTCGGAGGCCATATGCATGGCTTCAGATAGCTTCTCATGTCCAGCAGTTGCATTGTTTATAGCTTGAGCAGTATTCAACAGATTGGCGGTCACAGTGTCTCCTTGTTGCCCATCAATGGGGGCATTCGCAGCCAGACCAAGTTTAGCTTCCAATTGCTCAATTCTGCTTTGTAAAATTGAAATGGGGTCCATTTTTCAGATGGCAGTAGTCACTGAGTAAAATTAAATAAAATAAAACTAATCTACGAAACTATTCAAATGTCGTTACTAAAATAAATGAATCTCGCAAGTCGCAATTTTCGAATGCTAGTTTTGTTTTTGACAGATTTTGACATTACGTCAACTTGATGATCAAATGAAAAGCTCTGAATGAAAAGTATGAAAATGAATGACACAACCATTGACATAGAAAAGTATGGACTGGAAATACCTACAAAAAAAGGGTGCATACCTACAACTCATCTTGTCTCATAAAATGGCTGCCATTGTTAGGGTTGTGTCAATCAAGGAACAACTGTTATCTCGTTGTTACCATAACACGTAACGATACTACATACGAGATTGACTAGTTATCACGTTTGGATCACGATGGATTTTGGTGCTGTGAAGTGTGAACCACAGGCCGGACCTAGCTAGGTCACTCGGACCGAATAAGACGTAAGATTATTTATGTTATCATCGCAGAATATACGGATATCGTTTCAGCGGAGGAACTAGTTTCGGAAGCTGTTACGGTAAGTCGGCAACGGTACAACACTATTCCATTATGACATCTGTTTGTAAACAAACGAATGAATTAACAAATATAATAAAAAGGCCTGTTATATGGAAATGAGCCCAAATATCAATATCAATACTTTAGCCATAAATTCATGATCGCGTTACAATTGTATCATCGATTGTGTATTATTGTATGTATTATTGCATGAAAACCGGCTATTAACCTGTGCAAAGACAATTGAGGTTGATTTTCATTCTTTCTTGCACCACACTTCACAATACAACACACAGGCATGTTGAACTTTTGTTTTCCAACATTTACATGCAGTTTTAAAAGGTAAAATCCTCGTAATTTTCTCGCAACTCTCAATAATACAAAAAACAAACAACCATTTGACAGCTAAACTACCACGAAACTCGTCGCATAAGATGGCTGCTACGGCACTTACCTACAGCTGTCACTACGTCAAGACAAAATGTTACCATAATTAGCAACAACTTAAAATATAGTTGTTTCTTTTATCAAATAAGATTATCTCACTAGAAAGAATGAGACATAACGATATTTCAAATTCTGAATCATATTTCACTCATATTTCTATAAGCAAATGTATGTATATTATAATAACGCGGCATCTCCATGTTTTTCCTATCTCAATGGACACAACACAACACACGACACGACTAGACTGTTTCGTTCCAACCGCAGCACCTTTTTGGTGACCTTCAGTGACTAGAAAGAAAAAAGTTTTTCATTTTGTTTTCCTTATTTTCCTGTGCGATAGGGAAGATAATGATTATTTACGATGTTCCAATATAAACGGCTTCATTCTGTTTTACCTACGTATCACAGAGTACATTTTTAGTTACGTATGTCCGGGCAGGGTTTGGAAATTAAACGATTTCAACATTTCGAAACGAAATATTTTCAGGCGAAATAGGAAAAAACATCATAATGTAACTGTCAAAACAATGTCAAATAATCAAATCGATCAAAGTGTCACTGTCAAGTACCCTTAACCCTAGTACCTTGGTATTTACAAGCGGGCAATTGATTTTCAAATAAATATCGTAGTACGAAATTATAATAAATAAAAATGGATGAAGAGTTAGGTGGACTAACAGAGGATGATTTCGTGATACCGCCTGTTAAATATGAGTGTTAGTATTTGTACAAGTAACCAAACAAGTTAATCAAAATAGTCACACACAATGTAAATATGATCATTAAATTGAGTAAATTCATGTATATTTATGATATTTCGTTCTATTTCAGACCTGGATCACACAGCTGATGTGCAGTAAGTATATTAAAACTGGTATTCTGAATTAAAATCTCATTGTTTATAACATCATGCAACAATAATTTTTAATCCACAGATAGTATTATGATAACTGCTTGATTACGATTTACAGTGCAGAACAACAATACTTGACAAAGTAATTACGAGTTTTACTTTTGAAATTAAGTCTCAGTAAAAAAAATAGTTTTTCTGATAGGTTAAATTTTATTGCACAAGTGTTATGTATTCGTCATTGGTTTATTTATGATCTTCCTGTTATTTAATGATTCATCTAATAACATGCAATCATTTTGGTTTCTTGGTCAGCTGTTCCCAATATTTCTAAATTTTATCTTATACATACTTATATAGATTATTAAAAAAATATTATTTAAAATACAAATACAATTTATTTTTTAGTCCTGTGTAACAAAATAAAATAGCAATCAGAAATTAACACACAAATATTAACAATTGCAGGCTACATGCATGGGGCAACACCCTGAAGGAGGCGTTTGAGCAATGTGGAATGGCCATGTTTGCATACATGACAGAAATGCCTTATGTTCAGATCAACGAAGTGCACACAATAGAAGCAAACGCAGATGATCTGATGGGCCTCCTGTACCACTTCCTTGACGAACTATTGTTTTTATTCTCCGTCGAACCATTCTTAATCTGTAAGAAGTTAGTGATAACAGAGTTTAATACACAAGAATTCAGAATAGTTTGTAAGTGTTACGGTGAAGAGTTTCAACTCGGCAAACATCCGCAAGGTAGTGAAGTGAAGGCTATCACTTACTCAGCCATGCAGATTGTAGATGAACCTAAGGATAATAAGTATGAAGTATTTGTTATTATTGATATTTGATAATTATATTTTTGTTGAATACTTTCATGGTTTTCTGTTATTTGTCATTTTTTTCGGAAGCACGTTATTTGCGCAAATAACTAATTATACTAATAACTACATAAGTAGGTATGGAAATGATGAAACAAATCAAAATTTATAGTTTAGCCCAAACTTACTCCGTTTAGGTGCATGTTGTATTGACCTTGTTGATTGTTTATTTGTTCTAGTACTTGCACATTAGCAAGGACATTTAGTTTTTAACTGAGACTAAAATAATTATGAATGTGTAGAATATTCATAACTTCTCATTAGTTGATTTTGATTCTATAAGTATGCACTTCTTCAAATCTTTAATTAACTAAAGAACTGATACTGTTCTTTGATACACCATACTGAGAAGTATCCTCATGGGCCTACCCTCATGATCCTGGGTCTCATTGCTCATTACGTCATTGAGGTCCTGTTTATTTTTTTGCACAACTCTGCCCAACTCAACTTCATCTCAACTATGAACCATCTGCGGCTATGTATTCTTTTCCTATCTTCAACGTTTGGCTGTTCAAACCCACCAGGCTCTTAACAAGCTTTCCTTCACAGTCAGACTCAATGTTCCAGGATCCAATATTATCCGTCTATTTTAACACATATTTCCGGAATATGCGATCCATCTCTGTTACCTACCAAGTATACCTAAGTACATATTTTTTATTGCTATAGTAGCGTTAATTTCCGTGAAAACCAAGGGATAGGGTAGGAAGATGATAATCCTCGAAGATCTGAGCTGAGCGTGCCTAAATATTAGTGTATAGTCTATGAGCGTGCCAATCCCACTGACAACTCGGCACTGTGTTTCTTTAATTATTTTGTACGGAAATTGTTAGAAATGGCATACGAAACATTACTTCTATAGCATGATCAGTCTATCAGTTCCCACTGTTGGGACATAGGCCTCCACTCTGTGAAAGGGAGTGGGCTGTAATCTACCACGCGGGCCCAGTTCAAGTTGGTAGATGTAACATGTCTTCGAGTTTTTGGTTCTAGGACCTGCCGGTTTCTGTGTCTACCCACACACTTGTGCAATATAATATCTCCCGCGCCGCGCCAAAGGCTAGTTTCTGTTGAGATTGGCCAATATGGCAGAAATACGGTCGGGAGGACTATTTAATTACTAAGGCTAGGTTGCACAAACGTCAGATTTTTTAAGGGAATTTCGAGTGTTTTTATCTTTCAGAGTTTTCGCTCACAAGATTGAGGTTCTTCGCTTTCCTACCTTCTATTTAGCGACATTCGCGTCAGCCAAAATTTTGTAATTTGCCTCTACTAATTAGTATCTCTCTGACTGAGCTGGCATAGTAATAGAGCAAGATCTCAGGGCCCGCGAACCTTACTTATTTTCTGAGTAAAAAAATGTGTGGGGTGGCTTATAGTAATGTTAAAGATAAAGATGCATTTATTTGTATAAACATGTGTAACATGATATATAGATATGCACATATGGATGGAAGCGAGTTTAAGATTGTCAGTTCAACATGTTTTGCCATATTCGGCGTACAAAATAGTTACCTAATAATAGTACAACATTTAATTGTTAAAATAAATAATTAAATTATAGTCACAATTTAGTCAATTCAAATTCACACAACAGTCAATACAAAAATACAGTCAACAAATAATAATAATTAAAACAATAAAATGAATAAAACTAATTAAATTATATAAGTTCAAAATTTGTCATTCAAAAACTCTGTAACATTATAATATCCCTTAAGTACTAATTAGCAATTTTTTTAGTTCTGTCTTGAATGAATTAATATTCATTTTCTTAAGGGAATTAGGAATTTTATTGTAAATTAATGGAGCCATGCATATTACACTTTTTCTTAGAAATGCTGTTTTGGCGGATAGTGATTGCACCCAAAGTCTGCACTTCTCACGTCTATTTCTACCTGCATTATTAGTCCGAAGGGGAAACAAATGAGGATTGGTTTTTACAAACAGCGATATTTCTAATATGTAAAGTGACGGAAGTGTTAGAATTCTGTGCTGTACAAACATTGGTTGGCAACTGTCAGTAGTTTGCAACCCAAACATAGCCCGTATACAACGCTTTTGTGCTTTGAACGCAGTGTCCTTTTGAGTTGAATTGCCCCAGAATATTATTCCAAATCTTAAAACTGATTCAGTAAGCTGTAAATGTTATAATGTATTTTTAACGTACGCATTACCACTAGCTTGGGCCGACGGCTAATTTACAGGTATCACGTACTAAAGGTACCTACGTAAAAACACTACTCCCTTTCATAAAATCTGAGTGCTGATTTTTGGAACGAAGTTCCTTATCGCGCGTTGCGAAAGGGGCTAGACGGAAAAAATTAAGACCAAAAGTTGGAACGACACTTTTTGCTATAGGTAGTTGTAAGCCGTGCGGCGTGCGCGTGTTTCTCTGTCTCTCTCTCTCTCTCTTTGAACTTCGTTCCATCCGGGTGTCCCTTTACACCTCTCAAGTTTTATGTATGTTTTGGAGAATTTTGCTAATACCTAATTAATAATCAATATGAAAAAAAAAAACTGTGATGCGAGCAACTTAACACCGTGTCCGAGTGAGCTCTGCAGCAGTTCATCATCATCATTTCAGTCGTAAGAAGTTCTTTGCTGGACGTAGGCGGCTCCTCCACTTCGACCGGTTCTGTGCTTCCCGCACACCACGCCCGCGGGGCCTTCCAACGCGAACGGTACGCTGTCGCTACTCCAGAACCTATCGGCCATCTGTTCTGCGAGGCCAATGTGCCCTGCCCACCGCCACTTAAGTTTGGCAATTCTTCGGGCTATGTCGATTACCTTGGTTCTTCTGCGGATCTGTGCAGCAGTTCCGGCGAGCTAATTACATCGCTTATCTCTGAAATAGTGCTTATATGAAGCAGCATGGTATTTTTAGTCTGAAAAATAATGGGTGGGCGTAGGACTAGGAAAACAACCATTATCATTTTAACTGCAGTCTCGACATTCATAGCGATCGCTTTACGACCGACTTCGGTCGCAAAGTCCTGTTAGGTACTCCATCCGACACCTGTCAATCCGGGACTTTGCGACCGAATTCGGTCGTAAAGCGATCGCTATGAATGTCGAGACTGCAGCCCCTGGCTGCTTACAAGTACCATTGAAATAGTTTTCCGAGCGCTTTGAATACATCAATGTTCCCGAGTACCATTATAAAAATTAAGACTGACTTTAAGTCGCGTTAAGGCTGCGGGGCGGGGCGGGCGCGCAGCGAATGCATCGTCGCGAATACGCCGCGGCTGCACAGCGAAGACATCGATGACGTGTGGCAAATTCGCAACGTTTTCGTCGCGTGTTTGTAACAAGGTAACGACGTACAATACACTCAGTAACAAAATGGATTCCGACGAGGAGACACTGCGGTTGGCTTTGTTACTTCGAAGACGCCGGAGACGAAAACGAAAGCATCGAATTCGTTGCCGTCCGCAACGAATTCGCTGCGCATGCGCAGCGTGTTCGTTGCAGCGTGTCCGCTCCGCTTTGAGGACGCTCGCAATCAGCTAGTATGATAATAAGGCCCTTAAAGCGTCTAGCCAGAATTACCGCTGATTGGAAGTGTCTGGTAGTATTGATTATCAATTAGCAATATTCTGTAAAACATACATAAAAATCAACACTCAGACATTTAGAAAAGTGAGTAGTGTTTTTACGTAGGTACCTTTAGTACTAGATACCTGTAAATTGACCGGCGCGTCGGTCCAAGCTAGCGTATCCGAACGTTCAAAGTACTAAAAGCGCTTATTACACTACCCAATCGGTAGGGTCCCGACCTCCTAGCCTAGGAGGTAAAACCCTACCGATTGGTACACTACCCTACCTAGGAGTCGTAGGTAGGGTAGTGTAATAAATAACAGATAGAGATAGGCCCTACTGCTAGGTCGATCGGGTGGTCCCGACCGCACTTGCCCACCCTAAGAATAATAATAATATCCCTGGACATTTCACACAGCGCCATCTAGTCCCAAGCTAAGCAACCTAATGCTTGTGTTATGGTAACAAGATGGCTGATAAACTACTTAGATACATTTTTTTTTAACGAATAGGTCCCTACCGATTGAGTAGTGTAATACTATCCTCCAAATTTTGTTCCTCAGAAAATAAGTAAGGGCTGGGGGCCCTGGGTTCTTGGACCATAAGGTAACGTGTTATGTTGTGTATAATTAGGTAATTTTACTACCTCTGGAAGATGTCTATTTAGCTAGTTTGGCTTAAAACTTGGCACCTTGGACTCCTGACCAATGTAGTGGTCTCTTATAAACTTAAATGCAACTGCAAAGGATTTCGCACAACACTCTTTAGAGCTAGAACATGCGCTGCGTGCCTTTAATTCTTAGCCATAGACCATAGTGTACAAAGAGAAGAAGAATATTACCTTTTTCTCATGGAAAAGGCAAGCTCCCATCTCCAGCATGTGTTTTCTTTGTCCAAACTTTTACGGATTAATCTCGTGTGAGTTTTCTGTATTTACTGAGAACTACTCGAAAAAATCATTCTCTTATGATTAGCTGAGCCTTGACGACTTGCAGTGACGAATGTGTTCGCTGGTGTTCTGTTGCATTGTCCGATGCTGTGATGATCAAGCAAACTCTTCTACTTACTCAACATATTATACAGGATGGCTGGTACAGACCCCAGCAGGTCAAGCTACCCGAAACTGTAAAATTTTCCCGATCAACTTTCGGATAGCTTTTGCGATAAAGTTGAAAATCTATTAAAGAAATTTGACAGATTGTAGTAGCTTGATGTGCTGGCGTCTGTACATCGATGCACAACCTGTTACCATGGATTCAGTACATGATTCTGAACATACCCGCGTTGAAATTAAAAGTCGGTAATTAAAAAAAAAAACTGTTGTTTCCTACGTGGTCAAAATGTAGGTACCTAAGTATGTATTTTTTTTTTATAATCGACGAAAAATATCAACTCTGGGGGTCCAGAAAGATGTTGGTACTGAATTATAGACTGATCCCTTGTATTAAAGACTTCTGTCTGGTGTTCTCCACTTTAAGACTCGAAATGTTAGCTCTGTGTTTGTAGATCTCGAGCACTAGGTACCTTTTTTTACCGGGGTGGAAAATCCTCATGGATGTCCTCCGCCCTGGGGAGGCGGAGGGGTCTGTCAGATTCTTACTGACTAAAAACCACCCCGGTGTTCCATCTCGCACCTACGCCGGGGGCACTAAACTAAACCAATTACAGGTACTTTTGAATTGTCAAAGGGTCGGTCAGTCAGAAAGATGAAGCTAGTTGCCCATTCCAAAGCGTAGGTACCTATGGAGAAGAACGGGCAAGAAACTCCATGGACACTCTTTTAAATCATAAAATTGTTACAAAATATTTGATTACATCATTCGTGTTGAAATTAACCATGTGAGAACGATGTAGAAATACGTGCACGTTAAAAGCATCCGTTATAAAAAACAAAAACAATTCAGAAATTAAAAATTAAAATAAGCCGAGGCAGCTAAGAGATGACCAGTCCCTACTGACGGCGCCCGTTCACGAACATGACGTATGATCCAACACACACGCCACCACCCACCAGCGAGACATTTGAGTGAGCATGACATACTCACAGCCGCCAGGGCACATTCAAGTCAATGAAAGACGTACCCAGTAAATGGTAGCTTTATAGAAAGTACATAGTGCTCACACGTGTGCTATGCAATTATACAATAATAAGCAATTGAGTTTATACAATGCAAAGATAAGTTTTTTTTTTTCCAATGTTCGGCAGCTCCAACAATGTTTCCGAATGCTAATTAGTTTATGCGCCTCTGTGGAGCAGGAGGACCAGCATTGAGCCAAGCATTTTTGTCAGCGATGTAATCCCCTAACTTACTTTACTTTACTTACTTTTGCTTGGCTACATAGTGTGCGTTTAATACAAGATTTAAATTTCGTTTCATTCAGTTGGAATGCAATTCTCTAAAGTCTCAAATTGAATAGCCTTCATTGCTCATTCTATTATAATTGGGTACCTAATACTTAGCAAACCTTTCGATGTAACCAAATTTTCTAAAACATCAAACAGAAAAAAGTAAAAAGAATTTTTTAAATAATTTTCAAGAATGTTCCACGTATAATATGAACTATGGTACCATTGATCTCAAAATTTTACTATGGCATGAACCGTACAAATTATTGAGAAGACATCTTATTAAATCAGCTATCTAACGACGCACAGTGGTCCGGATTTTCAAAAAGGTGGACATAGGATCTAAAATGCATATTTAACTTAGCAAAAAATTGTTTCGTATAGGAAATTTAACGCTGATTAATACTTATTACTACAACTTTTCAAAAAAAATGCTCCTTCACGCCAAAAAAAAATATTGAAAAAAAAAATGTATGGGAGAAAATCTATTTTATTTTTTTCTTCCGTTCAGTATCAAAGTATAGCAAGCAAACCTTATATTCTGATAAGTACTTATTGTCCTTAATACGACGACATATAAATTGCTTGCGTATCCCTGCGGCCTTGGCACCTACGATGCTTTAAAGTTTAAAATTTCAATGTTGAATTATCTTAATATTATTAACGAGTTTTTCAATTGAAATTACTCCAAAATATCATTTTTAATAAAACAAGCCCCCCGCGCGCCCCATCCTTGTATTAGGCTCGCCCCCTATTACATGGGACTTAAATATAACTGGCGAAATGATAGTGTAATATAGTGTAGTATACACCTTTGCCGAACCCTTCGGGGAATATAAAGCGTGATGTTATGATAAAATAAGCATTTTTGCTTAATTTTTTTTTTAATAATCATCTGTTGATTATTCTTTCTTCTGTTGATATTTCCTATTGATAAATCATGGTTGATATGGTTGGTTATACTACTAGCGTGACTCATCTCAAAAGAAACAATTAGAAATAGATGTAGCCCTGAAAAGGGCTTTTTCTGAAGTCCTGAAAAGGACTATTTTAAGTAGTCCTGAAAAGGACTACAACTCAACTACTACTACTAACAAACTCAATTCTAACAATAACAACATCACTAAATCTGTCACGTTTACATTAATGGATCATCTTCAGACTGCAACTCCTGTAGATCCATATTTTCGGTTTCTTCTGTTACTACCTCAGGCAACAACAAAAGCTCTTTAACATCTGGAAAAAAATCGAATTGCTTGGAGTTGCTGTATTTTGGTCGAATATGGGATAAATATGGGTCTGAACTAATTAAAAAATTATGGAGCAAGTCCTCGTTGGTCTTCATCCTGTTAAATTTTCTTGTGTGATATTCACGAACTCTTCGAAATTCTTTATTTCTTGCTTCTCCCGCTTCTTCGGAAAGAATGCCAATTGGTAGGAGTCCAAAGTGATGACAAATGTCTGCACCGTGTATGAGTAGCTTGTGCACACTTGCGGGCATATAAAACCATGGGTATAGATGAACAAAGATCTCAGCTGTTTCTCTGCAATAACTCCTGAATTTTTCAATATCTATGGCACATCCTGATGAAATCGTTTGAAGAATAACCGCAAAATGCTTCATTAGGCCTTTGTCAATTTTGGTTATTTCGGCAGATTTCTCATAATCTCTAAAAAACCTTCTGGCTGTGTTTCCGTCGTTTGTGGTTCCAAAGCCTTGCTTCACAAAATCCACAAGTATTCCCATTTGCTGTTTGAATTCTTCTTGTGTCAAATGTTTCTTCGCAGCTTTTAGTTGCTTGTTAGCACCTCGTGCAGTCCACATCTCAAAGTCCATGTTGTAAGATATGTGTAGAATACACTCCATACAACGAATCCACATATGAAGAGTAGAAAGTCCATATTTATAAACATCTTCTCGAACAGGTCTTGAAAATACTTCTGACAGCTTGTTCATCTCAGTCGGCTTAGCAAGGCAAATATTGCAGGCAGATGCAGACGAAGTATCCGTTATAATAGTGGCCACTTTTCCGTCGATCATTGTCATATGAAGCATGTGACTAATCTCTAACCCGGCCCATTTTGTAGAATTGATGTTTTTTATTTCTTCCTTCAATGCAGCTTCTTCTTGCTTGATGTATTCTGCTGTCTCTTTACAAAACTCGAACTTAATGGGCCTGCAATAATGTGTTGAAGAAGGTGTTGGGTTTTCCCATATGGTGCTATTATTAGAAACTAATTTAAGAGGGACAAGACTTGACATGAAAACCGATGAATCACTGAAGTCTACATCTTCACTCCTTTGCTTGTAGGTGCTTTGTGAAGAAGCTCCATCGAAACCCCATTTACTAATTAACTTCAATCCTTCAGTTGACGAATCAATCTGGGTACCGGTGATTTGAAGAATCTTCTGGACTGTCAGATCCAATAGGGCTTGAAGCTTCACTCTGGCTCCTCTCTCAGTAATTTCTAAATCGTGTGGATAGCATCTCTTTTTAGCTTCAAGGAGTTTGTGATACGATGGTAAAACTGGAACTTCACAATCTAACAGCGCTTTCCTTAAACACAGGTATTTCCATTTTGACAGGCTCAATGATGTATAAAGACCAAGAGCATGATCTTCATCAAAGGATTTTTTCCTATTTTTCTTAAACAATGTGGCTTGAACAATAGCAACACTATCCGGGTTCTTCGTTATATGGTCAATAACACAAGCTAAGTCATTCTTCTTGTCTATCCTAAGTCTTTCGACTAACGCAAAAGTAAGTTCTTCCGGCGAATAGTCCAAAAGAGACTCTGAACGTCTTTTCTTCTGTTTGTTGCTGAGGTCAACAAAAGGCTTCCTAATCTGAACTTCGGTAGATGTGCCCACAGTTGTTGTACTTGATGTCGACGGAATCACAGCTGCGGTAGTATCGATGTCAACTGAAGTATTGTCTGACGATATGTTTTCGATAACTTCATCTTGAGCTTGAAAAATCTCGGAAAAATTAACAGTAGTGCAATTTGGCCAACTAATATTTGATTCTAACCACGCAGCATGTCTATTCATGAAAGTCTTCTGATTTCTAGAAGCACTTGCCCATCTGCGATTGATGTTACTGATGTAGTTCTTCAAAAAGGTCTTGATTATTTCTAAATCTTCCGAACATGTTTCAACTGGGATATGTAGAATAATAGCTTCATAGAGTCGTGCCCAATTTTTCATGTCTCCTTCAACACGGAGGAACATAAAAATGTCCAAGTTTGTAACAAATGCAGCCATAACGAAACTCACTAAACTTTCACACAGCACGGATAATTAGATATGTTGCTTCCTCAAGGGTTGAGAAACAAGTGCCTTTAATTGTTTAATAGTTATTGTTGTAAACAAACACACGGTCGCAAGTAGTGACTGACAAAATTAGTACCACATCTTCAACAGCCAATCAGCGTCGTCGAAATCTCCGGTGGTGGGGGTAAATGATTCTTTTATCACAGGAGTCGTTTCAGTCAGTTACAAATAGGCAACGAATCAGCACGTGTCTTTAATTACATAACTCAAGTTGAAGACTTTTATTACTATTTTTTATTAAAATAAAATAAACAAATACTTGCCAAATGCTTGAATGCGTATGTTTTAATTCTTATATAATTAAAAAATGATATTTTGAATTCAGCTTAATTGAAAAACTCGATAATAATTTAAAAAAAATCCCAATTGAAATTTTAAACTTTGAAGCATTGTAGGCGTCAAGGCCGCAGGGATACGCAAGCAATTTATATGTTGTCGTATTAAGAACAATAGGTACTTACCAGAATATAAGGTTTGCTTGCTATACTTTGATACTGAACGGAGAAAAAAAATAAAATAGATTTTCTCCCATACATTTTTATTTTCAATATTTTTTTTTGACGTGAAGGAGCAGTTTTTTTTAAAAGTTGTAGTAATAAGTATTAATCAGCGTTAAATTTCCTATACGAAACAATTTTTTGCTAAGTTAAATATGCATTTTCGATCCTATGTCCACCTTTTTGAAAATCCGGACCACTGTGCGACGTACAAGATTTTTTTAAATATTTAGAGGTGCCGAAGAAACAGTCGATAGTGCTGCCAGCACAACACGAAAGTCGAATTTGCAAAATGATCAATTACTTATAAATTTTCAAAAATACATAAAAATAGAGTTTTCTCTCGAATCCCATGAATTTTCACCTAGACTTTATGGGGTGCTTAACGATCCCTCTATCAAGTTCTGCGAGGAATACGTCAAAGTACGAGTCAACTTGTTTAATATTGATAAAGCATCGAGCCTTTCCGACGTCAACGCAACGACATCTCCCGCCCACAAAACGCGTGGGTTTCAAACAGCCGTGCTTTTCATGTGCTAGCAAATATTTGTTCGGTGCCCCCAGAGAAATTTTACTAAAACTTTATTACTCAGGCGAGTATTCTTGAAAAGTTTCAAGTTTATTAACCTAACTAGCTACTGCCCGCGGCTTCGCCCGCGTGGATGTCGAAAATTATCCCACGGGAACGTGCTAACAGGATAAAATGTATGTGCTTCCCCAGGATGCCATCTATCTCGCTGGCCCTTTGTGGCTAATTACAATAGAAAACCAATTGTGTCTCATTAGTGGTGATTAAGAGGGTACCTATATTATGATATCTTTACCTAAGTACCTAATTAAAAAAAATAAACTTAATAAAAGAAAATAAAATACCTACCTACCTAAATAAACCTATTTCTGATGACTCAATAAATAAGCAAAATCCCTAAAAACTAATATCTTTACGAATGACTAATCCCACCTAACAGTATTATAAAATAACCTACGGTCACTACGTACACTATCAAATATACTACCTATATTTTAAAATTAAAATCTATACCTAGACTTATAAAAATAAACCTAAATAACTCTAAAAACTAAAAGGAATAAAAAGGTCGCACTGAAAAGCACGGTTTAGAATTGCAAGTAGCAGTTAAAATAAGAACGAACGCCATTCGACTCGACACGTCCGTTCAAATCAAAGTTCAAAAAATGTCATTATATACGGTAGCGATCCGTGGCGGCCGCGCGCCACGCGTGTGCTGCGAACGATGCAAGCCAAATTCAACCTTCAGCACTACATTTAGAGCATAACCTTAGTGAACTCCACTGCGGGTGACGTAACCTACGACAAACTTATTATTTGCGGTTGGTACAGTAATCGGGTCTAGGGATCGAACCGCAAAATTAAGTTTGTTTTTTATTGTATATACTTTTCCGGGATAAAAAGTACCCAGTGTGGTGCCCAGGATATTAAAGAATAATTATACCAAGTTTAATCGTAATGGAACCGGTAGTTTTTGCGTGATGCCGGTCATGCCGGAACAAACAGACAGACAAAAATATTTATAATCACATTTTTGGGTTCGGTGTCGGTCTAGTAACACATGCCATTTATTTTTTTGATATTTTCAATGTACAGAAATTTCACTTCTACAGATTTATTAAAGTATAGATATATAGATGAAGAAGATGCAGTCCGCTAGGAATGCTCAACACAGTCTACCAAGCCGAGTGTGTGGGTATAATACAAGCGGCCCATGCCATAGCAGCCAGGGGAGTTGCGGACACCCATGTTCGTATACTCTCTGACAGCGCTTCAGTCCTCCAATCCCTAAAGAAGGGATGCATCACATCAAATTTAATACTAGAATGTCACATGGCGCTTGAACAGGTAACTGTATCGAACCGCAACACAGTGACACTACAATGGATAAAAGGACACAGTGGATCACTAGGTAACGACGCGGCTGACGAGCTGGCCAGAAGGGCATCAAGCACGCCAGTCTAGGGACCGGAACCAGTCGTCCCCATCCCCTTCAATCAACTACGCAGGTGGCTACAGATGCACACCCACACACAGGCAGAGAACTGGTGGTCCTCGTCACCGGGCTGTAGGCAGTCCAAGGAAGCCATGCCATCATTAGATGGCAAGCTAACCAAAAGACTGCTACGTCTGGACAGGAAAGGCCTGCGCCTGGTGACGGGGACCATCACGGGACACTGCTCACTGAACAAACACTTCCATACGATAGGTATAACGGACAGCCCCCTGTGCAGAGCCTGCATGGATGCTGATGAAACCTTTGCGCATGTGCTCTTTGAGTGCACAGGCGTCACCCAGATTAGATTAAGAACCCTCGGGACACCCGGATCCTACACGGACGTTCTCGACAGACCAGGGGACCTAATAAGCTTCTGGAGGGAGGTGGGCTGGTTGGAATAACCACCGACGGCCACCATGGCTCACGCACAATGGTCCACCTGAAGGACTAAGTGCGGAAACCAAACCCATAACATAGATGAAGAAGATCATTCATATAAATTACTGTATCCCCCGCTTTTGACCCCCACAGGGATAGAATTTAAAAAAATCGTTTGAGATGTATTCATAACTTGACTCAAAGATTACCTATTTATACAATATTATTATTTATTGTGAAATCCTCCCCTGTAAAATTGACTACCCCTTTTCGTCCCGTCTTTTTCGAAAAACCCTTATACACATTATTCTTTACTTTCGATCCTAGGTATTGATGATAGGTACTGAGTTTCGACCGCGCGCTAAAATTCTTCTATACAAACTTTGAAACCCCTCGATCCCCTTTTAGGGGGTAGTTTAGAAAAAACATAAAATGTCAAACTTCATAATTTACTTAGATTAGTATTGGTGCCAAGTTCCAAGTTTATAATAAGAATTTCAACACAAACAAAATCCCCCCATTTCACCTTCTTAGGGGTAGAATTTCGAAAAACCCTTTCTTAGTGGATACCTACTCTTCACGAAAAACACACCCTCCAAATTTCATGTCTCTGGGACCAGAGGCTTAGGCTGTGCGTTGATGTATCAGTCAGTCAGGACTTTGAATTTTATAATTATATTCTCGTAGTTTTATAGAATTTCGATTCAGATAATTTTTTCTCATATTTTCGTTTCATAGAATAATCAATACGCAGAATACTTACTTTGAAGATTTTTAAATCATTGATTTTTGTTTCACATAAAGTTTAATGTTAGAATAATCATATCATAGAATAACAAATCAAATATTCTTTATCCTTATATTAATGTTTATTTAATAAAAAAACTTATTACCAATAATAAAATTTTGTGACAATAGGGTAAAAAAATAATTATTATATTTAGTCCGTCAGTTAGATTATCGAAAAATAACGGACAAGTATTTTTTCTTCTGTCAATCAAACAAAAAATGACAAAGATAAAGCGCGTCAAAATTTGGGAGCGGGGGTCGTGACGTCACTTGCTTGCAAAAATGTCGTCACGCGGAACTATCTTCGGGTGATATCTTCTTCATTTTTTATATACTTAATTGACAAAAGAAAAAATACGGTTTCAATATTTTTTGATAATCTGACTGACGGACTAATTAGATTTTTTTTAGGAAAATAGCCTATTTCTAAACGTTTCAATTCATACATATACATACATACATTCATATCAACGGATAAAATTATTATATAATATTATATACTCTGGCTGAGGTAATTTCTGTTGGGGGTCTCATTTCTAGGGATCCCTTCTTTTCGCATAATGTTCTTTGTCCTAATATACTTCGGCATAACGATTTTGGCACAATTTGTTTTGGCATAATAATACTTCAGCATAATTTTTTTAGGCATACATTTTATGTTGGCATAATCATCTTAAAGACTAATTTGTTTTGGCATAAATTTGATTCGCATAACGTTACTAGGCCTAATGATTATTAGCATAATAATATTTGGGCATACAATTAATAGAAATAACGGAAACAAATTTGAGTTATTTTTACGTAAATATTTTCACTCGATTCTGAATCACTTTTTCCAAGAGTCGGGGTGCCCCAAGGTCTAACACGTCTCGATTTAGTAAAAAGGCAATGAGAACTTAGGATGCAAGAGCGAGCGAAGCGAGCTCGGGAATTGGGGCACCCCGACTCGGACAGGTTAGGTTCGAAGGGGATGACGGGGGCTCAAGTGAGCGAGCGGAGCGAGCGAACGAGCCCCCGTCATCCCCTTCGTGTTAGGTTCCTTTAAACCCTGCAGACAGAAATAGGGGCCCCGCGAAGCGGGGCTCCGTCGACTACGCCTTATTATTATTGTTATGCTTAATAAAGTTATGCTTTAGAATGTTATGCTTAATCATTATTATGGTTAGAGAAATTATGCGTAAAACAATTATGCGTAAGCTGTTATGCGTAAATAATTTATGCGAAAATATAATTAGGACAAACAAAAGTATGCCAAGTTATATTAGGTCTTAAAATTTTATGCAAATGGATAGGGAACCTCATTTCTAACCAAACCTACTACTTGCATGGTGCAAGCGAGCATGCAGTATGCAGCGCGTAAGCAAGCATGCAGCATGCAACCTGCAGTATGCATGCTTTCTGTCACAGCTCCGGCGCTGCGGGGCTCGGTCCCACGCGAGCTTATCGTATTGCCGGTATCTTATAGTACTCTTTGATGGTATTCACGCTCACCACCCTTCTCAGCTCGCTGGCCGCCTCGCCCCTCCGAGCCTACGCGGATTTAAATTACACTCTAGGGGTTGGGCAGACTTAGCAGACAAGACCACAGAGCATGTAACCTTTGACAAGACTACGTGGTTTTGCAGCGATTCGTTTCTGTCACTAACTTTTGTAGCACAACATATTGACTTTATAAGACAATATTTTAATTATAATTATGAATATTATAACGTCTAAGTATTTTTGTACATTTTCGTTGAAATAAAATACCATGGAAAAATACACCGAACAAATAATATTCGTAAAAAAATGTGTAAAAAAATGTGATTAAAAATTCATTGAATTGTGTTTTCTGTGAAATAAGTTTAATTCAAGTAAATAGTCTTTGAAACAATAATATTGTAAATAAAAATACAAGGACCAAATACTTACTATATGAAAAAAATTCTGGGAAACCAAATTCTATGTGTCTGCCTGTGAAACAACGGGACACCATGACCGAAAAATCATTACTCTTATGACCAACGTTTAAGGGTCTATTTTAAAACAACAGATGCCTACTGAGATAATTAAAGGTAGGTAAGGAAAGGATAGGAAATAGGGTCAGCCAGGATGGTAAAATGAAATTCCTATTCTCCCCCAAGTATACAGAAACCCTAACAAAATGATACTCCGGGATAGACGAAGAATGTAGCCATCAAGTTAGGAAAGTTGCTCTATGTTACTTGTTTCATGAATGGCTGAACGCACTGAAACCAAAGGATATGTGAATAAAGTAGGTAAATGATGAATTTCATACAAGATCTATGTAGTGGAAGAAAAAAACTTGAGAGGTGCCAAGGGACACCCGAATGGAACGAAGTTCCTTTCGATTAATTAGTGAAGGAATTGTAATAATTTTTTTTTAAGTTATAATAATATTTTTTTAATTATTAACAAAAAAAAAAGAGCTGGCTTGCTTTCTATAAGACAGAGAGAGAGAGAGACAGACAGAGAAACACGCGCACGCCGCACGGCTTACAACTATAGCAAAAAAAAAAAGTGTTCCAACTTTTGGTCTTAATTTTTTCCGTCTAGCCCCCTTTCGCAACGCGCGATAAGGAACTTCGTTCCAAAAACCAAAGAAAAGATGTATGGATTGTTTGTTTGAGGAATGATGATGATTTAATTTAAATGATAGTCAGCAGTATGATTTGAACATCCGAATAGGTATAATATAGAATATACGGTAGAATAGATAAGATTTTTTCTGCCTTTTAATTTTTAATAATTAAGGAAGGAAACAAACTTCCGAATACTTATCTATTCTACCGTACAGACCTATTCGGATGTTCATTTCATAACGCCCATAGGTAAATATATACTTATAATACCTACCGACGTATCAGGTTAACAATTAAACACATAAAATATTACATTGGTTGGTTTTCGTTTAAACGAAACCCTAAAAAATATTTTCTAATTAACCATAATACCTAATGAGTTAATTGTGAATGGCTGCTCTATACATATAGCATCAGTGATTCATTTACAAATTATTTTTAAAAGTGCGCCAATTCTTTTAACACCGTCACTGCCTTGCTGGCATTGCCAAGTTTTTGTCAACACTGGTTGTCTTCATGGCTACCTGAGTAAAATTTACACAAGAATAACACGCTCATCGTCTTTTCACAATGTCGGTATCAGTGGCCCGCATTGTGCATTTACAATTTATTATAAAATGGGGCGAAAAATAATCAATTGAAGACAGACGTATCTACCTAAATGAACTTAACACATTTATTTATAAGAATGCCCGTAATGGACGTAAAAAAATATCTACCTGCATAACGAGGGGGATAGTTTCTTCGACGCCGAGATAAAAATAAAGGTCATAGAATGGTTTTTTATAATCCAAAAATATGGTATGGCATTTATGAGAAAGAATAATTTGTGGTACCTAATCGGGGTGTGCTGTGCGAGTGCCACTAAAGTGTTAAAACGAGGTGCTAGTCTTACTGCTGGTTATACCCTCTGAAATGAAGTAAAAGTCTTGTGGTATCATCATCATCTCTTGTCCTTATCCTTTATTTGGGGTCGGCGCATGTCTTTTTCTTCTGATCCTTTAGGGCGGTGAATTCAATGAATGCCAGTATTTTACATGGAGCGACTGTCTATCTGACCTCCACAACCCAAGTACTAGGTAATAAGATACCCCTTGGTAAGACTGGTTGTCAGATTTTCGGGCTTCTGACGACACGTAACGAGTAACGACTGACAAAGATCCACGAATAACAGCCGGGACCAACGGCTTAACGAGCTTTCCGAGGCAGGCAGGGGTCTTAGTATGTAAAGATGGTCACCCATCCACGGACCAACCGCTACAAGCGTAGCTTAACCTGATCGATCGACCCGTGCGACTGTACTTAGCCACAAGCCCCCTTTTTTTTGGGTGGGAAATCATCATATTATTATGACTTCTCCCGCTCTGGGCGGAGCGGGAGGGCGTGTCAGACTTTTACTGACTAAAACCCACCGTGTTCCCTCAGTTGCGTATGCCACGGTATCTCTTTCGAACAACCCGCGGCCCTGGCAGGCATCGGCCTTAGCGGACCCCGTCAGTTCGTGCTGACATCTCTTTGAGGCGCGCGTGGAAACAACGCGCCGTCGACCCGGGCCTGGTCCTTGCCGGGCAAGGCAAGCTGCCCATTGCTCGCCGCCCGCAAGCCAGCGCGTCCGGTGGCCGGGAGTCGTCTGGTGACTCCCGACGTCCAGGGCGTCTCCTGCGGTGACTAGGGGCGTGAGGGCGCAGAGATTGCCTCTCCCTCACGCGCTCCGCCTCCTCCTTTGCGAGCATTACTGCTTCGCAGAAGGAGGTGACGGCTTCCCATGCACTCTCGCTCCGTACCATGGCCTGGACCAGGGCCGGACGCGAGAGATCGCCGCCGCCGATCGCCGCCGCGAGGACGCCCAAGCTGGGCAGACCTCCACCGTATGCTCCACCGTGTCCTCCGGGCGATCCACACAGTGGTGACACCCTGGCGTTTCCTCCCGCCTTATCCTGAACGGGAATCTCCCGAAACAACCGTGTCCGGTGACGACCTGCGTCAGTTGGAAGGTGAGGGCGCCGTGGCGCATCTCCAGCCACTCCTCAAAGAGGGGATTTATCACCGCAATTGTGGCGTGCCCAGCACTGGGTTGCGGCAATCGCACTCTCCATGTCGCCATGAGATCCCGCCGGCGCTCTTTCCGCTTTACCGTGATTTCTCGCGGCAGCGGAGTTACGCCCTCTCGCCACTCCTATATATGGGCGAGGACTTTTGCCTTCAGATCCCATGGCGGCAATCCGGCAAGGAGGCTCCCCGCCTCAGCGGAGACCGTGCGGTATCTTCGAATTATCCGGACGGCCATGACCCTTTGGGACGCGTTCTACCGGCGGGCTGGTCGCTGCCTCAACCCACAAGCCCCTCATATGAAAAAAAAAGTTGAGAGGTGTCAAGGGACACCCGGATGGAACGAAGTTCCTTTCGATTAATTAGTGAAGGAATATTGTAGTACTTATTTTTTTTTTTAGTTATGATAATATTTTTTTTATTATTAACAAATAAAAAAACACAGACAAAAAAAACTGCTTGCTTTCTTTAAGAGAGAGAGAGAGAGAGACAGACAGAGAAACACGCGCACGCCACACGGCTTACAACTATAGCTAAAAGTGTATTTCCAACTTTTGGTCTTAATTTTTTCCGTCTAGCCCCCTTTCGCAACGCGCGATAAGGAACTTCGTTCCAAAAACGGCATGGCGGTCGTGGACTAAAGGACCTACTTTAGTCGACTCAGAAAGAATCGGTAGGTACGGATAGCTGACGTTATAAGTGTAATAAAAAAAACCACACCGGAAAGTGTTTGGATAAAAAAATCGATTAGAAACTACCAATAACAATGATATTTTACTAAAATATCATTGACCAATAATCAATCAATCTGCCTAGCCTGTTCCCAATTTTGTTGGGGTCAGCTTCCAGTATAACCGGATTCAGCTAAATACCAGAAACTCCTGATAAATACTACTAAGCAAATGCGAGAGGCCGAGAGCTGGTTCAACGTTGTGGGATTAAAACTATCATCCGGATTTTTAGAGGCTGATAAAGTTATCGACTAGCCTAAATTAACCTAAATGAAGAAGCTATCCAGCACTATTTCATTTTAACGATGGATGCTGACACAGAAGCCTTCTATTGAAAAACAGTAGATATAGTATTAATTATTATGGACTTTATTTAATTGAATTCTAATTGGACACTTGTCAAAATAATTCTTGAAGTTCTTAGTGTACAGATTGAAGTAAACCATTTTTATCCTCATTTAAACACCATTTCAACGAAACTCATTATGCATAAAAATACCACGTGAAGGGCTTAAACGAAAGTAGACGCCCAGCATGATAATTTAGTAAGTTTTATCATATTCCACTACAAAATACAAATAAATAATTTATTATTCCATCTTTAACATAGATCTCTATCCGAAAACTGTCAGAATCCTTCCAGTCTAATTAAAAGCGACTTTATATAATGCATTTACAAATAAACTTTACTAAACTAAAATTATACTTTAATGCATTCATAAATATGTAATAAAATATTTAAAAAATCTCCTTAGTTGTAAATTTTAACATGATTTTCTCACATTTCTGAACGATTCTTGTCTATGATAGACATGTATCTTTCACAATACGTATAGTCATTTCCGCTTTGTTCGCGGTTTCACTGACATCCGTATCCTCTATTCAGGATGCGTGATTAACTTATAAAATAATTTTCAGATATACATTTATTTTTAAATAACATTAGGAAAGAAAAAAAACATTGTTATTTTAAGCATAAAACTGGTGTTGAATCCGATGCAAATAAATCTTATCATTTCCAGGTAAACACTACTTAAGCATGATGGATAATTTCTCAAATAATAACTCTCAATGGTTTACGTACGTAAATTACTACGGGAATCTGTTATCTAGTAAAAACTCATCCAAACTAAAAACTATTGCTAAAGCTCAGATAGCTATTCTAAACTAACCGTGAGGTTTGATTGAACAAAATCAAACCAATAAAAATTCAGCAATAAACAATCATTCAATCAAAATTTACCCAATTACCATACGCCTTTTCGATTAAAATACCAACGAAACTCACTCACTCTTGATGCTTTAATTTATTGTTTAATTTTTGCATTCATATAATTTAAATGAACGTAATAGTGATAATATTCACAAAAGAAATGTAAGTATCTTCTGTATAAAATGCGTCTACTTCTTTTCTTTCTCATTCTACAGTTTCCCTATGATTTTATTTTTTATTCAAATGTTTGTAATCTTCGATCTAGAATAGTTCTAGATTCTAGATGAAGTGTGTCATGTAAAGTAAGTAGGTACTGGTAGATCTCGCTAGCTGAAAGAGTTGGTATTAGTAAAACTGTAAAACGAACCTTTGTTAAATTAGTAAATTTATTATTTTATGTTTGTATGTATGTACTTAGAGTAGCAACTATGCCTACATAAAATATTCAGAAAAGTAAGAGAAAACATGTAATCGGTAAAATATAAACTTTTTGAATTAAAATCACCTCATCTTGCGCCGCTATAACGCTAACAAACGGCTATGAAGACGCCTTGCTTCTTTAAACCGGTCGAACAATGGAAATTCAAAAATTCGTTATATTTTTTATGGCTTCTTCAACGAGGGGAGGAATTTGGATCTCGAAGCGGCGTCCGCTAGGGGTTGCTCGCTCGGTCGCTTCGCGCCTGCGCACGTAGTTCGCGCCACTGCTACGTCGCTTGCAAGCCAGATGTTCTGAAAAGCTTCCTGTCGCCGTTTCGATGCTCCGCATTTTTATCTAATAAGTTATTGTAGAATGTGGACTAGGACCTTTTTATTATTTTGTTTTATGAGTGAAGTAATCAGTGAATAAATATCATGTGTATTTGATAAACTGTGTGAAGTAACTTAAAATTATCGAGCGTCTCGATGTCCACGAGTTCACTCGGGACCAACAAAGCGGCGGACATTTTATTTTGAGTACTCGATAATGTAGCGTTCGCGTCGAAAACATTAATGTCGTTTTATGGTTATAAATTCGGATATCGTTCGCTTACACCTTTTGTAAGTATTGATAATTCATAGTGGGTATTTTGTGCGTAATCCTTGAATGTGTACACTTAGGTTTAGAAGCGGTTAGGCCCAGGTATCACCGCTAGGTTGTCGATATTTTGGGGAAAATGTCGTTGAAAAAAGTGACGTAAGCAAAACTGGACAGCTGGAAGTGTCGCCTTGGACCTTTAATATTACATACAGTTTGTTAGACTTGCTATCGACCCACTCCGCTTCGGAGGCTTCTCGTTCGTGATTTCCGCGCGCGCGGCGCCCCTAACCTCTTCACTAATTGAATTGTGATGATTATGATGCGTTACTGTAGAAACATTAAATGTTCAATAGTTCTAACATGTTATTTGTGTTAATTAACAGCGATGCCGAGAGGGGTGAAGCGAGGGCCGGCGGAGGGCGAGGCCGAGTTGGTGGTACGCGCTGGCGCGTCTCCTTCGCATACCACGCTACTAGACGACAGCCCTAGCCAGCCCATCAGCTATCACCTGCTCGACCACGGCTATGGCGCCACGCCACAGCATCAGATCCGGCGCGAGGCGCCTACGGCACCGCCGAAGACGTCTGAAGTAAGTTCCCCATAAAATGTATTTTTTTACTTCAAGGACTGAGAATTTCAAGCTATATTTACTGGTCAAAATTGAAGACATAAAATAGTCACAAGTTTAAATGAATGGTACTCCCAGATATCTATATTCATCGAAGTTGAACGATTTGGAATGAAGTTGGAGTAGCGGGTTTCCCAATGGCCCGCTGCATCATGAAGACACTTGCTTTGGAATAGTAGTTCTTCATTTGTTAGCTCAACAGAACCTGGGGTGTCCTATATCCTAAAAACTTGGTCTATTTTGATTTCATAAAAAATATCTTTAAATATCTTTTGCTCTAGGATTATTACTAGCATGCTAATGCAAGTTTGCAGTTGATGTGGCAATCAGAAGGATATGGTAACAGTTGTAGTTTATGTGGTAATGCTGACATCATTACAGTATTCAGTTCAGCCCTGATTAATCAGGCTATCAATTTTTATTTCTCTAGTATCAAAATTGTTCTTTTTGTGGTAGATTACAATGTGCCTCTTATTTTTTTCTATAGAACTGATGAGCAACTTCTCTAATTTCTTTAACTGTGGATCAATACTTTATTACTTTTTACTAGCAGTACTTAGGAAAGATTGCACTTGTACCATCTATTTGGTTTAAAGATTTCAGTTCAAATTACTAAAAGTCATCATCATTGACATTTTTATGTAAATTGTACATTGGACTGACTATTACATCATTGGGAGTTCCTGTATGTGACTTGAAAGATCTTTGTGGCTATGTAATGTTATTTATAAGTTTTCTTTTCAACAAATAAATTTACAATAACAAGAACAAAAATGTTTGGTCATTGAGTTGGGAAGATCTTTTATTTGAAAACATACATTATTTACACAATTACTCAATAATTATTCAGCCAACTCATTTGGTTTACTTAATTAGTTTCATTTAGATCTCAAACTAAGAACATTTCTATTTACAATGGGATTCTAAACTAGTTGCATATCTTGTTGACACATCATGGTCAACTACTGTAGGAAAGTTGATAATGATCTTGTCTTCAGAACTTTTACTATCAAAGAATATTGTTGATGTATTGCAAAATATCTAATTCTTAAGTTCATAATGTCTTGATAAGATTTTACAATAATTTGGATAATCCAAATTAGATTACTAGATAGATTATTGAATGATGAGATGCCTACAGACTCACAATAAGCATGTAAAAGTTTTGACTTTAAGGTTAGGTTCATGAAGGTCTTAAATAATTTACTCTTTTTGGAAAATGTGAGCAATAGATTAAACTTGAGCTGCAATCAGGGAACTCTTTGAGTGTCAATCACAAATTGAAAGTATTATTTGATTAGAGACAGGAAACTGATGAATGTGGTGCAATATTGGCCATACAGCCATGGTCAAGCAACAATTCAATCATTTGTGTTTATTGCTCATTTTCCTTAATATTTATTTAAACACATAAGCTTCTGTTCATTGTAAATAGATTTCATTAAAGATCAATCACAGCTTGTTTGTAATATTAAGCATGGTTTTAGAAGCAGGACTGAACTTAGAGGAGCTCTAAAATAATAATAATGAGGGCATTGGTCTCTGTGGGGTCATTGAACTGGGCAAATAGAATTCTGAAGGTTCAAAGAGGATGGTTAAGAGCACCTTCTACCTAATTTAATATTAATTGCAAGGGGCATTATAAGGGGTGTACACAAACGTAACTAGTTGCTATTTAGCCAAGACTTAAAAACAACATACCTTCCTAGGAACTTAATATACCTATGATTTAAGAAATCTTTTTATTTTTGCATCTTTCCTAGAATTATTTTCATCAACAGTTAACCATGTTGCTTCCCCAACCTATCTCATGTGATAGTTATGGTCCATTTTAATCTTAAAAGACTTGATTAATACAATAATTATTACCATGGCCAAGATAGCACTTAATACTACTCAACTACCTTTAATCATTTATTTTATTATCAATCTACATGCTTGTAATTTTCATGCATTGAAAATTATGTTACTAAGACTATAAGACTATATTTTTATAAAAAAAAATTAAACAAAAGAATGATTCCGAATATTCTTTTATTTTTTTTTAAATCTTGTCAAACTGGTCAAAAACAACGTAAAATTCCGGAACTCGTAATCGATCATGACGAATCAAAATGGCGGATCCTAGACGATATATTTTCGAGTGTGTAACGGTAGCGAATTCACTGAAAACTGTTTAGTCGGTGGGACCCTACACGGGACCGGGGTTCGGAGTTCGGACCAATCACAGGACAGACGATTTAGACTGTACATAATTTTCTCGACTTGCTCATTCGATAACTCGCATCATCGAAAGTTTACTAATCTAATCTTTCAAACTGATTAATTATTATTATGTTATTTGTTTTACGGTAAAAAGAATGCTATAAAATGATTACATTTTCGCGGGTTTTTACTGATATTGAATCTAGTGTGGTAACGCTGATCAGTTTCATTGAAGATTAGGCCTAGTTCACATGAAATAATAGTTTCGAGAAATACGATTTAATTGTTTTGATAGGCGTTCGGTTCACACATTTCATTCAGGAAACAGTACGTTAGCATCGTGTCTCATTTTTATAGATAACACCGTCTCGATAAAACTGTCACTTGATTTCTAACGGTACCTACTAAACTAGTCCATAAAGAGATTACGAATGTATACTGCCTATTTTTTTTTTTTGCGCATTCCAATTCGGACTGTTTTCCTGGCCTTTGATTCCGTAGATCTAAGATTAATATCCATAATAGTACGTTGAAAGCGCCTTTACACGTGCCTATTTAGCGGCTTGTGTAGGCATTGCAATCTGGAAAACCGGATCCGGTAATCCGGCGGATCCGGCATCATTATACACTCACCGGATCCGGTACCAATATTCCGGTCCCGTATCCGACCCGGTGATTACATAATTTGGTAAAATAACCGCGCCTTAGAAAGTGTGAGGCACCTTAAAAGGCGTGTTAGGTACTTCTGCGTGCGAGTCGTTTGATGTTTCGCGAACGACTCGGTCAAGTTAACAGCGTTTGTTGTGCTCTAAATACCGCAAAAAAAAAAGGATTTTAATAAAATACTAAAAAAGAAAATGACTGCGTTTGAAAGTGAAGGAGATCGAGGAGAATACTTGTCTGCTATTCATGATTACTTGCTGACAATTAAGCCGACAAGCATGGAGGCTGAGAGAGCCTTCTCGGCTGCAAGCTGCTTTTATAGCTCTATTAGAAGTCGACTGGCAGATGACACAATCAACACAATTGGTTTTCTAAGATCGTTTTATCAAACTATAAATAATTGATTAATTGTTCAAAAATTTAAAAATTGAAATATTATAAAGAATAGTTACTTTACTGAGAGTGTGATTGTTGTATTGTGTTATGCTAAGTACTGTGAATACTGTGATCAGTTGATCACAGTTAAGGTTAATTGTCATATTATATTTAATGTTACAATATAGATAATGATAATGTTGATCTCTATCTTCAAAATATAAGTTTTCTCTTTTTATAATTTGATAAGTTGATTGTGTATATGTATTGTTTTAATTTACTCTTTATTAACGGAAAATTAAGTTATCCTGGTTATCTAACCTCGTTGATTCAATCCGACCGGATCCGGTCGGACCCGGCCGGATTCATAGAAATCCGGTCGGATCAGGCCGGATTGAAAATGAGGCCGGATTGCAATCCCTAGGCTTGTACAGTGCCTTTACTGTCTATTAAGTAAATGTGTCGATTATTGGAAACGAAAGACAAAATGGCGGACGCTTCACGCTTAATTTGAGCAATGCCTCTAATAGCATAGCCAAACTTTTACAATCGTTTGTATGCTTGTTATCGGAAAAGATGAATGCTAATAAATAAAGCCATTTGGAAGTCTTTCAACCCTAGTCAAAACTTTCAATAAAATACGTACCTTCAACGCTGCTGAATGCTTACATTCGTTTAAAGGGTTCTAGGTAGTCTAAATTTGCATTTATTGATTCAAGTTTTAAATACACCCCGTATTTTGCGTTTTACTGAAAAGAGGCAGTAATAAATCGTGCCTAGACCACCCATGAATTTTATTTCTGTACCCTTTTTTACGTTCTTGAATTTTATGAATGTACAAAGAATGATAGCATTAAGAGACATTCCATAACATTATGATCCGGGATCCGGATGACCGTTTTATTTATAACTAAGACAAATAGAAGAAAAAAAGTTTAAGAATTATGTAAAATAAATCTGTATGGCTCATATACAGATTTATTTTAAGGCGGTACGTCGCATTGCATGTGAATCAGACTTTTTGATAAACTATTTTTTCATGAAAGTCAGCTGGAGGTATAACCTTCAACTTGGTCGTTACGTTTGGAGCGAACACAAGAATAGCGGGCGGCAAGTGTACAGGAGACACATATGTTAGCAGTATATCATGTGAAGTGGCGTTCACCCGGCTCCCGGGCCATGTGGTTCCAGCACTAGGAGGTCTCGTGGCCAGGTACTTACTTCCTGTCATCACACTTGTATTGCACATTTTCGGTCATTGTCCTTAACGTCTCCTGCAAACTTTAATCTTTCGCTAAGAATAAGGGGATCCCTTTCTATAATTATTTGGGTTGATTTAATTTATCAAACGGGACAATAGTTTTTTTTGCTCGTATCAAGTTAATGTAGGTACTTAATTTATTCGATCCCCGCCGCGCCGGTTCCATAATTATTATTACGCGGTGTACGCTTAGGGATGTATTGATGATGTGAGCAGTTTTGCGCTGACAGAAGGGATGTTTTGTCTGTATGGTAGCGGGCCCCGTGTCACATCTGCTCCGGTTTACTTGCTGCTGAGTGGCACAAAGACGCGCGGGTCCCACAAATTCGTCGAATTAACAATAGCGCCTAGTTCTCTAATAATAATAACACATATATTTCGAGATAAGAAATTGCCATTCTTTCGCCAGAGGTCCCTTCCTAGAGCTCGGCGGCTTTTGTGTTGATTCTAATTTATGTCATGTATTGTTGTTACCGGGTGCCCTCCCCACACACTTCCTTTTAGGGGCTTTGGCCCCGTTGCCTGTCGAAATTGAATTTGTTGCATGAGCTTATTGAAAATGCTTCGTGCATGACACTCTCCGAAACGACTTCGGTGTGCTCTTTTCTTTTCGTAAATAAATTAATATGACGCTTTGTCATAATTTGCCGATAATTATCACTGTCGCTATTAATTAACACGGGGTCAACGTACAGTTTAGAAATGAGAACAGTTGTCATTAAATGTTCCGTTGAAGTGTTAGGAGTGTGAAGTAGGCGCTTTAGTTCTTGTAGTGAGTGAGTGATGCTCAATTGAAGAGATTAGTAATGACTTACTGTGTGTTAAGAGTGAGTACTATTTTATTGCAACTGGTGATGTGTACACCTCGGTTTACATTGCGACACTTGCACTATTGAGTGTCTATCTTTCGTCTCATATAGTGTTAACAGCGAGAAAATAAGTGGGCATGTATTTGCGCTTAGGTAGTCTGAACTCACCTTAAAAGTGGGTAGGGAGCATGTTCAAACAACAGTCTTTGTCATACGAGTGACTTATTAACCTCAAATCAGGTGATACAGTGAAGCTTTTAGTGGTTTTTATGAGCTAAGTGAAAGTCATGGGGGTGAGTTAATGGAAAATGGTCAATGGTAATAATTATAGTCATAACCTCATTTATGTAAACGTGATGAGTATGACAGTGAACAATAAAATAGACTCCATAGATTACTAGATAAAGGCTTACTAAATAAGGTATGTTCAGGTACAAGCGTCTGTACGCTTGTACCTGAACATACGTTATTTGTTTAATTAGCAGGTGCAGACTCGTAGGTAATTAAGTGCCTATCTACAATAATGTAAATAGATATCGAATCTCGTCCGTTTCTGCTTCGTTTACGTCATCAAAGCTAGGTACATAATAAAATGTTACTACAGTGTTCATTAACTTCTTTCTGCGTATTTTAATCGATAAAACGACCGCAATATTCCATGAATTCAGTGTTCTAAATTAAAGGTTGTTGATAAAAAGTACCAATCATGGCACTTTAAATTATTTATGCCAAAGATTCTTTTCAAGTAAAACTTTTAACAAAGTAATTATTTTTTATGAAACTATGTTCGCCGCTCCACATTATCTTTGATACATCAATTCGCCATGTCTATCCGCTTCTTTAATTGCTTAATGCTGATTACTAGTTTGGGTCATCTGTTTAGTACTTACAGTATTATAACTAAAACATTCATTTACACATTCATCACCATGTTCTCTGCAGCTTTGCTCATCACGATTGCATGGCAAGAACAAATAGGGACGCCGTGCGCAAAAGCGGCTAATTTAATTCGCGGAATGCATTAAAAACGTGTTCCGCTAATGCATTTCAAAAACTTGTGTAAATGTAAATCACAAAGTATTTCTAATTAACCAACTACCGCATTTTATTCGCGGTTGCCATTTGAGGTTGCGCCAAAAACTAGGTGTCAAAAAGGTTTTAAGCCTGCTGTGGATAGCTGCGAAATATCCATAAGATATGCAAAGCTTTAGAGAAACGAGAATGTCAGATGTATGCCTTAGACAATTTCAATAACTGCCTTGCACGTAAATGCCAAAAGCATATTATTAGGCTATAATTTGAGAAACACAAGTTTTATTCATTTTATTACGACTTACACATGAATGATGTGACGAGCCTGACCTAGAACCTACATTCTACACTTACAATCAGGTTGCACTTTCAATAGCGTTTTGTTCCGTATGATAGATAGACTGGTATTCATACTCGTCTTAAGCAGTGCGTGGTTATCTGAGATCTGCCCCAAATACTTCCGAGTGATTGAGACTTCACCTTCTTCGACAATACGCACGTTTCTAATTCTCTTCATTTGTGGCGATGATGTTGCCGCACATACAATTTAAATAGAAATCTAAGAAGACACACGAAGAAGTGAATCATGCATACAGTGAAATCCTGATAAAGCAGCCTTTATTTCCAACCAAATGGCTGCCAATTCAGATTGTAACATTACTTTTGCCCCAACTTGTATCAATAGTGTTCATAAGTTCCTGTATCGTGCATTTATTAGGGCACGCATGGCGCAAGACAGCCATAATGTTAGTATCTTATCGTTTGCGGAACAGCACGACATTGTGCTGTGCTTGTGGCTTTTAAATCCGAAGTCTTAATGACTTCCGTGGTCAGCCGAGGTAACCTCTGTACCAACCTACTTACAAAAATACTGGTTAATTCCCGCTGGCAAGCAATAGCATATAAACGACACTCTATATGTTACGCCCGCCTTCCCTCTCTTCAACGTTACATTAATGCTGACAACTTCAAATTTATGGTTATCCTGTCACATTATCATGAAAGTCATCAGTCTGAACTCGTGCAGGTGAAGTAGACGTGTAAATGTTGCATGCTTACCCCTATCTACGGGCACCACATGTGCCGTATCTTATCTCGATTCGTAGTAGCATGCCTTACACTTAACCACTGCTACAAAATGGTGACGGAAATCATCGTAAGGAATCGCATGTCCAATGTGATATCTAGCAATACGAGCTGGTAACAATACTTACCTCATTACCTTACTACATTTACTGCCCACGCCCTCTCAAATAGAAGAGGCGTAAGTCCTAGACTAACGTTTATATGATCATGTTTAAGCTTAAAGGTTTATTACCAATCGTTTTATAACATTAGCGTGATTTCCTATTGTCCCCAGGCGGTGAAAAGAAGACTGAACCTGAGTGAGAGCAGTTCCGGCAGCCAGGGACACGTGGTGCCCATGAAAGCCGACTTCAAAACGCCCAAACAGAAACGCGTGAAGGTTCTCACGCCCTACAGTCGACCGTCCAGTTCCATGAAAAAGTACACCGAACGTTCCAGGTACTTGTCTCAGTGAGAGGTAAATTTCCATTTTAGAGAGTAGTTTTTTCTGTAGTAAATAGCGGCTCGACTCGAATAAAGACTTCTATGGAGAAGAGTTCCAAGTTGTCGTGAAAATCGTGGCGAAATCGCAAGCTATTTCGTGGCTACAGAACGAATAGGCGTGGCCGGATGCGTGATAGATTTGATTCTGGAGATGGTAGGCCGAGCAAATTAACTTCACGTACGAGTTACTTGAAAGCAATTAAATTCGCCCTCGGCATACTTCTGTTTCTGAACTCAAATGGTGGGCAATATTGGCAAACATAGTACAGTAAACAACAAAATACTGTAATGATGACGGATAAATCCAGAATAAGCTGTGAACGGTGTGCTGGAAACATCGAATCCTGTAGTTCAAAGCATCAATAAATCAGCCTGAAGATCATCAGGATCACCCATTAGTACGCCTGCCTCAAGGTTACGCCCTTGTGTGCATAGGAACAGTAGCAAATCGAAGGATTCCCCTGCAAGTTATTAAAAAAGTACAGAAAATCTAGTATATTTACTTAAACATCTTTAATTTTCCTAAATATCATATTGTTTGTTTCAGGTTTGACACATCATTAGGTTTACTCACAAAAAAGTTCGTTGCGTTGCTGAAGTCCTCGCCCAATGGCGTCCTAGACTTGAACATAGCAGCAGAACACCTATCGGTCCAAAAACGTCGTATCTACGACATCACAAACGTACTAGAGGGTATAGGAATATTAGAGAAGAGATCCAAAAATAATATACAATGGAAATATGGTGAGTGTGAGCTTCAGCAAATAATAAAGGCTACATTCGTTTTTATGTGTATTTTAGTTAAGAGATTGATTTTTTTAACCCTTTGATTTGAGCATTTTGAGCTGTGGAGAGTCGATAACATGTTCCATGGATGAAAATTAAATGCATTCATTTGCTGATCTTTATGCTATGCCCTGGAACTAGGCGACAAGGTTTCTTCAGTTCCAAATTAAAACGTCATCAAAGTCAGTTTAACATTATATTCAATTAAACATACTTTTGGGAGCCTGAAAATAATCCTGAAGAAGTCCAATGGGAAAGGTTCAACGGACGGACGGACGACTTATGAAATTTTATCATGGTGCTTGGAGTGTTCTGTAAAAAAGGGCTAATAACGGCGGCGAAACATGCTTTGGACTCTGGAGTCGAGTTCAATACTGCAAGACAATACAGTGCTGATACAATCTGTTCATAATAATTTGTGTAAAACAACAGGCAGTTCGAATCTCCACCTGGTTATTATAAAGCAGTTTGTTACTGTATATCAATTGTCAGAAAGGGGAGGCCATACTTGTGGACAGTTGGATTAGCGACCACAGGGTGTTTTCAAATCTGGAGACGATGCTGTCTGTCTTACAATAAGCTTTATTTTAAACTTGCAACTTGTTTGGTTATTCTGCCAGCTGTTGGTCGTTCCCAGCAGGAAAATGTATTTGGAAGCTGAACTTAGTTATTTTCAAATCAATTATAAGTTTATGCGCCGTCGGAAGTCGTCGTTGTAGACCAACAGATTCGAAGGTAAACAGTTATCAATATCGGATAAAGTTGAACTTTGATTGGGGTACAGAGAATGTGGAATGCAACAAGTCTGTTGTTGCTCCATTTTTGGTGCTAACACAGATAATGGAAGTTGAAGTTCGAAGAACTTGAGTTCGATTCTCAGGACCAGCAGTTATTTCTGTGCTATTGCACCACGACTTGGATTATATCGCGTGGGTCTTGAATCATATCTTCATTGACATGTTATTACCACGGACTGCTCATTTGTGACATCTTCGTACGATAATAATTCTCTTTGTGGTATAAAGAGAGGCCGGTAGCGTGACCGATGGTCCAAGGTGCGACGGAGGTACCGGAGCATAAACTCTCGTTCCACGAGTGAGTATGGTCCCAGAAGTACAGGCATGTTGTGGCACAGGCGTGGGCTCGGCGGGCGCGTGCGGCGACGCGGCGCGCGCGCGGCGGCTGCGGCGCGACGTGCGCGCGCTGGCGGCGCACGAGGCGCGCGTGTGCCGCGCGGTGGGCGTGGCCGAGCACGCGCTGAGCGCGCTGTCGGCCGACCACGGCGCGCGCGCCTACATCACGTACGCCGACCTGCGCTCCATCCGGGACTTCCGCAACCAGACCGTCATACCGATCAAGGCGCCGCCCGACACGCGGCTCAGCGTTAGTTCACACTTACATAATTATATCTTTCTTACGTCCCTCGCCTTTTTCTAGCTGTCGACGAAGTTCTCACTTGATGAACCGTAAACCACTCAAAAATACGCCTGGTTTCAAAAATACAGAACCTCTAAGTTGCCTCGCTTGTTTTAACCGTAACTTTACTTTTTGATTAGTTCTTAATTGCAATAATACTAAATGCATATGATATTATTTACCATCTTTGCAGGTACCCCATCCTGACGAGAAAGGCTTCATGATACATTTGAAGTCTATGTCGGGTGAAATCGAAGTCTACCTCTGTCCAAAAGAACGTCCTCCTTCGCCTGCTTCGTGTAAGTTCAATTCAAATATTTAGAGAATCAGAAAGTATTACATGCAATTGCACAGGATGTCTTCGTAAGTACTGCATTTGGGTTAACATATTCATCGCCAAATAGGGGCAGAGAGCTAGCTGCTTGGGTAATTACTACACAGTAGCATATTGTGATCAAATTTGTCTGAATTGAGCAACTATATCTCCAGGGACCACGCTCTTAGTCATTGTGTGTTTGCCATCACCATTCAGCCGAAAGACGTGTTAGTCATAATACTCCTCAAAGCAACGCCACAAGGACTGGTCCTCTGCTTCTTACGTCCAGGCGATTCCTTCAACTATTAACAGGTCGTCTGCCCGCCTTATGGGGCCTACAGACGCTGCGCCATTCGCGAATTGTGTTCGCCACCAGGTGCAGCCTATCTAATAAAATTGATAGGAGACGTCCGACAATATGACAACTTTGTAAGATTTTTTTTTGTCATTGTGTTCTGTTTTAATTAGACACACATCGTGAAAATGTGACAATTACGTAATTTTTTGAGAAAAATGTTGCATTGTCAGTAAAAATAAATAGGGCCCAGGTTTCCCTTGGTGTTCAGTAGTTGTCACCACCGACTAATGTAAGTTGTGTTCGCCGCAGCTGGCGGCGCGCTGCCGGCCGACCCGCTGCTGGACGACAACAAGGCCCTGCTGGCGCCGCTCATAGCGCTGCTGCAGGCCAAGCCCTCCGCCTGCATCACCGCCGACTTCACGTGAGTTTGTACACTGTGCCATTTCGTTAGACAAGGTAGGTTAATATAGATAAAAATTAGGATAGGCGCATTTATCGAATTGGGTAAAAACATCTGTAATGATGGATGTAAAATGGATAAATAAATAATTATAGTAGTACTTTTCTAAAATGGCTGACCCTAGGCACCCTTTACACAACATTGGTTTCTTGCTTGTGGCATTCGAACTGGAACACGGCAGTGCCTGTTCCAAAGTTAGGATAGAACCCTCGACTCAATAATTAGTTTTCATGACTGAAAGAAAGAAATATAATAAAACTATTTGACCCCGGTTAAGTCACACAATAGACAAATAAAATAGATAAGGCCTGTGAGTGTAGGCTAATGTATGTTTTCTTGCAGGACGCCAATAAAGCGCGAGCCCATGAGCTCTTGTTCGTCGTCGTCGTCCATGGTGGTGTGCGCGCCGTGCGTCACGGACCCCACGCTGCCGCTGGGCGCGCTGGCCACGCCGCTGGCCGCCCACTCGCCGCACACGCCGCACACGCCTCACACGCCGCACACGCCGCACACGTCGCACACCAGCCATCACGAAGCACTCCACACTCCTGACAGTCAGTATAGTGATAAATTTATACAGGGTGACAGGGAAAACGTATTCTTTGAATGGGGCTATACTAGAGGTCATTAGCAACAAATTAAGTCCAGTGAACTAAGGCTCAAAACTGGATGGTTAATAAATAAAAATTTTGCATAAAGAACTTTTCTTTCTGAGATTATGTAAGTTTTGCAAGCATTTTTTTTAAATGATCACTCATTTTTCAAAAGTATCAATTAAATGTTTGGAGTGGAGTAGTTTTTTCTCATAATTAATTGTTTTTGGTAACAAGTCAGAAACAAGAGTTTCTAAAAAATCGAAGAACCGACACAGCTTGGTAACCATCCAGTTTATTTCTAGCGAGTTTCAGCTCTGTTAGCTACTGTTTTTGTCAGCCAAGGCTAACGGTAACAGTGAAATACAGCTCGGTGGACGGTCCAGTTGGTTGTCGCATAAACTTCATAAACTGCCTGTTTAGTGATGGTCTCTGTCTGAGCTGCTAAAATGACAAGTTGGATGTTCATGCTACAATCTTACAGGTGTCAGAACCATGAATTTTGTTGGCAGGCTTTATCAAGTACTTTGCAGTACTCACTGAGAATACATAGTACTCAAAGTAGGGTTATTGTTTTATTGATGCCTTCTGGCAATCCTCTGTACATGGCACCTGCTATGTTCTAGGTTTAAAGATATTTATTCTCAACTAGCTGCGCCCTGCGGTTTCACCCGCATAAGTCTCTCTAGATCTCGTGAAAATATTGGGATAAAAAGTATCTTATATCCTAAGTGTAATGTGTAATTCAGTGCCAAATTCCATCCCAATCCGTTGAGCCGTTTTAGCATGAAAACGTGACAAACAAATAATTAATATATTTCTCTTTATCTTATTGGTTCAGAAAAAGACACTGTCACTTACATGAGAACAATGTTTCTAAAGTAAGTTAAATTATAATTATGAAGTTTGTCACAATTGTCACTGCATCAATTATATGATACACCCATCCGATGCATTTCTTTTTACGAAGGGAAATTGAGGACACAAGAAGGAGGGGAATTGAGTCTCGAATACATTGAATGAGTGTTTTTTTCTTTTTAAACCTCTTTTAAACTTAGTTGTTCAAGCAATACAAATGTATGTTCCACAGGCGGCGGCGCGCGAGGCCGGCTACGCAACGCACTGATAGCGGACAGCGACGACTTCGCGCCCATCATGGGAGGCGGGCGGTTCCAGCTGCAGACCGAGGACCAGGAGTCAGGTACGACATGTCGCTCACACTTACACACACCACTCATACGATTATTTAGACTTTATAAAAAATTAAAGATCTAAAAATAGCTTATTTGATCGCCACAGTCACAAATAAAATACCCTATTTGCGTAACATGTACTACTACTATCAATCCCAATCTGAATAATTGTGAAGAATATTGCTAATCCATTCCTTCATAATGTTCGACAAATTTGTCTGCTCAGCAACGTAAATAACTTAATGAATGTTGTTGAACTGTCAAAATGAAAGCCATTGCTACTCTTAGTGTTACGCAATTAAAGTTGTCAAAAAATAAAAGGCCCGTTTTGACATTTTGAGAATGCGTTCTTGACACCTGTCAGTTTCATACAAACGAACGAATACGTGTTTTGCGAATTCGATCAATATTAACTACTAGAACTGTCAATGTCAAAACGGGCCTTTTATTTTTTGACAACTTTAGCCTGCTGATCAAATTGTACCCACAGCATGATTGAAAAACTCAAGATCGTAGCGTTATCTACTTTTGATGATGGGGGTTAAAAAGTTCGCTCGGTTCCTGTTTTAGTTTCTGGTTCTGGTACTCATATTTTTGCAAATATCAAAGTAGTCCTCTACAAGGGTTTTTGTGAAGCCTTAAAAGGATTAATATGGCATCAACAAATGTTACTGTTGGTTGTACAGGTTGCATTTTTATTCACAGGACCCAGGTATAAGATCATATTTTTTCAGTATTTTGACATGATAGATAGATACCTTAACTTGCTTGTAACAACAGACACACCTTGCAGTGATTATCAATTAATGTCATTATGTTGCAGTATTTTATTGATCAATTATTATCAATGGTAACAATAACTGATAACAATAACCCCCAGTTAATTCAATTGAATCTGTTGTCTAATCATATGGTAACTTATATCCAGTTTTGGTGAACCAATTGCAACAAGGATTGACAGCAATTGACCCCTGATCAGAGACTAGGCCCCGATCTGTCTCTGATGACGATCAGTAACGCTGTCAATTTTCATAAATGCTGTTGAAATTGGCTCAACAAAATAAACAATAGCCAATCAAATAAGTTGTCAGGAGATTTTGCAGCAAATAACCGGGAGTTAATTTTTGCCATTTCAATATTAAGGTATCAATCTAACAAATAAAACAATAATAACCATGTTCAATGAAAGTCTAACCTTCACTTATATTTCACAAAGTCATGGGTATGCTAAGTCACGCTATAGGCAAGCGGGCTCAGGAGGGAGAGCGCACGTCTCGTGGCTAGCACTTTGGCTGTGAACTGTGTGTCGCAGTCACATCACAGTCAGAGTTCTAGCTACGCGGCCGTGCGGCGCGGCGCGAGGACTCACCACATTAGATATAAGTCATACGGCAGCGGGATTCACTAGGTTGGTTGTTAATTTATGTGCCGACACATGTGAAAGCGGTGCGACGTCGGAACGCAAAAACTTTGCACATTTCCTTAAAGAAACGCTTCGGCTGAGGTCGTCGGTTTTGGCGATGCGACGTTGCAATGCTTTTGTGTGTGTTGGCCCTAACTGATTCACTGTGTACGGAAACACCATGGGCTTATGTTAGTTTAGGAATGGGTCATCTTAAAATGAAATAGTGTACAGAAATTCTACATTTCTAGCTTTAAGTTTTCAATTTCCTTTATTCTATTAATTCTGCCTATATTTAGCTGCAGCTCTAGCAAGATAGGCTCAACAGATAGACTTCTAAGTAACAGAACCTTCACTTTCCCTTTCACGTCCAATTTTAAGGTTTTGCCATTCCATTCTATTGAAAAGAACATAATATGTTCATCGTGTTTCCGAATATTGTCATCCATTTACGAATATTATGTGTTATCATGTAACATACCACCGACATGCATGCTTGTCCATCACGGTGCTCACGACATCATCATGAATGCTTCACTAACTATGTTAACTGTCTCGATACTACGTCAGAGGGAGAAAGGAATTGTGATTCATGTTCTTGTCTCTCAAATAATGTATGTGGTGTTTGAACTGTATTAAATCAGACTCTGTCGGGCATTGAATAGATTAAACGTTACGTATTGCCAACCTTTACGTGTAGCACGCGTAGCATGATCATCATAGAAACGGGTTTTGTCGACGGACGAATAGACAAAATGATGTCTACATTTTGTCTATTCTTTCGTCAACAAAACCCGTTTCTATGGGGCCATGCCACGCGTGCAGATGTATAAAGAAAGAGGCGGAGAAAATTAGGGCTGTAAAATTAGGTACCACATTATTACTAACACATCTAAACAGGCTAAAGTTTTACACGAAACTTGTACAGCGTCGCCGAACCGAAGTTCCTCCGTCTATTTTTGCCTATTAGTAAAAGGTAGCAAAAGTTTCGTTTAATTTAGCTGTGTTCAACAGAGTCATTGATTATTATCACTGTGACAGAAATGGTGTTATCCAAGGTGATTTGGCCTTGTAAAGGGTATTATGATGCTCAGTTTTTCGTCATTTCTGTCGCAGTGCCACTTCACTAATTGTTGAATTCATGTAAATAATGTGGATGTGGATTAAACTGGTTTTTGTATTGTGTAAATAATTTGCTGCAACAACTATTAACATTCCTACAGATTTCCGAAACATATGAAGTGTTTGTATAAAAGCACAAATACAAATTTTTAAAGTTTTTTTTTTATTGTAAATATGTCTACTTGATGCATGCTCACATCGCGTCACGGGCAATCTGCTAAACGTTGGCACGCATTTTCACGTGAGAAAAGACAAATCGTGGTCGGGTTACTAAATAAAAAACATATTGAAAGTTTTATTAATGACATAACTACTTTGACGTCAATAATCTCCTAAGGATTGGGACATTAAAAAGTATACACTCCCGATAAGCTAGTGTAACAGCAGTGTTAGCTCGTAGATGTCGATGTGAGCACCCCAGCGGATCGCGGCGGGTCGCGGAGCGTCGGGCGCGCGGGCGGCCGCGAGCTGTATCCCGTGCGGCTCCAGTGCGCATGTAGCACCATGGGATTCAGCTCACGGACGCTCGCCACTAACAGCCAACTCATCTACTAACTCCACAGACAACCATCGCCAATGTAACAACGCTCTCATGTCTAACTATGTTTGCACTGTGTTCTAACCTTCGGAATACGTCGTTTCATTCACACACCTGTCACCGTCACCACCATTCACAAGGATCTTGGGATAAGCTTCTATTTAACTACTCGCAAAACAATTCAAAACGACGTTTTTCGAAGACCTAACAACATACTCATTTTGAATGAAAAACAACGCTACAGTATATTTCAAACTTCATTGTTGTTTTACATTATTGTTCAAAATGGGTAGTTCGATTTTAAATTGACAAGCAAAAATAGGCAATGTTTTGACTATTTTCGTTTGAAAACTTTTACTTACATGCAATATTCATGCAACGCGCTCGCTTTATTCGGCTAAGGGATTTCTATCACTAATATTTAATTCACAAGCTTAAAACGGTCTGAGGCGAATCCTGTGAGGCCATAAGCTGGACTCACGCTCTGTGCCCAATTCCGCACGGGACGCGGGATGCAAGACCACCATTCCGCGTCCCGCGCGGGATTCAGTATAGACAGTTTTAATGTGTGCGTCCAGCTTAACCATCTTTCATGGGCGTCAGGATGCGTGCGCGTTGCATAAAGTATAGCACATTTTATCCTTCGCCTCGCTTCGCCTGTCAAAATCCAATAACGCTTGCTCTTATTGTCCGTCTGACTGTTTGTACAGATTTTGCAGGTGATGTCGGGGTGGGGGGCGTGTTTGAAACTAATTTTGTAAATAATCTGTGAAATAATGAATTTGTAAAATGTTCATTTCATTTGATGTTGAGGTGGGCACTCGTGATAGTCATGTTAGGAGTATGTAATGTATTTCCGAGGCGCGCTCAAGTCATTCATCGTCCGGTCGGGTTTATACACTAAAACCGGCTGTTTTTATCTGACTGATATTATAGTCGGTGGATGGAACTTGTGCGCGCCTAACCTTGCTGATATTCTTTAAAATTTTCGACATTCATCATGGAATTTTGTAGTAATTTTGATCATTGTCAAGTTATACAAAATATAATAATGTGTTTAATCTTTTCAGTGTGCAATTGCGATATTATGAGAATACTAACTCGGCGACAACATTATGACACAATACTGACATGGCTGTCGTCCCGTGGCATTTCAGAACCGCTGGAGCTGGAGCCGTTCCTCGCACTGGAGCCGCCCATGTCGGCCACGGACTACGGGTTCTGCCTCGACCACGACGAGGGCTTGGCGGAGCTGTTCGACTTCGAGTTCTAGTGGCGCGCGCCGCGCGGGCCGCACTCTCCGCGGGCCGCGCTCGGCGCCACGCGTGTGCGCACGTTTGGGTTCCCGAGGAGCGACGTGCGCGAGGGGTGACGCCCGCTGCGGGTGTGGGGGTGGGTGCGACCCGCTCTCAAGCCTTGAACATTTGACGCGAGGTCGGGACGGCTGTATTCTTGTTTACAGAACACTCTCACGATTTACATACGTTGTGCTTATGATTGTGTTTCGGGCAACATTGTGTTCAACATTTAGCTTTTATTTTAGGTGCAGCAAAATACTTAGTAGAGGCATGCACTGGTTGCTCCAACTACTACGCAGGCCGGTAGACTGGCAATGGCCGCGAAAGCGCTAGGATAAATTAAGCAATACCTGACGCCATTTACTAAACTAGTGTTTTTGATGAATATTTTTAAAGTTTATTTCGTTACGTCGCGTATGATAATGATGCCATTTTATTTACGGGTATAACACTGTCATCATGTTGAGCTTGTTTTTGTTTTTCCGAATATTGCTTTTGAGTAGACTAGGAAATCAATATTTACTTATCCGCCTTAAAGTAAACAAACGCGCTTAAAGGCAGCGGCTATGCGATCATGTGGAAGCGTACACGAAGCATTTGTCTGACGAGAAGTTGAGCGCGTTTATAGGCACTTTTATTACTTGAAACAAGAAATTGGTTCCACAATAACTTTAAGTAGGTAATGAGTAGTTCGCCCACACAGGTTGTGTTCTAAAGTTCTGCGGAATGCATTTGTTTTGGATCACGAAGATGCGCGAGCCATTCTTAATGCGAAACGCAGAAGTGTTAGCCGCAGCCTGTATACGAGCTATAAGCAATATAAATAAATTGACACTGGATCCTATGTGCACTTGTTCCTTTACGAAAGTCAAGTAAAATATGAGAGTGTTCTGTAAATGCAATAATGTGTGGTAATGAACATTGAACATCGCGCTATTAGTTAGTTTTTAAAATTGATTTCGACGTAAATTATTTAGTTGGATTATTTGTGACGTAGATGTCGAATACTTAACTAATGCTCCGTTCTGTGGGACTGTAGCTGGCGCATGCTGTTATGATACGATAGTTTATAGCAGATCGCTGAGGTTCCGGTTAACTGAGAATGTTGTGCGAGTTATAGAGAAGGAACTAACATAATGTGAGTAATTCAAACTTATAAGAAAATTAAACAGGTACATTTTCAATCTAACTGTTGCAGAATTCATAATTATTTGTTGTGCAACATTCTCAATTATCATCAGGTCTATAGTTCATCAGTTTACTAAACACCGCTGACAATAACAGACAACCTCAAACAACCCAATCTGAAAAACATGGTGCTAATTTCATTTCTTCATCTATTACCGCCGACTATAGTCCCACATTACTGTTTAATAAACTGAACGCTTATAATGAAAATGTTCCTTGATGGTTATGTAATTGATTTGTTTGTGTATTGGCATGTTGCGTTGGGTGTCGACGAGCACTGCCTGTCTACCACTGTCCGGTAACACGTAGTTGGTATCTGATGGGGGCGCATACTACAGATGCAATGCCTTAAGACTTTAAATAACTTTGTAAATATTACACATGCCAAGTTTTTTATGCGATCTCTATAGTTTGTTTTTCACATGTACGTAGGAGAAAGAAACTAGAATTTGCAGTATGCGTCCGTGCACACAAGTTGTTGCAAGCACATAGTGTAGGTTGTGTCGTGTCGCAGAGTGCGGCGCGGCGCTCGAGCGCTGGGAGTGCTCGCAGTGCTCGCAGAGCTCGCGTGCTCGCGTGCTCGTGTGCTGCAGTGCTCGCCCGCTGCGCGCTCGTGTACATAGTGTCGCTCAAATCAGAGGGGCGCCGGCGGGCGCGCCGTGTACATATTACACACTAATGAACGGTGATATCTTAGCGGCCTTCGATTTTACTTGTAAAGCTAGCTCTAGTGTTCCATACGTCATACGTTCACGTTAGGCCTGTCGTTTGCGTATTGCACATTGTTCCGTTATCAATATAACTGATTTGCCAAATATTTAGTTAATACCTGAGTTTGTCATTTAAGTTTCATTATGGGTTCGTTTAGTTGTCATTGTAAATAGTGGAAGCAGGGCGGGCGCGCGGCGAACGTCAACATTATGATTTCGACAAATATAATTTTGAATGTTTTAAGTACAAAGTGCGATGCCGCAACAGCCGTCTTACCGTAATGTAAGTACATTACTCGAACTCGTTGGCACGCCTCCGCTCTGCCGATTTTGAATAGTGTACAGCACAAATGTCATTGTAAAAAAAACTATTAATAAGTGCATATCAAAATAATTTTAATGTTAGAGTTAATTTGGAGAAGTGTGTGAGCGGCTTGAGTGAGGGAGGCGCGGAGTGTCGGACACAGCCGGAACCTGGTTGCAATACTAGTGCACGTAGTACGAACGAGGGCGAAATCATTGTTTTAACGTTTAGTTCTCATGTTACATTAGGAACATTCCGTGCCCTTGTAACAACAAACAAGATCCCGCGTCTTCCAGGCATTTGTACATAATTAAGATTTCGATGCATTCACGAGATTAGACTGAGAACGTGGATTTTAAATATCGCGTTACTCGATCAACAACAATAACTGCACGTCGGTGTACGCAAACTGTTCACGTCAGAGATGTTCATCCACAAGGGCGCGGAACTCTCGCCACCAAGTGTGAACATGCGACTACGTCCCGCCAGACTACCCGTTAATAGTATTAAATCACTAATATGTTTATTTATAAAATTATTTGTTATGGGTAAGCTTATGTTCCGCGACACGATTTTATTACACCACATCTGTACAGTACGTCAGCTCTGTTGTGTTAAATCGTTTTAATGAAATGAAATCTTACTACAAATGAATTTTTAACATTTTTCGTTTCAAGATCGTTATCATTAAGTTTTATTTCGGTTTGATAGGATTTTATTTTGTTTGTTTTTCCGTACAAAGCAAACTCTGTTTATACCTTTTTAAAATCATACCATTGAAACAGAATTTGCTTTTAGCGGCGCTCGTGAAGTACCTTATGCTAAAGTGAAATTTGATAACTGCAAGATACTTTAGTTACCTCATGTCATGTTCCATAATCATCGTTGAAAGTCGATGGTAACGTAATATTATCAAGTTCGTTGATATAAAATTTTGATACTGCATAGTAAACTATCGCTTGATAGTCGCTGATCATGGGTACCTGAGTGTCGAGTTTTTGAGGAACACATGCAATCAATTTGTAGGTTGTTAGCAAACATCTTTTTCGGCATGGCGTCACCTCCTGCCGGTGGCGTTTTATTTTTAAATTGTTTACGACACAAATTCTGGGGCCAAACGTACGAGAAAAAGAAGTACAAATTATAAACGAAACTTTTCTCGTAATTTAGTTAAGGGTTTACGCTACTTCCATTGTTGACATCGATCGATGTTTTGTTCTTAAACGAATGATTTAGTAAAATCATACGGAGCCATTGTAATAAACACGCATTACACTGTGTAATGTCAGCTCGGGTTTGACTATTACTTTCATCCGGAGCTTTGTAACTTATTGGAATTATTTATTGTAGTCGCGCATGTTTAGAATCAGTATATCTAAAATATTATTTGGTGTTATTTATGAAATTCAGGCAGTCTACAACCCGTATTACTTAAAACTAGTTTAGAGCCATTTGATTAGTTGAAACTAGTTTTAAGTAATGCTTGAGTCTTGAGTGAGGTTCTGTAATACGGGACTACGAGTGCTATTTATCTGGCGGCCGTTTTACGCCATAATTAAATAGTTTACATGACTAAATCTACCTCTACTCCAAGGGTTAGGTCAGAAAGGTATCACCATTTAAAATACCCCCGTAAACAGACACTTTATATTTACGTACTCTAGTAGACTGCCGACTCAATCAAGTTAATAATTTGTTAAGATAAACTCATAATGTTATGCTTATACAATAGCTGTCACTATTTTTATAATTCATTTCAATACATTGGAATATACTCATTACTTCTTCCCACTCTGCGTCGATAGTTTGATGAGGATCTCAAGTTAAAATGTTGGTATTGTTTGTCTAAGTTAATGTGGGGAGGCTATCGACGTGGGGCGCAACTGTTACAACGATTTTAGTCCGTACATAATAACGTCAGCTCGACGGTCCACAGGGTCCTAATGTAGTATTTCAGTACAGACAATATTAAAGTTAATTGGAACTTCACATTGAAGGCCGACGCGCGACGTAGGCCCCCGGTCTTCACACGAGTCATGCGGGATACACAGATATCATTGGTAGTATTCTATCTTAGTTTCTGTCTGTAGAAGTACTTATTTTTTTGTATAAATCTGCGAGGTAGCCTAGTGTGAACGTTTTCAATGAACGGGTTGTCACCAGGCAAGTTTCAGTTTGCTCGTAGATGCAAACTAGTGCTGTTATATGAAATTGAGACTTTTTGACGGCATGTTTTTGTGTAATACTTTATCTGGTTTTTTAAATGTAACAAATTGAAGGTGCAATGTTATAAATATGTATTTATAGTGTGTGTGAGCGCGGGAGGGACGCGGTGAGCGGAGGGACGCTCGGAGTAACGATACGCTTGTTTGCGCCATTTGTTGTTGGTGTGAAGCCTGTTTGATTTGTATTCATTTGTGTTGAAAGACTGAGGTTGATTATTCCAGTTTCGACGAACGTGCGAGTTATTTGTTGATTGAATTTAAATATAAAGTCATATATATAGTTAGGTTATATTTTTTAATAAATATAATATTGAGATATGTAATATATTCCTGTCTTTTCTTTCGCATTTACCTGAACCCAGATAAAATTAAATTGCTGAGTTGAACATTGATGACTAGTTTATTATTTTGATTGAATCTGTTAAAAACAAAAAACAAATGAATGCCGAAAGTTTTTTTGACTGCATATGACTAAAATAACCCTTAATATAAGGTGATGCATATAACTTAGAACATCATTCATATTTACAAACTGGCACTTATAAAATTCCACAATAAAAATAGTAAAGGCTCGATCAATCTCTAATAAAGTTATCAATGGGGAAGTCCTTAAAGGAGTGGCTCCAGATATCTGTGAAGCCTGTGCTGACCAGGTCGTTGATGAGCGGCCTGATCACTGCGAAGCCTGGCTTCCATGTGGCATTTATCAGACGGTCCAGCATGCGCTCTGAAAACAACATCCCTCATTAAACACTTATTTGCTATATTATGTAGTGTAGTAGAACAGTAACACCATTCTTTTCTAATTTATATTAATATTTTATGTTATAAAAAGAGGCCTTTCTCTGTTCTATGCTAAAAATAAGATAAAACTAACAAAATAAGCAATGGTGCATACAGTTGTGACCCAATGACTATTCCTCCACATACTACAAATTCTGCGGTGCAAACTACATTCATGCAAGGTGCCAGCCAATCTACTCACTACCCTAAGAAGACACAGTCGTGTCTAAAATTATCTTACGCATGTAAGTACCGAGTATTCCGTTGCCCCTGACCAGGTTGCCCACGTGGATCTCCATGTCCCCGATGTGATCAACCTCTACGTGGACATCTACTCCTGTACCGTTGCGTTTTATGCGCGTCGTCTGGGAGTAGTCCCGTAATGTTAGGTTCCAGGTACCGGAGCGCAGAACGCCTAGGCCGAAAGCATCGCCCTGGAAAAAGTAAGAATTTTGGTATATGTAATTTGGTAATGAATAAAATTTGCAGGTTGATTTTATATCTAGTTCGAAATAAAGAGCTGGTTGGCGTCACATTAAATCTACCATACCATTCCACTTGTGCACGGACACAGTGAGCCTTCGATAAGCTGCAATTAGTATCTTTAAGCGTGAGTGCCGTGAGAAGTTACGATAATAGCACATATACAAAATTATGTAGGTATCTTGGAAGGCCAATTCAATTAGGCCGAATTGCATCCGCCAATTATTTCGATCTAAATTCTACACAATCACACAATTTCGACACAATCCTTGGGTGGGCTATATTGTGAATGGCCTAGTATATTGCGCCCCGGGGCAATATCATGTAAGTGGATCAGATCTACTTAGTTTGGCCGAACAGGAATATTGCAAATAAATTAATTTAATAACCTTGAACTCGTAGTCACCGTTGAGCCATTTTTCTGGGAAGTACTGTGAGTAAACTATGCGCTGGTTCTCCCAATCGGTTCTGTAAAAAGTAATGATATGTAAAATATAATATGAATTGTAGATCTCTAATAATAATAATAATATCCCTGGACATTTCACACAGCGCCATCTAGTCCCAAGCTAAGCAACCTAATGCTTGTGTTATGGTAACAAGATGGCTGATAAACTACATAGATACATTTTTTTTTTTTTGTAAATACATACATATTATTATAGACAGGAAAACACCCAGACTTGGAACAAATACATTTAGGTCATACAAATATTTGTTCCGTGCGGGAATCGAACCCGCGACACGCAGCGCAGCAGTCAATCGCTTAACCACTGCGCCAACCGTGCCGTCGGATCTCTGCCAATCGGTTCTGTAAAAAGTAATGGTATGTAAAATATATGAATTGTAGATCTCTGCGTAACGTTACAGGCATTCCATAGTTTAGTTCCAAGTTTGCTCACGTGGCGCTGTTAACGATTTCTATTAAAAATCATCATACTTATATATTTTACTTAATTTCCGTCGTACAGTTACGGAGTATATGAACTATAGTGAAAACTAACTTATATTTAGTGACGGTGGACTGTGACCATCCTCTTTCGAACACGCTGGTTAGTGTGAGCGTGTATCCCATGCCGTTGATAGCGCGCGTCTGTTTGATCTCGCGCGCAAAGTGTGGATCGAACGGCGCCACACCCATCTCCGGGATACCTGCAAAATGTGTAAACATTTTGTGATCTACTACTTACCAAGTGAATTGAGGATTATACCTATCAGATTTTCCATAAAAGGTTAAGCAGGTTGTTGATCTACCTAAAGGTTCTTTATTAGGTACCTATGCAGATTTTTGATAAATATATTTCGACATAGGTGTCGAAATATGTTCACACTATCAAGAATGTCGAAATAATATGTTTATCAAAACGGAAAACCTATTATGTACTTAACTATTTATATTCTGCACATTTTATTTTAAAATATTTTTGTTTTAAGCTTTTAAGAAATATCTGGACACTAAAAATAGACACAATTTTGCTACACAATAAGCTTTCGTAGTTGTTATTGCGTAGACATTCCTGCATGAGGCTTTTATCAACTCAAGCGGTCAGTCTTGAGAACAAGCGTCAGTTTTGAGAAAGACATTTATTGGGCAAGTGTGTGTTCACAAAATCAACCATTTTACGGAATTCTACCTAAGTATTTAAGTAGGATCTTAGGTATGGTATGCGTATGGGAGTGTGTCGTACTTACCTACTTTGAAAAAGGGTCGCACCTTGTTAAAAGCTCTCTTTATGCAGCCATCGAAATCTGGGGACGTTTTCTTACACGTTGCGAATATTCTTTCTGAAACATAATATGCATATGCATTAGTTTACCTAGTAGTGGCCCTCTCCGGTGGCTGGGACAGCCTGGATGCGGAAGGCGGAGGACGGGGTTGTGGCACAGCCTGGGAGAGGCCTATTTCCAGTAGTGGACTGCGCAATAGTCTGAGTTGATTGTTGTTGACCCCTGTATTTACTAGAATGGTACTTTCTACGTATCTACCTGGACCTACCACAGGTGTTATGAAACTCTTCTAAACAACCTGTTGTTTTGCATCCTTGTCAAATTTCAGGAGGCTGTTATGAAATACATAAATAATCATATATAAAATTACGATCCAATAATGAATACATACTTGTTTTTTTAGTTATTTAAGTTTGACAGTTTTTCAGAATACATCACTTTCAAAGAACGGAAGGGCGTTATGGTATCGTTTAAGCGGCCGCGTTTTTATGTGTGTGTAAAAGGGCAGTTACAGTGCGGTCTCTCACATGCCGATATCCGAAAATTTAAAAAAATACCTAGGTACTTATTTTATTATTGATTCGTGTCGAGATCAGTAGCATATTAGTTACCTCCTTGAATTTGACGAGGATGCAAAACGACACCTTGTTTATAAATGCAATGGAAAATCACGAAAATGAATAAGTAATTCACGTATAAGTAGGTAGGTTCCAAAACAAATGTCTACCGACACAGTTTGTGTTTCACAATAGCACGAGTACCTACCTACCTATTATAGGTAGATACCGCGACCTAACTGGTGTCCCTGAGGCTTTGACCACATTACCACAATATTCGACAGTTTGGATTATTGCGACCTTGTGAATGACCCTGTTAAATAAACTATAATAAAGTAGGCAACATTTGAGTGGATTTATTGAGAATGAAATATCAAAGAAAGAAAGAAAAATATTGTATGTGGGACACGCAAAGTGGTACCTATAGGTAAGGGTAAGTAGGTGATTAATTAACAGTCGACTAGAAAATTATCTTAGCCATATCGCTATGCTACACTCCAAAAATAAAACTAACATTTAAAATAATAATATGCACATACCTATATGTGAAAAAATAAGCAAAATAATCATAGGGCATCAAAAAATTCGTCCGCATCGCTGTCAACAGAAACAGTGACCAAAAGGCTGGCAGCATTGCCACGTTGTATGGCGATGCTATAATTCTTTGGCCATGAAACAGGCCAGCCCTCTGGTCACGTGAAGAGTCGACTAACCGCTTGGCGACATCTCGAAAAACCAAGTGGGCACTCCTGACGCCATGGCCCTAGTTTTTCAACCACAAACGGCTCGATCATAATAACTCCCAATCAGGTTGGAATATTGTCGTGAAAAAAAAAAATCAGTTAATCAGTGAAAGATCAGTTGTTGTCCATCCATACATTATGTCGAGTTATGCGAACATAAATACCTACCTATATGGATCAACTGACTTTTTATTTTCGATTTCAGGGTTGGTCCCGTAGTAAAAGTTGTTCATAATGATGAGTACAATTAAAACGATGAAAATTTAACGGTATCTTGTCCCCCCGACCCTCCACGTCGCATCGTATCATCATCATCATCGCGTTCTTTCTTTTTGCTCAGCTCCTAAAGCCTTCCTCAAGAATTGGGCTATAAAATGCAAAAATATTTTTTTGTATCCAACAAGCAGCACCCTAATTGCGTAACACACGACCAATCGGAATCGGTTTCATTTTGACAGTTCAACAACATTCATAGCGTTATTTACGTGTTGGGCAGACAAATTTTTCGAACTTATGAAGCATTGGATTAGCAATTTGCTTCAAAATTATTCTGATTCTGATTGATTGTGTGTTACGCAATTAGGGTGCTGCTTGTTGGATACAAAAAAATATTTTTGCATTTTATAGCCCAATTCTTGAGGAAGGCTATTAGGGTGTTATTCCAGAGTTTCGCGAGTTCAAACAAACAAACACTTCAGCTTTATTATTATTATAGTTAAAAATAGAATAATAAAAAAAACAAAAATACCTAATTCGAATATCTTGAACGGTTCAGCGAAAGGACAGATGGATTACAAAGGATGTTACCATATAGCTATTACAATATCTACTCGTCTAAATATAGACACAGTTAATCTTGCAAAATCCTATCAAACAACGGTGTTTATAAAAAAAATCGACACCAGACCAAATCGTTGCTAAATACATATCTAGGACAGATTGCAGTTACCATCGAGAAACAATCTATAGATGCAGTGCAATTTAACAAGATTGTGGATGTTAATTAACATACCAGTATATACCAGCCATGTTTTTTAGGGTTCAGTATCTCAAAAGGAACGACGGCATGGTTGGTGACTGCTGCGCTGCGTGTCGCGGGTTCGATTCCCGCATGGAACAAATATTTGTATGACCTACAAGTAGTTGTTCCGGGTCTGGCTGTTTGTGTATGTGAGTTCAAATGTTTGTAAATACGCACCCACCACGTGGCAACGTTTTATAAAAAAAAAAAAAGAATTCAAAACCTATAGGGACCTAGAATCATGAACTTTTGCAAGAAGCGATATGACATTTCATGTTGCACAAGTAAAAGAAAAAAACCGTAAATTTGTAGTTACATTACAAAGGAAATAATTTTAAAACTATTTACATACTTACCTACAAATTTGTATGGAGCCCTCGGTGCGCGAGTCCGACTCGCACTTGACTGGTTTTTTCTTATGTAATTTAATTATCAGCAGTTAAGCTTCAGAATCTGTTGCTACAGTTTCTGAAACGAAACTTGAACTCATAAAATTGGCCTGTTTTGAAATTGTTACGAGTATTCCAAAACTTGTTTGGTCGCAAAGAAAGTAAATTTTTATTAAGTACTCATACTTAATGGCAATGACATACATGGCAAGCATATCTCTCCACTTTGTTTTAGGTCCCTTAGGGACTATGATTGTATCTATAGGTAGGTACTTACTCGATGCGCAAAACAAAAGCCCCTTTTAAATTCATATAAGTAGGTACTTACTTATGTGAATTTCATAAGAAGGTTTTTATTAACATAACAAAAGGCATATCTTATTTATAGTTAAGTATCGAAGGTTTCTAAAATTAGAACTAACTTAGGTACAGACGCCAGCACATCAAGCTACTGTAATCTGTCAAATTTCTTTAATAGATTTGCAACTTTAACGCTAAAGTATTAAGGCTCAGGTTGATTGGGAAAATTTGACAGTTTCGGGTAGCTTGACCTGCTGGCGTCTGTACCAACTTACCTACCAATAATTACAACTAAAAATTGATGGCATTTCGAAACAAAAGTAAGTACCTAGACGTGCTACATGGAAAACCTTTGTTTAATAAAATCAATATAATGTGAAATATTACTTGTAATTATTATCCGAACATAATAGAGAATCGACTATTAATATTTTACGATTGCAATTAAATGTGAGATGTACTTAACACACCTATTGTTCATAAGTATTTATAAGTTTTTGGTTAATGTTCATAAGTATTTATGACTCTTCATTTACTGCACTTTCCTCTAAGTAGGTAAGGATTATTTTAAAGAAACCTTAAAACTCATTAATCTTACACCAGACACACTTAATTTAAATTAATACTAACATTAGGCTAAGTTATACTACTACTAACATTATATGGATTTTTATCTGAAATAAAATATTTGAATTGAATTAAAAGGACTTGAAAAGCATAAAATACCAACCTACGTATAATTGGTCAGTTCCCAGCTGATGAAAAAAATTATTAAATCATATTTTTTTTTGTAATCTAAGCCTATCTGCTGAGGCCCTTGGTTCAGAAGGAATGAAGCATTATTAGACAAACGCTCATCTCACCTTGGATGCTCTTTGCGTCACTATTTGTTTATGCTCTGTGGACTGTGAGCAACGCATGCTGCCATCTTGCTCAATGCATCCGTTACGAAAAGTTAACGTTTCATATGGTTTCATATATCTGTCGACATGATACTTGGATTCTGTGTTGGTGACCTTTTAATCTTTGCCTACAGAAATATCGCTGTTTATTGATTGAGATTGAGGTGAACATTATGACAAAATCCGAATAATCCGATTGATACATTACTGATTTTATATGTCATGGTGCTTGGTTCCTATCATGTTTTGTCCACAAATAGGAAGAAGCTTTGTCGCTTCTCATAATCTGCCTTGGCAAGGATTGTGTTAGGGTACCCATAGGTCGTGTGCTCATCGCTCATTGCACGACTATGCCTTTTGTCCATGGATGATTTAGAGGGCTTATGGTCTTAAAAACCGAACTACCTGCAACTTCTGTGTTGAATATTTCGTCAGATATTAATATAGCCTCCTCCATCTTTTCAAGATAACCAATTCATACCGAAAGTTCACATAACATCGAACAATAACATGAATATATTAAAACGATCGTTCTAATAGTATGGTATCTATAAATACCAGTCATTAAACTTTTATATCTCGCGGCTATATTCTGCAATATTGCTCAACACTCACGTAACCGGTAATGTATCCGTACCAACACTACACCCGCGGTTATGGTTACCATTAGGCACCCGTTAATGGTGCACCTGCTTCTATGTCAAGGAGTCTTCGGTAAAGAGGAAAGAATAGAAGGTCTATTGCTTAACATTGCTCATTGTTTGGATCGCTTGTGGCGAAGCCTAAAGGTCTCTACATTTTTATTGAAGTTTCAATATTTATCCATTGAGAATTTAATTTTCATAAAAGATTTTGATGAAATATCAGTCAAGATTTTAGAGAATTTAAAGAAGGATTGTTAATTAATAGCAAACAGTGTTACATAAGAGGATATTATCGAGATAATCGAGACTATTGTGTTGTTGTGGTGCCAACTGGCAACAAATGTATTTCTCTTACGAAAACTTGTAGGTAGCAGATAACAAACATAATAGTTAATACTATCAATTCAAACCAACTTGCATAACATTAGCCAAAAGTAGGTAAGTCAGCCTATACCTAGTTATCTAACTCCGTCGCAAAATGTTGCCAACACTAAATAAAATCGAGAATTTTGATAACGAATGTATACTGATAATAAAGCTGAAGAGTTTGTTTGAACGCACTATTCTTTGGAACCAGTCGGATTTGAAAAAAATATTTGCATAGGCTAGCCCATTTCTTGAGGAGGCTTATACTGTTGATTGAACTCCGTAGTACGCTAGGTCAGCTCAAGGTCAAAGACCACTGCTGTACGGCCTACTGTATGATATTGATGAAATTGGAGTTGCTGTCACGCAATTTTCAGGTTTATTTAATCAAGGTATAGTCGAGTCATCACCAGTCATTATTTCAATAACAAAAAATAGTATGTTGCAATAACACATAAAAATAAATAGTAACATTGAATTGGTCAGTAATATAAGTTAACTTTGATTAACACTTCAGTTCTTAATTATATTAAATCTTAATTCTTGAGCTAAATATTCATAAAAAATCTGAACTGATATAAAATTTAAAGAGTAGGTATATTATTAATTCTTAGATATTACATCAACTGTTGATAAGCAATCTAAATTGATACAATATATCGAATTATATTGTATCAATTTAGATGATATGTAAAAGTGTAAATCGAGTTGCTTTACAGACCGACAATTTAAATCAATTTTAACATTGAATAAAATCGATGATCATTATGTATTATTTATTTATTTCAAGATAATCGGATAACAGAGATCCGTAGTGTTAGTAAAGTACCTTATACCTAGCGTTAGTAATTTACATAAATAAAAATAACAATTCGGGTAAGAGTCACCTTGCATAGAAGACGAAACCAGTTTCTCAACCGGTCATCTTCTCCACAAAGTGCCTCATAAAAGGCACCAGGTATGGTTGTCCTGGCTTTAATAGAAATAGGTAAATCCAAAGATCGAATAATCGAGAGATATCGAATCTTTCCACAATGAATGTTTGTTTGGATTCACATTTTAACTATGAAAGACAAGGCTACTCAAATATTAGCATGCACAATATTGACTTGGGATTCGTATGAGATTAAAATAAATAACGGAAGCCACAGCCACACAAACGTGCATAAAAAGTAATATCACGGCTATTTTCCTCGAAGGGTTGGGCAGAAGATTACCTAGACATCATCGTCATCATCAAGTTAGGGGTGTGGGTGGGTAGAAGGAATTGGTGGCTCAGGAATTACCTATTCCCCGTCATTGTTCTAGTATCGTTGATATCGCCAAAATCGCAGGAAACACCGAGGGACGCACGGGAAGTATGGCAGAAAAAAGAGGATGCCCAGCATTATGGTGATGATTGTTCTAGAGCAAACTCTTAAACGTCGGTAAGTACAGTCACGAGCACCAACATGTCAACACTTGGCAATTTTCTATTGCGATTTTTTCGTGAAATAACGAATGCAACGTTGAAATACAACACATTACATAAACCTATGGGTTAGAAAATGCTATGTTCGTAACAACATAAAATTTCATTAAAAAATAAAGGAGTAAATCGCTTTTGATTAAAGCCGAGTGTATACATACTTTTGTTCGTGACTGTACATCACTCTTGTCGACCTTATTAACTTTTGACTAGACTTTTCCTAACTATTTTGGGGTTGGCTTCCAGTCTAACCGGGTGCAGGGGAATAGTCTTGGTCAACGTCCACCATATAGTAATTAAATAGGATGCGACTTAAAAGCAATATTTTGATTTAAAAGCGTGCCCCTGGTGTTTTTTGCCCGTTCTTATCCAATAGACTCTACTACAACTTAGAATGCGTAACTCTGACTGACGGACTCCTTGACATTTCAAAAGTGTCTGTCATTGATTGCAGTTTGAGTTGTACGCCTTTACTAGCGAGATTCCCCCGAAGCCTTTATTTACTTCCTTGGCTTACTTCCTTAGGCTTATTTTTGACTTTGGGGACACCCTTTCTGTAGAGCCTTCCTTCAATCAATCATTGATTTCAATTTACAGCAATTTCTGGCTTCGGCCATGTTTACCAAAATAAAGAAATGTAAAACAACGCAGCTTGCATCATCAACTTGAACAATATTGTAAAATCTCATACTGCACGGTTCACCTTGGCAGAATTCACCATCGCTCCACTTAGCCAACCGCGCGATTTAGATGCTTTTACCTCACTTTACCTGCTCGGAGCCACTTGAAGCTCACTTATGCAAGCTCTTGGAGTTTTTACAATTATATGATTACCTACTAACATTACATAGGTATGTTGGTTTATATTTAACTAATCTACTTATACATTATAATAAAATGTTAGCGAAGTCAAAACTGTATACTTATTGAATATTTTTGAAATTTTGAAAAAGTAATTGTTTCTGGGAACGATTCTAATCCCGAAAGTGTAGTAGTAAGAATTTTTGTCTGTTTGTCTGAATGTATGTTCCAGCATCACGCAAATACCTACTACCGGATGAATTCTGTTAATTCCGTATTTAGAATTAACAGAATTCATCCGGTAGTATTTGCTGGAACATACATTCAGACAAACTCTAAATTCTAACTACTATATTTTCGGGATTAGAATCGTTCCCAGACACAATTACTTTTTTCAAAAATATTCAATATACAGTTTTGACTTCGCTAAAATTTTATTATAATGTATACAGACAGTTCGCCAATTATTTATTTTAAGCACCATCATTCGTTTGTTCGTAGGCATACTCAACTTCCATACAATCCTGTCGAAGTCCTTACCAAGAGACGCAAACACACAGTCTGTAAATCAAGGTCCTTCAAAACCAGCTTTAGCCGTAGATTCTTTTGTTTCCTAGGGGATTACCTTTACAATAAAGTCAATAAAGCCATCCCCATCTACTCCTTATCCAAATTCAATTGTAAAACGAAAGTCCAAAACTGGCTACAATCTCATGATTATGAAGCCACTGAGAGGCTTTTGGAAGTCATCTCATAAAAAGCAGCTCGACATGTCCCAAGTAGATATTAAGACAAGTTTTGAATATCACACACACACTCACTACGCACCCACACCCATACACTCACACCCTCACTCACACACCCATACCCACCCCTGTTTGTACAGACACCCTTACGAGGACCTTGTTATTCCTAGAACGAACCGAGGACCCTCCAAAAAACTGGTTTAAATACCTCGTTGGCCTTTTAGAGTAAGATAGAAAGAGACAGGTGAAAAAATCTATAGTGATGAGCTTATTGGGATAATGCTATCTCAACATTTTTCTGTATGAATTTCGGCTATCATACCGAGGACCTGAAATACACTGCTAAATGTGACCAGCGATGCACATACGAGGACTTTGTGTAAGCCAACCGAGGACCTCTGACGTATGCCCTGCGACGCCCTTCCGAGGACGTATTTTTACACAATATTTCTTATAGCTTGTACAAAGTGCGGACGTTGTGTTAGACTTTATATCACTAAACCGAGGACAGTTTTTCGCGTAGAACTTGTACAAACCGAGGACCTGGAAAATCTACCTACCTAAAACATTTTACGTGTAAGATAATAATTATATCAATGTTAGTAGAATGTTCCGATTTATTTCTTACACACTTTTTCTAAAACGAAGTACCAAGCGAGGACAAGTCGATGTCTTTACGTTTGTCGTTGATGCGGACCGCGAATAAGATGGGTATAATCACTGTGAAGGAAAGGTAAGTTTTTAATTTTATATGTATAAACAACTTTAAAATGAGTATATTATTATAGTATCAGATGCTGCAGTCAGTGTCGTCTCCATGACGGTACTCCTCAGCACTTGATAGCATCGTCTTCAAAATTGGCATACGCGTTAGGTTTATGTAGTAAAACTAAAATAATTACCAGTTTGTGCTGATGCTGCAGCCAAGGTTGTTTCTTCATAAAGGAACTCCTCAAGTTTATCTAGTAACACCAAAATAATTACCAGTTTGTGCTGATGCTGCAGTCAGGGTCATTTCTTCATGAGAGAACTCCTCAACAGTTGATAGCAGCGTCTTCAAATTTAGCATACGCGTTAGGTTTAAGTTGTAAAACTAAAATAATTACCAGTTTGTGCTGATGCTGCAGCCAGGGTCGTTTCTTTATGGGGGAACTCCTCAATAGTTGGTAGCATCGTCTTCAATATAGCTTACAAAAATAAAGTAAAACTAGAATTCAGGTTTTAAATGAGTAGATAAATCAGAATTCGGAAACTTCAGTTTCATGATAACTATTCAATACAATATCAAGTTATTAGGTATTTCGTTTCTTTCACATAAGCCGGGTTAAAGAAAAGACAACTGAAGTCTAAATTCTAGATCTCAAAGATGCTGGTATTGATTATTCCAAAGAATGTTTGCTATTTTGTTTTATTTAACGTGATGTAACTAATAGTGTTGACTATACCAAAGATCGTTATTTCTTTAAGGTACATGTCACATATTAGCTCACCTGCCTTTTTTTCTTTTCTTGCGTTTTTCGCTATTTACTACGATGATCGACGATAAATACGATGATCAAAACTGATGATACAACAATAAATTGATCCATTTTATTATCAGTTTCCATGATCCCGCATTGTGTTATTTAGCGAAAAAAGCAATAACTTTTGAATTTAACAGGCCGTTGACATGAATGATTTATCTTTAATCATTTTATAGCTAGTTATTAAGTTTTCAGGCTTCCCAAATTATTTTGATCTCACTTGATAATATTTCTTTGTTGTTTTCTAACTAAGCATTGTGTTAAGTAATGTTATGTTAAGTTTTTAGCCCAAATTATGTTGATCTCTTATAATTATGGTTTCTATAAGTCGTTTTGTTTGACTCGTTTTCTAATAACTGTTATGTAAGTTTTGTAATCATGCTTCTCAAAGGTATTGTTGCAACTTGATGATTATTTCTATAAGTAGATCGTTGGTAAAAGTTTGTTAAATAATTTGTTTCATATAAAGTTCAAAATAGTACCATTACTAATCCGACAGACGTTGCAAACGCTTTTAATAACTATTTTATTAAACAGACATAAAATAACATGACGAAACCACCCTAACTAAATGTTAATGCATCCAGTATTACCGCAAGATATTATGAGAGCGATACAATCATTAAAAAATAAAAGTAGCACTGAATATGATGGTACATGAACAAAGGCTGTAAAATTCGTACCAGGCGACATCGCCTTGCATCTGTGTCTTAACTTATGTATCAGTACTGGAGTATTTCTGGATAGTTTAAAAACAATTATAATGAAGCCACTTTAGAATTCTTTTAAAGAAGATCTAGCAAATTATAGACTAATTGCTTTAATACCCATTTTTTCTAAGGTTATAGATAAAATGATTTATAACTCTGTTAATAATTTCCTATCCAAATATAATGTTTTAAGTGCGGAACAAAAGGGTTTCAGAAAAAAATAAGGGTATAAATACAGCGGTTTACGATTTAATAAATGTCATATTGCAAAATGTGGATAAAAAAAGTACCAGTTTGCGCAATTTTCACGGTCATGACGAGGGCATTTGATTGTGTTAGTCATGAAATTATTACAAAAAAGCTAGACATCATAGGCATCAGAGGAAATGTACTTAATCTCTTAAAATCATACCTTAACAATCGTAAGCAGCACACAGAAATATCTAGAATATGTCCAAAAAGTAAGCACGAAGAAAAATATTTATCTAAGGCAAGAATTATTAGGTATAGCCACAGACTTATATTGGCATGGCGCACCACAGGGCAGTGTCCTGGGCCCTTTACTATTTTTGCTATATATTAATGATTTACCTCGCCACATTGAACATCATATGGTCTTATTCGCTGACGATAGTAGTGCCTTAATTGAATGTATTTACAAAAAAATATACGAACATGACATAAATGAAACGTTAATAATCATTATACGCTGGCTTGAACAAAAAAACTTAGTGTAGATGCTAACCTAACGCTGTATGTGTGCAATTTAATAGTAACAGATAGCTGCGTACGTATTTAAGTCCCTAAAATTATTGACATTCCCATCACTTTATACTATTGAGGTGGCTGTTTTTGTTTAATAAAGTGTCCGCAAATAGAAACCGGACAATCAGGAGACAATATAAAAATTTGCTAATTGTTAGTGGTTCCGATACCGCCCTATTAAAGAAAAGTATTTAATGTATGTGTCCAATCATTTTTAGCTAAAACTGTTTGCGTGCCCTAGTTAAGGTAGTTAGTATAAGGATCATTTTAAACTTAACATCTGTAACTTGTACCTACTTTCTGTGCAAATAAAGATCTATTCTATTCATTTTAAAATAAACTTACTTCTATTTCAGTAAAGTTTATGTTATTTTCTTTAGTACGTTCATATTCTTTATTTCTTTGTACTTTTTGTTTGCTTCAAATCTTGCTGCTGAGATTTCGCCTTGGAAGACATTTACTTTAGGTTCTTTATGAAGAGCACACGTATTCAGCTCCTGCCAATATAATATTTTATGGTGCAAATCATAATGTTGTATAATCTAAGCAGGCCTAGGTACTTAGCACATACTGCAGAAGAAGTCTGATTATTCCTCGTGCACCTAGTAGCTAACGATTTGTTTAAGGATTCAGTCTACCTTCGCTTTTCTCCTTCATAATTTTATTTAAATGATAGCACATAACTCGTCTTCTACACACGAGGAAAATTGTCGAAACGAGGACTAGAATACACACTGTTCGGAAAATCTAGCAAACCGAGGTCTTAAATACACATTGTGTGGAAAAGCTACCTAACCGAGGACTTTTGTGTTAAAGTTAACACATAGGTCCTCGGATAATACAACAAACGTGAAATGAGTGTAAAGAGCCAGTGTATGAGTCGAGAGTGGCACCATCTGGTGGATACACAATGTCTGTGTATGCATATGAATATTTTTGATCAAACCGAGGTTCAGACAACTTTTTCGTGATAAGTATATAGAAAGACTCAAAATCGCTTGCAGATTACGAATCTTTGGTCAAGTCAAACCGAGGACCCTCGAAAAGGTCCTCGCTTTGAAAAGGTCCTCGGTCGTGCCTTGTGTATTCATACGCACGTCCTCGGATGGTACTTAAAACAAACACACACTTACACACCCACCCTACACACCCTAGTTTGCTGTCTAATTGATTAACTATTTGCTTTGTATTTTCCTTGTTTACATTATTATTATTTTTTAATATATTTTTTTTTCTTCTTTCATCACATTATCATTATCATCTGTTAGTAGACGTGATACAAACGTCTTGTGTGACTTGCCCATGTAGTATGGAGGCCTGGAGACCTGTAACACCTAGTACAGGCTCCAGTCTCCACAACATTAATGTATTTTTGTATACACAATTATGTATTGTATGTACTAACGTTTCATTGTGTGGTGGAGAAAATAAACGTTTATATTATTATTACTAGCTTCTGCCCGCGGCTTCGCCCGCGTGGATGTCGGAAATTTACCCACGGGAATGTGCTAACAGGATAAAATGTATGTGCTTCCCCAGAATGCCGCGGCCCTTTGTGGCTAATTACAATAGAAAACCAATTGTGTCTCATTATTGGTGATTAAGAGGGTACCTATATGATATCTTCACCTAAGTACCTAACTAATTTAAAAAAAAAAAACTCAATAACAGAAAATTTAATACCTACCTACCTAAATAAACCTATTTCTGATGATAACTAATCTAAACTCAATAAATAAGCAAAATCCCTAAAAACTAATATCTATACGAATGACTAAACCTACCTAACAGTATTATAAAATAACCTACGGTCACTACGTACACTATCAAATATACTACCTATATACTTTAAAATTATAATCTATACCTACGACTCATATAAAAATAAACCTAAATAACTCTAAAAACTAAAAGGAATAAAAATGAACTCCACTGCGGGTGACCCAACCTACGACAAACTTAGTATTTGCGGTTGGTACAGTACAGACAGTGGTAGTCGGGTATAGGGATCGAACCGCAAAATTAAGTTTGTTTTTTATTGTATATACTTTTCCGGGATAAAAAGTATCCAGTGTGGTGCCCAGGATATTAAAGAATAATTATACCAAGTTTCATCGTAATCGAACCGGTAGTTTTTGCGTGATGCCTGAACAAACAGACAGACAGACAGACAGACAGACAGACAGACAAAAATTTTTTTAATCACATTTTTGTGTTCGGTGTCGGTCAAGTAACACCCCCTGCCATTTATTTTTTGGATATTTTCAATGTACAGAATTCTCACTTCTACAGATTTATTATAAGTATAGATAATTACTTTTCCAAACTATAGATATAATTGCTATAATAAAAAATAAAACAATTATATACTATTATGCTGTTCCAGGTAGGTATGTTGAGCTTTTTTTAAAAAAAATTTTTTGGTAGGTACCTAGTCTTATGGTACACACGGCTACACATCAAGCTATAATTTCCAGTTTTAGCTGACCTCGCATTGTATAGGTTTTTCGTACAATCACAAGTCACCTTATACTGGTTATGTAAAGCTTGAGCCGTGCGTACACATATGGTAATTTATAGAACATGCACCGAAAAATAAGAAAAACAGCCCACTTCTCACATAAAATATAAAAAGAAATATCTATCGTTAGGTAGGTGACTGATAATGAGAAATCCCATGTGTTTACAAATTATGTACTGATAAATTAGTAGTGTATTTCGTAGTGTTTAGATATCGATACTCATTACACGCAGAGTTTCGCTATCTAATTTAATTTGACCTTGTATACCTGCTTTTGTTTAATCAATTCTCTTGTATGTTTAGTATAACCGACTTACTTTCATACTATAGATATATATATGGTGTCAGGGACATCGACGCGCAACCTGTCACCATGGATCCATTACATGATTCTGAAAAATAATCTGTGTTTTTGCTATTAAACGCATCAGCCTACTTACACTGCTAGGACGAACAGTCGTGACGAAGCGTGAAGAAGAGGTGTGAAACGTTTAGCACAATCAGAATCACTACGCCTGGCGATCACCAGCGGTGATCGCATTATGTTGGTATTTCTTACGAAAGTAAATTACTTGATAAGATGGCGGGATCAGCTCGATGCCTAGAGACATGATTGGTCTAGCTCAGGACAGAGAGGAGTGGGAAGAAGAAAGGGAGGTATTAAAGAACAACATCAACAGCAAAGTTGTGTAGAAAATGTAAGGAATGGAAGGTCTTTTCCAGTAGTAGGACTGAGGCCTGATATAATAGGTAGGAATATACCTAATGTCGTAGCCTATACCTAATGTTCCCACTGTTAGGATACAGGCCTCTCTGTAAGAGGGAGTGGGGCACATCATCTCGAGAAGTTCCTCAAGGAAGAGTTCTGGTCGAAGGGTGTTGTGTACCGCCGGTTTCGTGGCCGGCTACATGACACCAGTCAGCGAAACACGACGCAGACACTTCGTGTGCGTTAGTTAGTTCTTAGTGTAATATTATAATGTTGTATGTATTTATAGTATATTTTTAAGTTATATTAATATTAATATTGTATTGTATGTGTTTGTATGGGCCTTGTTGCCTGAAATAAATGGATAAATAAATAAATTCCACCACACAGGCCCAGTGCGAGATGGCGGATGTCAAATGTCTTCGAATTCTTGGTTCTAAGACATGCCGGTTTCCTCACGATATTTTGCTTCACCGTTTTGAGAGCAGTATTACCGAAATAATTTACACAAAATAAAGTGCCTGCTTGGGGTTCGATCCCACGACCTACAACTGGTAGGTATGTCGCGGCCGTTACCTCTAGCCCACTCTCTGCTCTGAATTATAAAAATAAATAATTTTTTAGGGACTTACCGATTTCAAGAGCTTCCTGTTCGGTCCTCGTTATTTGTGAGCAGCACACCACCATCGCACTTATGCTCATTAACAACCTTAACGAACGCATTTTTACGTCTTTTCCCAAAATAAGACTATTTTGTAATCACGTTACATTCATTAACTAATGGCGTGTTGAAATATTTAACACGAATTATTTAATTATAAAATCTTGTGATTTTTAAGTTGTAAAGTTCGTATTATATCAGAAGTTCGCAAATAGTTTTTATTGTAGGCACACGAGCTGTGGTCAGTCGCAATCTGAGTGCGTCTGCGAAAGTGCACGCCCCTACCAAGTGCTGAGCTGCGCTTGCGACACTTGTCACGAACTATCGGAGCTGTTGCAAAGCGCTTATAGTCACCGACTTTGTTTATGTAAACAAATTGTTAGGACATCTAGTTTTTGTTATTTTTGTAGACTGTCCTGTCATGTAGGTGTCCAACATGGTAGTCAGTTAATAGACTGCATAAATATTATTTAAAGAAGAATCATTCTTGATAATACGCTGAACGTATAAAGGCAAGCTGCCTGAAAAAGCAAGCGTTAGCTAGATCGCAGAGTGGCGTAACTAGAAATGTTCATGCTCTCTACTTAATTATTTTCACGTTGACATAACAGACCATGAACTATGATTTTTATCGTTAAAGATTTCATTGCAAGATAAGATTTCAGTTCAACCGAAAAAAGATTACATCCCGAGCTACGTAAATCAAAATCAAAAGTCATTTATTCAAATTAGGCTGAGAATCAGCACTTTTCGAACGTCAAAATTACAAAAGACAGTCCCCCAAAAACGCCCGCCCTTCACCACTTCCTAGTACTATCGCTGGGAAGAAGAAGTGGCGCAACAAACTCCCCAGCAGCACAGCTGTGTGTTCAGTTAGAAAATACTTGATACTTGATTGAATACAATACTAGGCGTTAAGTAATTAACATTACAAGGCACATAACAAAAAAATAAATTACTTGCAATATGTCAGCTAGCCACGCCAATATACCAACAAATATAATAAAAACTATACGCACTCAAGCTGAAAAATAATTAATTAACATGTAAATAAAAACTTATTACCTAAATAAAAGCCTCCAGGCATAAAGGGTGTGACAGCTTACATATTTATGCATAGCTGGGTTCTGCCGGTCGATTCTGTAAAAATCTTACCGTGAAAACTCAAGTGAAGTGAGCTTGATGTGAGTAGTCCCTAGCATTATTTGGAATGACAGCTCACTCCACGCTCACTTCACCTAAGTTTTCACGGCGAGATGGTTACAGAATCGCACTGCTGGTCACTTGAGGTCACAGATGAAAAACTAGGACCATCGAAGTAAAATAAATAAATAAGTTAATACTAATAACAACAACCTGTCAGTAAGCTAATTCTGGAGAAAGAACATGAACATTGTCTTGAGTTAATTAGGGCGACCAACTATTCTTATCGTGTAAATAGTTGTTGATGGAATAGTAAGCCTTTGAACAAAGGTTGGATTTTACTTGAGCTTTAAACGCATTAAAAGGCAAGTCTAGCAAAGAAGAGGGCATCTTGTTATAAAAGGTTATACCAAGCCCAACAAATGAGTTACGAACCTTATGAAGCCGGTGAAAGGGGGCACGTAGTTTGTCCTTATTTCTAGTGTTAACACTGTGAATATCACTGTTTTTAGCGTACAAGTGCAAATTTTGCCTAATACTATCTCTGCGGGGTAATTGCGTAACACATTAACGGCAATGGCTTACATTTTGACAGTTCAACAACATTCATTGAACATTATGAAGTAATGTATTAGCAATATCCTTCAAAATGATTCAGATTGTGATTATTGCGTGTTACGTAATTAGGGTGGGTGCTGGTCACTTCGCAATGGGAACGACATGAATTCCTCAGATGACACACAACACAACACGTTACCATCCTATCCTATCGTACTAATATTATAAACGTGAAAGTTTGTATGGACGGATGGATGAATGTTTGTTACTCTTTCACGCAAAAACTACTGAGCGGATTTGGATGAAATCAGTCGGAATTTTACCTCTTTAGAATATTAGTATAGATACCTATTACTAAACTATAGAGAAGAGATATATAGAATATATAATAGTACCTACTCGCAACGCCTCGCGGTTTCACCTTTTGATCCCGTGGGAATATCGGGATAAAAAAATAAGTATCCTATGTGTTAATTCTGGCTATAAAATATCTGTGTGCCAAATTTCATTCAAATCTGTTCAGTAATTTTTGCGTGAAAGAGTAACAAACATCCATCCATCCATCCTCACAAACTTTCGCGTTTATAATATTAGTAGGATAGATAATACACCTGGACATGTACCTGTCCAGGTGTATTATATGTATAGGCATGTGTAGGCACATGTATCTGTTATGACAAGTGTTACATAGAGGCTGTTGTGCAACTAATGTGTGTTGAAGAGTTATGAGAGATCTGCTGTGTCCGAGAGTTGTGACAGGAAGGGAACATCGGGAAGACAAGCTATGCTGTAAGATTTTTTGTTGGTATTGATCTAGTTTCTACTTGGGATATGCAAAAATACCTGTAATAAATCTCTCTCTTCCATCGATCGATAAGTGAGGTCGATTGAAGAGCACATACGACGCATCTCCAAATTATGCGGTCTTCTGCCGTAATATATAACACAAATGCATAATGTGCAAAATAATGTATATACCAACCGCGCTTCATAATCGAAGTTCACGAGAACAGCCGCTCTACTCTGTAAATATCTCACCGTGAAAACTTAGGTGAAGTGAGTGTGAAGTGAGCTGTCAATCCCTAACATCAGCCGGTCGATTCTGCAAAAATCTCACAGTGCAAACTCAAGTGGAGTGAGCTTGATGTGAGTTGTCAGTACTAGTGTCTATCCCCAGCATTATTTGGAATGACAGCTCACTCCACGCTCACTTCACCTAAGTTTTCACGGTGAGATTTTTACAGAATAGCACTACAGTGGTGGCCCAGTGGTAACGGCCGCAACTTACAAGTTGTCGAGCTCGTGGGTTCGTACCCAGGCAGGCACATGAATTTCTGTAAATTATTTCATCACCACTGCTCTCAAACGGTGAAGGAAAACATCGCGAGGAAACCGGCATGTCCTAGTACCAAAAATTTGAAGACATGTGACTTCTACCAACCTGCACCGGGCCCGCGTGGTGGATTACAGCCCACTCCCTCTCGAAGAGAGGAGGCCTGTGTCCCAGCAGTGGGAACATTAAAGGCTGATTATGGTAGGTCACAAGTAATGTACATTTTTGTTTCATTCCACGTTCACACGACACCGTCAAAATTACATAGAAATGAACGTTCAACTGTATGTACATTTCATTTCATTTTTCAATTATTTGAAGCGCGAGTGAAAGGTGCCAAAAGCTGAAATCCAAAATCGTTAAATGATAATTATTTTTCACTTTTAATTTTATTCATTTTGTGTTCGGACGTTTCATTTCGTGCGAAAGATTATTAAAAAAAAAAAAAATACGAACAAAGAGTGAAGCGTCCGATAGCAGTTTTAGCGCCATCTACCGGTTGATATTTATATTATTTTAACAGATATGAAAGAAGAGCAACGGAAAATAGCAAAACCCAGATAAATTTTCCTTGGCTCATTTGGTGCACCCGCGCATCGTGTACTCTTGAGGCACACACTGCACGTTGGGTGTTTTTTTGAAGTGACAACTTCTTTAGCGGCGTTGTGCACTTTATGTGATGGGTAAAAAAAGGTTAAACTCGCTTCAGGACACGTGACCTGATCGAAAATTCGTAAGACGGAGCTCGCTTGCAGTGAATAAATAATGCCTTTATCTATCAATTTAGATGAATCGATAACCGCTCCGGCGACTATACTTGCTGCGTTTGTTCCTATCAGAATACAGACCTACACGTGGAGAGGTAGAGGCTTAGCATTATGCTGAGCGATGGCCGTTTTGCGTGAATGTGAGGCATGTTTACCCCCAACTTGTTTCTTTTTGTGTGTTTATGTCCTTTTTTGTGTCACGTTTGCCGCAAATAAATGCATTTTCTTTCTTTTCTTTTACTTCTTCAAATATAACAGAAAGAAAGAACAGAAAGTTCACGAATAAAATAACTCCATAAATTAAATACTTTATTACAGTTGTACAAATGAACATAATACTATTAATACAAAAGAGACCGGTCGAGCTCGAATCGAATGTATCCTACCAGAAGTACTAAATAAATAGCTTAATATCTACATTTTACAAGAGAAAAGCTTGTCAGAGATACAGTAGTATTTGTATCTTGTATTAAAGTAGCACAAACACCAGTGTGTTTAAGTTCTAAAGAACTATTGTATACTCTACTTCTAAATCCGCCGGGATATGTATTTCTTGGATTCTTCCACTACCTAGTTCTAATTTTTTGTCATTTTGTAGTCTTAGCACCAATAGTTGGGTTGCCATCTTTATTTTGATCTTATCATACTGGTATTGTAATGAGTTGTGTGGACATCGGTTGTCATGGTATGGGCATGTGATGCGGAGGAATGAGGAAATGTCATGATGAAAGTTTTGAGTATGAATGTGGATGGCTATAAGAGTAGAGGAAGAACAACGAAATGATGGATGGACTGTGTGAAAGATGATGTAGCTGGAAAGGGGGTGACTACTGAGATGACGACTAATAGAGAAGTATGGAAGTAAAAGACATACACATACAAGGGCAGGAGAATGATGATCAAAGTGATGACAATTGTTCACGAATCAAAACATCTTTCTTGATCTTGGTTTCAAATTGGCCAATTTCATCGTCATTTAGGCAGAAAATCATAAATAGATGCTTTTCTTTCTACGATTTAATAACGAGTTATCTGAACGGTTTCTGGTTACAGCTGGTAGCTGGTTAGCATTGATAGTAGAAGATAGCATCATAGCATCCATTCAATTCCATATCAGCAACCATTAATTGTACATCTAGCCTGCTGATTTTTACCGTTTCACAAACTCAGCAAGAAATCTGATAAAACTGCTAAAAGATGGCAACGAACCAACCAACTTCATCTTCCTTTCTCACTGTATTTCTCCCTAGCACCTAATCTTAACCTAAGCCCTTATCATCTAGTCTACGATCCAGTCGTCGTAGGGAATCTTCTGCAGGATGTTGTCGAGGAAGCGCGACATCTTCTCAGCGAGGTCTCTCTTCAGCTCGGGTTTCATCTCCTTCAAGAGCTCCTGTGCGTTCGTGTTGATGAAGAGGTTTAAGGCCGCCTCTGTTGAGAAAAAAAAAAATTTGGTGAATATCAAAACTCAAGTTTTACAAATGAAAGAAAACCACGGAATTTAAAATTTTCTATATGTGACTACGAACATTTCCAGCAGTGCGATTCTGTAACGATCTCACCGTGAAAACTTAGGTGAATTGACCGTGGAGTGAGCTTTCATTCCAACTAATGCTAGGGGTGACACTATTGACAGCTCCCTGTAAGCTCACTTCACCTAACTTTTCACGGTGATATTTTTACAGAATTGATCGGCAGATGGCTGAAAAGCTTAAAACATATTGCAACCACGGAGGCGAGAAAAAGATAACAGCTCAAAAAAATTAAAGCAAAGCTGTCTACATAAAATCTGGTAAAGGTTGAGAGAACCTTCTACTTCACACGCTACATTATACCCTTTCCCTGTTCCATGAACTACATGTATGGTTCAGGATGTTTGTTCAACCATTGTTTCTGCTTCGTGGATACTCGACAGTGTAAGTGTTTAAGTTTGTTGGGTTAAAATGTGTCAGTTTGCACTTGCACATTTGGTAATATTGGTATCTGATCAGTGAATAAACCAGGATGATCCTCATAATCATTGCAGGTTACCCACCTAGCACAGCATTGCTATTCTGCAAGTTCTCAACGCCCATCTGTATGTCCTTGACGGAGAAGTCGAGCTTGAGCTGCTGCAGCCGCAGGTACGTGCGCCCGTCGGAGTCGCGCGTGAAGGGCTCTCCGCGGAAGTACACTTTAGCTTTCACACCCTCTGGGGATTAAATAAGGAATTTGGTGAATAATGATTTGTTTAATGAGGATTATGAAAGAATCTCTATTCTTTGCGGAGCTGACAAAAAAAAAAAAACATTTTTTATCCTATGTTGTGTGTGTAGACCAATTTTGGCAACATGTAAAAACTATTGTATTGAAAAGTATTTTTGATCTTCATACATAATTTTATTGCTTGTCGGGTAGAGTCTGTGCCTGGCTCTGCTCTGGCGTGAGGATGAAGAGTGCTGATAATGACTTCTTCGTCCTTTTTTTATTTCTTCATAGTTGATGTAAAGATTTAGTAGGTTATAGGCTCTCACCGTATTCTCCCCAGTACTCGCCACCACCGGATGCACGTACGAGCAGCAGAACTCCAGACGAACGGTAGCGAGCGCGCGCGCTAATGTGCGGCCCGAACAGCGTCAGTTGGAACTGGTGTGTCTCTAGGTCTGACCTGTATGGAGGCATAATATTGTTAGAATATAGTAGCTTTAGATGACATACGAGTATCTTGATGTATTTGTAAAACTTCTGGGTCCTGTGATAAGAAATTAAGTTGGTGCTCCTGCTATATGGTTTTCTGGTATTTTGAGTTTGAAACGTTCCAGGATTTGAACGAGGCAAATGACAGAGCTGACCAGGTACAAATTATGGTCGAATAACATTTGAGTAGTAGTCAATCGACACGAAAAGATGAAGTAGACGACACACGGTGGAATCGACGATACACATTCGACATCGACGTGATCGTTTGTCAACAAGTAGACTACTTATTGAGAAATGCTGGACCTAGATATAAGCAGCTGGTCTTTGTAACCTCAATATGTGTTAATATTTTAGGCATTTTAGCCCAGAGTCATAAAGCGTACTTAATGTATCGACAAAAAACGAGCCGATTGAAATGAAGATGTTCGATTATTACATAAATAGAAACTAATGATGAACTTAATGAACCAAACAAGTAAAGCAATTAATGATAAAACATGTACATGCACAAATACAGGGTGGCAGGGATATCGAAGCGCAAACTGTAGCTATAGATTCAGCACATGAGTTTAGAGGTTTACACCCCATAGCGTCGAAATTTTTCGTCGGTTATCAAAAAAAAATCTTTTGTTTCATAGAAAAGTGCAATACCTGCGCGGTCAAAATGTATGGAACAGCAATATTTTTTTTTTAATAATCGACAAAAAATTCGACGCTATGGGGTCTAAACTCATGTGCTGAGCCAGAATCCATGGTTACAGTTTGCGCGTCGATGTCCCTGCCACCCTGTATGAATAAACAAACGTACACAGAAGTAATAGCGATATTAATGAGAGAAAAACAGCAGATGAGAAGTAAATAGCAGCAGATTATGTAAATGAAACTGGGTACAAGAACAGTAATACTCACAAGCAGTAATGTTCCTACTACTTTAGGTATTTGTTTTAGAAACAACGTTCCATAACGTTTATAAGCCAGCGACTTATTTATGTTGTCTAGTCTATTGTCTAGTTTCCACATGATTTATCTGATGTAACGTTTACATGATGATACACTTGGTTCCAAGAATGCAATACAAGACGAAGAAATTTCCGCAAAATAATATTTGGAATGCTTTTTAATTTATTGACTCTGGGTTTCAAATAATTTAACTGCCATCATATATAAATATGTGTTTTGTTTTCAGTCTCGGTTTTTACGAGTTTTGACCGTGAAAGATGGAGAAAAACAGTAGGGGTTTACCTACTTAAAATCGAATGACGTTTTGTTCGAATTGCTTGCAATCGAACTAAGATGCGTCTCCTTGGTACTGAGTATCCACTGCTATTTGGGGTTCTCTCGACAATTGATTGAAAACAGTGAATATGCATCTTCTGGGCTTGCTGTTCCATCATATACCTCATCCGACCCTATCAGAATACCTATACGCTGCAGTATTTATTTTTTAAATGTCGCGGCATTATAGTGAGATAGAAGCCTTTTTGGCGTCGCACGGGTTTTTTTTGTTGTTTTATTCTGGTTGTTTTTAATATAACTTTGTTCGTTTTAAACGCTCCTATTTTAACTATTTGTATTTTATGTGTGCCCCAAATAAAATAAAAATCTTTTCTCTCTTTCTTTCATCCATCGCTTTCTATCAGGCGAGAGCGAGGTCAAGAGCTGGCTCATTTTGTAATATAGACAAAAACGTTAGCTTGAATACTTGCAGCTTGCAACGATCTAACGTTTTCGAGCATGCGTTATTTGATTTCAAGTAGGAAACCCTAACAGTAGTCGGCACTCGCTACCAAGGAGACGCATTTTCAAAGTACCAAATCTCAAAACCTTGAATTACAAACGCAACAATTAACCCTATTGTTGCTCAAAGATCTTATCTCAAAATCACAATACGTTAACCCTGTGTTATTTGCATTATAAGTCGTCGTCTTTGTCCCCTTCGACCCCGCGTGTAAAACTTGTATGGACTTGTCTTTCGACGTGAGCAGAATATATTAACTGATTATTTTCATTTCCGAACATTCCAATAATGTCTGTCATCGTGTTTGTGGCTTTTGGAAACAACGGTGGTTTAAATTTTGTCGAGTTTGCCGTGGAATTATATATAGTAGTAGGTAAGCCAATATAGAAAACTAACGGCTAGTTTTAGTTATGCCTAATTGGGACCCATTTGATTTAAAACTTGATTTAGACTTATGCTGCACTAGATTTAATAGCCTAGGGTAGCGTAGACTTTCCAGCAGGTTAAGAGGTGTTACACTCGAAGAAAAGGTAGCGAATTGAACATTGAGACCATTTTGTGAGTCATTTAAGAGTGTCCATGGAGTTTCTTGTCCTTTCTTCCCCATACCTACTACGCTTTGGAATTGGTGATAAGCTTCATTTTTCTGACTGACCGACTCCTTGACTATTCAAAAGTGCTTGTAAATGGTATAATTGAAATACTTAAATGCTTTGAGTTTGGGTTTAGTGATATAAGCATGTATACAGGATCCTTCAAGTATGAAGAAGAAGAAACAAAGTAACAGGGAAGGTTTCGAAACTTATTCTCTACTTATAACTCATAATTTCGTGGGAAAGGCAAGTGAAAATGATAAAAAGTTGGCCAATGCTAATGATGATTAGGGAAAGATGGTCACTCATAATGCACGTTGTAACAATAGTGTTGCAAACAAAAATAATTAGTATAATTACTCGCGCTCTTTGTTAAGTTTTTCATGTGGGAACGCTTCTTATGTAAGGGAATTTTTGTGACAATACGACATAAGGCGTCAGTGGCGCAACTTTTTATCGGCACATAATTTTTACGGCTAATTTTAGCTTAACACCAGGGTCTATGTGTCGTGCGTGCGTATGCATAACTATTTAAGCTTAGTCACGGAACAAATATTAGAAGTCTATGTAAATATGTATGCTTAGCTCTTGAGCTGGTGTTGAGATAGCGGCAGTATTTCACACTTCTTTTCATTGGCTTCTTAGTTTGATCTTATGGTTTAACTCCTTTCACAAAAGAAAAGATGAGGTATGCATATACATTTCACAGCTCTGCCTAAAGATGAGGGCAGTCAGACATTTCAGTAATGTTTTCTCCAAAGATTAGGGCTGATAGAGGTAGAATAGATATTTATAATTCACATTTTTTGCAAGAGCTTTTCTCCTCATGTCAGACATGATTTACCAAGGGTGCCTACCATATAAATAGTATTTTAATGCGTGTTGACCCTAGTAAGTAGAAGTATAGAAAGATTGAACGATTCATCAGAATTATTCTCCTTGATTATAGATAATTCATACGTCGGAGTCAGAGTCGATCGGTAGTGTCTTACCTGACATTAGTGATGGTCATATTAGATGCTCCAGTCGCGTGGATGTCTTTGAAGCTGGCGCGGTAGCCATCAGGCCCGCCACCCAGCGCGATCGACAGCTCATCTATCACGATTGGTTCCGACTGGAAATTAAACAAAAAACGATTTGTCAGAAGCTTTCGATAAAGTTAGCTTGGCGCATTTGATTGATATTAAATTCTAAAACATCGATACTTTTGAGCGAAAGTTAAACCTTCCGTTGAAATAAAAAATACATTTTATGAACTAAGGACTAAGCCACTAGTAGGAATGATTACATTGTTTTTATGTCTTGGCTAAAACATGGAATTGGTGAATTTAGACTAAACTAGTCACAAAATGAAAAATAAACCTTACTTCTTCAATGCCGAGCTCGGGCGCTCCGCCTTTCATATATTCGATAAGTGAGTTGAAGCTGCGAAGTAAGCAAGCATCCACGTTGGGGTCCCGCCGGGAACACCGGCCGCCGAATATGTCTGGACAAAGGAAGTTAAAGATTTAGAGTCCATTTATTTATAACAAGCTGATATTAAAACATGTATGTCCCTGGAATTAGTTAGTACGTTATGATTATGTCTTACTCGCTTATGGAAGATTCCTGTAATTTAAGGACCGTTATTGGTTAAAATTAAGACTCTTGTATGTTTACCAATAATGAGGTAAAGCTTTGCATAGTAGACCCTCCCATATGGAAGTAGCTATCACAGGTAAAATTAGCTTAAGAATCTATTTATATGCCAAGTTCCGCAATAAAAAATACTACCAATTGTAAACAATAGGATTCGTTTTTGTTTATAGGAACCGAGCATTATCCGAAACGCGATTAAATTTTAAGTGCAGTGAAACCAAGAAAAGTCCTAATGAGTGGAGTTTGTAGAATATTCGTCTAATTCAAAGGTGAGGTACGGTTACTTTTAATATCCACATCAGTAGATCAGTAGGTTTATAGAAAACATTCATTAATTGTATTGATCGAAGACAGATTCTTAATGAATAATCAGAACAAGCCTAGTTAACGAGTCACCTAATTATCCACCAACGGTAATCATAAAGAACATTCCACAAACAATGTTTCACGTTATTTTATTAGTCAGCTGTTATGCTAAATCGGCTTTCGTTAGTAATATGGCAACTATCATATTCATTAGTATGCTGTTGGCACCACCTAACGGTAGCCAGTCATCGACGCGGTGAAAACAATAGGAACTGATAGGTAGACAATGCAGGCCTCAGAGAAGCCTTGGGAGCGATCGTGTGATTAGCAATGTTTTAGCCATGATGCTTCTGAGAGGAGGCTCTTTGTTCGACTTTTTCTGACACGGTTAATGTCGAATGACCGTTGATAACGACGGATGTGATAGTGGAGAAAGAAAGATTGTCTGCACAAACAAAACACACATTATAAAGAAGCCAAAAGCTGTGTTGCAGAATGGGCTATCTCTTTCTGAGAAAGGATGCACTCATCTGCATTCTTTAATTGAAATGAAGATGAATGACAAACCTATTTAGTTATCGGATTATATTGAAACATCGTACGATAGCAGTTTGAATTGATACTCAAGCTTGATGACCAGAAATTTTATATAAATTGACTGAATTGCAAAGACTGAAAAACTTTATTAAGAAAGATTGAATGACAAATGAAAAAAATCTATTAGCGTAAGATTAATTCAAATTCAAATTAATTTATTGTTTGTCACAGGTGAAATATCAGTTTATAAGGTTATTATAAAGGATCGCTGTAACATACCTTTAAGGTGTAGAATATATTTAATGTAGGTTCTTTATTTATTCAAAATTAAAATCATTATTCGCCCTAAGTCAACTTCCATCATTGGACATGCATTATAGTTCAAGTAATTTAATGTCTTTGATTATAGTTGTTCGATAAAAAAAAAAAAAGTTGGACAAAAAAATTAAGTACACTGATTTCATATTATGTAATTAAATTATACATTGATTTCATTCAAATAAATGACTGAAATTATTAAAGCGTCATGTGCGTATTTGGGTTATTGCAAATGTCATTAAAATAATTATTTCCAATGACTTTTAGCTTACCTACTGATGTGGGTAATGTTATGACAGAAACGAGTCATAGAAACAAATGAAAGTTTTATATTGAAACTCCTTTCACTTTGTCATCATGTCTCTTGGAATTGTACTAATAGGCTAAATGAATACCAATCTTGGTATTCATTTAGCCTATTAGTACAATGTGTGTGATAAATTAACTGTATTTCATCAACATTTCTAGTAGGTAATGCAATGGATTAAAGCTTAAAGTCTAAACTAAATGGAACTTTAAACGTAAAAACTTTCGCCATCACCGTTGGAGTCGGTCAAAACTATAATCTGTACAACAAAGGGCCTATAGCCAGCGGCTGAACGTGTTAGAAATAATTATGTTTTTTAACTGGTTGTGAAGTAACGGATCGTCGTAATGCACCTGCCGGGTCGACGACCCAGCGCGGGACCTTGTCCGCGAAACTCGATCTCGCAAAAACCATGTGTACTGTTAGCTATGGTACACTTTATCCGTTTATATGTATAGGGCCTTCACGAGCTTGAAGCCATGTTTTGCTACAATGTAATCAGCATGGCCCAGGGTTATTATAGAATCCATATTTGTAAACTCTACTTGACCAAGTAAGTATAGCAAGGTTCCTAAGAGTAATTTTGCAAAACGTGCAGGTGTCTGCTCTCAAACAGAAGAAGGAAGCAGAAGGGATAAAAATAATCTAAATGCCAATTCTACATCTGTTTTTAATTTAAATACTTTCAATCTCGATGCTTTAACTGGTGTCCAACTCATTATAACAAGTAGTATCTTTAAAGACAGCAAGAAGGATAAAATTGTGTATGATATAGCTCTATAGCCAACTGGTTAAACTAAACTTGGAGACCAATCATACATTACCCTAGAATCTTTCGTTGTGTCAACCTTAGGTCAAGGCGTAGGTATATGGGAGGGGGCTGAAATGGAGGAGTAATGGCTCCGCCTTTACGCCTCCTCCAGGCGAATATCAACCACTGCGCCTGCGCTCAGGACCTGTTGCTCCAGAGCATGGCGCAGTGGTCGATTAATATCGCCGTGGTCGCTGAGCCGTACTTTGTCCCGCCCAGGGATAACTGGGTGGAGGACCTTAGCGGCTCAGTGGCCATAATTTCGTCGGCTGCCGCCGGTACCCCGTCCCTCGAAGGTGTCACGAAGGGACAGGGGTGCGTAGCAGCACGGTTCGGAGAGATTGTGGTAGTGGGAGTCTACTTCTCTCCGAGCCGAACTCTCGCCGAGTTCCAGAACTCTTTAACAGAGTTGGGTGTCGTCGTCGCCAGAAGCCATCCTTTCTCCGTGCTAGTGCTCGGGGACTTCAACGCCAAGAATGTGGCCTGGGGTTCCCGTTGCACGGATGTGCGGGGCAGGATGGTAGAGGACTGGGCTCTGGAAACAGGCCTGGTCGCCGTGAATCGGGGTTCTGTCCCTACGTGTGTGCGGATGCGGGGCGAGTCGGTAGTGGACATCACGTTCGCCAGCCCCGCTCTGTCACAGCGTGTCATCGACTGGCGCGTCATGGAGGAGGTGGAGACCTACTCCGATCACCGGTATATCCGGTTCGATGTCTCCACCCAGACCTCTAGCGCGCTGGTCCGACAGGCCCCGAGTGGTCCGCGTTGGGCGCTGAAGCAGCTGGACCGGGAGCTCCTCCTGGAAGCCTCGATCGTGCAGGCCTGGGTGTCTTCACCGGACAGGCCTGCTGATATTGACGATGAGGCGGAGTGGTTCCGGGAGGCCATGTCCGAGATCTGCGACGTGGCAATGCCCCGAGTCCGGCCAGGATGCGCCCGACGTCGGGTGTACTGGTGGTCGCAGGAGGTGGAGGCGTTGCGCAAGGCGTGCGTCGACGCGCGACACCGGTACACCAGGCACCGCAGGCGCCGCATCCGCCCTCCGGATACGGAAGCCACAGAGGCGGAGCTGTACGAGGGGTACAGAGCGGCGAAGACCGCCCTCCGAGAGGCTATCCAGCGGGCCAAGGCCACGGCCCGCGAGGAGATGCTGGAGACTCTGAACAGAGATCCATGGGGGCGCCCTTACAAAATGGTGCGGAATAAACTCCGCACCTGGGCCCCCCCGCTGACTCAGAGTCTCCGCCCTCAGCTGGTGGAGGAGGTGGTGAGCGCTCTGTTCCCTTCACGCGGGGAGCATACTCCCCCGCCTATGGCTCCGCCACTCACGGTGCCCGAAGCGGACCACACGGACGACGACGACGACACCCCTGAAGTGACCGGGGTAGATCTGAGAGCGGCGGTAGGCAGGCTTAAGGCCAAAAACACCGCCCCAGGACCCGACGGCTTGCCGGGTAAAGCCTGGGTCCTGGCCTCGACGGCTCTCGGGCCTCGACTGGAGGCGCTCTTAAGCGCATGCATGGAGAGAGGCCAGTTTCCACTCCGTTGGAAGACGGGGAAGCTGGTCCTCATTCAGAAGCCGGGGCGCCCTGCGGACTCTCCGTCCGCATACCGGCCCATAGTGCTGCTCGACGAGGTTGGCAAGCTCTTTGAGAGAGTGATTGCGGGCCGCCTCGTCGGGCACCTTGTGGGGACTGGGCCGGATCTTGCGGATTGCCAGTTTGGCTTCCGCAAGGGGCGCTCTACGGTGGACGCCATCATGCGCGTAAGAGCCCTCACGACGGGGGACGCGGTGTCCCGGGGTGGGGTGGTCGTGGCGGTGTCACTCGACATCGCCAACGCGTTCAACACCCTGCCCTGGAGCTGCATTGGGGAGGCACTCCGGTATCACCGGGTGCCGACCTACCTCCGTCGAGTAGTCGGGGCGTATTTGACGGACAGAGCCGTCATCTACCCCGGTCGCGACGGGAACTGGAACCGGCGAGAGATGTCGTGCGGTGTCCCACAGGGATCGGTTCTGGGGCCGCTCCTGTGGGACATCGGTTACGACTGGGTGCTGCGGGCCGACCTCCCTGAAGGCGTCAGCGTAGTTTGCTACGCTGACGACACGCTGGTCCTGGCGCAGGGGAGGTCGCATCAGGCGGCGGCCGACGCGATGACACGCGGGGTTGCGATAGTCGTGGAAAGGATCCGGCGGTTGGGTCTCGAGGTGGCATTGCACAAGTCCGAGGCCATGTCCTTTCATGGGCCTCGGTACGGGCCACCTCCGGGATCCCAACTAGTGGTAGGAGGGGTTCACATCGGCGTCGAGACCACGATGAGGTACCTGGGTCTCGTCCTCGACAGCCGATGGAACTTCGTCGAGCATTTCCGACGTTTGGCCCCCAAACTGGAACGGGCCGGGGCCGCCCTAAAGCGGCTCTTGCCCAACCTGAGGGGGCCAAACGCCTCCTGCCGGAGGCTTTACGCGGGGGTCGTGCGGTCCATGGCCCTATATGGGGCCCCGGTATGGGCGCGTTCACTGCGGCTTCGAGCCGCACACTATCTGAACGCGCCCCAAAAGGTGGTAGCCGTAAGGCTGATCCGGGGCTACCGCACGATCTCAGGCGAGGCAGCAAGCCTCCTTGCCGGACTGCCACCATGGGATCTGGAGGCGATAGTCCTCGCGCGCCTATATGATTGGCGCGCGGAGGCACTACGCCGGGGGGAAACTCCGCATCCGCGGCAAACCGCGGCGGAGCGGACGAACCTCCGGTGCGATCTCATGGCGGCATGGAAGGAGCGACTATCGCAACCCAGCGCAGGGCACGCCACGATAGCGGCGGTAAGACCCCTCTTTGAGGAGTGGCTAGAGAGACGTCACGGCGCTCTCACCTACCGCCTGACGCAGGTCCTCTCCGGACACGGATGTTTCGGGAGGTTCCTGTACATCATCAGGCGGGAGGAGACGCCCGGGTGTCACCACTGTCAGGATCGCCCAGAGGACACGGTGGAGCATACGGTGGAGGTCTGCCCTGCTTGGGCAGAGCACCGCCGTGTCCTCGTAGAGGCGATTGGCAGCGGCGGCGACCTCTCGCGCCCGGCCCTGGTTCAAGCCATGGTCCGGGGTGAGAGGGAGTGGGAGGCAGTCACCTCCTTCTGCGAAGCAGTCATGCTAGCGAAGGAGGTGGCGGGGTGGGCGAGGGAACGCGCCTTGCGCACCTCACGCCTCAGCCGCCGCGGGAGACGCTCCGGGCGTCGGGAGCCGCGTGACGACTCCCGGCCACCGTAGGCGCGGGCCTGCGGGCGGAGAGTAATGGGTAGCTCTCCGTCCGATCAGGACTAGGCCCGTGCCGGACGGCGTGTTCGTGTTCCACGCGCGCCTCAAAGAGATGTCAGCAAGTGACGGGGCCCCACAGGGCCGAAGCCTGCCAGGGTAGCGGGACCATCCGAAAGGGTTTACCGCTGCCCTGGAACATAAAGGGCTAAGGAAGGAACACGGGTGGGTTTTAGTCAGTAAAAGTCTGACACTCCCTTCTGCTCCACCCAGAGCGGGAGGAGTCATTTGATGATTTCCCATCCTCAAAAAAAAAAAAAAAAAAAAAAAAGGCGTAGGTATATTTGAAGAACTAGGACAAAGACTGGCTGATAATACTAGCCTCATACGTACTCAATCAGACAGATTAGGTACACTGACCCCAATAGAAACCTAAAATTAAATCGTTGCGTGTTAACAAAACCTAAGTACGTTAACTGCTAATACCAAGGTATTAGAGTCAATGTTATGTACCTGATTATATAACTGGCAAGGACGAACTTGTGTACTGACATATTTAGGACAGATATGGCGCTGCAAGTAAATGGCAAATTAACAAGTGTCATGCTACTTAATACGACTTTAATTAATAGCACGTTAAAGATATTTATGCTTTAGATGCAGATATAACTTTAGCTGTTTATGGTTATTTTATTCCACTCTGCGCTTTTAAAATAATAAAACTCTTGTTATAAATCTTGCAGACGTGCTAAGTACCTCCTTGGATATTGAGGCAAATTAAATTTCGTAAAAGGGTTTCAGCCGTTATGTTTGGCCCCTTCTTCATAATTCCATTTCTTTTTTATATTGATGCAATGGATACTTTGGATTAACCAAGTTTATAGATGCTCTATTAGCCACCATAGTGCTCACATTTTAGTTCAATGATGATCATGATGAATAAGCTATATCAAACGTCAAGATTACCAAGATGAAGAAGCTAAGAACTTTAAAGCTGATTTTTTCCAAATGTCCGTTCTTGTCCATTTCAATTATTGGAGTGGCTGTTTCCTTTCACAACATAAGTGATATGACATTTGAGGCATGAGTACTAATGCCGGCAGTAACGATCACAATAATGGAAGTTTTTGTCGAAATGTGAGCAACAGTACACACGGCTACACATCAAGCTATGCAAATCTAGTATTAGCTGACCGTTCATTGTGAGAAAATATCATACAAAGTGAGGTCAAGACAAACTGGTTTTGTATAGCTTGACATGTAGCCGTGTGTACATTACGTTTCGACAGTTAAGAAATAAAACCCAATGTCACGAATGTGTCTACGATATACAAGAGTGTTAACGATGTATTAAGACACAAAATTATTATCAAGTACTGTTGAGCAAACTCTTTATTAGAGTAAATGATAGCAAAAAGTAGGTATGTTAGCTACATCAAAAGATCAAGAAGTTGCCAAACCCATAATATTACGATATTTTATTATGAATACGCGTTTGGTAATAATTTGACAGATAGTTTTTTCCAACTTCGAAAAATAAGCAAGTCGCGCGAGTAAAGATTGAAGATCAGAATAATAGTTGAAGTTCTTTCTTACCAGAGTAAGTAGACTATACAATAAGGAGACTATAAAGCAATTTCAAAACATCTTTAAGAAAGACTGAAAAGACGATGGATGGATTGTGTGAAAAATGATGATTGACAGATTGAAATAGCTAGAAACGGTTTGAATATTAATATGCCTCATAGCTGACATGAATGGAAGAAGAAAACCCAAAACAAATTTGGGTAAGGGTAGAATGGTGATGATAATAATGATGTCGTAACTGCAATAGTACAGTCAACAGCAAAAGTAGATGATCAAAATCAGAAATTCAATACTAATGAACGGAATTCGCAGCTATATGGCAGCTGTAATAGTAGTAAATGTTTGGTATAATTTACAATCACATACTTTTGAATCACTTCGACGCCACACAGTTCTGGCGCGAACTCCATTCATTAGTATTGAATTTTTGATTTTGATCATCTACTTTTGCTGTTGACTGTACCAATGTGAAGTCAGCAGTCATTGTGACTCGTGAGACAGAGGAAACGGCATGCCGACACGCATTGATCAAAGGCGCACTGCTATGAAATAATAAAATTAAATATGTAACAACATCCTACGTATTATTATATGATAATTTATAGATACTTAGATAGACCTAACATTATAATAATATAGCTTTGTGTGTTAATTTTAATTATAAATAAAATACTGACTAATTAATTCTGAAAATATCTGTGTTTCGGATTCTGAAACAAATGGATTCGCCCTTCTCGTGAGAAAAACATCTAATAGTTTACTTTGAAGAATTGAAACCGGATGTTCGAATTATCTTTGCATAATACATTTGTTGTGTTTTAATTGAAAATCATGAAATAAAGAACTCTTCTCCTCTCTTAGAACGACAGGAATCTTTTTTAATAGACTTTACTTGCAAATTGCATCGTTGGTCTAGTGGTCGCAAATGCTACTGCTGAGCATGACATCCTAGGTTAGATTCCCTGGTCAGGTACAGTATTATTGGGTTTTTCAACTGGATTTTTTCAGTAGCTGTGGCCTGTGTCCCTGCAGTGGAAACGTTGTGGGCTGACTATGTTGATGGCAACAGGCTAGGCTCGCCCCTATTACATGGAACCTAACTGGCGAAATGTGGGTGTACTATAGATAAACCTCTGCCTCGTTTGAGTACTTGGTGGATTACTATCCACCAAGTACTCAAACGAGGCAAAGGTGTTACGCATACTTGCTTACGCCCGGAGCAGCAAACACTGCGTTACTGTGCTATGGGTGACAGATCTCGGCGATAAGCGTAAGTCCAGGGATGTGTGGTCGGCATTGGGTTTTATCTCAATGATATGAAACCAAACCAATGGAATGAGACACGTAGTGAGTTTTGCGGTAGACGTCAGAAAGAATTTCAGATTTGTTACGTGAGAACCCTTCGATGTTAATTTGAATATTAATTCTTATTAATTTAATTTAATTAGATTTAATTTAGGATTTTTTTTTATGTTGTCGAGACTACGCACAGAGCCGGTTTTATAAGTGGACTTTAGATTGCCATCGTGTATCGTCTCCTGCGTGTCCTGTCAGCTACACGTTACAGGAACTGATGGACGCTGGTGATGCGCCAAACAAGTAGCCGAATTCTGGGCGAGTCCATTTAGATTGCTATCGACACGCTAAGAAGAAGAAGACCTTTGCCTAACTCTTCTGGTAATACAGGCGTGAAGTTATGTTATGTTTGCTTGCAAGCTAGTTAGATTGCATGTTGTGTTTCGTCGACAGTCGTCCACTGACATTAGTATTACCATTGCATCGCACTGTCATGGCGTCTGTTCGTGTACAGGCATCCCTATTACTCAACCACCATAATACGTATTTCTCCTACTTTCCTAGCCTTCCGTATTTAACGGCGACTTTACGTAATGAACAATTTGTGATCTTATAATACTCATTATTGTTGTTACTTATGCAATCATGTTTTGCTCACGGGGATTAATCGTATCAGGTTTTTTTTTTTAAATATGTAAGTATGTGCTAGTTAAATTACGTCTATGACTTTCATGTTCTCTTTCACGGAAGCTGTTGCTTCTGATTTATAAGTAGAAGTTATTAGTTTAGTTTAGTGAATTAAAATAAACACAAATAAAACTAGTATTGAGTGATCAAGTGCAGTTTAGGACACTCGGGGTGTACTGCGCGACTGAGCGTGGCGGAAATGGATTTCATTAAAAAAATGGAGTTCATTAAGAATTTCTTTAACAGCCCGGAGTTTGGAAGTTGGCGGTTTAATACCTCCGTGCCTCGGAAAGCACGTAAAACCGTAGGTGCTGCGCCTGATCCCTCCCCCGTCGCGTCAGATTGCCGTCCCATCGGAAACAGAGAGTGCACTTGTGTTTACGCACATACTTGTGCACTATAATACTCCTGCATACCTAACTAATCTCCGTTGAGGTTAGCCACCGTGACCAAAATCGGTCGGGAGGCTATTACAGTTTAGGAGTAAATAATGTTCATAAGTTTTTTGTAAAGGACTGAATTATATTTTAAACCGACTTCTAAAAAAGGAGGAGGTTCTCAATTCGAATGCTTGTATTTTTTTTTAAATCTTTGTTCGCGCATAACTCCGTCGCTTGCCAACCGATTTGAAAAATTCGTTTTTTGTTGGAAAGGGTATACTTCCCAAATGGTCCCATAGAAATTTCATCAAAAACGGTTCAGTAGTTTGGATTTTAAACCAAAATTACTGGTAAAAACTACAACTTAAAAGTGAAAAATAAAAACTTTTTTGCAAAAAAAAACAACCGACTTCCAAAAACGACACTACAAAGTGAAAAATAACTTTAATTTTTTTTATTTTTCACTTTTAAGTTGTAATTTTTATCATGTAATCTAACTGCTATCGTATCTGAAAAATATTTAATTTAAGTCTTCACTAGTCTTTTGTGAAGTTTGACCTTTGCAAAAATAATCTGCAGTTATTGATGATCAAACGAACTTCTGGAAGTGAAGTTCGATCAATATTATATGAGTTGCTTCATCCGAGGATATATCATTAACCACGTAGTCCTTTCAACCTACAAGGCATAATCGCACGCTTTTCAGAGAGAATCGAATAATCGATTCAATTTTTTTTTTTTTTTGTCTATGGTATACTTACGCCATTATCGTCCGGCCGAATGTCACCTCATTTCTTTAGAGACAAACCTTAGTAAAGATGCCTATTCCTAACTTTGGGGGACGTGGTGGGTGGGTGTTTATATCCTCGGATGAAGCAACTCATATAATATTGATCGAACTTCACTTCCAGAAGTTCGTTTGATCATCAATTATATTTCGTTGCTTCATCCTTCGGATATATCATTAACCACGTAGATGTTTAGAGCCTAAACCTGGGTAACTGTATTATGATTATAAGATAAATAATACAATTTTACTATAGATAGGCAATCTTTATTAGAGAAAAAAGAAAACATAGTTTTAAATGATTTAGATTAATTCAAGAATAATCAACAGGTAAATAACATTTGCAAATGAAGAAAATAATAAATTAAGGCAACATATACATAGTAATGTAACTAATCACTTGGTAACATATCTTGATTAGTGGAACGTAATATAGTTTGAGCAAAAATTCCGTCTGTATTGATCGGACGGTTGTAAAATCTGGCGAATGTTGACGATGAGTTCGTCCAACCCGCTGTCTTGTGAATAGTGTTTAAGTCTACACCTGCAGAGGCGGCGGCTGACGTGGACGCGTGGCGCGTGCTATGAGCGCCGTACACGTTCACGTTAACGCCACTTTCCGACAGAACCTGTCTCAACCATCTGCTGATAGTTTGAGACGTAGCCTTATTGTGCGGTTTCTTAAAGGTGAGTAGCAGGTTATCCGTGCCTATTGGTCTCAAACCAGCAGTAACCGTTAAATAGTCATTTAAGGTTGTAGCTGGACATATCTTTAGGTTTTCTTTGAAATATGGAATGTTCAGAACCGGTTGCTCGCGCCCGGCTGCTGATGTTTTGATAGTATCAGTTATTAAAATCTTTAATCCAGAGGGAGATTGAACTATGTTGGAAATTTTAATTAGTGATAGGGTCTGCACCCGTTGTCCCGTACATAAGGCTAGCAATATTGACGCTTTTTTCGTAATTTTCTCTAGAGATAGCGAATTATTTGGGTGCCAACTAGAAACCAAGCTGAGTACTATTTCAGGATCCCAGGTACTGCAATATTTTGGCCTTGGTGGGTTTTGTCTATATATTCCTCTTAATAAACGTTTAATTAGCTCATCTGACCCTACGTTATTCCCTAGGAGTAATGATAAGGCAGATCGATGACAATTTATGGAGCCATAGGATGCTCCATTTTGAAAAATTTCAACTAAGAAAGTTATAACGGAATTAATTGAAGGATTGAACACTTCAACGTCATTTTGGGAACAAAACTGCCACCATCGCTTGTATGAGACTTCATATTGCTTCATGGTACTTGGGGAGATAGAAGCTAATATTAAATCTAACGCTACCGAAGGGGTGTTACGTCTTGCAAAAGCCGTCCTGAGAGTATCGCGGCCCCCAAGGAAAGGCGGTTGAACAGCGGATGGTACGATCTGAAATGGGAGCGTAAAAGATCTCGATTAGGGTTAAAATAAATTATCTCAGAAATTGCCATACTTTTTAGTAGAGGGAACCATGGTTGTCCCGGCCAGTAGGGGAAAACCAATACACCCGTTGCCCTATTATCCAGGATCTTTCGTAAGCATTTAAGTATTAACGAAAAAGGTGGAAATGCGTAAAAGAAGTAAAAGTGCCAATCCACCGTGAAGGCATCGACCGTCAATGCGTCAGGATCGGGTTTCCATGATATATATAAAGGACATTTGGCATTGGTTCGGGTGGCGAATAGATCAATGTCGGGCTGACCCAGTCTTTCGACTATGACTCGAAACGCCTTGTCCGACAATTCCCACTCTGTGTCAACATTGATCTTCCTAGATTCTGCATCCGCTTCTACATTATCGTGCGTGTTAATGTAAGAAGCGAAGAGAACAATATTGCGTTGCTCGCACCACTGCCAGATGTCTCTTGTCAAGTTATTGAGATGCGGAAACTGAATTCCACCCATCCTGTTTATATAGCTTAAAGCTGTAGTATTGTCGACTCGAAGCAATATATTACAGTTAGACATGCTCTTGGCAAAACACTTTAGTCCCATGAAAACCGCTAACAGTTCTAAGAAGTTTATATGAAATGACAATTCGTCCTCTGTCCAATTACCATTTGCCCCGAAACCGTTGCAGTAAGCCCCCCAGCCGCTTCTAGAAGCGTCTGTATATATTTCCAATGCATACGTTTGATCTGTTCTCATGGAGTTTTTCGAGTTTGTTATATTTTCTTCCCACCAATGCAGATCCGGTAAAATAGATTTATCTAGTTTTATCTTTACTTCGTATGATTGGTGTCTCTGAAGGGCTAAAAATTTTAGGCGTTCTAAATTTTTTGTATAGAGCCACCCGTATTTAATGGCTGGACAAGCAGCTATCAATACGCCAATTAATCGAGAAAACTCTCTGATTGTACACTTAGGAAGTCTGGAGAACTTTTTTATTAACTGAAATATATTGCCACGTTTTTCCGATGGTAAACTTAGAGTCAAGTCAACGCTATCAAATATGAAGCCTAGAAATCTGCAGGATTTTTGTGGTTCTAAGACGCTTTTCTTATAATTCACCATAAAACCTAAGCATTCAAGAAGGCTTATAGTCTCTTTTACATTTTTGCAGCATTCTAAATACGTATCTCCTACGCAAAGAATGTCGTCTAAGTAGATGACTGATTTGTGATTGTTACATCTTAGATAATTGACAACTTCCCTCATTATCTTAGTGAAAATCCTAGGAGCAACAGAGAGACCATAGGGCATTGCGTTAAACTGATAGATTTTGTTATCAAAGATAAAACGTAAGTATTTGCGGTGTTTTTCAGCCACGGGTACCAAAAGGTACGCCTCTTTTAAATCAATGGTTGCTAAATAACTCCCCTTAGTTATTAGTCTTGCCGCCGTTCTGTGGTCCTCCATTTTGAAATGCGAGCTGTCTACAAATTTATTTAGTGACTTTAGGTTAAGAATGAACCTCTTGCCCCCATTAGCTTTGGGAGCTAAGAATATATTGGATATAAAATCATTTTCAGAACGGCTGCAGATAGATACTGCTCCTAAGTCTATTAGTTCTTGTATGACAAGATACATTTCGGATCTTTCCCGAGGGGATAGCACAGTACTGGGAATAAAGGTTTGTTTGACATTACGCTTAAATGGAATAGTTAAACCCTCTGAAATCCATTTCAGTATCGTTGTGTTATCCGAAATATTTTTCCAACAATTGTAAAAATATTTAATTCTACCAGCATGTACCTCTATGGATGTTGGTTGGCAGCACGATGTCTGAACTGGTTTGAGGTTGGTGTCCTCGTTTGTGGCGCTGGTGGAGCTGTCCTGCGTCCCGTGGGAGTGGTCTTCTTCAACCCCCCTCGCCCCCCTCTGTTCGACGACGGGTAACGAGGAGGGCCCCTCCAGTTTCCCTGCGGCCGAAACTGGCTAGTCGATGGCTGGGGTGTTGGTAAGATCGTCGACTTTACCGTTGGGGCAGACTTCTTGATTTGGAGACCTTGTTTTTCGATCGCTCTTGACGCTTTTATCTTTTCCGAGAGTTTATTGCCGAAAAGCATATCATCCCTGTCTATTTCTTGAATAATGGTCAAAAATGATTTGTCTAGGCCGGGTGTTACGTACTTTTTTCGGGCCTCCGTCTCTACAAAGTGGAGGTCACATAGGATGCGACAGCTGTCGCTCAGATGTTTCACAGCCACGAGTCTGTCTTTGTCACTTTCCAGTAAAAGCTCCAATCCCTTATTAAGAGCAGTAATCCCGGCGCCCAACTGCTGCTGTATACTCTCGATTGCTTTATCGCGGTATCGAGCCGAGTCCGCTATGGCGGCCTGGATCTCGGGATTTAATCTTGGAGCTTGTATCAAGGGACAGTTTTCGGGTACTGGATTTTGCTTAAGTAATTTATCTTTAACTTCTTTATCCATACCTTTTTTTAAAATGGGTAACCATAGAAGTGATAAATTCTCGTGTATCTTCGGTCCAAATTTAGGAACATCCTCGACGACCTCCCCTAAGGCTGCGAGAACGTCGGGATTCAATTCAATCACTGTGGTAACTTCTGGACCAGGTTCGGAACTGTTCGTGGCATTTTGTTCGTTATCCACGTTCGCACATTGTGAACTGTCCTCATTCAAGGTCACCATGTGATAATCTTGTTCAATTTCTAGAACAAATAAAAATATTTTTATTTGTGGGTAGATTTATAATAATGTTTTGCGCCTTGTGTTAACGCCCAGTTAACGTCTTGGCTTTAAACCCAGTACTTTAGTGAGTGGTAAGGAAAGTAATAATTAACTCATTATTGAGTTCGATACGCCGACGTGTTAACACACGGTTAACCTCCCGGCATAATAAGCAACGCTGTGTTGGCACTCGGACAACCTCTGCGTGCTATTTTATAATAGTTTAATCACTGGTGTGTCACTAAAACTTTGTAATACGTTAAAAACTCACCTGAATCTTTTTCGCCGTCTGACGAATCGGTTTCAATTATTCGTTGGCGTCGGCGGTGTTCTTTATCCTCCAATCTTCTTATTTTACGTTTGTAACGTTCTATTTTATCACTATGTCTTCTTTTAGGCATGATTGCGAGAAAAATATTTATTGCGGGTATACCCAATTAATGTCACTAACGATTTTTGGCGCGTGCGCACTCTGCCTCGCACGAAAAAAGAATGAGGTGACATTCGGCCGGACGATAATGGCGTAAGTATACCATAGACAAAAAAAAAAAAAAATTGAATCGATTATTCGATTCTCTCTGAAAAGCGTGCGATTATGCCTTGTAGGTTGAAAGGACTACGTGGTTAATGATATATCCGAAGGATGAAGCAACGAAATATAACTGTATTTCAGAATATAAATAAATAACGAGACCTTGCTCACGTAAGTACATACAGGATTTTCAGTTACATTTTTTGTGGTTTTGTTCAACGAGATTTAGTTATTAGGTATGCTAATTCAGAAACTCGTGCATGAAATCATCATACTTTGAGTGTTAGCGGAAAGGACTCATTTGTATATTTTTCAGTCTAAAAATATTTTTCGTTTGACAAAAAAAATATTTTTCCTTTTACACAAAGGCCTTCGGTTTCTGAGAGACCTTTTTGATTGGCTTGTTCTCTTTTGAATACTTTAATTATTAGGTACATCATCATAGAAATGTAACAAACAGGTACTCATGGTAATAAAATCTTTTCACTAGGCCTACCTGACCTCGTAAATTGAGGATCTTTGAGGGTTCCGTTGCCAAAGGGTGCCAACGGCCCAATAGTGCCCAATAGTGGGCTGTGTCTCATGAACCGTAATAGGTAGACAGTTGAAAAGAAAAACCAAGAATATTCTTTTATTCGGCCTTTTTTGCCTTGTGGTACGGAACCCCTCGTGTGCGACTCCGAGTCGCACTTGGCCGCTTTTTTCATTGATTAAATCATCAAAACGTCATTAAGAATTTTCACAAAATCATTAGGTATTTTAGTTTCTTGCTCTCATCTATCAAAACTCCGTACAACTGACTTTCTTTGGACAAGGCAAAGTACAGACGCCAGCACATCATCCTACTATAATCTGTCAAATTTCTTTAATAGATTTTCAACTTTATCGCTAAAGCATTAAGTTCAAGGTTGATTGGGAAAATTTGACAGTTTCGGGTAGCTTGATGTGCGGGCGTCTGTACAGTCACGAGCACCAATATGTTAACACTTGGCAACTTTCAATTGTGATTTTTTCGTGAAATAACGAATGCAACGTTAAAATACGACACATTACATAAACCTATGGGTTCGAAAATGCTATGTTCGTAACTACATAAAATTTCATTAAAAAATAAAGGAGTAAATCGCTTTTGAATAAAGTGACTGTACCTATAACGTAAAGCAAAAATACGATCTGCGTGCAAACCTGCCCCTTTAATGTTAACCCACTTATATAGTTCTAGTTTATCAAACAAGTTCTACAAATATCAAGGGATAATTTTATCCTACTGGTTTTATAAGATCTGATTATTTTTATCTTTCTTTGTGGCTGGCAGGATTTGAAACTCCTTGGTGCAAATGAAAGTGCCAGAAAAAGGTGCGAGTGAAAGTGTTTCGACTTTCTCGTAATGGACACTTTAGTTAAGTAAATATCGATTAATATCGACTTTTTATTGATTTAAGGGCTAAACCACTGAGCTGGGCTCGTTATTTTCGAAAGTCTTCTTAAATATGAAGATTTAAATATTTCGAAAACAAAAGTTGTTTTACGAAAATATCCATTGAGTGATGGATAAACAGCCCCAGGTGTCAGAGAATTCAATGATACGTTATTTATTACATTTATTGTTTATTTACCAAACTATTTATACTGCATCGAAAGAGCTGGAAGTCATGGGTAGAGGCCTTTGCCCAGCTGTGGGATGATGCAGGCTAACAGTAACGGTAACTATTTATATTTAATAATTATTGCAAAAATTATGCATTTAATAACTACATTTTAGTTTGAATGTTATTTTACGAAGAAGAAGTGAATATTCTACATTTTTTAGGAACGTGATTATGTTTATTTTCCTCAATATGATAAACATAGGAAAAATTAAAATATTTAAATGCTGTGTTACTGTTATTATTTAATTTTAACCGTGTTTTGTTCTGAATCTCACTCCAATTTCTCCGATCTCATTAACATTTTATATGTTATGCTTTTGACCTCTAAGGAGGTTGAATATTGACGGACAAACCGGTGTTGGCTGTATGTTAGCAAAACGTTATTTTTTATTTTATTTTTGGGTCCCTACCTACTCTTATTTGCTTATCCCGTGGAAAAGATCCGCGGGACTCATTAGCATTTTACAAAAATAAAATCTGTTGAGATTATTGACCTTTGGTCATTTTAGTTGGGTAAAATAGTTAGGTAATGCAATAAATGTGTTTAGGTACCTATTTAAAGTCATTATGAACCAGCACGAAGTTTTAGTTAAATGTTGAGGTGCGTAAAAACTCACTATGAAACGAAATCTTACAAGTTTAAAAAAATCAGCGAATAAAATTAGGTATCTAAATAGTAATTTGTGGAAGCTTTTAAATAACAACTGTAAGCGACAATTGTTAATTATTTACCAATACAAGACTATGCTATCCCAAGATTAAATAAAATAAAGTATAGTTTGAATTATTATCAAATCAAAATCAATCGAACAACTTAACAAAGCTTTTCTATGATAAACTAAAAAAAAGCTCTTACGCATTATTATAGATACAAAATCAATGAACGGAATTTGCATAATATTTAATCCAGTTCTCAGATTGACATAAATCATCGATTTCTTTAAAAGAAACCAACATGTCGCTTTGTTCAGAAACAATAAAATTAAATGACACAAATAGTAACACTCGCCCGTCTACTTTCTTCTATCTACTTACGTGTATTTGAAGTTCCCGATGCTATCACAGCGGCGAAGAATAATACTAACACTTGGTAATGCGCCATTTTTAAATTAAATAAAAATAACATTAAAATTAAACGTGAAAGAACGTGCTTTCGGAGTATTCCACGTTTGAATTTTTGGAATAGACAATTTTGTTTATTTTTCTTTCTTTAGCCGGCAGGCGTCCGGCGCGTGCTGCCTCGGCGGGAGCAATGGTGGCGTAGGCTGAACCCTCTCCGAGGCACAAAGATGCGTTGACCGCAGCAAAGGTTTCTATACATTTTTGCGGATGCGGTTTTTTTTCCTTTTGTGTAGCTTTTGTCTCTTTGACATGTTTGAGAATAACATTTCATCGACCTCACATTTCAGTTTCACTTTCTTATGTTTGTGAGAAATATTACTAATGTTTAGTCACTTTATTGAGATATTTTCAGAAGACATCAAAAAGGTAAAGTAGAGGAATATTTGACAAATCGTTCCTATACTCTTTTGTTGTAACAATATTGTTTTACGAATGTTATTCTGTTTTTGTTCCACTGTGCACTTTGTAGGTATCTATTTAAAATAAGTAATTAATAAAATCTGCCTATCTAATTAATTACATACTTGGTCATTACTAAGTAGTTAAACATTTGAATAATGAATATCTAGTATTAAATTAGCTATGTAGTAAGTACCCAGTTGTTAAGTACTTAAGGAACTAGTCTTCTTGCTCATTGATACATTTTTAATGAAAGTTACTTGAAGTAATACTAATAGTAATTTACGAGTATTTCCAAAACTTTAGTACACGTTACATTAATGAGGTTTCGACCCCTGAACTAGGACCTGTATGATAGGGGTCGAGGATTCTCCAGTTACATGGATCAGCATAAGAAGGCTAAGACTAAATTTTATGCAACTAAGTGATTTTTAAAATAATGAAAAGAATATTGAAAGAAAAAAAAAGACAAAAACTTAATTAACAAAAAAAAAAAAGTAAAAGTCATTAAATTATAATTTGTAAAACGTTTTCTGTTTAAAAATAGAATGAGAGTAGCAGATGTATGGTGAGATGTGTGATGGGTGTGTGGATGTAGGTGTGTGTGTGTGGGTGATGTTGGGGTTTGCATGTGTGTGTACTCTGAGTCTGCCCAGTAGGCACTAGGTGAGATTACTGATAAGAATTTCAGTATCTAGCTTTCAAACAAAAGTAAGATACAATAATATGTCATTCCTTTGCACATATATTATGAGACTTTATGACCCCAAATTCAACCGGGAACTTATTAACACAGAAATGTTGATAAGACGACACAATAAATCTATAGTGCAATGGATATTAGCAGATCTCTTGCGTGATCGATCATTTACAGTTTAGACTACATTATGTCTTCAAGTTGAATCGTAGGCGAATTATTTGATCGTTAACTTGCGCCAAAGCTCGGACACTTTCAGAATAATTGAGCGATGAGAACCTTTCACAAACCGTTGGGTTAAGAAATGAGAAAGATTTTTAATGAGTTTTTTTGTCCGATGTTACGCATATCGTATAATTAATTTACGTATGGGTTCAAGATAAGGTAGGGAATATTGACCTCGCGCCATTTTGTGAGCGGTGCGGTGGTTGAGCAGTTGGACCCAGTGGTAACGGCCCCGACCTAAGGGTTGTGGGTTCGAAAAAAAAATCTTAAACCTACACATTTTAGCGAATTAAATTGGTTAGTAATTTGTGGAAGCTCTAAAATGGCAACTCAAATCGGTGAACGAAAACATCGTGAGGAAACAAACTTCGAAAACGTGACATCTGCAGCACTCAAGTTTTGAATTGATAGACAAAAAGTACGTACATCACCTCCACTTTTATAAGCTTTCAGGAAAACATAAGATTTGTTTAATAAAAAATAAAAAAAACGTTGCCCCACACTAGGAATTACAGCAGCAGCAATTCTAGCAGTGCGATTCTGTAACCATCTCACCGTGAAAACTTAGGTGAAGTGAGCGTGGAGTGAGCTGTCATTCCAAATAATGCTAAGGATTGACACTACTGACAACTCACATCAAGCTCACTTCACTTGAGTTTTCACGGTGAGATTTTTACAGAATCGACCGGCTGTATCGTGGGTGCGTTTACAAACATTTAAACTCACATACACAAACAGCCAGACCCGGAACAACAACCCGTAGGCAATACAAATATTTGTTCCGTGCGGGAATTGAACCCGCGACACGCAGCGCAGCAGTCGATCGCTCAGCCACTGCTCCAACCGTGTCGTGTGTCGTTATGTACACATAACATAACATTACGCCTGTACGCCCACAACTCACCAGTTACATATGTTTAAGTCTCATGAAGGTAATAGGGGGCAGGCCCATTGACATCAACCTGACACGATCCATACTCCGGACTGCTAATGAGAAATTCCAGATTAAAAAATCCAATACCACTTTGCCCGACCCGGGAATTCGTTCAGGACCTCATTCTCAGCAGCGACCACTTGACCAAGGATGCAGGCGCGCGTGGACGATGTACCTAACAAATAATATCTTCAAGTAAATAGGAAACAGCAGGGGAACGGGCCACAAAAAACATAACATACTGATTGCATGTCCGTTGTATATTAATCGATATTTCGCTGTAACGATTTTCCGAAACGATTCTCGATACAGCTAAATCGAATCTCGGTACCGTTACCTACTACCGGTTTGAGTGCATTCGTGACGAGTCATATGTCGGTCATGTTTTTATGTTAGTCTCTTGATCTAAATACACTTCTTTTATTACTTTATTGGACTTTTTTTTATTTAAGTTATCCGGAAAAGAACCGGGGTTACCACTATAGCTTGCAAAGTAAGCACACTGAAGTGGCAGTGGGCTGGCCGTGTTTGTCGACCGATGGCCGGTGGAGCAGACGAGTTCAAGAGTGGAGACCCCGTATTGGCAAGCGTAGTGTGGGACGCCCCCCAGCTAGATGGACCGTGGCTGCGATAGATTGGATGCGGAATGCACAGGATAGGGTGTTGTGGCGCAGCCTGGGAGAGACCTATGTCCAGCAGTGGACTGCGATAGGCTGAGTTGACTGATTATTTTATTATTTCTGCAATTTTAGGCTACAATATTATTGGCATCTTCTCAGACACTCAAAGCAGTTCTGTAATGGCTCATCATTACAGAACTGCTTTGAATGTCTGAGAAGATGCCAATAATTGTAAATGATTCGCATAAATTTGTTCCGTTCAAAATCAAAGCGGCCCATTTTCAATTACTGACATCGCTTACAAATGCTGAAACGACACGATTGGTTTATCTATTTAATATAAATATTTATTAATTATCTGATATTCTGGCTGTGCCCGGGACTTAATTCGCGTGGATGTCGGAAAACAATAATGTGTCTATAGATACTAATTATTTTCTTTTCCTAAAATAAAAGTAGCCTAAATTACTCCTTTTAACATTGACTATCTACATGTCAAAATGGGTCCGGAACAAACAAACAGACAGACAGAAAACGTTTAAAATTGTACATTACCACTTCAGTCACAGAAAAGCCGGGTTAGATCACACAGTGAGATTAAATAGTGTTTTTGCTATAAGCAGAAGTACCGTAGGTAGGTATATACTTTTTTATGCATTTAGTGAAAAGCTCTTGTTTTGGCGTTACAAACAGAAACTTTAATTTAATTTATTTGTATAGAGTAGTAAGTATTTATGCAAAGAAAAAAAACTAGCCATTTGTCCTTCGTTTTATTTAACATTAATTATTATTTAATTCCTTCGATACTTTATCATCAATACTATGATTCATTATAATATAAACAATAGAATTTGAATAATGTGCAGGAAGATATAGGATTCATTTTGGATGTGGTACCCTCACCAAGTAACTATACAAAATACAAAGAAAAATGTATTTTTACAAAATAACGTGATGATTTTTATGATCATCATTGTTTAAAAATGATGATTAAAGATTAAAAATTAAAGAATTCGTCTTCATCATATTGTCCCTTAGCAATTATCGGAGATTTCAGAGAAGACAATTTAAAACCAGTCTCCTGAATTTGATCAACTTTAGGCAACTCTTGCTTTATCAGCTCATCTACATTCAGCTTATCTAGCTCTTGTTGCACTCTCTCCTTCAGAGGACCTTCCAAACCATCCATAATCTGGTACCTCAGAAGATTTGGTATAACATTTACAGCAAATTCAATGATGTAATCTACTGTACCAGCGCCGTTCCATCGAATTTGAATGTTCCCGATATCAAAATCTATGTCTCTGAATTTTGGAGTTTTCCTGGTATCAAGCGGTTGCGCCACAATTATCCTAGCGCTTATGTATTCTATTGAGAACGACGCGGTACCAGCTCTATTCAAAAGACCACCAATGGCTCCAATGTCCCATTGAGTTCTTCCTTCAAGTTTTTGAGTGCCAATTTCAAAATCTACCACAGCAGTATTGTTTTCCATTTTCAAAGTGATGTTCCCAACTCTTTGGAAAGAAGATATTCCGGTAACCCAGGTGTTAGACAAATAAATAGTGAACACGCTCACACTGGTATTGTAATCTTGAACTCGGTATGGATCTAGCTTCATATCGCTTACTTTATTTCTAAGGTCACAGATTACCATGTCTAGCGGAGAAATTGAGTTCGGAAACTGCAAATCGCCAGCTACTTCTTCAAGTTTTTTGTTTATTTCGGCTCTGGCTTTAGGGTAGACTTCCTTGAGGATCACTGGTAGGCTAGAATCAAAGATGGCAGCTCCTCCATTGTTGATAAGACTCTGCAGCATACCACCAAGAAAGCCTAAGTTCTGGAAGTTGGTGGCAATTGTGCCGAAACTCAGATCGACGTGTATATCTCGTGCTTTTAGTTTCCCGTCGCGCTCTACGCCAACATTAGCCTTTGCTAATATTTTTAATCCAGTGATGTCGACGGTGAATGGTCCCTTAGAGGAGCCGAACCACGAGGATATTGAGTAGTTCCCTCGAGCTTGCAGTGTGTCTATCCTCAGTGCTGCTGTGACCTGAAATGTTGATGATAAGATATTATAATTAAGAAGACTGTCCCGTTGGACTTGTGATTGCAAGCGCGACTTCTGAGCATGGGTTCCTGGGTTTGATTCCCAGGTCGAGCAAAGTGTTATTGGGTTTTCCATTAGGAATTTCTTAGTATTCTTAGAAAAAGCCCGGAGTTTGGAAGTTGGCGATTTAATACCCTAGTGCCTCGGAAATCACGGACAGCTGTTGGCCCTGTGTGCCTGATCTCTCTCCGGTCGTGTTGAATCGCAGCCCCAACGGATTATGAGAGTAAAAGAACATAGAGTGCACCTGCGTTTGTACACACACTTGTGCACTATAATATCTCCTGCGTATACCTGGCAAATCTTCGTTGAGATTGGCTACCGTGATCGAAATCGGTTGGGAGGATATTATAAGTAAGATGGTTGATTTCATTTATAAACTTCTGCGATAGAGATATTAAATACACAGATCATAATTTTTGTTCGAATCCTGTTCATTACACACGGTACATGTTGCACAATAATTATTTCATATTGCTAGAATTTCACCAGAAAACGTTTACCTCCAGATCTCCAACTTCAGCATTCACGTGCAAAATCCGGAGCTTACTCAAGCCATAAACACTAGTGTTGGTAAGATATAGCGTGCCTAACGACAGGGATTGTTTCATGTCTGCCATGGGACAGGGGTCAGGGATTACATCTCCTGGCAGGCCTACAGGGTCGGGCTGCTTGAAGTGGTTTAGCATTAACATGATGTTATCACTCAGCCTTTGCTCGCCATTTGCCAATCTTTCGGTCGTATCTTCGTCTGATTCATCTGAAAATAAATTTTACTAATTTTAAATGATTCTTCTTCCTACTGAAGTTTTAAACTTACACTTAAACGAGTACATTCTCTTTAAAAGTCGTCGATGTCGAATTTCGTCGCCTTCCTATTAAATTGTTTTCGTGGAATTATTTCGATTCATCCCAATATTTTGATCACCATCTTAACACATGTGATGATATTTTGAACTGTGAGACTTCTTATCAAACGAACATCAATTGCGACTATCTGAATTTTAGTCTGTCTTATCAAACTTTAGTCGTCACAAACTAGTACCTACGTCAAACAAATACGTACAAAAATCTAATATTGACTCATCACACAAGACAAAACCATCACAACAAGGGCACTATAATCAAATATTATCGAAAGAACACGAAATAACCACATTAATTAGGTATAAACCCCAAATATTAGGTCCAAAAATAAATATTGTGATGCACACATTGTCATAACCTAATTAAACACACCTTGAGCGTTCACTGCGAGAAGCACAAAGAAGAATATAATTTTTTCTAACCACATCCTCTCTTGGGTTTGTATTAACAATGACTAAAATTAACCAAATATATTGTTTGGCACTCGTACTCAAGTCAGGGGTCACAATTTATCAGTACAATGACTTTAACAATAATGCCAGGGATTTCCTGTTTAATAATTTGGTATTCCTGCTAAGTGATTTGGAGAGTTACAATTATTTGCATCTTGGCAGAATTTACTTGATGATATGTGTACAAGCTTTTTCCAAGAATTGTGTCATTAGCAGATTATCACGTGTTTGTTTCATTAATTAGGTGTTCGTTGTTGTGCCATTTTGCCATTCGTTATCTCTATCAATAACTCTTTTGTTTTAGTACTTACTTTTATAATGATATGTGTGATCTTGCATATATTTGTATTAGCGTTGGCATCAATACCATTCATGTCACTTTCCACTTTGTTTTCAATCGTGTATTTTGTAATTTCATGTAGGATTTAATAGACCAATTTCAATTTCGTAAAATTTTTGTACATATTATTGTGTTCATATTCCAAAAAGTTTATCATCTTACATGACGACAGAATATAAGAATTTTGATATCAAGGTGCTTTCTGTTCAATGCTACTTGATTGAGGTTAATAACTTAGCTTAGTTTAATACTTAATTTCTGAAACAAATAATATAGTATCTAGCGTCGTATTTCAATCGTCGTATTCAATGTTACAATGCTATTAGTAATTGTGCAGGCACCTGCAGTATCTATTCGAGTATGACCGGATCACCGGAGTGCACAGCGCGGTCAAAATAAATGATAGAGCTAGTTTTTTTTTAATAACCGACGATAAATTTCAACGCTGGGGATTTCCGACGATAAATTTCAATGCTGGGGATTTCAGAATCATGTACTGAAAGCTTGGTTTCAGTTTACGCACTGGTTAAAAATGTATCCTGTATATACTAATGCTTTTATTTTAACTGACTCTACCAATCAAGTAACATCTTTAGAATCAGCTTTGCAAACAAAATGTGTTTTCCACAAGCACGAGATACAAAAGAAAATGAGATAAGAGTAATTTTCTTCCTTTTGTATCTCTTTGAGTTGCGTGTAGTTTTGTATCCGTATTTAAATATCCTTGAATTTAACGCCATCTATCGATGTTAATAAGACATAGAAACATGTTTTTTATAGACACCTTGTTGATAACACGTTTCTTGATGTCTTCGACAGGCGATTTTGTGTTGATCAAATGTGTCTGTAATACTATAGATGTCGTGGACATCGCTTTTGACGTCAATAAAGACCCTAGTATTTTAGCGCATATGTATCCGTGGTACGACGAAGAAAATGTCGTGAATAAAGTTTTAAGTATGAATGTCTATGGCTTGTAAGAGTAAGACCACACGTTGGAGAAGACCACAGAAACGATGGATGGACTGTGTGAATGGTGATATGGTTAGAAAGGGGGAAAATCACTACCGAGATGACGACTAATAGATAAGTATGGAAGAAAAAGACATGTTGTGCCGACCCCAAATAAATTGGGATAAGGCCAGGGGAATGATGATGAAGCATCCGTGGTACAATATGGTCAATGAATCATGGTCGGTCTGAATATTCGCGCATGTCCACACTCACTCACAGTCGGCTCATGTCACCATTTGATTCAAAAAAATGTTATTACGCTGCCTTCTGCGCAAAGTTCAGACTGGCTGTGATTCATCAGCCGTGTTGTATCTAATACGGGTCAAAAAGAGATTTATATTCCGGACCTATCGTACACGGCTGTACTTCCAGCTTGTCATTTCTAATTTTAGCTGACCTCGCTTTGTATAGGTTTTTCGTACAATCAGAAGTCAGCTTATATTGGTTATTTATAGCTTGATGTGTAGCCGTGCGTACGTGGATTAAGAAATTAGATCGCAGAGAAAAACAAATGAATGGACTTTTCATTGGTGCATTTATGGAACTGTGCTCTGTTTACATTGCATTTTGAAAACTGTGTGCACAACAAGAAATAAAACTAGGAAACCAATTTTACTATATTTTATTCAATAAATAAGTAGATGAGCTTATTATAAAATTAACGGCAATTTCATTTGCAGTAACTAACGCCTAACTAAAAGTTGAAAAACTCATCTTCGTCAAACGGCGCTTTTTCCGTCACTGAGTCTTTAAGATCTGATAACTTGAATCCTGTTCCCTGCATTTCGTCCAATTTTGGCAATTCTTGCTTTATCATCTCCTCGACATTTAGCTTCTCTAACTCTTGTTGTACTCTTTCTTTAAGAGGACCTTCCAAAGCATCCATAATCTGGTACCTCAGAAGATTTGGTAATATATTTACTGTAAATTCAATTACGTAATCTATAGTCCCTGCACCGTTGCACCGAACTTGAATATTTCCTACCTCAAGATCTATGTCCCTGAATTTAGGTTTTTTTCTAGTGTCAAGTGGTTGTGCCAAGATTATCCGTGCACTTATATATTCTACTGAGAACGCAGCAGTACCAGCTCTTGATATGAGACCACCTACAGCTGAAATATCCCATTGAGTTCTTCCTTCAAGTTTTTGAGTACCAATTTCAAAGTCTGCCACTGCCGTATTGTTTTCCATCTTCAAAGTAATGTTCCCAACTCTTTGGAAGGATGATATTCCAAGAATCCAAGTTCTGGTTAAAGACACAGTGAATATACTCACAGTGGCGTTGTAATCCTTAATTTGATACGGATCCAGTTGCATATCTCGCACTTTTTTTCGAACATCAATGACCACCATATCTAGTGGAGAAATAGAGTTCGGAAACTGCATGTCACCAGCAATTTCATCTAGTTTAGTGTTGATTTCAGCTCTGACTTTAGTGTAAGCTTCTTTAAGAACGTACGGTTTGATTGAGTCGAAGAGGAAGGTACCCACTGTGTTAATTACTCCCTGGAACATTCCACCGAAGAAACCTAAGTTTTCGAAGTTAACAGCGATGGTGTTAAATCCCAGATCTATTTCGATGTCTTGTGCTCGCAGTTTTCCATCTCGTTCTACACCAAGGGTGGCTCTTGCTATGATTTTCAAACCGGTGACGTCAACTGTGAACGGCCCCTGAGCCCTGTTTAGCCATGTTGACATAGTATAATTACCGCGGGCTTGTAACACATCTATTGTCATTGCTGCGTGAACCTGAAACACATTATTGTATGACAAATTAATATTTTTGATAGCCAAATTATAATATAAAATGCAGAATCAACGCTGCAGTTTTGTTCTTTACCTTAGTTCACTGAGCCTCTTTTGTGTCAATATTGAATATTGTATGTCAATATTGATGAATGGTTCCCTTTGATGTACTGCTTGTACCTAATTTTGGAAACTATCATCTAACGATTTCTAGCATCAAAAATGACATACCATATACGTTATCATAGGCATACGAGCATCAGATCGATTCGATCTCTTACAGTTTAGGACATATATTAAAAAAAAAAACATATTTACCTCCATTGCTCCAATCTCAGCATCGACATACAAGATGCGGAACTTGCTGATGCCGTACACGGCAGTATTCTTGAAGTACAGTGTGCCGACCTGCAGAGATTGCTTCATGTCTGGTACAGGGTATGGGTCTGGGATCTCAGCTCCCGGTAGACCCACAGGGTCGGGCTGCTTGAAGTGGTCCAACATTTGAAGAATGTTTTCACTGAGTTTCTTCTCTCCCTCCGCCAGTTTGACTGCGTCACTCGTATCTTCCTCAGTGTCTGCATCTGAAATTTTATTGGCACTTGATTATTAATTGCTCTCGACAATCATTTGCATTTTGAACCATTTCCTTTTGCCAAATAACTTTATTATAGTTTGATTGTAGTTTGATATATAGTTTTCGCTAAATTGTATTTTCAACCATTTTTTGAAAGAAAGGTTCGTCCCGAAAATATCTGTTTTCATTGCACTACTCCGTTGTATATAATTGTAGTTATCACATTATTAGCTATCGCAATAAACTTTCTACAAATCATACCAACTTATGATAATTATATCTGAAAATGTTATTGATAGTAATGAGTATATATTATGCAACCATAGAAGAGTTATAGATTCTACTAAAAGGCTAAGCAAACAGTTTACGTATCACTTCGACTCAAGTTTCAAATGCACGTGTTAGTTTATGCAGCTCATTGAACACCATAAGTAATATATATTTTTCACCGAATAATCATAGAATTTAAACCTTAATCTTGATACAACAAGAAAAAAAAACATCGAAACAGGCAATACACCCAAATATTTTGATCACACCCAAACATAATATGATATAGGTAACATATCAATGCAGAAGAAACGGATGACACTGTTGATGTTGAATTGGATGATCACAAAACAGATGAAAATCACTAAGATAACAAACGCACCTTCACAAAAAACAGCAAGCAATAAAGAGAGGAATATCAGTTTATGTAACCACATCACGATAGCAAGATGGTACAACTTCGACTGACTAATGAATGGTTCCTGTTCCCAGTCAGGGGTCACAAATTATCAGTGCATAGTGCAGTCATTCGTTATCTTTGTTTGTTTGTTTGTCGTTGCAATGAATGACGGTTAGTGGGTGATTAGGATAGTTTTGTGTTAATGAATGCATGGGCATGCTAATTAGGATTGAGGTCTTATTTGTTTTTCGACTTCCAGCAAGTTACAAGTAAATTAATGTTTAGTTGATTTAGGTAGGTAAATTGTTTAGGATCGTTTTGGATGGAATAGAGTGCTTATTATGTGTTTATTTTAGTCTAAGATACACTTTGCTCGTTCGCTTTTGTTTTAAAATCCTTTTAATGGTGTCCGGTGAATATTTAGATTCTTATTTAATTCCTTAGCTTTATGAAAACCGAAAACTCATCAAGTTATATATAGCTCCTAGCTAGCTCCCTTGGGTACATCCTACATCATACATATATCATCCTACATATACATTCTTTGTTAATCTAGTGATAAGATGAACCTTTTTTCCTGAGACTTTTTTGACAAATTGATCAATCAGCATAGGCTTATGTTATTTCTATGTCAAACAAGAGACATAAGTTAGCATCAAAACTATAACTTATGTTGTATTATTAGGGGCTGATTTTTCCATCGTCAGATAACTTTTATTCGAGGAATAAAATTGACGTTTCACAATTTTTGTATGAAATAACTGTCAAAATTTCGAAATGATTCCTCGAATAATTATCAGAGGGGCAATTCTCGTAATTTTAAGCACTTTCACAGTCTGATCTCAGTTTCAATTTGTCAAAAATACCTTTAATATCCCTATATTTTGACAAGTTTTTGACATTTGTTCGTCACCGAGATGAGACTGCGACTAGATTTTGAACGTTTTAAATTACGAGAATGGGCCTTCTGATGATTGAAAAATCAGCCCTTAGTTCTTTCATTTGTCTTTGCATCGCCTAGATTTCCTGTCTATCCGTAGCTAAAGAAGTACAGTTGGTTGAACGCCATCTATATTATGTTTTAGTAAGTTATAAGAGATGATTGACGAATCGAGTTTTGTGTATAGTGCGTAGAGATATTTAATGTGTATACGCGAGTATAGATGTCGCATCGTTCATAGATGTTTCATCAGATAAGATTTTTATCAAAACATTCGGAATATACGAGTATGTAAGGAGCTTTGTGTTTAATGAAAATCTTCCTTCTCTACAGAAAATATCGCATAAAATGCGACCATTATTTGGTCCTGTGTGTGTTTAGAAATATTAACATTGTTTCGACCACCACCCCGCTGATTCCTGAAGATGATTTTAAATAAAATTGTAAAACACGTTCTGTTGACATTGTTTATTCTTTTAACATTTTATTGACACAAATTAGATTACATTGGTTATATTTTTATTAGCGAAGAAACCTAATTCTTTTTCTAAAATAAGAGTAGGTAGCCTAACTTACTCCTTATAACATAAGCTAACTGTCAGTGAGTTTCTGAGATTAAATGGAACAAATATACAGACAAGTATTAAAAAAATTGTTTATATACTTTCATAATTATGAATTTAATAAAAAGCTGTAAGTTTGACATTACGAACATTAGACCCTTCAATTTTATTTATTTATTTAAATACATAGATAAAAATCTGTTATTTTGACATTACAAACATATAGTTTACTTTCAATGATTTTCCGGTAACTACTATAATTTTCGGAATTATTTTGCTTTGAAAGAAGTCCTGGCATATCTTTTGTCTTCGCATTTGTTTTACAAAAGAGAATTTCCATGTCGTAGGCAGTACGAATAAGGAAGGAATTATCGATGAGTTAGGTACAGTTTTTAATAACATACACTTAGCTGGACCTTCCGTGGTCCAAGAATCAAGTTAGATGATTGTAATTGCATAGCAACAATACAAATAGGTTCTACTAGAACAGGAAAAGGTTTCCTGTTACAGCGAGCTTTGTTGTCACATACGTTTTGCAACTCATGCGCATTCCTTGATAAGAAAACTTCTTGAAAACTTGACTACTTATAAAATAACATAATATCACGCCTTGTTTCTCCAAAGAGTAGGGCAGGAAACATCCATCCATATTTCGCCACGCAATAGGGGGCGAGCCCATTGCCATCCATCAGGCACCGATTCCATCTTCGGGATACTACTGAGAAATTCCAGAAAGAAAAATCCAAATGACAAAAAAAAAACATTTTGCTCGACCTGGGAATCGAACCCCAAGACCTCATGCTTAGTGTAGAGCTTCCGACCACTAGATCTATGAGGCAGTCAATTATAATTAAATTGTTATGTAGACACAGGCCAATTGATAGCTTCTACTATGTATGTAAATACATGCTGCCAGAACTTTACGCACGGCAGTTTCTTAGTTTTCAAAGGAGATAGCTTTAGTATGAAAAACTTTTTTTGGAAATCCATGTAAAATTAGCTGGTTAGACGGGAAACTACCTCAATATACATAGTTGTGAAAAGACTAGTCTAATTGAATCAGTTTCTTTGATGTGAGTTTATTTATTCAAAACAATAATTACATTTCAATGCCAATAATATAATTACACTTAACTTTTTGTTAAGATCTTGACCTAGCATCATAACCCAAGAAATAATTTTCCTGTCGATCACTTGTGACGCGCGAAGGATTTCGATTGAAATCCCTATTGAATGAGACTATAATAAATACGAGTCCTTTGAGATCATTATCATTTGATGTAGGTCAAGCACTTTGGTTGTGTACCACACAGATGCACAACTAAAGTGCTTGACCTTGTTAACATCCTACTTAATAATTATTATAAACGCGAAAGTTTGTGTGGATGGATGGATGTTTGTAAAGAAAGAAAAGGTATTTATTGCGACACGTACAGGAAGATCACAACCTAAAATAAACACAGTCAAAAATAAAAAAAATAAGTTATATAAAAAAAAAGTTTGTTACACTTGCACGCAAAAACTACTCAACGGATTTTGATGAAAGTTTACAGTAATGTAGCTTATACATCAGAATAATACATAGGATAATTTTTATTCCCATATTTCCATGGGATTTACACTTATGAGGGTGAAACCGCGGGGGCAGCTAGTCTATTCTAAACTTAAGTCGAGGGACTTAGCTGCAGAGTATGCAAGTTCTGCGTTCTCTAATGACTGAGTCTATTTTGTCAATAGATCAGGCTTTGTCTGACGTCCAATCAGCCTGTGTCAAACTCAAGTGCATGTCTGTACAGTCACGAACAAAAGTATGTATACACTCGGCTTTATTCAAAAGCGATTTACTCCTTTATTTTTGAATGAAATTTTATGTTGTTACGAACATAGCATTTTCGAACCCATAGGTTTATGTAATGTGTCGTATTTCAACGTTGCATTCGTTATTTCACGAAAAAATCTCAATTGAAAGTTGCCAAGTGTTGACATATTGGTGCTCGTGACTGTACATTAACTTTTTCTTTGCCCTCTTGGTGTTTTGTGACCAGAGTGCTGGTCTATTTTTTGGCCAATGAATCGGCATCACCATACAACGTTGCAATGCTGCCAGCCTTTTGGGCACTTTTCCCGCTGACAGCGACGCGGACGAACTTTTTGATGTCCTATGATTTTTTACCCATGTTTTTTTTATATAATTATGATTATTTTAAGTCTGTTAGCTTATACTCGTATATTATGTAAATGTTATGTTGTTTAAAACTTAAAAATATACCACAATAAAACTTTTACCTACTTCTTTATTTAATTTAAAACTTTCCTTAATTTTTGTCTTCTTATTTTCCTGTTTATTATTTGCCTTACATTTCTGTAATATTCTTACTAAGTTAATAAGGTAAACAGGTAGAACATCTAAAATTCAATATGGATTTTCCACCATCTAATGGGTAGGTAGATTAGTAGCCTTATGTACCGCCTGAATACCTATACCCCGAACAATTTCTGTCTGTTATGGCCGAACTATACAGCATGTATCAGAATGATGTGGTCATATTTAAAGGTGTACAGACCATCACACTGAACAACTTTCTTTATGGAACAAACATAGCAATTACGAAAAATAATCAGCCCTCCCATACATTTATATGGGAGGTTATGTATGGGCAGTTGATAAGTTTTTTTATAAGTTTTTCGCAATTACGATGTTGGTCCCATAAAGAAAGTGGTTCCGTTTGTTGGTCTGTAACTCACCTTTAAATATGGCGACACCAAAATGTTCTACAAATCTAGTCTAAAAGACCTAAAAAGTTCATTTAATTGCCCACAATCATTGTTCCATAATATGGTATTAATGTGTGTGTGTGACCTATTGATGCAATATTATGGGATACAGATTGTAGACAATCCAATCAATTATTGTCGATGTTTACATCTTTTTGAGACTGGCTGCACTAAGGGCTGCACCGTCAAGTGTTGCCAAAACCGATACCAACCGAAAACAATTTGAACCGAATTTTCTTAGAAAATTGTTAGTAGGTATGAACTTCGCTCCATCCCATATTGAGGAAAACCTATTGCTTGAGTGCCTAATGTAGAGGATAATACCTATGACAATATTATTGAATGGATATTTCAATCTGGTTAAGAATTTTAACCAGATTGAAATATCCATTCAATAATATTGTCATAACCACCTACTAGTTTCCCGCACCATATTCTTAGAATAATTCCACAGGACATAAAATGATAATGATAACATCAATATGCTAATAGTTAAGACAGAATAGAATTGATTGCGATGTAAATGTTGATGTCAAGTAAAATTATAATTGCATTGTCTGTCTAACTTGAGAGCTTGGCATGCGTCACCTTCAGCTCATTCATCACAATGCAATATATTATGTACATTATTGTAGATGGATAGAATACATACGATCTGACCACCACCTGGGCCCTAATTCACTATGACCACTTAACGATTCCTTACTTCGAAACCACGTAATTTCCTTAGCTAATCCCGCCAATCTCGCAAGTATTTCGCGCGGTTTCATTCATTATGTCATAGAGAGAGGCGCCCTGTGGGGTACGAACCTCGACAGGGCCTGTCGAGGTTCGTACCCCACAGGGCGCCCTTAGCGTGTATTCACTTAGTTAATAAGTTTTATGCCCTGGCTACAGGATGGCTCGGTTAAGCAGCCGACAAACTCCCTGAAAACTACCCCACTGTTACCTTGCCACACTTGGATCGGTGATATGGGAATTTGAGCGCCTTCCATGATCGCCGGCTGGTACCGGACCCGCAAGAAGGTCCTGTGGTGTTCAGACCCGCGGGGAGAGTGAGGTGTAAGACTACCCTTTTATACTACCCTAATATAATTTCAACTTGATAACTCAACGCATTCTTGAGGAAAAGGGTCTTGACAGACGGACAACGAAGTGGTCTTATACGGGGTTCCGTTATTCCTTTTGAGGTACAGAACCCTTAAAAAAGATGGATACAATATACTTTATTGTCCCGTCTTCTAGTTAGACTTTATGAAGGATCCTGGATGATTACTCTATTACTGAGAGAACTTTCTTGCAGGATGCTGTTTTTGCTTCATATCCATAATCCGCGAAACCGTTTAATTCTGTAGTAAGTAGCAGGTGAAGCAACTATGTGAGCAGGAACGACGACAATAACTGGCATTACGTAAATTCTGGGAGCAGTGATGGCTCAGTGATATCGGACCCGACTTACGAGTTGTATAGTTCGCCAGTTCGAACCCAGGCTCACCACTGGTCTCAAAACGGTGAAGGAAACCATCGCGACAAAAGCGGTATGTCCTAGAACCAAAAAAATCTAACACATGTGACAGGCCCAGAGAGGAGAGGCCTCCTTATTAGCATAATTATGCAGCTTATGTACTTTGGGTCCAAGGCTCGCCAAGCCAGTGGTCAAGTCGTACCTTTGACCCAAAACATTGTAACAACGATAAGAACAGGCTCATCTATCTACGTCATATAAAATACTCAAGTACCTTAGATATAACCCAAAGAGAACAACGTAAACATTAAAAACACGGAACTTTTTCACACAATCAGTTTAAATACTTGTTTTAAAGTATCAACATTTTCCGTATAACTGGATAGGCTAACGGCCGTATTCTCAAACGCATCTCATTCTTATCAGTGTTAAGCCACCCTGTAATTAGTAGGTTGAAGAAAAAGGGAAGAAAAAGATAGGCGTTAAGTTGTACTGCCGAATAGACACCTACTGAGGCTGGAGCGTTGTCAATCCAAAGACTCCAGCTGAAAAGCTTTTTGTGCCTGTAATTACACCAGCGGGGTAATTGCGTAAAACCCTTAAAAGTAGCAGTGACTTTCATTTTGACAGTTCAACAACCTTCGTTGCGTTATTTACGTTGTTGAGCAGATAAATTTTTCGAACACATGAAGCAATGGATTAGCAATATCCATTAAAATCATTCAGATGATGATTGAAAGTGTGTTACGGAATTAGGCTGCTGTACCCATAAACTGGAACAGCAACGGTGCTGGGTGGCAGATATAATGTATTAGTGGTAGTTGGTATGTCCCTAGACGAGCTCTACATGAACACTCCATGTAGTTTCTTGCCCGTTCTTCTCTGTAGGAACCTACTATGCTTTGACTAGGCCACTAAAGTGCGGCCGTCGAGAGAATGTGTTTCTGACACCTGTCAGTGTGACAATTCTAGTAGTTAATAAAGATCAAATTCGCATAACACGTATTCGTTTGTATGAAACTGACAGGTGTCAAGAACGCATTCTCTTGATCGACTCCTTGACAGTTCAAAAGTGACAACTGAATTCTTTGAGTTGAGTTTGAGTTGTCGTCTATGAACTCGCAGGTAAATGATTAAGATAATACATGCCTACACAAGTTTTCGTCAACCTTCATTTCTTAATGAGACGATTAGCACTTGGACGTGACAAGTCTTCATTGTCAATATCTAAACCAAGGCAACTAGGAAGGAGTGGATTGTAAGTGATACATAGTTGTATGTACTTCCTAGCTTGTGCCGTAATATGACGGTTTAAGGTCGTCATGATTCCTGTGTAAGAGAGAGACGGAGTTATACATGACCGATAGCATCATCCCTTTTTCGCACTAGTCATGATGGTATTACTACTTCGTAATAAAGCCCAGGTACTTGTTTAGCAGGATCCTTTGCTTAGGAAAATTTTAGAATGTGGGGTGTTGTTTCTTGGTGGAGGCCGACCGAAAATGAAAACGAAATACAGCTATATAACAAAGCTGAAGAGTTTGTTTGTTAGAACTACTTATATAACAAAGCTGAAGAGTTTGTTTGTTTGAACTATATATAACAAAGCTGAAGAGTTTGTTTGATTGTTTGTTTGAAATATATAACAAAGCTGAAGAGTTTGCTTGTTTGTTTTTTGAACTATATAACAAAGCTGAAGAGTTTTTGTTTGTTTGAACGCGCTAATCGCTGAAACTATGAATAGGTACGATTAATTAATTTTGCCTTTGATAGCCCAATTCTTGAAGAAGGCTATAAGATATTTAACATCACGCCAGGACTCTTAGGAACCGAGCAAAAAGAAAAAAAAAGGAATAAAGAACGCGAAAACGAACTAATGCAGGCGATGCGATGTGACGGGATGGGTCGGGGAACAAGACCTTTCACGCGAACGAAGTCGCGGGTGGAAGGTAGTCGGTTTAGGTAGTGATGATCTGCGTATAGAATACTAGCTGCGCCCCGCGGTTTCACCCGCATAAGTTTCGATACCGTGGGAATATCGAGATAAAAAGTATCCTATATGTTAATCTTGGCTATAAACCATCTGTTTGCCAAATTTCATCCAAATCCGTTCAGTAGTATTTGCGTGAAAGAGTAACAAACATCCATCCTTCCATCCATACAAACTTTCACGTTTATAATACTTATTAGTAGGATACGCAGATGCTTGTGTATATATGCTTTAAATAGTAATAGGTAATAGTTTAAAATAAAATAAAACTATTAATAAAAACATGCCTTTTAAAGACCGGAATCCTCACTTAAAAATAAAACCTGTTCTATTTTAGAAGAGCACAAAAATATTCCGGTATGGTTTTCCCTAACATTTTTTTTTTTAATCAAAACATCTTTCTGACATATAATAGGTCAAACCACTACGTAAGCAAATTAATTCGGTGTCAGGTTCTATTTTATCATTTTAGTAGATAAAAAGTTACAAAAACACATCACTCGATATTGTGTTGCCAGCCAGAAATAATGGCGAAAAAAAGTACTTAAATCGTTTTTTTTATAGTTTTATTTTTGTTTATCCCACCATCTTCGCCGTGGCCTGCCGCGATGTCGTCGTGTGTTAATTAATCCGTCGCGGCGTCGCGTCGTGTGTAATTCTCGAGTCACTCGGCAACTACGCAATTTTCAGAGCTAAAACTAAACGTAAGTATTAGCACGTACCGTGGTATTAGTGTGCGTCACCTGTGTCCTAGCGCTATCCGTGGCGGGCGTTTTTTTTTGCGATCTGTTTTTCGCATTTCAATCTATGAGGTGGTCATCTGTGCTTAAATCACTTAAAAACTAAGCGACTACACGCTAAGGGCACCCCCTGTGGGGTCGTGGCGGGCGTTTTGGGGGACTGTCTTATGTACTTTAGACGTTAGAAAAGTGCTGATACTCAATCTACTTTGAATAAATTACTTTTGATTTTGCCCAGTCCCAAGCTAGCATAACGGCTTTCTGGGTAACGTCCGAAATCTTGGTCTTGGCTCGCAGTATTGGAACGAAGTTCCTTATCGCGCGTTGGAAAAAATTAAGACCAAAAGTTGGAATGACACTTTTTGCTATAGTTGTAAGCCGTGCGGCGTGCGCGTGTTTCTCTGTCTCTCTCTCTCTCTCTTATAGAAAGCAAGCCAGTTATGCTTCTTTCCATCCGGGTGTCCCTTGACACCTCTCAAGTTTTTATTTTCTTATAAGGGAGAGGGCGGCCTTTGCCCTGCATTGGGACAATAAAAGCTAGATTAGATTGTTTATACGCGTAATAAATTAGCGAAGTGTCAATTTCTTCATACCTGTGCTTTGACAAGGACAAATTCATAAGCTTCAGATATTCATGACCCTTGGGGGAGGCCTATGTCCAGCAGTGGACGCCTTTCGGCTGAAATGATGATGAACATGATTAAACATCCATCAGCCATGGAAACTAGATTAGTGCAATTATGCAACAGAACTATCTCTCTCTCTTTCTACTGCAAATCAGTAATTTTCTTCTGTTCCGTTCGTAAAATACTTTTACCGAATATTCCATTGTAAAGTTGCTAGGTGTTACCCGTGACATCGTCTGCGTGTATTTAAAAATATATAAATATTCAGGATGAAAAGTACCCTACCTATATCCTTCCCCAGGTCCCAGGTTAACCTACCTGACAAAAATAACGATCGGTTCAGTGCACCGTGAACCGAGCTCACGGATATCTATGACCGAGCTGCTACCTAGCAGATAGATAGATAACTTGAAGGGCGCATTTCACCAAACTTTCATACCTAGAATAAGTCTTATTCTGAGAATAAAATGAATTTTTGACAGTTTTTCTATACTAGAACTGTCAGACGTCAATTTTATACCACGAATAAAAGATATCTGACTGTGGTAAAAGCAGCTATGACTCTGCCCATTACGATAACCCTTTTTTGACAACTGTTTTAACTTTAAAATGCGTAATAAAATAAATATATAAACTGCCTTATCTTATTGAATTATCTTATTTATGGCTTATTACATGCATTATAATACCGTACGTGTATCAATCAATGTATGTATTGTGTGTTGCTGCAATCACTAGTTCTATCTGTCAAAAAACGGTTTACCTAATGAACAGGGTACCTATATATGTATATTTATATGGTATATTAAAATACTGGTCCATGTAAAATACTGGTATTCAGCTGCATCCGGTTAGACTGGAAGCCGACCCCAACATAGTTGGGAAAAGGCTACCTTGAGAATGCTTCGGGATGCTTCGGCATCCTTCGGCAACCTTCGGTACGCCGCCGGCGCCGAGGCAACACTCGGGGGATAGTTTGCCCTGCGGGGCGAGGAGATGATGATGATTCAATATGGTTAAATAACCCAACCTAAGTTAAAATTAAACACAATCCTAAGTACTTACGTTTTTATAAATCACTGTGTTTTTGTATAGGTTTGTTATACAAAAACACGATGCACAGTTTTTGTTCCAAAATAATTAATTTGAGCTATCAAATAAGCAATGGTTTTTCACAAACTAAATAATGGTTCTGTAACTGTGTCAATATGATCATGATTTTATTAGTGTGTAAGAAATGTTACACACATGTTCGGCTCGAACTCGGCTCGGCTCGAAATGTCAAAATAACAGCTTTTTACTCTGTCTGTCTGTTTGTTCCGGCTAATCTCCGAAACGGCTAAACCGATTTAGACGGAACTTTCATTGGCGCATAGCTGATGTTATAAGAAGTAACTTAGGCCTACTTTGTTTTAGAAAAAGAATTAGAGTTCCCTGCAAAAAAATTAAACCCTTAAAATCCTATTTGTTTCACGACATGCATGCGAACGAAGTCGCGGACACAGCTAGTTATAATTAAAACATCGTAAATAGCCAATGTAATTTACCAACGTAGGTATAACCGCAACCTTAAACTATTTTATGTGTTGGTATCATTATAAAATATGACGTCAGAAGAAAAAAAACTGGAAAATCCCAATGGTCGACCGAAATTAGGTGTGGATCGACCAGAGCTAGGCCCGTGGCCAAGGTTCTACGTAGTCGCGATAAAATTTTATGCAGGCTTTATATTGGTGACTATAGCCCTACTCGTCTAAATTGTAACCTGGCTAGGCCGCAGGTGACTAAAATTTGCAAGTTTCAAAGTAAAATAAGTAGGTTTCGACTTTTATCGTGCGGCGCCAGGTCGCATGCGGCGGGTGACTAAGGGACTAACTGCGGAATGTGTACGCACTCCATACAAAATCGATGTTTTCTATGGACAAAAGCTGAACAGAGCTGAATAAAAGTGGTTAGTCCCTAAAATCGAACGTGGAAATGCTCAGTCAGCCATGAAGGATGACATTTTGATGCAAAATCAACTAGTCACCTGAAATTTTTATCGACCTGGGCCTCATTTTCTATGACACAATGAACGAAACCGTGTGAAATGAACGTGAGATTGGCGGGATTTGCTAAGGAATTGACGTGGTTTCGAAGTAAGGAATAGTTAAGTAGTCATAGTGAATTAGGGCCCTGTGGCGATTCGGCTTGTGAGGCGATTTGGTAAGCAACTAGCCGCGAGAATCAATCTAGTGTAAACGACTTGCAGAGAAGAGAGAGGTAGACAGGATAACGAAGAGATAATAGAAGAAGACGGATTTGTGACAGTAAGAAGGGGACATGAAAAGGCTAATCGAAAAAATTCAACTAGTGACAAAAGAAATGAGAATAACGATGAGGCCGGAAAGTCTAAGGTAATCGTATCAGTCACAGGAAAAGAAACATTACCAAAACAATTTGGGATGGCAAAACTTTTACGCTCACAAAATATTGGAAATATCACAAAATAATGGAAACTTAAACGCATTTTTATATACGATTCTCGATAGAGAATCGTATATAAAAATGCGTTTAAGTTTTTAATTTACTTCAATAACAAGGAAGATGCATCGAAGTTACTAAGTTGTGAGAAGCTGACGGATCTAGGATACAGAGTATAGATGACTGACGAGGCTAACCTTTGATACGGAATCCTTAAACAAGTGGATTTAGAAATGGAAGAGAAAGACATTTTAGAGAACGTTACACATGTGAGTACGACGTCATATCAGTAAGAAGACTAAAAAGACAATGATAATGATAATGGAGAATGGGTAGCTTCTGAAACAATCAGAATTTACTTTAAGGGTAACATTTTAAAGTAAATTCTGATTGTTTCAGAAGCTACCCATTCTCAAGGGTAACATTTTGCCCCAAAAGGTGGTAGCCGTAAGGCTGATCCGGGGCTACCGCACGATCTCAGGCGAGGCAGCAAGCCTCCTTGCCGGACTGCCACCATGGGATCTGGAGGCGATAGTCCTCGCGCGCCTATATGATTGGCGCGCGGAGGCACTACGCCGGGGGGAAACTCCGCATCCGCGGCAAACCGCGGCGGAGCGGACGAACCTCCGGCGCGATCTCATGGTGGCATGGAAGGAGCGACTATCGCAACCCAGCGCAGGGCACGCCACGATAGCGGCGGTAAGACCCCTCTTTGAGGAGTGGCTAGAGAGACGTCACGGCGCTCTCACCTACCGCCTGACGCAGGTCCTCTCCGGACACGGATGTTTCGGGAGGTTCCTGCACATCATCAGGCGGGAGGAGACGCCCGGGTGTCACCACTGTCAGGATCGCCCAGAGGACACGGTGGAGCATACGGTGGAGGTCTGCCCTGCTTGGGCAGAGCACCGCCGTGTCCTCGTAGAGGCGATTGGCAGCGGCGGCGACCTCTCGCGCCCGGCCCTGGTTCAAGCCATGGTCCGGGGTGAGAGGGAGTGGGAGGCAGTCACCTCCTTCTGCGAAGCAGTCATGCTAGCGAAGGAGGTGGCGGGGTGGGCGAGGGAACGCGCCTTGCGCACCTCACGCCTCAGCCGCCGCGGGAGACGCTCCGGGCGTCGGGAGCCGCGTGACGACTCCCGGCCACCGTAGGCGCGGGCCTGCGGGCGAAGAGTAATGGGTAGCTCTCCGTCCGATCTGGACTAGGCCCGTGCCGGACGGCGTGTTCGTGTTCCACGCGCGCCTCAAAGAGATGTCAGCAAAAGAGACGGGGCCCCATAGGGCCGAAGCCTGCCAGGGTAGCGGGACCATCCGAAAGGGTTTACCGCTGCCCTGGAACATAAAGGGCTAAGGAAGGAACACGGGTGGGTTTTAGTCAGTAAAAGTCTGACACTCCCTTCTGCTCCACCCAGAGCGGGAGGAGTCATTTGATGATTTCCCATCCTCAAAAAAAAAAAAAAAAGGGTAACATTTTACCACCGTACGTATATGGTTACGGTTGTAGATTGAAACCTTACACTTTCCCAGTGTCCCAATGTTCAGTATGTTGGAGATTTGGTTATCTGTCAAAGTCGTGTCCAATTAATAAACAATTATGTCCGAAATGTGGTAATGATCACCCAAATTATGAGACCGAAAAATATATTTGTGTAAATTGTAAAGGACATATGGCCTTATTCAAAAAATGTTCCGTTTTCTTAAAAGAAATGAAATTAGAATCATTATGATGGAGAATAGCTGTAATTATCGGAAGGGACTTGAACTATATTTGGAAAACAAAGAAATACAAAAATTAAACGATGAAAGATACCACAATTTTAAACAAGAGAGCACTTATCAATTGGATGTCAACTCCATAGACTAATATATATAATGGTCAACTCGCGAAATGAGTCAGCGCAAGATAGGCTTGAGACATCGTACCGAAATGTACTTATCACAGAGGCTCTCGTTCATAATGAAAGAGAAGTCAATCAGATGGAGATAGAAGATCAACAGAAACATACTCAAAAAAAAGGGCACAAAAAGGGAAGGAGTGACTCAAGAGGTAAACACGACAACACGACATCCATGCCAACAAGGAAAAAATCCAGAAGAAAGTTGCTGAATAGTCGTCTACAAACCGCAAATCTGGAGAAGGAAAAGAACCCAGGTTCTGAGGAATTCAAAAAAACTTTTAGTATGTACTGTTTTTTATGAATCTAATAATATGGTTTCACTCAATATAATACAGTGGAATGCACGAAGCTTGCGACCTAAACGTAATGAATTAGAACTCCTATTGCAACAAGATAAAATACACATTGTGTTAATATCCGAAACATGGTTACAACCGGAATCGCATATAAACATAAGTGGCTATAATATCTTTAGAAATGACAGAATCGACGGATAGATATAATTTCACATAGTCGATTAAAGTACAAACAAATTTTGTTAATATTAATAATTCGGGAATAGAAATAATGTCAATTAAACTTTTGAGCTGTAACCAAATTAAAAACATCGTACTGATATACTGTCCGTCACGCGTCATCGGTAAGTACACGTATATCCGATTGGGAACAAGTATTCTCATTAGTTCCCAGAAAATGTATTGTAGTAGGAGATTTTAACGGCCATCACGCTACTTGGCCGTGTAAGGCTGACACGAGAGGTATACAAATCTATGACACCGAGTTAGATAATTCATTTCTTTTAATGACGGTAGCGTAACAAGAATTAGTTCTGTCGATAGTATTATTTGCTTCAACCTGTTGAAACTGACACTGTACAATCCATGTATGACCACTTTATTAAGCAGATGGAGAAAGCCGCAGATCAGTTCATACCTCTGATAAAGGTATGCGATAAACCAAGTAACAAATTTCGACTTAAGGCTTATTGGACTCGTAGAGGCGATTGGCAGCGGCGGCGACCTCTCGCGTCCGGCCCTGGTTCAAGCCATGGTCCGGGGTGAGAGGGAGTGGGAGGCAGTCACCTCCTTCTGCGAAGCAGTCATGCTAGCGAAGGAGGTGGCGGGGTGGGCGAGGGAACGCACTTTGCGCACCTCGCGCCTCAGCCGCCGCGGGAGACGCTCCGGGCGTCGGGAGCCGCGTGACGACTCCCGGCCACCGTAGGCGCGGGCCTGCGGGCGGAGAGTAATGGGTAGCTCTCCGTCCGATCAGGACTAGGCCCGTGCCGGACGGCGTGTACGTGTTCCACGCGCGCCTCAAAGAGATGTCAGCAAAAGAGACGGGGCCCCATAGGGCCGAAGCCTGCCAGGGTAGCGGGACCATCCGAAAGGGTTTACCGCTGCCCTGGAACATAAAGGGCTAAGGAAGGAACACGGGTGGGTTTTAGTCAGTAAAAGTCTGACACTCCCTTCTGCTCCACCCAGAGCGGGAGGAGTCATTTGATGATTTCCCATCCTCAAAAAAAAAAAAAAAAGGCTTATTGGACTCCAAAGCTTTCTCATTTTGTTGCACAACGAAGACTGGCCTTGAAAATTTTAGAGCAACCCTACACCCGATAATCTAACCGTCCTTGAACGAATAGCAGAAATTGCGTATACAACCATAAAGCAGTCTAGAACAAATGATTGGCAAACATATTGTAGCAGCATTGATGAACAAACATCTAGCTACGATATGTGGAAACGTATGGGCTGGGTTAAGGGAATTCATTCTTCACGATCATAAATGTTTTCAATGAACAAAAACTCGAACTACTTTGTAATCTTGCTCCCGATTATACGTGTCGATAGCCCTATCACAGTTTTAAATCGAATAATACAGAATAAATAACAGTTTCATTATACAAGAAATACAAGAAATAGTCTACGGCCAATTTCCTTAATACCTTGTGTAAAAATCCTGTTGCCTGTTGTAGTTGCCTGTTGTTGTTTTATTAATGCCTGTTTGAGGAAGGGGACATTTTGCGAAAGGGACATTCTGAGAAAGGGACATTCTGAGAAAGGGACATTCTGCGAAAGGGACATTTTGCGAAAGGGACATTTTGCTACCAGTAGTAATTTTGAGAAATGGTCATTTTGCGACAGAGCCAAGTATGTGTCAATACGCGGATGATTTTGTTTTGTATTGTTCTTCTAGAAATCTTAGTCAAAGTGAACATTTTCAACTAGCATTAAATACATTTTGTAATATTTTGGATGATATGGGTCTAGAATTATCGGCAACCAAGTCTTAAGTATGTATTTTCAGAAAATGTATGTGTGTGTATTTTGTGGGTTCAGAAAATTAGAAATAGATTTAAACATAAATGGACATAGTTTACATTTAGTAGATAATTACAAGTATTTGGGAGTGTGGTTAGACAGGTCATTGCGTTGGAAGAAAACACATCAATATGATAGCCGATACAAAGGAGTCTAAGTTTAATCAAAGTCCGCTGGCACTGCATGGCGCCTGCACCCTAAACATTTGAGACATATTAACATCGCCTCGATCAGAAGTCGCATAGACTACAGCAGCTTTTTATATGATGTGAGTGCAAAGTGTCACATAGACAAACTAAATAAAATTCAAAACCAGGCTTTGAGAATAATAGGAGGTTTTATCAAGACTACACCTATCCACGTTATGGAAAGTGAGCTCTGTCTAGTTCCGCTGTATTTACGGAGAAAATATTTAGGTTATACTTAAGTGCTGTTTAAAATCTAAGTCGATAGAAAATAATATTACCAATAATTTGTTAGGGGAGCTTCACGATCTTCGATAGAATAGTTATAGAAGAAATAAAAAGGTTCCTCTACTGATTTCTTTATTTAATGAAGTAAAAGTAGATCATATAGCATCATCACATCCCTTGCTGATATTTACTCTGAGGACATGGATGACCAACATTAATATTCAAGAAGTAATTATATGGGACTTAGATGTAGTGAAATTATCTAAACAAAGCTATAATAGTTATTTATTAAAATTTGAAGTTATTAGAGAGTTGCATTTGAAGTACAATGAATGCTTAGTATATTTACAGATGGGTCGAAGAGTATAGAAGGTCGTGGCAGCCTTTTATGTGACTAGTGAACCAATAAATTGTCAAAGTAATTGCTTTAAAATAGATAAGAAAGCGTCCATAATGACGTTGGAGCTTATTACAATCTCTGAAGCACTTACGTTGTGCACCACTAGTCAACATAAAAATATTGTTATTTGCACAGACAGCAAAAGCTCCTTACAACATTTAGCTCGATGTGCCTCTGGCCTCAGAGGTGTATCGCTAGCTTATGTTATTCTATCTTAGATAGATGAATTCATGCATAAAGGTGTTTCATTTAGATTGCAATGGGTTCCATCGTATATTGGATTACAGGGCAATGAAAAAGCTGACATGCTGGCAAAATATGCAGCTAAAAATGGAAAAGAAACTAATATAATTTTGGATGATTCAGAGGTTTTACCTAAATTTATATAAAAGTGTTATGATGACTAGAATGAATATTTTGACTAGCGTTTTTTACACAATTTTGATTTGGATTTGGTATACAACCATGCAGGGTCAGCCTTTTCGTGTACCCTGGTTTGTAAATAGTAATTTAAGTCGAACATTTGTTGTTACGGCTCATAGACTCGGATCTGGACACATTCCTTGTAATAAGTTTACGTTCATGATGAGAAAAACGAACTCGTCTAACTGTGTGGAGTGCGGAGTGGTTGAAGAATTACACCACTTATTGATGGACTGTGTTCGGTATGAGTCTGGTAGAAATGATTCGTTCAGGGTCTTCAGTTTGAACAGACTTGAAGTAGGCACAATCCATAAAATCCTGGCTCAACCAAATTGCGATGATGCGAAGAGTCTGTTTAGGTTCATGACCCAGATATGAGAAATGTGTATTTAGGGTACGATGGGACTGACATACGCATTGCGATTATAAATGTCCCTAAATAAAAAAAGAGAAAAGAAAAGTTTGTATTTCATAGTATTTCTCGGTGCAACTATGAAAAACAAAGTGCGGTTGTAACAAAGAAAACATTCATTCCATATCTCACAAAATATTGACTTAATAAAAATTAATTATCTTTTTAACTATCGGATAAACGGTGCAGGGCTTATTCAATGCACATGCGTGGGATATCCCACGCATGTGCATTGAATAAGCCCTGCACCATTTCTTTCACCCTAAATACACATTTCCCCTAAATTCATTTTTTTGTGCATTTAGTAAAAAGCTGTTATTTTGACATTACAAACAGCCACTTCAATTTTAATAATAATAATAAGCAATAGTTCTAGACTAACCGGGGGTTATCCTTGAGTGCACTTTCAGTGCATACAGGGATTATCGTCGGGTAGTGCCACATTACAATAAAATTTCCTAAGGGGCTGCGAGTTGGCTTCGGCCCCTTGTATGCCTTCCAAAGGACCGGGACCCCATGGTCCCGAGATATGTTAAAATAATAATAATAAAGATTTATTGATTAACTAGGACTAGATTACATGGCCAAGTAAAATAATATAAAGCACAAGCATGAAGTTTCTTAGTCTAGTTAGTGGGTGCCATACTGCTTTCCTAGATAGGTTACAAAATAAACTGTGGTTAAGAGAAACAGTTCCGATCCCCGTCATAAATGATTGACTTATAACAGCACGTGTTAAATACATATGTATATAAATATATTCACTTGTATTTTTATATTGTTGTGTTGTAACCTGGGAGTTGAGACAGCAAATTACTGGCACTCATGCAAAATTAAAGATGATTAAGATTAGTAGGTATCTATAACATGAATATAGCATCACGCCTGTAATCCCCGAACCCCAAAGGGTTGGTCAGAAGTGTTCGTATAGGGGTCAGGACCAAATTTTTGACGTAAGTGCACAACGGAAATCACAACGGAATGACGCCGACGATACAAACAAAATGCTAAAATGACAGTAAAACAACATGGCGGCTTAGCAGGAATTCATGGCCAATACTTGAAGCCAATCTTGCCATACTAAATAGTCAAGAGACTTCTATCATAGGTTTGTAGGTTTCAAAATAATGGTGTCGCACAACAGGAGTATTACAACGGAAATAATTTTGGGATGTATGTAATATTACCTTGTATAAATTATAATAACGATGTTCATTGTGCTATTATCTATTAAAACGATTACTAGTGTTTATGAGGCTTTATTAATATTAAATTATAAATGATAGGTTACGTTAAAAAAAAACAGCGACCATAATATTCTTATGTAGTTTAGCAGGACATGTATATTTTATAAAGTGTAGTCAAAAATTTGGTCCTGTTCACCCACATTTCGCCAATTATGTCTAACTCCCATATTATAGGGGGCAATCCTATTAATGCCGTCAACCGGGCACAGAACCAGACTCCGGTCTACTACCGAGAAATTCCAGACGAAAAAACGCAATAACGTTTTGCCCGACCCCGGAATCAACCACTAGACCACAGTAAAAGCAAACAAGTAGGCCAACTCAAGCCCCGAGCGAGCGATAATAGCCTAAACTCGTAGGGCTGTCACTTATACTTTATTCAATCGTCAAAAATGCATAGTCAATCTCTACAAAACAATGTTCCCCTGTAGGGTAAGCATCAGGGACCTTTAATACAAAGCTTTTTTTTAAATTATTTTTTCTACATAGACCAGGAGCTGACTATACATTTTTTTCATTGCCTACGTCGTGTCATCTGTTTAGTTATTTGAAAAATTACCATCGAAATATGACTAATAAAAACGTGGTTTTACTGAATCATGTATTTATTCAAATAAAATGAAATGATTATGAAGTTGTATTTTTTACACTATAAAGTATTTTTTACTTTTTCATTTACTTACCATGAAAATGGTGTAGGCATTTGCTCTACACAAAATTAAATATCTCCTTTGTGATTTTATAACAAAATTACACATTTGATACAGAAAAAAAATTTCGTCTGTTTCGACAAGTACGAAATGCCTTATTATTTGAGGTTAATGTAAAATATATCCTCATTCTTACATTGACAAACTGCTATTAAGACATCCATAAACACTGCAATATTTTCTATAGCTACTCGAATTTGTAGCGATCTTTGTAGTTAAAGGAGGTAGGTAGGTACACGTACAAATTATTTATTACGAGCAGCAGGGCAGCGGCGAAGCGTGCGCGAGCGCGGGCGATATTACCGTACGGCGTCACAGCCACGACTGGCACACCTTTAGCAGCGATAAATTTTGTCAGTGTGTGCGACGACATACAAACCGTGCGCGGTGCGAATGTATGAAGATGTCCTACTTGTTTGCTTTTACTATGACTAGACCATCGAAGCAGAAGTAGGTACCTAATTATGCAGCTTTTAAAAATAGTTCTCGATTTTTATTATAACATAACTTGTTCTTAAACAACTAAATAAATTATACATGACCTTGTCATCATCAACTTGTGTTATGTTTATTTATTTTAGGTATCATTTATGCTTGACTTTGCTAGGTCCGAGTTGTAGGTAGGTAGTGTAACTCCTCGTAGCTATAGTAAAATTATTTATATATTTATTTTATATTCTTTATCGTGTTGTTTAAGCCAATGTCATGGTTGAAAAAACCAATAAAAGTCAATGAATGACAAAGGTTTATTGATTTTAGGCACTATTCGCATCTAACAACTATAGAAAATTTAAACTCCTCAGATGCTATTGATTTAATAACCGGTCGAATCAATTAATTGCAACACCTCTACAACATTATGGAATGCAAATTATTATATAAATAATTATAGAAACAATTGAAAAGTTATCCACCATCTCGCGTGGATTCATGTTACGATACGAAGGGTTAAAAGCGAATATTTCAGCCAGTGGAATTAAACAAATTAATAATTTAAAAAAAAATTACACTTATAAACCCTATGGTCGACAAAAAAAATTATATTATTATTTTTTTAGAGTGTTTTTTATTATAAGTAACATGAAAATGTACGGGGAGATGTCGAACAACTTATGCTACATGTCATGTTATTTATCTTTTCAGCCATGTTGAAGAGCCTTGTCGGGCTATACACTGCTTCTACAAGGATCTTTTGGTAAACGAATGACGTTGACGTAACTAATTGTTTTGTCAAATTTATTGAAAATACAAGATTGAGAGCGTTAGTTTCGATTTGCATGTATTCTGTACTAGCTGACCCGACATACGTTGTCCTGTCCTGGATAGTTTGCGTAATACTCCGTCTTCTTCCGATTATTTTTTTCCTGATAACTTTTTCATGTCCATAAACAAAACAAAAAAGAATTACTCATATCCATCGTTTGGATTGTGAATTATGGTCTTAAGTTCATACAAGAATCTTATCGAAAAAAGGACGTTCAGCTTTTCCCGAATTTGAACATTTTCCGGGAAACTTAACCAATTTATATATTTTTAAAAATCTTAATTAATATAAACTCATACTATTACGAAGATTTTAAAACAAAAAATGGCCCCTAGCGGGTTGGTTTGGTTTCTTGTAGACTGGTTTAGACTGACTGATCTAGTCAAACATCACAATAAAATTTAAGACTAAAAATCCTGTTTCAAGTGGAAGTTTTACCATATTGCGGATATATTTAGTTTACTAATTCTTATTTAACGTTTGATCGCCTGCCAAGCGTGGCGAATGAATTTGGCAACATGGAGGCGGTCCTTTTTCTTATTATGGCTAAGATTTAACGTTATAAACACAAATTCTGATGAATTTAACTGTCGACAGCGTGTATCAATAGTATGTGATGTCCCATACAAAAAAAAAAAAATACAATGACGGGGAGTACAGGTGGCTCTCGGCTTCGCTAAGTGTCTTTTTATACCCGTTACGTAGTTAGATTTCACTTAAAATTACACCTAATTTATTTATAGCGATTGCCATCTAAATACGATGTTTACTTACAATTCAATTAAACTAGAAGTTAATTATTTTATTACTCTCGCTAGACATAAATAAACGAATTCTACATGTAAATCTTACATTGTTCAAACAAAACTGTATTACTTATTTTTTTATGAAGTTGGTAAATAATTGCTATACTGATATTGCCTCGTTGGTTTAGTGGTTGCAAGCGTTACTGCTAAGCATGTGGTCCTGCGTTCGATTCCCAGGTCGGGCAAAAGTTGTTATTGGGTGTTTTTCCGACCCTTGCTCGATGAAGCGCCACCCCGCGCCATAGCTGAGCCTGTAACTTTAAACCCCCTCGACTGTGACCTCTGAGTTTGTTTCGGCCTTTCTTCTCAGAGTTAGTCCTAGGAAACGCCGCGCTCATCAAAGCATTAATAATATAAATTCGATCGAGCCTGTCCCCTTGCTTCCCTCTCTCAGCGACGCCCTAAGCCGAGGTTCGTACCCCACAGGGGGTGCCCTTAGCGTGCAGTCGCTTAGTTTTTAATTAGTTTTAAGCCCTGGCTGGAGGCTCTAAGTTTTACTTAAGGCAACTACAAGATAGTCCGGTTAAGTAGTCACGACCTCTCTAGGTCAACTACGAGATGCCATTTATAAAAACAAAACGGGTTTTTCTATATGGAATTTCTCAGTGACATTCGGAGTCTGGATTTGTGCCCGGTTGATAGCAATAAGCTGGTCCTCTATTACGTATGGGACTTTAACATAACTGGTGAAATGTAGGTGTACCTACTAAAGGAACACCTCTGCCCAACCCTTCGTGGAAACAAGACGTGATATTATGTAAAGGTTCTATGTTACGGCTTGGATTTTTTTTTTTGCTTTCCGCACTTAGTCCTCCAGGTGGACCATTGTGCGTGGGCCATGGCGGCCGTCGGTGGTTATTCCAACCAGCCCACCTCCCTCTAGAAGCTTATTAAGTCTCCTGGTCTGTTGAGAACATCTGTGTAAGATCTAGGTGTCCCGAGGGTTTCTGATCTAATCTGGGTGACGCCTGTGCACTCAAAGAGCACACGGGCGACGGTTTCATCAGCCTCCATGCAAGCTCTGCACAGGGGGCTGTCCGTTATGCCTATCGTATGGAACTGTTTGTTTAGTGAGCAGTGTCCCGAGATGGTCCCCGTCACCAGGCGCAGGCCTTTCCTGTCCAGGCGTAGTAATCTTTTGGTTAGCTTGCCATCTAATGATGGCATGGCTTCCTTGGACTGCCTGCAGCCCGGTGACGAGGAGAACCAGTTCTCTGCTTGTGTGTGGGTGTGCTTCTGTAGCCACCTGCGTAGTTGATTGAAGGGGATGGGCACGACTGGTTCCGGTCCGTAGACTGACGTGCTAGATGCCCTTCTGGACAGCTTTTGTGTAAAGGTATGCGTGTAATGCTTTACAAGCAGTTTTGAAAATGATAACGGACATTGATTTAATGGAAACTTGAGTTTTACATAGTAATTGAATCACATAAAATAAATGTATTCATAAGCTAATATTGAAGGAAGTATTACACGGCAATAAAAATTATGTATCACTGCACTTACCGCATATATGCTGTTAAGATATCATCATAAAATAAAATAAGTACCTACTTGCAATAATGTAACACCTGCCCCAAGTGCTGCAGTCTCGACATTCACAGCGATCGCTTTACACCTGTCAATCGGACTTTGCGACCGAATTCGGTCGTAAAGCGATCGCTGTGAATGTCGAGACGGGTACATATTTGAATTTCGAAAATTAAAATATCTACGTGTAAAATATCAACGTTCAAAACATCGAAAATTTAAATACCGATTATATCGTAATATCGAAAATTGAAATACCAATGCTTAAAATGTCTAACATTGAAATGCCGAGTGATAAAAATATCTAATGATTTAAAATATCGATAATCATTATACCTAAGTTCAAAATGTCAACATTTAATACACTTTAGTTCATAATATTTACGTTAAAAATACCTACTAGTTAAAATATCGAACTTGATACTTATAGGAAAAAATGTCGGTAGATTTGAAATTGTCACACTCTGCCAACGCATAAGTCACTCATTAGTCTGTCCACTGCAAACGTTTAACGTATTGTTTAGCGAATACCATTATCATGTCGGATCACGGATTAGAAGTTTTTAAGACTCAAAAAGGGGGATTTAAGGTGCAAAGAAATGGTTTTGCTTATACTAAAAATCGGCTGAGTCATGACAAAATATATTGGGATTGTGAATATAAAGTAAACAGTTCATTCAATTTTTAGTAATCGCTTGTAAATATGCAAGTTGCGAAGTATATTCATCTTTTTTACTAATATTTTTTTCAATCCTATCCTATCTGTGTTCCTATTTGTGTTTATCCGTGTATTTTTTTTTTACACTTCTCGATTTATTATAAAGGCAATGAGAACTTAGGATGCAAGAGCGAGCGAAGCGAGCTCGGGAATTGGGGCACCCCGACTCGGACAGGTTAGGTTCGAAGGGGATGACGGGGGCTCGTTCGCTCGCTCCGCTCGCTCACTTGAGCCCCCGTCATCCCCTTCGTGTTAGGTTCCTTTAAACCCTGCAGACAGAAATAGGGGCCCCGCGAAGCGGGGCTCCGTCGACTACGCCTTATCCTGCAGCAAGCATGGTTTCTGTCACGGCTCCGGCGCTGCTGGGCTCCGGCGGTCCCACGCGAGCTTATCGTCGTCGATGGTTTTAACGCTCACCACCGCAGCTTCGGCTTGCTGGCCGGCCTTGCCGGCCAGCCTCAGCCGCGGCGGCGGCCGTTAAAGCCACCTCCGCCTCAGCTCGCGGGCCGCCTCGCCCCTCCGCGCCTACGCGGGCTTAAATTACACTCTAGGGGTAGGGCAGACAAGACCACGTGGAGTCGGTTTTGCAGCGATTTGTTTCTGTCACAAATTTTTGTAGCACAACATATAAATAAATATCGATATTTAGGACATTCGATACTCTGTACTTCGATATTTAAGTCATTAGATAATATGTACTATTTAAGACTTTCGATGTCATGTTTGTCGATAATTAGATTTTAGATATATTGGACGTAGATTATCTAACTATTCGACAATATAAACTTACGTTATTTTAATTTTCGGTATTATGGTCGTTCGATATTTAAATTTTCGATGTTTTGAACGTTGACATTTTACACGTAGGTATTTTAAATTTCGAAATTCTAATATGTACCCGTCGAGACTGCTGGGGCTGGGCTCGCGTTACCATTGACAACTTGAACTTCATCGTTACTATTTTATTATAAATATAGACAGGTACCTAAATAACATTTAAGTACGCGTCGGAAAAAAATTCCACGACTACCGACCCAGAATTAAACTTAATAATGATCAAGGTCTGTTCCAAAGTCTAGATATTTCTAAGTACCTATTACCGAACAAGCTATACTGTTTTAATTAATTAATACTATATACTCGTACTATACTATCTTACTAATATTATAAATGCGAAAGTTTGTTAGGATGGATGGATGGATGTTTGTTACTGTTTCATGCAAAAACTACTGAATGGATTTTAATGAGACTTTACAGTAATAACACATAGGCTGCTTTTTATCCCGATATTCCCATGGGATCGACACTAATGCGGGTGAAACCGCGGGGCGCTGCTAGTCAAGCTATACTCTTCTAGTACGAGTACCTATAAGCTGACTTCTCGTTGTACGAAAAGCCTACACAACGCGAGGTCAGATGAAACTAGATATGTATAGCTTGAGGATAAGTTCTTCATGCAAAAATGTGAAGGACTATTTATTCCTAAATACATGAGTTCTCATCATCATGATTTCTGCCGAAAAACGTCCGCTGTTGGACATCGGCCTGCCCCAAGCACCACCACTAGCACGACCGGTTCTGTACCTCCCGCATCCAGCGGATTCCTGCGGTCTTCACAAGATCACCGGTCCACCTTGTGGGAGGCCTTCCAACGCTACGTCTTCCGGTACGCGGTCGCCACTCCACACAGCACCAGTCGGCCCCATCGGCCATCTGTCCTGCGTGCAATGTGGCCTGCTGACGTCAATTCTTCGGGCTATGTCGGTTACCATGGTTCTCCTGCGGATCCCTTCATTTCTGATTCGATCACGTATGGAAACTTTGGAGTTTTCCTACGTGATCGAAGCATCAGAGGGCTATGCCTGGGCATATGCCTCTTGATTGCCCTTTGGGTGACTTTTAGCTTTCTAATAAGGTGCATAGCGAGCGACCACGTTTTAGTGCCATCATCACTATTATTGGAACGATGTTCCTTATCGCGCGTTGCGAAAGGGGGCTAGACGGAAAAAATGAAGACCAAAAGTTGGAACGACACTTTTTGCTATAGTTGTAAGCCGTGCGGCGTGCGCGTGTTTCTTTGTCTCTCTCTCTCTCTTATAGAAAGCAAGCTAGTTATACTTCGTTCCATCCGGGTGTCCCTTGACACCTCTCAAGTTTTTATACACTAGAATTTCCTTTATTTAACTCTATTTTAAATCATTATCCCGTTTTGTTATAATTATAAAATGCTGCCAATACTCATCTCGATTTTAGTAGATAGATATAAGTAGTTTCATTCAGCCCTCTTATTTGTAATGAGGACTGTGCCATGGACAGTCGGGTCTAAGTCGGGTCGAGTTTGCATTTTCGCATTTTTCTTTCGGCAATTTTTTTCGCGCACTGTAACGCGCAACGCTTTGCTTTGCATTGAGAGTTGAATATCCAAGAGTGCGTTTTTTTGACGCGCTGGAATGTGCTTTATTGAATTTTCAATGGCCAGCTCAACACCGAGAGTTGAAAATCCATTATATAATTTTACGTCGGTGCAAATGTGGGCTGTTTTCAATCCTTCAATTTATATAAATTAACGTCCTAACCATAGTCTACTTCATTATCATTAACGTTTTTGTCAAGTAAATAATTGCAGAGTAATCCGTGTGCGCATGAATGTTTTTTTGGGTACTTTGCTGTGTAATAGTCGTTTTTACTTCCGAAATGTTTTTTAGAAACTTTAATTTTGATAACATGCAGCTATCATTATAACATTTGCTCGATCATTGCGGCATCCTTTTGTGTATAAATATATATAATAAAACACTGCTTACCGATCCATGAACTAGGCGTGGTGGTTCTTCATGACTGTATACAGCTGTGTCTTGAGTCAAAATAGGTTTTTATTTCAGTAGATTTTAAGGTTAGTATAGACTAGAACATTTACTTGTAACATAACATCGAGCATTTGCCGTTTTTTTCAATTCGCCGAATTTTATCGAACCGCATTTCAAACACAAAGCTCGATGTTTCGTTACAACCTAATTTTAAAAACCAACGAGAGTATTGATGAAACATTTTAGTCAGGCCGCACACCAGGCATACACTTGTATCACGATAATTGTGGCGCCACATTCGAAACGCGACACATTTAACGCCCCCGTATATCTGTGCGCGAGCACGCACACCAAGGACACAATTGTAGCGGGTGCACTATGTGGCGAGACGTTTTTACTTTTGCCGTGTTACATGAATTCAAGATCTTACACGTTCGTTTTTTGTGTCGTTTGCAAAAATGAAAGACAACATTGAATTTTACGTTGCGTTTATTGCAGAGGTTGAAAAACCCCTATTTTATATAACCATACGCTCACTGATTATAGCAACGGACGGATTACAGAAATTATATGGACTAAGAAATTTTGAAATTCCCATAAATTGTACAATTTTGATTAAACGGATGCACCCAATAACGTCTTTTTTTTCTCATTAATCGCCACATCAAGAAATCGACCTCGTCAGACGATGATGTCGACCTCCTCAAAGCGGTGGCACGTGACAACTGTGCTTCCGATGTGCGCGTATACGAAACATTGTAGTAAGCTGAATTGTAGCGCAATAACCGTGGCGATGTAAATGTACGATGCGTGTAGCATGTGGCGCTGGTTTGCGGCCTGACTAACGAACAAAGCCACGAGTGCGTGTGACGTGAAGTGAGGTGGGGAGGGAGGGCGAGGGTAGAACGAAGTAACGTTCTACCCTCGCCCTCCCTCCCCATCTCACTTCACCTCAGTTTAAGTTCAACGCAACGTAGAAAGAAATGTTACAGGTAAACGCTCACTCGCCGTGAGCATGACATCGAACGCAGCGTCGAGAACTCGCAGGAACGTTATATTACATGGAAATGCTTTTGGAAACTGAGCTTTTGCCTGTATTGTACCATTCGTTAGAATGTTACATTACATGAAAATGCTCGAGAAAATGGTCTACTGTATATTCACCCTTAGACAACTTTAACATTGTGAGTGTTTTGTTTCGAGTGTGCGTGCATTAAGGCGGAGACTGATGTAACATATTTGTTTGTAATGCATGGAGTTTATGTAACGCGTTACAGTAGTCAGTGTAGCGAACCGAGCTGCTCGGTGCGATCCTCCACTCGACTGTCGGCTATTTCGTGAATTCCTTCGAAACTCATTACAGTAAGCAGTGCAGCGAGCCAAGCCGCTCGATACGAGCATTGGCGGTGAGGTGTAATATGTTGATCCGAAGGTTCTCACGCTGCACAGGTTCAGTTAAAATAACTTTATTCAAAGCTTACTGTCAAGTATTTTACACGTGTAGCCTTTGGTCTAGCTTCACTCTAAAGGCCGTTAATGCTCTTCGAGTCCAGTACAATAATGCATTCAGGATGCTGTTGGGGCTGCCACGCTTCTGTAGTGCCTCAGGGATGTTCGTGGACGCCCGGATTGACAGCTTCGCTGCAAACAGGCGCAAGCGAGCAGCGTCCTTGTTGCACAGGGTGCGTGCCAGTAACAACAGTCTCCTGAGTGTCCTTGCCAACAAACTGGATTGTCCTTTCATCTGGTACATAAGTCAGTTACATGCAGGAGCATGTAACTGACTTATGTACCAGTAAATATTGGTAATGTTTACTTTTTTTTTTTTTTTTTTTTTGTCTATCTCTGCTCCATGGCAATCTGCTGCACACAACAATAAGCCACTGTTTTGGCTGATATTTTTATCTGGTTAGGGCTTTTAGCTTGGAGAGACACTTCTCAGGTGAGTGTCTCATTCCATCCTGACGAATCTATCCTGAAGAGTTGGTGCACTATGTCTCTTTAGTCTTCGATATTGGAGACCTTGGTCCCCACTCAGTCTAACAGCAAGCTCATTTTTGTGTCTTGATAGTCTTTTCTGGTAAGCGTCGCTATATTTTGCTATCTCCTGTCTGACAGTTGGTAGTTTTATATCAAGGTATATGATCTTGTTACTGATGTATTGGGGGATGTTAAAGATAGCCCTCAGTGTTTTTGTTTGAAATCTTTCCAATATCTCTATGTTACTATTGCTGGCTGAACCCCAGAGTTGTATGCCGTAAGTCCATATGGGTTTCAAGATGGCTTTGTATACTAACAACTTGCTATGTCTGCTCATCTGTGAGTGACGTCCTATTAGCCAGTACATATTACGCAGTTTTATATCTAGTTGCTTCCTCTTTGTCCAAATGTGTTTTTGCCATGTCAGCCTTCTGTCCAAGTGCATGCCCAAGTATTTTGCATTATCGTCTAACGGGATTACCTCATTGTTAAGTGTAACTGGTGGACATGTGTCTCTCCTGAGAGTGAAAGTTACGTGTGTTGACTTACTTTGATTTGCGTGAATTCTCCAAGTTTTAAGCCAGTCCTCTATTTTGTTAATGTGATGTTGTAGGTGTTCTGATGCAATTATTGGATTTGTGTGTGTGGATAGCAAAGCTGTATCGTCTGCATATGTTGCGACCGTTGTCCTGTCTGTTGTTGGTAGGTCAGCAGTAAATATTATGTAGAGAATTGGGCCTAGTAAACTTCCCTGTGGTACTCCTGATTTAATCTCATACAAGTCTGAGAGTTCATCATGCTGCTTTACTTCAAAACATCGTAATGTTTACTAACATAGTTTTTAAGTTTTTATGTTACTAACATCTTGGTACCTTTTGTAATTATGGAATTGTATTCTAAAATAAACAGATATTATTATTATTGCGAGTGCATGTTTACAAACAAGTCAGCGCAGGCCATCCAATATCTTTTTTTTCTTACAATAACAATACCTAACTAAATTAAATTAATGAAGCAGACACAACCTCTACTTCCGCCATTTTCAATAAAAATGGAGCGCGCTTCAGTTAAGTGCTCGAAGCGAGCGTTCGCCACGTTTAGTTAGTGTTTCGCCGTTTTGTAACAAGAAATGGAGCGCGCTTGAGGCATGTGCTCGAAGCGAGCGTTCGCCACGTTTAGTTAGTGTTTGCCGTTTTGTAACAAGAAATGGAGCGCGCTTGAGCCATGTGCTCGAAGCAAGCGTTCACCACGTATAGTGTATCGCCATTTTGTAACAAGAAGTGGAGCGAGCTCAAGCTCGCTCCACTTCTTGTTACTTCTTGTTAAAATTAAATTAATGAAGCAGCTATACAACCTCTACGTCCGCCATTTTCAATAAAAATGGAGCGCGCTTCAGTCAAGTGCTCGAAGCGAGCGTTCGCCGCGTCTTGTTTAGCATTGTTTTATAACCACCGCCTTGAATGATACGTTACAAACAAACGTTGCTAATAATTGTTTTTAGAGTCTGAGCAAAGACAGTATTGACTCAGGTCTGCGCACAGCCTAGCGACGCCTTGCCCAATAATAATAATAATTTACCTTCGATTAAACAGGTTTTATCGTTCTTTGTTTTTTGAAGATTATGTCCTTTATGTCACACAATACAAAGTAATAATTCGGTCGATGCCCTCTTGTGTAGAAGTGACCTAAATAAATTACAACCACTTGGTTAAAGCATTAAAAAAAAACTGCTAAAGCGATTGTAAACTACTCATGAATACTACAGAATAGTTGGAATTATAGAGGATGTAATTGAATAGGTGCGCCGAATTAAAATATCACGTGTTATAAAGAAAATGTTGAGCATGTCATTAAGGAAAGGGATGCACATACTTACGCATACGTGCGCGGAGGCGGCGGAGGTAAGCGATTTGGCAATTTTCTTATTAAAATAGAAAGAAAAAGATGCTGAACTTAAATTTAGTTAAGTTTGTGAACAAGGGAATCAGGGCCAATGTCTTAGTTTGCACTTTCTAAGACGGTAATTACTTACAGGATTATTTTCAAGAATTTAGATTTGGAAAATGACAATTTATAATGTTTATGCCACAGTTACTGCACCTCCTATTTCGAGCTGGCGCAGGTTTTCAATTTCATCCGGTTTTCGATTTCATTTCGTTTTTTTTTTATGCTGGAAAATAAAAGTAAATGCAATGTTTTTCCTCTCAGGTGTGGTAGACATTACGGAGCAATGAAATAAAGTGGTTTTACTTTAAAAAAAAAATGATTATTTCGCCTGGTCATCGGCCTGACATTCGGCATCGGCATTTACTTTTTATTAATTATTTCATCACCTATTCTGTCCACCCTGACTCTCAAAACGGTAAAGGAAAACATCGTGAGGAAACTGGCATGTCCTAGAACAAAAAATTGAAAACATTTGATATTAACCAACCCGCACTGCCCACTCCCTCTCACCGAGAGGAGGCTTGAGTCCTGATTATGCTTATGATGCAACGTTAAGAGCCTGTACAACGGTCCACTAGCGCCACTCCTTTAAAAAAATATTATCTCGTGACTGAGAAGGAATTATGAAAATCTGATATCAATCAGCGACCTCGCTAAGTGTGTCTAGAATTTTCTAATACCTTTTATTAAGTTTCATATTGAGACACGAAGCAACTAAATACGACATATAGGAATGTGGCCGCTTTTCTTTAGATCGAATTTTGTTGCTTCGTGTCTCAATATGAAATTTTATAAAAGGTATTAGAAAATTCTAGACACATTTACCGAGGTCGCTGATTGAACAGATTTTCATAATTCCTTCTCAGTCACGAGATAATATTTTTTTAAAGGAGTGGCGCTAGTGGACCTGTGTGCACCCTCTTAACACAGAAATATGTCCCATCATGTAATAAGTAATAATACGTCATCTTGTAATCTAACCGTATGTTCTAAAGATCTTAAAAGTACAGAAGTGTTTGATAAAAATAATTTGTTTTTCTAATTGGTAATGTGTTTGCGTCATGCACATTGTTATTAAGAGACTACACACTTGCACAGTGCATGCTGTGCACACATGTACCGATAAAGCACATAATGTGCAGCCTAATTCCGTAACACACTCATTATTACTATCGCTTCATTCCGACAATTCAACAATATTCATTGCGTCATACGTTGTCTATTTAGCGTTAAATTTTTCAAACCGCTGAAGGTCTCCCACCTGCACCCTAATTGCGTAACACACAATCAATTGGAATCAGAATCATTTTGAAGAAAATTGCTAATCCATTGCTTCATAAGTTCGAAAAATTTGTCTGCCCAACACGTAAATAACGCAATGAATGTTGTTGAACTGTCAAAATGAAACCGATTCCGATTGATCGTGTGTTACGCAATTAGGGTGCCGGATATGATTTACCTTGCCTAACCTAGAAGTCTTTGAACAGACTCCGAAGACCGAGGTTGGCCGAAGCAAGGAAAACCTGTTCAGGTGGAGATTCATAGACGACTTCGCCTTGGAGTGTAAAATTGGTGCTGTTCCACAAACGATGGGACACTTAATATCGTGTCCTGTTAGCTTAACGTTACAGGAACTGATGGACGTTGGTGATGGCGCTAAACACAGATTGCTATCGACACGCTAAGAAGAAGAAAAATATATGAAGTGGTGTATTATGAATATTCTTCAACATGGCTGAAGCCAATATGGTAATTGCTGGTCAAAGGCATTACTAAACAGCAGATGTATTTTGTAAAAATATCACCGTGAAAACTTAGTTACATAAAGCGGGCTTAAAGTGAGCTCTCATTCTACCAGCACAATTAATAGTTGCGTAACATATATACTATCAATCTCAATATGAATCATCTTGAAGGATATTACTAATCCATTGCTTCAAATGTTCGAAAAATTTGTCTGCTCAACAATGTAAATAACGCAATGAATGTTGTTGAACTGTCAAAATGTAAGTCATTAACTACTGTTAATGTGTTACGTAATTACCCCGTGGTGCTAGGGATTGACACTAATGACAGCTTAAGCTTACTTCCTTTAGATAACACAGTGAGATTTTTACAGAATAGATCGGCTAGTCACTAATGCTTTTGGATGTCCGCAATACCAGAGACAACCCAGGTCATTTTATCGTCGAAACGTCAGTTACGAAGACGGTGTGCTTGGAAACATGCTGGTCCTGCTCCATAGGACAATCTCTAGAGTCTAGACAAAATCAAACTGGTTGCTAATGTAATTTTATAATTTATTCTTTTTTTTTATTCTCTTTGACATTGATTTACATTCTGTAATTATTTAAAGTCACACCCGGACTTATTACTCCTTATTTATTTATGAAAATAGTCTACTTTTGGAATGTTTGTAAATATGTGAGCACCATGTATGTATGAGTAATGGTGGAGTTTCTTGCCCATTCTTCTCCATACGAAAACTACCTTTTGGAAGGGGCGACTAGAATCAATTTTATTTTAATTTTGACGTTCAAAAGTGCCATTTATGTGCCTAATTGAAATAAATGATTTGACTTTGACTTTGGTGTCTCCATCACTGAAAGACAGTTCGAAAATATGTATGTAAACCATTTTTTTACAGATGGAACTAGTGATTGCAGCAACACACAATACATTGATTGATACACGTACGGTATTATAATGTCTGTAAGAAGCCATAAATAAGATAATTCAATAAGATAAAGTAGTTTATATACTTATTTTACAAATGAAACCGAATTATTTATTTGCTAGAATGCAGGTCATAAGGTCGTGAAGAATTCAAGTTGAGCCATACATTCTGCCCAAGATTCGATATGCAAAACTTAAATGAATCAATACGATGCTATGTATAATAAAAAATAACAAATAAGAACTTTAAATACAATTATAAGATAAAAATTCAACAACAGTTCATACCATTAAAATCAATTCAGTCAAAATGCAAATAATAAATACATAATAGTTAAAATATGATTCAAAATGTCAAAATACAATTCCAGTGTTAAAATACTATTCAAATGTCAAAATACTATTAAAAGGTCAAAATACAATTATAATGTCAAACAAAATACAATAGACAGTCATTTTAGTCGATATAATTAAAATGTTCAAAATTCAATTTATTTCATTAACAAAATTTCATGGTCTGTAATAATCGGTCATTTAGAAAATCAAACATTTTTCCAATAGAAAAGCCTTAAGTTTGTGTTTGAAATGTGTCATTTTTTAAATATTCCGGTATTTTATTAATTATGATTGGTCCCATACAAATGACACTTTTCCTTAGTAGTGCAGTTTTATAGCCAGCGACATTTGGTGGAGGTTTTTATATTGGCTTCTTACGGGGCCTTTTCTGGTGTCCGAGACCTTAGTGAATAGTTTCGTATTTGTTTTAACAAATATTGCCATTTTTTCATAATAAATAATGACGGAAAGGGAAGAATTTTAAGAGACTTAAACAAAGGTTTGCAACTATACGTGGGTTTAAGACCGCACATCGCTCTTACACAGTTTTCTGAGCTTTAAACACCTCATCTCTGTTACTGTATAGTTAACTTTTACGTAATCTGGAATATGTACGTTTTATGAAAGCTGTCAAAAAACGATTAACCTAATGAACAGGGTGTAGGTAGTTTTTCACCCCTTTTTTAAACCAGTCGGTAGGTAACAAACAACAATGTTTTTAAATACCTCAGCAAAAAACACTAACATAACACGAACGTCTCTCCCGCGGTTTTTTGTTTGAAGATTTTTTGTCTGAAATTATTGTTTTTGCTTATGGTTTAGTATTCGTGTTTTCTCATGTATAATGCGGTTTTATAGAGTAATCTGATCGTAATTAATTCTGTTTTTTTTATATCTTAAGATGTAAAAAATATAACTGGCCTATCATAAGTCTGTTTTCCGTTTGGCTACTGTATATAAAAAGCAAAATTATTAAACCAAGACTAGTTCAATCAACAGATAGGAAACACTGAATTCATCTAGTTTAAAAAAAAATATTAACGTGTAAAAGTGTTTGTACAGACGCCAGCACGTCAAGCTACTACAATCTGTCAAATTTCTTTAATAGATTTTCAACTTTATCGCTAAAGTATTAAGGTTCAAGGTTGATTGGGAAAATTTGACAGTTTCGGGTAGCTTGACCTGCTGGCGTCTGTACAAACCTACTTACAGAAAATAAATCATTTATCATTAATCAACTCAGCCTATCGCAGTCCACTGCTGGACATAGGCCTCTCCCAGGCTTCGTCACAACACCCTGTCCTCCGTCTTTCACACTCAGTCTTCCCCAACCATCTTTTTGAGGTCGTCGGTTCATCAAGACTATTTAATCCTACTTTTTTTATTTTTTTTTATTTTTTTATTTCAACAAAAGAATACACTGATGGGAATACACAGTTCTTCTGCCAAACTGCAGGACAGTTTGTCGGCAGTGTTCTCGTGGACACAGCTCTTTTTCTTAAATCTATAACACAGACATACGCATCACACCACGCATATCTGCACACATACGAGTACTCAAGCTGCCCAGTATTTATTTACTTAAAAAGACACTTAGGTACGTAAGTATACTGTACTATATATGTATAATGTTATAAACGCAAAAGTTTGTGAGGGATGGACGGATGTTTGTTACTCTTTCACGAAAAAACTACTGAACGAATTTTGATGAAACTTTACAGTAATATTGCTTGCAGAATAGCACTGTTTATCCCGATAGACCCGAGGGATCAACCTTTATGCGGGTGAAACCGCGGGGCACTGCTAGTATTAAATAAAAGAAGAGTCAAGGTTAAGCTTGATTTTCATTCCAGGTATGTTGCCTGGATAGTAAAAGCTATTCAATAAATGTAGGTATAATAAAAACTTTAAAAAAAACTAACCAATTACCAACCAATTTAGACCACTCCCAAACCCATTTGCGGATTTTTAAAGGAAATCGATAGTGAGTCATTAATTGAATGCTATCATTAACTATTGAAATAACCACCAACAACAATAAATTATAAAACATAAAAATTTACACAAATGTGCTTCGTTATGGTGTAAAAAATGGTGGTTAAATATTTTGATCTGTTGTCTAGGATATGAATATAAAGTTAATTTTTTACAACTAAATTGCCATGTTATTCTAGTGGTCACAAGCGCAACTGCTGCAACTGCTGGGCCTGGGGTCTTGGGTTCGATCCTCCGTTAGAAATTGCTCAGTAATAATCAGAATCTGGAATTGTAACCGTTTGAAATGGCAATAGGAAAGCCTCTAGTAAAACACATCTATTTGGCGAAATGTTAGTGTGCGTCGTAATTATAATTGTTACCAATAAGAATTAAAAGTCTTAATTACAATATACAATCTAACACTAAAATATAAAATATTATGTACAAGTATATAATAAGAAAAAAAAGGGAAGACCTCATTGGACCGGACAGTGACACCGGATTTGTATGTTGGACCGAATTCGGTCGCAAAGTCCCGAATTGACCGGTGAAATGTATGGAGTGACAGGACTTTGCGACGCAATTCGGTCGTAAAGCGATCGCTATGAATGTCGAGACTGCTGGGGCAGGTGGCGATAAGAGCCCGACGGATGATGTCATTGATGCTGGCATTAATTGAGAATGGGAACTAATTTTTTGAGCTGTTATTTAAATATTCGAGATGTTATTATGATCAGTTGAAAAACATATTGAGCAGTTATTTAATTCGATGGCGGTTGAATAATTATTGCGACAGTAAAACATGGACAGTAATAAAAAATCTATTAGTCGGTTATTTTATCATACAATGTCAATTCTAAAAATAATTGAGCAGTCCAATAACTGAATGAGCGGTAAAAATGATGGAATGAGCGTTTCGGTAAATAGTTCGGTTCGGTACATCGAAACAGGTTAAACTGTGACCACATAACGCACGAGCCGAGCGAGCGAAGCGAGCGGTGCCGCGGTAGCGGCCGGCGAGTGGCAGAAAAATATTTTTGAATACAAAACAAAACATTTTAAATATATGCCCACACGTAACCGCTCGTTCAATAATTTTTACCGCCCATTTAATTATTTTCCTGCTCAATTATATATTCTGATCCATTTCATTATTTTTTATTAAGTACTCATTTTTGTTTACTTTACTACTTAGTTTTAACTGCTAAACTAGTTATTAAACGTGCCATTTATAATTTTTAACTTATCAAAACCGCTATTTACAACTGCCTCTTTAAATCAGTGCCATTGAGAATTAAGTAATGTTGTTGTTGTATTATTATGTTGTAATCTTATTGTGTAAAATATCTGCACTTGCGACTTGCTTTGTCATGACGAATACAATGTTCTAACCCCTCTGTCATCACCTGTGTGATTACTATATTATGTTTTCCTACTAATTACCTAAGAATAGATATCATATCACGGTGTTTTTTAATTGTAATTAATTGCCAATGACTAAGCGTAGTTGCTACGGGTTTTATAATGCGATTAGCATAACATAGCATCACACCTGCCGGTCGATTCTGTAAAAATCTCAACGTGAAAACTCAAGTGTACACATTCCCTAGCATTATTTGGAATGACAACTCACTCCACGCTCACTTCACCTAAGTTTTCACGGTGAGATGGTTACAGAATCGCACTGCTGTTAACCCCAAAGGGTTCGGCAGAGGTGTATCTATAGTACACCCACATTTTGCTCACAATCTATCACTTTCCCATTTTGAAGGATATTGCTTATCCATTGCCTCATATATTCGAAAAATTTGTCTGCTCAACAACTAAAATCACGCAATGAATGTTGTTGAACTGTCAAAGTTAAAGCCATTACTATCTGCTATTAGTGTGTTACACAATTACCCCACGGGTATGAATCGAATATTGCATTGAGAGCAGCGGCGGCCCTAGATTTTTTTTTAGTTGGTGCAAAATCTTAAAGTGGCGCCCCTCTATGTAGCATTTTAGTTGATTTCAGCGCCTAGTAACTATTCGATGACTGGTACCCGGTGGTAGCATTTCAGTTCATTTCAGCGCCTGGTAACTATTCGATGACTGGTGCGGTGGTCGCATTTCGGTTGATTTCAGTGCCTAGTAACTATTCGATAACTGTACCCGGTGGTAGCCTTTCAGTTCATTTCAGCGCCTGGTAACTATTAGATGACTGGTGCCCGCACCAGTCATCGAATAGTTACCAGACGCTGATATCAACTAAAATGCTACCACATTTTAGTTGATATCAGCGTCTGGTAACTATTCGATGACTGGTGCGGTGGTCGCATTTCGGTTGATTTCAGTGCCTAGTAACTACTCAATAACTAGTGCCTGGTGGTAGCATTTCGGTTGATTTGAGCGCCTAGTAACTATTCGATGACTAGTGCCCGGTGGTAGCATTTCGGTTGTTTTCAGCGCCTAGTAACTACTCGATGACTAGTGCCCGGTGGTAGAACTGCAGTTGATTTCAGCGCCTAGTAACTATTCGATGACTGGTACCCGGTGTTAGCATTTCAGTTCATTTCAGCGCCTGTGTTAACTATTCGATGACTGGTACCACCGGGTACCAGTCATCGAATAGTTACTAGGCGCTGAAATCAACTGAAATGCTACCACCGGGCACTAGTCATTGAGTAGTTACTAGGCGCTGAAATCAACCGAAATGCGACCACCGCACCAGTCATCGAATAGTTACCACAGGCGCTGAAATGAACTGAAATGCTACCACCGGGTACCAGTCATCGAATAGTTACTAGGCGCTGAAATCAACTGCAGTTCTACCACCGGGCACTAGTCATCGAGTAGTTACTAGGCGCTGAAAACAACCGAAATGCTACCACCGGGCACTAGTCATCGAATAGTTACTAGGCGCTCAAATCAACCGAAATGCTACCACCAGGCACTAGTTATTGAGTAGTTACTAGGCACTGAAATCAACCGAAATGCGACCACCGCACCAGTCATCGAATAGTTACCAGACGCTGATATCAACTAAAATGTGGTAGCATTTCAGTTGATTTCAGCGCCTGGTAACTATTCGATGACTGGTACCCGGTGGTAGCATTTCAGTTCATTTCAGCGCCTGGTAACTATTCGATGACTGGTGCGGTGGTCGCATTTCGGTTGATTTCAGTGCCTAGTAACTACTCGATGACTAGAGCCCGGTGGAAGCATTTCGGTTCGGTCGGACTAAACACACACAACAACAGACAGACACCAACAACAAAAACAACAGACAACAACAACAATGACAGTTGCCATCGACCTCTTTTAGTCAACATGAGATTAAATAGTATATTTAGCTGTCATTTTGGTTTAGTAAATTAGAAATTAGAGTTTAGGTAAACAGTCGCGGTCAGTTAGCAACTTTCGAAAGAAAATTCTGAAATTCAGCCCCAACTAGTCATTTATCTACCTGAAACGAATTCCTGCTAAGTAAGGACAAGTGTCTTCGATCAATAATAGTACTAGATTAAGGATCAGGAACAAAAATCAGTCGCTCAAGTGGCCACGTTTGCACACACGTAAACATCTACATTTCTTAGAAAAAAGTTTAATAATATTAACAACTTCAGTTTATTATAAACCTTAATGCTTAAACATAAAGTTTAATTACCATTGCAAAATATATTTAAAATGTCGATTGCAAATAAAATCATTCTATTTTTAAATTATCAGTCATTTATTCTAAAATGAAACTTAAAGTCTAAGTTATAAGGTTAAAAACATACTAATTTGAAATAAGACCACAAAAGTATTTGTGGTGTTATTTTTCGGGCCGTTTTTGAAGCGCTTATCGGGAATCTAGACAAGAAGACAAGACAAGACAAGACAAGACAAGAAGGCAAGTGTACCAACAATAAGTATATTATGATGATGAGGAGTTGGTTTTTGACGGGATAAAGGGTCCTGCAGAAAAACGCGTCACAACACAGTGCGACGCGATTTTTGTAGCATAAATAGAAATTGTACCGATTGTTCGTCACGTCCGTCGCGCGTGTCTGCGGGAGCCTTATCTGGAGCGTTACAAAGACTGTGTACATCGGGTCGTCAGCAGTCCCCAAGTCTGACGACCAGATTTACCAAGGGGTATCGTATTACCCAGTAGCTGGGTAGTGGAACTCCAGGTAGGCAGTCGCTCCATGTAAAATACTGGTAAGTATTCAGCTGGATTCAGTTAGATTGGAAGCTGACCCCAACATAGTTAGGAAAAGGCTAGGCAGATGATGATATATTTGTTTTATTTTATTAAGTATTTAAGCTAATTAACTAAATACATAACTACTTTGTTAGCTTTCGAGTAATAATCTACGTAATTAATGACTACATAGATGATAGTAATTTATTTCTGTAAATTAAAATAAAAAGTAAGTACTTACTATATACCTACTTAATTAGTACCTATATGTAATCGCACTAATCACAAATAATAACATCCCTCCTAAAAACTAAATGCTTTGGATGGGTGTATCATAATTGCAACAGTGACGACTGTGACGAACTATTAGATATAAATTATCATTTATATTTTAAGTATTGTTTTCATGTTTTGAGAAAAATAATATAAAAAGATAAGTTAGGTTAAAGATATTTATCTTTAAACCTAAACCTAACTTATATTTTTATATGCACGTGTTTCTGTGACAATAGATATATTTTTTATTTTTTTCCTTGAAAAATTATAAAGTGAAGAGTGGGGGGTAACCTGCTCTCACCCACTAAGCCCACAGAACATATATACCCACTAAGCCATGCCAGAATTTCATTCCGAAATCAAACCTTGCATCGAATGCGAATAAAAATTTCAATTAGAGGCCAGTATTATTACTTACTTAAGTAATAATAATAATATAATAATAATATCCCTGGACATTTCACACAGCGCCATCTAGTCCCAAGCTAAGCAACCTAATGCTTGTGTTATGGTAACAAGATGGCTGATAAACTACTTAAAATACATTTTTTTTTTGTAAATACATACATATTATAGATAGAAAAACACCCAGACTCGGAAAAAATACATGTAGGTCATACAAATATTTGTTCCGTGCGGGAATCGAACCCGCGACACGCAGCGCAGCAGTCAATCGCTTAACCACTGCGCCAACCGTGCCGTCAAGTATTTATTTTATGGGCTGATTTTTCCAACGCCAGATAATTTTATCGGAGGAATAATTTTGAATTTTTGACAGTTACAAAAACTGTCAGACGACAATTTTATTCAGAATAAAAATAATATCTGTCGATTGAAAAATCAGCCCTAAAACAAAGGATTTTTTACACAGATTCAAACATTAAATAGATCTTCCTACATAACTTCTGTAAGGACCATTTGACCGAAGTATCATCACCGACATCAAGACTTTTTGTCGATTCTTTGGACTTTTTAGTTTGTGTTTATATTTTTATTATGTACCTATCTGTTTTATACATGTGTTCTAAGTCTGGTCACCTTTGTTTTCGTTGTCGGTGGCGCTTCTGTCAGCAAGGTATATATAATATCTTTGATCTCGGGGCACAGTGTAGTGTCGAGTGAGTCTTTGACGGATACACTAAATAGTTCTCTGCGTCAAAAAAAGTCCTGCAGTGCAAAATGTTGTCTTTAAATAGATTTTTAATCTCTTCCTTTGTTTTCTTTTGTGTTATAAATGGCGGTTTATTTAAAAACTTACGTGAGTATTTAAAATTGTTATTAATTTGGTTTAAATAGGTATATAAATGGCTCAGATGTATTAGTCAAGGACCAAGGGGCTTTGTCCATTTGACTATGATAAATTTTTTGATAAACGCAAGTTAAAATAAACGATAAAAGTAGGCATTAATATATCATACACGTAAAAGTGAGTGAGTTTATAATAAAAAAAATAAAGTATAAAAAATCAATGTATGTAATGCAAAAATGACATACTTACTTAACATAAAACTAATTTAATTTCAATTAAAACCTTGTTAAATAAAATAAAACATAGGATCTTAGATAGAATCTTATATAGATTAGAATTCTAAGAAGTTAATGTTCCTTATTTCCTTCAACCTTCCTTATTTTGCTCACCAGTAAACAATTATTTACGTCAATCAAAATCAAGTTCTTTAGCGGTTATTATCTAAAAATAATAACAAGCGATCGGTTTACCTGACGGAAGCGGTAAACAGGTTTCATTAGTTACATTATAATCTACTTAAATGCGAAGATTATGTCCTTAGTCTTGGTAATTTCCACAAATAATAATGTTGTTATCCTATATTTTAGAATAATTTAATTATATTCATGGTCTTAATTATGAATGTCACTGAATAAGGTTTAATAATTCATGATTGTTGATGCATGAATATTTATTAACAGTAGATTTTTTATTTTATACCAGAGACTGATCTTATACCTAAGTCTTATAAGCAAAAATAGAATCGGCAAGATTTTTAGGTCTAAGCGACGATATAATATCTTAATATTCTTTTTCCATGTTAAAGAACATAGCACATATACCAATCCAATAAATGAATAAATAATGCAAAGCAAAGATTTACAAATACAGGATGTTGTGTTGGGGAATTGTAATATTATAACATTTTACGCGCAGCATGTTTTAGATCCCTCCCCCGAGTGGAGGACTGTGTCCCATCAGTTCGAATATTATAAGATGATTGTGATGTTTTAAATAAAACCACAATAAATTCATGTTTATTATTTATCACGACCTATTCCAAGAAAATTAATAGTCAACTGTATACTAAGTATTATTAAAATGAGTAATAATACTAAGTATTATTAAAATTGTATGTAAATGTAATGGTTATAATGCGTATTTTATATTATCCCACAATAATAGAAAATACGCATTATAAATAGTTCCGTGTTAAAATGGAAAAAAACGACAATATACATAATTTTAATTTGCGTCGTAAGTAATTTAGATTGCTCCATTTTTAGTAGTAAGTTATTTACCTAACCAGCCAATTAGAAAAATATTTACCTAAACTCAACTTTTTTTTGTACCCTTATTAAAATAAAGGTAGAATATTTACCGCTTGAGTTTTTTGTAAAAAAATATATTTTACCTGCACCGGCCACACTTGAATTTGACAGTAAGTAAAACGATGTCTTTTTTACAGCCAAATATTGGCAACATTTTACTCATAAACGTCACCCGTTCATGTACAGACGCCAGCACATCAAGCTACTACAATCTGTCAAATTTCTTTAATAGATTTTCAACTTTATCGATGAAGCATTAAGGTTCAAGGTTGATTGGGAAAATTTGACAGTTTCGGGTAGTTTGACCTGCTGGCGTCTGTACTACGTCAAAGTCAAAGGACGCCAATCGGCATTTTGGTGAAAAAAAATTGAAATTGTTGTGACATTCCCAAATTTTTTTTAGTTTTGTTCAACAAAAAATCTGGCAAGTGATTTTTGAGTTTAAATTCATAAACAATGTTATATTCTTGTAGTTTTACATACATTAGGTTGCAAAATCCGGTAATATATGTATGTTTTTTGATCGTGTGAAGTTATGGGTAATCGTGGTAAATTATTTACCGTGGTTCATTCGTGCCAGACTATGAATTGGATTTACTAATATAAATAAAAAATGATATGTATTTTTTGGGTTGTGAATGATGCGTATTTCTGAATTTGCTTAGCTTTGCTTATTTCGATTTTTTCAGTGATCTACACATAACTAGATTCAACATGTTTGTTGTCATGTTTCAGACTTTTTCACACTGCAGAGGAAACTCAAGCAGAATAATTACTTTTTATAATTTTATTAATAAAACTATGTACTTACACGACCATATTTTATTTACCTACTAGAAATAGAAATTACCTACATTCATACCTGCGTTCGAAAAACATAAAAAATATGTAAATACATATATTTTTGAAGTATTACCTAAATTGCACAAGCACATCCGGGGAAAACAACTAGTCTAGGAATTTCAACAGATCGTATTGGATAATGTTAACTATTTTACCACCACCGTAATATTTTACAAGTTGTTAATGGATAATGGTAAGATATTTACCACCCTAAAAACCCCCTTTCCCCTCCCGTTTTGTTTTTTTTTGCATCAAAAATGAAATCAGCGGCCCCTAATTACCCAGAAACAAACCTCGTTTATTCTTAAATATCCACAGGGGCTCGCGTTTGTTTAAGGGTTAAAAATAAAAAAAAACTCTTAATCCATAATTAACACACCGACATTAGTAAACTTCTTAATAAACACAAATCTATTCGACTTTTTAAGTTCAAGACTAACTCTAAAAATCAATTGAATAATTTTAATCAAATTACTTAAATTAGCAATTCACTTCCTCTATAATTTTATAATAACTTTTACATGCATATAATGTTACAATTATATTATTAAATTGTATAACAAAATTCATGTGCCACAGAGTAGCGAATCTAATACCACAGTTTAGGTATCTACTCAGCTTACCAACGAGAATGAATAGATCATGTCATACCTATGTACATTATAATAATAAGGCATTGTCGTATATAATGTGCGGTTTCTGACGCGAATAATAAGGCATTAGGTGTTGTGAAGTGCAATTACCACATAAGTAATTTTATTGTAGGTAAGTGTCATTAGTACCTGCATTGCAATGTTATGTTCAAGTTTAAGGGGGAAGCGGTAGACCGCGAAACTCAAACTTTAATGCGGTAAAATGCCAAAGAAATCAGGCTTAGATACATATATGATTACATCTAAATGATACAGTCCATGGGCCTTAAGGGATGCGCTAAGGTAGCCCGCGCAATTTTCTTACGTTTTCAATTCATGAAATAGTCATTCAATAGGATTATATGGACTTAGAATGTTTGTATTGATGATTTTAATGATTACAATTATGTAAATACATACTTGTTACGGTTGCGTAAGAAAATTTGAATTTTGCGGGCTACTTTATCCTCACAGGCTCGTATTAAATGACTTGCCAAGACTGGCTAAATATAGTAAAAGCAGTTTAGCCATTTAGCCGTTCGGAATATAATAAAATTCCAAGTGATTTGAAAACTCTAGATTTTCGATTGTTTAGAAAAAACCTTCGTAAATGTTTGAATACTAATCATTTTTACAACCTCAAAGAATTTGTTGGCGGGAAACATTTTGTACCTAATGTAACCTATATTATTTACATGCTATATGATATAAGTAAAACATACCTATGCTCTATAATGCATTTTTAAAACAACTTTATTACGTTTACGTTTTATTGTTTTAATTTTAATGTATTTTATTAATAAATAAATGCCGAAAACACTTTATATATAATGTTTTATGCAAATAAATATTATTTCTATTTCTTTAATACTGAGTGCCACAGCCGTACCACAGTCTCACCACATCGCAGCCACAAAAAGAATCCAACGCAGATGCTGCAGTGTGACTGTTCAAACGTAACCACACCGGTTACGTTTGAACAGTCACACTGCAGCATCTTCTAGTTGAGAGAAGAAAGAAAGAACCATTGTTTATTCCGTTCAAATAAGACGCATATTATAAAATAAACATAAAAGTTGTGGTCACTACAAAGATGTATCTTTGCGATATACATAGAGTTGCTAGTTCTTACCTGCAGTGCGATTCTGTAACCAAATCACCGTGAAAACTTAGGTGAAGTGAGCGTGGAGTGAGCTGTCATTCCAAATAATGCTAGGGATTGGCACTACTGACAACTCATATCAAGCTCACTTCACTTGAGTTTTCACGGTGAGATTTTTACAGAATCGACCAGCTGATGTGGTTGTGATGTTGTCGATATCGTCCACACGGTTGACTTGGGCGGCAAAATTCAGTCCATGTGAATTAAACTATGCATAGAATAGAATTTATACATCGACATCACCTATTTCATACAAGTACTTGTTCCGGGCCTGGCTGTTAGTAGAGTTTAAATGTTTGTAAACGCACCCACGATACAGGAGAAATTCCTAGTGTGGGGCAACATTAAAAAAAAAACAAACAAAAGTAGTGCAAATACCTCCACGGTTAAAATGGATGGAATAGTTGATTTTTTTAAATAAACGACGAAAAAATTCTACGCTTATGGACTACAATCATACGCTTTATTCTTGGTAACAGTTTGCGCATCGATGTCCTTTACACCTCCAGGGTGTAAGGGACATCGGCGAGCAAACTGTGTGTGGTGACTAGTTGAAGACGTAAATATTTTCCTTCTAGCGGACTACATCCACGTGTGCAAGCGTGATCCGGACACAATTTCTGGCTGCGTCTTGGAATCAATAGAGTCACTCAGGGGCGAGTTAAAAAACGGCATCGAGGAGCTGGGAGTGCCTAGTTTGGATCCCTTAGAAATTGAAAAGGTTCGTATAACAAACATCAATATAAAATGACTGGTGTTTTATGCAAATAACTACTCACTGCTTCTAGTTTTCTTACTGGTTTTGTAGGAAGATTTTACAAATGTACTTAGGCGTTTATACAGTAAAAACTCAAGCTCAATCGTATATTTGAAATACATATAAAAGACCGATCTTTTATATGTATTTCAAAAATCAGTCAGTTGCCTAATAAGGCCTCCCACTTTTTCTCCGATGGATCGTGCTACTTTTTCTTCTCATAATCCTGTTCTTGGGTTACACGATAACCCGTTGTAAGACTGGCTGTCAGACTTTCGGGCTTCTGATGAACCGTATCTATTGTCAAAGTTCCACGAATGACAGCCGGGACCAACGGTTTAACGTGTTATCCGAGGCACGCAAGGGTCTCGGTATGTAAAGGTGGTCTGCACTCATCCACGGCTTGCGGTGGCATGGCTCTAGCCTGGTGTCTTTTTGAATTAGCAGACGTCCCTGCCCGGACGAGGAGTGGGCCCACAAACACCACGGGTCCTGGTGCCTCGCACCACTTTGCACCTTAGCAGATACGCCACTGGAGCAGTAATGACAATCTTTTTGACTAATGACTATTACTCTACTAACGTTTCAGATCGACGCTCTGACAGCTGACAACACACCGATTCGCGCTTCAGGTCATAACATCAAGATCACCGGCGGCAGCAACTTCGTCATCAAGAGCTTGTCGTAAGTTGTATTTATTTGACGGCACGGTTGGCGCAGTGGTTAAGCGATTGACTGCTGCGCTGCGTGTCGCGGGTTCGATTCTAATATTTGTATGACCTACATGTATTTGTTCCGAGTCTGGGTGTTTTTCTATCTATAATATGTATGTATTTACAAAAAAATAAAAAATGTATATAAGTAGTTTATCAGCCATCTTGTTACCATAACACAAGCATTAGGTTGCTTAGCTTGGGACTAGATGGCGCTGTGTGAAATGTCCAAGGATATTATTATTTATTTATGCAGACAAAATTAAGTTAACAGAAAAGGAAACAAAAACACGATGTAGTAAAACTAGTTCCACTTTTTGTTTTACAGAAAAAAAGAAAAAGAAAATGAACAGTCTCACCAAAAATTCATTGTAGGTAAACGTAAGTTTAGGTTTCATGATGCTGGTAGTCTGGTGGGAAACGTTTCTCGAATCGAGAGCTGCTCATTAATACTGATAAAAACATTTTCTATCTTTCAACTTTTTGAAGAAATGTGTTATTTATGAGCTAATAATATTTTAAACCTAAAATTATAATAAAAATGTCTGTTTGGGTTTTAATACTATGTATGTTTAGGATGTCTTTGATGTCAATATACCCAACCAACCGTATGAGCATAGCTAGCGCCATCTATCCGTAGCCATTTTATCTACTGAAGGCTGGCGCTATATTGCCCACACGCTTTCTTACGGCTTTATTTTAGTAGCTTTTTCTTTATACGTTTAGACTCGTTAGCATAGAGGACTCTGAACTGAATACATGGCTGTGACCTCCTTAGGTTTAAATAGTTCAATGGAAAAATAATGCGACTTGTTTTTCTGAAATAAACAATCTGCCATAGCAATGTTACCCTCAAACGCCTTGCAGTGAAGGATTTCCTATAAATCCAATAACATACACCAACAAACCTTCATACTTTAATGCTGACTTGGAATTCTTTGCAAATATAAAAGACTTCATCTGGGAGTTAAGGAAGGTCACTTTCGGGTTCTTTTGAATCTGGGCAATAGAACGAAATGCCTGTAATCCCTGAATCCCCAGCATTTTAATTCTGCCAATAGCAACACATACGACCACAACTGTTGGCTATATGAAGTGATTCAAGCTTGCTAATGTTTTTGACGACTCTTTTTAGGATTTGGAGCTCCTTAAAGTTCTACTCTTGGCTGACATTTCGCAACTAATAACTTCCCGATCATTCCAGAGTGGACCTTGACACGCTACAGATCAAGGCGCATGTGCGCATGCCCAAGCTTCACTTCGAGGGACTCTACAAGCTGGACGCGCAACTGATTTTGCCCCTGACCGGAGCGGGAAAATTTGACGCTGATGCTAGTGAGTCTTTCATAAAATTACTTTTATAAGACATCTATTCTGCTCCATTTTAGAATTTCATCACAGATACATCTCGGATTTCACTTGACTACTTCTAATTTCCAGTAACATGCGACGTAGAGCTGGTGATCTACATGCAGACATTCACTAAAGACGGCCAAGAGTACATGAAGTTCAAGAAGATCGACACCAACATCAACATCAAGGACTACAGGGTCAAGCTCGAGGGACTCTTCAAAGGCGATAAGAATTTAGGTGTGTCTTTTTATTACCCACTTCTAATATTTAAGCCAGCAAGGCTTTACAATCTACCTATATTTTAAGCATTATATTCTGGGTGGCAGGACTATCGACACACAACCTGTTACTATGAACTCAGTACATGATTCTGAAACAGCATATTTGTTTTTGAGAACCGACGAAAAATTTCTACGCAAGGTACAGATTCCTACGGAATCATTTCTGTTGAATTCATGGTTACAGTTTGCACGTCGATGATGCCACACTATATTTATGTAGCATATAACGTTGCATGGCAAATAGGCATATTTCAGTTTTGACTGTGAGAAGGCAACGCATTTGCGAAGTCTATTGCATTAATATCCTACTAATATTATAATCGTGAAAATTTGTATGAATGGATGCATGGATAGTTTGTTACTCTTTCACACAAAAACTACTAAAAGGATTTGGATGACATTTGGCACACATATGGTTTATAACCAGGATTAACATATAAAATACTTTTTATCCTGATATTCCCACGGGATCGAAACTTATGCGGGTGAAACCGCGGGGTGCAGCTAGTAAATAATATAATATTGCTCATACGTTTCGATCCAATAAAAAAGAAAATGAAAAGATTTCGGACAAGGTTAGTGAACCCTCGTCTAACTCAAACTATCAACATCTGTATTATGTGCATTCAAAATGTTGTCATTCAAGTCTTCAAAACTTTTGCAAGTCGTCAAAACTATTATAAAAATACAACACATCGTTAAATACCAATTTTCGTTTTTATAGGTGAAGCCGCAAACCAAGCCATCAACCAGAACCGAGGAGAAATCTATAAGGCCATCAAACCTCACTTGGAGAAAACGGTCTCGACGAACCTGCTGAATATTTCCAACAGGATCGTGGAGGGTCTCACGATGGACCAGGTGCTGCCCAAACCCTAAATATAGTTCCTAAAGTAGGTTTACTTATAGCTCTATAAGCTCACTGTGATTTTTACTCGTTGGATTAGATGCTGTGTTACTCTTTTTCTAGAATATTCCCAAATAGTCTAATCATAGTTTCAATTACAATTTGATCTTGTTGTGAAGATCACAATATTACGATCTATATAAAAATTATGGTAACATAACTTAGTAAATAAACCGTAATATAATGCCAAGTGTTCCTAAATAATTCTTCATGAAAATTTTATCTTTACAAGTTCGGAATTATAGAAAAGGAGTAATGCATTAGCTAGACTTTTTTTAAGAAACTGGTTTTTAATTTGTAATTCGTTTTATATTTTAGTGAAGATTACATTATATTTGAAGGAAAATTGAATTTGGTGTTTACATTTTTATACTGTCACCAACTTATGAGGGTGCAATCTTCATCTGTCTTGGCGTTGGCCTTGTGGCCTTTTTCCAAAATGCAATGCTGGAATCGGCTTCCCGTTTAACCGTCATCATCATCTGCCTAGCCTTTTCCCAACTATGTTAGGGTCGGCTTCCAGTCTAACCGGATGCAGCTGAATACCAGTATTTTACATGGAGCGACTGCCTATCTGACCTCCACAACCCAGTTACTGGGGATAACCCTTGGTAAGACTGGTTGTCAGACTTTCGGGCTTCTGACTACCCGTAACGACTGTCAAAGATCCACGAATGACAGCCGGGACCAACGGTTTAACGTGCTTTCCGAGGCACGGAGGGGTCTCGGTATGTAAAGATGGTCACCCATCCACAGACCAACCGCGGTAAGCGAAGCTTAACCTGACCGATCGACCTGTGCGGCTGTTATTATTTAGCCACGGGCCCCTCCCCTTTAACCGTATGCAGCTGAATATGAATGTGCAGAGGAATACAAGAATTTCTCAAAAAGCGGCGAAAGTTATTTATGTAATAATCAGAAGTAAACAAATTAGTTTGTTTTAAACATTAAATAAACAATTGCTTTTGTTTAGGAACTCGCTGGTGGTTTGGCCTTACTGTTACATTTTACATTATTATTATTTTAAACTATGACAAGGCGACCTGTATGAAATGTCGGTATAGGTACAGACGCCAGCACGTCAAGCTACTACAATCTGTCAAATTTCTTTAATAGATTTTCAACTTTAGCGCTAAAGCATTAAAAATTAATATTAAAGCAAGCAAGGTACAGTCACGAGCAAAAGTATATATACACTCAGCTTTTTTCAAAAGCGATTTACTTCTTTATTTTTGAATGTTTTATGTTGTTACGAACATAGCAGTTTTGAACTCATAGGTTTATGTAATGTGTCGTATTTCAACGTTGCATTCGTTATTTCAGGAAAAAATCGCAATTGAAAGTTGCCAAGTGTTGACATATTGGTGCTCGTGACTGTACAAGGTAGATTGGCAAAATTTTACAGTTTCGGGTAGCTTGACCTGCTGGCGTCTGTACTATAGGTACACCTCTGCCTAACCCCACGGGTAATACAGGCGTGATGTTTGTGTTATGTTAATATTTTGACGACACGGTTGGCGCAGTGGCTGAGCGATCGACTGCTGCGCTGCGTCGTGATTTCGATTCCCACGGAACAAATATTTGTATTGCCTACAGCAGTGCGATTCTGTAACCATCTCACCGTGAAAACTTAGGTGAAGTGAGCTTGGAGTGAGCTGTCATTCCAAATAATGCTAGGGATTGACACTACTGACAACTCACATCAAGCTCACTTCACTTGAGTTTTCACGGTGAGATTTTTACAGTTGTAAGTTTAAATGTTTGTAAAACGCGCCCACGATACAGGAGTAATTCTTAGTATGGGGCAAAGCTTTGAAAAAAAAAATCAGGCTGTCTGTTTGCTAATTCAAACTCAAAACATTTATTAAAAATAAACCAATTACAAGCACTTTTGAATGGTCAGTCAGAAAGATGAAATTAGTTGCCCATTCCAAAGCGTACTAGGTACTTATGGAAAAGAATGGGACTCCACGGACACTCTTTTAGATCAAAACATTGTTACAAAATATTAGTTAGATCTATATATTGTAAAGAGGTAAATTTTTTTTGTTTGGTTGTATGTATGTAGGGGGTAATCTTCGGACTTTATGATCCAATTCTAAAAATGTTTTCACTGGTAGAAAGCTACATTATGTGTGAGTGCTATAGGCTATAAATTATGTTTACATCATGCATTTTAGTTGAGCTATCACAACTTTTGTCTAGCAAGTCTGAAAGAAATACATCTTAAAACAGAATTATTTGCATGTGCTATCTAAACAGTTGTATATAACTAAAAACAATGTATGGCAATCTGGTCCACCTTAAATAGTTCTACAAAAAAGTCCGCGACACCATATTTCTATCTTTTATATTTTATCTTTTAATATCACTTACACTTCCTTCTCGACTGACTGTGAAACATTTGACGACACACTGCACAGCCTGACCATTGACAGTCAGAGGATCCTGAAACTCCTGGAGAATCTGGATACGTCAAAGGGTCCAGGAAGTGACACTATACCCTCTCTTTTCTTCGTTAAATGTACCAAATCGCTCTATTTACCAATCACTTATATTTTCAATAGACTGTCCATCCATTTGGAAAAAAGCGCACATTGCGCCCATTCGTAACAAAGCTTGCAGAAACTCCATAGAAAATTATCGTCCCATATCAATTCAGAATGTTATGGGAAAAGTAATGGAGAAAATAGTACACAAGTTTGTTTATCCTACCATATACACATACCTATACCTAAATTAATTCCGCAACAACAAAACGGGTTTATTAGGGGACGGTCTACTAATACCAATTTAGCAGTATTTCTTGAAAATGTGGTAGGCAGGTTGACGTGATCTACACGGACTTCGAAAAAGCCTTCGACCGCGTGGATCACGGCATCCTTCTGCGTAAGCTGCAAGAGCTAGGAATTCGCGGTAACTTGCTCAGGTGGTGCGAGTCACCTTAGGAATCGGTTTCAAATAGTTACATTGGGCGAAGTACGGTCTAACTGCGTAACTATACCATCTGGTGTGCCACAGGGCTCAATTTTGGCACCCCTTTTATAATAATAATAACAATATCCCTGGACATTTCACACAGCGCCATCTAGTCCCAAGCTAAGCAACCTAATGCTTGTGTTATGGTAACAAGATGGCTGATAAACTACTTATATGCATTTTTTTTTTGTAAATACATACATATTATAGATAGAAAAACACCCAGACTCGGAACAAATACATGTAGGTCATACAAATATTTGTTCCGTGCGGGAATCGAACCCGCGACACTCTGCCTACCTATACGATATTGGATTGCATGTTCTTGATGCAAGGTTCCTGATGTATGCTGATGGTTGGTAAACCTGTCCTTGTGTTTCTAAAATGCCTTCCTATTTCTAGAACCAAGATAACGGACGTTACCCAGAAAGCCGCTAAACTTTAATGGGACTGGGCCGGACATGTTTGCCGCATGTCAGATGACAATTTGGCTAAAAGAAGCATCGATTGGGTCCCACTAAACGCACGACGCTATCGCGGCAGGCCAAGACGAAGATGGCGGGACGAGCTTGACTCCTACCGTAATGACTGGCCGGCACTCGCAAAAGACAGAATTGTGTGGAAAAGGGAGAGGGAGGCCTTTGCCCTGCAGTGGGACAATACAGGCTAGTTAGATTAGATTAGATTTATAAAACAATCCAGACCCCCTTCTAAGACTTATAGAACAATCCAGACCCCCTTCTAAGATTTATAGAACAATCCAGACCCCCTTCTAAGATTTATGGAACAATCCAGACCTCCTTCTAAGATTTATAGAACAATCCAGACCCCCTTCTAAGATTTATAGAACAATCCAGACTCCCTTCTAAGATTTATAGAACAAGCCAGACCCTCTTCTAAGATTTATAGAAAAAACCAGACCCCCTTCTAAGCTCTCTGCAACAGGTTTCCGCTGTATTCATAATATAAGTTAGGTAGTTATGAGCTATTAAATTTGACCGACTTGTCGACATGCGTGACACAAGCGATTAGTGTTACAAGTTTTATATAATTTGTACATAATGGAAGCTATATATCGCGGGGACATGTTATACAATGGATTTACATAATTTTCATGGTTTTTTGTTTCATCTAGTAAATTGTGCATTTGTGTAATGGCTGCGAGGGTATACGAGAGCAATGAATTAGGGTGAATTAGGGTCACATAAAGATAACAGAGGGGCAATTCTCGTAATTTTAAGAACGTTCACAGTCTGATCTCAGTCTCATTCTGTCAAAAAATACCTCTAATTTCCCTACTTTTTGACAAGTTTTTGACATTAGTTTGTCGACGACATGAGACTGCGACTAGATTTTGAACGTTTTAAATTACGAGAATTAGCCTTCTGAAAGTGTCGGAAACTAAGAATGCTAACTAAGGGCTGATTTTTCCATCGCCAGATAACTTTTACTCGAGGAATAAAATTGACGTTTGACAGTTTTTGTATGAAAAAAAAGTCAAAATTTCAAAATTATTCCTCGAATAAAGTTATCACATTGAAAAGTCAGCCCTTAATGAAATAAATTGTGTTTAATAGACAACTAAATGTTCCTTAAATGAAAGCAATAAAATGAATGTGTCACATTCATAAAAAAATACATAAACATAAAAATAACCAATCTCATCTTATAACAAAAATATGAAAGCAAATTTTTCGAGTGTATATGGTTTATAAAATATTTACTGTAGAAAAGTTATTCATTTAAGTAGACCCAACTCCATACCTTGTGTGTTGGGTCTAAAACGGTGAAACGTGAGGAAACCGGCATGTCTTAGAACCAAACATTCGAAGACATGTGACATCTATCAATCCGCTCTGGGTCTGCGTGGTGGATTACGGCCCACACCCTCTCACCGAGAGGCCTGTGTCCCAGCAGTGGGAACATTATAGGCTATGTTGCTATATTCCTTAATTGGCTCGCGTTCTGCCACCCCCTCCCTGTAGTTCGTGTTTACAATTTTCGTTATTCGAGAGTAGTGGAAGCTTATTTGTATCCAAAAATATGTGCTTAATAGCATGTTAATTATTAGGTTTTTTCATTAAATAGAAAGTTTTCACGTGGCAATTTGCATCCCTATAACTGGAGAAAAAGTGGATGTATTTTGTAAGTACGTCTGAGTAACACTTTGGAGAGTAGAGTGTCATATTTGTTTCATCCAAACTTCTCTGTCTAATCTGCGTTCGAGATAGTTAAAATATGAGTTTATGAAAAATTTACTTTAATTCCCACATAATGAAGTTTAATTTACGCTACAATTTTAAACATTTTTATAACTTTTTAAATATTGCTATATTATAGTCACTCTGAAATCAACTTAATTACAATTAAAATAAAGTTGATATTTGTTTAACATCAATTGGAAACATACATTTGAATAGACCTTACGATTAGTACAATTGTTACTCATCCACAATTACAAGAAACGCCTGTTTTAATCAGATTATTGCTTGTTAATAGCGGAAGATAGAAACTAGTATAATGGTAGGTTGCGCGCACGCAGTTCGTAGATATTAGCTGGCATCCTCCGTCCGCCGGTGTCCGTCACGCGTTGGTGGAATGACCTGACGAATTGACCTTCAATTTATTTGGCTATCTGAAACATTTGCTGCATTGCAGTCACACGTAAAAGTGCCAGAGGCAACTGCAACCGTCGACAACATGCCGCTCGTGCCCGCCCGATCCTTCTTAAGTGAAGTGCCAGCTCGCGCGGTAGCTGTGCCTATAAATGTAAATTCATGACTGTGACCTCTGAGTTTGTTTCGGCCTTTTTTCTCAGAGATAGTCCTAGGAAACGCCGTGCTCATCAAAGCACTAATAATAAAAATTCGATCCAGCCGAATCCCTTTTGCTGCCCTCTCTCAGTGACACCCTAAGCCGAGGTTTGTTCCCCACAGGGGGTGCCCTTAGCGTGTAGTCACTTAAATATTTAGTAATAAACCCTGGCTGGAGGCTTTAAGTTTTCTTAAGGCAACCACAGGATAGTCCGGTTAAGTAGTCACGACCTCTCAAGGTCAACTACGAGATGCCATAATAAAAAAATAAAAAAATGCCGCTCGTGTATTTTAAGCACCGTACTCAAATACACGAGCGACACTTTGTCGGCGGCCACACTAAGTATGTCGGGTAACCACCGGGCCCCCGACTCATGGTAGTGGAAAGAACCTGTGGGAGTTTAGTCGGTAGGAGTCCGACATAACCCTCCATTCTCCCCAGACGGAGGGTATCTATGAGGATTTACCCACAAAATATTATTTTAATATATACAGACGCCAGCACATCAAGCTACTACAATCTGTCAAATTTCTTTAATAGATTTTCAACATTATCGCCAAAGCATTAGGTTCAAGGTTGATTGGGAAAATTTGACAGCTTCGTGTAGCTTGACCTGCTGGCGTCTGTACATACCCATAAGGTATTTGCACCGCTTGGGGGTCTCAGCAGCCGCAGCAGCGGCGTCAGCACAGCCCGCCGTACTAGGAACATGAGATGGCGCAAGTCCGCGTCCTACACCAGAGGCCTTCCCACCTTCCAAGGCAACAACGTCATGCCGTCTGGTCTCTTCCCATAGTCACGTACCAAGCCGTATGGTTCTAATACCGCTGGTACGCCGGCGGTGATAAGGGCTCGACAAATAATATCGTTATCGGTACACATTACATTGTCAAACTGAACATTTAAACTGGAAATTACTAAACGCGTCGACACTTAAACTCTGGGCTACAAGAGACGTCTGCTTAAAGTAAGTTAGCGAGTAATCGGAGTGATGGTATCCATTCATCATCATTCTCCTTACCAATTGCAATTGACGGCACGGTTGGCGCAGTGGTTAAGCGATTGACTGCTGCGCTGCGTGTCGCGGGTTCGATTCCCGCACGGAACAAATACTTGTATGGCCTAAAGCCGTGTACGCACGAACGAACAAAAGCTTGGTGAACACGAACATCGAACACTTTGTTCGCTCGTGCGTACCACTAACGAACACAGTGTTTGATGTTCGTTAGAGGTACGCACGTGCGAACAAAGTTGTCGATGTCCGTGTTCACCAAGTTTTCGTTCGTTCGTGCGTACACGGCTATAGAGTTTAAATGTTTGTAAACGCACCCACGATACAGGATGTTTGGGGTCGGCGCAACATGTCTTTTTCTTCCATACTTCTCTATTAGTCGTCATCTCGGTAGTCTGTGTGATGATATCCAAAAACCGTAACGTCTAGGGTCATCTTCTTCGGTAGGCTCATATTCACCAGGTAGACCATTTCAGATACCAATTTACATGGTCTTCACATGATCTGACCAAGATTATGTCTAGACTTTAAAAGAGACTGTGACCTCTGGGTTTGTTTCGGCCTTTCTTCTCAGACTAGTCAGATAGGAAACGCCGAACTCATCTAGTTTAAAAAAAATATGATTGACGTGTAAAAGTGTTTGTACAAACTTAGGTACTTACAGAAAATAAATCATTTGTCATTCATAAGTAAGATAGGCTTAGCATAGCGTTGTACATAAAGCGTCGGTTATAATTACCCAAACAGAATGGCAAACATAGCTAATTGTTCTATTGCCTCCTGCCGTTATAACGTAACAAACCGGCAGATCGACGACCTGATTAAGGCCACTTTTATTTATATTACACATTAATTTACACGCTCTATTTCTTTTGGGGTCAGCACACCTCAAGGTATCGCTAAATTAGAAGGAAGTTGTTTAAGACTATGCAATCGGAAAAAAATCACGTATTTTATTTGATTGATGAAATATTTTTGTAGCCCTTGAATTTGAGCTGTGATTGACACAACGAACAAATATACACGGTTAGCGCAGTGGCTGAGCGATCGGACTGCTGCGCTGCGTGTCGCGGGTTCGATTCCCGCACAGAACAAATATTTGTAAGTCCTACACGTATTTGTTCCGAGTCTGGGTGTTTTTCTATCTATAATATGTATGTAATTACAAAAAAAAAAAATGTATATAAGTAGTTTATCAGCCATCTTGTTACCATAACCACAAGCATTAGGTTGCTTAGCTTGGGACTAGATGGCGCTGTGTGAAATGTCCAGGGGTATTATTATTAAATATGGCTCCATTGATTAAACATAGGTACAGACAGGGAAATTGTTTGTTCAGCAATATGATACTGTCAATTTGCCGTGTTATAGCCATTTTATACAACTGTCAAAGAATGACAGTTATGATTTGAATATACGGACAATAATTTATGTTGGTAGATCTAAGTAATAACAGCCGCACGGGTCAATAGGTCAGGTTAAGCTACGCTTACCACGGTTGGTCAGCGGATGGGTGACCATCTTTACATACCAAGACTCTCCGTGCCTCGGAAAGCTCGTTAAGCCGTTGGTCCCGACTGTCATTCGTAGATCTTTGACAGTCGTTACTGGTCGTCAGAAGCCCGAAAGTCTAACAACCAATCTTACCAAGGGGTATCGTATTACCTAGTAATTGGGTTGTGGAGATCAGATAGGCAGTCGTTCCATGTAAAATACTGGTATTCAGCTGCATCCGGTTAGACTGGAAGCCGACCCCAACATAGTTGGGAAAAGGCTGCATGGGCAGATGATGGAGCGGCAATGTAGGCATGTGACATGTATTTACACTATCAAACTCAAATAATTTATTTCAAATAAAAACATAAATATTGAATTGATTCTAGTCGCCCCTTCCAAAAAGTAGTTTCGTAAGGAAAAGAATAGGCAAGAAACTCCACCGTTACTCTTTTAAAAAAAGTTTTACGATAAATCTGTCCAAGCTCAGGTGGCACTGGCCTATTTGATAAGAATTTAATCTCATCCATAACCACATCTCTATAATAAAATTACTATATCACAATAGGTAAAAAGAATTAAAAATAAAGCAATGACAGGTATAAATATAGATAGATATATTAAATATTGTTGCGAAAAAAAAAGAGGGGAATCTACGCTTGAACACGTTTTAATTTTAGTAAGTAAAATAAGATAGTAATAAAAACTTGGCAAAAGACACATAATATTATTATTAAAAAGGATTACGTCGTGACGTCTTTGGTGTTGGTGTTCGAGCCCTATAATAAATTTTGTGTATTCTTGTTACGCGTCGATTAAGATACGTTTGTTCGTAAACTTACGTAACTAAATAAATACAAGGACGCCCTAAATGGGTAATTGGCATTAAGTAAATTCGTTATTAGGAAGCAAGATAATAATTTAAATTACCGCTAGATCAAAATTGTAACAATGATAATATATGGCTAATTAGTGGTATATCAAGTAATAGGCTTTACTGAAAACTAAGCTACAAAATATATGTAAATCCGGTCCTAGGCTCCACGCTGACAATCGGAAGGTTCCTCGCTGGCCAGAATCAGAATCCTCTTAAACGTGCAGGTCGCGCGCATGGTGTTATGTTGGGTTCGATTCCCAACAGGAAGCTTGCAGACGTCTGGTACTAGGGTGGCGGTTAGGGCCAATTCAAGATCAGTCTTCGGACAAATCTACAGAAAATAACGAAAAATGATAAAAAAAGTGATGTACAATTCGTTTATTTTCCGGAACACTGCCTATTACAAAGAAAAGAATGGAATAAAATTTAGGAAACGATAAGAACTTTTGAATAATCAATAGGAAAGCAAACATACCCTTTTTTTTTTTTTTTTTTTTTTTTTGAGGATGGGAAATCATCAAATGACTCCTTCCGCTCTGGGTGGAGCAGAAGGGAGTGTCAGACTTTTACTGACTAAAACCCACCCGTGTTCCTTCCTTAGCCCTTTATGTTCCAGGGCAGCGGTAAACCCTTTCGGATGGTCCCGCTACCCTGGCAGGCTTCGGCCCTGTGGGGCCCCGTCACTTGCTGACATCTCTTTGAGGCGCGCGTGGAACACGAACACGCCGTCCGGCACGGGCCTAGTCCTGATCGGACGGAGAGCTACCCATTACTCTCCGCCCGCAGGCCCGCGCCTACGGTGGCCGGGAGTCGTCACGCGGCTCCCGACGCCCGGAGCGTCTCCCGCGGCGGCTGAGGCGTGAGGTGCGCAAGGCGCGTTCCCTCGCCCACCCCGCCACCTCCTTCGCTAGCATGACTGCTTCGCAGAAGGAGGTGACTGCCTCCCACTCCCTCTCACCCCGGACCATGGCTTGAACCAGGGCCGGGCGCGAGAGGTAAGCAAGCAAACATACCCTTGGATCCAGTGGGTGACCGCACAGAACTCGGTCGTTCAAACCGTTATAGTTTACCGTTAATATTGTAGCGAAATAATTTCATTGTGAAAGCTGAAAAAAATAATATATTAGACTTCCGTGCTGTGTCCAAAAAATCCATCCAATGAAAAATCAAAACCAATATGAAGAAAAAAACTTTCCGGTTAAAAATAAGGTTGGATTTGTTATAAAAGAAGGTTGTTCGTGATAAAATTATAATGTAACATTTGCCAATGCTGCAATATAAGTATATGACAGGTATATACCGGTATACTATACCTGTCATATATGATATATGAAAAGCCTAGCTATGATAAGCATAATGTGTTTCACAAAAAAATATCCGATACAACAGGGCGACGTCTCATTTCGCAAATGGATTCTTCTTAGATATTTGAGTGTTGGCAATGCGTATGATATGTCAAGAGGTGCTGATCGCCTTGACCAAAGACGGTTGCTTAACAGCCGCGCGCGCCGCAGAGCCCCTATGCCTTTCTCACCTCTAGCTATTTGGTATTGTAGCTTGTTATTACCCGACAGCAATTACGTTTATAGAGTAATAATTTCATGAAGGGTTATTTGTTATTTCGCATCGCACAGCCTATTATGGCACAGGGAACCCCGCACAAAATGGGTGGGAACAACTGTCTAGTCTATTTTGCAAATAATCTTGAAAACTCTCACAATTCTCGTAATCTTAAGAACGTTCACAGTCCGATATCAGTCTCAATCTGTCACAAATACCTCTAATTTTTGACAAGTTTTTGACATTGATTGTCGCTGAGATAAGATTGCGACTAGATTTTGAACGTTTTTAATTACGGGAGTTGGTCTTCTGGCTTAGCATAACTTGAAAATACTTAAGAAATTTTGAACTTCACGAGCTACTTCGAAGAAATTACCAAGTAAAAGCCCAGTAGAGTTTGACATGTGTTCTCAACTTCAAATTCTGTGTAAAGTGAGGACGCAGTTTTCAAGATATTTTTTTGCGAAATCGAGTCTTAAGACTTTCAATCAATGTATAGTAGACAATACTTTCTATAAAATTCTCCAACATGGATTTTATCATATTTTTATTAGGATTTCTGTCAACCAATTAAGTGGATTAATTTTTATCTAGGAACACAAATGATAAAAAAGTGCGTTGATGTCTTTTTAACTACAGACTGATCAATGAAAATAATTATAAATAGTCAACGCAATATTTTATAATTACACCGAATAAAAACTATATATAGTAAGTACATTTATAACGATTACTGGCATTGTCACGAAGGCTTATACTTAGAAAAGACTAGCAGCTGACCGCGGCTGCACTCGCGTGGATGTCGGAAATTATCCCACGGCAATGTGCTACCGGGTCAAAAAACCAGCTAGTAAGCCTATGTTACTCCTTAAGTATAACAACAGCTATCTCCCAGTGTCCCGTCAAAATCGGTCCAGCCGTTTCGGTGATTAGCCGGAACAAACAGACATACATACAAAAATTTTAGAAATTGTTTTTGTTATAAGTATATACTTTATACCAATATGCATTTAAAAAGCTGTTATTTTGACATTACAAACAGATGTATATAGATATAGATATGTGCTAATAACCGTATGAGTGTCGAGAATCGAATAATTAAATAAATAACTATTTAATCGATTGAGTTGCAATTACTTTAGCACGTTAAGGTTTTAAACAAAGTGTTGTGTTATTAAATGATTCAATCATTTTGCATTAATGCAGTAATGCCACATGATTATAAAATGATGGATTCATTATTTATAATTGAGATTATCAAGCATTTTCTTAAACTGTCTGCCTCGTTGGTCTTGTGTGAGCCCGCGCTACTGCTGTGGATGAGGTCCTGAGTTCGATTCCCGGGTCGGGAAAAGTTTTATTTATTTAGGATCTCCAACAAAGGATGACACATAAAATAAAGGGCAACACTGCATGCACAATAAAATAAACAGCTAAGCTAATAAAGTTAAAATATTTATAACTAAAGTTTGACCGAAACTGCTGTACCGCGCCTTAGGAATGCGCGGCGAGGCGGGAGGAATACGCGGCGAGGCGGGGGGCAGAACGCCGTGAGCGATGACGAATGAGCGGCCTGCACTGCCCCCCCGTCTCGCCGCGCACATACCTAAGGCGCAGTACAGCGGTTTTGGTCAAACTTATAGCCTGTGTTGTCCCACTGCAAAGACCTCCCTCTCCCTTTCCCACACAATTCTGTCTTTTGCGAGTGCCGGCCAGTCCTAAACATAATTGGAACGAAGTTCCTTATCGCGCGTTGCGAAAGGGGGCTAGACGGAAAAAATTAAGACCAACAGTTGGAACGACACTTTTTGCTATAGTTGTAAGCCGTGCGGCGTGCGCGTGTTTCTCTGTCTGTCTCTCTCTCTTATAGAAAGCAAACCAGTTATACTTCGTTCCATCCGGGTATCCCTTGACACCTCTCAAGTTTTTTTTAAAGTGTAATTTATCTATTTATTTATATATACTTTATTGTACATCAGAAAATACATGAACATTACAAAACATACAATGGGCGGCCTTATCGCGTTCTGCGAGATCTTCTTGTCAGCCAAAATCCTTTTGAAAACACCATAAAGGATCGTGAAGGTGTTAAACTTTCTTCCGGTTAACCTTTCCTCATGCAGCTCTTCCGATGTATTGTCAACTTTGACTTATAAGGGTGCAGTGGATATGCGGACACAAAGTAAAAGGTCAAAAGTTGATTTATAACTTAAAGGTCGCTGTAGTACAGTTTTTTTAATTGGAACCCTTGAATATAAATCTTTTTTCCTTTTTTTTTTTGCTCGGTGGAAATCCTCTTGGACTTCTTCCGTCTTTTTTTTTTTTTTTTTTTTATTCATTATTTGTAGTTTTGGAGTTTTTATCCACAAGGATACGTCAACCCCATTGTACCTTATACACTATATATCCTTAACATTAAATATATCTATACATAAAACAACAAAAAAAAAAAACAAAAGACACCAGAAAAGCATACCTAGCAGTAATCCCGAACCCAAAATAGTCTATATTATGGGTTCAGAACCAACGCCAAGCTACAAAGTTGTTTTGCTAGATCAGACTTTGGGTATGACAATATCGTCTGAATTAAGCCAATATCTAACCTGTTCAAACAATTCTCTTTTTCCAATTTTTCTCTTTCAGCCTTATTTTTAACACAATCCATCAACAGATGTTGTACGTCCTCGATTTTATTACAAGTAGTGCAATTTGGTGATTCGACTTTCTTCATCAAGAACGCAAACTTTGCTGATGGATAGTGTCCCGATCGAAGTCTTAATGCTAATTTTATATATTTTCTGCTTAGTTTGCCATCATCAAACCAAAGATAACGAGGAGGCTCATGTTGAATGGTTTTATACCAAATTCCTTTTGTTTCTGATTTTTCATTAAACTGCCTTTTCCAGAACTCGTAGCTTTTAATTTTAAATTTAGGGATCAAATCTGAGTAGTCCGGCAAAAAATTAAACTCATTTCCTTCTACTGCTGCTAATTTAGATATTCGATCAGCCTCCTCGTTACCCTTTACACCAATATGACCTGGAACCCACTGCAGTCTAAACTCAATGCCATTTTTATTAAAATTATAAATAATACTGATAATATCGTAGGCTATCGAAACACCTCTGATGCCAGAGGCGCATCGAGCCACGTGTTGCAAAGCGCTTTTGCTATCAGAAAAAATAACAATTTTGTTTACCTTTTGTTCACTTGCATATGACATTGCATGAAAGATCGCAATAAGTTCCAGCGTCATAATGGAAACATAGCTATTTATTCTGTAACCAGTCCTAATATTACAATTTTGATAAAAGTATCCAACCCCCTGTCCACGTGCACTCTTCGACCCATCAGTGTAGAACCTATGCCAACCCCTGTACTTTGAATATAATTCTTCTGTAACATTATTTAATAGAGCATTAGATTCAAATGAGGTTTTACTGCCCGTTACACATTCCAGATCACTTTTAATACTCTCCTGCAATTCAATGGCTGATATCCAGATATCCAAACTAAACATCCTAAGCGTATGAGATGAAGACACTTGAAATGTTTTTATATCCCTGATTGTTTCAGAAAGTAAAGGCTTTTTTTTGCTTTCCCAGTATCTATTATGACAGAGCTCACTCAAATTCAATATCATATCAACAGTTATATTGTTAGACCAGGACACACTTTTCAACATAAATTTATACGCTAAATATTGTCTTCTCAAACATAATACTTCTCCGTCGTCATTCCTCCGTCGTGGGGGTGACAGAGGGGTATGCCGGACTCTTACCGGCTAAAACCATCGCGGTGTTCCACCTCTGCCTATAGCCGGGGGTGTGGGATTCGCATAAGCGTTCCCCGCTCAATTAATATAAAGCTGGGTATCCACTATGTCTGCGCACCAATTTGGTATGCTCTGCGCATTTCCAAAATCAGAGGTAAAATAACTGTGAATGGAATGTAGCATTGTAATTCATGTCAATACGAGAGAAACAAAAGAACTATGTAGGTCATCAAAATAAGAATAGGTTTTGGCTGGTTTTTGGTTTCATTTTAGCTGTCAATTTGACTTCAGTTGAGTTGCAATATATAAGAATTATTTTATCGAATGTGCTTACTCATTCATGTCCACTTCGGGTCAAGGCCAGATAACTATTATTATTTTAGGGCTGATTTTTCAATCATCTGATAACTTTAATCGAGGAATAATTTTGCAATTTGACCGTTATTTCATACAAAAACAGTCAAACGTCAATTTCATTCCTCGAATAAAAGTTATCTGGCGATGGAAGAATCAGCCCTTAACACGCTCAGCGCCAAGCCCCATATGCCAATACCACTACACCAGGTAAATTCCCTAGGCCAGGGCAACATTTTTTGTATACAAAATGTATGGAAAGTGTGCGCGTCGATACACGGCGCTTAGACTGGAATGGTGCTTGTGTATCAAAAAGGATACACAAGTGTTTAGACAGTGTGTATCGCAAAAGATACACATGGCGCTGAGCTTGTTAATCGTATTATTGTTGGTACAATCTTTTTCTTGTATATGATGTTTGACTGACTGCCTCGTTGTTGGTGGTCGCAAACGCTACAGCTGAGCATGCGTTCCTGGCTTTGATTCACAGGTCGGGCAGTGTTATGTTAGCGATTTTGTGTCCGGTTGATGGCAATAGTATAATCATTTTTATTTATATATGTGACAATCAATTCTGCGTTCAATGTCAGTGTAAGGGAATTTGCGATGGGTAGCGGGATCGTCCGAAAGGGTTACCGCTGCCCTGGAACATAAAGAGCTAAGGAAGGAACACGGGTGGGTTTTAGTCAGTAAGAGTCTGACACTCCCTTCTGCTCCACCTAGAGCGGGAGGGGTCATTTGATGATTTCCCATCCTGAAAGAAAAAAAAAAAGGGAAGTTGCGATGAAAAGGAACAATACCCAGAATTAAAAATGTCGGTTAAAACAAAACCTAATTGGAATTAATTCGGGACGATTTAATCAACTTAGCTTATCGCAGTCCACTGCTGGACATAGGCCCCATGCTACCCCAACGCAACCAACCCTGCAAACCGTTCCTCCGCCTTCTGCATCCAGTCTGTCCCAGCCACCATCGGGACTATTGCAAAGAAAATAATCATAAGCATATTGAGCCATCGAATCAATGTTGTTGCAACATTAAAATTATGTTTAAATGATGCACAAATAACCTTTCTAAATGGCAGCACTTTAATAATAATAATAGATAACGCGTTTATTTTTGTTTACGTTGCAACACCGCTGTTCATTCAATGTTTTCGTTTACACGCTTCGTAATTTCGATTATTTTAAATATTACCACATCAGCATTTGTGTGTTACGAAAATGTACGTGTAATGTTATTTTAATTCATGAATAGCGGCACTTTTTGTGTTTGTTTTGTTCTACATTATTTTGAGAGGTAGGTAAACAATCGAATTAAAACATACCGTAAGACAGTCTTTTTTTTTTGGTTGGGAAATCATCTAACTGACTCTCCACATGACATGACTCTCTCGCTCTGGGCTGAGCGGAGGGGCGTGTCAGACTTTTACTGACTAAAACTCACCCGTGTTCCTTCAGTTGCCTGTGCCAGGGGCCACGGTATCTCTTTCGAACAACCCGCGGCCACCGTAAGACAGTCTTCGACTATTTGAAGAAGTGTCCAGCAGTGATCTGGCTGCTAAAGATGACTACATGAATGTCAATATTTTTTTTTAATTTAATCAGGTAAAATTATTCGCAAGTATCATAATATGTGCTGACATAATTATTAATCAATTATGTCAAGTGAAATAATTGATTGTATTGGTTGACTATTAACCAACAGCTGTATTGTTTGACCTAATAACTACAATCAATTACTTCAGTTAAAATCAGAAGGCCAATTCCCGTAATGAGAAACGTTCAAAATCTAGGCGCAATCTCATCTCAACGACAATCAATGTCAAAAATGAAGGGAAATTAAAGGTATTTTTGACAGAATGAGATTGAGATCAGACTGGATGTTCTTGAAATTATTATTGCCCCTCAGAATTCAATAAATTACAGCATTCTTTAGGAAATCGCAAAGTACCCTAACTACACAGGAACAGTGATATTCCTCCTTTATAAAGGTCGTCGCTTACAGATTATTCCCCCCTTTTGGGGTAATAAACGTCTAAATTCAATCAATCAAAACTGGAGCGTGTTATTCAGATCGAGTTCACAATGGCGGAAGGTCTGCTAATGTAATCACGTGTGCAAACGGAAGGCTGCGCGTACGCATCCAGGATAGCGAGCGCGCCCGAGTTTCCCCAAAGTGGTGCAACGACGGAAATCTGTTATCATGCTGTGTTGTTATCGATTGTTACCAAACTCAGTAGGTAAACAAAAGTTACTAATCTAAACAATTATTATGTACTACTAGCTGTTTTCCGCTACTTCGTTTGCGATCCAGGATGAAAAGTAGTCTATGTCCTATTACAGGCCATGGTCTATCCATGTGGCAATTTTCATCCAAATCCGTTCAGCCGTTTTTGCGTGAAAGCGTAACAAACAAACAAATTACTTTCACATTTATAATATTAGTTAGGATTCGGATTTGTTTTTTCTTTAATGATTAGTAACTTCTGTTTACCTGAGTTTGGTGCGTTCTACTACTGAGAATAGATTTCCCATTCTCCAAAAATCTACTGTATTAGACAGCTATTTAGAGTAATGAGTAGAGTGGAGTAGTAAAAGATCTGACAATCCAACAATTATGTAAGTTACTTTCAGTTTTCTGCTTTATTCAACAGAACTTGTCAAATAGCACTTATTAAATAGGTCCTTGGTTGTAGAATTGTAGATAGGTCCTCCCAGGTTATTTGATAAACAGGCCAGTGATAAGGGCTCGTATATTTGTGACTACAAAAGATTATGAACTGTGATTTTTAGTTGTATGTGTGCTAGCATCAACCCTTGAATGAGAAACAATAGTGTATGTCTCCTTGCAGATGTTGTTGCTTTGGTGGGCCAAATGTTCTATCGCTTTTCTTTCAGAAAAAGTCAAATAATATAATGATTAGTGTCAACCTGAAATATACATTTTCAGGAATCTATTATTTTATAAAATCCCTGTGGTAACTACCGCGACTTACGTGTTGTAATATGGTCGTGGGTTCAAACCCAAGCAGGCACTTTACTTAGTGTAAATTATTTCATAACCACTACTCTCAAAACGGTGATGGAAAAAATCGAAAACATGTGACATCCACCAACCCGCACTGGGTAAGCTACATACATGTACTCCTACCTCCTTATTCTTCAAAAAAGTACCAAAACGATAACCAGGCGACAAAAATATCGTATTTTTTTTGAAATGCTGACGAAAAAGGCAACAAAAAATTTGAAGGTCGAAACTCGCCTTTCGATACAACGAAACTTTTACAAGGAAGCTTACAGCGACGGTGACAAGAATGAATGATAAACATCAGATGGCCACAGGACAATTATATAGTTCAGAATAGGGCTGATGCACGTTCACATGTCCTTAGCATAGTGCGTGGTGGTGGAGTGATCGCCGCTTGCCAGTGCCGGCCGATACAGCGACCCGGCTGGCCGATTCTACGGCTCCTCAATCGGTTTCCACATCTGTGAGAATTGAGACATAATTCTACGTATATTGTGCAAGCTCTATCGAAATGTTGCCTACCACAGTACTCCTGTTTGTGCTGCATTTCGTCACCGCTGATATTCGTAAGTTCTTTTAATTTTTTTTTTTGGAAAATTGGGAGCTGGGGTTTGCGATGTTTGTATCGATTTTAAAAGTTTCGCTTAGTAAGCAGTAATTTGTCAAATAATTTTTGACATCGACAGAAACAAATGGTCAAAGTATCGCAAAAAAATGCATTTGGAAAATTTAATTAATAAGAATAGAACCAGAGAAAGGCACATAGTTATGAAATAGGTTCATTACGATCTTTTACAAAGCATTTTGCTTAATTGGCCTAGATTATTTATACTGTAACAAGTTATCCAACATATATTGGAATTTCGATTGCAAAACTAATTTCAATCACGTATTTATTTTCCCATTTCTACTTTCGCAATCAAAACGCTATCGTCATCATTTACAATGAAAATTTACGCAAGAACAAGTGATTTTAATAGTCAAAATCAAAATCAAAAGTCATTTATTCAAATTAGGCTGAGAATCAGCACTTTTCGAACGTCAAAATTACAAAAGACAGCCCCCAAAACTCCCGCCCTTCACCACTTCCTATATAGTGCTATCGCTGGTTATAGTATAGTAAAAAGTGCGTTGGTGTCACGTAAAGTCGCAGGTAAGTGTGTAGATCGAGTCTGCTCGCGTTGGGACATTATTGCAGAACGCGGTTGCGTTAAACGACTATTATATACCACTGACATAGATGCTGCTCGGGTAAAAACAACTTACGAATGATTTAGTTCAGAATCATTTGATTTTCCTACGTGTTATTACGGCATGTTATGATTAGCACATATTTTTAATAGGTTTTCGCAATTCCATTAGGTTTCAAACCTACATAGATTGCAGTCTATTGCGGCCGAACACTGTTTTATGCCTCTCAAAGCTGTTGGATGTAGTCTATCAACTTATTATTCTTATTCTCTTGACACAATCCTTTTAAAAGCCCTAAGTACCCTTTGAAATCGCTATTTTCTATAATCTTTCTCTAACATTGTGTCAACGTAGTGAACTGCATGTTGTACGTTAAAAAAAGATATTTTACTAGTTCTGCGATTAGACGTAAAATACTGGTATTCAGCTGCATCCAGTTAGTCTGGAAGCCGACCCCAACATAGTTGGAAAAAAGGCAAGGCAGATGATAATTAGTTCTGCTTTTAGAAATCGAATACTCAAGTATACTTTATATTAACTTAATTACCTAATAGGCACTTTTTGCATGGAACATCCTTCCATTCTGTACCTGGAGAAGGGCGTTGTTAGCTGCGCTACAGTTTATACTTTTGAAGCTATTATCGTTTTACTTATTGTATTTTTGTCTTGTTTATTTTTTTTAAGTTAATTTATTATTATTTTGTGGCCTACTGTTTTGGCAGCGGTCAATAGTGGTCGTATACATAAATAGCCACATGCGTGATTCTATGGGTTCCCGATAAGACTAGTATAGATAACATTGTTTTCAATTGTGACAGGAAGTCCACCTGCTTAACACAATAGGTAGATGTCACTTTCCAAGTTAAGACTTCATAGGTCAGTGCTCTCGTATTTGGTTAGAACTACATATAATAAGATAGCTTGCAGAGTAGGCAAACTGAAGTGACAGTGGGCTGGCCATGTTTGTCGTAGGACCGATGTACGGAAGCAGACGAGTCCTGTGGAGATTTCGTATCGGCAAGCATAGCGTGGGACCCCCCAGCTAGATGGACTGACGACCTCCAGAAGGTGTCTGGGGTAGACTGGATGCGGGTGGCGGAGGACTGGGTGTTGTGGCGCAGCCTGGGAGAGGCCTATGTCCAGCAGTGGACTGCCGTAGGCTGAGTTGATTGCGCGGTTTCCGAAACTGGTCACACGCGTAGTTGCGCATGTGACCAGTTTCGGAAACCGCAATTTCTTAATATTGGTGATGACACGCGTGATATCGGTTGGGTCATTGTAACTGAGAAATAGGTATGTTTTTGTTTTGCATAATTTGGTAACAATTTTGAGCACTATTCCTATGTCTTCACCTTCTGTTATTATTGCTTTGGTATTTAGCTAAGAGGTAATTTATAAAAGAAGTATTTACTTACACCTTTTTTTGCTATCAGTGTAGGTCTTTTGTTCTTGACCTCAAAACATTAAGTAGGTCATAGGTGTGTAGGTCCTGGGTTCGATTCCCGACTCGGGCAAAGTGTTATTAGGTTTTTTCATGTGGATTAATGGCAATAGGGTCGTCCCGCGAAATTTACAGGGTGTAAATTTACAGGGTGTAAATTTACAGGGTGTAAATTTACGGGCTGTAAATTTATAGGGTGTAAATTACATTAAATGCTGTTGAAATTGTTATTCTTTATTTAGTAGCCTTTAGTTCTCAAAGGTGTTTTGAGATATCAAGAAACGCCAGCAAGATTATTTCTGATTCTTACTATATTTTTGATGAGTATATTTTTTATACAATGTACAGACAGCTGCTGTACCTAAATGTCAGCTTATTGATGTCGTAAGGCCATATAGTCAGTAAATTGTAATATTATGCAGCTGTCTAAGACTTGGTTCGAAGCAAAGAACTACAATAGAAACATTACTGAAAATACACAAAAAATCCTACTTAAATTAACTTACAAGAGTTAGTGTGAGAAACATGACTAAAAACTTGATTGAAACAGTTCGCCTGCTTATTGAGTACCTATTGCACTTCAGTACATTCGTAGATATTCCACTGCTGGACTTGGGGTCTCTCAGGATGCGCCACAACACCCATCAGTCCTCCGCCTTCCGCATCCAGTCTGTCCTAGCCACCTTCTATAGGTGCATTTTGGCTTACATCTCTTTTAATCGTGATTACGCTTACACATACATCACGCATGTAAACCCAAAGTAAAAAGTAAAAGTAATGTAAGTCGTGTGATAGATGGATGTTTGTTACTCTTTCACGCAAAAACCACTGAACGGATTTGGATGAAGTTTGGCACACATATGGTTTATAACCAGGATTAACACATAGGATACTTTTCATCCCGATATTTCTACGGGATCGAAACTTATGAGGGTAAAACCGCGGAGCGCAGCTAGTACTAAAATTTTTTTTTTATTCAGAGTCGTAATCGAATTAGTTATCTTACGTGGTCTACTGCGTAAAATTACCGCCCGCATAAAATTTCCGCATTCCTCACCCAATAAACACATCGTCATTAAAAAGAAAGACCAAATGATGACCAAACTAACTCACAGCGAAAAGCAAAAAAAACAACTGCAGTACATTAGAATGCGCGTGCGCTGATTTCGGAGCCGCGCGGTGTTTAGTTGTTTACGAGGAGCGATGTAACTCGGTGACATAACTCAAACACGCGTATATTATACCTGTTTAGAATCAGCGAAAGCGGGATATATCTAGACTTCAGACTATTATATTTTGCTAAGAATTTTCAATTTAGCATCAATTACGTATTATGGAGCACCGGTGGCGCAGTGGTAACGGCCGCGACTTGCGAGTTGTAGGTCATAGGTTCGAACCTAGTCAAGCGCTTTACTTTGTGTATATTTCATCACCACTACTCTCAAATCGATGAAGGAAAACATCGTGAGGAAACCGGCATGTCCTAGAACCCATAATTCGAAGACATGTGACATCTGCCAAACCGCACTGGACCCGCGTGCTGGATTACGGCCCACTCCCTCTCACTGAAAGAGGCCTGTGTCCCAGCAGTGGGAACATTTATGCTTATGCTATTATTAGGATCTTTTACTTAATACAAGTCTTAAATGCATTCATTGCTAGGTCTAGAAGCATGAAATCTTATATACGGGTGGCTTTTGTAACTAAGAAGAGCGCGATGTTTTAAAATTCATCCCTTGAAAGTGTTAAATATTTATGATGAATGATTTTGTGGAAGTTTGACATTTTGCCGAAGGGAAATTTCATCTTGCTTTTCTTTTTATTTTAAAAACTTTGCCCCACACTAGGAATTTCTCCTGTATCGTGGGTGCGTTTACAAACATTGAAACTCACATTCACAAACAGCCAGACCCGGAACAACTACTTGTAGGTCATACAAATATTTGTTCCGTGCGGGCATCGAACCCGCGACACGCAGAGCAGCAGTCAATCAGTCAGCAGTCATCAGGCGCACGGCTTGTAGATCTATAGGTAATTTTACATAGCGCAAGTATTGAATAACTATATTTTCGAAATCTTCTATACTAATACGTAGGTAATAAAGCTGAAGAGTTTGTTTGTTTGAACGCGCTAATCTCTGGAACTAATGGTCGGATTAAAAAAAATCTTTTTGCATTTGATAGCCCAATTCTTGAGGAAGGCTATAGGCTATTTAACATCACGCCATGACATTTAGGAGCCAAGCAAACATAAAAAAAAGTCAGGAAGAACTCTACGCGAAAATGAAGTTATAGTGCGGGCAGGCGATGCGGTGCGTAAAATTTCTTGCCCCGCGAGCAAGAAATTTTACGCGGACGAAGTCGCAGGCAGAAGCTAGTGAATAGAATAAAGCAATAGCAAGTGTGATATGGCCCTTGTCGTTTGGAAGAACCCCGATATATGACGATACTAGCTGCGCCCCGCGGTTTCACCCGCATAAGTTTCTATCCCGTGGGAATACCGGGATAAAACGCATCCTATATGTTATTCCTGGTTATAAACAATCTGTGTGCCAAATTTCATCCAAATCCGTTCAGTAGTTTTTGCGTGAAAGAGTAACAAACATCCATCCATCCATATAAACTTTCACGTTTATAATATTAGTTGGATGATCTACAACTATAAAAATTTTGAAGAATATAGACAATAACCAAATTAAAAAGCGACAAAAGTAACATAACATCACGCCTATAATTCCAGAAGGGTTAGGCTAAGTTGTACAGACGTCAGTTATTTTTACATAAATCCAATGTAATAGGGGCTAACCTATTGCCCAGAATCGGGCATGACTCCAGATTCCGGGCTGCTATTAAGAAATTCCTTATAAGAGAACCCAAAAGCACTTTGCCTGACCTCGGAATTGAACCCAGCACCCTAATTGGGCAACACACGATCAATCGGAATCGGTTTCATTTTGACAGTTCAACAACATTCATTGCGTTATTTACGTACGTGTTGAGCAGACAAATTTTTCGAACTTATGAAGCAATGGATTAGCAATTTGCTTCAAAATGATTCAGATTCCGATTGATCGTGTGTTACGCAATTACGCAGGACCTCACGCTCATCAGTAGCGCTTGTAGATACATAGATAAACCATTTATTTGGCGCACACAAAAAAGACAGCACAACACACAAAAGTATACTATTAGATGATAACCAAACTACCCACATAATTATAATATAAAACAAGGTGCCGTTATAGAAGACACAATGAAAAACACACAAATATCGAAATCAAAGTGACACTATGACGAATTAAATAAATAACGAAACATACACAGTGCGGTGTGCGTCTCAAGGTTGCACCAAATGGGAGTCCAGCTCAGCATGTGTCAGGCAAATATACCTAACGCTGATATTCTGCTGGATCCCTGCTGTGACACACGGACGACTACCAGATCAACGAGGCGGTCGATAACGTCCTCCAGACCGAATTTCGGTCATGTCGACCAATCTCAGCTGAGACTAGCCATCGGCGTAGAAGACATTATAGTGCACAAGACACAGGCCCTGTCTCTTTCCTCACTCTCATTGTCCGAAGGGGCGGCAATTCGACACGACCGGAGAAAGATCAGGCGCAGGACCAACGCCTTAACCTGCTTTTCGAGGCACGGGTTCAAACCCGATACAAAGCCAGCCACAGAAAATATGTAGTAATGGAAATTATTTAAAACTAAACACAGTTTCATACAAAAACCATTTGGTGTAATTTTCCGATGAATATGTTGTTGCAACCTTTACTTAGATATATTGCCAACACGGCCATTCGATACTATTGCATATTCAAATAATTTTATCTCAACTTTAGACAAACACACCTGTTAGTGTTTTGATTGCATTTCATTCCATCTTATACATATTCTACGTGTTTATGAAATGGCTGACCTTACAAGTTACTATAATAATAATGTTTTTGTTGCAGCATCGTATATAAAAGTATGTCAGCGGAACGACCCCCAAGTTGACAAATGTATCATGAACTCTGTGGATTTGTTACGGCCCAAGATGATAGAGGTAAGTTCATACTTCTGTAATGATAGCGGTAAGTTCTCATAATAACATAAATATACGTCATCCCTGAATGAAGATATTCCTGTTACCCACATTATCCACAGTGCACACACACACGCACACGGCACAGTTCCAGTGGTGTATATGGGACATTAAACATTTCGACAGTAATGATTAATGTCCCATATAGTTCCCATAATGTATATGTATTCACGTTTAATGTGATTACTATATGGGGACCTAACCTTTCATTTAAAAAACTATCATTTAAACCGTTTTTTGCAGAAGGTACTGTTTTTTTTTCTTTTTTCCTTTTTGTAAACAGGAGTCAGAGGTTTAAGCTGAAAACCAGCGCTTAGCAACCCACTAGGGAACCTAAGCATAATGCTGACGCTTCAACCTTTTGCTTCCGGTATTATAGTTTTATGTATGTACTAATACTACTAGCTGTAATACTGGAGACAATAAACGTTATCCTATTCTATTCTATTCATATTCAGCGGAAAACTAGTCCTTACCGTAGGTAACTTTGTTCTAACCAACCATAGTTAACACTTAAGGTTTAGTAAGAAGTAGTATAAGAGCAAGAAGATACCTACTGCAGACAATTATACAAACGTTCTAATCGATTTCAGTTGTTTACCTTAACGATTGATTGGATAGTTAGAAAAAAAAAAATTTATTGCTCTACTTTTTTAATCACTTGCTATTAACATTAAAATACGAATAACATTTGATTAAAATCACTTATTGACCTAATTTTCTACACAGTGTGTAAAATAAACTAATTACTTACATACGTTTTTGGTGTCTTACAAAACTTAAGAAGCACCGTCACCAGTCTTGGCTTTGTTGCCTGTATCAGAAGTAGCTGTTGAATCACCATCGCCACTGGTGGTTGTTGCACCAGAATCTGACGTGGCTTTGTTATCATCAGTGATGATCGCAACATCTGGCGCTGTCTTAGAATCATCATCCCCACTCGTGGTTTTGATTTTTTTTTTTTTAAAGAAAATAAATTTGAAATTGTCTGATGATATTTCAAGATCATCCAAATTGATTTCTTAGCAAAAACAGAGGGCGCTACTGTTTCTCAAGTCATGCAAGAGTCAGCAGATTGTAATCATAGGTAATGGAAACAGAACATGCTCCAAAATTTGTATACTTAGTGATGATAATGTAAATAGTATTCTAGAAACTGCTGAAAATGTTTCCCTAAATAACAAAATCTGTCATTACTGTCTGCCAAATGCAGGGGGATATCCGAACTCCTATCAGGGCTCGATTTAAAACTTGTGAATTATTACACTTTGAAAGATTATTGTATCATTTTATTGGATGAAAGAGACTTTGTCGTTTCTAAAAACTATTAAACATAAAATGTAAGCTTGAAAAAATAACACATACTAATGTTATTTTATGTACTAAATGGTAACGTAATGTTTTTTGATAATAGAATAGAAGCGTTTAACCAACTTTTATATTTAAGTAATAAGAAGTTTGAATATGCGTATACGTTGGTCACTAATATATATTTATATTATACTTTCGATATGTTCTCTAAAATAGGTAAAGTAAATAATATTGGGAATATTTCTTAAATTAAAATATTATATACACTATTTAAACACATTTTATGAAAATAATTATAATACAGAAGATACTACGCATATAGAAAATAGCAATAAGATCAGTCAATGGAAACCAGGCACCATTCCTTATTATTTAAAAAAACTAACAGATGCTAATTCAAATGGACATTGCAATAAATCTGAAACACAGATCCATCAATACTCGTCTTCTAGTGACTTGCTCTCCAACTCTTGCATTACAAAATCAAAATATGGATAATACATCTACCCCACAAGCATCAAAAGAGCTTTTTCGTGTCTAAACATATTAAAAATTTTCACCAAAACATAAATGGCCTTATCTGTAAGTCAGACCTTTTAACGTTAGCTACTATACTGTTAGCGTTAGAACTATACTGTTGAAACTTGGTAAGTAGATGTATTCTGTGAACCGCATTAAGATTTTCACACAAAAATAGAAAAAAACAATGCATTTTGGGGGTTCCCCATACTTAAAACTGAAACTCAAAAAAAAAAATTTCATCGAACCCATGATCTATCTATGGATAGGTCTTCAAAAATGATATTGAGGTTTGTAATATATTTTTTTTCTAAACTGAATAGTTTGCGCGGGAGACACTTCCAAAGAGATAAAATGTGTAACTTGTAACTGTAACTTCTAAAATAAGAGAACGATAAAACTAAAAAAAATATATGATGTAAGTACATTACCATGTAAACTTCCACCGAAAATGGGTTTGAACGAGATCTAGTAAGTAGTTTTTTTTAATACGTCATAAATCATAAACCGCAATTTACCTTTCATTCAATCAACTCATGATTGATTTTTATAGATAATGGTACGGAACACTTCGTGCGCGAGTCCGACTCGCACTTGACCGGTTTTTTAATATACATCAATGCCCTTCCAAAAGCGACAAAATACAACACAATCCTATTTGCTGATGATAGTACAGTAGTGTTCACAGGAGATAATAAATCACACATGGAACCTGAGATAATTAATGTCACTTTGGATAGCTTTATAAACTGGTTGGCATCAAACAATTTTCATATTAATCTCGACAAAACAAACTTCATGACATTCAGAAGTAGAGTAAGTAAAATAGCAAACATGAACATAAACTACCGAAATAATAAGATCCAAGAAGTTGACGTTACGAGATTTCTGAGTATGAAGATAGGTAATAATTTGAATTTTAAAGAACTTATCCATACATTATGCACTAAATTGAATACCTTCTCTTATGCATTGTTTAAACTTAAACAAACGGTCAGTACTCCTACAGTCCTTACAGCCTACAAGGGCTATGTTGCACCTATTCTAAAGTATCGTGTTATTTTTTAGGGTAATTCTACTGATAAGGAAGCGGTATATAGCCCAAAAGAAATGTATACGAGCCATGACTAGTTTAAAAGTAACTGACAGCTGAAGACCATTATTTTTTAAATTAAATATTCTTACTTTACCATGTATATATTATATATTAGAGATTATAATGTTCGTTAGGAAAAATACAAACTACTTTAATAAGTTAAACAGTAAAAAATACAAATTCAATATAATTATGTTTATCAAGCAATAAAACAGCGTTATTAATTAAAAGCATATTATGTATGGCTCCACGCATATATAACCATTTACCAATTTCACCTTTGGAGATTGGTGATATAAATATATTTAAAAACACTGTTACTAAAAAAAGCATATTACGCTGTCACTGAATATTTACAGGATAAACTTATATAATGTTACTCCATGCGATATTTTAAATAATGTCTTTTATTGTTAAATTATAGCGACGTAGATTCCGTGTAATTGTAAATTTGCATGCCTTATGGTAGGATATAGCTAATGGACACTATTGTTTGTATGAGTCTTTTTCTTATGTACCCATATTCGCAAATGAATAAATGATTATGATTCTTCTTTCTCGTCAGTTGCGGGTTCGTCTTTCTCTTGTTCAGTGTCCTGATTGGGCTCTGATTTCTTATCTTGCTCAGGGCTAGGTTCGGTCTCTGATTCTTCGTCCTCGTTAGTTGCGGGTTCGTCTTTCTCTTGTTCAGTGTCCTGACTGGGCTCTGATTTCTTATCTTGCTCAGGGCTAGGTTCGGTCTCTGATTCTTCTTTCTTGTCACTTGCGGATTCGTCTTTCTCTTGTTCAGTGTCCTGACTGGGCTCTGATTTCTTATCTTGCTCAGGGCTAGGTTCGGTCTCTGATTCTTCGTCCTCGTTAGTTGCGGGTTCGTCTTTCTCTTGTTCAGTGTCCTGACTGGGCTCTGATTTCTTATCTTGCTCAGGGCTAGGTTCGGTCTCTGATTCTTCTTTCTCGTCAGTTGCGGGTTCGTCTTTATCTTGTTCAGTGTCCTGATTGGGATCTGATTTCGTATCTTGCTCAGGGCTAGGTTCGGTCTCTGATTCTTCTTTCTCGTCAGTTGCGGGTTCGTCTTTCTCTTGTTCAGTGTCCTGATTGGGATCTGATTTCTTATCTTGCTCAGGGCTAGGTTCGGTCTCTGATTCTTCTTTCTCGTCAGTTGCGGGTTCGTCTTTCTCTTGTTCAGTGTCCTGATTGGGGTCTGATTTCTTATCTTGCTCAGGGCTAGGTTCGGACTCTGATTCTTCTTTCTCGTCAGTTGCGGGTTTGTCTTTATCTTGTTCAGTGTCCTGATTGGGATCTGATTTCTTATCTTGCTCAGGGCTAGGTTCGGTCTCTGATTCTTCTTTCTCATCAGTTGCGGGTTCGTCTTTATCTTGTTCAGTGTCCTGATTGGGATCTGATTTCTTATCTTGCTCAGGGCTAGGTTCGGTCTCTGATTCTTCTTTCTCGTCAGTTGCGGGTTCGTCTTTCTCTTGTTCAGTGTCCTGATTGGGGTCTGATTTCTTATCTTGCTCAGGGCTAGGTTCGGACTCTGATTCTTCGTCCTCGTTAGTTGCGGGTTCGTCTTTCTCTTGTTCAGTGTCCTGACTGGGCTTTGATTTCTTATCTTGCTCAGGGCTAGGTTCGGACTCTGATTCTTCGTCCTCGTTAGTTGCGGGTTCGTCTTTCTTTTGTTCAGTGTCCGGACTGGGCTCTGATTTCTTATCTTGCTCAGGGCTAGGTTCGGTCTCTGATTTAGGCTCAGTAGCATTATTCATTTTTCCTTTATTTGAATTACTAACCTGTATTATAATATTTAATTTCGTTTTGTGTGGACGTTTAGGTCTTTTGGTTTCATTAGTAGTGGTTGCGTTTGGTTTTCTAGTGTCAATGATTATGTTTGCCCAGCCAGATTTGGAAGCAGTTGGAATTGACATTTTAACTGCAGCTGGTTGAAGTCTAGGATTACATCTTGGTGTACTACATTTCTCCCGAGTGGCTGAAGGTTGGTTGTTGGCATTAAAGTATGGGTACGGCATTGGAAAGTAAAAAGGATAATTTCGAGGACTATCTAAGTTAGGAATCCTGAATTGCATTGTTCTTGGTCTACGGTTCTTGCAATTACATCCTGCAGTTTGTGATAAATCGCACTGTAACAATAGATAGAAAATTCTGTATGTCCAAAAATACCTCAATAGACCGGATTCGAATGTCTCATATAATTAATTATGACTGCTTCATTGAAAGTGACAGTGAAAATTTAATTTGTGGAAGCTTGTTAATGACACCTGAGGGGCAATTCTCTTAATTTTAAGACCGTTCACAGTCTAATCTCAGTCTCAACCTGTCAAAAAATACTTCTATATTCCCTACATTTTGACAAGTTTTTGACATTTGGTTGTCGCTGAGATGAGACTGCGACTAGATTTTGAACGTTTTAAATTACGAGAATTGGCCTTCAGTAAGCGTTAATTGGACATTATTTACCTAGATATTAGACTGAATAATAAATAAATAAATAAGATTGTATTTTGTTATTTAAATAATACATCACAGGCAAAACTGAAAGCAATATTTTAACCGTCAAAAATAATTTGTTGAAAATGGTTGAATGTAAATAACATATACAATAATACGGGTGACTGCCGAGATGATGTAGTCATCATCTCGGCAGTCAACCCTATTATTGTATTACTGTAGAGAAATGTGCAAGAAAAAGCTATGTGCACCGATCCCAAATAAATTGGGGCAGGGGCAAGAAAATTATGATGAGTTAAGTATTAAAAATCTACAAATCTCTAAATATTCGATAAAATATTAATTATTTATTACTTACTTGTAATATTGCTATAAAGGTTACCAGCACAATAACTTGACACCACCCCATATTGGACAATTGAAAGGCACACATATTCCAACAAGCTTATATACCTTCGGAACAAAACTGATAACTTGAATTGACGCATTTGTCACAAACTTTGGTCATTGTAGGTGTCAAATCGGAAGCTAAAAGCACGTAGGAATCGTTTGGTTTTACTTAAAAACAGATAACAATGTCAGGTGTTTATTAAATACTTCATGAGACTCGTCTTATCGTGTGCTACGTCATTAGGTCAAATTCCTTATTCTGATAGTGCTGTAAATACGGCAAAATTGCTCTAGTTGTACGAGAGAATTTATACGAGACGAAACGTAGGTGTGGTGGCTGTGGGTGACACGTTGGAATAATGTACGTGCCCTGTCTGTAGAAATGGGTTTTCATTCGCTTGATATTCATAATATAAAATCACTAGCTGTTGCTTGCGACTTCATCTGCCTTTATGTTGTATTTCATTTTTTTTTAAATACAGGACAAAAATTAGCGGGTCCTATCCCAGGCCATGCCTACCTCATAATGATCGGTTCAGTGGTTTAGGTGTGAATATTAACAGACAGACAGACAGTTTCGTATTTATGATAAGAGGAAGCAGGGAAGGATGAATTTTATCCGTTACTCTGTTATTGTTCCTAAGGCTCAGCCGGTCGATTCTGTAAAAATCTCACCGTGAAAACTCAAGTGAAGTGAGCTTGATGTGAGTTGTCAGTAGTGTCAATCCCTAGCATTAGTTGGAATGACAGCTCACTCCACGCTCACTTCACCTAAGTTTTCACGGTGAGATGGTTACAGAATCGCACTGCTGGTTTTCCCCTAGTTTAGGAGGCAGGGTTACCACCATTCCAGAAACCTTTTTACAACCAATTGTTTAACCTACATTTACTACTTATTGTAACAAAATGTATTTAGTATCAATAAAGTATATTATTGTTTTGTTTTAAAACACGACTTGCACGTGTGTTTCTCCACAGTACACAGTCTAATATACAAAGTTTGTTGACCGCTTCAAAAACCCGTACTAAAAAGGTCTGTGGTTTAAAGGACAAATATGTGGTTTTACTAGATCCCAATCCTTTACTACTGGTATTCAGCATTCGGTTAGACTGGAAGCCGATCTAACATAGTTGGGAAAAGGTTAGGTAGATTAGCAGATTAATTAGCTCCCATACCTTTGATTTAGCCGGAGTAATAAATTATTTTTTATAAAATAATTAATTTATTAATCCTAAAACGTTCGTAGTAAACAAAACGGCTTGATTTTATGAAAGTAAACATTTTGCAACAACGAAGGGACAACACACGGCATCAGGTACTGCGGAGTTGTGCAAATTCAAGTAGGCACGTATCCTTGGGCATTGAATTAGGGTGAACGGCTAGACCGGTTCGTTGGGAAACATCTAACACTAATAAATTGTTAATTTGATAGCTTACTCTACACGGATATGGTTACTGAATGGAGTTTGATGTAAATATAAATGTTAGTTCCCAAAGCTGAACGAAATTGTTCTAGAGACACTAGAGTATAAATGAATATGTATTAAGGACTTGTCAAATGTCCTAGAACCAAAATTTCAAAAACACGTGACATCTACTAACCCGCACTGGGCCCGCGTGGTGGATTAGGGACTAACACACACTTATTCAGCTCTGTTCAGCTTTTGTCCATAGAAAACAACGATTTTGTATGGAATGTGTACGCATAGGTACCTTCTTAGGTAGGTACTCGTATTGTTTGATTAGGTTGCAATCTGGATTGGGGGTCACCGTCTAATCTGTTCTTGTACAATCTGATCTAAACTAATATAATAAAGGGAAATATTTTTTTATTTGATTATTTTGATTTTTTGTTCGTTTGTTTGTTACGCTTTCACGCTAAAACGACTGAACGGATTTGGATGAAATTTGGCGCATGGGTATACCATGATCTGGATTAGAACATAGGATACCTTTTATCCTGAGATTCCCACAGGGTCGAGACTTATGCGGGTGAAATCGCGAGGCACAGCAAGTTATTAATAAGAAAATAAAATATCCAGTTGTTAAAGTTCTAGATTTTTTTTATTCCTACCAAGAAAAATTACTATGACCTTGGCTAGCCCGCATTCAGGGAGACAAAACGGAAAATATTTGCTTCTTAGAGAATTTGGAAGTGTGTCATTGTCAGCGGTTTCAAAACAATCAAGTGTGTCAAGACGATGATGGGTGCAAAACGTATACTAAGCAACCTGCATCTTGTTTGATATGTCAGGGTATTCTATGAGTCATCGTGTGAATCTTTATGTTAAGCGCTAATAGTAGACGTTTTGAACTGGGTAAATAAAGTTACAGTTGTACATCTGCCGCATGTCAGGCGATCAATGGGCCAAACATACGACCTAGTGGGTCCCGCTTAATGGCAAACGACATCGCGGGAGGCCCAGACGGAGATGGCGGGATGAGCTGGGCCCCAAGTCTGCTATTTTATTTATAAATTCGCCATTCCAACACGATCCCATTGTCATTTTGCTAAAAGTTCGTAATCTGCTAAATTCTTAATGGTCGATCATTGGCCGGTCAATGGTCTCGTAATAGAATTGTGTCATAATGACATTGTCGTATTGCCATTATTATAAAACCCGTTAGTAGAAATGATTTTTGAAAAACTACTACTAAATTTGAACATTTATTCATGCCAGATTTCATTTATATATATTTTTACATATTATTTATTAGTGTTTTATGCAATCTGAAGTAGTAAGAAATTCGTAAATAGAAAAACATTAAATAGCAGATTACGTCAGTCATTAATTTGTCATTGTGTACCAGATACCAGAGGGGCAATTCTGGTAATATTAAGAACGTTCACAGTCTGTGTGTCATGTCATGTCAAAAACTTGTCAAAATGTAGGGAAATCTTAGGTATTTTTGACAGATTGAGACTGAGATCGGACTGTGAACGTTCTTAAAATTACGAGAATTGCCCCCCTGATCTAGATTTTGCAATCATGAAAACTGTTCGTTTCAGCGGAATATTTCTTAGCAGCTTTAGCCCGCGGCTTTGCCCGCGTGGATATCGGAAAATATCCCACGAGAACATACTAACGAGATTATAAGTACCCTTTGTCTTAATCCAGGATATAAACCTGCGTGGCAAATTTCATCCAAATCCGTACAGCCTTTTTTGCGCCAATCCGAAATATACATCCAGGCAAACGGACAAAAATGTTTCATCTTCGTTACTATTTTTTTATAAATGTAGATATATTTCTTTCTTTGAAAAATACATACATATTCATTGTTCACGTTCAATTCTAGTCTCATCTAAGCTTCTATTTATTGTGAAATTGTATTTATTGAAGGCCTCTGATCTGACTTGATGTAATGCATATGGCGTGCGTTCTTAACTATTCTTAGAGAGCCTGCAATTAACAAAGAAATATGTATGTGTGAGGAGTTCATTAAAATTCTTAGAAGGTTTGTTTAGATACGCGCTGAATATACATAGCTTTATAACCATTGAGTCAAGGTCCTACGTATTTTGTATTCTGAAAACATTATTTGCCTTAAAGGGCTTATGTAGGTTAGAATTAATTGTCAGATACTGCATGTAATTAATTACAGTTTGTAATTGGTTTTTTCAGCAAGGTTAAACAATTTAAGGATAACATTATAAATGTAATAAGTTTTAGAAAGTAAGTTGATATTATTAGGTTTCCTTCAGTATTGCACTGTGTTGTACCTGTAATAATAGTTGTAGGTGATTAATTAAATAAATAAATAAATTTCAATCTTATGTCAATTTATACACATAATTGGTTTTTTGGTTAACCAACCACGATATAAATATCATTGGAAGCAGGTTTTTAATTGATATTGCGTAATACACGATCAATCACAATCTGAATGATTTTGAAGGATATTGCTAATCCAATGTATCATAAGTTCGAAAAAATTGTCTGCTCAACAACGTAAATAACGCAATGAATATTGTTGAACTGTCAAAACGAAAGCCATTGCTACTTATAGTGTGTTACGTAATTACCAAGGAATTGACACTTTCTTTTCTGATAAATGTGTTTTTTTTATTTGAAACCTCTTTGGATTCTACGTATTATCGAATGATTAAATTTTCTTTTTAAATTCCAGGGTATCCCAGAGCTGAACGTCCCAGGTATCGAACCTCTAAGCTTGGGTCAGATCGCGTTGGCTCGAGGGCCTCAAGGTGCCAAGCTGACAGCAGTTGTCAATGATGTCAAAGTCCGAGGACCCAGTAACTTCATCATTGAGGAACTCAAGTGAGTATGACGATAATTTGACGTTTAGTGGATTGATTGATTGATTGAATATAGTCACCTGTCAAAATAGAGGTGATGTGAGTCGTTGTGCCGCAACACCACATTTTCATAGGGCATAAACCACTTTTGCATACAGATCACTGACCTATAATAAATAAGTACTTACGCTGAACTTCATACCATCGATGACAAAATGAAGACATTTGATTTTCGACATTTTGGCGTTGACAGTAACTAATATTTTTGATAGCAAGGGGTTACAAGATGACTCTCAGGATAAAAATGTTCTAAATATCTCGTAGTAAACACAGAATACACAAAGAAGTATTATTCCACGATTTAGAACTAAATCTTCAGACGTACCAAAATAAAACGACGTGTTTGGTTTGACGGATTGAATCATAACGTTTACAGATACAGATGAATAAACCAACGGAGAAAGAGGCAGGTTTAGACAAATTGTGATTATTATAACAAATATTTATATCAGGTAGGGACAATGACAAAGAACGGTGTTTCTTTCAAAATCTTGGAACTAGACACCTCATGATGAATTCATCGCGATGATATCAAAATGGTCATAGTAAAAAATGAGTAATTGTATGCAGCACGTGCGTAGCATCCAAATAGTAAGTACGTTGATTCATGCTGACAAGACTAGCTGATGAGAGCACTACAGAGTCGGAAGGCCGCATTATATTATTTTTAGCTTCAGTAGTCATGGCAGCCTTCATTTAAATCTAAGTATCAAAAGTATAGTTAGTCTTTAAATTCAGTGCCTAGTGTAAATAGTTATATAATCTTTGCTAAAAAAAAATATTGGTTTTCGAGGTGTTTATATCCAGCTGTATAACGGCTCTTCAGTTACTAGATTACGGAAAGTGACTTGGATTCTCATAGACTAGCCAACAACACTTTGTATGAAATTGTATGATAGGATACTTGCGGGTCCAATAAGAATTGAGACATAGGTCGGGTACGAGTTTCAGAATCATGTATATTCATGGTAACCATGATATACCATGAATATACATGATTCTGAAACTTCAACACGTTGAACAACGGCGTTGAAATTTCACGTCAGTTATAAAAAAAAAATCTGTTCCATACATTTCCACGGCGCGGCGTACGTATTGCACTTTTCTGTGAAACAACTGTTTTTTTTTTTTGGATAACCCACGAAATATCTGTAGTACTTATGTGTAGAATTTTGAATCATGGTAACAGTTTGCGCGTCTGTCCCTACCAGTCTGTATAAAGAGGTTCATCTTCGTAAAAGAAATTATGTGCATAGTTTATAGGTTTAAAGTTTGCTTCCGCATTTTAATAGCATGTAAATTCTTACCCTTAAAAAAAAAACAAAGTCATTTCCCTTATGAAGTGTGTACGTATTACACATTTATTACAGGAAATTACTCTGTATTTCAGCACCTTATATAAACGCTTCCTGGCCTAGTCCAACCAAAGGATCTGTTAACATTTCCTATAGTTAATCGATTAATTGACTTAGTCGTCATTAATGAAGGCCAGGAGCTGAGGAGAGAGTTCGATCAATTAAGTTCTCTTGCGAAAATTATTGGTATTCAATGAAACAGATCAAGTAGCAATTTAAATTTAAAATCGTAAAGCCTAAATTCTTAAATCCAACGTTACGTTTTTACGGGTAGTCAGAAGCCCGAAAGTCTGACAACCAGTCTTACAAAGGGGTATCGTATTACCCAACCTAGTTAAGGAAGGTTGTGGAGGTCAGATAAGCAGTCGCTCCATGTAAAATACTAGAAGCCGACCCCAACGTAGTTGGGAAAAAGGCTAGGCAGATGATGATTCTGTCTCCGTCACCTTCAAACGATTGAAATGTTTGAAATTTGATCAAAACATTTCAATCGTTTGAATATTTAATTATTTGGTGCAAGTGGACAGAAATAGTATTGATTTATTTTCTTCGCTTTTGGGAGATTCTAAGGGCGTCTTTGCTCGTCGGGAGTCGACTCCAGGCCACCGTAGGAGCGGGCTTGCGGGTGGCGAGTAATGGGCAGCTCGCCGCGCCGCGCCGCCGCCGGGTCGACGGCGCGTTGGAAAGAGATGTCAGCACGAACTGACGGGGTCCGCTAGGGCCGATGCCTGCCAGGGCCGCGGGTTGTTCGAAAGAGCATCATCAATGCTCCTGTATTGGTGGCATTGCGTTTCTCAAAACATAACGGATCTGTCTTAGCAGTTATTAGTCAGATCAAACAATCTACTCAGCCTATCGCAGACTGCTGGACATAGACCGCATTAGTCAATTACAGGGGGTGTATCGCATATGGATGGTTATGGTCGATGTTTCGAAGGCAGTGTTTTTCACATTTAGTAAACCTACAGAAATGTCTTTACCTTATGCCGCCGACAATATAGCTTTTAGTAACCTTCCGAATATGTTTTGACACTATTGTTTATTTTGCGGTTTCGTGAACGCATACATAGGAGCTCGAAGGTCAGTGCACCAGATTTGGCATTGGTATAATGGCATATGGTTGCTGAAATTGGAAGGTGTATCTATTTGTACCCATGTATACATAAAAAACAACATTGTGTTCATAAGAATAGAGTTGAAATAAGAGAACGCAGTGGAACGAATTTTATAAATATAATACATACTTCTTAAGGTTTGCCAAAGTTGATGTATTAGGTCATACTTTTTATTATTAAAAATATCACTTTCGAGAGAGGGAGAGATCATTCTTTGAGACTGATCTTTTTAAATAAAAGAGATAAAAAATTCAATCGGTATCTTTGTCAGCTCCTCTTGCTAACTGATTAATATTTTGATCACGACATGAATTATTCATGGTTCGTATCGAGAGAAGACGATTAAGAAGAAGTCCTTTATATTCTAATGCTCTAACAATATTTACTTGAAACTTTCCAGGTCTGACCTGGACAACAACAGGTTCGACTTCAAGCTGCTGCTGCCGAAGCTCGACTTCGCTGGCAAGTACAAGATGGACATCCAGGTGCTACTGCTCCGTCTGCAGGGAAGAGGAAATATCACTGGGACTTTCAGTTAGTATAATAATTTTTAACATATGGCTAGTAGGTACGGATGCGGATGAGGCAAAGAAAGAAAGAAAAAAAAAACTTTAGCTAAGAATTTGACGGCGCCGCCGAGGCCGGCCCAGGAAGAGGTGACGAAGATGACCTAGACGCATTCCGCAAGGTTTGGATCAAGGTGGCCCTAGACAATGATGCCTGGAAGAATTTGGGGAGGCCTTTGCGCGGCAATGGAACAGTGTAGGGTAATTTAAAAAAAAAGTAGAGTTTGGTCTGTTCGTCAGGTTAATTTTTTGAATTGCCACGTGTGAAGGTTAAAATCTTCGCCAGGAATATCATCTTCCACTTTGTTTAATTTCTGTTTAGCCATCTCATCGTTGTACGGTTTACATTTCTAATTAAAACTCTTAAAAAAAATAGAAAAGAATGATTAAAATGCTTCTTAAATTAATAGATCGATCCTTATCTTATGAAATCTCTCATTCAAGGTTAAATTCCGTTATAGTTCAGCCATATTGCTTTTACAACTTGCAATCAATTCACTTCAACCATACCGTCTGAAAAAGTATAGTTCACCGTACTTTATAATTGACACGGTTATTTTCGGCAAAAACTTCAGTCAATTTTTATTCCAACGATATACTCGTACCTGCATAACAAGAAGTAATAACTCGATCATGAAAGAAAGTTATAAAACAAGTCGATCGCATGTATCGATTGCGAATGACGTTATACAATCACATTTCTATGTCAAGTTCGTTCGTAATACGATACAATTGTAGTTGGCAAAAAGAATGATATAATACAGTAAAGCCAATTACGACTAAACGAAACACGAAACTTACGATGGTCACGAAATATGAACCAAACTCATTTCTGTAACATTTTCCGGGATTAACTGACAGATGAGATAACTCACAGACGAAACTACTGAATATAGAAACATGAAATTAAAAATATGTACCGTTTCTATAGGTCGACCGCTGAACTGAGACGTGGCCTGAGGTAGCTGCGCAGTGCGGGAGGGGTGATAGTTGTCACAAGTTGATGAATCACTGAGCTCTCGCAACACGTCACTACACCCCTCCCGCACCGCGCTGCTACCTCAGGCAACGTCTCAGTTAAGCGGGTTGGCTATAATAAGGCTTTGATTTTTGGTCAGACAAAATTAAAACAAAAAGAGCATAGAGTTTTTCTAAAAGAGTAATGGAAGCTGGGTCTAAGGCAGTAAGGAGTAGTAAAAGATAGAGAGCGATACCTGCATATTTCACCGTGACAATCATCATACGAGTTAACGATTCTACTATCCCGGGTCTACGTTAAAAGAACAGCTTCTTGCTGTTCGCCAGACTCGCTATCTACCTTGGAAACTATAAATAGCTCATAAAGATAGGGGAAGAGTCCCGCCGCCGTCGACGCCCGTCGCGACGCTCCATACCATGTCCACCCCGACCCTTGCTCGAGCCAGCCCTCGTCGCAGAGCCTGTAGTTTTAAATTCGTCCCTAAATAATTCCCATCCAACCTGTCCCTTGCTGCCCTCTCCCAGCGACGCCCTAAGTCGGGGCCCGTACCCCACAGGAGGTGCCTTTAGCGTGTAGTCGTTTAGTTCTTAAGTTTTTTTTAAGCTGGCTGAGGCCTTAATTTATTGTGGTATCATAGTTTGAACTGCGAGATGCCATTTATAACAAAATAAAAAAGGGGAAGACTCCAATCAAAGACGTTTACACAACAAACGACGTGTTTAGCGAAGCAATATTGTTTTTTTGAACTTGGAAATTTGGAAATGAACTAGGTTTCAGGAAGTTCATTGGACTTATCTAACTTAGTATCTCTTCATTACTTGTGTTTACGTTGGCTGCCCAGCACGTGAAGGGGATGTAACGTAACAATCCAAATGTAGGCGATGCGTGACTTTCCGAGAAATTAATTAAACCTTATTTATTCTCTGTCGGGGTGTTATGTCAGCATGTAGAGCATTTTGTGTCATTATTTTTGCATTATATTAAGAAAAATAGTTGAACTAACCATAATCCATACTAATACTCGTATTATAAATGCGAACTCTGTCTGTCTGTGTGTTACGCAATCACGCCTAAACTACTGAACCGATTTAAATGAAATTTGGTACAGAGATAGTCTAGAGCCTGAGAAAGGACATGGGTTACTTTTTAATGCGAAAAAAGGACTGGGGGTTGAAATAGGGGGGGGGGGGGCTCGTATGGAAATTACGTCATTTTTAAAGCTAGAAGCTTGAAACTTATTTTTTAGGCTTTTGATTAGATATAAATAAATACAACATTCGACTAAAGGGGGGTAAAAAAAAGATGATGAAAGATTCTAAAGTCAAGGACAGACGCTTAAAGTTGCAGGCGTTCATGTTTTTCCCATGAACTCTATGTGGCATGCTCACGTGTATCAAACTCGCAAAATCTTTATATTTTGGCAAAAGATGGAAAAACTAAAAACGTCGTTATAAAAATGTACTTAAATAACCTATTTGCAGTAAAATACTGTAAATAGCTTATTTTAATGTATTTTATTTGCAAAATAATTAGCCTAAAAAATTGAAAATGCTGCCGAAAGCCACTATTCCACGTGGACGAAGCCGCGGGCACAGCTAGTAATAAAGTGGGAAAAATAGATGTTTATAGAAGATCCAAGTAATTTAAGTTCTTAAGATGCAAAGACCGCAGTGAAATAAAAAAAAGTGAATTTGTAAATTGGCTGTGAAGGGTTCATGGAGCTAGGATATTCTATCTACAACATTGTTCCAATTAATTAGACAAACTTTCTAAAAAAGAGAAGTGGCATTTCCAAAAAACAAGGAACTGATCGTCGCACCGGCAGAGCAAACAGCTTCGAAAATGACAACCAAACTGAATTCCGACAAAAAAAAAAAAACAAAACCACAAGACATAAAAATCCTAGAACCCAACTGATCTTTCATCACCAACATTCCTCGTATCCAATACCACAAATTGATATTTCTTAAGTGCATTAGTAAATAGTGTACCTAATGGCAAAGTTTGTTGAACCGCGTTGCATAGGATGACGTATGGAGCTCGCTGTTGCACCCGTCTGTGGCGTCATGTGCATGCATTGCGGTCAGCATACAGGGCCCAAGGGAGATAAGGACGCGGAAAATTAAATAAAGATGGATCCCGACACAGTTTTTGATTTTCTTTTCTTTTTCTCGATTAAATCGAAAAGATGTCGAGTCCGCAATATGTGTAGCAGCGCTGTCAGCCCAGGGTGCGTTTGTTAAGATTTTTTTAATGCAAACTCGTTTCTTATTAAAATATTTTCGAGATAAAGGGCGCGAGGTTATGCCGAAAGAAAGTGTAGCTAGACGCACTTGGGCCAATAATAATAACGGACCTATTCACCAAAGCAGAGCGATACTTAAAACTTAACCGATTTGTTGTAGACATGCCGAGGCCATAGAAAATGTAACAATTTGGAGTGTTATGATTTGATTTTTAGAAGTTCTTCAGAGTAATGTGTCTATGAACGTAATAGATTTAATCTTTATGAAAAAAACTGGGCAAAGTGATTTTCAATATTGCATTATTGAATTCATTAATAATATAAACCTTGATCTTTAAGGTCATGTATCTTCTGTATACTTAAATAAATAACAAATTGCTTTGACAAATATGTAATTACTCACGTAAGTAAATTATTAATAAGCAGTTGACTAAGATAATACTAAAATATTTATCTTAGCTGTTACATCCTTGCGAAACCAGGCATTTTACCTTGACCTTGCTGCTGCTTGCTAGTAATAAAACTAAAAGTATTTACTTACCTATTTGTGTAAATACACTTCATCAATATTAAATATCACAAAAAGAGATTTACTGCAGATAATATTGAAATATATGAACATGTTAATGGGGTAACAAGTGCATTAATACATATCAAACTCAAACAATTTATTTCAATTAAAGACCTGTAAATGGTTTACAGGTCCTTTGAAATGTCAACGTGTTGGTCAGTTAGTCAGAAAATTAAAGCTTAATGCTTGTTCTCAAACCTAGATCTCTATGCGGAAGAACGGGCAAGAAACTCCGTGGACACTCTTTTAAAACAAGATATTACAAAATCGTCTGTAATAGGGTTTATGATTCATTCAAACAAATGCAATTTGGAATTTGCCTGGTCGCCGATAGCAGCAACATGCTATAGTTATTTATTTGTGCACTTTATTGTACACTATTACACGTAGGATATAATGATAAATGTACTTTAATTTGCAAAGTCAGCATGTATTATGTGCCTTAGCAACACGTTCGTCGCTTGCGCCGCTACCACCGTTGTTTACTAATGCGCCATGCAATGTTTAGCATAGGTGTTAATGTTACAAACTTACACGTGCGTTCTTACTGTGTTACCGTGTCACTTTATGTAATCTTAATCACTGTTTTTAATTAACTATTTACTGAGGACCTGATTGACAATCAATTCAGGCTATATAGAGCTTACCTTCTTATTGTACCTTATTTAGCTGTACCTTATTTTAATACACACTCATAAAGTTTCACCCACAATAAAGTTTCGAGCGGGAAAATATAAAATTGTGTTTAAATTCTAATGCATAACATTATCTAATATCAATCTTCATACTTGGTTACTTGCAGAGGAAGACAAGATCATGTAAATCAGGAATTATCGTTGCGTAGGCGAAACTTGACTACACTTATCTAACTGCCACTTCCTATATTATGTATGTAGCTTCAGTTATGACTCAAATTACTCATATAGACCACATAATTATTAGTTAGGTTCCAAATAGGTAATATATTATAACTTGCAAATGATTTGAACGTTAACTAACATTATAATTAGACACAACCGTTTTAAGCTTATATGAACTGTTTCTATATTTATTTATTTATCACATGGAAAACCAACAGCTTTACATAAATACAATAGATAAACTGGAATAAGAAACATAAAGCCAATTATAGGTTTTCACGGCTAGCTATACAATAATACAGTAAGAGATCTTATAGGTACACGACAAATTAACAAGAATATTAGCGCACCAACCATCAAATCGGTACCGCCAAATATAAGGAATAAACTACACTAAAATTAAATTAACTAAGTACCAGAACTACATTAACACTAAAATTTAATTTTGAAGAAATCAAGGTTCAGCCTATTGCGTACGTTTGAGCCTTTCGTTGAAAACAAGTCAAAAGAGAACTGCTTGCATAAGTCATTAAAGTCTTTACTCGCTCGCACTAAAAATGAGTTTTGTCTGTAGTTGGAAGAAGATAATGGAATAGCGATAGGTGGATTAAATCTGAGTAGTCGCTGGGGAATATTAAAATACAGCTTACGTAGAAGCTGCGGACAATCCACCTCATTGGATACAATTTTGAGCAAAAATGTGCAATCTGCTAATCGACGACGGTTTATAAGTTATATTATGTGTATTTAAAATGTGTAGGTATTGGTGTTTAACTTTACTCTGATTGTAGGTTAAGATTTACTTATTTATAATTAAGTGTCAATGAGTGTATAATAAAAAAAAAAACTGGAAAATTTAAACATTTATTTTGTCATAACTTAATAATAATAAAAATATGTATTACTTTTCAGGGGACTACGCTTGCAATGTCACAATGAGAGGACACAAAGAAATAATCGGAGAGGAAGAATATCTACAGTTCGATCCTTTCAAAGTAAAGCTCCGTGTCGGTCAGTCCTCCATCTACCTGACTAACTTGTTTGACGGCGATCCAGTCCTGGGACCCGCTACCAACAGGGTCATCAACGAAAACTCACAAGTATTCCTCCAAGAAATCAGTCCGGTCCTAGAAAAGAGCCTTGCGGACCTCTTCACGGAAATGGCGAATAAAATAACATCAAAGTTTACTTACAAAGAACTGTTCCCATGATTTGTGCTCATATAGGGTACTGTGTAGTATTTAGTTATTTGTGATTTTGTATGTACGTCTGTCTATGAATTTATTGGCCACTAACAGTGTCGAAGGCTTGTGGAAATTCCAAAAATAATTTTAGGGTTGGTTCGTTACTCTCCACCACATTTCATTTTCATATATAGTGTTCGTAACTGTATCATTTTCATTAATCATTTTCAGGTTTTCCATAACATTCATATCCATTTCTCATACCAACCCTGCAAGACTATTTTGTACAGTGATTAGTTTCAAAGAGTTAACACAGATACTAGTTGTAAGGTATTGGTTATTTAAGTGGTAAAGTAAGATTGTAAATAAATAGTTTAGTATTATTTAACAGCACATGTGCTGGCTGACGCCACAAGAGCTCGTGTGAATAAATTATTTTATTGAAAACGGATTTAGCTCGCTATTTTAAACGAAAAATTAACAGAACTATATTATGTTTAATAACTGTATGTTTTTGATTATCTGTCATGAATATGGTACGTATTTTATCGATGTATGGAATATTTCACTGTATTATTTTTTCATTATTTTCATCTTAATAAATCCCACGCGCTTATTAAATATTCATCAAAATTCATAATTATAATATGAATATTATATTCAATAGAATCAGTTAATTATAATAATATCATTTTTATCATTTCATAAATACTTAATCCAATATAAATGTGACTCTTTGTTGAGGTACTTCTAGGCAGCTAATTATCATTACTTTGCATGAATTCACACATAAATGCTGTCCATCTTTGTAATATTTACACTTCAGCCCAATATAATATGTATTTACATTACTACTTTGTGTTGATCATCATCTAAATCAACATGCTTATCCGTTTCTATTCGAACTAAAACGTTTCAACGACGCTTGTGATTGTCATTACTAAATCATTGACATGTGATATCAGGAGATAATATAAAAATAAAATTTTCGTCAGTGAATGGTCATTGTTTTTCTTCATCATCATCATCAGCCTATAGCAGTCCACTGCTGGACAAAGGCCTCTCCTATTGCACGCGTAGCCCCCTCCGTTTTTATTATTTTCTAACAATTACTTCCTGTTCTTAGTTTGCAGAAAATGTCTAATTCCAATGTTAATAAAACAATAAACTTTAAAAAATTACACAAGCTTTTATGAAGCTCTGCTAACTGAGAGCTTTCAAGTAATGAAAGTCTGTAATAATACAGAATTTAAATGATTCCTTCAGTGATTGCCCACCTCTTCACCAACCCTAACGTAGTAACAGGTGACGTCAGGAGGTTAAACAGCATCTACTCTTTCTAAAGTAATAACATAAGACGGCAATCATTACCAATACATTTGCGAAGTTTATAGCCATAATATATAAATGTCTTTGACACTTAGCCCTAGGGATGCCCATAAGTATTGGCCTTTCACAGACAGATAATCATGATGATGTGGTTGGATTAATGTACGAAATAAATTCCCGCAGCGATTGTAGCGCCCCTTGCGGTGAAACCAATAACGAGATTAGTAAAATAATTACTATAGTGCTTACGAAGTCGCAAGATGAAGAAGAACTGTTGAAGTGTAGCCTGTAACCGATAGATGGCAGCAGCTGGCGGCAATGAAAGTACATTTTATATTTCACCGGGGTAAGCAGAAGTAACCGAGTAAAAATTTTATAAGGAACATTAATTTAACCAACTGCACTAATAATAATCAAATTATTAATGTTCTTTCTAAAGCTTCCACTCGTAACCCAAAATTCCTTTAAATTTGATTGAAATCTTTTTATTATGTGAGATTGATCTACAAATTGCAATTGCAAATAATTTATTTTATTTGGCATCCTTTAGTTAGATTTTACGCTCCCATGCATTCTAGTTGAGATCCGACTTTGGCATAAAAAGTCTTATTTTGAGAAGTTCATTTGTTTAATTTCTAATTTAGGCAGATACACAATTACTCGTACTTTACCCATTGTTAACTTGGAGATTTTTTGGTTTTCTCTTTGCATTGTTAACATTTTGAAAACACACATACACACACAGGTAAGAAAATATAGCATCATTTTTTCCTAACTTGGACAGAGGATTTGTTAGCCAGGTTTAGAGTGCCTTGCCTATTTAAATATTATCATGGAGGAGAGCTTAGTTGCAATGTTTCAACAAACACCGTCTAGACTTTTAATTACTTAACCTAAATTAATGACCAGCGATACAAAACTGAAGGCTCAAGTTGCCCAACTTATTCAACAAAACTCAGTCAATAACTTTATTGATTTGTAAGCAAACATAACGAAATAACCAAATAATAAACAAAGAATACAAAAACAAAACTCCTGAATACACAGAATTTAAGAGCGAAATAAGTTTCGTAATAAACTGCTGACCAAATATTGCGTAGGAGTTCTTTTGAATGAACATGTCCGTTTTGTAAGAGGAAAAAAAAACGTGAATTTATAGATATCAAAACATTAATGGCCATTCTAGTGTTGAGCGCTCACTGGGGGCTTGTGGCGGATAAGTTGAGTTTGACATTTCGCGTCTTCTTCCTAGGAAGAAGCCGCGAAATGACCAATTGATAATGCAAAGATGAATCTTTTTTCTTTGACTATTAATGCTGCTTCAATGAAGTTTTAAGCCTTGTTTTTAAAGGTAAGTAAAGGTTGAGAAACAGTATTTTCAGCAACATTTTGATGGTTCAAGTAATATTTACTCAAAAATATTTTCCGGCATAACGTTTAGTAACTTTTGTTGACCATGAAAACGAGGCTTTACTTTCGTTAACGTACAGATGCCAGCAGATCAAGTTACCCGAAACTGTCTAATTTTCCCAATCAACCTTGAACCTTAATGCTTCACTGATAAAGTGAAAATTCTATTAAAGACATTTGACAGATTGTAGTAGCTTGATGTGCTGGCGTCTGTACCTAATATTCACAAAAGGAGCATTCAGTTAACTAAAATGTCCAATAAGATGTCGTCGAAAGTGTCAATATTTTAAATCGAATATGATACCTAGATGGGAATCCTTTGCAATTCTTTAAAAGCTTCTTTAGATTATTTTAAGATCGTTTTCCTGTTAAAAAAATTATGAGAGACATTATTGTGTTTCTTCATTATACAATTTGAGGAACATCAAGAGGTCGTCGGTTCCTGATAACGAAACTGTGTGACGCAGCTGACGAAGCGACGGCTTCTCGTTTGGAAACTGGTGGACAGAAAGGAGGCGTGTCAGTTGCGACAACCGGATTCTTTAAAGAATGGTTAATTAAATTGTTACATACTACTGCACATCATGGTACGTATCAACCAACCATGAAGTGCAGCTATTGATCTAACTACATATTGCCTGCGACTTCGCCCACGTGGTGGTCGGAAATTATTCCACTACTGGGGTAAAAAGTATCTTTTGTCCTGACCTGGATCATGGTGTATCTGTATGTCATCGAGAGCCTCTTTAGGTCGTCGGTCCCATCACCCTACGCCACCTACCCTGTCGTCGAGATCCGCTCTGCCCTTAGGGCGTAACGGTAGAAGACAGGGTAACTTTCGCATGTATATTTTTTTTTGTAATATTAGTATATCGGTAAAACGGGGTGAATAGGGATGCAGTGGTGAATCGAGACGAAACTTTAAAATGGATTTGTACTTTATAATAATATAGTTAGTTGCTAACAAGGACACTTAATCTTTAATTAAAAAGCTGTAAACCCATTAGAGTATTTTCTGGCAACGAACTATATTATTTCAACGTTAAAACCCATTTTGAAGTTTCGTCCCGATTCACCCCTGCATCCCTATTCACCCCGTTTTACGGTAATCAATCAACTCAGCCTTTTGCAGTCCACTTCGTATAGAAGAATGGGTAATCATGGACCCATGAGAACTATGAGAAGGCAACGGTATTCCAGGATTTAAGTATACCTACTGGCGCTCGGTACAAATTAAAAGAAAATAACATCAGGACAAGAATTGTGAGTATAACAAGATTATAATTTATCTCGACTTCGACAAAGGGAGTTTTGCTAATTTCTGGAACTTAGCAAATACAATTTGCTAGGTTCTTCATTAATTTAAGGGGCTAAAACCAGGAATGGTTAGCTACCAGTACGTAACTATTTGATAAAAACCTAAGATTCTTTCAACTGGAAACTCCCCCCCGATACAACTAGTGTCGGATATTGCAGCATGACCACTTGACCAGCACTTCCCAATCTGTTTACGGTGAGATAACCGTTGTGTAACAGTGATTGGCCACGCTGGCCGGCCAGCGGTCACACCTTTATGCAACAGATCGCGGAACTACGGACCGATACTGTTACGGTTGATCATAAAGCGGTAGAAATACAAAAGGGAGGTGAATGAGTCATCACTTATTTGGGCGTGATTTAACTATTGGCGAAAACAACCAGCGGCAGAAAAACAGCGGGATAAGCCTAGAAGGAGATGGTGGGACCACTTTAATTCTGTGAGGGATATTGGTCCCAAGCCACGATATACAGGGTTATTTGTAAAACACCAACAACCTCTTAAGAGGTCATTGTACTCATAGTTATGAACAACTTTTACTATAGGACCAAACTTGAAATCGCGAAAAAAAAATCAGCTGCTCCCTACATTTTGACGAGTTATGCGAACATAAATGTAGGGAACAGCTGATTTTTTTTTCGCGATTTCAGTTTTGGTCCCATAGTAAAAGTTGTTCATAATGATGAGTACAATGACCTCTTAAGAGGTTGCTGGTGTTTTACAAATAACCCTGTATAGTGATATGTGGGAGGAGGGCAAAAGGGCAAAGGAACACATCGTAAGGAAACCAGCCTGTCCTAAAACCTAAAAATTCGTAGACAAGTGACATCTACCAACCCGCACTGGGTCCGCGTGGTGGATTATGGCCGAGTCTTTCTCACTGAGAGAAGGCCTGTGTCCCAGCAGTGGGAACATTATAGGCTGATTATGGTTATTATGGAGGAGGGGAGAGGCCTTTGCTTTGCAGTGGGACACTAAGGCTAATAAAATAAAGACGCAGCACCGTCTAGGATCTTCAAGGTTTTTGGGGCCTGCGGCTTTCTTAAACCTCTCCTCAAAAGCCCAAACGTTTTTTGCCTAGTTGTGCGACGACGAAAACCCAGCGGTATCTGTGTATTTTGTAGCACAACGCAGTTGGCATTTTAACGTTTTCGAGGCTTGCTCAGGTGGAAAACCCAATTGCAATTAAGCAGGAAAGAAGATACCTACTATCATTTTTAGGGATAAAAACTCAAACAGGAAGAAAGACGCAATATTTTGTCTGGAGAAACCCCTCCATAAGGATAAGATATTGTACTTGTTCTAACAGTTTATTTATTATAGTTTAAAGCCTATGTCAGTTTTATTATGTCCCTGTATTATTTAAAATACAATCGTCATCATCTTCCTAGCCAACCTTTCCTTGTCTGCTTGGCTGAATGCCTTTCCCAACTATGTTGGGGTCGGCTACCAGTCTTACCGGATGCAAGTGAATACCAGTATTTTACATGGAGTGACCACCTATCTGACCTTCACAACCCAGTTACTGGGTAATACGATACCTCTTGGTAATTCTGGTTGTTCGACTTTCGGGCGGCTGGCGGGTGTTAGTGCGGTTATTTAAAATACAATAAGATGCGTATTTATTTAAATCGAAGCCTAAACATATCTCTGTTTTATTTCCTCCTCATTTAATATGCAAAACAGTGTAAAGAGAAGGAACTTTTAATCATACATGTACGCTAATTAAAATATACATGTAAACATACCTATTTACGTCCGTATCATATCCGTGTAGCATGTACTAATTAGTAGTTAGGTTGCATAAGGGAAGGTATCACATTTCCTGGTGGTACTGAGCGTCAGTCATTGTGTGTAGTAGGATGTTGTCCAACGATGCCATAATCTTCTGTGGAAAAGAAGAGTGGTGGGTAACTACCCACCCAAATTATTAAAAAAAAAGGATGAAAAGTTTCAAAAATTTGATATAGGTACATACTTTATAAGATATAAAATTGGAAATATTTAACTGATCCTCAAAAAAACTTATTGATCTTCTTATGATGGTCACTTTTTTATTAATAAACCTCTAAAAACTTTTTGGTCTTCTGATAATGCAAAATATTTAAAAAGAAAAAAGATTTCAAGCCTTTTCTCACAGTTGGGCGCAGTAACTAATAAGCTAGGGTGGGTAGGGTCTTAGGTTAGGTAGAACTGTGATAAACCGCGCGCGAGCCGAGCGAGCGAAGCGAGCGATGTCGTAGTAGTTGACGGTCTGTGCTAGGTCCAAGTTGTTCGCAGTTACTTGGCTATTTTAGTATTTTTTGGACCCCAAAATAGGAATTATTTGAGGTTCTCAAAAAGAGGTGCATAAAAAGAAAGAAAAAAAAATATTTTGTGCAGAATAAAATATTTTTTTTCTTTCTTTTTATGCACCTCTTACAAAACGCACAATTACAAATAAAAAATAATAATAATAAAAAAGACATAAGATACACATAGTCAAAAGACTCGTACTCAAACATAAAACATTCTACTCGTAAACTATCCTAACTAATATTATAAATGCGAAAGTGAGCTTGTTTGTTTCTAATGCTTTTCGTCTTAACTAAGTACTCAGCCGATCATCATGAAATTTTGCATACACTTTGTCAGGGGCGGGCTACAGAAAAGGACACAGGGTACCTTTCACCCAGAAAAATCTACATGAACGCGAGCGAAATTGAGCTACACGACATCGGCGCGACTTCGCTTCACTCAATTTCGCGGGTACAGCATGTACCCGCTTTACATTGGTAAGCTGTTCTTTATATTTCCGCCAGTTATGACATTAGGATATTAAAAAGTGTGATATTATCGCCTTTGTAATGCAAGTACAATAATATGTCGTGTAATTATATTAATTACTTGATGTAATTAGTGTCGTGTTACTTGTCAGTACACTGCTTTATATATTATTTATTTAAGGGGAAGGGGCTCATGGCTAAGTAATAACAGCCACACGGGTTAAGCTACGCTTGCCGAGGTTGGTCCGTAAATGGGTTCGTCCGTCAAAAAGAGCGTTAAGCCGTTGGTCCCGTCTGTCATGCGTATAGATCTTTGACTGTCATTACTGTACAAACTATTCTTACCAAGGGGTATCGTGTTACCCAGTAACTGGGTTTCGGAGATACAAGTAAAACACTGGTATGCTAAGCTAAGCTGCATCCAGTTGAAATTTTTGTATTTCTATTCTCGCTGTAACAAGTAATAAAAATAAAATAAAGTAAAAAATTGGAGGGGGTCTCCATACAAGGAACGTGTTTTTGTCGGCGTTTTTTGCTTTGTTTTTTTTTCCACGGTTTTGTAAGTATATGTTATTAATAATAAAAACCACCGACCAGCAAACGCATAACTTCCTCTTTGGACAGTGTAGTCGTCTTTTTATAATAATAATAATAATACCCTGGACATTTCACACAGCGCCATCTAGTCCCAAGCTAAGCAACCTAATGCTTGTGTTATGATGGTAACAAGATGGCTGATAAACTACTTATATACAATACAATTATTATTTTTTTGTAAATACATACATATTATAGATAGAAAAACACCCAGACTCAGAACAAATACATGTGGGACTTACAAATATTTGTTCTGTGCGGGAATCGAACCCGCGACACGCAGCGCAGCAGTCCGATCGCTCAGCTACTGCGCTAACCGTGTTGTCAACAACTGTTTTTAACATTGAACTTTTACGGACTGGTAAAGTATATGATTTACCTACGATAAGACTTACTCACTGAAGGATTTTTTTTTCAAAACTTTAAGTTCATTCTCTGTATTAGCAGGAAAATGTTATTTGTAACCTTTTTCGGTCAGAATAACTTTAGTCCTCATAATATGGTGCTATCTATCTCACTAAGGTTAGCACTAACTGGTCCTCAACCAGGTCAACTAGCAACATTAAAAGGCTGGTTTTCCTCAAGTGACATGATATAATATAGTAAAGTGTTAAATAACTGGCCTAATAGAAACCTGGTTAAACATGGTTGCCATGACAGTATGGTAATGAGGAACGATTAAGTTTACAAATAAAATAGTAAAGTAAATAATATTTAGTTTACCTTAATGGCAAGTGACATCGCGGCAGGCCCAGACGGAGATGGCGGGATAAGCTGGACTCCTTCAACAAGAACTGGTCCTCAGAAGCTCTAAATAGAGAGAAGTGGAAAGAGAGTATGGAGGCCTTTGCCCTGCAGTGGGACATCACAGGCTTTTAATAATAATTACCTGTTCAGTCCAATCAGAAGGCCAAAACGTTCAAAATCTAGTCGCAGTCTCATCTCGGCGAAAACAAATGTCAAAAACTTGTCAAAATGTAGGGAAATTAGAGGAATTTTTGACAGATTGAGACTGCTGATCTCAGTTTCAATCTGTGAACGTTCTTAAAATTACGAGAATTGCCCCTCTGACTGTGAACGTTCTTAAAATTACGAGAATTGCCCCTCTGGTTGATAGCTAAGGCCGCCACTTCTTCCCAGCTAAACCGCTAGGAAGTGGTGAAGGGCGAGCGCTTTTGGGGACTGTGTTATTTATGTAGGACCAGCAGACCTGCGGAAGGAGAAATTAAATGAAAAAGTTATGTAATTTTGACGTTCAAAAAGTGCTGATTCTGAGTCTTCGTTCGAAATCTTCGTTCAGCAATAGATGCTTAAGGGAAAACAAACAAGGGACTTGTAGTTCAACAATTACAATAACTACAGTCAGTCTACAGCTTGGTAACCAATTGGTGATTGCAATATTCTGTTATTGTCACACAGCAGGATTGCCGCTGATTCTTTTGAAAAATTTTCCAAGTTAGTAATTTTAGAACAAAAAGCTTGTCTAATTTTGCAATCGTCTGATATTAGACCTAGCTTTTTGCTTTAAAATGTATTGTAGAGATAAATGACTTTTAATTAGGTCCCTTGATATCTCTAGGTCTCAACAATTCAATCCTTAGTGGATTGAATTGTTGATTAAATATTCACATTCAATGACGTTCGAATGTCTTCAAGTTACTAAATCGGATCGAAGGCCTACAGGCCTGTTCACATCCTTTATTTTTATGATCGTAGGAATATTTTTATGAATTTAATTTAACAAAAGTGATTGTTATGTTGTTACATTTATGAGACTGATTGTTAATGTATTCAAGCGCCCTTTATATTAAAATGATGTATAAATTTAAAGGCAAGTATTTTTTTTAATTGCTCAGAACCAACATAGCGTCATCCGCGGGACAACTCTTAAATTTTTCATGAAGTACCTACATACATACGCTACTGAGCTACCTCTTTGCTGAAGTATAATCCAATCCAGCCGGTCCCTGTCCTCCCCCCCAGCCTGTCCCTGTCCTCCCCCAGCGATGCCTTAAGCCGAGGTCCATACCCCACAGGCCCGTACATTTTTAGCGTGTAGTCGCTTAGTTTTTAAGCCCTGGCTGGACGCCTTAATTTATTGAGGCACCCACAGGCAAGCCCGGTTAAGCAGCCGACAACCTTCTAGGTTGAACTGCGAGATGCCATTTAGAAGAAAAAAAAAATCTTTGCTACCGTTTATCAAAATCGTTTAGCAGCTTCTATGAGAATTTACGAAACAAACAGTTACAGACGACTTGTAATCCATAATGGTGCTTACTTTGACCTTAAACTAAGAATGTGGATGTGACTAATTTAAATAATAAGGTAATTTTAATGTAATATATTCAAAGTTGCAATAGTTTCAATGTAAAGAAATGTGAAATATGTTTCGACAATATTTATATTTAGTATTTTAATACTTAAGTGAATTAATGAATCTATCTGTACTAATAATAATGTAGAGATGTCAGCATAAGTGACGGGGCCCGATAGGACCGAAGCCTGCCGGGGTAGCGGGATCGTCCGAAAGGGTAACCGCTGCCCTGGAACATAAAGGGCTAAGGAAGGAACACGGGTGGGTTTTAGTCAGTAAGAGTCTGACACTCCCTTCTGCTCCACCCAGAGCGGGAGGGGGTCATTTGATGATTTCCCATCCTCAAAAAAAAAAAGGAGTTTGTTTGTTTTTTGTTTGAACGCGCTAATCTTTGGAACTACTTCTCGGATTTGAAAAAATATTTTTGCATTTGATAGCCCAATCCTTGAGGAAGGCCATAGGCTATTTAACATCATTCTAGGACTCTTAGTGGCCGGGCAAAGGGCAAAAAGGTAGAAAAAACGCTAAACGAAAACGTGCGCTACGGTTTGAAGAGAAAGAAGAAATTTCACGCTGACGAAGTCGCGAGCAGAAGCTAGTTAAAGATAATATTAATTAATATTATTATTTATTCGGTACACCATACCACACTACATTACACCACACCACACACCGCACAACACTATATCTTACACACACACCACACCAAATTAAAGCACACCACGCTTGCCACATGATACATACTCATGATGTTAGTATATTGATAATAGGAATAGTAAGATATTTAACTGTAACACTACATCTAAGATATGTAAGAGCGGAGTCTCCTAACACAGGCAGTTTGCCTAAAAGGAGGCTCCAAACACATTTCATTCATAAAGCTTTTTGTGGAAATAAATGTTATTATTATTAAGTTATTATTATTAATAATATAATAATAATAGTTATTTTTTTAGAGGACAATCGTTCACGTTAGTAAGGGTGATTTGAAAATGGTTATCAGGACAATTTTCCATTGAGTTTTCGCGTTTGAAAAATACTTACGTACTAAACTAACTAGACTAACTGCAGTTTTCTCTCCTTCTCCCTTAATACATCCAAAGGTTGTCTTTTAAAGATCGCCTTTAGCGATAAGCCGCCCATTGTGTCACCCTCATTTATATCTGTAGTTTTTATAGTGTACACTAGCTGTGCCCCGCGGTTTCACCCGCATAAGTTTCGATCCCGTAGGAATAGCGGGATAAAAAGTAACCTATGTGTAAATCCAGGGTGTCAGCTACGTCCATACCAAATTTTCTTAAAATTGGTCCAGCCGTTTGTGCGTGAAGAAGTAACAAACATACAGACACACACGCACGCACCCCTGTTTGTACAGACACCCTTACGAGGACCTTGTTATTCCTAGAACGAACCGAGGACCCTCCAAAAAACTGGTTTAAATACCTCGTTGGCCTTTTAGAGTAAGATAGAAAGAGACAGGTGAGTAAATCTATAGTGATGAGCTTATTGGGATAATGCTATCTCAACATTTTTCTGTATGAATTTCGGCTATCATACCGAGGACCTGAAATACACTGCTAAATGTGACCAGCCATGCACATACGAGGACTTTGTGTAAGCCAACCGAGGACCTCTGACGTATGCCCTGCGACGCCCTTCCGAGGACGTATTTTTACACAATATTTCTTATAGCTTGTACAAAGTGCGGACGTTGTGTTAGACTTTATATCACTAAACCGAGGACAGTTTTTCGCGTAGAACTTGTACAAACCGAGGACCTGGAAAATTTACCTACCTAAAACATTTTACGTGTAAGATAATATTTATATCAATGTTAGTAGAATGTTCCGATTTATTTCTTACACACTTTTTCTAAAACGAAGTACCAAGCGAGGACGAGTCGATGTCTTTACGTTTGTCGTTGATGCGGACCGCGAATAAGATGGGTATAATCACTGTGAAGGAAAGGTAAGTTTTTAATTTTATATGTATAAACAACTTTAAAATGAGTATATTATTATAGTATCAGATGCTGCAGTCAGTGTCGTCTCTACATGACGGTACTCCTCAGCACTTGATAGCATCGTCTTCAAAATTGGCATACGCATTAGGTTTATCTAGTAACACTAAAATAATTACCAGTTTGTGCTGATGCTGCAGCTAGGGTCGTTTCTTCATGAGGGAACTCCTTAACAGTTAATAGCATTGTATTCAAATCTGGAATACGCGTTAGGTTTATGTAGTAAAACTAAAATAATTACCAGTTTGTGCTGATGCTGCAGCCAAGGTTGTTTCTTCATAAAGGAACTCCTCAAGTTTATCTAGTAACACCAAAATAATTACCAGTTTGTGCTGATGCTGCAGTCAGGGTCATTTCTTCATGAGAGAACTCCTCAACAGTTGATAGCAGCGTCTTCAAATTTAGCATACGCGTTAGGTTTAAGTTGTAAAACTAAAATAATTACCAGTTTGTGCTGATGCTGCAGCCAGGGTCGTTTCTTTATGGGGGAACTCCTCAATAGTTGGTAGCATCGTTTTCAAATTTAGCTTACGAAAATGATAGGTATTCAATACAATATCAAGTTATTAGGTATTTCGTTTCTTTCAGATAAGCCGGGTTAAAGAAGAGACAATTCTAGATCTCAAAGATGCTGGTATTGATTATTCCAAAGAATGTTTGCTATTTTGTTTTATTAAACGTGATGTAACTAATACTGTTATAATACTATACCAAAGATCGTTATTTCTTTAAGGTACATGTCACATATCAGCTCACCTGCCTTTTTTTCTTTTCTTGCGGTATTTGCTATTTACTACTTATAAATACGATGATCAAAACTGATGATACAACAATAAATTAATCCATTTTATTATCACTTTCCATGACCCCCATTGTGTTATTTAGCGAAAAAAGCAATAACTTTTGAATTTAACAGGCCGTTGACATGAATGATTTATCTTTAATCATTTTATAGCTAGTTATTAAGTTTTCATGCTTCCCAAATTATTTTGATCTCACTTGATAATATTTCTTTGTTGTTTTCTAACTAAGCATTGTGTTAAGTAATGTTATGTTAAGTTTTTAGCCCAAATTATGTTGATCTCTTATAATTATGGTTTCTATAAGTCGTTTTGTTTGACTCGTTTTCTAATAACTGTTAATATGTAAGTTTTGTAATCATGCTTCTCAAAGGTATTGTTGCAACTTGATGATTATTTCTATAATTAGATCGTTGGTAAAAGTTTGTTAAATAATTTGTTTCATATAAAGTTCAAAATAGTACCATTACTAATCCGACAGACGTTGCAAACGCTTTTAATAACTATTTTATTAAACAGACATAAAATAACATGACGAAACCACCGGACACTACGAATTTGACAAGTAACCCTAACTAAATGTTAATGCATCCAGTATTACCGCAAGATATTATGAGAGCGATACAATCATTAAAAAATAAAAGTAGCACTGAATATGATGGTACACACCGCTACACATCAAGCTATGCAAAACCAGTATTAGCTGACCGTTCATTGTGAGAAAATATCATACAAAGTGAGGTCAAGACAAACTGGTTTTGTATAGCTTGACGTGTAGCCGTGTGTACATGAACAAAGGCTGTAAAATTCGTACCAGGCGACATCGCCTTGCATCTGTGTCTTAACTTATGTATCAGTACTGGAGTATTTCCGGATAGTTTAAAAACAATTATAATGAAGCCACTTTAGAATTTTTTTAAAGAAGATCTAGCAAATTATAGGCCAATTGCTTTAATATCCATTTTTTCTAAGGTTATAGATAAAATGATTTATAACTCTGTTAATAATTGCCTATCCAAATATAATGTTTTAAGTGCGGAACAAAAGGGTTTCAGAAAAAAATAAGGGTATAAATACAGCGGTTTACGATTTAATAAATGTCATATTGCAAAATGTGGATAAAAAAAGTACCAGTTTGCGCAATTTTCACGGTCATGACGAGGGCATTTAATTGTGTTGATCATGAAATTATTACAAAAAAGCTGGACATCATAGGCATCAGAGGAAATTTACTTAATCTCTTAAAATCATACCTTAACAATCGTAAGCAGCACACAGAAATATCTAGAATATGTCTAAAAAGTAAGCACGAAGAAAAATATTTATCTAAGGCAAGAATTATTAGGTATAGCCACAGACTTATATTGGCATGGCGCACCACAGGGCAGTGTCCTGGGCCCTTTATTAATTTTGCTATATATTAATGATTTACCTCGCCACATTGAACATCCTATGGTCTTATTCGCTGACGATAGTAGTGCCTTAATTGAATGTATTTACAAAAAAATATACGAACATGACATAAATGAAACGTTAATAATCATTATACGCTGGCTTGAACAAAATAATTTAATGATTAATAAACCAAAGACTAATGTAATGCATTTTTATCAATGGATTCCACCAGAAGTCTTACATTTACACTATAATGGACAAAAAGTTGACCAAGTACTAGTTGCCAAATTCCTTGGCATTATGATAGATAGCCAATTAACTTAGAAACCACAAGCAGAAGAAGTATGCAAAAAACTTAGTGTAGATGCGTATGTACTTTTCAACCTAACGCTGTATGTGTGCAATTTAATAGTAACAGATAGCTGCGTACGTATTTAAGTCCCTAAAATTATTAACATTCCCATCACTTTATACTATTGAGGTGGCTGTTTTTGTTTAATAAAGTGTCCGCAAATAGAAACCGGACAATCAGGAGACAATATAAAAATTTGCTAATTGTTAGTGGTTCCGATACCGCCCTATTAAAGAAAAGTATTTAATGTATGTGTCCGCTCATTTTTAGCTAAAACTGTTTGCGTGCCCTAGTTAAGGTAGTTAGTATAAGGATCATTTTAAACTTAACATCTGTAACTTGTACCTACTTTCTGTGCAAATAAAGATCTATTCTATTCATTTTAAAATAAACTTACTTCTATTTCAGTAAAGTTTATGTTGTTTTCTTTAGTACGTTCATATTCTTTATTTCTTTGTACTTTTTGTTTGCTTCAAATCTTGCTGCTGACATTTCGCCTTGGAAGACATTTACTTTAGGTTCTTTATGAAGAGCACACGTATTCAACTCCTGCCAATATAATATTTTATGGTGCAAATCATAATGTTGTATAATCTAAGCAGGCCTAGGTACTTAGCACATACTGCAGAAGAAGCCTGATTATTCCTCGTGCACCTAGTAGCTACTAACGATTTGTTTAAGGATTCAGTCTACCTTCGCTTTTCTCCTTCATAATTTTATTTAAATGATAGCACATAACTCGTCTTCTACACACGAGGAAAATTGTCGAAACGAGGACTAGAATACACACTGTTCGGAAAATCTAGCAAACCGAGGTCTTAAATACACATTGTGTGGAAAAGCTACCTAACCGAGGACTTTTGTGTTAAAGTTAACACATAGGTCCTCGGATAATACAACAAACGTGAAATGAGTGTAAAGAGCGTGTGTATGAGTCGAGAGTGGCACCATCTGGTGGATACACAATGTCTGTGTATGCATATGAATATTTTTGATCAAACCGAGGTTCAGACAACTTTTTCGTGATAAGTATATAGAAAGACTCAAAATCGCTTGCAGAATACGAATCTTTGGTCAAGTCAAACCGAGGACCCTCGAAAAGGTCCTCGCTTTGAAAAGGTCCTCGGTCGTGCCTTGTGTATTCATACGCACGTCCTCGGATGGTACTTAAAACAAACACACACACCCCCACACACACACACCCCCTCACAAACTTACACCTTTATAATATTAGCGTGACAATAAAGAGTATTCTATCCATTCTATGTATATGCGTACTTTAAAAGTAAAGTCAAGGTGTTATTATTTCAGTAATGACAGTTATATTTTCCAAGCAATACATGGCATTTTCCTTACATGACTTCGCAGATTATATTAACCTTTAAGGCAAGCTTAATCTTTCTTAAGATATTTTTTTAATAGAATACAGTGGGTAATATTTTCAGGTAAAGGAGGATTACCTTGTTTTAATTTATATAAAGGCTTTTATGGTTTATTTTATCATCTGTGAATATTTACAGAGCACAAATAAAAAAAAAACTGCTGGTATTTCCCCTAAGTATTTTCCCTAGGTTGCCCAAGCTCGGCTTCTCGGGGCGGCGTTCGCGCCACTACAAATATCAGTTAATTCGGCGCGGGCGCACATTCGCGATCAACTTGCCGTTGCAACCTCACCAATAACTGCACCCTGTATAGTTAAATCGGACAAAGACAAAATGAAAGTGTTTATAGTTTTTTTGTTCTGTGTTGTCTGTGCTCAGGCTAAAGTGACGCGTAAGTATTCTTTTTTTTTAGATTTTCGCGGGAATAGAACGAAGTGTTTAGTGATTTGTGGTGATTCCTGTTACGAAGGTTTCAGGGATACAGAGGCCTTTTAGTAATGTAAAATTAGAAGAGATAGGTAATTATTTGGACACTTAAATCATGGAATTTGATTGTTGTTAATCATGGAATTGGATTGCTGATTGTAATGTAATGGAATTAAGCAGTGTGTCCTTCATGCTTGTTTACTTAATCGTTGTTATGCAATGGGGCTTAATTAAAACTGTGTTATTAATATTGTTACTCTACTATTTACGCAAAATGCGTAACATGATACATTTATATGCGTAATTATTTCCTGTTTAATTTTTAATTGGAGTAATGGATTGATTTTCTTAATGGTTTGCTTAAGCAAACGATTTAATTTATTGCAGTTTTATGTAGGTTCATTCAGTCAAATTGTAGCACTTAAATATTATAATTTAGATCAGACTTTGTATCACAATGATTAAATGAACTTGAAATATAGTTTTTTTTTCCAAATACTTTGTCTAAAATATTTGCTACAGACTAGATTTCTATTAATTCAGTTTGTATAGTTACCTAGAAGAATGATTTGCTCTATTTATTCGCCTCAAATTCACAGATTGCATTGTCGCTGTTACAACATCTTGTTAGCGGTTGTTATTTGTGTAAAACTAGACAGTATACTATCTATAATAGGTAGTAGTCGGCAGTAGTTAGTTTCAGTATCGGCTTAATTTCTTAATGTTTGTTTGGAAAGTTTAAGGACGGTAAATATAGCTAAGTTGCCAACTATAGACGAGAAAGCACGTGACCAACAAACAGAGAGTTTAATCTTTGTGTTGATATATTGTTTTAGCTTTATCATATATGTAGATTACCACAAGACAAGCGGCACAAAAATCTTGATACGATTTGATATTGTAACTCTGGACTTGTTAATTAAGGAGACGATTTTATGGTGTGGCTGAATTAGCATCTACAATTGATCAATGATCAATGACAAAATTATCAATTAAAACTATCTGTAATATAAAATCTCATTGATTAAATTAGGATTAGGATTATTGAGACGGACCTGTAGACGTGATCCAGTATTCTGGTATCTGTGAACCAAATCGCCGACTAATCATGTTTTTACAATGGCATCCTGAAAGGCGATGTTATACCGAATGTGATGTCCGAATCTTTGTAGGAAAGTAAGTTCCTACAAAGATTCGGACATCACAGTCATCAGAAAAAAAAGGAAAGAAAGAAAGAGAAATGTATATTTGGTATAAAACAGTACCTACCGTAAGCATGGAACACATTTGAAAAAAATAAAAAATAAACAGATTTAAAAAAAATTGCCGGCCGGTATTTTTCTCAATAGCTCTAAATAGATCGATTCTTGTGGTTCTACAAGGCATATACTTAATTGTCTGACCACATGTGGTCGCGCGACAATAAATCGTGAAACCGAAAGTACTTTCGATTGTATACTTTGCGTAGTCCACTATGAACAAGTATACAGCTATAATGCCTTCATAATTTCAAGGATAAGCGACAATCTGGGCCACTTGCCTACATGTATCAATCGAATCGTTACGTGCTTCGAGATGTTAAGTGTGTGCTTAAGGCTTAATACATAATGTATGTAATCTTTATGTGTATGTTTATATGGTATTATTTTTATCGATGATTGAACTGGAATATATGAATTTAAATGGCGTAGTTGGGACCTTGAGTTTTACCTAACGGGTGGTCCGTTAAGTAAAACTTTAATCTCGCAACTAAATAAGAAAATCGGACAGTTAAGTTATTTAAGAATTAGAATACTATTACTTTAACATACTTACAATGACATTTAAACTTTCTTAGCTTCTGAATCTTCTGACCTATCTTTGTAGACAAAATAGCCATGACTAGAAAAATAATAGCTTAGTAGAAATGCCAATTTTCACATTACTTTTAGCAATTATCGCTTGATATTTAAAATCAATGAACCATTACATTAAACCTAACTTACCTAACCTAATCATTTTTTTGAGGATCTATCTACACATCATGGGCTTACCGGACTCTCGCCAGTCCGGGTCGTCAGTGTTTCGATTTCGAAGCATTATTATCTGTATGACGTAAATAAATGGCTGACCCGAACGAGCCGGGGTTCTTACAGTAATGTCCTGACCCGGAACTTTGTGGAAGGCTTCTTACCGGTTGTCATAATATCTTGCATCAATAGGTTTACCGATCCATGAATTGTTGCATATCATTTTTATCAAAATCTCCATGATTGAAAACAAAAACTTACTCCAGACGTTATTTTTCTATAATAAAATTTTAAATTTCCAAATATGTAAATATATGAATGATTGGTCTAAACTTCTGAAGTCATGCCACGCCACAAGCCTAATTCATACCTGCGATTATATGCATGACGCATATAATCGCAGGTATGAATTAGGCTTAAAACGCAACGGAAATGCATCTAGCCCAAGGCTGTATCTGTTCACCGGGGCCCTTATTCAAAGTTTTGGTCAAACCTGGTGATTATTTGTCACGAACTAGTGCGATGACAGGAAACTTGTATGGTTGGATGCACTTCAAAATTACGTGTTGAAGCAGTTGCTAGGGTGTTATTAGGAGGTTATTGTTTTAATGAGTTAATACTCTTTTTCCGTTGCTAAGTCGGATTATCTAATTTTAATACGAGTTTTCCGCCGTTCGTGGTTAGGTCATGATTTTTTACGATATGTTTAGCAAAATGAAAACGATGTATTTTCAGAATAAAGTAACGTATCTTTTATATAAATGAATATTCAGATTCAGTGAAAAAGGTCCACTTCAGCAAAATACATAAGGGCTATTTGCCTCGTATTCTTCTGTCCTGGTGTTTCCTACTTTCCAGAAGAACTAAGCGACCAAAATATTACAACTAAATTTAAACCATTTCTTTTATCCACAGCTGACTACTTCCCATCATGCAAGAGGAGCGACCCTCAAATAGAGCAGTGCGTCCTCAACGGTTTGGAAGCTATGAGGCCACACCTCAAGGATGGTATACCCGAGGTGAACATACCTGCCCTGGACCCCTTCACCGTGCCGACCCTCAAGCTGGACAGAACAGCTGCCAACCTTAGGATCAAGGCGACTGTGAAGCATGCGAAGGCCTTTGGAGGCAGCGACTTCAAGATTGAGAAGTTGAAGTAAGGAACTTAATGATCATTTCAATACGTTTTAGGAGATACTCGTAGTCTCGTAGGCTGTCACGAAATGTGCATACACACGAGCGGCACACTTCAACGGCAGCAGTCGACACTTGTTGACGACCTTCGCCGACGTGCCTTCAGCTGCTGTCGACAACGTGCTGCTCGTGTATTTGACAACACGGTTAGCGCAGTGGCTGAGCGATCGGACTGCTGCGCTGCGTGTCGCGGGTTCGATTTCCACACAGAACAAATATTTGTAAGTCCTACATGAATTTGTTCTGAGTCTGGGTGTTTTTCTATCTATAATATGTATGTATTTACAAAAAAAAAATGTATATAAGTAGTTTATCAGCCATCTTGTTACCATAACACAAGCATTAGGTTGCTTAGCTTGGGACTAGATGGCGCTGTGTGAAATGTCCAGGGATATTATTATTATTATATTTGAGCACCGTACTCAAATACACGAACGGCACGTTGTTGTCACGGCAGCCGCCGACGCGTTCGCCAGTGTCGACGGCTACAGTTGTCTCCGCCGTAGACGCGTGTGCCGCTCGTTTGTACGAGTATGTATGTCGCCGCCAACTGGTTTAATTAGCCATTCAGTTAACTAAACCGCGTAAATAACATATACACTAAACGGAAGTGTAAACAAACGAAACTAGGAAACCTAGTTACCCAGTGTCGGCGTGCAGATACGTTACTGTTATGCAATATTTATTAATAACATGGCATTTCCGAATTAAATAAACTAATTTGTCTTATCTTATGTACAGCACGATTGTTAATTTCTTGAGTAGACTAAAAAATAAAATCGTCTGAAGAACAATCACGATTAAGTAGAAAAACCGATCTGTGTTGTTCTAAAGGTTAATCTAAGTTAATATGATTTTCTTGAGAAATAACAAAACTTATATCTTCAACGTGACTGTAATGCGGTTCTGCGGTAACACCGTGACATGCCATTTACGAATTGAATAACCGGCCTGGCTTAGCTTATGTACAACCACGACTTGTATCTAGTTTCTTGAGTAACCTTAAAAGGAAATGTGTTATAGAAGAATTCCGAAGAGACAAGAAAAGCCGAGCTTTGTCTACGACTGAAAACCCTATTAAATACAAGACTGGCAAAATATTCACGAACTTTTTTAAAATCTTTATTTAATTTAGAGGCTTTTGTGCCAGCATTATGTTAGCGCTTACGGCCCATACAGGAGGCCTTCTCCCTGCAGAGGAACAAAACAGGCTGATTTAAAAAAAAAAAAAATATTTACGGACTTAGTAAGTATAATACTACTGAAATAAATTGGAATATGAATTAATGACTTTAGTTACTTAGTATAATGTATCATGATAATTAACAGTTCGTCCTCTGACTTCCAGACTGAACCTGAACAACAAATACGCTGGCGAGCTGAAGCTGACGCTGCCGAAGCTGATGGTGGTCGCCAACTACGACGTGAAGGGATCCAGACTACTGGCCCTGGACATCAACGGCAAGGGACGTCTTCATGGAAACTTTAGTGAGTGTTTTTGTTCATTAGACCAGGAGAATCTACTACAAAAATATCCTATGTAGTGTGGCCCGTGGGTGCATTAGCAAATAATACAAATCTCTCACTCTCGTATGTATACGCCCAGACCTAGTAATACCGTCTGTAGGTTAGATATTTAAAACCTCGAAGCTTAACTTACTAGTTAAGCTTCGAGGTTTTAAATATCTAACCTGCTGGTTTAGCGTGGTGCATAGTAATACACCACGCTAAACCAGCAGCAGTTGCCGAGTAACACCAAATTGTTAAAAGAATTTTAGAAAAGTAATTTGGGGATATATTTGAATATCACAATCGAAAAATCTTAAGGGTCTTCGAAACGATCAATTGCAAATAGTAGATGTTTACGTGATTGATACTCATTGATGCGCAAAATGATCGTCTATAAAATTCAATTGAAGCGATTTACAATATGACTACAAGATTGGCCGCAAATGACAAACATTTTGGCTGATGGCAATAATTGACGCACCGTATATTCATGTTCAATGACAGGAAATGACAATGGTCAATTTAAAATTGATCGCGCCAGGATACTACAAGACTGACATAAAATTTTCTGTCTCATAACAGTTTATACCACAAAACGACAAAACGACTATGTTTTCTTTTTTTCTGAGATATAAGATTTCTTGCAATAACTCTTGCGGTTTCAACCGAGTTATTGCAAGAAATCTTATTTCCGTTTGAAATCATATTGTTTATGAGTTTTCTCAGCCCAGTTCACCTATAATTGGAGCTTCATTCGTCTATCATTTGAAATCTTCATTCGCGAAATATTAACAATTGCAATTGACCGTTTTTCATACCCTTGAAAGCCTTTTTTAGGCTACTTAGGTAGTTCGAAACACAAGAAAATCATTTATTAAAATGTATTAAGTGTGATTATGTGAAGGAATTTTTAGAAACTTCTAGTTCGAATTAGCCTATCATAAACAATTTATCCACGGAACGGATTTGAATAATTTTCGGACTAACGTTAACCTGTGATTCACAAAATTACATCAATTATAAACAGCTTAGATTCAGTAAATAACAAGTATTTAGGCACGTATTCTAGAATTATGCACAAGCATGAATGTCATGAAGTATGCGTTCAGGGTTCGGAACAGGGTTCTTGGGAATTCGACGATGAAAGTTTCTTGTCTATGGCATACAATTAAATTGAAGCAACAAATTACTCGTCTAAGTAGTGTTTAGACGATGCAACACTTTTATTTATTGTTGTTACAACCTAAGGCACGAAACATGCATGGTGTAAATCAGGTTTAAGTTCACATAAATGCCTTTACTGTGGGTTCAGAAATTGAAAGAAATGAAAATGGGACACAGCTAGGCCTCTTCTATTCGAGAGGGTGTGGGCTGTAAATCTACCACGCGGGCCCTGCAGTGCGATTCTGTAACCATCTCACCGTGGAAACTTAGGTGAAGTGAGCGTGGAGTGAACTGTCATTCCAAATAATGCTAGGGATTGACACTAGTGACAACTCACATCAAGCTCACTTCACTTGAGTTTTCACGGTGAGATTTTTACAGAATCGACCGGCTGTTCGGTTTGGTAGATGTCATCGAATTTTTAGTTCTATGACATGCCGGTTTTCACAATCACAGTTTTGAGAGCAATGGTATTGGAATTTTTTGCACAAAGTAAAGCGCCTTGCTGGGTTCGAACCCACGACCTACAGCTTGTAAGTCGGGGCCGTTACTACTAGGCCACCACTGCTTAAATATTTACAACGTCAAAGTATAAATACGAAATTGTGACTGAATTCTGATAGATGATGTAAGAAGTCCCCGTTTAAATCGGGCATGTTACCTAGGTATAGGTAACAATGTTACCAACAGCCTCAATGCATTATTTAACGAATTGCACAAACAGATGCGATAGAACAATGATAGTTACAACATTTTGTTGGAGTCCAATCATTTGCAAAATCGTGATTGGTCGAATTGATCTATATACAGTAATGTGGCTTTGACCTAACTGTTAGATCCTTAGGTATGCTGAAGTGTGTACCGACGCGACATCGCGTTTGCGCGTTCTTTTCAAAACAGTCGCAAATCTTCTGCCGAAGCATCCCGAGGGATGCCGAGTCATTTCGAGGGATGCCGATGCATTCCGAACGCTGCCGACACAGCATGCCCAAGTATACCGCAGCTTTTGAGTACCTACGGTACGACGATTATCATTGAAATTGCAATTTTATTGTCATACTAATTCCTGTTTATCGCATAAAAATCCTTGCCGCCGATAACATCATTTACCTCTATACTGGAGACTCCACAATCATAGGTTTAGATTTAGATTCTACATTGTTTAGACCAGTATTTTGAAACGGTGATAGAAGGTTGTTTATTGCAATAAGTATTGCGATATTGTTTTTATACGATTTTGTTTTATTTGTATTTCGCAACAGAATTTGTCTTATTATCGACAATCGTGATAAAGATGAAGTTTTTATGCAACTTAACTTCGAAGCGTGATCTGACAGGCAAGATTGACAGAACAGAAGCAACGTGCCATTTGAAAAAAGAACTAGTTGATGATAGTTGATTTTTTTAGTTCATTGTAATGTCAAGATGTAATAATAAAAACAGTCACGTTCATTTTGTTTATTTACGAAGTGACGCGTTTGTTTTTTTTATTCAATAGGCAATGGCATTAACGATTAACATAGTCATCATTACAAAAAATGCTATTGTTTGTTTTGACTCGTGTTGACATGGGCGAAATATTACGTTGTTTTTTCGCTATGTAAATTCATTAATTGTAATACAGAACACGTACTCTAATGTCTTATTGGCGGCGCTTTATTTCCAATAAGTAATAAATAAATAATTCATTCTGGGATGCTTATCACTAGCATGCATTGAATTTGGGTATACTTACGACACAGGCAATTGCAGCCGTCGACAACATGACGCTCGTGTATTTGAACACCGTACTCAACTACACGAGCGACGACGCGTGTCGCTCGTGTGTCTGAACACTTACACAAATTATCCCGAAACAAATTATTGTTTGTGTCCGTCAGTCACACGGATGCAGCAGAATTCCAGTGACGGGTATAATATCTGGCACATGTTGAGCTAAACTCCCAATTGACACACACCATGGAGGTCATTCCAAAACTGATTCATTGCATCTTTCAAATTCTTTTTTTTTTATTAGTTGGACACCGACACTGACTCGGCAAATCCAAGTATTTTGTTAAAATATTTTATCGATTCTAACCAAAGACTACAATAGTATTGATTCTAACTTTAAATTGTATCTACGCATGTACTTACTCCATACTGAAAACTAAAATAAAATCGCTAAGTATGTCTCTTCTATAGTATTAACATATATTTTTTTCTTTACTTATAGCCGGCATCACTGTGGTTGCAAAGGGCTTTGCGAAACCAATCGACAAGGAAGGCGTGGAGTACCTGCAAGTTGACAAGCTCGTGTCCAAAGTCAGGATCAACCACGCACAAATCGCCATTGATGAAACTGAGAGGCCGGTAGCAGGTAAAATTTTTTACACATTTATTATAATCTAGACAACATTATTTTATAATTAAATTACTAAAAATCATATAATTTCTGAAAGCCAAACTATGTACCATCATTTTTGAAGAACATTAATTCAATAGAAAGGTCTAACATTGTCGAAGGTCAAAGTCAAAGACAAATTCAACATTACCTTTCTACGGTCGGGAATAAAGCAGCTGAACTTATTCTGATTGGAAACCTACTAATTATTTCTTATTGGATAATACATCAGCTGTCAGCGAGTATTCTTTAATTCTTGAAAGCGACACGTCTGTTCTGCAGAAGACCAGAACTGTAGTTGTAGGCAAAACGAGAAGATGTTTAGAGCACCATAATAGTCAAGATATTTATAAACAATAATTTATTTATCTCATTTACAGCGGCCTCAGCAGCATCATTCTTCAACGCCAGTCCCAACGTAGTCCTGGACATCTTGAGCCCCCTCATTGAGGAGACCACAGCAGCAGTCATCAAGGCATTCGTCAACAAAGTATTAGGAAGCATACCCATCACCGAGGTGCTGATAGACGATGCACCTGCCGCCTAAAATATGAATAGGTTAAGATTTATACGTTGTATGTAATCTGTGAGAAGCCGTTAAAAAAAATACAGATTCTTTATTTGAATTTGGCCCTTCTCTGGCACAATAATTTGGTCGTCCAGGGGCTATATTACGAAGTTATAATGCCATCATGATTCCAGTGCGAAAAAGGGATGGTGCTATCGGTCATGTATAGCTTCGTTTCTCTCTCTTGCACTCGAATCATGATAGCATTAAAACGTTATTATTCATTAAAACAGAAGCTGGTATATCCCGAAATTATTAGTAAAAATGGTGCTTATTTATTCAGAATAGTAACCAGGACATCCGCGGCATTCGAGTAGAGATAGAATGTTAATTCAATTCAGTAATAAAATGACGAATTAATTAGCATTAGTGACCACTGACATTTGTATTTCACTGCATAATGGCGTTGAAATTAATCACTGTTGGCTAATTATACAAGTCTTCTCACATGATAATAAATTAGTTAAGACACACTAGGTAGAATATTTATTGATTACAAAAATATATTGTTAACTTGTCAAGGACTGTCCAACTTAAGACGTATTTACGATTTTGTGGATGACATCCGACTAAACTATCGTTTGAAAGTTGGGGATTTGGAATCCAGTCCAGTGAATTTTGATGGTTGAATGTATGGCATAAGCCCGATGAAATTCTGGCGACGAGAGGTCACAAAATATCTCCGAAATATAATTGTAGAAATGAACAAAAGAGCTTCACTGTTAAAGTACAATGTATATGAAAAGAAGGAAGCTGTATCGTGAAAAATAGAATGTTTACCTACATATATGTATGTAAAGTAAAAATGTTTTCTCTTCTAGACAACAATCATTTGTCTCGTACCTGCTTAATTTGATCAAGGCTGTCAATTAGGTTAAGATTGTAAATAAATTAAACGTTACCATTAGATTTAAGATGCATTTTATTTATTTGATAATTTAATACCAACCAGAAAATATGAATATCCTAATGTTTTATGAATCACTAGCTTTTTGGCAGTAAAAGTGGAAAGAGAAAAGGAAGACGACGACATGGTGGTGGTTGACGTCATGGTGGGGCTTGCGTGCTCTTGAACGGTTGGTAGAAATCAGCCGAAACTGCCCCCTAATTGCGTAACACACAATCAATCGTAATCGGTTTCATTTTGACAGTTCAATAACATTCATTGCGTTATTTACGTGTTGAGCAGACAAATTTTTCGAACTTATGAAGCAATGGATTAGCAATTTGCTTCAAAATGATTCTGATTCCGATTGATTGTGTGTTACGCAATTAGGGTGCAGGTCTAGAGTGAGGAGCCAGACCAAGAGAGATACATAAACATAACGTTTTTCGGAAATGGTCCCATTTAAATTTCGTAAAGATCTGATGAGGACTTTTGGAGACAGACAACGATACTCTTCAATAAATGCTAGCAATTCAATGTATGCATTGTATATTCAATCACACAACACAACATCACGCCTGTAAGTACCCTCTAAAGGGGTACGCAGATGTATTCAGTAGGATACCACGGTACACCCTAATTTCTGTCAAAGTATAGTAGTATGAATTTGTATGGGGTAGGTACAACTAAAAAGAGAAGAATAAAAACTTTTTAACAAAATAAAAACAACCGAATAAAAAAATAATAAAAAAAACTACTAGTCACTCAAGTCTGATGCATAATCCAATATCTTTGTTATATCCTGCAATAGTCAACCAGGCGAAGTGGGGTGAAGGCGGGATGAGCTCATGTAGCTCTTGAGCACACTCCCCGAAGTACAGACTGTAGAAGGCGGGCAGACAGGCAACACTTCGCCGGTGAGCCAAACTGTGAAGCTTTGCCTCCACCAGCTTTTTATCGCCAATGAGTCTCTTAGCTCTGCGCTCCACTAAGTCTAAAGTAGCGAGTTGGTATTTAGCTGAGCCATCCCACAGGTGACTGCAGTACTCCATACACGACCGGACCTGTGCTTTGTAAAATGTTAAAAGCTGTCCCGGTGTGAAGTACCGCTTAACCTTGTTCAGGATGCCCAGCTTTTTGGCCGCCGTTTGTGCTTTAGACTATGTTTTCGCCGAAATTGAGATTTGCTGTCAATTTCATGCCAAGAAATTCGAGGCTGTCCGTCACAGGTACAGCTGCACCCCGGAAAGTAGGAGCCAGATCAAAAGGGCTCCTTTTCGGGGGTGGCCCTTAGGAGTACTTGCATAGTGCTTATAGGGATAATCGTCTGTTGGTTCCCCATACCATTCAAAACTGTGAAAGGGGAGACTACCTTTGCATAAAGCACACGATGCTTGGCCTACTGACAGATTGCAGAATAACAATGCCTCGGATTATGTTACGACAAGTTACAGACGCCAGCACATCAAGCTACCCGAAGCTGTAAAATTTTCCCAATCAACTTTGAACCTTAATACTTTAGCAATAACGTTAAACATTTATTAAATAAATTTGACAGATGGTAGTAGCTTGATGTGCTGGCGTCTGTAAGTACATAGCCTGCTTTTGTAAAGTCAAAGATTCAGATTCAGACTATTCAAATAGAACTAGTTTAGGTTTAGACACAGTAAGTCACTGGAGAAATCATAATATAAGTGCATAGAAATAAGGATGTAAACAGACATCAAGAGCACGACAATCTCGTGTAAGGCTGAGGTCACACTGCACTCTTTCCTTATTTCATTCACACTGGTAATGCGCTACTTCCTGATACAATCTACATATGTGGAGTAGAATTTAAGGACCAGGTAGGTTGTTTTAGCAGTTTTCTTACAGTTTTAGAGGCAATACTTTATAAGGAATCTGTTTTACAAAAACCAGGATACGGGATAGGCAGTGCCTATCAGATATGTTTTATAACATCTGCTAGATACTCCAATAGATTCAATGTCAGAATCTGCAAGCAACAAACTAATCTAGGTAGGTCACGAATATAGTAAGATGAGAGACGGCCAAATTAATGAAAATCAGGACGATGCTGAAGAATTTATTTGAGAAATCCAGAGAATAACACTATAGATCTTGTTTGTTAAAATAAAAATCTAAACTGAGCCAAGAACAGGTAGACCCAAATAAGTTCATCCACTTAAGCGTTATTAATTCTAATTCATATATATGTACATATTTGAAATGTTTTTATAACTAGAAGATATTTGCAATGCAGCCCTTGCGACCTCATTCGAGGTTTTATTCCACATAAGGTAACTAGTCAGACCATCGGAGCTATTATAAGGGACACTTCTCAATTCAACCTCTTAGATTAAGTAGAATTCTGAACGAGAAAGGTGTTAAAATGGATTTTTTCAAGTTTATTTTGGTAGTTATTTACGTGAATTGTGCCTTTGGACGAAGGATTAGCAGGAATGGAACGGTTTATGAAGATTATCATGATAGTAATAATAGCACGGATAAGTCGGATATATGTGAGTGATAATTTAATTTTACTGAAAACTGGCTGTCAGATATTCTCATGAATTTCCGAGTGCAACTTTGGTGACCATATAACCAATCTGAAGTTTGCAGTATGATGTTACAAACTCAAAATTATACATAAGATGAAGCCTAAATCGATATTCCATCAGGCGCCTGTTGATAATACCAATATGAAAATTCGTGTATTCCATAATCTTAGGGCTGTGTATTTATTTGTACGTTGTTGTGTATTACCATATCATAACGCTGATAGTTAAATTATTGATTTAATTAAAATGAACTAGGAATAGTTTGAGGATTGAGTATTATTGAACTAATCCCTTAACCATATTTTCTAGCCAAATCAATATGCCACTACACGGACCCAAACGTGGCTGACTGCATCCAGCGCATTGCTGAACAAGCCAGACACCTCCTGGCTCAAGGAGTACCGTCCCTAAACATCCAGCCGCTGGAGCCGCTGAAGATCCCCAGCATCAGGCTGCGGCAGCACAACATGCCGAAGAACAGCTTCAAGTATGACGCTTGGCTGTCTGATGTGGCCTTGGAAGGACTTACAAATTATACCTTCAATAAGTTGGAGTAAGTACTTGCCTCACTTGCCTAACATTCATGTGAACCATCTTTACAATGCATCTTGCTGAAAATAATTTTCAGTCAAACTAAAGTTGAGACTTTAACCTGTTAGTAAGTTATTAGACCTGTTTTGCAAATCTTCATTGCCACATTGAGTTGGTTAAAGAAACTTTTTCAACAGTGAGTATATATCAAAAGATTTACGAAGGCTCGGATTTCACTTTGATTTATAAATCAAGAGAATCGTTGCTAACTTATTCACATTCGCGTTGCTACCTTATTCAAAAAAAAAATTGTTTTTATCATCATCATATCCTTTTTACCAAAAAAGGTTTATTGACCAACTTGTTAGAAAAAATTTTGAACTTAACTGTCTACATTTCAACCTTGATTAAACCTCAGGTTTCAGCATCTTTACCAATCCCCATTAATTGCAGCGTATACCCTGAGGAATTGAAGGTGACAGCTAACATCAGTCTACCGCACCTTATGATGTCAGGAGACTACGTGGTGCTCGGAGACTTCCAGATGCTGCCAGTCGAGTCTACCGGCAAGATGGCCGCCAATTTTAGTAAGTATCGTAGTTTTCGCTTTGTGGTAAAAAGTAACTGATATACTCTCCTCTCTTCTTATGATTTGATTTTTATTGGTGATTAACGTTTGAAAACTTTTTCTTACTCTTCTGCTTTCTGCCCTTGTCTCATGGTACTTGGGGTCGGAACAACATATCTTTGTCTTCCATTCTTCCCTGTCAGCTGGCACTCTAACATTCAATTCTTTGTCTTTCATATCATCCCTCACGTTTGAATTATACGTTTCCTATTTGAACCATTGTATTCTGCATTTAATGTTATATATATCTTCCGCATTAGGTCATTAATTGTACCTTTGTAACCCCTTTTCCATGTTGCCATATCCAAATCTGTGTGATGTGATCGTGGTCAAGGACTGTTCCATCGCAAAAATTACGAATTTTGGACCTTTGACCATTCAATGCTAATCAAACCAGTCTATCTATTTTCGACCTGGATACATCAAATTTAATCTATCTTACATTTAAAAGCCGCTTTTCCCAGCCTTAGGCAAGTCGGTGGTCAAGGTAATAATTGAAAAATCTAAATCGATGTCACCCAGATATCTATGATGTCACCATATTTGTCATATTCTTCCACAGCACAATGTACGGCAGCTCTGGAAGCATTAGGAGCTAAAGTACATAAAAGGATGCTGATCCGTGATGCGACTGTACATCTGCGGTGCACTGGACCACTGCAAGCGAGCCTCATGGAAGCGCACTCTACTACTGGCGAAATGGGTAAGTTAATTACGTTAATTTTGCATACAAATATTATCAAATATTTGTTATATTTACGAACAATTATGGTGGAAACTTAGGAAAGAAACGATTCACGATGAGCTGAAAGTAAAAGAGATAGGAGCAGACAAGAATAAAATAATCTTTCTGCAGACCGTATAACTTACGCTGTAATAGGTAACGTTGATGATCAGCATGATCTACCTATAATGTTCCCACTGCTGTGACACAGGTCACCTCTCTTTGCGAGGAAGTGGACAATAATCTACCACGTGGGCCCAGTGCGGGTTCGTAGATGTCACATGTCTTCGAATTTTTGGTTCTATGACATGCCGGTTTCCTCACGATGTTTTCCTTCACCGTTTTGAGAGCAGTAGTGATGAAATAAATTACACAAAGTAAAGCGCCTGGCTGGGTTCGAACCCACGACCTACAACTCGTAATTGGGGACCGCTACCATTGGGCCATCACTGCTTCATTGGATTGATTGGTGGTTACTATTAAAGCTCCGTTTAAGTTGAGCAGCGGAGTCATCAATTAATTTGCCAGCTAGCGTAGAGAGTACCGATACTATTCGTTATTATGGCTATAATATTAGAAGTATTAATATATGATTTTTTTTATTTCAGAAATGATCACAGACCACATCTCACATATGCACTCAACGGAGATCGCAAAGGAAGTACAACCGGCTGTGGAAACAGCCCTCGGTATGGTCCTCGAGGACATAGCCAACAAGTTCCTCAAACACATCCCACAAAACATGGTCTTCCCGAACTAAGGACGCAGAGATCCTGACCTGATCCTGGATTGAAATTGAAATGAATTGTGACCACAATTTTTTTTGTAGAAGACTACATCGACGACGTAATTAATGGAGAATTATGATTTTAATTGCCACTAAGACGTCAAGTCCTTTTGAAAATGAAAGCGGTATTTTAGTCTAGGTAGTATATTTTGTAAATATTTTTTATTGTTTCTTCAGGTCTATTCTAGAATTCCTACTGCCTGCAGCCTGTATAGAATACCTATTGTACAGTTTCACTGTATAAAAAACGGAAAGTATGCACGCAAGATATGGTTACCAAAATAGGTACAGACGCCAGCGCATCAAGCTACTAGAATCTGTCAAATTTCTTTAATAGATTTTCAACTTTATTGCTAAATCATTAAGGATCAAGGTTGATTGGGAAAATTTGACAGATTCGATATACGGACCCAAATGATGACAAGAATATTGTTTTCATAGCATCTTTAACCGAGAAAAGTCTTTCCACCATTCATTGAATAATAGATTGTGATGGAAAGAGGCATATTTATTTTGTTATGTTATTTGTTGCTCCCATAAAGCGGCCTTTTGACACAAGGTGTATGTACTTTAAGTTTACATAATGCGTTGTGTTATTTTCAAGTCCTAATGTTTTTAACTTTAAGTTAATCAAATAATGTAGTAATTACAAAGTTAGTAGGTACATAACTAACTTATATAATTTATTTCAAGTATATTGTGATAGTAAATAAAAGTTTTTATTACACATCGGTACCCTTTTATTGCACATTTAGGAAGGTACATTACATTAGTAATGGTTACTATAACATCTAATAATATACACGTGTGTTCACGTTCTAATAAATATTTAGTAAACTATCTTATTTCGTGTTTTGCCTTTGTTTTTATTTTCTTGTGAAAGACGGGGTTTCGTATTAGTTTCATTCAATATAAGGTGTTCATTTTACGATAGTAGGATGGGTTGGCTTCTATCAGAGTAAAGTAGGTTATCAAGAGATGTAACAGTAGATTTAGGAATTCATGATTGGCACGGACATCAACGCGCGGTCTGTAACCATGAATTCAGCACTCTAGACTCCTAGAGTAAAAATTTTAAGTCGGTAATTAAAATACAGAACCTTATTTTTTGAAGTCGATTAAAACAATCTGCCTTTTCATAGAAAAGTGCAATAGGTACCTACGCGGTCAAAATATGCTGAACAGCAATTTTTTTCTATAACCTACGAAGAATTCCAACGCCCCATGCGACGTCTTCAGAATTATGCAGTACTGAATCGGAATATATTGTTTCGGAAGTCTCTTCTACACCTTAACCAATTCTCGTGATAAAAGAATACAAATACATACCTATATAAACTCGCATCTTTTTCCCATGGGGATAGGCAGAAACTACAGAACGTCACCGGCTATACACATCCTCACATACACCCTCCCTAAAAAATAGTGCGTAGTAGCAGTTGATAAAATATATCTATACATAAAATTGAAAGTGATTAATCCGCTTTCAATCACGACTAAACTATTTTTAATCATCATGATGCGATACCTTTACAACTAAGTTTGTTCAACAAAAAGGTTATTGTGTAATGTGCCTAAAGTGTGCCAATGTGCCGACTGGGCCATGCGGTCAGGCCTACGACCAATTACAACAGACCCACTTACAACATTTAAATAACGACCTACTGAATAAATATCAACTTTATAGTTACGAATAGAAGGTTGTAATTTCGGTGGCAAGTACAGATTTTTTTGTAGGTCAAAGACCTATCATGACGATGCTAAAATGCAAGTTGCACTGTCACATAATTTCGCTTTTGTTTTGTTACTTGTAATTGCGAATTATTTAACGTTTACTAATGCTAGAAAACTTTGTATACAGTCACTAGTTAAATGATGAGAACTAGCCTTCATTTATTGTATAAGAAGATATTATAATATGTAGTTGTAAGATGCGAGCTTAGAATATTGTAATTTCGCTAAACAAACTCTTTAGGTAAGGCGCAACATGTCCTACTTTACCACAACTTTAAGAGTTAAACATTACAAATACTCACAATAGCTAAACCAACTATTCTTCCAACTCGCTCCAGTCTTTCTTCAGGAGGAGTTTTTTATATTTGCTTTTGTCATTGCTCCCTGAAAAGAAAGGACTCCGCTAGCCTTCGTCAAGCCACTGCTGCAAATGGTAAGTGCCTGTTTATGATAAAACTAATTGCGCCCAGCGGTTCCACCCGCATAAGTCTCGATCCTGTGGGAATATCGGATAAAAAGTATAAAGTAAAAGTACCCTTGTGCCAAATTTCATCCAAATCCGTACAATATTAGAATAGATTTAATTAGGTATTTCTTTTCTAAGCAGGCTTACGGTGTGGTCACCGGTATAAGTATGTAGAAGGAGCCAGCCCTTTTTCAACGATGTTTCAAAAGTTCATAACTTTAAGAAGATAGATACACGCGTCACCAACCCTAAACTAAGTTCGCTCATGTTCAGTAGAGGACGTTTAAGAGCCCAGCCGATAAGGAAAAGTATTGCCCAACCCAATTTCTCACTAGTCTAATGATAGCCGATTCGTCAAAATTGATGATTTGAAATGATTTCGTAAATAATCAAGCATTATCTATCACCCAGATGACGATAAAGATGAGGTCGATGTGTTATCATCACGTTTATTTTTATATTTAAATTAGAAGTTCTGTACCATTTTGTACTAGTCAGTTAATGGACTATGATGTGGTCTGTGTGGTCCGTGTTGTGGTGTTTGTCTGTGGTTAACTTTGCTGCGGGCATTGATAAGAGCTTCATCAATTGTAAGTACCAAATCTCATATCTAACTATTTACACGAGGTACTAAATTAAAAGACTAACTACATATATACAAAAACAAAAGGATATTTAGGCGTCGAAGAAATCGTGCGCATCGCTGTCATCTGGAAACGTGTCCAGAAGACTGGCAGCATTGCCACGTGCCACGTGGAGTGACAATACTAATTCTTTGGCCAAAGAATGACCCAGCCCTCTGATCACTTGAAGTGTCGATTAGCCGGCGAGAAATTTCTTTAAAAAGGAGACGCGCACTCGGGCCCCATGATCCGAGCGTTTCGACCCCAAACGGCGCAAAGCTGTAGTTACTCATAAGGTCTCAGCAGCCACAGCAACGGCGCTCATATTAAGTACTAACTCTCTTTTTATCGAAATAACTACAACTAATTTTTCTGACTGACCGACTTCTTGCCAATTCAAAAGTGCCTGTCATTGGTTTAATTGAAATAAATGCTTTGAGTATGAGTTTGAATAAACCAACGCTGGATTTACGTATAGTTACATTTTGCTATAACGAACAGCACAAAGCTAAAACGTCACAGTATTTGACAGTTAAACTAATGAGTAGGTCAAAACTCTAATTTTCAAAGGCGCACCAATCAAATGAGCGTCTTAAATAACGTAAATTTTAATGATTTTTATAAAGTCATAGTATCGTAAAAGCAAAAGTATAATACACATAACGAGTATTTTCAATTTTACAATCGTTCGAATTTACACTATATTTTCCTCAAGCGTTTGTGCTAGAACTATGGGCTTAGTTCTAAATGCCCATAATTGCTATATAGAAGTATTTTGTTTCAGTCGGAGGCTTCATATGTCCCAGAGAAGAGAGAGCGCTGGGCAGGTGTCTCCGAGATGCCCTGAACGCCTACATACCACAACTAGCAACAGGTAGGAGGAGTGTGAATGTGTTACGCAAAGTTAGCACGATTATTAATATTTTACGTCAATATTATTGGTACTATTGAGGGGCCCGTGGCTAAATAATAACAGCCGCACAGGTCGATCAGTCAGGTTAAGCTACGCTTGCCGCGGTTGGTCTGTGGATGGGTGACCATTTTTACATACCAAGACCCCTCCGTGCCTCGGAAAGCACGTTAAGCCATTGGTCCCGGCTGTCATTCGTGAATCTTTGACAGTCGTTACGGGTAGTCAGAAGCCCGAAAGTCTGACAACCAGTCTTACCAAGGGGTATCGTATTACCCAGTAACTGGGTTGTGGAGGTCTGATATGCAGTCGCTCCATGTAAAATACTGGTATTCAGCTGCATCCGGTTAGACTGGAAGCCGACCCCAACATAGTTGGGAAAAGGCTAGGCAGATGATGATGATTATTGGTACTATTTACTTGCTAACACTGTTTTTATTACTTTGAACATACATTCAAACCTGCAGCTGCAGACGAGAATACAAAATACTAAGTATAGAATTTGTACCTATATGCAACTATAATTTATTGTCAAAAATATTGTGGTACTGCAAGATGTTATTATTCCCGGTGTTTAGTCAGCAAAATCGTTTTGTCATTATTTCCACTATTTGGTCAGCAAAATCATTACTGCCATTTAGTGGATATTCCTAAAACAAAACCATACACACAACATTATAGCGTGCAGTCAAAGAACAAAATGACATACAACCTATGTATACCTAACATACCACTTTTAATATTTTATAATTACGGGTTCGTTATTATTGTCATCAAATCATCAACGGATCAAATAATACCCACTAAGTGTCTGAATTCTTATAACCATACTCACAAATCAGTGTTATAATTAGCTGTTAAATACAAATTATCGGAAATTGTGTGGAAGTGTGTGAGTGTTTGTGAACGAGGAAGACTGACCTGCCGTAATACAGTTTTCACGCTCAAACAACCGCATAACGTACACATGTATTTATAACTACATACGTAATTGTAATAGTAGACACAAATCACAGACTTGTTAGGATTTGTATGTAAGGTTTGTTCTTTTATATTGTCAATAAACCTTTTTACTTTACTTTACTTAACCTTATTACGTCCAACGCAACCATCAGTCACCTCAGCTTTAGACCTTCCGTATGAAGCTGAGGTGAACAGGGTGCGTTCCTAGCAATTTGCTTTCATCATGACTCCTATGTTGCCGATTTATTCTCCGTACCTACTTCATTCTCTCTTCATTTAAATGACAGGAGTGCCAGAATACGGCGTGCCATCATGCGAGCCCATGGTGGTGCCAGCGTTGTCTGTCCAGCAGTCTACGGGGCCCATCTCCATCAGGTCCAGCTACTCTGACGTCACCGTCAGGGGCCCTTCGTCTATGCGTGTCAAAGATGTCGAGTAAGTATCTTTTGGCTAACTGCATTTCTGTATTATCTACCTACTATTATAGGATATTGTGTTCCTTTATCACCTTTTCCTGTGTGTTTAGTTTTTAATTTCAAAAGTTTGCCGAAACAAGCATTTTTGGAAAGTCTTAAGATCATTTGCCAATTTTGCATGATAGAATTTATGGCTCGATCGCAGAATACCAGATTCTCAAAATACCATATTCTCTGAATACCAGATTCGCAATATACCAGAAGTATAGAAAAATGACTTTTTCTCGTTTTGTTTGCTAATGCATGACATTACTAAAACTTTACAGAAACTTTGTCCTCTATCCGTAATGTATCTGTTTCCCCAACATAACCATTTGGAACTCCGTAACGTTAAGTTCCTCGTTAACAATATCCGTGATGATAAGTTCCTAATATACTTATGTACACACGTCTACACGTCAAGCTATACAAAACCAGTTTGTCTTGGCCTCACTTTGTATGATATTTTCTCACAATGAACGGTCAGCCAATACTGGTTTTGCATAGCTTGATGTGTAGCCGTGTGTACATGGAAGCAGTGGTGGCCCAGTGTTAACGACTTACGTGTCGTAGGCCGGGAGTTCGAACCCAGGCAGCACATTACTTTGTGTAATTTATTTCATCACCACTGCTCTCAAAACGGTGAAGGAAAACATTGTGAGGAAACCGGCATGTCTTAGGACTAAGAATTCATCGACATGTGACATCTACCAACCCGCACTGGGCCCGCGGGGTGGATTATGGCCCACTCCCTCTCAGAGAGAGGAGGCATTTGTCCCAGCAGTGGGAACATTATAGGCTGATTAACACACATGACGACTGATGATTGATGATGATGATGATTGACTAACATGGCGAAGCCGATGACACGATGACGATGTGATGACTTTCATGCAGGGACGACTTTGCTGACAGTGCATGACTTGTTTCAGTGTGGATTCCCAGCAGCACCGAGTTGTGGCCAGGATATACATTCCTGAGCTGAGGATGAAGGGAAACTACAGACTAGAGGGACAGCTGCTAGTGCTGCCCATAGAGGGAGAGGGACAGTTCTCTGCTAAATATGGTAACTACATTTTGTTGAACGCTTCTGGCTTCCAAAATATCCATCGTGAAAATCATTTGGGGTCTTATCCGTGCTGTTTATGTAGTAGGAGGTAAATTGGAGGGTTTAATAATTTGGATATGGACGTGTATAGGGATTTGGGTTCCATTAGATAAGTTAGCGGAATTTGGATTTGAACTATCTCCATTCTTCGCTCGCATTTCTTCAGTGGTACACCCAGTTCGAGCATTAAATACAACGATAGTTATTTACATAACGTTTTTTTTTTTATTGACCTTTTTAACATTTCTTTTCCCTAGGTGATATCGATGCAACAGTGACTATAGTCCTGGGCCGTCAGCCGCGCCACAACGAGTTGGACTCCCTGAAGTGTGAGGACCTGGACGTGTCCTTCCACGTGGGGTACGCCTCCATGAAGCTGGAGAACCTGTTCGGTGGTGATGGGGATTTGAGTACGTATACTATCTTTACTCTCCATATTACATGGGGTTTTGACATAACTGGCGAAAGATGGGTGTACTATGTACCTCTGCCTACCATTTTCAGAGAATACAGGCACTATGTTGGGTACCATCCTATTACAGACTAGACCACTGGGGTTCGTAGTCATCATGCCTCATTATCGTGGGGTTGGCCCAGAAAGAGATGGTGGATCAACCTGGACTAGTAATGCAAGGGCTGGCTCGAGATTGCGCGGAAAAAAGTTCATGGAAGGAACTTTTTTTTAAAAAAAAAAAAACGTTGCCCCACACTAGGAATTTCTCCTGTATCGTGGGTGCGTTTACAAACATTTAAACTCACATACACAAACATCCAGACCCGGAACAACTACTTGTAGGCCATACAAATATTTTTTCCGTGCGGGAATCGAACCCGCGACACGCAGCGCAGCAGTCCATCGCCCAGCCACTGCGCCAACCGTGCCGTCATAGGGGGGAGGGATCCCTTTGCCCAGCAATGCGACAACATAGGTTAAACAAAAAAACATCATGCATTGTAGACGGAAAGATGATCGCAGTATGTTGCTCATGCTATCAACATCTTCAAGTTCAGCATTAGAGAGGAACCCGTACATTTAGGCAAACTATTTCGCGATACTTGGATTGTTACTCAATATGATTTAATAAGACTGTAATAGGATTAGTAAATTTTTGTCAGAACCTCTCTCCTTCTGTGTAAACCCACCCGAACCCCACCTTGTCTTGCGTTACCAAACAAGTGACGTATTCTTTTTGTAATCAATATTAATAATACATAGATACTTACTTACATAAAACACGTGTATACAGAGATTGCATCGCATTTCTAAAGAATTATTATGAGCATTATATAAGCAGCTGGTTAAGAAATAATACTCTTAAAGGAATTAACAATGTGGCAACGAAATGAGACAGGATTTCTTCATGTGCTAATTATTTCATATTTTGCTGCAACATGTTACTCTTGTAAAAAGGAAACGTCAAACAAACGCCTCTCAGATTTTTACCAATTACGCTGTTCTCCTTATCAACGAAATTTAGTATATTGTGGTTTTCTGTGATTGAAGAAGTGCTGCAGACAAAACATACGTTTTTATAAACGGTCATCTATTTGTTTAAATCTATTCAAAATAGGGAATTAAGAAAGATCTGAAGCCATGTGCACGGTTCAATTTTTTAGTTTCCTATGGAGAAGAGCCGGCCCGAAACGCCGCGTTATATTGTTGGAGGTCGTCAAGAAACAAATTGTTAGACCAACTTCAAAAATACCAGCCTATAAAATCATGCCATGCCAGGCCATGCTGCCATGTTTTGTCTCTGCATAACCCTAAGGTTGATTGGTAGAAAACTTTGTACAGTATTTTTTTTTACTTGTGCACTTCGATCAATAATAGTACTAGATTCCCGATAAGCGCTTCAAAAACGGCCCGAAAAATAAGACCACAAATACTTTTGTGGTCTTATTTCAAATTAGTATGTTTTTAACCTTATTACATAAACTAAGTTTCATTTTAGAATAAATGACTGTAAATTTAAAAATAGAATGATTTTATTTTCAAGCGACATTTTAAATATATTTTGCAATGGTAATTAAACTTTATGTTTAAGCATTAAGGTTTATAATAAAGTGAAGTTGTTAATATTATTAAACTTTTTTCTAAGAAATGTAGATGTTTACCTGTGTGTAAACGTGGCCACTTGAGCGACTGATTTTTGTTCCTGTTCCTTAATCTAGTACTATTATTGATCGAAGCTTGTGCATAAAGTTTTAATAAATAAATAAATATCATAATGTGTCCCAATAGCATAGGCTTCTTCCACTATAATGACAAATATATCAAGATCTTCATAAAACCCGTCCTAATACATTTATTTATCTTCTAGGTAACACGATGAACCAGTTTCTAAATGAGAACTGGCAGAAGCTGATTGAAGAGTTGCAAGCGCCGATGGAGGAAGCTTTGAAGGACTTCCTGAAACCCCTCGCAGACCATGCGTTCTCTACCCTTAATGCTGATGATATTCTGTCTACATAGTGAAGCCGTTTGCTAGAAGAAACTAAGTAAAAAACGAAGGCCCACGCGAAGGGTTTAAGCAGATTACACTTGATTATTTTATAGTCATATTTCCAGGGTGTTTATTCAAATGTAAGAATTGTTATTTATTAAATTAACTTATGAATAAATTATAGAAAAGTTATGTTTTGTTTTTTTTACTTAATTTTCAAAACTTATGAAAAATATTTGCGTAAATAATTATTTCGCTAATTATTCTTCTCTTATGCATATGCTTCTGTACTGGTAGAGATTTTCTTTCTTCAGAAAAACTTAATTGAATGTATCACGTTACAAAAACAAAATAAAGTTGTAAATAATAATATATTTTTACAACTAAATACATTTTAGTCATCACAATCGTTGTTACAAATAATTAAACCTAGTGTCTTAAGTACAAAGTTTAAGTACGCCTATAGTATCGGGTGATCACTTAGTAACTTAAATAAATAAAGCTTATGCCATAAGAATGGGTAATTACCCCTGTACACAATGGCTTAACTTTTGCGTCCATTGCTTTAGACATATAGAAAAGCAGTAACTGATTATTCAATGTAAGACAACATTAGGCCATTGTAAACAGAGGAGCATTAATAATTATTGGTATTTAGGACTGTTTTATACCGTCCGAATTTGAACACACGATCACAAAGGACTCAAATAATTTTACACAGTAAATGACTAACTTGTCTGGTGGTGTTTGCGAGAACATATGAATGTCAATTAAAACTAAATGTGTGTTATTTTTAATTGACATTCATATCTGCTGGGGAGTTTGTTGCCGGCGAAGCTTCTTCTGCCAGCAAAAGCACTAGGAAGTGGTATAGAGCGGGCGTTTTGGGGGACTGTCTTTGATTTTATATTTTTAACTTTTAACTTGAATTTAAAAAATAATGATTTATTTTGAGATCTTTAAACAGACAACACAACGGACAATATCAAAATATCTATGTTACAGAAAGTCATGGATTCTCAAAAAGTACTGCATTGAAAGACATCAACGTACAGTTATTCAACGAAATGACAGAAAAAGTTGTTGATTTTCTAAAATCGTTGAATACAAATACATGAACACTAACATACATACATCAGCTTATCATAAAAATAGTACGACTTCGGATTTCAATTCCACTTCAACAATCATATTTGTACTATTATCCGTTTGAACAAACTTCCATCAAATTAAAGTCTACAAATCGGTGAATATACTTAAAGAAACACTCACAACAGTAAATAAAACTGAACTACATGTAAACTGATCGTTCTTTAGTTCACTCACAGGTCTAAGGCGTGAGCCAAACGTCGATGGGAATCTTGGAGAAGGCGGTGTTGACGAACGCCTGGAAATGTTTCGCGATGGACGCGGAGGCAGCTGGCCTCATCTCCTCGATGATCTCAGCTGCATTGTTGTTTAAGAACTGGTTCATCGCTTCACCTGGAATTTGGAGAGGAGACAGGACCTTTATTATTTGAAAATATTCGTCGATTATCAGTAATAGAATAGACTATGTCTATGGGTTTAGGAATTGCCAGAATATATAAAGAGAAAGTTGTGATTTTTTAGTCTAGATCACATCATTTAGGGTGAACAATATTCAAAGATCGTTCAAGCTCAAACTATATAATGAACCCTATTATTTGTAATGAGTTTTACTCATAACAAATAAGGGTTAAAAAATGAACCCTTGAATGTTAGACACTATTTTTAAGACTAGAGCAAATAGATGGATTACTTCTAGACAAGTGTGTATCTTTGACTGTATCATCCCTTATCATCAAGTTAACAAAATCATACAGAGATGAGCTCCAAATTTTTTCTTAAGATCCAAACTTATCTCATAATTATCAAAACATTTGCGATTAAGAGGAAGAGGAAGTTCAAACTCACCAATAACGCTTCCATGGTTTACAGTGTCCTTCACCTTGAACCGAGAGGTTCTCAGTTTGAAGTCCACCAGCATTCGGTCAGCCAACATGTACTTGACATTATCCCGGGTAGTCTCCTTGCCGAAGATCTTCGCGATAGCCACCACGTCACCTTGAATGTGAAAGAAAAATCATGTCAAATAGGATTCAAGAACTATATAATAGGGCTGCTTTTTCAATAGTCCAGTAACTTTACCTGAGGAATAAATATTGCGGTATGAAAGTTTTTGTGCAAGTAACAATTGAAAAATCTGCCCTGAATGAGATATAACTCATATAGAAATTATACAAAAGTAGAGACAATTAGAGCAGTCGTGGCCCAATGATAATGGTCCCGACTTGAGAGTTGTAGGTCGTAGGTTCGAACCCAGGCAGACGCTTTACTAATGTTTCAAATTATAAATAATGCCATCACCATTGCTCTCAAAACGGTGAAGGAAAAAGTCGTGAGCATAGCCTAGAACCAAAAATTCGAAGACATGTGACATCTACCAACCAACACTGGACCCGCGTGGTAAATTACAGCCCACTCCCTCTCGAATGAAGGAGGCCTGTGAGCTGATTATAAGCTGATTGTGGGGACAATGATGGTTTATCACTAAAGCATCTAGATGATTCTTAGTCAAAGCATTTGCATATTGAATATTGTTTTGTGCCCACGAAAGAATTTGTTCCCGTGCACAAAAAGTGGCCTCTACAATGAACTTCTACCTCAGACAACAATTATTATCATTATCATCGATGCCATTACTCGTACAAATATACTTATTCTGAACAAATATATAATAAGCCATATAAATATTCATTCCACCCGGAAATCGAAAATGACCCTGTATTTTTTTCGCCCAATGTATATATGAAGACATTGTTTTTCGCGTGCAAAGAACTTTTATCCGTTTACTGACAGCCTTGTGTGAACCTTCTCTTGGCAGTTTACTGGTTTTATTCATGATGCTTAACAGAACGTCAACTGAAATCAAGTATTGATTTGCCAATCTAGACTCCTTTGTCAATCATTTAACTCTTTTCGACAAATCTAATCACACATTCGATTCGGATGTATCTGTTGAAGAACAAACCCGATCCGAAGCAATTACTACAGATATTCGGTTTTGATTCGGTTCATGACGATCGGCAAACTTCGTTCGGCACCTACCCTCGCCATGTTCGGGTCGGCTCCGGCTTTTCCTCGAACATATCAACAGATATTCGATTTTGCCACCTGGCTTTGACGATTCGGCACGAAAATGTGTAGTCCCTAAGAACATTATCTCAAACTATAGTCTGTAGTCATTATAAGCTGTATCTACTAGTATTTATGTATGACTTACCGAATGACGCCCAGAAGTCTCCTTGTGACCTGACGGGGAACAGCAGCACTTGTCCCGAGACCTCGTATCTTCCTGTGATCTCAATGCGAGGTAACACCAGCCCCATGTCAATACGCAGCTTCTTCAAATCAGACCTGCATACATATGAAATCGGGTCAGTATACAAATCTTGTTGGGGCAAAAATATAGGAGGCTTGGATAGTTTTTTATTTTTAGGCTTTTCATCTTCCAGATTCACATGATTAAATTCTTCACTTACAATAACGCCAGAAACGTCATTTCTTTTGTATTCTCTTTGCTTGTTAGGTATTAATACCATTTCTGTTGAAGGTACTCTTTTTTGTAAGCATAAACGTTATTAAATTGTAACGTATAATAATAGTTGTTATTGCAGTAACTGGGTTGTGGAGGTCAGATAGGCAGTCGCTCCATGTAAAATACTGGTATTCAGCTGCATCCGGTTAGACTGGAAGCCGACCCCAACATAGTTGGGAAAAGGCTAGGCAGATGATGATGATGAAACGTTATTAAATTGTTTAGACACACTTAGAAGATCATTTGCGGCTTACTAAGATGAGCTGCCTATTAAAGCAATGCAACAAAAGTAGAATGAATTATTTCGTCTGTCCCTTTGTAAACCTTCAAGTTTTACGTTACAAAATCCGGCCTTTACGCTCGAATTGTCCCACAGTCGTACCTAAGGCTTGTGAAATGTTTTGTGCTCCTAATTCTGTCATTATGCCAAGCTTCCCACCGTTTTGAGAGATCGAATGCAATGTTGAGTATTGCAAAACGGCGAGGAGGCCAAAATGACTACTCTATATTTGTACTTACTTGATTTTTTGTCTGTAAAACAATTAAAAATTCTCATGAGAAATAATTAATCAGATGTATTACCTAGTTTAAATGGGTCCTTGGGTTTTGTATGCATTTATGTACTGAGAGGAATTAGGTCAAAAAATTGGTATGCAAAGTGTGTGTGTGTTTTTTTCTCCTAGAACCTTTCAAAGGTGATTCACCGCTTCGGAATTTACCGTCTACTATATCAGCTGTTTATATTAGGCAATTCATAAAAGAGATTTGCAATAGGTTAGCGGCCGATCTGTATATTTGTGATCGTTAGTGCTATTCTATTACAGTCTGCCTTTTCAAGTATGTATTTGGCACGTATTTACTACATAAGTATTACCTATATAATTTAGGTATATCTGGTAAACGCACTTGCCAGTATACTTGATGCAGGTTACTTAGGTATATCATCATACGTTCATGGTAAGTATGGCTTATCTTGAAAAATTAATCAGCCTAGCTGTTCCTTCTTATTCCTGTTTCTTTACTTACCTATTAAATTTTTACCAAAGTATACTATACACTAAAGCTTTACTTCTTTTTTAAGGTATAACTTAACTAATTTATAATTTTAGTAACATCGAGTGAAAGAACTATGCGTATTACGAAAATTTATGCGACACCAGGTGGCTCGGCTATGAAGGTGTCTCTTACAACATTTTGGCAATTTTTATACTTATCCGTTTGCAATAGCGACAACACAGGCTTGACCTCGTTTCCTTGCTCTTAAGATTTTCATTTTAACACAGAATTAATGTTTTTAATTAGGCATTTAGAAATAACGCCTTGTAGTTGACCCAGAGAGCTAGATAAGCGAATAAGTAGTTTCTATTTTGAGACACTAGGCCTCATTTAATAACCATGGTATGACATGTTCGGTATGAGTTCATCGTCGTAGTTACCATAACTTGCAGATTCCAAAACTGCATCACTCATTGTTACATGAACGGGCTTTGTATACTCACTTAGCGCAGAACAATAAAACTAACACCTGGAAAATATCTGCGTAATCATTTACGTTTTGTTGAACACCGCATTTCAGCCTTATCAAGGTAGTTGAATTTAATAAAGTCACATCTAGCTAAAGTGTCATCGAAGAGGAAGAGTGATCAGCCAAATGACGATTAACGACAGTCTTACCTGATTTTAGTAATGGTATAATTACTAGGTCCGATAACGGTAATGTTACTGAAAGCTGCCGTAACCCTGACGGGACCAGCATCGTTGGCCATGACCAGTCGGTCAATGAAGAGGGGCTCCACAGGAGGGACCCCCAGTTCAGGGATCCCCCTGGACAGGTAGGGTCGCAGGTGGTTGAAAGAGTTCTTTATACAGGTGTCCAACTCAGCATCTTTTTGACTGCATGGTTGAATGTATTCCGCTGGAAAGAAAGATAATATTTACTGTTAAATTGTGCATTTTTTTTGCTACGGTGATGAATGAGTTTTGACAAAAGTCGTATAGGACCAACTCTAAGTGTATTTTTAGAAACATTATAATTCTAGCATAACTATTTAAGCTTTCAAATCGAATATGCAGAAACTGAATTAAGCCTAGATAGATTTCAAGACATCAATGAAACAGTCATAACACAGGGCATGTCTAATAACAACTCTCAACTCTCGACGGCATGCCAGCCAAATCATAGGTATGTTTCAAAACAGAGTATTTGCATACAAACATAAACAATGCGTGCATAAGCAAAGTAACGGTTACGTAAAGTACATATACAAGGTGAGGCTGACCGATCACCGAACTTTCCAATATTCAGGTCGCTGAGAAATATGCGTGCGAACTTGGAAATACTACCTACACCTAAAATTACTGAGTTACAAATTGAAACCAATAAATGTCTTGTACCTACATTATCGATACAATCCCTCGAGAGTAAGAATCCTATTATACAATAGCTATATATACTAATAAATAAAATTGAATTGTCTGTTTGTAATGTCAAAATGACAGTGTTTTACTAAATGCATATTAAATTATATGCGGTATTTATAAGATACTAGCTGTTGCCCGCGACTTCGTCTTCCATCCAGGATGAAAAGTGGCATATGTCCTTCTCCAGGTAATGATCTACCCATGTGTCAAATTTCATCTAAATCCGTTCACCTGTTTTAGTGTAAAAGAGTAATTCTTAAATTTTCTAATTTTCTGCGCAACTATCTCAATTTATTTTCCGTAAGGTCCTTCTAAAAAGTATTATCTTAGAAAACTTTTAAAAAAAGCATGAAATCGGTAAAGTCGTTCTCAAGTTATGGCGTAACCAAGGGAAATAGAGATTAATTTTTATATATATAGATTTTTTTTAACTGTCTGTCTTTTTGTTAGCCGGAACAAACAGACAGACCATTTTTTTTTAAATCTCCGAAATGTTTGGGCCGATTTTGACGGGACTTTCACTGGCAGATAGCTGATGAGTAACATAAAGGCTACTTTTTGTGACTGTAGCACGTTCCCGTAGGATAATTTTGCCACGCGGGCGAAGCCGCGGGCAAACGCTTGTATAAAATAAATTTACGCCATGAGCCATGTCATGTGTAGGTATTATAACCAAGTGCACCCGAACATGCTACTGAGCAATAACACAGTGTGATGAAGATTGCAAACTTGACAGACATATTTATTTGAATGTAACAACTGCAACAACAACTCAAACAATTAAATCTCTCTTGTATCATACATAGAGATTATTATCAAACGCGAGACAGAATTCATAAAATGACGGTACAGTTTAAAATTTACTTCACATTTTACATTACACTAACAGTTAAAGCAACAAAAGTCATTAGTCCATAATAATTACACTATGATGCATAATGTATGAAGAAACATAAAGTAATATATTTAATTATGGTAATCTTAGGAGTAATTCTCATCACGATCATAATGCGTAGCGAAGTAAACGATTCCTAATCAAGTCATTATAGAGAACTCTTGGCAAGGTACTGCAGTAGCATACCAATATGACAGTAGAGTGTTTCAACGCGGAAATAATGTTTTCTGAATATAGAAACGGGTGCCTAGCCAACTGATTTGCATAGATATACAACTGCATTCAAATAATACGCAGAAATATGACGCTAAATAAATGAATGAATGATAATGAGAAATAATGATAATAATGACGAGGATAGCTAACAAAACACACCTAATTATAATTCTGGTCCATTCCGTCGATGGTCAAATATATATAATTCATGATTGCGTTGCTAAGGAGAATGGATTAAAGGAACTTAGGAAGGTGACAGTGATAGAAAAAGACGGTAATCGATGAAGTCACACGTCAGTTTCAAAAGCTCTCAGTAACTTAAGTACCAGAAGAGGACCCACAGAACAAGAAACATTATTTAACAATAGACAACACAACTTACAAAGCCTCAACAAAATTGTTTACTCAACCCACTAAACAATTGACTAACCAGAGAAACAAGGAACAAAGGCCTCCTCTCTGTGAGAGGATTTGGGCCGTAAGCTACCACGCGAGCCCAGTGCGGGTTGGTAGATGTCACATGTCTTCGAATTTTTGGTTCTAGGACGTGCCGGTTTCCTCACAATGTTTTCCTTCACCGTTTTGGGAGCAGTGATGATGAAATTATTTACACAAAGTGTAGCGCCTGCCTGGGTTCGAACCCACGACCTACAAATCGTGTTACAACAGAAATCGTTCACCGTAAAATACACAAACATAATATAATAAAATCCGAGATGAACTTGAACGCTTCGGCAGTGCTTTTTCACAAGGTCATCCATTACATAAGTCTTATACAACTGGTTGCCGACCTAGTAACCCACTTGGTACAATAGCGTATATTTTGAGAAACACCCATGGAAATTGTGATGGAATTCGGAATATGTACATAATCAAATTGGGTGATTCTTGTGTAGTTTCCGTTGCGTCAGGCTGTGGTGCGTGGTGATTGGATTATGATTTGTTTTGATCGCTTGCTGGATTGAAGTTAAGATTGTGATAACTAATGATTGCGCGAGTTTCGTTTCCATTTCATTCACTTCTTCTATATTATCTCGTGTATCTTCGCGTATCTTCTTTCTTGTCATGGCTTTTTCGGGTTCCGTATTTATTAATATCTTGTACATTGACGGCTGAAATATCGCCACCAAATATACGATCACATCAGGATCTACTCTCTAAGACCATCAACAAAGATATGGGCACGTCCGAAAGTAGCAGATCCGTCAAAACAAGACTGTCAAATTCTCCGCGCGTCCGAGAAATTGCTCGGAAGGGCAAAAAGACATCGGGTGTAGGGACAACCATCAAATCGTATTGCCATTCATTTAGTTAGGGGCTTAAACTAATATTTTGTCTGTATGTGATACGGAGTAGAAAAAGCTGCTGTTGTACGCTACTTACTATAGACAGAATCGAATCAAAAGACACAAGAATAAAATTTACAGAAATAATCAAATGATTCTGCATTTCAAAATTGGCATTGGACTTATAAGTCCAATGTAATTTTTTTTTAATGTATAATAAGATAATAATACCGTATTTTATGGACATCATTATCCAAAATTAAGTTTTACTTTCGTATGATCCCATACGAAATGTGTATTTAACTATGATATATGTTCGAATATTGATGAATCCCTTTATTATCTTCTTCATGTTCAAGACGGAAGTTAACAATGTCATTAGATGATTTATTTATAAACAATTATAACTTTTGACCGGTCAGCGTAATTATCAGTGACATTGATTGACATCTTGTAAAATATGTCTTAAAATCGTATATAGTGCTCGAGGTTGTTTTTTAAATCAACAAAAACGGATTACATTTTTTTCTTTTTTAGTAGCCTGTACTGTCCCACTGTCGGGCAAAGGCAATCTTCCCAGGAACTCTTTTCTAGCGCCACCTTGCATAAGACAATATTTGAATGAATTGTGTAAAACTATATGTATCAGCCATTCAGTATGAAAAGATAACTAAAGCAAGCAAGCATTAGGTTGCTTAGCTTGGGACTAGATGGCGCTGTGTGAAATGTCCAGGGATATTATTATTATTATTATAACTGATCCGCTTACATGACATACAATGAGAACTGTGTCCAAATTATTAAAACGCATATTAAATTAACCTTTTTCCCTTAAAACCTCTTTACGGTTGATCCTTGGGTACGCCCTACTATATTCAACGTTTCCATATGAGCAGAATCATTTGGACCCACAAGCCATCTTCCTGCAAAGTAGTACTTAAAACTCGAATACCCTCCAAGTACTTTGGCTTTTTAGTTCCACTTTCGAAGTTTCCCTCACACCAGCTGATCTATCCACAGAGCATGTAACCTTTTGATCTATCTTGTGTCGGTCAAATGCATGTGTTGTAACGAAAATGTATCGGTCACGTAACAGCGTAATGTGGTATCAAATGTAATAGTACCTAATGTAACAGTAGACGGTTCCTCTCTGTTCTTGTGAAATATTTCTGACAGTGTTTTAGGTGAAATAACTTTTATCTGCTGGACGAAGCAAGGAGGGTTTAAATTCTCTTTACTTTTTTATTGTGTCTGCTGGGGAGTTTGTTGCGCCACTTCTTCTCAGCTAAAGCACTAGAAAGTGGTGAAGGACGTGCGTTTCTCGAAGGGGGCCTGTCTTATGTCATTTTACGTGCAAAATGTGCTGTTTCTCAGCCTAGTATAAATGTTCTATTGTACATGTGTATGTAATGTGTGTAGTAGGTATAAATGGCTTTTGATTTTGGTTATTGAACAGCACCGTGGAAAAAGGCAGAGGGGCAAATTCACGTATTTTTGAGAACGTTCGCATTCTAATCTCCGATTGACTGCTGCGCTGCGTGTCGCGGGTTCGATTCCCGCACGGAACAAATATTTGTATGACCTACATGTATTTGTTCCGAGTCTGGGTGTTTTTCTATCTATAATATGTATGTATTTACAAAAAAAAAAAAAATGTATATAAGTAGTTTATCAGCCATCTTGTTACCATAACACAAGCATTAGGTTGCTTAGCTTGGGACTAGATGGCGCTGTGTGAAATGTCCAGGTATATTATTATTATTATATTATAGTTTCAATCTGTCAAAAATAAAATCAATTTACACACTTTTTTGACATTGATTGGCGCTGAGAGGAGATTGCAACTTGAATTTGAACATTTTTAAGTACGAGAATAGACTTTCAGATCTTCGATCAATAATAGTACTAGATTCCCGATAAGCGCTTCAAAAACGGCCCGAAAAATAAGACCACAAATACTTTCGTGGTCTTATTTCAAATTAGTATGTTTTAACCTTATTACTTACTTACTTACTTAAAGTCTAAGCTTTAAGTTTCATTTTAGAATAAATGAATGAAAATTTAAAAATAGAATTATTTTATTTTCAAGCGACATTTTAAATATATTTTGCAATGGTAATTAAACTTTATGTTTAAGCATTAAGGATTATAATAAACTGAAATTGTTAATATTATTAAACTTTTTTCTAAGAAATGTAGATGTTTACGTGAGTGCAAACGTGGCCACTTGAGCGACTGATTTTTGTTCCTGATCCTTAATCTAGTACTATTATTGATCGAAGATTTACTCACTTAAAATATCATTAATGATTCTTGGCATTTTTCAGAAGTAATGCCTATCGAGAGTCATAAAGGCTGTAATGGCTGATTAATTAAGGGACCTACAACGAATAACTGACTCTGTAATTGGTTTCTTGATAAAAAACTATGTACCTAATTACACAGACGTTATACAATGCAAACATGAGTAAAAAAAGGTTTTTCTGAAAGCGTAATTTTAATTAACTATATGCCAATTACCACGTTTATGAGAAAGGAGAGAAAGAACATGTGGATGCACAACGATTTGAGAAGGAATGCACTATGATACCTCCCTACTGCCTGAAACCTGAAATTTAATATCAGACCCAACCAGTCTATCGCGAGGCACGATGTATTGACGGCATATTCTCGTATTAAGGTAATTTTAACGATACCAGAGGAACAATGATTGAACACAGCATCTGGCAATTCAGTGCTGGGCATGAGCAAAGTCAAAGCATTTCGTAAGGAGAATAATGGGCAAGGAACTCCGCCGTTACTCTTTTAAAATATTTTCTAATATTTTTTATGCAATTATTATATAATTATATGTGAAGACGATACACGTAGAGTAACAAACATTGTAAATATAGACGAAGAAAAAAAGTAATAAGTCAGTGTGTAAGAAATTAGCCACCATTTTAATTTTGTCTAGACTCTACAGATTGTCCTATAGAGCAGTACCAGCATGTTTCCGAGCAAGCTGATACAAATCTAGCGTTGTCAGTTCAATAACTAATATTATCTTCAGCATTTTGCATCCCAACACCTCATAATTTGATCATTCTACCAAAACTATGAATGCTGGTGTAATAATATGATTGCATTCCTCTCTCCAACACATTAAAACCGCGTGCCACTTTCTACCCGCTGACGAAACTGTTTCGAGAGAAGAGAACAAAATTTCCAGCAATGTTTCGCAAAAGCCTGACTGCAGCAGTAATGTCATTATGTGTAATGAAGGCTGAGAACCCATCTAAATGATTAAGCTAGCATATCCTGCTGCAATGGATAAAGAACGTTTGATTAATGAATTTGCGGTTGCATGCATGCTTCTAAGAGAACTGGTAAATTAATACTAACTAGGTTAGTCTATTAAAGGGTTTTCGTCACAACTAAAATGTTCAATGGATGGAAATATGAGCTAAGACTTAGCTGGTGTTCATATAGCAAGTCTTTCACCAAAACTTAAATCGATATTTATAAAAGGAGATGAATCTTGGAAACGAAGAGGCAACTAATAAATTAATTAATTAATTAAGATTAGAAACGGTTGACGTAAAAATTGTTTAATGAAAAGCTCACATTCTACAGCAAATATTATATTCCGACCAATAGATCACATAAACAAGCGAAGTGCGATGTCTATATGGCCGACGATGCACCAACGGCTTGTCGTCAATGGTGTAACTCTCATTTGTAAGCTTGTAAGCAAACGATAGTTTAAACAAATGCAACATGTACACAGACTCAATACATTTATGACCTTTGACCAAACAATACAGAGACATGAACAAAAAACAGGATAACGAATCTTTTCTGAATATGTCACTGTCTTAGAAAACCATTAACCTAGATTTTTCTCCTAAAATTTGAAATATAGGCTTGACATTTACACCACCCACTCCATTATATCATATCAGATATCCAAGGTTGATCATAAAGCAGGGGGAGATCGTGAGGTGACTTGTGACAGGATGGTGCAACGTGTGATGCAACGCCGGTGTCAAGGCTGCGCGAGCGCCGGCCACGGACTGACCGGTTACCTACGTGAATATTGGATTTCGAAAATACGTCACCTTTGCAATTTTGTGGCGATGACTCGCTTTTGAGTTTAAATAGTGCATTGATACTGGTTTAATACGCTGTTGTCCAATTGCTTAAGTTTTTTTTTAAGCCTGTCTTTTATTTTATTTGAGTAATTTAACGATCATGCATGCAGCAGTCAGTGATGTCAATTAAGTCATTGCAAGCAACAACAACTGTTATTTTATAAATTCACAATGTCGTGTTGGACGTTTCGACGATCAATGATTTTAAATTTAAGTTAATAATAACTTTTCAACCCATGCAATTTTTTTTCAATCCGTTATTTTTTATTTATTTGTTGGTTATGAATAAACAAATACCTAACTTTAAAGACGGAATGATAAAAATTTGCATGATTTATTTTATATCATAAAACGAATTCAAAATGAGATATATTGCGTTATTTTTTGCAAATTCATGGCCAATGCAAGATAGTTTTTAAATATCAACACAAATTAAAAAGTCGTTATTTTTTACTTTTTATACTTATAATTTTTTTCTCTGCCTAAGTCTTTGTTTTCTTACAGTACTTAATTTGTACTGGTATCCTATATTTTGGTCCTTCTACCCCATATAGTACCCAGCTATTTTGTTTCTAAGGCCTAAGTTTACCTGCTGTCCAGTCCAGTGTCCAGTGTCCAGTCTTATCGGACACGACTCCATTTTCAGCACCCGCACGACATTATCAACAACGCATTTTATTGTGATATCGGTCTCGTTATCATTATTATTTGACTGTCCATCGTTGTTTATGCAGTTACTAGCGTCACCTCCAAAACAATCGTTACTTAATGAATCACTCGTAATTCCCTGAACCTTCCATCCTCAATCCCCTGAGTCAGCTCACTAATCAAGCTCCATTGCCCAATCTGCGTCCATTCTCCCCACGTATGGCGTACCCATTAAAATGTTATATGTATCACAAAAGGTTATCAAGGCTGTACCTGACTATCTTCGCCGGGAATATATCGATATATTATGCGAGTCAGGCGTTTGTTGGACTGTCGCAGTAATCTTTCATTGTCAGTCTGTTTCTCAAGGATAGTACGTTCGAAGCACGGATTATTTGCTATTGTATTATTTTTAGATCTTCTGTGACTGACTTGTTTGTAGTTTTTACTATTTTCCTGGTGTTTGTTTTATCGATTGTATCCTCCCTGATAGCTTTGCTTCTATAGCAACTAAATGTGGTGTTCTTTTCGGGGTCTTAAAGGCTCCCGCAGACTGGTGCGACGCGACTCAAGTAGAACAATTTCTATGAAAACTTCATGGAACTTGTTCTAATCACGTCGCACCGTCGTCGTGTCGCGCATGTCTGCGGGAGCCTTAAAAGCAACAGATTTTGGGCTGCAGAGATTTTTACTAGTATCACTAGAATGATTACAAATCTACTAACGATGACAAAGTTTTAAGCATGATAATATATGTCTTTCTTTATTGGTATTGCTCAAATGTATGGTATAAATATTCATCATTCAAAATATACCTACATAATTAAGAATAGTATGACGACGTAATTTATGTCAATACTAGTTAGTAGATTCTTAGTGCTGTAATTTCAAACACCAAATTATATTATTCTTCTGTCAATAAACATTTCATAATACAAGATAGGCATAACATAGTCTATAGGTACCCAACTCTTTTCAATTTATTTTAGAGTATGTAAACAAAAGAGTAATTGATAGTGATTAAACTTTTCCGTAACTGAAACTAAATATCAACATTATTATTCGCTATTTTAAATCAATTATCAGTGGCCGTGTCTTGTAGGCTGTTGACCTTCAACTAATCACGCATTATCATTGTGCTCAACACTTGTAACATTAGGTTTATTTAGACCTTACTTTTAATAATACCATAATTATTTATTTTACCATTTATGAAGACATACATATAATATTATATTAAACAGACAAGACAAAAATAGAACAGAAAAATAGGTACAAGGATATTGCTTATTTCATAAGAAATCTCTTCCAGCGTACCTGCCATATTGTATCTTTATTTGTCAACTTTCTTGAGGACAATACAGGGTTATTTTAAATTGACTAGCTAAACTCAGCAGACACGATGGGTATTGATATCCCAACCGTGATAATACAACAAATAAAATTAATAGAATGTTTTTTTTGGTGGTGTCCTCCCTAACGGCAGTATTGTAGTAGTCACTTGAAATATCAGTTCAAAAATCTGGTTCTTTTTGTGTTAACTGACGTGATAAGTATCAATATCTAATCACAATATAACATATAAAATAGTTTTTCGTAATTTATACTACAATAACAACACTAACAGGGGTTGTAGACTTCCCAAAAAAAGATTAAATCTTTTTACTTTATTGTGTTTAGATATCAATACTCATCGCCTCTGCAGAGTTTAGCTAGCCAATTTAAAATAACCCTGTATAAATAGGTAGGAGGATTGAACGTGCGTGCTACTGGTCTTACCTTTAAAGATAAACCTTAAGTACGACATGCACTGCATGTTAAATATTACCATGCTTTTGGACAGTTATATACACAAAATAAAACACAAAAGCCTTTAATTTTTTGCCTTGTGCACGATCTTTCTTATTTCTAGTTTCTAGATATGTTCTAATGGGTTAAGATTATTTGAATAAAATGTTTAGTTTTGTTTGTTTCTTTTCTATTTCTTCTTCTGCAAGACCAGTTCGCCCAGTTTGGGTGAAGGAACTTTGGGTAAATGGGCATCTTTAGAGGACTAAAGATGCCCATTTATCTCATGATCAGCCTATAATGTTACTATAGCTGGGACACAGGCCTCCTCTCGGTGAGAGGGAGTGGGCCGTAATCTACCACGCGGGCCAAGTGCGGGTTGGTAGATGTCACATGTCTTCGAATTTTTCTTTCTAGGACATGCCGGGTTCCTCACGATGTTTTTCTTCACCATTTTGAGAGCAGCGGTGATGAAATAATTTACTCAAAGAAAAGTGCCTATCTGGGTTCGAATCTACGACGTACAACTCGCAAGTCGTGTCCGTTACCACTGGGCCACCACTGCTCTTGCACTTGCACACACTGCTTCTTCTTTTTATATCTATATATTTCGTAAACATATATGACACTTTCAAAAGCTCCCAGTCTTTCCCTAGTGGCCTTCTTCAAAAGATAAAATAGTTCCAGATACATCGCAATCGATTTACTTTTAATTATCAAATGCCTAATTTGATTAATTACCTCAAATTTAATTTTTACGTAGTCATTTTCAGCACCGTAATAAAATTACCCAAAACTTTTTATCAAGTACTGCGCAAAATAATATTTATACATGTGCGTACGTACGTATAGGTCAAAGTTACTGTTCATATCAATATCTACCTACCTTTTTATTTTAATCGTATTTTCAGGTCGTATCGACTGCGTACTGCGTATAAACAAATAATCATATATGCATAATCAACATTTTTCCATTATTCCATTCATGATTTAATTTCTTGTTATCTATATGTTTTAGGCATTTGCTAATTAAAACTAAATTGATTGTGTTGTAACTGGAACTATTTTCAATATTCTGGAAATATTTACCAACTTCTACAAAATATGTAAACGAAAAACTTTATAATAGTGATACAGTGCGTGATTATGATTTAGACTCACATTCATTATAACAATCATTTATCCTAGTATTCTCAAATCCGCGTAAAATCCATGGTCAGATGATAAAAGTGCATTTAACAGTGCAAATTACAAGTCATAATATTGCAGTAACCACACATTCTTTTTAAGAATGGCTCATACTCTTGTGCCATTCATTTTTAAACCTTAACTTGTTGATCAAAATTGTTCCAGGACATACAATGCATTCATAAATTGGATTGGATTTGGAGTGGGAATAACCATTTAAATATTAATTTAAGACAAAGACTTCCGCCTTATGTGTAAGTAAATGACATAATTTGCAACTACTATGTATTCTGAAAGGGTCTTACGGAAAGCTATGTTGGCAATGTTAACAAAGGGTTGTATGGAGGTGAAGCTGTTTGTAATCAATATAGATATATAATATGCAAGAAGATTAAGATCAGGATGCAAGATCTTTGTGAATGCAGATTGCAGAGGTACCTTTTGCAACAATGAAGGCATCAAGGTTTGGTGTCACTCTATGTAAAATTTCAGCCCTTTTATATCAATTCATGTGGTGTACATAGTACAGAGTATTCTATCATATAACTATCTTATGTTTGTGGATTTGTAAATGGGCCTTAAACATAACTGACAAAATGTGGATGTTAACCCTCTGGTAATTATATAGACATGTTTTCATGTTATCAAATGTACATGAGGCATAACGAATTATATTCACGGCACGAGGTAATTTTCAGTTATTAACAAGATTGTATATAGGTAATTATGATACAATTAGAAGGAATATCTACGGTCCCTACTGATACAATGATAATTGCAACTATAAATTATACTTTTATGTGAGCTAAAGCAGCTTTAGCTCACATAAAAGTATAATTAAAAGTATATTTTATAATAAAATCAAATTCTGACATTGAAGAATTATCCATATATTGATCGATTTAACTTTAATCTCTTCTTAGCGTGTCGATAGCAATCTAAATGGACTCGGCCCAGAATTCGGCTACTTGTTTGGCGCCATCACCAGTGTCTATCAGTTCCTGTAACGTGCAGCTGACAGGACACGCAGGACACGATATTAAGTGACCCATCGTTTATGTAACCGCACCACATTAACACTCCAAGCTGGAGTCGTCTATGATTCTCCACCTGAACTGGTTTTCCTTGCTTCGGCCAACCTGGGTCCGAAGTCAGTTTAAGGACTTCCAGGTTACCCAAGATAACTCATGTCCAGGTGGGTCCACTTTTATCTAAAGAGCAGATAGCTTACTATGCTTATATTTACAATCAAACGGAGACTTGCCTTAAAAAAACACTATGTTACTTGCTTACAAAACCTTCTCTGAAGCGACTTTACATGATAATTATTATGGTTGATTGAGGTATGAATGAAATGCGCGAAATATGCCATAAACCTTGACAAAAAATTAGACCTAACGAGCTAAGTGCCCATTACACTTAAAACCGAACAAAATCTTCAAATCTAAACTCTGATTAACAAACTTACTCAGATTAACGAAGTGTAAGATAAGAATACAGTTACCCAAGAGGCCTTGGGCAACCAAGGTAGTGTAACAAGAACCGTAGCCAGGCCGTGACGCTGACTACCATTAGATAACTAGGAAGACGGTGACTTACAAAGAAATGTCACGCGAGATCACGTTATATCACTGTGAAATATTCAGGCTTGTTCGTTTTAGAGGCTCGGTCTTTTGATTTAGTTTTACTAGCTGGTTTTATTAGCTGGTTCGCTTGTGGACAATCGGTTTTATTGATTATTATAATTGGTTGGTTTTGCTAAAGTATTGTTTAATAAAGCAAAGTAAAGGTATTTATTTCGAATAGGCATATATAAAGCAAAATAATACCGAGAGGGGCCCGTGGCTAAATAATAACAGCCGCACAGGTCGATCGGTCAGGTTAAGCTACGCTTGCCGCGGTTGGTCTGTGGATGGGTGACCATCTTTACATACCGAGACCCCTCCGTGCCTCGGAAAGCACGTTAAGCCGTTGGTCCCGGCTGTCATTCGTGGATCTTTGACAGTCGTTACGGGTAGTCAGAAGCCCGAAAGTCTGACAACCAGTCTTACCAAGGGGTATCGTATTACCCAGTAACTGGGTTGTGGAGGTCAGATATAGTCGATAGTCGCTCCATGTAAAATACTGGTATTCAGCTGCATCCGGTTGGACTGGAAGCCGACCCCAACATAGTTGGGAAAAAGCTAGGCAGATGATGATGATGATGAATAAAGCACTTTTGAACGTCAATATTTACGATAAAATACATAATAAAGACTGCAGTTTTCGTAGATAGTTACAAGTTGGCTTTGGAAGAATTCAATAAAGCTGTTTCAGACTTTATCACCTAAACCAACGGACCTGGCGGTCTATTCTGCAAAAGAGCTTGAAGTGACCTGTCACCACCACCACCTGAGGCTAGGGATTGACACTATTGAGAGCTTTACTTCACCTGAGTTTTCACGGTGAGATTTTTACATAATATATCGGCAGCACCTGTGTAGCACCACACACTTGTACAATATAATATCTTCCGCGCCGATGGCTAGTCTCCGCTGAGATTGGCCGCCATGACATTATTTCCTACTAGGGATGAATTTTCATATTCATGTCATCTTTGCCCGTAGAATTTTCCTTCCCGCTAAAATTCGCTTGCACTTGGAAAAGCCCTATGAGTTTTCATAAAACACGCCCCAAGCGCAAACACCGGTTTTCCTGCAAACATGAAATTATCAAAACCAACGGACATGTTAACGTGTTTGCTAATTGTCCATCTTTGTCGGTTTCGACAGCGGACACCAACGGGGGCCTTGAAACAGATGTCCAAAATCACACTTATGAACGAGCATCATTAGTTGAATGATTTTTTGACTGCATAATTCATATTTACGATAATCTGGGCGAATTTGAACAATTTTTGTGTGTGTAAATTGCGGTCGTGAGTTCCCTGTAATTATTGTCGGTCCTTGGTGCTAATTCACGTGGGAGTCGTAATAGTTATAGAACTATGTAGATAAATACAAATGATGATGATGACTCAAAATGTTTTACACAAAGTGTGATTACAATATTGGTTTTGACGCAAAAAGTAGATTAAGGGCTATAGATATCAAATAATTTGAACAACACATTGTGGAAAACAATAAAAATAAGTACTAGCTGCGCTCCACGGTTTCAGCCGCATAAGTCTCGATCCCGTGGGAATATCAAGATGAAAAGCCCTAAACCTATGCCCTAATCCACGTCTCTACATGTGCCAAATTCCATCCAAATCCGTTCAGCCGTTTTAGCGTGAAAACGAAACAAACTTACAAAAAATCAAATCTTTTCTCATTATAATATTAGTTTAGCATTGAGCACACACTAAAAAAAAAAATAAGAACAGTGAAATAATGTTGACCCTTTGTCCTTAAGAATGTATTGAAATCACGTGTCAGTTAATTGAAGTATCTTTACTTGCAAATGCAATTTTAACATTTAATGCTTGTAAAGATAAAAAAAATATGATGTCTATACTTAATTGTAATGGCCTATGGCCTTTACCCTGGCCTCAATTATTCGATAGGTACAAAACTTTATTTATAGTAAAGTGTAAAACATGGATAGTCGTCCACTATTTTTGTAATACCTACTTATGCAAAACGTTGTGCTGTCCAAATTTCAATAATTCATACAAAATTCCCATAGAAAAAGTACCTACTTGGTTACTGAATTTTAAAACAAAAAATTGCCAAATCGGTCCAGCCATTCTCAAGTGTTGCGCTTACCAACGAACAGTATTTCATTTTTATAATATAGAAGAATATAGTATAAACAATTTCCGATCACATTCAATTCAGATCGTCAATGAAACTAAACTATACTCGTAGAATAATATGGCAGCGTTTCTTTGTCATAAAATTCATTGACTATTTCTTTTTATTCCATGTCTTGGCTTTATGGAGTAACTATGTTTTAAATGATAAATGATTTTATTTTGTAAGTAGGTTTGTACAAACACTTTTACACGTCAATCATATTTTAAAAGTAGATGAGGTCCGGCGTTTCCTACCTGACTAGTCTGAGAAGAAAGGCCGAAACAAACTCAGAGGTCACAGTCTCTTTTAAAGTCCAGACATAATCTTGGTCAGATCATGTGAAGACCATGTAGATTAATGTCTGAGATGGGTTTTTGAGGAAAGAACCAAACAGTTTGAGAGGACCTGTCCAGTCAGTGCACGCATTTGTCAGAAATCGTGCAGCTCAACACAACACATTAGGAGCTCGACGATTCGACGAACAATACCAAAGAAAGGACATTTGGGTAGGCCACATTAATTACTCAAACTGCCAGACCATGACAAAAACTAACAGAACAGAGAGAAAAATAAAATGACCCAGTCTTCACATTCACAATAATTAAAATAATAGAATACTTTATAAAGTAAGCAAATGTCATAGTATATATCAAATTCATTAATGTCAAAGTGTATATAAAAAAAAAACAACAAAAAAATAAAAACATTAATTATGTAAAAATTGGAAGCAGCTTAATCCCAAGCCGTTTTGTCCTCGATATAAGCCTTAACGGATAAAAGGCTTTTTGGCACAACTTACGTTTAATGAATGATTTGAATTTATTAAGGATTAAATCTTGAACGGGGCTTGGAACTTTATTGTAGAAGCGTATACATTGGCATCTGAACGAGCCACCTATTTTCTTGAGCCTTGTTGTAGGTACAACAAATTTGTGTTTGTTCCTAGTATTTATATCATGGATATCACTGTATTTTTTAAACAATTTTATATTTTTATGGGCATATAAAAGATTTTCATAAATATACTGAAAAGGCACAGTCACAACATTAATTTTTTCTTTTATTTTTTTTTAAATTCTTTATGTTGTTGGGATTGGTTTCCGCACTTAGTCCTTCACGTAGACCACTGTACTTGGGCCATGGCGGCCGTCGTTGGTCATTCCAACCAGCCTTCCTACCTCCAGAAGCAGATTACGTCTCCTATTCTGTTCAATAGAGTAACTATTGTACATCAGTCTTTAAAGCCCCATTTATACGATGCAAGTTTCTTGTCTGTGACATACAATAAAGTTACCTGTGGGTAGTCGCTACGTCTCCTTCAGGGTGCGTGACAGGCAGGTTACGGGCAGAAGCCCTAAAGCCTCGCGGTTTAACGCGGTACCCGTCAATACGGGCACATTAATTGGGGGGCCATATAGGCCTGGCCTGAAGCAAGTGCGGTGGTAGTACAACTTGCCTATGTGTGGATGCATTAGCAATAAAGTTGACACAACAAAAGATTTACTAACTTAACTTTATTGTTGTTTCAACTTATGGCATGCCACAGGCAATCATGTTGCACCGTGTAAATTAAGCTTCAGCAATTATTTTGAAGCCCGTAGAATATCTAGGTACATTATAACACCGTTGTTTATAATATTTTTTTTTTATTAAATTATGGTAATGACTATTTCATCTTCTTAACGTACGTAATTACTATTTCATCTTCTTAATGTACGTAGTCTTAAATAACGTACCATATCATTGATGAGAGAATTAAATCAATCATACACATTTTATATGCATGCACAAAGTTTCATAATCAAATCATGCACAAATTACAGAAACATTCAACTATTAAACCAATAACACACAAGGCTTTACAAATAATACAATAAAATATGTCCAAGTTATGCTCGTGACGATAATGTTAAAATTCTAGGTATTATATTGAATGCCAGTGCAGCGTCTAAAGGCCAATATTTTTCGAAAAGTTACTTGCAACATACTTAGTTCTTTCAACACACTTGGGCACGCAGACCAAATCTGATCCACACCATTTCATAATACAATATTTGAATACAGCCCATGGCTGTATAGTCTTGTGTTCGCAGCCTTGGGCTGGGTTCACACGTTCGAAAAGAGTAATTTTTTTTTTCCTTTGCCCTCCTCGGGCAGGCTAAGGTCTTGGACCATACCGCCTCGTCTTCAGTGCTTATTGTCCTTCTAGACCAAAAGTAAGGCCAAAGCCTCTTCTTCAGTTACATCCTTCTTGTTCAAAAGTAAAGGAAGGCCAAAGCCTCGTCTTCAGTTACATTTGTTCAAAAGTAAGTAAGGCCGAAGCCCGTCTTCGGTTTGAAAAAAGTCAAAAGACGTTAAGGTTGACTCGTTGACCATGTGTTTTATTTATTGAATGTTGGTATCATGCATATTCTATAAAGTTTTGTAGTGTTATTTTATTTGCAACACTTCCAATTGATATTTTGATTATTTATGTTTGTTTGTTTAAAAGTGGAACATCGTTACTTTAAAAATTAATGAAACGCTCATTTTATTTTACCATTCATGCAAAGAGACTTATTATTATAATAGCCAATAATGTCCCCACTGCTGGAATGCAGGCCTCCTATTTGTGAGAGGGAGCGGGCCATAATCCACCACGCGGGCCCAGTGCGAGTTGGCGGATATTATCTGATTGTTATTATTCTAGAACTACAATTAGACTTCTTGAATGTGCTATCGTAATGTCCATGAACTTTAGTAGCATCTTATAATGGCTAGCTATCTACAAAAAGTTTCTTAACTGCAAGCAAAACGTGTTAAATTATCGCTTATTGCGTTTGCTAGATCGTAACCTATAGTTAAATAAAAAATTTCGCCACCAAAGTCGCCATTCAAACTTTTTCTTACATACGAGTATCTAACTTTACAATCGACAGTACACCTACAAAATTGATAGATGTTAAGCCACCATCAAATACAAGAGAGCGTTAAATCTGTGATTACCACACCAGTAATTATTACGCATACCTACTGTAGTTGAGTAGTAATATGTTAATAAAATCTCGGACAACGCTGCGGCACAAACTAGGCTAATTTTGACATTTGTGTTATGTCACGCTGACACTTGTCAACAGATAGTAATGGGTGTTAAAAGGTATTTTAATTTAGTTTGTATTGTTGCAACAAGATTCTTGTCTACCATGCGTATAGGCAGTTTAAGTAAATAATGGTTTTTGAAAAAAAAAAACTCCCAATCAAGATCATACGTAACTACAAATCGAAGAATTTTATGACAAGATTATACCTTGTATTATCTGATGTTTTCAGAAAAGAAAATTGGTTAGAGAAAAATATATTAAACAGAAAAGTTGACTTTTATTAATTTCCACAAAGAAATGATAACGATTTATTTGCCTTGAGAAACTAAAATAAATAATAACAATTACCTATGATTTGAATACTCGTTCTTCAGTATGTAAATTAAGTATGTTCTTCAGGATGAAAATAGAATTATTAGTCGGAAAATCGTTAGTAGTATGTTTTAAAATTTAGGTAACTGTACCTGTGATCGGGTGTTAAAAATGATTATATTTTTATGAAAATAAAATATACGAAAACTTACGTATTTCGGCTGCATTCGCGTTTTCCGCAGCTTCCCCGTTGTGGCATATAACAGTCAAACATAACATCAACAGCGACAAAACAAAACGGTCAGCCATTTTCATTGTTGTTAAAAATTAATTTGAATTTTAATAACTAACAAAATGATTTTGAATAAAAAATAACCTAAAACTTTTTTAATGTTTCAAACAATCCATTTTTCACTGAACGTTCGATTTTCGAAAAGCACTTTATTTTTCTTTTATTATGATTCGTTACTTTTTTAATATTGAAATGTTTTTTGACGTTCGAATTTTTAAATTAGCCCGCGTCCGTTGTTCGGCGGTTTTAGTTAGCAATAGGCTCGCGCTTGGATGGTAGGCGGACGGGCGCACGACTCATTTTGTTTGAGGTGAAAGCAAGGAGCTATGTGTTTTATTCGCTCAAGATTTTCGACATCCCTGAGTAGGCTCCCCACCGCCTGCGAACTATTTACCAGCTCTGTCCGCCAGGACGAAAAAATTATAGGATTTGTGAGGTTCTTTATGGTGTGCGAGCAAGCTGATGAGTAATTACGGTTATGTCATGTGAGCAACTGCTTGAACAAAGAGGACACGTCTTGGCTAATAGCGTTCGCTTCCTACAGTTGGTCATGCCCTAAAAGTGCAGACAAACAGACGAACATCGACAATTTGTTCGCTATTTTAATGACCGATTGTTTCGATATTATTCGAGGAATGTATGAGCATTATACTTGCGACTATTACATCCCTAATTTTAGATATGTGCAGAACTTAAGGAAAACCTTAGTGGAAATTTTTATGCCCAATTTTCGAAGGTGATATAGTAGAAGTTTTGGAGTGTTAGTATAATTAGCGTCTATGTTTGTTGATAACTTATAGGTTTTGCTTATCTCTGTTTATATGAGTCGACCTTGAACTTTATAATGTTTTATAAAGACTCCTGACATGAGTGTCAATTTCATGGTTTTATTTATTTATAGGATCTGAAGTGGCTTGGTGGAGGTCGAACCCAATATGGTGAAGCCCTTGCTTTTTTTCACAGCACCTGCTTATCTTCCCTTTTTCGGTAATTATTACATGTTGATGGTAATGTCGGTCCTTCTTAAGTTATCATTATTTCAGAGAAGTTATTTTTGGAACTCTTTCTGGTTTCGTCTTAATAGGAGTAGTTTTGCTAAATGCACTATGACAAGCAGTCCTTGGTTAATTTAACAATACAAAGGGCCTAAACAACTTGCTGAAAATTAAATTAATATCCCAAATACTTTGTAGGTATTGAGCGGACTCAAAAATATTTAAAATGTGTTTCCCTTCTTTTCTAGTAGTGATTGCCGATTAATAGTCGGCAAGTGATTGTTAAACATTAAAAACGGTCCTCCAAATGCGGTACACGAAATAAGCACGCTTATTTCGTGATCGTAATCATTTTCCTAAAAATTCTGGAAACTTTGTTGGTAAAATAATATCAATCTCGGCACATACAATTATGGTTCATTATCACGAAAATCGTTAAAAACGAGACGTAGGCATGTCAAGAGGGTCACATTCACGACCTTTCCCGTTTTGCGTATAGAAACACGCGACGCACTACTTATTGTATTTTATCTTGGAATCAAATAAGCCGCGTTACAATGTTGCCTGTTTCGATTCGTGGAGCCATAAGTGTAACTTAGTCGATGAGCCAAGAGCCAAAAGCTGATAATGTAGATAGTTTTAATAAACCTTAAATATTAAATAACCTTAAAACCTTGTGGGCTTACACGCCACCTACTTTTGGGTCTGTTATGCTTTCTTTTGGGCCTACTACGCCATCTTTTGGGCTTGCTACGCCATATTTTGGGCTTGCTACGCCGTTATTTTGGTCTGCTACGCATGTCTTTTGGTCCTGCCACACCATCTTTTGGGCCTGCTGCGCCCTTTTTCGCGCCTGCTACGCCTTCTGTTGATCCTACTACGCTATGTGCTTCGGGTTCAAAATACAGCGTAGCAGGCTTTGATCCGGATACGTTGTCTTTTCATCCTAATACACTTTCTGTTGGCCCTGCTTTGAGCATTTGCTTGTGTTGCCTTTTAAGCCTGCTAAGCTGACTTTTGATAGTTACTGAGTAGAAAATACTACACGATTTTCCTACAGACCGGAAAATGTTTTTAATATGGCGCCATGTTATGTTGAAATCACCCTTACAAATTCTTCGATTAATAAGACGTATTCAAATTATTATTCAATAAAAAAAAAACAACATTCAGTGACATATGTTTTACGATACACGTGATTCTGATATGACCGCCATAAAATTGTATATAGTCACGTCATGTTATCATTACTAAACGGATCTTTTTAAAAACTTAGGCATTATTTTAACTTCATTGACATTATTAGAACCACTTCTCCCCCTAAAATAGAACCACTGTGGGACCCACGGAAAATTCTAGACTGATTTCGAGCTCACTTTGCCCACTGTAGATCCAAAAGGCGAAATACATACGTTACCTAGTTGGGCGCTAAGGCATCGCACGGAATCTGTAAGGGTAATTACATGCCGAAGATGTGATGCCTCACTGTGCTACCTCGCGATCGTGGTTTAGCTCGCTACCTCGATGCCACCTCCATGTAAAACAAATGCATGCTAATAGTCACGCACGCACATGTCAGGCATCGAGGTAAACCCGAAGCAGCCCGCGATGTATCGCAGCGAGGTATAAGGATACCGAAGGCGGTATGTGCGTGAGTGTCTATTAGGATACATTTACATATTTTACATGGAGTTGACATCGAGGCAGAGAGCTAAACCGCGATCGCTAGGTGTCGCAGACGTCGCAGTGAGGCATCTTCGGCATGTACTTACCCTAAGGGTCGGATGTCTGAGTTCAGCGTATAAGTTACTGTTACTCGGCTCTTTCAAGTGTTTAGTTACTTAAGTAAGTGTTTAGTTAATATTAGGCACAAAAGCTTGCCTCAAAGAGATGTCAGCACGAACTGACGGGGCCCGCCAGGGACAGGCAACTGAAGGAACACGGGTGGGTTTAGTCAGTAAAAGTCTGACACTCCCTTCCGCCCAGAGCGGGACGGGTCATTTGATGATGTCCCATCCAAAAAAAAAAAAAAGGCACAAAAGCTTTTGGTTGCTCTTATTGTTAGAGGCCCTTACTTGACAAAACGTGGAGACTACATGGACTTGACTAGTACGTCTCATCTGTCATATTAGTATTATATAGCATTCTATTTCGGTATAGAAGGTGTTTTGATACAGTAGACCTTTTATTTCCCAAGGTCACATTATTAATAACGTCTACAAACCGTTGTCCCAGTCTCACGTTGTATATGTCCTCTTTCAGAACCGTTCCGTCTTTTATTTGTTTATTTAAACTTAGGCGGACTTAATGCCTCAAGATAAACAGAATACTCCTCATTGTGTAGACTATACTAATTACAGAAAATGAAATGAAGGCAACGATTCTCGGCCGCCTAGCAGAGAATGCCTTGAAACCCAAATGCTGACTAGCCTTTGAGTTAAACACTACTACTGACTACACTGTAGTAGGTGTACAAAATAATAATCCTTGCCTAAAGCTGGGCTCCCACGGTGCGTGATTCTGCAGATCATCACGCACAGCCGACGACAACGGACGGCAACGTACACAGACAGGGCTCTTTCAACGGTGCGTGTCGGTCTGTGTAGATCTTTTGATGGCTTCATTTCAAAATACAAAGTAAAAGAGAACGTATCGTCGCTGCAGCTGCGGCTGTGGTATTAATTAACAATTACCAAATTATGCGATCTAGTAAAAGTAAAAAGAAACCACGTCGCTGGTGGATATCAGCATACAACAAAAGTCGTTTAAGGTAAGGTACTTAAATATCTAAATTTATTTTCTGTATTGATCACGGTAGAAAATTAATGAATGACATAAAATATTCCCTGTCCTGTGATCCTACCGGTGGGATCATGGGGAATGATTCGGAAAAACTTATCATAATGTGTCGGATCGCGTCGCACCGCACCTTTGAAGTTACCGCCTCGCGATGGATACCGGCGCACCGCCACAGACGTCCTGTGCTACCACGGACGAGACCCACGGTGTGTCGTGCGAGCTGGTCCGCGTCCGTCCGCGATATCACGGACCGTGGGAAGCTAGCTTTAGAGTGTTTCTTCTACCTACCCTATTTGTTAACGTCCTGCTGTGTAGCCTAACTGCAAAGCCCTAGCCGTTACAGTGGCCGTTATGTTACTGTGGCAGTTAACTTTTCATGACACGACATGGGGACATGTCATGTCCACGACATCCAGCTACGTCAAAATGTCACTTTATACGTCTTAATTTTACTCACATAATAAAAATCAATCCGATTGTTTACAAGAAGTCTAATTAACAGTAAAAATTTTATGACAATAATGTTATCTATCGCTGATATTTTAGTCTCGTTTATCGTAAGTGCGGTCATTACTTCTTCACTTGTTACTCCTATACGCCAACTGACCTTGCTGTAGGGGACAATCATCTGGAATTTTATCTACATCGACGACTTACTTCAGGGGGGCTAAAAAGAGGACAAAAACAGCAAGCAATGTATATCTGTTTGTACATTAATGATTAAAGTTCACTGGGTAGTAGTGAAAACTTAATAGTAATTATAATATAGTAATAATTTACTTGTTATCCAGAAAACGACACGTCTTTACTTAGTGTCGGTCCCGCGTTCGAAATAAAAGCTCATTTAATGTGTGACTTAAGTATAGTGGCTGTGATTTTTTTAAATTAAAATTGTATTGACAAAAAATCTAAGAACTTTTTTATCAAAAGGAAGAATTATGTGGCTGCAGTTTAAAAGTTGTCTATGTTTATAAAAGTGCATTTTTTTAAAACGTATTCTAGATTTTTCTATTAATTGAACAAGACTGAAAATAATTTAGTTAAAATGGGTTTCGACTTCACCCGGAGACAGTGGTTGACGATAGTTGTCATATCGATAGCTGACTTCTGCAACGCTATTTGCGTTGCTCTACAAGCACCATTTTATCCCCAAGAGGTGGGTAACATTACCTTTTATATGTTTTATAAAGGAAATCCTTTTTTGTTAATTTAAAGTAATCTTACTCGTAAGTCACATAAGTAAAGAAGAATGAATTCTGAATTCCGCAACCAAGAAAAATAAAACCAAGATTGAAAAATCAGCCCTCTAAATGTCCGGAATGAAATTGTCATTCCGGACATTTGGGGCTGATTTTTCAATTGACATAAATGTATATTATTTATTCGTGGAATTAAATTGACGTCTGACAGATTTTGTATGGAAGAACTGTCAAAATTTCAAAAATATTCCTCGGATAAAATTATCTGACGTCGAAAAAATCAACCCATAATGGACTAAACCTATATCATATCTATTTAGTTTTTCGCATCAATAAAGAACTTAGATGGCATTGATGACAATTATCAAATTGGCCAGCATTCTCATTTCAGCCAGAATTCTACCTCTTCAGTGTTAAACATTAGACTGTTCATACCAACTATACATAAAAACTGCCTTGAGGATAAATATAATTGGTTGAAATCTGCACGGTTCTCCGATTGGTAATCATGCATTCCTACACGAGGTACATACCTGTTTATGTAAATTTTTCAAAATTATTTAAAGGCGTGTATCCACTACTCGTCCTTGGCTGTATCGACAGTGCGGTCGATTCACTCTCTAATATTTCGACAGCAAAACGAGGGGTTCTTAAAATATGTAAAATTTTTGTTTGTTGTAAAAAAGTTCAATTTTTGAGTTTATATGTAGGGAATCTTCGGAACTACGGATCCGATTTCAGAAATGATATTATTGATAGAAATCTACGCTATTTCTGACGCCCATTGTATATGTTTAAAACATGCACACGAAGTCACCGGCAGAAGTAATATTTAAAGTAATCTATGTAATCTGACAGTGTGAAATGATATTTATTTTGAAATTAAATTTTTACAAAAACTTTGACCAGTCAGTAATATTTTAAAACCTGGCTGAGCTCGCTGTTTCCTATCCGATCCGATAATCCGATAGTAGTACTCTGAGGAGACACACCGAAAAAAACTCAGAGGTCACAGTCTCTTTTAAAGTCCAAACATTATCTTGTCCCAATCTGTGAGAACCACCTAGATTAGTGTCTTAGATTATCTTTGAAGTTTGCACACATAGGTATTGTGACAGGCTTTTGATTAAATGTAATCAGTTTATCCATTGTTTTCATTGGTGGGGACCGTGGTTACATCACTTTTTTATTTTTTTTTTATTTTGTTTTTTGACTTCTTTGTTCCTCAAAGAACACTTTCAAGCATTGGTTCTGGCAGTCACCTAAAAAGTATGTGCCAATATTTGTGCCAAAATTATGGCATAATTTTGACCCTACATAAAAACACAGCCCTCAGTAATTAGGAGCACGTACAAAAAAAAAACAAACCACCAATAATAAATGGAGTACCTAGTCACTTCTATCCACTTAGTTTAATTAAAAGCTTATGGAATGTTGTAGGGAAAATGGAATGTTGTAGGGGTACACTGTAGGGAAAAGGCAACCCTTTCCTTTTTCCATCCAAAAACGATCCTGTGTCAACATGGACCACTTCCGTCAATAAGCGTCAAACTCTAGAAATAATAGAATAATACTTAATTGAAAATTATAAAGAAGTATCTTATCATCATCTGCCTAGCCTTTTCCCAACTATGTTGGGGTCGGCTTCCAGTCTAACCGGATGCAGCTGAATACCAGTATTTTACATGGAGCGACTGCCTATCTGACCTCCACAACCCAGTGAATGGGTAATACGATACCCCTTGGTAACACTGGTTGTCAGACTTTCGGGCTTCTGACGACCGTAACGACTGTCAAATATCCACGAACGACAGTCGGGACCAACGGCTTAAGAGCCTGTACAACGGTCCACTAGCGCCACTCCTTTAAAAAAATATTATCTCGTGACTGAAAAGGAATTATGAAAATCTGCTCAATCAGCGACCTCGGTAAGTGTGTCTAGAATTTTCTAATACCTTTTATTAAGTTTCATATTGAGACACGAAGCAACTAAATACGACATATAGGAATGTGGCCGCTTTTCTTTAGATCGAATTTTGTTGCTTCGTGTCTCAATATGAAATTTTATAAAAGGTATTAGAAAATTCTAGACACATTTACCGAGGTCGCTGATTGAACAGATTTTCATAATTCCTTCTCAGTCACGAGATAATATGTTTTTAAAGGAGTGGCGCTAGTGGACCTGTGTGCACCCTCTTAACGTGCTTTCCGACGCACGGAGGAGTCCCGGTATGTAAAGATGGTCACTCATCCACAGACCAACAGTGACAAACGTAGCTCAACTTGATCGATCGACCTGTGCGGCTGTTATTAGGTATTTAGCCGCGGCCACCTCTCTAAATAATGAAAGTACCAAATAAATCTAAATAGCTCATTGCACAACATAATTTCAGACTAATAGGTTTGTTCATAGCTATTATTAACCAATTTGAACTCGTACCGATGCCCTGTCTAGTCTTCATTCATATTCATTAAAGTAGATACGAGGCCTATGAGTTTGTTTTGAAGAATTTATTGCAAGTACCAATATTGTTATTTTGATGTTATTGCAGTGTCGGTAGAGTAGTCTAACTTTAAGATCTCTAAAATTATCCTGTCAAAATCTCATCGTGAAAACCTATGTGAAGTGAGCTGTCAATAGTGTCAATCCCTAGCATCAGCCGATCGATTCTGTAATAATCTCACCGTGAAAACTTAGGTGAAGTGAGCGGGGAGTGAGCTGTCATTCCCAGCTAATGCTAGGGATTGACACTATTGACAGCTCACTCTAAGCTCACTTCACCTAAATTTTCACGGTGAGATGGTTAGAGAATCGCACTGCTGATGGCATGGATGACAAGTCACTTCACCTAAGTTTTCACGGTGAGATTTTTACATAATAGACCGGCTAGGATATTGTTAGGGAAGAGTCCTATAGGTAAACGTAAGGTCAGGTTAGGTGGAGCGACGATCTTCGCAGGATGGCTGGTAGCAGCTGAATGAGAGTTGCCAAAAATCGAGTTAAATGGCATGCAATAGAAGAGGCCTATGTCCAGCAGTGGACTGCTATAGACTGATGATGATGATGAACTCCTATAAATCACGCTAAACCATTTTTTTTTAAATAGACTTTTCAATGATGTCATTTCACAATGTGAAAGAGAACTTATTGGGTTTACACTCTAGAATGTCTCCACTAAAAGCAACATGTAGACCGCCCTAAAAAGAATGCCAGAATTATTTAAACGAGTCCGCGTTTCATTGAAACGAAACGACGAAAACTGGCAAACACTGGAAACTGTGGAGTTAACGCAACTGTCTAATCGGTAAAACTGACGAATCAATGAAATTGACTAATCAACAAAACTGACGACTGAGAGAAACTGACCAGTGATACCCGGACTCATTTAGAGTAGCCTCCATTCATCTTTTGATCTTAATTCTACGCTAGTATCAGCATAGTAACCCATTTCTCTTATAGGGAAGATCATGCAAATCACAGCGGCTCATATAGTTCCGTTGGTATCGTCTATGTCCGTCCGTGTGATAACCTTCGAGCAAAGAGTCGGCCCTTATCAACACAATACAATCGCTAGGCGCTTGCGCATATGTATAGATACACGACGATCTTATATAACTTGTGTCAAATAATTTATTTGTTAAGAATTCAAATAATATGTAAATAAATAACAACTAATATATAATTAATTCATAAAAATAACAAAATATAATATCCTAACTTAACTAAAACTATACACAAACTATAATATGGCGTCGAAGAATTCATCCGCATCGCTGTCGACTGGTACTTGTGTGTTTATAGACTATTTTGAAAAATGCTGGTGCAAGGGCGCCCCTCCGTCGTCTCTTAGAAATATATACGCACACACTTTCTTGATCTTGATATATTTTCACTATCTCAAACAAAATTTAAAAGAATGGCTATTCAATTACTTGCACAATAATTGTAAATTCTCCCTAACCTAAATCGCATCCAGTAGATGATTCGTGGTTCTTTTTTATTTCTCCCTAATAGATTTTTCCGCGGACATTGGCGTTACATGTTTGGGTTACATGTTTACCTCTATTACCCTAGTTTATTATTTATTTACTATAATTGTAACGTGTAACTGTTTTATGTCCCAAAAAAATTAAAAATAAACTTGAGAGGTGTCAAGGGACACCCGGATGGAACGAAGTTCAAAGAGAGAGAGAGACAGACAGAGAAACACGCGCACGCCGCACGGCTTACAACTACCTATAGCAAAAAGTGTCGTTCCAACTTTTGGTCTTAATTTTTTCCGTCTAGCTTTCTTTCGCAACGCGTGATAAGGAACTTAGTTCCAAAAATAAAAAAATAATGTATGGATCAACTGATTTTATCTCCCCTTTTAAGGATTAATACGATCAAAATTTAACGGTGTACGGCTATTTAACACGCGCTAAACTAGCGCACTAGGAGCTGAGCAAAACTAAAAAGTAAAAAAGTGGAAGACAGACAGACAGACATGACGAATCTATAAGGGTTCCGTTTTTTGCCATTTGGCAACGGAACCCGAAAAAGAACGCTAAGCGACAATGAAGTAATAGCGCGGACAGGTGATGCGATGCGATGCGATGGGTGGGTGTCGAACAAGAAATTTCACGCGGACGAAGTCGCAGGCAGTAACTAGTCAATAACATCTAACTATAGACCACCACTCTCTTGATGCTTCATTGCATAATCAATTCAAAAGCGGTTCTAGTGACGACTAGACTCTATGTTGAGGAAGGTTAGTTCAGACGGTTTTAAAAAAACGATGGGTATGCCTATCGTACTCCAGACTAACTTTTAATTCATTGGCAATCTTTCAGGGAGTGAAAGTATTCATTAATATTAACTGCTATGGAACCAGTAGCATTCAGCTTGTATAATAGGCGAAACCCAGGAAAGATTTTCCTCCCCAATTTTTTGGAAGTCCTCGTCCTTAGATACCAATATCGAGTAACTTGGAGTAAAGTAAGATATTTAAATATATAGGCGTAGAAGGGCTCGTGGCTAATAATAACAGCCGCACGGGTTGATGATGGACCAAGTCAAGCTTGCCTCGGTCGGTCCGTAGATGGGTGACCATGTTTACATACCGAGACCGCTCCGTGCCTGGGAGAGCACGTTAAGCTGTTGATCCCGGCTGTCATTCTGGGATCTTTGATAGTCATTACGGGTCGTCGTCAGACGCCCGAAAGTTAGACTTTCCGACCTCCTCCATAACCCAGTTAGCCATAGTCCATAACTGGGTTGTGGAGGTCAGATTAGGCAGTCGCTCCATGTAAAATACTGGTATTCAGTTGCATCCTGTTAAACTGGAAGCCGATGGTAGATGCCGACGCGAAAAGACTAGGCAAATTAAATGAAGACTTCTAGTACCTACAATAAGTACTAATTTTTATCCTCTAGGGCAAATTTTATGGCTACAGGGCATTAGTTCCTATAATCGGAAAAACGATTATATAGAAGGAACCGATCAATCCTGATTTATCCATTACTTGGCCTAAGTCCATCGTTCACTAATAAAGAACTAGTCATCGATGCCTAAGTCTCAATAACACAGTTTTCTATTGTTATAAAAGTCGTACCCTGACATAATAACATCAAATATTCGACATTTACCCGATAAGCATGAGTGATGTAAATAAAACAAGAAAAAGGGATCAAACACGATACTTACTATCTTATCATTGGTTCTTTCTGGAATGAACTAATTAGTTGTCCTACTAATTAGTTCATTCCAGAAAGAACGAATTAGTTGTGACGATAACGCGGAAATTTCATTGACAAAATAATAAACATTTAAAGTATTATTAGAACAATTAAACTTGGAAATCACAACAAGGACACAACATTCAAAAACACCCATACTAAATTAATAAAAAATTAAAGATAATTATTTGAATTTTGTTTTGTGTTTGACTTGCATTTTTGAGAACCTGCCTAGCCTTTTCCCAACTATGTTGCATATGGATGCAGCTGAATACCAGTGATTTGCATAGAGCGGCTGCCTATCTGACCTCCACAAGCCAATTACTTGGTAACACGATACCCCTTGGCAAGACTGGTTGTCAGAGAATATACGCTGATTACGCTTCTATTATGCTATAAGCATACGATGACTCCTGTTCTTTTCTATTTAATTCAATCTTGGCCTAGACAAAGTTGAACAATAATGCTATTCTGTAAAAATTTCACCGTGAAAACTTAGGTGAAGTGAGCTGTTAATAGTGTCAATCCCTAGGAATCCAATCAGGTGGAATGACAACTCACTTTAAGCTCACTTCACCTAAGTTCATCACTGGGATCTTTTTACAGAATAGTACCGCTGCTGGTCGAAAGATGAGTTGACTTGCTGAACAAGTTTGACCCTTAACTATTGCAGTCAGCTGATTTAATAAGATAATCTTATTGCAACTGGTCCATTTCTCTGACCCGTTATATTATCATAACATCTGTAGATAATTGATAAAATTAATTAAGTCATGTGATTACACTGATTACAATTATTTATATCAATGTTTCGTATTGCATTTTCAGGGTCTTGATCTTTCATAAATACCTATTTAAATGTTTCACTGTGATGTATCTACATAGCTATGTTAGGTACATTGCTAGGTACTAGATGATAGTATGCCTATATACAGTCTAACTACTCCTTACATGTGAAATTGTAAATGGTTTGTAGGCATTTTCAGCTGCACTTACAAAATTAATATTGAGATATGATTTTTTTAATAATTTTTTTATAAGACTGTGCGAATATTATTTTTAAGTCAATGCACATTGTGTGATAATGATTATAAAAAAATATCTTTATAGTATTTACTAATTCTATGAATTCAAATCAAGTTGTCTGCAAATGTCATCCAAAACTTTTATATTTCAGGCAGAGAAAAAGGGCTGTACAGCCACAGAGTATGGGCTGGTCTTCGGCGTGTTTGAGCTGGTGGTGTTTCTGGTCAGTCCTATCTATGGCGCTCACCTCAACAGGCTAGGTCCAAAGCTTCTGTTCAATGGAGGCATACTCACCACAGGCACATGTGCCATCTTCTTTGGGTAAGTTCGGCTTACATAATCGTAAAAAACATTTTTAAATTAAAATAAAATACGTCTTTATTAATGTTATACTACAAGGAGTTTCCATAATCTTATTTAATTCACTTTAACTGGCTGTAATGCTTGATAAAAATAGGACAGCCATTACTTTCCGAAGAAGAAAAAGTAAAGGAAAAATAGTTAATGGCATCACACATTTTTCTTTACCGCAAATGGCCAGTCATTTTTATTTTGCAAAATGAAACACTAAAAAGGTTGCACGTCCCTACATAGTTTATTTGAATAATAATCTACTTGCGCGACTTTACAACATTCTTTCTTTACGAAGAGGATTGTCCATGATATATAACAAAGAAAGCTCAGCTATAAAATAATTTAATAGTTTTTAAAAGATTCATAAAAAATTTCAACTCTATTAATTTCTTTTCAACTGGCTGATACGCATATAAGTTAACTGGACAGCTATTACATTTCTAAAGAAGAAACAATAAAAGAAAAATCTTTAATGGCATTTCATAATTTTTGACCGAAAATGGCCAGCACTATGTTACTACCACTAATAAAAAGTTTAGCACGTTATCAACCTTTTATAAATTTTTGTCAATCGAAGTTATTCAAGCAGTATAATTTTTCCATTGACAGAAAATAACTTTGCAATAAAACATTTTGGTCTTTATAGGATGTTGGATAAAGTGGAGGGCCACGTGCCGTTCATCACCCTGAGCTTCATCATCCGCATCGTGGAGGCGATGGGCAACGCTGCCTTCCTCACTGCCTCCTTCGCGATCATCGCTAAGGAGTTCCCTAACAACGTAGCTACTATGTTTGTAAGTTCTGCCGGTTTATTTAATTCAAAATTATGTGATGTGTGTGGGTTTGTTCTAAATTTTTATCCGAACGGAGCCCAATCATGGGTTGATTCGGATTTGAATCAAAAGGTTGAATCTGAACGATTTCAATCATTACCACCACTGTTTCAAATGGTGTAAATAGAATAAAAATTACTTTCTATAGCTAGCTACATGAGTGCAAAATTATGTTGACTTATTTTTACACTGTACCTACTACCGCTTGCTTGAGGGTTATGAAGTTGGGATTGGAAACTATTGCAACGTATACAGAATGACTTGTAATTCGACGTATTTGTTCCAGCGGGGTCATTGCGCAAGATTAATAGTAGGAATGGCTCGCATTTGACAGTTCAATAATATTCATTGCGTTATTTACGTTGATGAGCAGACAATTTTTTCGAACATATGAAGCAATGGATTAGCAATAGGTTTGCTTCAAAATGATTCAGAATATGGTTGATAATGTATTACGTAACTAGGGTGCCGCAATTGATAGTATGACTCCCTTGTAACGATTACTATATATGTACTAGGTGCGTAATGGTTGCAGAGGGGTCAATCAAGTCCTGAATGGAATATGTCGAATTACAAGTAACACTGTATGCAGGTGAATAAGGTGCTATGAGGGGTCGACCAGGCAAACGACATAAGGTTTCACCATCTAAAATGTATGCACAAATCTTGTACCACATTACGTCAGATAAATGTCACTTGAACGTTGCATTCGTTGAGATTAGCCACGCAGCTCGGTTCAACTGAGGGTCGCGTGATACTGAGTCTAATAAACATTGATCCCGATTGGAAGAGATAGCGTGTCGTTGACCCTGAATCGCCTGTTCACAGTTTGAAGCATGGCTATTTTGTACCTATAGGAGGTCCAAAGTCTCACACCAGGGTCTTAGCACGAGGACATGAAATCTTATCTTTTTATTTTTCCATATCCAGCCAGAGAAGGATTCAGATTTTCTGATAAATAAACGTAAATTAGGTTGGTCGAGTATTTCGGGATAGATTCAATTTTTTTTTAATGATTTTATTGCAATCTTGCAGATATTCAGCAATATGTTTGGTATCATTAACGGGTTTTTACGGAAACCGTCCAGTGACTGCTCCGTTTATTCTTATACGAGTAGCTTCTTTAATAAGGTTTTGTAGATTTTCTGTGAAGTAAAAATTAATCTAGCATCTACGCCCTAACTGTCACGCAGTTTGGCAGGTTTATTAAATAGTAATTTAATACACGTATTTGCACTCACTGCTGGGCAAAGGCCTCTCCCTATGAAGTCATGGGGAGAGGCAATCAAAAGTCATTTATTCAAATTAGGCTGAGAATCAGCACTTTTCGAACGTCAAAATTACAAAAGACAGTCCCCCAAAAACGCCCGCCCTTCACCACTATCAACGTCAAGTCTCACGTAATGCCATCGTATTTCTCACAGGCTCCAAAGCTCCAAACTCACAACCAATTGGACGCGCTTTAAAAATAGCAAATTAACATTCGATTCACAGCACTCATGGTCGTAACTAGGTGGGGGCAAGGGTGGGCAACGCCCACTCTAGAAACTTCTTTGCCCACCCTAGAAAAATCGTTAGTATTGAAGTACTTACTGTTCGATCGCTTTTTATTACTATTCCTTAGCTCAAAAGAAAAAGACGGACTTAGACCCTTATTTAGGTCGTACATTTTCACCAACTTGTGAGGTTTGTAGAGTTGGGCTCTCATTAATTATACTGTAGTTAAATTAGTAAGACGGCTAGGGTAGCCGTCTTACTAATCCTAGACAAAATACCTAGCTACGCCAATGACAGCACCTTTTGTACTTTGTTAATAAAAACCTCTTTTGAAACTTCCAGGCATCCCTAGAAACGTTCTTCGGCTTGGGTCTGATCGTGGGCCCGACACTGGGAGGCGCTCTGTATGACTTCGGAGGATACTCCCTGCCTTTCGCTGTGCTCGGGTTTGCTCTGTTCTGTGCTGCTGTCATGAGCTGCCTGGTGTTGCCGAAGAACCATGATGATGAGGATCTTAAGCCCAGTGGACGTAAGTAGTTCCTTAGGTAGAGTCTGCAATGGCTAAGGAAGGGCCTATAAAATGTTGATGTAAACTGAATGTTAACTCCGCTAAACGACCCTAAAACATAGTTCTATTTCTATCAATCGTTTGAAGTTGACAGAAACAGAATGATATTTTAAATACGTTTAACGCATTTAGTGATTTGTAGTGCAAACGGGCCATAGAATCTAAACTAATTATTATACTTAAAGAGAAAAGATTTGATTTTTTGTATGAATTTGATTTGGATAAAACTTGACACACATTGATACTTTTTATCCCAATATTCTTCCGGGATGGAGACTTATGCGGGTGAAACCGCGGGATGCAACTAGTAGTGAATAAAAAAATAGGAGCAACATTTTTCGAATCTACCGTGGCTGACCATTTGTTAATAAGTCGCTTTTGTTTCATATTTGGCTTCACTGAATGAATATGAACATTAATCTTCCGAGTCGTTCTGAATTATTTTGAGTAGATTAATAAGTCAAAATATTACCATAGTATGTACCTAGTGATGTAACGCTTACTACAGTCTGTTCACATGTATATTACCTCTGACAATAGCAACCCAACAGCAAGCTTATTGTAACAAGAATAAAGATCACTGTGCTATTGACAGACTTGTTAGACGTAGCAACTCAAAGGAAACCTTATAGTAACGAGAATAAAGATAACTGTGATTTTGACAGTGATGCAAAATCAGGGGTCAAATTGTTTGTTTTCTTTGCAGCTTCAATGATATCTCTACTGAAGGTGCCTGGCGTAGCGCTGTCCGCACTCAGTATCATGGTCACCAGTATGAGCATAGGATTCCTACAGGCGACTCTCGAGCCACATCTGCGTCAAGTAAGTTTTTCACTTGTTTGGCTATAGGAACTGTGCCCAATCCTACAAATATTATAAACGTGAAAAGTGAGGATTGATGGATGAATAGACGTTTGTTACTTTTTCACGAAAAATCTTCCGAACGGATTTTGATGAAACTATACAGTAATATAGCTTATATATTAGAAAAACACATAGGATACTTTTTATCTCGATATTCCCACGGGATTCCATCGACACATAAGTGGGTGAAACCGCGGGTTACTGCTAGTATACTATAAATCTAACGTATTTTAAGAGAACTTATATCTAAAAAATAAGAATAAAAAACGAAAAATTTGTTACAGAAATAACCATAGTGTGGAGAAAAGTAAAAAAGTTAAGGTGTTCAAATGATTATATTCCCTAGAAACATGTTGATTTTCAGCTGTTTCCTGAACCGCAAGCTATGGCAATGTTACAAACATTACTCCTACCTAAATCAGAAGGCCAATTCTCGTAATTTAAAACGTTCAAAATCTAGTCGCTCTCTCATCTCGGCGACAAACAAATGTCAAAAACTTGTCAAAATGTAGGAAATTAGAGGTATTTTTGACAGATTGAGACAGATCAGAGGGGTAATTCTCGTAATTTTAAGAACGTTCACAGTCTTTAAGAGATACGAAAATTGGCCCTCAGACTGTGAACGTTCTTAAAATTACGAGAATTACCCCTCAGGTATTCAGGTTTAGTTTTCATACAACATTTTCTTAAATTAGTTCGGTCGGTCAGTAAACACAGCGATAGATCAAACACTACATTTCCAGTTTTGGCTGACCTCGCATTGTAAAGGCTTTTCGTACCATTTGTGGTTAGCTTATACTGGAAATGTATAGCTTGGTGTATCGTCGTGTGTATAAAATACTTGGCATGTTTCAATTCTCTTATATATCCTTTATGTCGTGTTCGTCTTAATCGATATATGTAAAGACTGTCGAGTTAATAATGCTGTAATGTTTTATCTGTACACTAGTGCCAATTCTAGCTTCAGATTTTATATGAAGCCAAACCTATATAATAAGGATGTTTTGCAGTAAATGTAATGACAAAGGCATACTTAATTAAGTGATTGTTCTATAAGGTAACCTTATTTAAAAAAAAAAACGTTGCCCCACTCTAGGAATTACTCCTGTATCGCGGGTGTATTTACAAACATTTAAACTCACATACACAATCAGACAAACCCGGAATAACTACCTGTAGGCAATATAAATATTTGTTCCGTATGGGAATCGAACCCGCGACACGCAACGTAGCAGTCGATCGCTCAGCCTCTGGGCCAACCGTGCCGTCCTTTATGTTAAAATTGGGATTAGCGTTTGTTACTTCCACCATTGTGACGTTCGCTTTTTGTATTGAGCCTGAGAAAAAATGACGGCGATCGTCAGCGTCTCCCAGTGTTTTACTAAGCTCATATTCCCCTCCCCAGTTCCAGTTCTCGTCCATGGTCTTAGGGTTGATGTTTGTGATCAACGGCGGCGTGTACGCATTATCCGCGCCGGGCTGGGGCTGGATGTGCGACCACCCCGCCGTGCGCCCCAAGTATGTTATCGCTGTGGGGTGCGCGTTTGTGGCCGGAGGGTTCCTGCTGATCGGACCTGCACCCTTCTTTGATATGCAAACGTGAGTGTGGTTTATTATTCATTTCATTGTAGGAGCAGCGCAGGCCCAGAGGTAACGGCCGCCACTTGCGAGTTCTAGGTCGTGGGTTCCATCCCAGACCAGCGTTTTACTGTGTGCAAATTATAACGAAACCGGCGTCTCCTAGAACCAAATATTCGAAGACATGTAACATCTACCAACTCGCACTGGGCGCGCGTGGTGGATTATGGCCCACTCCCTCTCACAGAGAGGAGGCCTGTGTCCCAGCAGTGGGAATATTATAAGCTGATCATTATGCATTTCATTGTTAGTTGCATAGCCATAACCACATTAAGAGTCAACTATAAAATCTCGCCATAGAGCTCACTTTTGCATCTGCAGTATGTTACATCGTGTTGCCCCTGGCATTTGATAGTGCGGGCACAGACTGAGTTCGATAGTGGAGTCCACAAAACGGTATAAATTGGCTATTTAGATACCCAAAATCTAAATATAAAGCTCTAGGCAATGTAGAATTCCCCCCGGGTTTTATATGGAACGCCTGCAAGATTACTTCGGCAATCAAACGCGTTACTGTACTATATCTATGTACACCTACAAGTCGAAAGTACAGCTAGCTTCCAATTACATGAGAACATCTAAACTTTGTTATCTGATTTCAGACAAATGTGGGCAGTTATAGTTGGTCTGATGCTCCATGGATTCGGTATGGGCAGCCAGCTGGTCGCATCCTTCTCTGACGCACTCGGAACAGCCATGTAAGTACCAACTACTTCTTACGCTCCGTATCACCAGTGCCACATATCGCACCTTCGGTAAGACAAGGGCGGAAGTGCTAAAATTTCCGAAAATGAGTTGAAAGTGCCTAAAAAACTAATTTCTACCTGTAGGAACAAAGACATTCACTAGATTCAGTTTATTTTCGCCAGAGGGCAGTAGTGCCTTTGTACCATTCCATTCATTCCATTCATTTTTCAAACCTTAAAACGTCTGTCCTGAAAAATTTTAATATTAGCACTTCGGCCCTTGTCTTACCGAAGGTGCGATATGATGTTCTATTCTACAAATACATAAGTGAAGACACTGATTCCTGTAACACCAGTTACCCTCTAGCTCAGGAGTCATGGCTTCAATTGAAATTGCTATACATTCCTTATGTCAATAAAGGTTTATTATTATTATTTACTGTTTAGGCCCAAAAACCCACCTAATAGATACAATCTCCTGTTTTTCAAATTGCCAGAAAATGTTAAAACTTTTAACTGTCTGGTACTGTCTCGCTAAATGGCAAGGTTAAAGGACAGAATCGATCGAGTTTAGATATGTTATGGATACTTTCGAGACACTTACATTTCTAGGGATCTTCGCCACAGGACGTTATCTGTCCGCAAAATTAAGATACCAGACAGAAAAAAAATTTAGCATTGTCTTTTTGGCACTTTGAAAAAATATCACCTGGCAAACTAACGACTCAAAACCAGATCGGAGGAAACAAAAAACTAATCAGCATCTAAAGAAATTCCTCTCTAATCGAAATATAATGACCACAAGGAGCAAATTATTCACATTTTTTACTGAATATTCACCAAAAGATACACTCGCTTTAATAATTTATCTGTTTCCTTGAGATAAACGCAAAAAGAAAGCACCAACTACTTTATTATTGAAGAAAATAATTCAGTCAACTATTGCCGACCTGGGGCTGTATTATGTTATGACGTATTAATGGCACCATTTTTGTGGTGTGGTGTCCAGTGTGAGAGAGAGAGACGAAGCTATGGAAGGCCGATTGCACCATCTCTTTTATGCAATGGGTTAATGATGGCATTAATACTTCATAATACGGAATTCCTTCAAATGTTCTCGAAACTAGTACGTGACGCTGTGCTGATGCGAATTTATATGAACAATTTTTTTTTTTTTTTTTTGTTAGCCTATTTTGTGTCCCACTGCTGGGTGAAGGCCTCAACTAATATTATTAGTATTAGTATTTTTTTATTGGAAACTAAAACTTTATTCCCATTTTATTTTTTTGTTTTTGTTATGTTAATTCATAATTTACTAGGTAGCTGTTACGTTGCCTATTTTAGGTTTTAAAAATGTACCTTATTAACGAAAGAGCCTGGATCTCACAACACAGGGAATCCTAATATGAGGTCTAGGAATTCAATCCACTCGAATGTAAACTTAGCTAAATAAATTGATTCTTATTCTTATGTGCCAGCTAAAATTAAATGTATTTTCTTTCTATTTGAAATTAACTTGTAAGTTATTTTCAACGTTGACTAGCTTATCGTGTATCGTCTACAGAAGTATAGCTATACACGGATCTTTTGGCGCATGGCCAAAATAGAAACTAAAGCTGCCATCTTGTTTTTTTAACACAAATATCTATCATAAAATATCACAAATATTTGCCGCTGAAGTTTACCAACAACGCGCCCAAAGATCCTTATAGGTCACATCATGTACCTCTCATCAGGATCCCTGCACCTCAAAGGGGTACAGTTGTAGACTTCACACTATGAATGACACTATCAACCCAAACACGATTTATAATTTCAACCCTTCCTTCCCCAGTGCGTGCGGTCTCCCGAACTCCATAGAGACCTACGGGCTGGTGTCAGGAATGTGGACGTCCACCTTCGCTCTGGGCGCGTTCATCGGGCCTACCGTGTCGGGGCTGCTGTTTGACTCCATCGGCTTCCGGAGCTCCACGCTCTTCGTCTTCATACTGCATGCTCTTGTGGTAAGTTTTGACTGTATGCGGAAACTAGAAAGCATAAAGACACATAGTATCATTGATCACACTCACTCTCTATGAAAAAAAGAAATTAAGGAAATACTATGTGTTCAGACTAAGAGAAAGTTATTTGATACAAATAGATTACTTCCATGTTGATAGCTAGCTCCTCTATCTTCTTCGCCCTAAGTTTAACTTTTTTTTTATATTCAGAATTCCAGTCCTGTCACACTGCTAGCTCTCAAAGACAGACATCTTTTTATCAGACATCATTTATACCTAAACAGATGGTGTTGATGCTCATGTTCACGTGGACCTGTGACCGCTCTTCCAAGATGGACGTCTCAGTGTCCGCCGGAGACTTGCTCCAGATCGATGGAACCCTCGATGAAAGTGTTCTCATTGGAGACAAGTTCCTACCTCCTCCCAGGACTAAGAGGTAATTACATCGTCTTCTTGGACTTCATCTAGAGGATGCAGGCACGCTACATCATGGTTGCATGTATACTTATCAAATCATCTAGATTTCACCGGCTGACAGGTATGTAACCATCAGAAATATCCGTATAACCGTCACATCCTTCAGTCTTCAAAATCTCAAAACTCGTCATCTTGAAAAGAATCAATCATTGCATTCTATCTCCTGTTTGCTGATCATGATATTCCGTGCTATTTTGAAGTGAACTATAAGCTTAAGGTAAGTCACCATCAATTGCCAAGTCTAAAGATATTCTCAGTAAGGATATGGAACATCACCGTAAGAGAATGGATGTCAACATTGGCTGGCTTTTGGAATGCAAAGCGACGGGTGATGGTTATTTATATATATATTTATTGTATGTCAAAGATTTTCGAGCCGGTGCCAGGTGGATGACCCACTGGTTGAAAACATGGTCATCGGTGACAGACTACAGCAGGACAGGACGAGAAGGTAAGTCAAATAGTGTATTCGTCCTCTAGGATTAATTAAGTTTAAGGTTGAATAGAACCTCCCATCGTGGAACGCCAATCAGCTTCCTCAAATCTTTTACGGGAACGTTTTGTTGAACAGTTTTGTTAATAACCAATGACCTGTCCTGAAAAATCTTGGAAGGTTAGCAAGAAAAGCGGACTGACAAGGTATCCAGTTATTTCTGTGATCAAAGTAGTAGATGCTATTTTTTCAATATCCATCTAACGCTCATCTATTTTTTTACTTCCGCTACACCAAAGATCCAAAAAATTCTTGTGATACTGCAATTGCGAATCCAAAATATTCTGAGCATATTCATTAGACAAAACTCTAAACACCACATCCCTTCCAGCCGTCGATGCGGCATCAGCGTGGAACAGTCCCGTCCCCCTGCGATGAACAGCCTCATAGCCTGCTCCAGCTACAAGAACCGGCGCAGTCCGTGGAGCCAGCGCACCCCCCGCTACCGCCCCACGTACGGCAGCCTCGACCACAGGTACAGAGGAGCCTATAACACGTAGACTTGGAGGTAGCAGTAGGATAAGAAGATAAGTAGGAAGCGTTTTATGCTGTGTCGTGAAGTGTGTGATAGTTGGCTAGAAGGTGAAAGAATGTTTTACTGTCATTGTTTAAGGTATATATGTCGCAGTTGCCTCCTTGATTTTCTTTGATTGAGAGGTGTTTCCTGTGAAATTGTTAATTTGGTGCAGCATTGTGATTTTGTAACATGATTCCTATTCTATTCACGTTTTTAGTGCTAATATAATTTTTAGCTGGAACACAGGCCTCTTGATGAGGAGTGGGCCTTAATCCACCAAAACTTTTTGCTCAAATGTAATTATTTTGCTCAATTGTAATTTTACTCATTGCAATTATTTTGCTCAAACGTAATTTTAGGTTGAATTTAATTTTAAAATTCCTTGCATTTTCTTGTCTTGCATTTAAGTAAATTAGTCTCAATTTCACGAGGCATTTATTTGAAGATATTCCGCATAATATTTAATTTTATAATAGAAATATACATACAGCTTATAATTTTTAGTTTAGATATATGTAGAACTTCTGCAATAGAAATAGTAGCTGTAAGATAAATGTAAGTAGTTAATCCTCTACTTCTTATTTTATGTGTATAATTATGTTTTATTTTGTAAATAAACTATGTTTAATTATAATTTTGTAAAAATATTTTACTAATAAAAATATATCTTTAAATTTGATGTTTCCATAGATAACATAGCACCTTGTTTCCCTGAAGGGTTGGGTTAGGTTAGAGGTTCTGCGGCCGAAAGGTTAGGTTAGAGGTATACCTATAGTACATACACAGGGTGGCAGGGACATCGACGCGCAAACTGTAACCATGGATTCAGCACATGATACTAGACCCCATAGCGTCGAACTTTTTTTTTTTGGGTGGGAAATCTTCAAATGACCTCTCCCGCTCTGGGCTGAGCGGAAGGGCGTGTCAGACTTTTACTGACTAAAACCCACCCGTGTTCCTTCAGTTGCCTGTGCCAGGGGCCACGGTATCTCTTTCGAACAACCCGCAGCCAAGGCGGCAAAGGCTTTACCCTATGATCTGGCGTGACAACAAAGTTTTTTCCAGATTTTCTGCGAATGCTGATGTAAATGTTATGTTGTGTATTGTTTTCTTCGACTGCACATCATATGCGATGAATTTTTCTGCATCCAGTTTGCCTTGGACGCGAATTTGCTAGGGAAATATAGGATCCATCTAGCTCACAACGTGGGCGATAACGGCCCCCGTTGGGCGTTTGAGTCTTTTAGGGGGCAGTAGAAGACTCAGAGAAAATTAAACCTATATCCTATCTTACGACTATATAATATACGTATAAATATAATCGTATATTACACGTTTAAATATAATCGTGGCAATAGCTGTTTAAGATTCGCGACAGACGGTAAGTAAAGAAATTGGGGCTCTAGAAAAAAATATATGCTCAAAGTGGACGGTGGACAAAATAAGGTAGCGAACCTATTATCTAGCTGATCTAGCAATATTTTCATGGGTTATTTTTTTAACGCTTCCAGATGGAAGCGTTAAAAAATGCTGCTATCAAATAAAGATTTATTTGATAGCAGATTTACTGATCTCTCATGACCAACTCACTCATTTTTCGAAACCATCGATAAATTATTAATAGTCTCACATAGTACCAACAACCCAGAATTTGTAACAAATGAGGACAAGGTTACATCAGTTCTGGTCTGGTAGCTGCATACTAAAATCAAAAGACACGTAGGTACCTAGTTAAGTGTTCCATTCGCAAACGTAAACAACAACAACCGAGTAAGTATTTCTTTTATTAATGTAAAACGATATTATTAGGTTGTAAACACAAATTATGACCTTTTTTTTTGTATCCAATAAAGGACGTAGACGTTATTGTCACCATATTTCTTAATCAACCTACAACGTTCCCACTGCTGGGAGTCTGGGACACAGGCCTCCTCTCAGTGAGAGAGACTGGCCCATAATCCACGACGCCGGTCCAATGTGGGTTGGTGGATGTTACATGTCTTCGAATTTTTTGGTTCTAGGACATGCCAGTTTCCTCACGATGTTTTCCTTCACCGTTTTGAGAGCAATATTGTGAGCCTATGTTCTTTTATTTTGTGTACATGCTTCCCTCAGATTAGTGCTGGCTAGGATTTAGCCAGGTCCACAGCGGTCGCGCTATGTTACTTACACAGCAATCAAAGCATAACCATCCAATACAAAAATAGCAAACAAAACTGTGGACATAATCTAGTTAGACCATAAAATGAACTCTAACTTGCGACGACAGTAAATTCACGACTAAAACGCATGATTGCTTTCTATTGCTGCTCCAAAACATTCATCTGTTTTCAACCAACTGTTCAAATCATCGATGTATTAAAAACAAGTGACTATCTGAGAAGAAATGGATGTGCATAGGTGCAAGTCATGCAGAATTTTTTGAAAGCAAGGACGTTGTCGCTGTTGGTAACTGAGTGATTTAGAAGTTGAGGTTTCTCTCGCGTAGGTTGATAAACTCTGGCAATGCTTATGATTTAACTGGTCGTACCGCTAAGAGTTGGTAAATCCTTAAGGCTGGGGGCAGTGCCCAGACGCTCTTAGCTAATACAGGGTATAAGGGACATCGAAGTGCAAACTGTTACCATAAATTCATCATATGATTCAAAACCCACCAGATTTTTTAAAAGCTTGTAAAACAGTAGTTCGTACAAAACTGCAACAGCACGGTCAAACTGTATGAAACAGCAGATTCTTTTATTTGTTTTTTAAATTCTTGGGTACAGTTTGCACGTCGATGTCGATGTGAGGAATCAGGAATAAAATTATCCGGAAAAGAACCGGAGTTACCGACATGGCTTGCAGAGTAAGCAAACTGAAGTGGCAGTGGGCTGGCCATGTTTGTCGAAGGACCGATGGCCGGTGGAGCAGACGAGTCCTGGAGTGGAGACCTGCTGATGCCCGGAATCTATGGGTATGCAGATGACAGCACAGTTGTAGAGAGATGCCTGCCGAGTCCTCGGGCTTGTAAGGAAGGAATCGTAAGCTACACATAAATTTTGATAGGCAAAATATGTTTTTGTACTATGTATTAAAATTTTACTAAGTTATATAATAGTTGTTCTTTGAGATTTATATAATTTAGGATAGGTAGTATGTTATAGAAGTTCCTTATTAGGTTAATTTAATATTGTAAGTTTAGAAATACCACATCATCGCATTAGGTTAATCATGTTATGATAGTTATAAAGGTATAAATAAATAAATAAATAATCCGGTCTGAAAGAGAGGCTATGGTAGAGCGTACGAATGTCGCAGTTCAGGCAGTATCCAAGTGTGGCGAAGTCAACCTTGTGGGATTCAACGCCGCCAAAGCACAAGCGTGTCTGTTCACCGCCAAAAGGAGCCCGTTCACCTTGGCTCCTGCTTTTCAGAATTTATCCTTGGAGTACACCGCCCGCCTTCAGCTCTTAGGAGTTGAGATTTCCTCAAACCTAAACTTTGGGCGGTTCATTGAGTCCAAAGCCAAGATGGCTGCTAGGAAACTTGGCGTTCTTGCAAATAACCGGTCCGGCGGTACTTCACACCGGGACAGCTTCTATTGTTATACAAAGCGCAGGTCCGATCGTGTGTGGAGTACTGCAGCCACATATGGGCTGGTGCTGCAAAATGCCATCTAGCAGCTTTGGAGTCAGTGGAGAGGGTGCGAAGAGGCTAATTGGTGATCCAGATTTGGTTAAGACCAATCTACAAAGCCTGGAGCACAGGCGTAAGGTAGCCAGCCTTTCGGTATTCTATAGGATGCATTCTGGAGAGTGTGCGCGGGAATTACATCACCGTTCCCTCATCGGACAACCCGTCGTACGGCGAGTTTCCACCCTTACGTTGTTGACACCGCTACGATCCGGACGAAGCGTTTCGCCTCGTCGTTTAGGTATACCGCGTACATTGAAGGACTGGAACAATTTGCCTGCAGCGGTCTTCCCGTCCGATTATAATTTAAGTGTCTTCAAGGCTAGAGTGAATAGGCACATAATAAATTAGTGCGCTTTACCATCAACGATTGCATCACTGCTTTCTATCAGGCGGGATCGCAGTCAAGCACTAGTTTATATCATTAAAAAAAACCTATATCCTGATCCCGTCCGCCAAAAATCACATCCGAATCCGGAAATGTATCCGAAAATGTATTACTTAGTTTAGATAGTGTCATCATTGGTAATTAACATAAAACAGCATGCATATATCCTACTAATATTATAAATTTGAAAATGTGAAAGTTTGTATGGATTTGTTACTTTTTCACGCAAAAAGTGCTGAACGGATTTGGATGAAATTTGGCACACCGATGTTTTATAACCAGGATTATCATATAGGATACTTTTTATCTCGATATCCCTACGGGATGGAAACTTATGAGTGTGAAACTGCGGCGCGCAGCTAGTAATAAATAATTTAGATGACTATGTAATGAGGACGGTCTAGTAATACTGAGACGGGTTTGCGACAGAATTATTTATTTTTTCAACATATACATGAGGTGTCTTTATTGTAGTTAATTAATATTCTATTTGACCGACCAGTTTTACTTGCTGAGATATCTGTGTTTGTATTGTTAACTAGCTGCGCCCCGCGGTTTCAACCGCATAGTTTTCGATCCCGTGGGAAAAATATCTTACATGTTAATCCTAGTTATAAACTATCTGTGTGCCAAATTTTATTTAAATCCGTTCAGCGGTTTGAGCGTGAAGAAGTAACAAACATACACACACACACTCACTCACAAACTTTCGCCTTTATGATATTAATGTGATGTCATAATGCGTGTTAATAATATTTTGACTAAGATACCTATACCTCTAGGTTTGTTAGTTCGATTTATCGGTTTAATCATAAAAACCCATAGCAATTTATAAAATTAATTCATCTGATAACAAGGAAAACTTCTACATTACCCAAAAATGTAAAATCTTAAATGAAAAACTACACATACCTACCTACATTACTATCACGCTAAACACAAGACAATCTAACACACCATAACCGGCTCACGCAGCAGCATCTTCTTCAGACTACATCCATTGCTGTCCACATACACATACTCTTAACAACTATTAAAACAAAACCAGCAATGAGCATTATTCTCTACTTTACACTCAAGAGATGCCACACAGTTCCCAGGCGTAAAGGTCAGATACCCACCGCGATGGCATAAAGGTCGCGGCCCACTTGACATGAAGCTCGATAGGCTGCTGAACCGACTAATATACATAATAATAGGATGCGTTAGTCTAGAAAGTTCTGCCGAAGATTGAGTAAAAGTTAAGTTAGAGAATAAGTATATTGTAGACAGTGGCGAAACTATACCTTTTGGGGGCTTATAAGTAGAATTTACGAACAATGTATGGAATGTAAATGTTATCTATATCTATACTTATAATAAATCTGTAGAAGTGAAAATTCTGTACATTGAAAATATCAAAAAAATAAATGGCAGGGGGTGTTACTAGACCGAAACCAAACCCAAAAATGTGATTAAAAAAATTTTTGTCTGTCTGTCTGTCTGTCGGTCTGTCTGTCTGTCTGTCTGTCTGTCTGTCTGTCTGTTTGTTCAGGCATCACGCAAAAACTACCGGTTCGATTACGATGAAACTTGGTATAATTATTCTTTAATATCCTGGGCACCACACTGGGTACTTTTTATCCCGGAAAAGTATATACAATAAAAAACAAACTTAATTTTGCGGTTCGATCCCTAGACCGATTACTGTACCAACCGCAAATAATAAGTTTGTCGTAGGTTACGTCACCCGCAGTATTATCTGTGCGACCTTTTTATTCCTTTTAGTTTTTAGAGTTATTTAGGTTTAATTTTATAAGTCGTAGGTATAGATTTTAATTTTAAAGTATAGGTAGTATATTTGTTAGTGTACGTAGTGACCGTAGGTTATTTTATAATACTGTTAGGTAGGATTAGTCATTCGTATAGATATTAGTTTTTAGGGATTTTGCGTATTTATTGAGTTTAGATTAGTTATCATCAGAAATAGGTTTATTTAGGTAGGTAGGTACTTAAGTAAAGATATCATATAGGTACCTTCTTAATCACCACTAATGAGACACAATTGGTTTTCTATTGTAATTAGCCACAAAGGGCCCGCGAGATAGATGGCATCCTGGGGAAGCACATACATTTTATCCTGTTAGCACGTTCCCGTGGGATAATTTCCGACATCCACGCGGGCGAAGCCGCGGGCAGAAGCTAGTTCCGAAATAAAATCTATATCTATCTATACTTATAATAAATCTGTAGAAGTGAAAATTCTGTACATTGAAAATATCAAAAAAATAAATGGCAGGGGGTGTTACTAGACCGACACCGAACCCAAAAATGTGATTAAATAAATTTTTGTCTGTCTGTCTGTTTGTTCAGGCATCACGCAAAAACTACCTGTTGGATTACGATGAAACTTGGTATAATTATTCTTTAATATCCTGGGCACCACCACTGGGTACTTTTTATACCGGAAAAGTATATACAATAAAAAACAAACTTAATTTTGCAGTTCGATCCCTAGACCCGATTACTGTGCCAACCGCAAATAATAAGTTTGTCGTAGGTTACGTCACCCGCAGTGGAGTTCATTTTTATTCCTTTTAGTTTTTAGAGTTATTTAGGTTTATTTTTATAAGTCGTAGGTATAGATTTTAATTTTAAAGTATAGGTAGTATATTTGATAGTGTAGGTACGTAGTGACCGTAGGTTATTTTATAATACTGTTAGGTAGGATTAGTCATTCGTATAGATATTAGTTTTTAGGGATTTTGCTTATTCATTGAGTTTAGATTAGTTATCATCAGAAATAGGTTTATTTAGGTAGGTAGGTATTTAATTTTCTGTTATTGTTTTTTTTTTTATTAGGTAGGTTAGTCCAGCCGTTCGCATGTGATGCGTTTACCAACGAACATTAAATTTGTATTTTTATATGTAGGTAAAGACAGAATAGTGTGGAAAAGGGAGATCCCAGGCTTTTGCCCTGCAGTGGGAGACAGGCGAGTTAGTATAGATTAGATTAAATGTATAAATCGATAAGTAGAAGATTCTGTTTTAGGGCGATGTTAGGGTAGTTCGGTGTTCATTGTCTTTAATATCCAAGTTTTTATCTGAATTTTGGTACTTATATTTGTGATCGAAGTTATTTTGCTTAAATCTCATATCAATAACTAACATTATTACATCATTAATTCTCCAATTATCAGCTAGAATTATAAGTGAGCCAATCTGCATATTTTATTTTTATATTTAAATGCCATCAATTTTATCTTTTTCTAAAATGTATTTTGACAACTAATCAAAGATATGCAGTTTTAACTAATTGGCAACTTTTTTTATAATTGAATCTATTAAAAATATATAAATACATATAATATCATAATACATATAATAATCTGTTGATTAGATTATTATTATCTCCGTGCCTCGGAAAGCACGTTAAGCCGTTGGTCCCGGCTGTCATTCGTGGATCTTTTACAGTCGTTACGGGTAGTCAGAAGCCCGAAAGTCTGACAACCAGTCTTATATACCAGGGTATCGTATTACCCTAGGTTAGATAGGCAGTCGCTCCATGTAAAATACTGGTATTGAGCTGCATCCGGTTAGACTGGAAGCCGACCCCAACATAGTTGGGAAAAGGCTAGGCAGATGATGAGATGATGAATCTGTTGATTAGATCAAAATATCTTATTTATATCATAATCTTCTTCTTAGCGTGTCGATAGCCAAATGCACTCGGCCCAGAATTCGGCTACTTGTTTGGCGCCATCACCAGCGTCCATCAGTTCCTGTAACGTGCAGCTGACGGGACACGCGGGTTTGTGGAACAACACCACATTTACACTCAAATGCGGAGTATATCATAATGATCAAATAAATCAATCGACAGCAGTGACATATAACAACATTGTAACTAAACCCGGAAGGATAACCAAGGTAGACTAGCTGTCGGAATATGTCAAAAATCTTATATAGGTATTTCTAACATATTTTTTTATAATATTGCATGTATTAGGCATGTGGGCAGGGACATCGATGCGCAACCTGTTACCATCGATTCAGTACATCATTTTGAACCATCCTGCGATGAAAATTTTCGCCGATTATTTTGAAAAAAATTTGCTGTCCATACATTTTGACAGCGGTACTGCACTTTTTTATGAAATTATTATTATTATTATTATTTTTTGATACCCAACCAAAAATGTCTACGTGATAATGAATTCATGGTTACAGTTTGCGCGTCCATGTCCAAAATTTTAATAATGTTTCTTTTTAAAACCCTGATTAAGAAACATTATTCATAAAATGATGCATCATTCTAAAGATGACTAAGTATGTATAATCCCCTAAAAATAACAAAAGAATATTTTCGAGTTTCGTTTTTACATTTTAGACAAATTAGTCACAGACTCATAGTATGTAAAGGTTCAATTTCGAACAGTGCAATTTTATATCGTGCCTACCACACGGCGAAGCTGTCTTAGACCTTACGGCCTGGCGCGCTGCCCTTTGCTGCTGTTTGGGACCCCCACAAAAATAAAAACTTGGTGACCATTTTTATTTAAAAAGATTATAACAATTTGTTTCTAAATCACTACGTCATCAGCTAAGCTTACAGCTGACTGATTCAGATGTTTATCTCTCTCATCTTGTTTCGCCATCTCTATTTGGTTTGTTCTTTGAAATCAGACGTTGAATCAGACTTGTCAGAATTTTGTGTTGGACTGGATCTTGTGATGGACTTGAAGTTGTGTTGGTAGCTTAGCACTTTTGTGTGCCGTGTACATAAGTGGACGAAGGTAAATAAAGTTGTCTAACTTCTGCAATTATATTTGTAAGGTGTACAAATATAACTACAGACATAAATAACTCCCTCGTTGGTCTAGACCTAGAGGTCACAAGCGTTACTCTGCTGAGCATGAGGTCCTGGGTTCCATTACCAGTCGAGCAAAGGGTTATTCTATCAGGATTATCTTAGTAGTAGCCCGGAGTCTGAACTCGTTCTGAAGGCGAGCCTATTGACATCAACCGGGCAGTTTATGTCAATAGGCTCGCCTTCAGAACCAGTCTTCAGAACCTTCAGTTACCTAGCGAAATGTAGGTGTACTATAGGTGCACCCTGCCTAGCCCTTTGCGGAATACAAGCGTGATGTTATGTAGTTCTAAGTTATAATTTCTGTGTATATGGTTTTCCAAATGCGTGGCTCCTTTTTCGTCAAAAGGTCATTTATCATGCTACAAAATTAATTCTTATCACCTTATCTACAATACTGCCTAAAATCGCGGAACTCTAACACACACACACACACACACACAAAAACACACACACACTACCAACACACTTTTTAAGATCACTATAAGATCTTGTTATTGCTAAATTCTTAACAGCTATCTGCTTACTTATAATACTGAATCCGTGTAAAAAATGGTTTACTATACACCAACAATAAAACTAAACAGGTATTAAAATTCATTACCTATTATAATTTTAGCGCGTAGGTAAATAGAGCTTAGCAAAGCAAAAAAAAAAATGATATTCAACAAAAACTCATGGATGGCTGAAAACTTAAGATAAAAACCAACGAATAACTACCTACATATTATGGATAAAATTTTAAAATATTGGAGAAGTACTTAACTACATACTTACAATAAATGCAGAGAAAACGAAAAAAATAAAATAAAATGAGATGTACCAAAAGTTTTTGATCTTCGATCAGATTAACAAACTTTTAGTCCCAAGTACGTTTGTACATACAGCGTGGCGCTTTAATGGCGACATTAATTTAACACACGTATACGGTTTAGCGTTGTAGTTTTATGAATGTATTTTAATTTAATTAAACATTAATATTTATTTATTAACAATTTTATAAAATAGTATCTTAGAGCAACCTGACTTAAAGAACTGTAGCGCAGGGGTCATTTGCCGGGGTCACGGATAATAACATCGCATCAATGTAATTAAAACAATTAACGAGCAAAGAGAAGGCGAATTGAAGGCAAGAGAGAGAGCCATAAGTCGGCGCGCGGTGCAGGTGGAAGTTTTCAAGTTACGATTTTTTTTATGTTGTTATAATTTTTATGATTACTGGCCACTAGCCCTACCCGTGTGTTAAATTAATGTCGCCATTGTAGTGCCACGTTGTACTATACGACAATATATGAAAATATTGGCAATACTAATGCAAAATAGCATTTTAGAACTATCAAATAAATCTTAACATTAACATTAAAAAAGTGATTTTTCTATGGGTTTTGCCGATCTTCGACAAAAATTGGAATATTTTGATTGATTTTTTGTATGAACGTCATTAGATATATTGTCGTTCCCACCTTGTTGAAGCAACATGCCTGTACATTAGAAACGGGGCATCACAAGCAAGTGTGTGGGTAGAGTAGCAAAAACCGGGGCTTCGCAAAAGTCGCGAGTACCAGGGCAATAGGAAGAGGAAAGATATCATCAGTGAAGACCCGCTATGTAGGGTGGAAGCACCGCTTCCACGGCGGTGCATTTAGGTTATTATCCATAGCAATATTAGTTAAATACATGTTACGATGAAGTTAAAAAGTCCTTAGCTATGTACAATTCATATATGACTAATTTTCCAAATTACCTCTTCAACTCACACACATTTAATTAAATAAATCTTGACAGAACAATGGTAGATATAGCCAGACTAAACAACAAAAAAAAATAAACATTAAAAAATTCAGAGCTGCTTATAAAGCGAACATTAACTCAGAAGCAACAATCAGCATCATAAAACCCCCAAACTGCATAAAAACATACAATTTCGCTGATCTCGTTGAAAACGCCAGGTTCGATTGACCGTGCCATTAAAATTCTCGACCAATCACTTACAGTACCGACATTATTGCAGTTCACCTTACAACTGTGTCCGCCATGCTGGAACCCGTCTGACGGGCCCTGAGTCACGAGTTTGGGTTCAAATTTCGAACCGTTTGGACCCAAAGACTAAATAAACCGCGAAACTTGCAAAGAGGTATAACAGTTGAGGTTTTTTAAAGCACCTTAGGATTAAATACAGTAGTAAAACTTCGACCTTATATTGGTTAAACTGGCAATAAAAGTTCGGAATTGTGATTATATTGTTGAATTTCTATAGTAGTTGCATTTGCAGTAAATAATTATGTTGAAAGGCTGTTCAGTTGTTGTCAATGTGTGATGAAAGTGTCGTGAAATATTGCATACAAGTTAATAATTAGTCCAAGGGAAAGCCAATTTCAACAATATGTGAAATTATGTAAGCATACTATAGAATGGCCAACAGGTGCAGTACACATTTCAAATGACTTGAGACGATGATACCGATGTCAAGTTACAAATGCCAAGGAAAGTCCTTGTTGTCCTTTCTCTAATTAACAACAACAAGCAAAAGCCGATCATTACTATTCTATCACCAGCATTAAACAAGAGTGAATTCTTGAACAAATGCCAGAAAAAAACAAACGTGTGGGGAGACTTTGAGAGCGGCCAATTTAACTTGAAAGTTCTAGATGGCGCTACTTGCCAAGGAAAAAAGAAAACTAATGTCAAATTCAGTACATTTCATTTAGTTCCTTATTTTGCTGCTGGTCAAGTTACACTGGGTATTCTAAAAACATTGTAAGGAGGTCAGTTGAGTGGAGTATTTTATTGATTGCCAGTTAGCCTGTGATCGAGAGTCAAGTGTTATTAATAAGTCGGGTACACCTGACATGTTGTGACCCTTTGGTAACTTTCCTCTTGCAGGGGTATGAAACCTTTGCTGCATTACAAATATTATTCAAATATTCCATTCGGGCCTGACCGAATTATAGAGGGACTACTTCGGGCTTCGACCAATTACTTTGTAATACAGCTTGCAGTTTCAGTTTCAGTTACCTCCTTAGTCCTCATTAGTTTACCAGCTACTTACCTCCTACACAACAGCTTAGTTGCAATCAACGCTAATAATAATGTTGATCGCAAACGAATTACATAAACAATGTATGTTAAATCGTTGATTTATTATCTACTAGCTTCTGCCCGCGGCTTCGCCCGCGTGGATGTCGGAAATTTACCCACGGGAACGTGCTAACAGGATAAAATGTATGTGCTTCCCCAGAATGCCATCTATGTCGCGGGCCCTTTGTGGCTAATTACAATAGAAAACCAATTGTGTCTCATTAGTGGTGATTAAGAGGGTACCTATATGATATCTTTACCTAAGTACCTAACTAATTAAAAAAAAAACTCAATAACAGAAAATTAAATACCTACCTACCTAAATAAACCTATTTTTGATGATAACTAATCTAAACTCAATAAATAAGCAAAATCCCTAAACACTAATATCTATACGAATGACTAAACCTACCTAACAGTATTATAAAATAACCTACGGTCACTACGTACACTATCAAATATACTACCTATACTTTAAAATTAAAATCTATACCTACGACTCATATAAAAATAAACCTAAATAACTCTAAAAACTAAAAGGAATAAAAATGAACTCCACTGCGGGTGACCCAACCTACGACAAACTTAGTATTTGCGGTTGGTACAGTACAGACAGTGGTAATCGGGTATAGGGATCGAACCGCAAAATTAAGTTTGTTTTTTATTGTATATACTTTTCCGGGATAAAAAGTACCCAGTGTGGTGCCCAGGATATTAAAGAATAATTATACCAAGTTTCATCGTAATCGAACCGGTAGTTTTTACGTGATGCCTGAACAAACAGACAGACAGACAGACAAAAATTTTTTTAATCACATTTTTGGGTTCGGTGTCGGTCAAGTAACACCCCCTGCCATTTATTTTTTGGATATTTTCAATGTACAGAATTTTCACTTCTAAAGATTTATTATCAATAACAGAAAATGAAATACCTACCTACCTAAATAAACCTATTTCTGATGATAACTAATCTAAACTCAATAAATAAGCAAAATCCCTAAAAACTATAATATCTATACGAATGACTAATCCTACCTAACAGTATTATAAAATAACCTACGGTCACTACGTACACTCTCAAATAAACTACCTATACTTTAAAATTAAAATCTATACCTACGACTTATATAAAAATAAACCTAAATAACTCTAAAAACTAAAAGGAATAAAAATGAACTTCACTGCGGGTGACGTAACCTACGACAAACTTATTATTAGCGGTTGGTACAGTAATCAGGTCTAGGGATCGAACCGCAAAATTAAGTTTGTTTTTTATTGTATATACTTTTCCGGGATAAAAAGTACCCAGTGTGGTGCCCAGGATATTAAAGAATAATTATACAAAGTTTCATCGTAATCGAACCGGTAGTTTTTGTGTGATGCCTGAACAAACAGACAGACAGACAGACAAAAAATTTTTTAATCACATATTTGGGTACAGTGTCGGTCTAGTAACACCCCCTGCCATTTATTTTTTTGATATTTTCAATGTACAGAATTTTCACTTCTACAGATTTATTATAAGTATAGAAGATGTACTATAATAAACAAGTACACACGGCTACACATCAAGCTATGCAAAACCAGTATTAGCTGACCGTTCATTGTGAGAAAATATCATACAAAGTGAGGCCAAGACAAACTGGTTTTGTATAGCTTGACGTGTAGCCGTGTCAAAGATTCTCTATGAGCCGTGTGTACTTACCAATAAGTTGCAAATTAAAACGAGTCTTGCATTATTCATACATGTTTATTTAAGTTCCATGAGTAAGTAGTTATTACAAGGACGGGTTTTTGTATCACATAGCGTTTTTGCATATTAATTGTACTCATCAGTATAGAAGTTTTTAATCTTCATTGCGATTGTAAAAGATCGAAACGTGTGAAGGAATTTCAAATCAAACGTCACCCTGCATGGCTCCGATTTAGATTTAATTACAAGAAACAAAGATCGTCGCAGAAGAAGGTAATAAATGATTAAATGGACTATAGCCTGTCCATTAGGTAAACCGTTTTTTGACAGATGAAACACACAATACATTGATTGATACACTTACGGAATTCTAATGTCTATAAGAAGCCATAAATAAGATGATTCAATAAGATAAGGCAGTTTATATATTTATTTTATTACGCATTTTAAAGTTAACTTTTACGCAATCTGGAATATGTACGTTCTAAGAAAGCTGTCAAAAAACGGTTTACTTAATGGACAGGGTATGTAGAGATGTACTGTACACATAACATTTCATCACACTTTGTTTTTCCAAAAGGTTAGGCAGAAGTGTACCTATAGTACCTGCGCCCACACATCGCCAGTTATTTTTTAAGTCCCATGTGTCATCAACCGGACATGTTTCTTATGGTAAGATCATAGTTTAGTCTAGTCATTTCCTAGATGACGTTAGAGTTTCTTACCTCATCATCATCTGCCTAGCTCTTTCCCAACTACTTTGGTCGGCTTCCAGTCTAACCGGATGCAGCTGAGTAACAATATTTTACATGGAGCGACTGTCTATCTGACCTCCACAGCCCAGTTACTGGATAAGGGCTGGCGCCCACTGGCGGCACGGCACGGTAAGGGATTTTTATGCGAGTAATCTATCTATACTTATAATAAATCTGTAGAAGTGAAAATTCTGTACATTGAAAATATCAAAAAAATAATTTACAGGGGGTGTTACTAGACCGACACCGAACCCAAAAATGTGATTAAAAAAATTTTTGTCTGTCTGTCTGTCTGTCGGTCTGTCTGTCTGTCTGTCTGTCTGTCTGTTTGTTCAGGCATCACGCAAAAACTACCGGTTCGATTACGATGAAACTTGGTATAATTATTCTTTAATATCCTGGGCACCACACTGGGTACTTTTTATCCCGGAAAAGTATATACAATAAAAAACAAACTTAATTTTGCGGTTCGATCCCTATACCCGATTACCACTGTCTGTACTGTACCAACCGCAAATACTAAGTTTGTCGTAGGTTGGGTCACCCGCAGTGGAGTTCATTTTTATTCCTTTTAGTTTTTAGAGTTATTTAGGTTTATTTTTATATGAGTCGTAGGTATAGATTTTAATTTTAAAGTATAGGTAGTATATTTGATAGTGTACGTAGTGACCGTAGGTTATTTTATAATACTGTTAGGTAGGATTAGTCATTCGTATAGATATTAGTTTTTAGGGATTTTGCTTATTTATTGAGTTTAGATTAGTTATCATCAGAAATAGGTTTATTTAGGTAGGTATTTAATTTTCTGTTATTGAGTTTTTTTTTTTAATTAGGTAGGTACTTAGGTAAAGATATCATATAGGTACCCTCTTAATCACCACTAATGAGACACAATTGGTTTTCTACTGTAATTAGCCACAAAGGGCCCGCGAGATAGATGGCATTCTGGGGAAGCACATACATTTTATCCTGTTAGCACGTTCCCGTGGGATAATTTCCGACATCCACGCGGGCGAAGCCGCGGGCAGAAGCTAGTAGAAAATATAACTTAAAAGTATGACAATAAAATTGAAATTTCATCGGCAGCAATGATGCCGCGGTATCCTTAGGCATGCCGCGACGTCCTTTGGCACCATCATTGAAATCTCGATTTTATTATCATACATTAAGTTATATTTTTATTCGTCCCATAAAAATCCCTTGCCATGCCGTGCCGCCAGTGGGCGCGGGCCGATAAGACTTGGTAACCTACCTTCAACCTTGGTAACCTTGGACCTTGGTAAGACTGGTTGTCAGACTTTCGGGCTTCTGACGGCCCGTAACGAGACGTTGGAGTTTCTTACCTAATATTGATCGATACGTACATAAGCCCTCTCACAGAGAGGATATCTGGGTCCCAGCAGAGGGAACATTATAGGCTGTTCATGCTCATGCTATGACGTCCATAATCTTGATTTAAAAGCAAATTCCAAAGTTATCGTAAACACGGTTATTGTTACAAGCAGCATGTCAACACCATTAAGAGATTAAGATCAGACACGTGTTAACTAACTCCTTTATATAAACTAGGTACATACAGCCTACGTCATATAGCTCGAGCTCGGAGGACCCCTGGACCGGTTTAACGGACCTAAAGAAGCTCGCCTCACCTTGACACCTCTCGCAAATGTCAGCAACGCTATTGTAACGAAACTGTTTGGTATTATAACAAAAATATTTAGGCTGTTAGACAGTGATGATGTATTTCTTGATTATAGTGGAAATTTTGCAAGCAAGACATCACAAAACTGACAAAGATGATGCTGAAATGAGTTTGAAGAATCATTCGATTTAAGAAGAACAGTAATACCAATGTCTACTGTATAAGTTACGATCAAGTTATTCAAGATCCTGTAATAATAATTACTTATAATTTAGAGAAAACTGTAGCAAAATTCTACGAAGCATAATCAGCCTATAATGTGCCCACTGCTGGGATACAGGCCTCCTCTCTTCAAGAGGAAGTGGGCTTTAATCTAACCACGCGGGCCCAATGCGGGTTGGTAGATGTCACATGTCTATGAATAATTTTGGTTCTAGGACATGCCGTTTTCTTTACGATGTGTTCCTTAGCAGTTTTGAGAGCAGTGATGAAATGATTTACACAAAGTTAAGCGCCTTCCTGTGTTCGAATCCACGACCATACAACTCGTAAGTCGGTGCCGTTAGCACTGGGCTACCACTGCTCTAAAATTCGAATAACGAACGCCATAACCGTTAAAAAGACCTTCGATCGATAAAAACATGTCAGTGATCGTATGTTGTTTGCTTGTAAAAAACAGATGTTTTTTTTTTCTATTGAATAAAAGCATATAATGAGACTCTATTTGTGGTTTCTATCAGATCTCCGATACCTATTTATCTATGTTATGACCACGTGCAAGAAAAGCGAAGAATCATCATTATACAAGATTATACTAGTATTAACATACAAAACGCCAGCACGTGGCTTTGAGTGGTTAGTCTGGCTAAGTTTTAATTAATTCAATAGGAAAATACACGTGAAATCATTGTGTTTTCCGGTTGCTGCCAAGTAAGGGAAATTATATTCCACGTCGGTCTTAGCTGCAAAAGTAACTAACAAAATTTATTTTACTCACAAATCCATCAGCAATAAGATTTTTTTTTTAATAAGAATTTCTTTATGCACTCTCTCTGAACTGCGAATGTAACTGAACCGAAGCGCTCGGGTTGGTAACGCTGAGTCGGGTATACCTCGGCTCCATTCGATCGCTGACGCAGAATCGCGTATACTCGGCGCTGAATTGCATATACGTCTTGTCTCCAGTTGTAAGTTTTTACTTCTATCATGTGGTCATAAACACCACCTTGTTTTTTTGTAAACCTGCTCTTGTACGTCATTTCCATGTCAAAAACGAAAGAATGTTGTTTTGAAATATGTAAAAAATAAATAAAAGGTTGTCGAGCCCTGACTACTTTGCAACTTTTTTACATTTTTTACGGAGTCTTGGAAAGGGAATGACGTAATCATCGATTCAAGGACTCCAAGGTTTGCAGAAAAGGTTCAGAAGTGCCAGTTTGGATTTTAAGAAAAATACATAAAAGAGTAAGTAACTATAATAAGTAAGTAGTATTCTTTGCAGGTAATAGGGATCACGTGAACAAAGATCACGATTTTAAGCTAAGCTCAGATTACGATAAATATGAGAATTGAATATCCTATTAATAATATTATAAATGCGAAAGTTTGTATGGATGGATGGATGGATTTTAGTTACTCTTTCACGCAAAAACCAGGATTGACACATAGGATACTTTTTATCCCGATATTCCCATGGAATCGAAACATATGCGGGTGAAACCGCGGGGCGCAACTAGTATTATATAATTACGATTTTCACAAGTTTCTAGAGACTAGCGCACGTTGTCATTAACTGTCGAATTAATTACAACCGTATGTTGCCCATGCTTCACTTGCCTAGTCCATCAGAAAGTCCATATTACGTTTTCTACGTGGACTATAAATAAAATACCTCAAAACCTCTTTAATCTATTAAATGCCAACATTATGGCCTTTACTTTACCATCAGGCACCAACTCCAGGGAAATAAAAATAATTTGCTCAACGGCTGGAGTATAAAGGCAGCGCCGGCGCCGTACACATCAGACTGTGTTCCATCCCACGCGGGTTACAAGTCGACGCATTGGCGGCTCATTGCCTCATGTGGGCGGTTCGACTACCGATTTGTTGTAACAAACAAAGATTTATATCAATGTAATCTACTGAAGCTAGAGATTTCAAGTGATTCGTATAAACGGTACAAGTTTTTGCTCGCAGATTCGCCCGCGTGGTGATCCCACGGGAACGTACTACCAAAATAAAAAGTATAATTTGTCCATGACCTTGCCCATGACCTGGGACAAGGTCATGGGCAAGGTCTATGCTTTTGCCCATGACCTGGGACAGCCCAGGTCATGAGCCACCTCTGTGCCAAATTTCATCGAAATCCGTTTAGTCGTTACTACGTGAAAGGTACAGATTACAGAGTTACTTTCGCATTATTTTTATATAAGTTTTTACTAGCCTACGGTGTCCTACTCCTGGGCAAACGCCGGGCAAACCTTCCATCTTTCACGAGACCGCGCTTCCTTCTTCCAGTTTTGATGGAACATATCCAGCTCGTAAATAATATTAACTTTCGCATAAAATAAATAAAGTATGGATAAAAAATGGAGTAGAGAAAATCAGTATAATATGATAGACTCCTCACCTATAACGTGATAAGATCTAAAATGCATCAGACTAGATCAGCCTGTTATAGCCCACAGTGGGCCAAATGCCTCTTCCTCTAGCAAACATTGATTACTACCAGCATTGGGTACACTCACCTACAGCATGTTAGCAATTTTTGCCTACTAAACACATAAGAAGCAATATTTAACATGATCGTTATTATTATCCAACATGGTTTCCAAATTAACACCAACATGAGAATACGATTTATTATTGACCATTACGTTATATTTAAACACTCTACCGGTCACTTTGTTGCTTACAAATGAACACTACAAGTCATTATCAACCCTATATGTACATGTTCTAAAGTTAATATTTGTATGAGGTATTTCTAGCCTTAGTTTTTGGTTTTCAGCTTTGAGTAAATCCTTTTATTGAGTGCTAGGTGGGTCAGCTGGGTGCTAGCCAACAAAAACGATCAAAGCGAAGTCTGGTGTGAACACTTAACAGTAGCTAGATTAGCGCTAGCTTGCTTCATAGGTATTTTTGCAGCCTATCTTTATACCAATGATGTGTGGTAATATAAACGATAAAAAAGAGACAAACAAGAGGGGTGCTACATACGTGTTCGGGTTGGTACGATTCAGCAAAGCTGGACGGCAAAATCGAATATATATTTTTCCGCCCGACTGTGCCAAGTCGTGCCAAATCATACCAACCCGAACAACTATACCTTGTTCCCACTGTACACAGGTCTCCTTCAAGAGGAAGTAGACTGTAATCTACCACGCGCCATTGTGAGTTGGTAGATGTCACATGTCTTTCATGTTTGGTTCTAGGATATGCCGGTTTCCTTCACCGTTTTAAGAGCAGTGGTGATGAAATTATTTACACAAAGTAAAGCGCATGCCTGGGTTCAAACCCACGATCTACAACTCGTAGATCAGAGCCGTTACCACTGGACCATCCCTGCTCTGGAGTGGCAAAAAAGACTTGCAACATTGTTCTTTCAAATAAATTCTATCACATCCATTAAGCATCCGGTTAGCTCGTGCAAGCGATAAAGGAAAATCCTAAGGAAATCCTCACATAAATTACAAATTCCACACATGTTTAGTGACTGAGATCGGCCATAGGTTACCGCCTGACAGTTGACACGACCTGAGTACATAATAGAAGGCCAATTCTCGTAATTTAAAACGTTCAAAATCTAGTCGCAGTCTCATCTCGGCGACAAACAAATGTCAAAAACTTGTCAAAACATAGGGAAATTAGAGGTTTTTTTGACAGATTGAGACTGAGATCAGAGGGGTAATTCTCGTAATTTTAAGAACATTCACAGTCTGATCTCAGTCTCAATCTGTCAAAAAAACCTCTAATTTCCCTATGTTTTGACAAGTTTTTGACATTTGCTTGTCGCCGAAATGACACTGCGACTAGATTTTGAACGTTTTAAATTACGGGAATACGGGCCCAGACTGTGAATGTTCTTAAAATTACGAGAATTGCCCCTCAGGAATATGTTAAATGCTATGCACAAGTAAGCATTCATATGTACCTTTCATGATTTATTCATAAAATCACATAGTCAATGTTGGGGTTTACGGTGTGTATTTTTCTTAATGTATTTATCAATCGGTCGGTTTTTATAGGGTGCAAAAAGACCCATCACGAAGCCAGGCCAGTGACTATAGGGTGTAAAAAGACCCATCACGAAGTCGTCATCTTCGCATTCTGTAGGTACAGACGCCAGCAAATCAAGCGACTACAATCTGTCAAATTTCTTTAATAGATTATCAACTTTATCGCTAAAGCATTAGGTTCAAATTGATTGGGAAAGTTTGACAGTTTCGATGTAATAAATAATTGATGGAAAAAAACGAATAATTGATGGAAAACGGTGTTTTTGATGTGAAAATTCGCAGTCTACGGTAGTGCGCAAATTAACGCACGCGAAACATTGTGCTTATGGGTGCATACAACGGTTCAGGGATCCTAGGAATTGTATAAAGTTAATTTATAACATTTAGAACTTTCGTAAAAAATGCCAAAAAGGTTGGAACGTTGACCTTCAATACCTCCATAGCCAGAAGGTTCCCAGCTACAGTCCTATACCAAAGAAATATCATAATAAGAGAAAGAACAAGTAAGTCTGCGGCTTCTTTATGTGTATTTTTACATCCGTTTTAATTATAGTCTCGTTACTATCCACAGTATCCTCTATTAAACAAGGACCATATTGACACGATAATTTGCAGCCGAATTGATAACCACACTTTTGAATTGTCAAAATTAAATAGTCGGTCAGTTAGTCAGAAAGTTGAAGCTAGATGCCCATTCCTAAACGTATTATGCAGAAGAACGGGCACGAAACTTCAAGGACACTCTTATAAATCAAGATATTATTACAAAATCCTGGGTACATTATTGTTATTGCTTCTATATGTGAGAACAATGTAAAAAAGAAACAAGTGACGGCACGGTTGGCGCGCTGCGTGTAGCGGGTTCGATTCCCGCACGGAACAAATATTTGTATGATCTACTAGTAATTGTTCCGGGTCTGGCTGTTTGTGTATGTGAGTTTAAATGTTTGTAAACGCACCCACGATACAGGAGAAATTCCTAGTGCGGGGCAACGTTTTATAATTAAATTTAAAATTAAAAAGAAGCCCTGGCAGTTAAGAGATATCCAGTCTCAACCGACGCCGCCCGTCCACGAACATGACGCGTGGATCAGCACCACCCAGCTCAACCATTTCGTAGGGAACCGAATGATCCAACACACGCGCCACCACCAGTGAGACATTTAAGTGAGCATGACATATTCTCAATTGCCATGCTCTTTCAAGTCAACTTTCCTCTGCCTAACCCGACTAGTAAACACACCTTCCAATATATAAATATAAAAGGATCGTATTATATAAATCCTTATAAAAACAGCCTTTCCTTTGGTGTTCATCCATTAACCACTGGTGTGATGTTATGTTATGCATGATGATAATGAAGTAAGTATAGGTACAAAAATGATGGGCTCGGTTTAACATCCTTCAAGCAAATATGGGCGAGACGATTTAAAATACGACTGCTTATATCTACGTGAAGCTTTGCTAGGCAACAGCTTTTAACGAAGATGATAGTGTGTGTTAATATCATAAGGCACTTGTCCCACGGCTGACGAAGAAGCGAGTAGCTCTCGACTATTTGTCGCTTAAGAAACGGACGTAGATGTAAGTCTCGTGTCAGTAAAACAGATGCATATATTAGTAGTTGATTGCTGACTATTCACACTGCCGGCGAGGGGCGGCGAACTCTTTCTCCACTAGTCTGTCACAACGACAAGAGCTATCAAAAAAATACTCACTCAGCGAAAGACGCTCATTTAAGGGGCAGAACACTCGCTGAGAGACTCCCTCGGCAAGCGACAGGACAGTAATTTTACTCATCGCTCAATCAATCGCTCATAGCTCAGCGACGAAACTACATACTCGCTGCTCGCCACCTCGTTTCTAGTTGCTAACTTTACTCGCTTCTCGCTAATCGTCTACGGTAGGACTGGTGCCTAAGTCTTACGTATTTATTGGCAGCCATCGTATCTCAATTTGTGAGGAGTTATGAGCTTGCACCTTGAGGAACCTCTTTGTTGTATAAGCATTATCTTAAGAGAAAGTTGTGATAGTTTATTTGCGAACTGAAATGCTGAATTGATAAACCTACACACAAAAGGAAAGTCCTCTTATATCCTGATATTGTTAAGCATCAGGCAGGTTACCTGTAAGTTGGAGAAATAAAAAACTTTCTATTTTTTTAAAAACATGAGGTGCATAAAAATATTGCCTTCACGAATGGTGGTAGGTACTTTTATTTATTAGCCGCAGGACCGATGAGCCTCGGAAAGCATCCCGGCTGTCATTAGTAGATCTTTGATAGACGATACGGGTCCTCAGAAGCCCGAAAGTCTTACAACCAGTCTTACCAAGGGGTTTCGTATTATCCAGTAACTATGTTGTAGAGGTCCGAAAGGCAGCCGCTCCATGTAAAATACTGTTATTCAGCTGCATCCGGTTACACTGGAAGCCGACCCCAACATAGTTGGAAAAATTATGACTGTGGGTGACCATATATACGTCTCCCTAGATGTATGCTCTGTTCCAAAAGTCAAAATAGCTATCCAACAAGATGAAAGCGAGGCACTTTTTTAGAGTGTCCTCACTCTAAAAGTGGGCCTCGCTTACATCTTATTGAATAGCTATTTTTACGAAGGCATGAACAGTGTTTTATACTTTTGTTGCGCGAAGAATAGAAACACGATTGTCTGTAGCGCTGAAAAAAGGCTTGTGAAATCTGAGTTCAAGGAAAAATCGTGTTTTTGCTCCATTTATTATTATCACTTCCATTCAATAAAGGAAAAGCATATGACCGGAAGATAGGCAAGGCAACAGAACCACTTAACTACATATTAAGTTATTTTAACTCTACAGGGTCAACTTAATTAGCTAGCGAAACTCCGCAGACATTATGGGTATCGGTATTGGTCTTAGCATTATGCTGAGCGATGGTCGATTTGCGTGGATGTGAGTGATGTGACGCATGTTTTCCCCAACTTGTTATTTTTTTGTGTTGTGTTCTTTTTATGCGTCATGTTTGCCGCAAATAAATGTATTTTCTTCTTCTTCTATCGATACCTAAACATGATAAAACTAAAAAGAAATTAATATGATTTTTTTTGGTGAGTCATCGACCGCTTCACTTGGAATAACAGTTTAAAATATCTGTTTTTTTGTGTAAACTTCACAGTTATGATATCGAGATCAAAACACGACACAACATATTTTCTCGATCATACTTCAAGTAACAACACTACCAGCGGTCGTTAACCCTTTAAAAAACATCAAATCTTTTTATTTTTTTTTTTTCGCAGTAGCCCTCATCTTTATTGTATATTAATTACAAAGAGAATACTGCAGTACTGTTTAAACTAGAGACGTTAATGCTAAGACAATTTTCGCAATCAGAGGTAGTACAGGCCCTTAAAAAACATCTTTTTTTTTTAATTGCACGTCTGCGGAGTTTTGCTAGCTAATTTAATAGGACCCAATGCACTTATTTTTTTTATTTATTAACTTTGATCAAGGAGTTAGGACAAAATAAGCTATAACAAGATTAAGTACCCATGTGTCATACAAAGGAAGTTAATGGTCGATGACCCTCAACTTGGGAAATGCAGGCGACCTTCAAACATCGGCCAACAGACTCCAAAATTAAACACGGTCGTTCGGTCATTTGTCGGCACGGTTGGCGCAGTGGTTAAGCGATTGACTGCTGCGCTGCGTGTCGCGGATCCGATTCCCGCACGGAACAAATATTTGTATGGCCTACAAGTAGTTGTTCCGGGTCTGGCTGTTTGTGTATGTGAGTTTAAATGTTTGTAAACGCACCCACGATACAGGAGAAATTACTAGCGTGGAAAACAGTTTAAAAAAAAAAACAACAAATCAGTTTACTTTTGAGCGAACCTACATAGTAGGGAGTCACGAAAGTGAGCACATATTATGAGACAAGCTCCTGAGCTTTGATACGTACGCAGGTTATAATAATAATTCTCCTCCAGACCGTATGTCGGTCATGGCAGCTAATCTGAATCTGGTGCTCAAGTGTGTACCCAGACACAGGGTGCACTCTTTCTTCCCTCACTCTCATAGTCCGATGGGACGGCAATCTGACACGACCGGAGAAAGATCAGGAGCAGGACCAACGGCTTTTAACGTGTTTTCCGAGCCACGTGGGTAACACACCACCAACTTCTAAACTGGAAAAACCCATTAACACTTTCCCCGACCTGGGAATCGAACCCAGGACCCCAAGCTCAGCAGTCGCACTTGCGACCACGAGACTAACGGGGTAGTCAACACAGGTAGAAATATACAGCATGTGTCAGACAGGTGTGGTCATATTTAAGGTGTGGCACAGACCATAAAACTGAACAACTTTCTCCATGGAACCAACATCGTATTCGTGAAAAAATTTGCGACTGTCCCATACAGAACTTTAATACCTATTAACGGCTGAACCCGATTGACTATTGACAGATAGCTACTGATGGTAACCAGGTGGGGTCTGTCAGACTCTTACTGACTAAAAACCACCCCGGTGTTCCATCTGACGCCTGCGCCGGGGGTCGCGGGAACGTACGATCCTACCGCAACCTCGCGCCGCCACCTCGGGTCCTGGTGTGTACGGGCGACAGACCTCCCAGAGTCTGTCGGCCCTGGACCCATATAGGGGGGCTGGAAGAGGGCGTTGTCCGCCCTCCCCCTACGCCCGGTGTGCCTGATGAGGACCGGGTTGGTGGACGAGATTTCCCTCTCCCTTTCCGCAGCCTCCTTCTGCGAGACGACTGTTTTGCAGAAGGAAACCACCGCGTTCCAGGACTCTTCGCTGCCGACCATCGACTCGACTACGGCCGGCAGCGACAGGCCACTGCCCACTCCTGAGATGAAGGCACGGCGCAGCTCCTCCCAGGCGACACACTCTCAACCTAACCTAACCCCAATTATTTACTTATGCGTCCAAGCCTTAACTGATTCACTGTCAACAAACTACCCAAACACAACGCTATCTACTTTAATGGCCTTCGGCAGACTGTTGTTTCTAGCTCGCTATCAAAGAAAGTACTCGCTCAGCGACACTCGCTCGCAACCCGCAAGTCGAGTTAACTTGAGACTTCGCTCGGATGACGTAAGCGTGCGGTACAGAGGTGTTAATGGCGAGAGCGGTACAGCGCGAGGGGCGGGAGGGGCCAATAGGGTCTCAAGTTAACTCTTTCGGGTTGTACGCTTACCAGCAAGTAAGCGCTCATCGTCGTCACGCAGTTGCATACTCAGCCTATAATGTTCCCACAGCTGGGACACAAGCCTCCTTTCGATGAGAGGGAATCGGCATTAATCCACTACGCCGGCCCAGTGCGGGTTGGTAGATGTCACATGTCTTCGAATGTTTGGTTCTAGGACGTGCCGGTTTCCTCACGATGTTTTCCTTCACTGTTTTAAGAGCAGTGGTGATGAAATCATTTACACAAAGTAAAGCGCCTGACTGGGTTCGAACCTACATACAACCTGCAACTCGTAAGTCACGGCTGTTACCACTGGGCCATTACTGGAGGTAAAAACTTAAGCAAGTTCAAGTTATCTACCATGTCATTCAATAACCTTCCTATACACAGTGGGCTTTTCATGTAAGAAAAACATCCTCCCCGTTTACGTTCGCGTATAAAATCATCATCAGGGTTAATACACATGACTACCAGAGTGACGTCATAAACGAAGAGCAAGTGTGAACCTGAGTCATTCCAAGGAAATCTTTTTAAATTGTAATAGGCATTGGCAATCAAATAAACAGTCTTTACCTTGAGCCTCTTAAATGAATCATTAGGGCATAATAGAAGGCATGAATCTGTGAGAATGTTCGTCTTATAAAAAGTACGGTGTAATAAAATTAAGTGCGTAGTCTCGAATTGTCTGTGGCGGTCTTCTGAAAAGATCTTTTCTGTCTTAGATAAATACGTGATTTTCAATTGATGGTGATATTATCAGGCTGTACAAAACCAGTTTGTCTTGGCCTCACTTTGTATGATATTTTCTCACAATGAACGGTCAGCCAATACTGGTTTTGCATAGCTTGATGTGTAGCCGTGTGTACACAAGGTGGCAGGGACATCGAGGCGCAGTCTGTTACCATGGATTCAGTACTATGATTCTGAACCTCCTTGCGTTGATATAATTCGTCGGCTATTAAAAAAAAAATATGTTCCATACATTTTGACCGTGTAGGTTTTCTATGACCATCTTTACATACCGAGACCCCTCCGTGCCTCGGAAAGCACGTTAAGCCGTTGGTCCCGGCTGTCATTCGTGGATCTTTGACAGTCGTTACGGGTAGTCAGAAGCCCGAAAATCTGACAACCAGTCTTACCAAGGGGTATCGTATTACCCAGTAACTGGGTTGTGGAGGTCAGATAGGCAGTCGCTCCATGTAAAATACTGGTATTCAGCTGCATCCGGTTAGACTGGAAGCCGACCCCAACATACACTCGAGAGCAATGAATCCGGGTCACTTAAAGAATGTTAAAAATCTCGGAAACTAAAAATGATAGGTTAATGCAATAAATTGTATTTAATAGACAATGTAATACTCCTTAAATGAAAGTAAAAAAAATATGAGTCACCATACATTTTATTAACACAAAATTACATAAAGAAAAAAACTGCTGATCTCTCCTTAAAACAAAAATAGGAAACATGAAATTTTTGAACTTTATTACGATTTTCTTGAATTTTAATACTTCGTATTGCCTCCTCGTGCTTCCATTACTGCGTTTACGCGGTTTGGCATGCTGTACACCAAGTTCCTTATACGATTTTAGGGAATATTCTCCCATTCCTCTGTGAGAGCAATTTTGAGCTCACGAAGCGTGATTGGGGGAGGGTTTCGTTGTTTTACGCATCTGCCTAGCTCGTCCCAAGCATGCTCGATCGGGTTGATATCCGGGCTGCGCGCTGGTCACTCCATACGAGTAATGTTCATCTCTTGAAGGTAGTCATTCACAATCCTACCTGTATGAGGTCGGGCATTGTCATGCATAAATATAGCATCCTCACCTAAATTGACCATAAATGGACCAACGTGATCATTGAGGATTTCTTCCACATATCTTACGCTAGTTAAAGAGCCGTTTTCTATGATCACCAGCTCTGTGCGACTTTCAGAAGAAATTCCGGCCCACACAAGTACAGACCCACCACCGTAGGCTACTTTTTCTTCGATGCATGCTTGCTTGAATCTTTCCCCTGGTCTTCGATACACTCTGTGTCTTCCATCGTGCTTGTAGAGCATAAATTTTGATTCGTCGGAGAACATAACTTTTGACCAATCTTCAATACTCCAATTTACGTGGCTCTGGGCATATCTTAGTCTTGAAATACGATGCCCACGCTCCAGTTTAGGGCCGTTTGCAGGTCTAAGGGGTTTTAAGTTAGATTCAGCAAGCCGACGTCTTACTGTCCATGCACTTGGGTTACTTCCTCCGAGGCGTCGAAACTGATTTGTGAGTTCAGTTCCTGTGAGAAAGCGATTTCGAAGCATGGTGTTCACCAAGTATCGGTCTTCTCGTACTGTGGTACACCTGGTTCTGCCCGTTCCTGGTCTGCGTAGGTTAGAACCAGTTTCTTCGTAACGTCGGAGAACTCTTTGTACTGTTGACAGCGACACACCGACAGTCCTGGCTGTATCGCGCTGACTCCGGCCGGTTTCCAGCATTGTAAGTATTCTGGTGCATTCTTCAGGCGTAAGCGACATAATTTCAGCTTGAATAATGAATATAGAGCACTATCAACATGGTTTATGTACCCACATAAATGACAGATTACAAACAAAAGCAAAACCAAATGCTGTAATTTCGTAGTTCCATCTTCGAAAGTGGCCCTTTTTCAAATTTGATTTTTTTATGATATAACTTTACAATAACTAAGAAGTTTTAATACCTTCATTTAAGGAGTATTACATTGTCTATTAAATACAATTTATTGCATTAACCTAGCATTTTTAGTTTCCGAGATTTTTAGGATTCTTCAAGTGACCCGGATTCATTGCTCTCGAGTGTAGTTGGGAAAAGGCTAGGCAGATGATGCAGATGATGAACAGATTATTTTATAACCGACCAAAAATTTCTACACTGGGGGGTCTAGTATCATGTGCTGAATTCATGGTTTCAGTTTGCATATTTTTAAATCCATGTTGCTTAATAACACCACGCCTGCTTTACCCGAAAGGTTAGGCATAGGTGTACTAAAGGTCCACCTCACCTGCCTATGTCTGACCCTGTTTTTGTTATTAAAAACAAAACAGTCTTAATCATACCACAAGTACAATATTTACCCGACTGTTATCACAAGGAGCCCAGTATTTGCAGTCCTGACACTGCTGGCTCAAGTCTACATTTATTACTACGTAAAAGTAAATATGAAGACCAATCCGCATGTAATGCAAATAGCAAATACAGAAACAAGGCAAAACAAGTCTGTAAGCATATATTCAGCATCATTGTATCCTACAGTTTGGCCTTTTTCTAAGCCTGTACCCACAGAAAATGGCCTTATGCCTGTTTTCATTAACACTAGATGACACTTAAATGAATGCCTAAAACAAAGCGCGCTCTTGGATTTTTCAACGCTCGGGTTATTGCCAAAAGTTGAAAATCCAAAAAAAAAAAACGGTGGTTTTTTTTTCTTGTCTGTTGATATATGTGTGTACAGACGCAAGCACATCAAGCTACTACAATCTGTCAAATTTCTGTAATAGATTTTCAACTTTATCGCTGAAGTATTAGGGTTCAAGGTTGATTCGGAAAATTTTAGTTTCGGGTAGCTTGACCTGCTGGCGTCTGTACATAAATGGTAAAATAAATAATCCAACAGGGCGCTTTTATTTATGCATTCATTTTGGTGTCGTATAGCTTAGACAAACTGGTATTGTATAGCTTGACGTGTAGCCGTGTGTACGAGTCGCAATAAATACTTTTTCTTTCTTTCTTTATTAACTCAGTTTCAGTCACCATAATATACCGACCTATTTACTTTATGGCAATTTTGAGAGCAGTGGTGGCCCAGTGGTAACGACCGTGACTTACGAGTTGTAGGTCGTGAGTTCGAACCAAGCAGGCACTTTACTTTTTATAAATTACTAGCTTTTGCCCGCGACTTCGTTCGCGTGGAATAGTGACTTCACCTATAGATGACACCGACTCTTGACCAATAGATGGCGCTGTATGTCCGGAATAAATTTTATTTTTTATTTTATTTTTTGTAATAAAAACTATCCTATGTCCATTCTCAAGTTCCAAACTATGTCTGTACCAAATTTCACACAAATCGGTTCAGTAGTTTAGGCGTGAAGCAAAGACAGACAGACAGACAGACAGAGTTACTTTCGCATTTATAATATTAGTTTGGATTTAATTACCACTGCTCTCAGAAAGGTGAAGGAAAACATCGTGAGGAAACCGGCACGTCTTAGAACCAAAAATTCGAAGACATGACATCCAGCAACTCGCACTGGGCCCACGTGGTGGATTATGGCCCAATCCCTCTCACAGAGAGGAGGCATGTGTCCCAGCAGTGGAAACATTAAAGGCTGATTACATAATCAGCCTATAATGTTGGTTAATATTTCAAAATTTTATTTATTTATACATTTACATAATAAAAGCTAAGTCTTAAAATAATAATATGTAAAAGTATAATAAAAAGGAGGGGAAATAATCAAAGGACATCAAAAAATTCGTCCGCATCGCTGTCAATAGGAAACGGTTAGTTAATATGTATTAGGTATTTCTGCCTTTTAATACTCATTTTTGCATCACCACATAAGTCATCATTCCTTATCTAAGTTAATAAATAGCCTTTAGTGAAATCATTTTTTAATAGAAGTCCCACTATCAAAAAAGTGATAAGCTCGGGAGTTCCAACAGTAGCTTTAGAACATCGCGATGAGTCGATGAGTCATCGTCATCGCTCACCGCGAGGCCCAACGGCTCAACGGTCGGGAACACCCGACAACCGACACGTTTTTTTGTCTGCACTAGCTATACAGCCGACTTTGCATGTCTGGTGTATCGCTACGGAAGTGTAGACACTGCATTCTTATGTATTTTTTCTTTTGTGAACTTAAAGAATGGAGAATCTTATCGAGCTTTCTTCGGTGCACATCGTGAACGTTATCACAAACATGATATAGGTACCTGCATATCAGTGATGAGTCATCACGATAAAACATATTTACTACATGTCTACATGCAGTGTAGTTACTTGAAATATGGGAGCCTTTATTTTCATAATCTAATATAATAATCTATTTTCATAATGATAGTTACATTACATCATCATTTGCCTAGCCTTTTATCAACTATGTTTGGGTCGACAGTTCTTCCATACAAAAACTGTCAGACGTTAATTTTGTTCCACAAATAAATTAAAACAATAATAAAATAATAATAATATCCCTGGACATTTCACACAGCGCCATCTAGTCCCAAGCTAAGCAACCTAATGCTTGTGTTATGGTAACAAGATGGCTGATAAACTACTTATATACATTTTTTTTTTGTAAATACATACATATTATAGATAGATATTATAGATATAACTGTCGATTGAAAAAATTTCTGATGCGCACAGCTAAGGAGTGGAACCGTCTGCCTGCGTCTGCATTCCCGAGTTCAGACAACCCGAATCTCTTCAAGGCGAGAGTGAATAGGCTTCTTCTGGGCAAGCTCGTTCCACCGTAGATCTCATCCCTGCCTCTGGGCTGGATTGAGGTCAAGAGTGAGCCCATTGTCAATAAAAAAAAAAAAAGCTTTCCTTCAAATTCCAACAACAAACTCCCACGATTTTTTCCACCTAGTTTTTTAAACGGGAGCGAATCACATTTCACACGGGATTTTGTCGGTATTTAGTAGAAGGCTATAGAAAACGATTCCCCTCTTGTACAGACGCCAGCAGGACAAGCTAATCGAAACTGTCAGATTTTCCCAATCAACCTAGAACCTTAATGCTATAGCGATAAAGTTGAAAATCTATTTAAGAAATTTGACAGATTGTAGTTGCTTGATGTACAGACGCCAGCAGGTCAAGCTACCCGAAACTGTCAAATTTTCCCAATCAACCTTGAACCTTAATGCTTCAGCGATAAAGTAGAAAATCTATTAAAGAAATTTGACCGATTGTAGTAGCTTGATGTGCTGGCGTCTGTACTAGCGTCTGTACAATAATAAAGACTAAGGGCCGATATTTTAATCCGTGGTTAAACTTAACCAATTGTTAAAAAAGTCATTAACGGTTAACTTTTTGCAAATGTGTTTTTTGATCAATTTTTAGTTTAACTAATTGCCACTAATGGTTATTTTTTTAACTAATATGTTGTTAATAATTTGACCATTAGTAATGTAATTAAATCATTAGGTAAACTAAAAATTTATAAAAATCACATTATGCAAAAAAATGTAACCACTAGTTACTATTTTTATCAATTGGTTGAGTTCAATTACGGATCAAAAATCGGGCCTTAGTATCGGTCGGAAAGCTGATATTGAGAAAGGAAAACAACAAATAAAAGAAAAATCTTGAGTCGTTGGAAAGCTGACAATGAGGAAGGAAAGAAAGAAAAAAAAATAAAGGAAAACTAAGGGTTTTGAAAAGCTTTAATCACGTTTTTTTATCATCAAGAAACCCAATGTTATCCTTGATATGCAAAACCATGACACATTATCATCGTTTTCCTATTAAGAGTATTTTCAACTAACCTGCGTGAAGTTAGTTAATGATGAGGATGTTGACGGATGAAACCAGCACCCTTATTGCGTAACACACAATCAATCGGAATCAGAATCATTTTAAAGCAAATTGCTAATCCATTACTTCATAAGTTAGAAAAATTTGTCTGCTCAACACGTAAATAATGCAATGAATGTTGTTGAACTGTCAAAATGAAACCGATTCCGATTGATCGTGTGTTACGCAATTAGGGTGCTGTCTCCGGCTGTATGTGTCAAGAATTGTACATTTATGCCAGATTACGTTTTTTTTAGCAGTAAGAATATTCCTGCACCCTAAATGCATAACACAATTTCAACCTCAATCTCAATCATTTCCAAGGATATTGTTAATCCACTGCTTCATAAGTTCAAAAAATTTGTCTGCTCAACACGTAAATAACGCAATGAATGTTGTTGAACTGTCAAAATGAAACCGATTCCGATTGATCGTGTGTTACGCAATTAGGGTGCAGGTCCTTAGATAACATGATTGCTATGCTGTACTGCAGAAACAGAATCCTGTTTTAGTTTTCTGACCACATTTTAGATTCAAATGCTCTATTGACCACTGCAATGCGGATTCCCCCCAAGATGTTGGGTCCACTGGCTCCATTCGGAAGAAATGCGAATATTATTAGCATTGCAATTTTTTCAAACATTGTGCCCATTTTTTCTTACTGGATGATTAGCATCATCAGCCTATAACGTTCCCATTGCTGGGAAACCGGCCTCCTCTCTGTGAGGGGGAGTCTTAATCCACCAAGCGAGCCCAGTGCGGGTTGGACGATGTCACATGTCTGCGAATTTTTGGTTCTAGGACATGCCCGTTCCCGCCCAATGTTTTCCTTCATCGTTTTGAGAACAGTGGTGATAAAATTAAATACATAAAGTAAAGTGCCTGGCACCACTGGGCCACCACAGCAGGGGACGATTAAAGTCCCTCAATTAGACTTTCAAAGTTCTTACATTTCTTTCCTTAAACAAAGTAGCATCGGGACGGTTGACTGGTGTTATCATTGAGGCTGAAGATTCGCTCCCCTGCACACATCCTCTCATTCATGCCAGGTAGATAGATGTGTCGGATATGCGTCGTGGGTTTATTGTTCCTCGGCAGGTAGCCTTAGGGCCCGTGTACACGAGCCCACGAGGTCTTTTGTTTCCCAGTCAGACCTCATAACTTCAAACCGTTCAAAAACTTGACCGATCAATTGTGGCGGTGTTCCTAAGGCTTAAGATTGCGTGAGAATAAGAGCATGCATTGTAAAAAATTGGTAACTATCCTTTCGAGGAATTTTGACCTACTCGGAACTTGATTGAACTCTGAAATCAACTTAATTGCTACTGAAACAAAGTTGATATTTGTTTAACTTGAAATAATATCAATTGGAAACGTAAATTTGAGAAGAAGGTAACTAATTACCGACCATTTTAGAGGGTTATTATACTAGGCCTGCAAAACTCCTTGAAATTTTGCACCTTTTTCCATGGGTAAAAATGCTTGCCTGTTTCCTTACCAAAAACAACACAGTATAAAATCGTGTAATAAATCCTAACTGTGCGCATTAACATGGTTTCAACACCACTTTATAATTTAACAGCAAAATTGCCTTAAAATTATTAGGTATATGGGCAAACATTCTATTTTTCATCATAGTAGGTATTATTAAAAATTCGCAGCAGTGTACATGTTTAGTGAGACTCATCTTGCATGTGTTTTGCCCAAGGCAAGAGTCTTCGCTCCGCCTTGCCTTGCGTGAGGCGGTGAAGTAGGCTTGTGCAGTGTGTTGTCATCTTTATATGAGGTCAAACTGTATAATTTAGTAGCACTAATGTTTGTTCTTGACATGTCTGAGACTAAGTTTTTTATTAGTATTTTAGTATTTATAGGAAGATGATAAATGCAGACTATCGGTCTGGTAAATATTTCATTAAAATTGATAAGCCTGCAGCTTTGGCAGTACTGAACGATCCTTTTCAGTATTATTTACGACATAGTATCAACAGGGTTACTTCTAGAAGAAGATAAAAAGATGAAGATATATTTATTGCATAACTGTGTACATTTGCTCTTATTTTAAACATAACGTTTTTAGGCTCAACTCAACTACGCATGTCGGTTGTACTACCTACTTATATTTACATACTAGTTTTAGGGCTAACTTTTCCATCGCCAGATAACTTTTATTCAAGGAATAAAATTGACGTTTAACAGTTTTTGTACGAAATAACTGTCAAAATTTCAAAATTATTCCTCGAATAAATCAGTTGATTGAAAAATCAGCCGTTAAATAACTATTTCTTCTACGCTTAGTTTAGTAAAAACACAAAAAGTTATTTTTTTACAGATATACGTAGAGTCAAAATAAGAGGGAATATAAAGCGGTAGGTAGGTTTGTGAACTGTCATTCTATCTTGAGTCCTAAAAAATATGGCATCCTACGTTAATTACGACCGTTTAGTGTGTGAAATCCGATAACCAATCAAAGCTATTAATTAACTACCAATTTATTTGTTAATTCTACCTAATTAGCAATTAATTAAGAGAGACCTTCGTTTAACATTACATAAGTTCCTTTATAGTACTAGAAACCAAATAATTTGATTACCGTAACATCCTTATCATACTGACCTTTTCACTAAAAGAAATCTGGTAGAGTCTGCAGAATTGGTCTGTAGGTAGGTAGTTTTACACCCCTTTTTTAAAACAGTAGGTAGGTAACAAACAACGTTTTTAAATACCTCAGCAAAAAACACTAACATAATATAAACACAATAAGTGGCAAAATTAAATTTTCGGACAAAAATGTACCACGTTCCAACCAAAATGGTAAGATTTAAAGAAATTGTCAGTCTGTCTCTGACCTGAGCTGAGACTATCCCTGGCGCATAATGAGCCTATAATGTTCCCACTGCTGGGACTCAGGCCTCCTATCTTCGAGAGGGAGTGGTGTAATCTACCACGCGGGCCCAATGCGGGTTGGTAGATGTTACATGTCTTCGAATGTTTAGTTCCAGGTCATGCCAGTTTCCTTACGATGTTTTCCTTCACCGTTTTGAGAGCAGTGGTGATAAAATTATTTACACAAAGTAATGCGCCTGTCTGGCGACTGTCACATTATTTCCAAGGCACAAAGTGAGCTTGACGACCTTCTTTCCAACCTTCTGATCTCTATCTTTAGAATAATTTAAGTACTAAGTACTCATGGTTAACCTAAAAATTTTTACTCAAAATACTGTACGTCTTTCTACTGACCAGTACACACAATCCCACCAAGGTTACAAGAAGTGGGGTAGCAGGTTGAGTGGGCGTCCCGCCTCAGTGCGCCAGCGCATCGTCTCGACACACTTGAGCGTCGCCCTCCACTTCCTGCGACCTGAGGCGAGGGCCGAAGGGACTGATTGTCATGTGTGCGCCCTACTTAACTTGATATTTTAGATGAATATAATACGATTGGAGTACGAAGAGGTTAATGACAAACACCATTGCGGTTTTTACCCAAAATAAAAATAACTGGGCTTAAATAAGTACCTATTTGAACTTTCAGCAAACATTGAGTGAACTGCGGGGTAATTATGTAACACACCAACTGACAGTAGCAATGGATTTTATTTTGACAGTTGAACAACATTCATTGCGTTTTTTATGTTGCTGAGTAGACAAATTTTTCAAACATATGAAGCAATGGATTAGCAATATCCGTCAAAATGATCCAGATTGTGATTAATAGTGTATTAGGCAATTAGGGTGCTGGCATAGAAAAACCTTGATGTAATAAATAGTTAGCTACAAAAACTGTTACAATACAGTGAAGCAAAACAAAAGGATTAATGCAACAAAGAAACATTTCGATTATTGATATGACGGCACAGTACCTACTAGTCCACAAATCAAATCACAATTTCTTTTATAATTCCATTAAAAAATTTCAATTAAAGTTCAATCATGATTATGGTGTATTACGGTTTGATGGTTATTTTGAAAGCTTTCCATCATCGGTTGGCATGACTCGCTCCGCAACCAATTACTGTAATTGAAGACATCGACCGTATGCTGTTACCTTGTTATGACGTCTCGTCTAGCCACCGTTATGTATTTTTAAAGAACTAACTTTAGAAGTATTACTTTGTCTTGTGTTTCGAAGTCACCTTTATCGAATATTATCTTTGTTTTTGCTGTACCTTTCGGGGTTTATTTATAAACGATGATTCTTCTTCGTGTCGCTGCACGACTTTATTTTAAATCCTGTTTTCCCAAAACTTTGCCACTTCCACGGCGTTGTCTGTGGCAGCGCTGAGGTCACTTTAACTGCATGTTTTGGAACACAGAGGGCAGGATAAGAGGTGGAACATGGTTTGTGACATAGCTCCATAATTACACCCTACTACCGTTCAAGTCAAGGTAGCCCACTTTACCAGGTTTGACGGCACGGTTGGCGCAGTGGTTACGCGATTGACTGCTGCGCTGCGTGTCGCGGGTTCGATTCCCGCACTGAACAAATATTTGTATGACCTACATGTATTTGTTCCGAGTCTGGGTGTTTTTCTATCTATAATATTTATGTATTTACAAAAAAAAATGTAGGTATATAAGTAGTTTATCAGCCATCTTGTTACCATAACACAAGCATTAGGTTGCTTAGCTTGGGACTAGATGGCGCTGTGTGAAATGCCCAGGGATATTATTATTATTATCTTCCCACTTGTGTTCCAAAAATTAAGTGACGTTTAAGCGTCAAAAGTGGATGGTTAAACAGTCGCTTATCACTACTTAACTTTAAGCAACGTTTATGAATATAGGGGTATATTGCGGTAAAACCTGTAACCCAAGTCTCTATGAGAATCATCTTCGTCATCAGACAACATTTGCCTAACTAAGTCTTGTGGGTTACATCTTCATATGTCTGGTCGTCATCTAACAAATGCAACCGAGCTGTGTAAGGACATAATGGCCTTATGCTTGGATGGACAGCATCATAAGCAACGCTTACCGACGACGTCCGTGGATGGGTAGCCATCTTACGCACCTAAACCCCTCCATGCCTCAAAAAGCACGTTGAAAGCAGTGCAGCCAGGACCGACGTCCCGGCTGTCATTAGTAATTTTTTGGGAGTCGTAACGGGTAGGCAGAAACCCGAATGTCTGACAATCAGGGCCCGTATTCCCGTAATTTAAAACGTTCAAAATCTAGTCGCAGTGTCATGTCGGCGACAAACAAATGTCAAAAACTTGTCAAAATGTAGGGAAATTAGAAGTATTTTTTGACAGATTGAGATTGAGATCAGACTGTGAACGTTCTTAAAATTACGAGAATTACCCCTCTGGCTTGCCGAGGGGTATCGTGTTACCCAGTATCTGAGTTGTGGTGGAAGTCAGATAGGCAGTCACTCCATGTAAAATACTGGTATTCAGCTGCATCCAGTTAGACAGGAAGCCAACCCCATAGTTGGGAAAAATTAGGAAGATTGGTTCATTGAACAGCATAATAGTATTTGTCTTTCTGTGATTGTAGGTTTGGTACAGTACCAGCAATAATGACTTTCATTTTACAGTTTCATTACGTTATTTTCGTTGTTGAGCATAGACAATTTTTTCGAACATGTGAAGCAATGGATTAGCAATATCCTTCAAAATGATTCCGATTATGACTGAAAGTGTCTTACGCAATTCGGGTCCAGGAAGACCCCATAGACTCAATTATAAAGAATTTGACATAATATTATTATATCCATAAACTACCCAGATTGTTTATCTCATAGTTGATCTACCAAACAAAAACACAAAAACATTCTTTGGTTCAACAAATTCTTAGTCAATTGTTAAGTTTCTCATTATCATAGTAATTGTTACCAATGTATTATTTATCGTATCGAAAACAAAGGAAATATCACAATGGTTTTACTTAGAACAGATATAGGAATAAGTAAATCTTAATAATGGTGGATACAGATGTAAAAACAGTCTGTATGAATAGATTCATTGAAACGTGTCAAAAAAGAATGTGTAAGTGCAAGCCCTTTTGTATGACGTATCATCCTTAAACAGGGAAATTGGTAACTTTGGACTCATAAAAAAAGCCTTTACAATTAGATTCTAGTTTAACTACTGACTAGATTATGCCCGCACCTTTGTCAGCGTGTTTCGTTCTCCCCCGACCCACCCATCGCATCACATCGCGTCGCCTGCCCGAGCTATGACTTTGTTTTCGTTTAGCGTTCTTTCTGACTATTTTTTGGTATTGCTCGGCTCCTAAGGGTCTTAGCGTGATTTTAAATAGCCTATAGCCTACCTCAAGAAATGGGCCATCAAATGCAAAAATATATTTTTTTATCCCACTGGTAGTTCCAGAGATTAGCGCGTTCAAACAAACAAACGTAACGTATGTATATAGATTTTCTGAAAAAAATCCTAAAATTTATCTTGTAACATAGGACCGCTGATTGTATATAAATTTACTTATTAATTAGTTATTTATTATTGTTATTTCCTGTTATAAAATCTAGTTTAACGTGTTTACAAATAATCATACATAGTAACAAGATAATTATCCACAATGTTTATAACAATTTAATTCATAAATGTTGCTTTAGGCTGTATATGAACAAACAAACATGGCAAAAAAAACTGGTAAAAAACAAAGGTAAATGCCAAAAACAACCATAAAGAATAACAAAAACCTGAAATCCTCTTTACATTAAAAATAAAGTTCCCATGGTAGCACAATAAGCTAAAGGAAGCTACGTGCAACGTGTCGTCGTCGGCAAGGGATACGCGGCGTAATGCCTCAGTTCCGAGTATTTCCGAGACTGCGGAGCGATAAGCTCATACCTGGCTGCCTGCGCGAGCTTTTGCAACCGACTGTTAGCCGGACGAATTGAAAAGCTATCTGAGCTTTGATTTGCTAGTTCCGTCTCTCAGTATTGTTTAGATTTAGAATAATGTTTGTTGTCGAGACGGATTTTCGATTTTGGGATAAAGTTGTTTATATATTTAAAAGTGGTCTGCAGATATGTTTTTGATAATTTAACTATTGAACTTAGGAAAAGTTACTTCCATTGTTAACGAAAACATAAATAAATAACAAAAAAGACGAAATGAGATTCTAATCACATAATTGCTATCATCTGGCTTTTTTTATTAATTATTGCAAATCCATATCTTTAAGCTCATCTACAACAATGCACTATCACTTCCGTATCCTAAGTTAACAAACTTATTGGACTTTTGAGCCGGAAAGCAGCGACCAATACGGTGCACACAATATGGTGCTAAAAGAAAACAGGTGGCTTTAACGACATCATAATTTAATACTCTTTGTCACCTATCAGGGCTACTACGGAAAGGAAGTGGTCTTAAACCCATTGAATCGATTTAACACGAAAAGTTCGTAAATAAATTTATAAATGAAACTTATTCATTATTTGCAGTTCAGGAATTGTAATAATCACGAATTTTAGAATGAAGTACCCTATCAATTACAATAATCAGAATTAATTAAAGAAACGTATATACGTAACGGATATTGTTTTTCCGTATAAAAAACTTATTGAAAGTTCGGCTTGCAGCAACCTTGCCGTTTTTTGTAACGCCTTCATTTTTAACTAATTAGAAAGGATTTGTTCAGAGGCTACTTAAATAAACTATACGGATTTAGAATAAACTCTTTTCTGTGTCCTTTGAACCGTGAAATAATCTTTAATTGTGGATATTAGCGGTTTAGCGATTTTCTAAACATAGCTTTGCTTTTAAAACACTGTGTTTTGACATGGAACGACTCTTTGGGTCAAAGATCAAAATCCGTCTACAAAACAGAATGTGGTTCGATAATTCCATAAATAATCTCTAAGATTTTTTTGACAAATGACAAGATCTAGAATGGACCGGAGCACGAAAATTGTGTAATCAAACTTTCTAGAGTTGACCAAAATATAAGGAAAAAATATTTGTAAAAAAAATGACTGTAAAATATTTGTAAAAAAACCACCGGCTCTACAAAACGAAAACTGCCAACAAAACGTCCCCCTACTCGCGTGCCCTATTTCAACAAAACAATCCAACCTGTCCCTCAAGGAGTCAAGATATCAAACTCGTCATCAAAGGAAGCGGAAAAGGGAAAAAACCAATCGTTGGGGTGCAGGCTATACAACTTGGTTGGGTAACAGGTGCCGCTGTGCGCCTGCACGTGACACGACGCCATTCGCGCGCGCGCCGCCATAGCCGCCGCTTCGAAAATCGAACGCGGAACGTCCGACCGTTATTTTTCAAATATTTAAATTCGAAGTGCTGTGCAACGAACATTTCACTGAGGATTTTGTGCCAGTGTTGGTTTTTTGTGTGGTACTTTTTTGTACAGGTTTGTTGAATTTTTATTTATATTTATTTGTTAAATAATTAAACGTCTTTCAGTTATGAAATAATTACCATATTTTTTTAAATTAGAAAAATATTAAAAGTAAAGGAAAAGGATAAAATAAAAATATCTTGAAAGTGATTTTTCTCGAAGCATCAGAATTTCTTAAGAAAAGATATCAACGAGCAAGCATCGTAAGCTGTTGTAAGCTTTGCCGCAGACATTCGCCAACGGAAACAGAAATGTTCTAATAACAATACTTATGTATCTAATGGATGGATTACACGAGCGATAACGACGGATTTATAGTCAAATTATTATTATAACGCTATTATGTAACGTCTGGGTTAAGTAGTCAACTGATGAATTGGATACGACGATATTTCGTCGACCTTTTACTTAACAAATGTAAGTGTGGAGTGGTTTTCGTTGGAGTATATTTTGACATTTCCTTTTGAAAAATGCCTGGCTTTTTTTAAAATATAAAAAAATGTTCTGTGTTATCTTACATAGGTAGGTAGTAGGTAGGTTTAAACTCATTTTTGTTTTTTTTTGCTCCCGAAAAAAGTCCCAGGAAAAAAGGTTTCTACAAACTCGTAATGAGGGTCCTAAAACATGACGTCACCGCATTATGTTCCTGCACCTGATCAAAATCAGCTATTAACCTTACTTACTTGCTTACTTAGCTAAGTATGCGTGCACACGGAAAGGGTTCACAGCAATGGTTGAACGGGACAGGACTTGAACCCGTGACCATTTGATCGCTGGTCAATGCCTTCAGCGCAGGACTGTTGCCTGTAATGTATTCTTGTGTACACGTCTGGTTATTATTTTTACTTTGTAGAGGTCTTTTAGCTGAGTATCAGGTTTAAAACTATACACTTATGGGAACTTTCATTTGCGCCTGGCGTTCGTGGGAAAACACAGTCCCGTTATAAATAATAGAATTCCGGGAACTGCTGATGTTGCGTATCTTTGAGACGCTCAAAAAGATACGCGAAAACAAAACAACATCTTTTTTAGGACGCCTTAGAAAATGCTCAAAAAGATTTTTTTACATAGATACATACGTATGTATTCATAAATTACAAAGTAACAAGTTTAACTTTTTTAGGACGCTAAACGTTAAGCCGTGACCGAAGATCACGCTTGCACACAGGCCACTCGTTATTTACCATTTATATAAGTAATAATTACAATATTTACGTATATTATATACTTATGTAATAAATGGTAGCACGAAGTTGGTAGTGTATTGAGAAATAATATGAATATGATAACATTTTAGTTGCAACAGTAATTAGATAATACTAACTAGAAAACTTGTACAATAGCGTTCGTATAAAAAAAGAACTCGACTACCAAAGCAAACAAATGAAGAATATAATAATTTCGACAGGAATAAACCGTAGAGTATGCTCGAACTTCTTAAAAGTATCGTCATTACCTACGTCATGAACTTAACGGTTTATGAAGCTGCCGACATGTTCAGAGGGGCAATTCTCGTAATTTTAATAACGTTCAAAATCTGACCTCAGACTGTCATCTTTCAAAAATATCTCTAATTTCCCTACATTTTGACAAGTTTTTGACATTTGTTTGTCGCCGAGATGAGACTGCTTCTAGATTTTAAACGTTTTAAATTACGAGAATTGGCCTTCAGCTTAAAGTATTTGGTTATGTCGATGGCGCAACTGCTACTCGAAAGCAAAATGTCAATCCGTAAGAAGTAATCATCTCGCATTATCCATTTGTAATCAACGATGAAACACTCAATAATGATAAAGAGAACCAACATAATGTACCCTAAGAAGAAAACGATATTCTGATTGTAATCGCAAGACATATTCATCCAAGTGACAAACATATACAACATGACCCAAACGACGACGATGCAACTAATACAAATTCAGCTGTTTTCAACTTCATAGACTGATATAAACACAAAAACTCACGTAATACTAATAAATAACTAACAACAAAACAAGCAACACAGCAGATTAACATTCCAAATGATTTATGATTTAAATCATTAACAACCTCACGGATATAATACAGAGGGAAAGGCAAATCAATTTGTTGGTCGACTCACATTTGACAAGTTTGGGTGAGAGTGGTTACATCACAGATTATAAGTATGTACGAAAACCTCTACCGACTGTCAGTCATAGGTGATACGATAATTTGGCAAATATATTCGAGATAAGTAGAAGAGTTAATAATATTAATAAGACTATGGTTGGTGAAAAAGCAGTAGAACTATAGTAGTTACGTGCAGAATCGGAGGTCAACTTGGAATTAAAAGAAGATGAAAATGTTGACATTGCCCGCTTGTGACCTCTTTAATAGCCTAGCTCTCAAATTAGATCTGTAATTTAAATTTTCACAGACTCACAAAAAATTGAGACTCTCTTAGTTCATTATTTCGTCAGTAGGTATAAAAATATAACACGTTTCTCATTCAAATTAATATTAAGGATAAAATTAAACGACAAAGGCAAAAACCGCTGCTGAATCCAGCCATAACTTTAATGCATTGACAAATAAAAGTCTAAATAAGGACGTGAATTAGGATAATAATGTTAAATCCACTAAACACAAACCACCATAAAATGAAGGTCAAGCTGCAACAGTGTTCGAACTTTAAAAACCAGTTCCATGTTTTGATTAAAAAGTTTCCATTCCATTTTCCTTTTATGCCTGGAACCAAACTTCTAATAAATAAATTAAAAATATTTATTGGAATATAAAGCAGTGTTTATGAACTAAGCTGAATTAATTGAGAACTGCAGATAGTAAAGAAAAATAAAACGTTTAATTAGATTTTATGAACAGTGGCGTGTTACTAACAGACGCAATTCATATACGCGATGATGATAAGTCAGTGTAATACGTGTTTTTTGTGAAATAAAACATATTTGTAAAAGGTATTTATTAAAGCTCTAAGACTACTTTAGTACTTATTTCCAAGTGGATTGAAATGATTTATTATTTTCCAAGTTTTTTCCCGTACTTCACTGTATTCACGCTGGTCGCCTTATCGCTTCAGTTATATAGTAAAATCATTGTCTCAATCTCAACTATTTCTCAAGTATATCTCTGGATCAAATTAGGAGCCCAAAAGAAGATAGAATCAATGACCTCAACTCATTAGTTTTAACTTTGATCTTCTTCTATTACAAACCAAGGTTAGTGCAGAAAAACATACACAAATCATCCTGACGGTCAAATGTCGAAATTGTTAATAGTGTTCGCAGATAATATCAAAATCTTCCTAAAACTCCTTTTTTTTTTGTAAATCCTGGAAATTATTTTGCATTTTATTGATTTGCTAATACAGCACAGCACACCCAAAACATTCGAAAAGGGTTTAGCATATACATATAATAAGAAAAAATGATGGCTCTAAAGTATGGAATCTTATTGTTCAATTATATATAACAAATTGAATCATTCTTATTATTCTCAAACGACCATTGTTCGTTCTACCTTGTTTTAACGATTCCAAAAATTCTTTTAATAACCACCTTTTTAGCCTTAATTTGTTTAAAAGCTTGAATAACAGACAGAATGGCGTCTAATCGCAACCCCATAGTTACATTGTGCTCACCCACCCCTTAATTTCTCATTTCCTGTATTGATGTAACAACTGGTAAAATTCATCACCTTTTCTCTCCCTACACACATTTGCGTAGTATTATATCACCCAATCTCACCAGGTTCTATTGTAGTTAATTCATTAGTATTATGATTATAAGTGCTATTTTTCTGTACATTTGTGTAGTTTTAGTGTTACTATTTATTTCTTCTTTATCACCTACCGCCTTATCTAATTCTTTAACGAAAGTTTGCTTTATGCTCTTAGTACCGAAACTATCAATACTATGTAATCTTCTAAAAATAGATTCTTTGATTCTTGACTTCAGCTAAAAATAATCTACCTATACCTAAGTGCTTCAAACTTTTTACCTTTTTATTTATCGTACGCAATCTCGCACTCACCTTTCCAGCTCTCAACCATTGGTCCCTGGATACAAACCTTTTCAATACTTCCCTTTTTGCAAATCTCGGTCTCAAGCCTGCCTTATTCCTTATTCCCAATGCTGTATTTACAAACACCGAGCTCTCTCGTCACGGGGTGCGACAAAAACGGGAACAGTGTGCGAGCGAGACGCAACATGTTTCGGCTGTAGTGCGACTTGCAAGCGTGCACTATGCGTTTTTGCGGCTGCATTTCTGCAATCTTGCGTGTGGTGTAAGGTGAAAGATTATTTGCTTGAAATTTAAACCAAAACAGGTCATACCCTGGACTGATTTTCTTTGTATCTTCTATCACATCAAACCGACCCAAACCATCCAGGGAAAAACGAGGATAACGCTGATAATTTTTTACAGCATTTTCTAAGTAACTCTGCTGTCCCATCTTATGATTACTGCTCTCAATCAACTCAGCCTATCTCAGTCCACTGGACATAGGCCTCTCTCAGGCTGCGACACAACACCCTGTCTTCCACCTTCCACATCCAGTCTGTTGCAGCCACCTTTATAAATCCATTGGTCCATCTCTACATGGTCACGGTTACGGTCATCTCTCTCATTACTGCTCTGATTAGGCTGTATTCAATTTCATTCAGAACCATGCAATGATTCAGTATCAGGAAGCGATACCCCACTCCCGGTACCTCCTCTGACTTGCGGCCGGCATTAGACAAAAGCGGGCGGTCGGCCTTCGGGCGACCGGTTGCCGGCCGCTTACTTTCGTATTGCAGCCGCCAAGCCGCACTATTCAATTATTGCTCCAAATCGCACGCAGATAACTTTGGCGTCGTTTACCTGATTTTAAGTGATAGATAACGGAGTATTACAGGTAGGAAGTGAAGTGACACAGAATTAGGAGTTGTAGACATAATTATGACAGTTTGGTAGATTTTGCTCATTTTCATTATGTCAAGAGGAGAAAGTGTGTTAGCTTCTGCATGTGTATTAGCATTAATATTATAGACAATTCAATGTCTATTGCTCTACAATATTTAAAAATAAACCCCTCATGCTTTCTAGAATATAATCGTTCAATAAGTATAAGGCAACCGCCAACGTGGGATGGCCCACACCCTCTCGCAGAGAGGAGGCCTGTGTCCCAGCAGTGGAAACATTATAGGATGATTATGCTAAGTTTAAGACTAATCTACATACCAGAATTACCACATTATTTTGTTTTGGACAAAAAACAGAAGAACATGCTTAAGAAACCACAGAAAATTCTTAAACTATGGTATCAAAAATGTATGTAACCTACACCATTGTCCAGGTATTAATAAAATAATCAAAGAAGTGAAGGATAGTGATTTGAGTAAACAAAGGTGATAGTTTAATTTAATTAACTTACTTTATATTAACCAAAATATCAATCTTTTCGATTCGATTATATATCTATTATACACTTCTAGGTACAAGGGTAATCCTACAAACCACGGATGCCTCTAACGGCTAACCGCTGGAATTCGATGTTGACGTCACTCTCAAATTCATTCAGATGACTTGGACCTTTAAAGATTTCTGCCAACATTTCAATGAGTCATAGCGAATCCCAGTTTTTTTTTTTTTGCATAAACAATTATTTTTTAACAGTTTCTCATCTGAGTCACGAAATAATAAAGATTAATTATAATTATGTATGAATCTTAAGATCTTCTAAAGTTAGTCATTTGAAGAGCAGTCAACTTTGTGGTGATACAATGAACTTTAAATAGGTAGGTACTTTGAGATTTTTTTTAAATATTTATAAGTAGGTACAAATGTTAGGAATATTTTAAGATGACTCAAAGGTCATATAACTACTAGAGAGAGCGCATGAAGTTATCGTTCGTTGTATCGCGACAGTAGCCGTAGCATTACAATAAAAAATGTCTATAAAATCAGACATATTCATTCATTTTACCTCAGCCACGTCTTAGACGCACTTGCATAACTCAAAAAAAAAAAATATTAGCGCTGACCACTTATATTAGCAAAGACAATACATCCAGTAAAATACCTCTACACTTCATAACTAAAATGTCATTCTATATCTGTCAATTGTCAACTTAAACGAACGAACAATATACGAAGAAATACAATGATGTTGAGTCTTCGTGCCTAATGAATTTAATTACATACAAAAGCCCTAACCAACATCATAATATCATGAACTCAATGCTGATTAATGATCGTTCAAGGGAAAATACAATTGCTGGGACTCATCCTGCCATCCTATCTAGAAATGATGAATAGCTCCGTGTGAATGTAGACTAAGAAGTAATTACAGGTCATAATAGATACAATGACTGATGACTTTGTTCTAGGTATCGCCGGGGATTTTTATAACGTAAAGCTATAAACATGAGAATTAAATTGTAGTCAAAGAAGCTGTTCTCGTGAGAGAGATATTACAGTAATTCAAAAATAATTAATATGCAATTAAGGACCCGACTCTGTTTAAACATAAAATCAAAATCTAACGTGTGCTTGAAAAGGTTGTTTTTAAAAGTCAAAGTAATTTATTAATGTCCTCTTTTAACTTTCATAGGACAAAAACAACGTTTTCCTTTTTTTATTGTGTTGTATTTGGCAAAAGCAAACATTCAATACAGCCTATTCACTCCTAAAATCACTTTACAGAATTTGATACAACCTTACTCCAAAATGCAGGCTGAATGTGGCTTGCCTTTGCCTCGCGGTCAGTCTAACAAGTTTGCTGATTGAATCACGTTGAGTTGGCTCTCTTGCGCAACAGCTCCAGTTTTTAGCTTTTAGCACCTTATTTGTATGGACCTTCGAACCTTTGCTTGTATTGATATATTGGTCCATAAGAACAGATGATGTATTGTTGCAAAATAAAGTATTAATTTTACCTTTGATTCTGACCAAATTCTAGGGTGGTTTAGTATGTTTACGTTTATTTCAAGTTTTCGAGTCATACAGTGATCTAAAGTGTGTCTAAAGTTATTAGCAGTATTCAAAGTCAAAGTCAAAGATTTATTTGAAGAAAACAAAAGTATAAATCAAGTCAAGAATAAATACCAAAGTTTATTTTTAGGGTTCCGTACCTCGAAAGGAAAAAACGGAAACCTTATAGGATCACTTTGTTGTCCGTCCGTTCGTCTGTCTGTCTGTCAAGACCCTTTTTCTCAGGAACGCGTGGAGGTACCAAGCTGGAATTTATATCAAATACTCAGGTCTACGGACCCTTAGAGCTGTGAAAAAATCAAACTTCTAAACCAATGCAACGAACGAAGTTTTGGTACGAAGCAACGTCTTATAGCACAGATAAAGGAAAAATTGCGAAAACCGTAAATTTTTTGTTACATACCTACAAATTTGTACGGAATCCTCGGTGCGCGAGTCCGAAAATTATTTTTACTTGACTTGACCAACCAAACATGCTTTATCAAGCACTTTTGCTCTTTCAAGATGCTTACAAGCTGTTGAAAATGAAAAATTTCGTAGCCTTTTTGAAAAACATTTAGTTCTACATTTTTCATTTCGGTATCCCAACTTAGGATCCCAAGGAAATGAAATAATATTTAATAAATTGTGTAACTCAGTCTCACTGGCAGGTGACGGGGTGACTAAACAAGTAGGATCACGTGATTGGAACGTGAAAAACAACTTTTCACTTCACCCGACCTGAACCACCTGACCTGACCATTTAAATCAATTAAACTGTTGATATCTTCCGCAAATCATACAGTATTCCCATAAAGAGTAACACTCGTAACTTTTCTTTCAAACCTAACACCATTTATTTGTATGTACACACGGCTACAAATCAAGCTATGCAAAACCAGTATTGGCTGACCGTTCATTGTGAGAAAATATCATACAAAGTGAGGCCAAGATAAACTGGTTTTGTATAGCTTGACGTGTAGCCGTGTGTACGATTGCGCCTGCGCATAAGAGTTATAAAAACTTACAATTTTATTGTGCAGCTTTAGACATCTTATGACGGAATATGTAATTCTACAGAACTACGCCTCTCCTATATTTCTATAGATATTTCCTTGTCATAAAATTTATAATCTATAGCAATTGCACAGATATGACAGTTGTTAGCAATTAATATTTATTATTCGACGCGGAAATATTATGTTTGTTTGTTTATTTTCTGTATAGGAACTTAGAACAAAAACATGCATGTCTTAAAAAAGGTTTTTTTTCCAGATCCTATATTAAAAACGCAAAAGTTTGTGATAATGGATGGATGGATGGATGTTGTTTACTCTTTACACGCAAAAACTACTGAACGGATTTGGATGAAATTTGGCACACAAATAGTTTATAACATTAAAACATAGGATACTTTTTATCCGGATATTGCCACGAGATCGAAACTTATGCGGGTGAAACCGGATTATTTTTAACCGGGGAAATTAGGATGTTTCATTTAAATAACAATATGGTCTTCTATTGCCTTTTAGCTCGGTTTTTCGATAAATTATGCAAGTTTCATTCGATAAAAACTGATATTCCAACACTCAATCGACTGGTTTCAAGAACTTGTTATCACAAAAAAGGCGCTAGAAATCAATATTATCTACCTATAAAAACAAGAAATAAGCGATTGGCAAATAGGTACACCTATTCTTATTTATTATAAAAACTTAGTTAGTTATTCAAAAATAATCATAGTACAACACTATCATTCAGTTGTAATGCGTGAAAATATCTTCTGGCATATACAAGTAAATATTAAACTCTTTTGTTTGCCATTGGGCAAGGATCGTCACTCACTGTACGCCTGAAGGAGGACATCGTCGTCGAGGTAGACGACGGAGAAGGTGGTGTGACGATCTAACGAGGTTTGCAGGACCAACATGGCCAGAGATCGCTCAAGACGGGGAGGTTTGGAAGGAAAAAGGGGAAGCCTTTGCTCAGCAGAACACACACAATAGGCTAACGAAAAAAAAATTATTTGCCTTGCTAGCACTCGTTACTTTTATATTGCAATTTACAATGAAAACATACTTGTAAGACAATACTACGGATTATTGCACCAACCTACTTTAAACTCCTAATTTCAGAGCTCTCTTTATCTACTTACTTGTACCATTACTGTATATAACCCAATGCGGTAAATGCGCTTATCCTAACTTAAATTATACTAACACCTATAACTTATTATAAATAATGCATTCCTTGTGAATTCACTCAGAGAACAACAGAATAAGTCCGTCCCACTCGCTATGAGGTTGAGCGTGTGGAGTGCGCGCGTCAGTTATAATATTTTACCTCTGACCGCATCACGGTCACAATCACAGTGATCTTTATTGTCGTGGAAATAAGGGTGCTATTGGGTGGCTGCCATTGCCAAGTCTGTCAAAATCACAATGATCTTTATTTTCGTTGCTATAAGGTTGCTATTCGGTTGCTGCTGTCGGAGGTAAAATGACTGTGAACGGACTGTGGTAACAAATCTCATGAAAAAAATATTTAATGAAAACGAAAACTAGTGACAGTCCAATTTTATCACAGATCTAAGATAACACAGATATCATATTACCAAAAACTAATTACAAAACTCAAAGATACGGCACGCGAGTCATACTCATATCCAAAGCTTATCAGTTTTCTCATTTCTTAAGCCATGTCCACACTGTTACGTATCTTCTAAATTACGTAAAGTTGGTAAATAGCGGCAGGTGGCAGCAGTGGGTCAACATTATCGTGACGAGGACGTCGAGTAGCCATTTGACATTTTAATTTTGGAATCCGTCGGATTGTAGTCTAGTCGTGTATGGCAGTTAGTGGCGTAAGGTTGGTAGATAGACGACCTTGTGACGCGCGGTTTTTATGTGATACTGAGGAGCTTGATAAATTTTACTGAGCTTTTTGGTATGGGCTTTTGTAAGTGCAGTTAGATCATTGGTACCGATACCCATGTTATGTTCCTCAACGTTGGAGTTGCCTTAAAATTGCACTCGCCTGTTTATTTTTACTACCCTATCCCACTCCTGAGCAAAGGTCTCCCACCACTCCTTCCTTCCATCTTTCGCGAGCCCGTGCGTCCTCCTTCCAGTTTTGACGGAACTTACCCAGCTCGCCTTGCCATCTCCTACGTGGACTGCAAACTAAACTAGCAGTAGGTATAATATGATACGAAGGCATTTTCAATGATCAAGGTTGGCTCTGCTTTTATGTCTTTACCGAAACCACAACGTAATTAAGAACCAAACTCATTGACCAAACATGGTCCCAATTAATTTGAACAAGTTTCATACATAGCTCCTTCATAGTAACTTACCAATTTCGCGTCCCCATTAGTTTAATTATCATATAAAAATCATTAATTCCAGCAATTTGCCAATCAATTACTTGGTAGCTTCGCAACAGCTGTAATTCCGACGCATCAGCGAATTTATAAGCTCATGCATCTAGTTCAAATGCAACCGATTGTTTCGTATCATGTTTGCGACATGGAGTTCGTGGTTAGTCGTGCGTTTCTGACCGTTGTGTGTTGGCGTGCCTTAATAATCGATTATAGAATTATCGATTCGGTGATTTCATGTGTTGAGAATCGATAGGCGATGTCTGTGTCAATCATTATCTGCCTAGTCTTTATTTATTTATCCATTTATTTCAGGCCCATATAAACACATACAATACAATATTAATTTAACTTAAAAATACTATAAATATGTACATACAACATTGTCTTTTCCCAACTATGTTGGGGTCGGCTTAGAGCATGGATACCGGTTTTCGATAATATCGAAAAACCGGATTATCGGACCAAAAATCCGATATTGAAAAACCGATATTGGATTTCACTGATATCGGTTTTTCGATATTTTATATAAAAAAAAACCAGAGGCAATAGAATCTTTTTTACTTATTTCAAAAGCATACCTAACGAGTAATAATAATTATGTATGATGCAGTGTCACAATAAAATCACTTTTATTTGTTAACAGATCTTATACAGTTTGAAATACAGATCTTATAATTGATAAAAACCGAGCGCTATGTAATGCCAGTAGCAGGCTTACAAATATGTCATTTTTGAATCATTACTTGCGAATAAAAGTGTACAACACTGGTCGCCGGGGGGCGGCGGGGCGCGGGTGGCTCGGGAGTCGAGTAGCTCTCTCCACCTCGCTCGACCAATCACAGCGCCCGGTTCGACCAGATAGCTGCGCAGAGTTGCGCTCGACGGTCGAAGACGAAACCGGGGGATTTGAAGTAATACTGGTGGAGTCAAACCCAAACGAGCTTAACAATGACTATAAAAGTGTCATCAGTAAACTACGTGCTGTAGTCAAAATTTTCAAAAATTCTCCAGGGAAGAATGACATGTTTCTACAGAAAAGTGTAAAACAGGATACGGGAAAAGAACTCCAGCTACTAGCCGATTGTAAGACTCGTTGGGGAAGCAGCTCTACTATGGTGTATAGATTCAATAGGTTAAGATCATGTGTATCCATAGCACTGATTGACATGAACTCTGATATCAAGTTCACGCAGAGCGAGTTTGATACCTTGTACAATTTCCAGAAAAGTCTGAATATTATCAAAGTGACAGTCGAAGCACTCTGCCGGCGTGATGCAACTCTATTAACTGCTGATGCGGCTATGAAATTTATGCTACGTAAATTAGATAGTCAAAATTCTACGCTGTCAAGACTTCTCGCAAGATCATTGCGCGTGCGCATTTCCCAAAGACGACTTTCTATTGCATCTACTTTGCACTATCTCCAAAATCCTGAAACATATTTCAGTGAAGTTGCTACCGCCGAGTTCCCAAAAACCCCAGAAATGGTGGAGGAAATTTATTCACTAACTCAAAATTTTGAAGATGAATCTGTGGTTATGGTTATGGATTGGATATGGGCCTTGGATAATAGCGCCAGCAGCGTGGAGATTTCGAAAGCGTTGATTTTGCTAAAGAACTAAATAAAGAAATTGAAAAATCATTGAAGGAGAAAAATACAAATATGCGAAATAGAAATGAAACAGAAGATGAAGCTAACAGAAATGGTGGCTATGGTGAAAATGATAAGCATAAGTTAATTCAAATTGAAATGGCATTGTTTGAAAATGGTGGCAACCGCGGGTTCTATTTAGACATGGCGTACAGACATTTACTGACGATACCCCCACGAGTGTAGAGTCTGAAAGAGCGTTCTCGTCTGCGGCATATACGTGGAACAAAATAAGATCGTCTCTCAAGACAATACCTTGGATGCAACGTTAAAAAAAAAAATTATCTCTTTTTTTGCCATAATATCGGAAAAAAATCGAAATACCGGAATATCGGTATTAAAAAATTTAATATCGAAACAAAACCGGTATTGGAAAAAAGTTCCGATAGTCCATGCTCTACTTCCAGTCTAACCGTATGCAGCTGAATACCTGCAGTATTTTACATAGAGCGACTGCCTATATGACCTTCACAACTCAGTTACTGGGTAATACAACCCTTGGTAAGACTGGTTGTCAGACTTTCGGGCTTCTAACTACCCGTAACGACTGTCAAAAATCTACAAATAACGGCCAGCCGGTCGATTCTGTAAAAATCTCACCGTGAAAACTCAAGTGAAGTGAGCTTGATGTGAGTTGTCAGTAGTGTCAATCCCTAGCGTTATTTGGAATGACAGCTCACTCCACGCTCACTTCGCCTAAGTTTTCACGGTGAGATGGTTACAGAATCGCACTGCAGGACCAACGGCTTAACGTGCTTTTCGAGGCACGGGAGGACTCGAGATGTAACTACATTATGTCTCTACATGCGTGTACTTTTGTAATGCAATGCCCTTCTTATTTTTTTGACATTTTGGGCAATCGTATGGCTTATAATATCAAGAAAAATATTTCAAAACTGAGCAAACAATAAAACCCTTGTATAAAAACAATCAACAGTATCGATGTCGTTCGAATCACGATTCGATTACTTAGACATTGTTATCAAACAATTGATCGACTCGAACCGCCATTCGAAAACCGTGCGCCTAGTTGACCCGAATTATTTGTGCCTGGTAATTATCCATAATTATCAGACTACCAGTGCGCCAAGCCTAATTACTTCTTATGTATTGGAATGCGCATTAACACGGATTGGAAGCATTCCATATAATAACTATGATAATAACACGGGCTATTTGGAAAATTCTCGAGTTTACATACTAGTTAAAATGTATTATTATTGTGGTTATAAAATAATGTACTCAATTATCGTGTATTAATTTATTCTGAGGCATCTTCACGCGAATCTCGTCACACTACTTAGCAAACAACTTTGACTTAAATTGCGTTTGCGATTTGTCAAACATGTAAACAAATATGAGTTATTGGAAAAATAACTTCAAACATTTTTATAACTTTTTCAATAGTACTAGCCACTCTGAAATCAACTTAATTTTCACTCAAAGTACGTATGTCGTGTCCAACATGACAAATATCAAGTAGTAGGTAGGTACATTTAAATCTCCTTTGTACATCTTCTCGTCTTTCTGGTTTTTAGAACTAGCAAACGTTAGGTGTAGGCTTAGCTAAAAGTAGAGCTACTACACGCTTTTAACCACTTACTGACGTTTAAAGTGTTAAGTAATTATTTGGTCCTAGTCTACACACGGATACAAAAATAAGCTTGATAGTGATAAGTACAAAACAGACAGCTAAAAACATAGACAACTGTTATTTTTGTACAAAAAATAAACCAAAAAAAATAGATCTTTACCGAAATATATCCTTGAAAATATTTGGTCTTAAGTTTAGCACAAGAAAAAGAGTAAATACAGATATTACAAATAAACACTCATACATGACTAAATAACGAACAAAGAACCCAATTGAAATCACCCAAGTGCTTACAATCCTAAAACAATATGTGTCAGTCCAGGCATAAAGGGTCCAGTAGTGGGGTATTGAGTTAAGACTGGATTCGGTATCTAGAATAGTCAATTGATAGTATGGATTGAAAAAATAATCAAAAAGTAGCACACGTTTTTTTTTATCAGACATTTGAAGTTGAAATTCTGAAAAAGCTTGATTTGAGAAAAAGCATTTTGAAAGTTTGAGTGAAAAAAAAACACACTTTTACTTGCTTGTTACGTAGATTTTTATTCATTATTGTAGATTGATATGTTTTCCATAGAATCAACTTATAATTATACTTTTGACATCAAAACTAAAACAATTATTATCAAAATAAAAGAAGGATACACAGTCTAGTAAAAAAGGTCCACTTGCCGATATTTAATAAAAAGTTAGTTATTGCGATAGTAATTAACAATAAAAAACTAAAATTAAGTATTCTTACTCTATTTAGGAACTAACAAAATAACAAGACAGGCTTTTTTCAAACATTACTGCAACAGAATAATGATTATTTTAGCCACTGGTACCTTTTATGTAATGTCATAAAAGGTACCAGTGGCTAAAATAATCATTATTCTGTTGCAATAATATTTGAAAAAAGCCAATACAAACATAAAAATAAAACTTATTCTATTTGGGACTCCAACTTACGTTTTGGACAAAAATAAATTCCTCCTCGCACCTGATTCCTATGACCAACCTGTTTGCAGTACGAACATGTTGGTTTTTGTCGAATACTCTTTTCAATTGATGGTTTCTGAAAAGAGTACTCGACAGATGTTGTTGGGACAGAGTTGTGGTCAACATCAACATTTGGAATGGGTTTCGGGCATAAAATGTCTTTAGATTCTTCACGTACAAATTCACGAATCTTATTATAAAGATACGATTTTCTTTCGTACGTCATGCCTGCAGGGGATTTTTCTAAAGGAAAACCGTATACTTTATTCGGGTTCAAAACCTTTGATACAGTTGGTTGACTGTCAGTATATTTTTTGTAACATAACATGTGCCCTCTATTATCTTCATTTGTTTCAAAATGACTAAAATGCAGAAGTTGGTTAATAGTTACACAATCAGGTTGAAAAAAATTGGCCCAGTCGTAAGTTTTCACAAAAGTTTCTCCTTTCTCATCACCAGTTAGAACAGCTACTATAGATTTTGTTTTCGGACAAGCTTGAACAGCAGCTGCAAGAATATCCTTTAAGTTATTGCATTCCCATTTTCTAAAACTTTTTTTGAATAGACCGAAATACATGTCGGGTGCAAACTTCGTATGACCCACGGGAAGGAAAGATATACGGAAACTTCGGTGTCTGCCTGTTAAAACTCGCCATGTTGCATATTGCATGACATAGTTATTTTTATTTTGTCCAGCACAATTATCTGCATGACAAACAACATCTTTTTCGCCTATACCAAAATTTTCGAAAAAATGATGTAGCATTGAAATTATTACATTAGCTCCTTTCCCAGTAGCACAGGGTTCAGGAATTACGTACAAAACGAACTTTCTCAAAGGCTCTGCAGCAACACCAAATAAACTGACTTTAAATCCTGTCAAGAAATACAGTGGCCCAATTTGTTGTGAACTGTGCGGCAAATGCACCTGTTGGGCAAAATCAAAAGAGTAATGCATGACGCCATCATAAGAACATGGTTCATGAGGTCCAAGAATAAGAGTAGAGTCCGTTATTGAATCAGTCGCAACTTTGATTACATTGTTATAATATTTTCGTTCATTTTGCACTAAATCAAGGTGCTGCCTCGACTTTTCTACAAGCTGTATTTTTTCCTTTTCATCTAAACCACCCATTCGTCCCAACGTGGTCACGTTTTTCTGACAAGTTGCACATAGATCTGTTTTCGGTTTCTGTATAACGACATATGGACAAAAATCTTCCCAAAGATCATACCAACTACTTCTACTAATAGGAGTTTTATCGAGTAAAGCTATAGTTTCCAAATATTTGTTGTACACATACGCTTTAGACATACTACAAGGTAAAATTATTAAATCAGATTTAAATTGGTGGCCTGGTAATCGGCCCGGCAATACTAAACCGTTTTCATTAGCAAACTGTCTTATAAAAGTGATTGCGTCTGATCTAGTTTGCAAATTAATACAATTGTAAGGTCGTTTACGTGACCCGTGGACCTTTGGAGCAACACCGCTGTCCAGAAAGTTCTTTTTTACATTTTTTAACCTTTTCAAACCAGTGGCATATACATATTGGAAAAAAATCTTGCATACTGAAACACCTCGAAAGAAATACTTTACCGTGTATTCTTTTCGTTGCAAGTTTCTGTTTTTTGAATGTAATGTATTTTCACTTGTACGTAAGAGAGCATTTAAAGCTCCTTTCAAGACCAAGTGATGATGATTGACTCCTTCATTACAACGTGAATTTAATTCGATACAATCTAACCTACTACTTAATATTACATCTTTTTGAAATTTGGACACACAATTATTATTACATCCACAGCCAGTATCTAAGAATGAGGCCTGAGTTACATCGTCTAGAATTAAAGGATCATCATCTAGTAAAATATTACCAATTTGCCGCTCTTCGAGCGGCTCACAAGCACTAAATTCGATGTCACACGATAATTCTGTACCCCGTTGACTTTTGAACTCTAAATTAAAATTTTCATAGTCTTCATGTTCTACAGACGCTGAATAGCTAAACTCTGAAAACAAATAGTTGAAATATACATACTACACAGGTCATTTTTTCATACTATGTCTATGACATAGGTACCTAACACAACTTCTTAATTGGTATTAGAGTCCTTGCTGTAGTCATAAAGAATATGTACTATTGCATGCATACAATGATCACGTCGATCTTTTTTGATTTTACACAAGGCTCGGCTAACTATTTTAGCAAAATCATAACACTCATGTATTTCATCTTCACTGATTGCTTCTGTATTAGTGCTTTTTTCATAATACTGATCCGTTTCATCCATCTCAGATGTCGACTCTGTGAAATTATTTTCTAAGTTGTAAGTACCTGAATAAGGTGCAACGGTTTCTTCTTCTGTTGGTAAATCCGGCGTTGTTGCGGTCGAGGCCAAAACAGGTAGTGTGTTTACTTCCACCTCCATAGAAAGTGGTACAGGTCCATCAGAATGCTTAGATTCATCACTAGAGCTGGAACCTTCGGTTGAATCTTCAATAATTATGTTACCTAAAAACAAATTTGAATTTAGTATAAATGGGATGAAATTATGACTAATTGAGATTCATTAGCCTATCAACTTTGTCGCGGTCAGTTTTCAGTCTATGTGGATGCAGCCGAATTATTATGATTAAAGCTGCTCTCTTTTAAAATGTAATAAATAAGTAGGAACGTAACGTAATCTACGCTTAATCCATAAATCTCTAAATCTCTAAAATCCATAAAAAATCGAATTTAAAGACGACTGCTGTCTGTAGGAGGCTTCGCCCCTGTCGAGGTCTAAATATGAAAAGTAGGTAACAGCTGTAGATACACACAAGAACTCCGTAACATTCCGATACCCCGGTTTATAGAACTAGCTTTTCGACCTCGGCCCCGCTAAGCGTAATAACGTTAATAATATTATAGCCTATGACTGAATAATGCAGCTTTGTATTGGAGAAAGAATTTTCAAAATCGGTTCAGTACTTTTGGAGCTTATTCGATACATAACACAACACGTAACAACAAACATAGTATTAGTAGATATAATAGACAACGTAAAGACTTACCTTTATTCATTTTTATGCGCACTTTTCACTCACTCAATTTAAAACAGCTAAGATAATAAAAACTGCTATATTTACACAAAGACTGTCGGATATTGTTTCCTTTCCGGTGTCAAATGACAAATAAATTATTGCATCACAGGCAGATCTATTTATAGGACACGTAGGTAGCAAAAAACGATCAGGGAAATCCCCGCTATGTCGAAGTGAAGCAAAGTAAATCCCCTTAGTAGTTGCATAGTAGCAGGGAGTTCCCCGCTTTAAGGGACCTTTTACACGTAGTTTCAACATTTTAATCTTAAAATATAATTAAATTATTAGAAGTGATCAGTACGGGGTATTGAAACGTATTTTATTCCCAGAATATCGACATGCCACCCACTGGTACCTTTTTAGTAAACTTTTTTCATAAAGTTTCTGGTACTTAGAAACATCGTATATAGTCATTTACTATATGAAATTGTAGATAATTGAGCATTTATTTATAACCAATTAAAATCGCGAAATGCAATTTTTATACCCAACTTTACAAAACCTCTTATATCTCGGAAACTAAATGCCGCGCACTGGACCCTTTTCGCTTGGACTGACACATATTATCTCTACCAATTATGGTCACATTAATATAAACTGCAGTACTAAACAAAAACGTTAAGTGTTCAGTACATTGACCGCATATCAAAACGTTAAATCTGAAGCTTAAAAATAAAATAAAACAAAGACTAGTTACCATAAAAGGTAAACAAGGAGACTCGGCCACTACATTATAAGACTACAAAAACATCGCCTTTATTCTTGTAAGTGTCCCAAAAGAAGTCTAAGGAGTTTTAAAGACACTAGCACTGACACCAGACACCAGGGTAGCTCCACTATAAAGTAGAGCTACACTTTCTGGCAAAATCTGGTTCCTCTAAGGCTTCCCGAGGTCAAACGGTAGTCGCGCCTGAACCGGAAAATATATACAGAAACTCGATATATCATAGTTAAAACTGGTCACACTCCTTTTGAACCGCTAGCCATTGACAAAGAACACTCTGGAATATAGAAAATAGTACAGCAGGCTCGCTTTAATACATTTATGTTTACTGTGAATATGCATTTATTTTGATGATACAGAAGTAAAAAAAATTGAGGCACGAGCTTACAAATGTCATGGAGGCGTAGTCGGCTTAATAGATCAAAATTTACCACGAAATAATAGCAACAAATTGCTTGCCCATCGCCCACATTCTAATAACGCGCTAAAAGGCAAACCTGTCCATAAAGCATAAATATATTCATGCCGTGAAGTTTACCATAAAGTGTATTATTTTTAGCCGGAGCCAGGGGCCGAGCAAGCCAGCACAAATAAAACATGTTAGCAAGATGACACTATAATCCAAAGATTTGTGATTTATGCCAAGATGATATTAAATGATGAGAATGTCGAACGCTGTTGTTGCAAACAATTATCGATGTGGCGGATTTCCACGTGTTGAGTGTTAATGCAAATATTAAACTTAAATACAGAGTCTATATTTAAAGTAAAGCAAGGTTTCATGAAGTGATTGTACACACGAATCGGAAGACGAGGTGATAATTTTATTTACAAGCCCGAATTTGGAAAGGGCCAAGTATAGGGCCTTGAGGGACGCCCCCTTAAACTAATTTGTCGTATCCATGATCTTTTGGTGCGTGATTAGCTAATGCTAAGCACGTGGATTACAAGATGGCAGAACTAATCCTAGCATGTTAACCTTGGCCATTAGAACCGTTCCACATACTGATTATAATTTTTTTTGAACATCTAATTATACTTTTTGTTAAAGGTTCATATTGTCTGTCAACTGAGATGATGACTGACATGATATTATCAAGCCCATTATCAAAAACAAAGAACTTAAAGATACAAACGCGTAGTACTATGGCATATATGTAAAAATGACCTTAAGAAAAGTGTCCCTATTCTACCGAAAATAATTCAAATTGAAGCAGGCCCTGCACTGAATTAAAATATAAATCACCCATTTTTACAACAACAATACCATAATAAAACAGAAATGAATGCGCTTTGTCATGAACATGCGCTAGTAAATATTTTGCGCAGTCGCAGATTGTTTTGCATACTTGTAACTCGATACACTAAGGTCGTAAAATCTAGTGCTAATAATTTCTTGTCATGCACTGACCTTCGCATTTTGCATTTGCTTGCTCACCACATCCGGGAAACGATGGGAAAGACCAAAATATCCTTGATCTTTAGATCTTGGCTTCCCTCGATGGATTCTTCAGGTCGAACAAAATATTTACTAGAGTTTTTTACTGTGGAAAATCAGGTAGCAGCACCTAAGATGTCTGCCATATAAAAGATAGGCAGTGCAATTGTCTTAACCTTTTCATCAAGATCTTTTTGATCAAGATTACCACCAAGAACATGATTTGAATAGTAAATTCTACGTAGCGACGTAAATCTACTGTTCCCTTTGAAGATTTTTTGTTGTGTGTGATATTGTGTGAAGACATTTCTGAAGATAAAGTTACGATTTTTCGCTTCAACTTCAGAAAAGGTTGGTTTTTTTGCCTAATATTCGATAAAAATGAATTAGTTATCTCTACTGATCATCCGACCGTGCTACATTACTCCGTTGGAAATCAATTTGAATTTAACTGCCCGCCTATTACGAGTACCTTTGGGAAATACAATTAATTCGAAGAAAAGTGTATCGAAAAGTTAGTAACACCGGCTGATAAAAACTTTGTTTGTATAGACGTTGCGGTCAGTGCTGCAACGGAGACTAGAAATATAGATGCTTTTTTATGTTCTCTATGGTCTTTACTTGTATGTTTATTATGAATAAGGTTAGCAATAACAAGCTAAGGAATTATTGCTTCATTGTAAACTTCATTGTTTGTTTCTTCCATACGTAGTTTCCATTATGTGTCTTTAGAATGCAGTTAAACCATATGACTACATATTAGTCTATGATTGAATTCTAATACCTACAGATTCGATTTGATGCACTTTATTATACTTACCCACTTTTTCTTTATTTCTTAATCCATACTTGACATCATCAAATATGGATAAAAAAATAAATAAAAATATTAACGTTATTGTGAAAATTCTAATCGATACATTTTCTGATTTCTGCATAGTTTCAACTTTAGTTTGCATCAATCTTTAAAATCTTTTCTTTCCTTGTTACAGAACGCAAAGGAATTGTCGCAGACAGTGAAATGTTAAAAGAGTGTGTCTGTTAGTAACATCGAGTTTGAAACAATCGTGATAATCGACTAAAGTGCAGTGCTCTGTGTCCCGGATACATTGGACAACGCTTCACTACTAGGCTGTATTGCCTTGGTAAGTTATTTTTTTTTTTTAATTATTAAATATCTTTGATCAAAAGCGATGACACTTCTAGTTTATCAAAAATGTAAAAATCATTTTGATGAATATTTTTTATGAAATTTGCATAAACGTGATCGGTTTCCTGCTTTTCAATACCGCACGTGACATTAAAAATTATGTATTCCATTTTTTAAATGTTATAATGATGGTAGTGATGCGAAAGAATGTTCGCAGTGTGATTTGCATATAAAAAATAAAAGTAGTTATTTTTTACATGATTATTTCATACTTGTGTAGGCCTAATGTGTGTTACTATATGTAACTACTTCGGAATTCGTTAGCCTAGATTACATAGAATCCTAACTTATGCAATAGTCGCTAGATTGATAATTTCCAACTATTGCCTAGTAAAAAGTAGTGGTTTAGGCCAGTAGTGGTTAAAAGGATAGTTGTCTAATCGGTAATAAATGTATTTTACGATCATTTCATTCATTTTCAGATGACTTTTTAGGATTTAAATTTCTGATATTCATTATTTATTTTTTACTTTTCTTATATAAAAATACATCATTTGAAAGTTCCCTCTGAAATCCGTTGAATTCTTCTCCGACAAGTTTGTTCAAATTATGTAATATCATCATTATGCATAACAGTTGGTGGCTGAAGGCCTCTTCTATACCGGTTCACACATCCGGCTTTGCTTGAACTTGTACAACTTTTTACTTGTCAGCTTTTTTATGAGACTTCGATCGGTACCATCAATACAATCTCGATAAAATAACTTATAACAAATTCAACATTTTGGAATTCAACATTTTGCAAATTCAACATTGTGGTCCCGATGGGAAATTCAACTTTTTACAAATTCAACATTTTGCAAATTCAACATTGTAGTCCAGAAGGTTTTTAATGCATTTTAGCAAAGATATGATGATAAAAAATCTTAAAAGCAACTTCATCATAAATGTACGAACACCATAAAATTATTTCGTTAAGAAACGTGCAAAGCCAAATAAAATTAACAAAAATGACGAAATGGATTGCAAAATGTCCTTACTTTTCATAACTTCACGGCAAATATTCACACCAGTACTTACAACAACATATTTTATTGTAACTACGATTCATTACAACACAGCAATTAACAGATTACAGTAGCTATGAATCGATTATGAAACTCGATTTCGTTGACAGCACTATTTCCCGTGTTTTTGCAATTATGGCGGGCAATATGGCGGCTGCGCGGCTGTCAGCGTGATGGGGCTGTTCCGGCAATGTTTCCGCTGAGTGATGTGATTACCGTCCTTGACAACAATGGCCAAGGTCGCGGACGCGTGACACTTTATATATACCATGAGAAATTGTTCGCGTGATTTGGGTCGGCCGCTGTGTTTGATGATTGGAAACAGTATGTAGCGTAGGTACTTGCATATAATCATCATCATTATTTTATACGAATTCGAAAGATATACAGCACTTGCAACTTGAAACGTAGGTTTATTTAGCCTGAGCAAAAAAGTTGCTTCCGCGATTTCCATAGATTTACATTAAGAAATGCTTAGCGTCGGATGAAAGCATCATACAAGTTTCAAATGGTTATTTAATTCCAATCAAATACTACTCGGGTCAACAGTGCAATAAATTATGACATAATCCCACATCACCATAGATAACACACCTTAAAAACAACAAAAAAAACTGAATTGTCACGTAAGCGAGCCACAAATTCGGAAAAACTTACACCAAGCAGTAAAAACAGGAAAAATTTACACCGAGGCGACCCGAAGTCCCATCTTCTATGACGTCAGCCATGCGTGTGGTCCCACATACACTCCCGCAGGCAAAACGCAAGTTATCACTGACCACTTACATCAACGCCATGCACCGTGGGATCGCAGGGAAACTACAAACCGTGACCACGACTATGTGGAATAGTACCACAAGACTGGGTGGGGTTTGATCAGGACCAGTTCTACCTAATTATCGCGACCACAGTTGCATAATTGGATGTTGATAACGCACTTCCGCGTGACAGATGAATTTCGAGATACTTTTAGGCGTAACTGCATATGTGTAAATTGCTCTGATATTTCCTGATGATGGCTCTCTCTCTCTCTCTCTGTTTAATAAAGGCAAGAAAAGTAAAGGTTGCACAGGTATAACATTGGGAGTGTTTTTCAAGCCTCGTCTTCTTCAATTACCTTTTACGCAATGCTAATCTATTTCTAATTACAAGGCATACCTTAAACACTAAACCAGCATCAAAAATTAATTATTAATACCCATAATTTAAACTTTACCAAAGGCTGCTGTCTTTTCCAATAACTTACCAATCAACTCAAAGTTAATCATGCAGGCAACATTAAGCAGCTATTGAAACGGTTTAAATAAGAGCATTAAGTCAACACCTAGGCCTGCAACGGCCAGGTATGCACAGGATCGTAAACTATTCAGCCGGCAGTTCCGAGCGAGGGCATGGACCGCGCGCAGAAAGCTCGCCGACCCACTTACAACCAGAACCGAACCTGTTCCAACGCTTTTACATAATTCCAACTCTCGCTACTGCCTTTATCACATACAAATATTTCCGAATTACTGTTAAAGATGGTTCTTGAACCGATCGGCAAGCACAACCCACAGGGACGCCTGATAATTCGCGGGTTAAGTAATCTTACGTAATTCGAAAGGCAATCGAAAGCTGATTTTTAAAATAAACATACGATGAAATCATTTTGCTATTACATGCATAATATTTGCTTCTGAATATAGCATTGACAACATTTACAAAGGCCTAACCTACTTACATATAATTATAATCTTGAAGATTTCCATAATATAATCGTATATTTGATATTCGTTTGAATTAAATCGAAGCACGTGTGGCATTCCTAAAGAGCCTGTTAATAGATTTCTTAGTACCTAATTACAACGAGAAATAGAATGTACTATTTTCTTATCACCGTTGCAAGCTGCAAGACTCGATCGAACTACTTTAGCTGTAATGCAATCTTTACAATTCTTGAACTGAACTATTCATTGTATCGGTTTCAATTAGCACCAAGACCGTTACCGTTTGAAATACGTTCACAATCAAGTATTCAAATCATACTATAAGAAACCTAATTCAGACTAAAAAAAAACCTAGAAGTCGACCTCGAACTACTTTAATACAAAACTACGCGTTCGCAAAGCTGCAATCGCGACAATTTTGGGCGACTAACAGAACCAACGAAATAAATATTTATCAGAATCAGACGGTAAGTTTCGTCATTTGCCTTTTTTGTTAACAACAGAGGTAACTGAACTAAGAAATCTCTAATAACGACTAACAGTATTCTGTAATGGAGTTGAAATAAGACAAGCTGTAAGCGAAAGTGAATGAATAGGTATTTTATAACAGTGGAGACTAGTCCTCGTTCCCACAAAAAAAAATTAATGCCTTAATGTTCAGCGCTGGCTCTTTACTTTTACATTTTAGTCGTAGCAACACTTCGAAAGAGGAAAATAATGCCAGCAATTCAGCATCGATACTATAAGTAGGTACTTTTGTAAACTTTCAGATCATGTTTTGTGCCTAAACCGGTGAATATTGAATACTGAAAAAACCTAACTTTAATCTATGGTCATTTCGTGTTTTCGCAGTCGTCATCTTGGCAAACGATTTCAGCGCTTACGGGCTATTAAATCTCTTCTAATTGAAATATCAGAAAAAAGCGTGACTAAATGACTGAGCAAACAGCTTTACAGAAAACGTCTAAAAATAATATATTCGTATCAATTTTGAACGGTCCGTAAATCTTAATCAAAGCGAAAAGTGAAAAAGTTTGATTACCCCACCCTCTGTTACCAGGACAACAGAAAGTTCTTGCAGTTAGCCGTTTTCCCAATATGGAGGTACTGCTTTCGAAGTTTGCAACACCGGCTGGAAGACTATTAAAAGTTTATTGCAACACTAAGTTGAGTATTTAACGCCTTTAAGATAATGCGATCTTCACTTTCTAGGCTTAGGTTTAAGTACAACAAAACTATATGTCTTTACGATCACCCGTGATTGCGAATAGATTAAATTGATTCAATTAAAAGTTCGATTACAGTATGCGACTTCTTATTTAACAGCATTATTCAATTATTTTCTTCCTTTGGAAGCAGTGGTGGTCGCGACTTGCGAGATTTAATCACCGCTGTTCTCAAAACCGTGAAGGAAAACATCGTGAGGAATCCGGCATGTCCTAGAACAAAAAAATCGAAAACAATGTGACATCTACCGACCCGCACTAGGCTCGCGTGGTAGATTACGTGGTGACGCGTGGTAAATATCCCAGCAGAGAGAACATTACAGACTGATTACTCTATTTAATTCCTTTCTATGTAGATTTATGCTCTTACCTATTTGCCAACTTGCTTTTTTAAATAGTTTGAATTCGCATACATGCATATTGAAATGATTTCCAAACGTAATTAATAAATACATCGATTTACATTCTACAACATTTAATTTATTGATAGTAAGCAAATTAGTTTAAATGTCACGGTAATGAGGCCTTGTTTAATAACATACAACCTACAATGTTGTTATATTAGTCAAACAAGTTCATTTTAGTATCGCTCATAACAAGTCAATTTTAATTAGAGATACAAACGACCATTACCATTTTATTTACATAATTTTAAAGTAAAATATTTTGACAAATATCTTGCATCAGCAAGCAGTTGTCGCCATTATTATAATAATATATTATTTGACCATCTATGCAAATCTCGGCACTGAATCGCAAAGCGTATTTGGCGAAGAATGTCGAATTAGTTTTGTCAACATTTTCTAATACTCATCATGTCACGTTTGCAATCCCCGAAAGATCATGCAAACTATACCTATAGCACACAACCAGTAGCACCATCGCTCCCCAATCATAATTATTATAAAACTTGAAAAAACAAACACCAGACTGTAAATGCCTAGGCCTCCTAATGACCGGTACAATGCACGGCCATTAAATCATATGATAGGGACAACTCGACTATATTTAGAACGTAGAAATAGAAAATAATTTGCAAACCTCGCCAATGCCATGAAAATCACGATCTCTATCTCACGCACTATTGACACACGGAACCCCTTACATTTCTAGTACATAGTGCGGCTGTTACAATCGTTTACAAATCTTGCTAACTTTTGAACATCTATCAGATGCAACTTTCGTCTTCTACGCTTATTTTAAGATCTGTATACCCTTGACTCGCAATATACTTTTAGTTCAACCTGAAAATGCTTGTCCATTGTGCAACTATGTAGGTGCAGGTACCTACATTTATGTATGCGATATTTATCTATCACATCACTAATATCACTGCTGGGACACAGACCTCCTCTCTTCGAGAGGGAGTGGGCTGTAATCTACCACGCGGGCCCTGTGCGGGATGGTAGTTGTCACATGTTTTCAAATTTTTGGTTCTAGGACATGCCGGTTTCCTCACGATGTTTTAATTCCCCGTTTTTGATCACGTTACGTCTCCGGGGCTAGTTCTATCAGTTATCTACCAAATGTGATAAAGGGGCTTTTGCAGGGGCAGATTCTATTATATTCTGTAAAAACTCCTTTTTCTGAAATGTAAACAAAGTTTCAACTTTACGAAAGTGGAGTTTTAGCCATCTACGACTATTATATAAATCTAATATAATTTTCGTCACCAGAAAACAGTCGTGAATATATCTTTAGCATCTCAAATAAACACCTAGGGAGGTTGCAAATATTTAGAAGATAGTGAAATCGCAAACATAGGTCGTGCCGGCGCAAGCGCCTCGTGATTCGTTCATTTTCTGTCGAAACTGCAGTTCACGTGTCAATAACTGGCAGTTACGTAGGAATGTGATGTGCTCATTAGTTCACTTACTGTAGGTGAACTATGAAACGTATGCATCTTATGATTTTTGAACGACTTCGTCGCTGTCGGCGGTCTATTCAGTAAGAATCTGAACATAAAAACTTAGATGAAGTAAGTTTGTATTCTACCCGATGCTAGGGATTGAGAGCTAACTTCACCTAAGTTTTCACTGTCAAATTTTTACAGAATAGCACTGCTGATAAGGTCGGTCTTGGATCTTGGATAAGCTGTCACAATTTCGGAAATACTAATAGGAAAAATAACCATCGAATTTTACACGTTGATATTTGCATCCTGATTTAACCACGAAGAATGGTTAAATAATGTTGTTTGTAATATATTATCTTTACATCTCTCATAGAATCTCATATGACTACGAATAGGAACATACAAATAGGTACAACAGCTTTAGTTAACATTTAACACATTACTTATACAAATAGAACCACATACTGTCAGGAATGAGGCAGCCCTACCCACTAAAGTCAACTGCCTATTCAAAACCAATCCCTACTTGACATGTAGTAGTATTTCAAGTATCGCAAGTGATGAGGCAACTCCATACGCGGTGCGAAAGTGAACTGTTATCTCTTATTAGCAAGCAGACTCGCTTTTACTCAAACAACTAATTGCTAAGGTATTACAGGCCAGTCGAGTTGATTGAACTCGGCACGAGCTTGGGAGGAAACTTTTTAATAGAATCTTTTGCCTTATATATATAGATATGTCTATGCTTAGCTAAGAAACTTGCGTGAGAAGGTAGACGAATCTTAGATCAATGGTATTGAGTTTAATCAGTCGCCTAGAGCGTTAAGTCGTTAATCAAAATTATATATGGTATTGACCATTAACTTTTTACTATAAGGCTGCGGCCTGGTACACTGCAGAAGCATGCGACTGTATAGACAATAGAAATGTACGCATCACAAAAATGTCATGGCCTCTCATCTCCATCTTATTAGATCAGCGAGTTCATTTGTTTCTCGGCGATCGCGCCACTCGTCGCTTGTTCTAGTGATGTCGCAGCCTTAGCTTTTCTAATATAGTATAACCATTAAATTCTTACTCATACCATTCGTATATGCATGGTATATTCCAAGAAATTCGCACTACCTGCTTGATTGTTTAGTCTGCTCTAAATACTGGTTAGACTACTCTCCGTAATATTATATTGATTTTGAATATTTTATTACCACTTAATATGTAAATTGTTCCAGTTTTCGCATTTGTAGATGTTCAAACAAAATTTAGTAATATTAACGTAATACTTAGTTAAATCATTCTAAAACGCAATAATTTATTTAAATATTTTGTGGTTTCGTATGAATGGATTTCTGGAAGAATCTATAGTTGAATCTTGAAACAGATGACTAAATCCCTATTTCAGCATGATCAGCAGCAGTCTTCTATCTATTTACTAAAACCATAAAATCATAAATTCACTCATGGAAAAACTCTCACAGGAACCTTCATAGGAATTGTTGAATTGACCTATTAAAAGCCAGAATCGCAAAAAGATGAAAAAGAAGCTCCCAACAACAATATAATCCGTGTTGTATGTGAAGCTAAATATACTCCACCGGGTGTTATTACCGTAACAAGTTCCTAGTAAAAACTAGAAACAGATCCATTCACTGATACCGGAGCTTTCTATAAAGCATTGTTTTGTTTTGATCGTACAACCTGTTCTACTGTTACATTTCGTTAACTGCTAATGGATACGAGTGTATATACACTTACTGAGCAAAATAAAACTTTTAAAGAAGTCATGATGATGTTGGCAGAGAATAGAAGCAAGGCTGAAGCTATAATACTGATTAGTGATACTGTTTCAGTGACCACACTGACCACGGTAAGCAAGCTGATTGGTAAATCCATGTATATTATACGGTATCCTTACTCCACCAATATTTTTCTCTACTTCCTGATGCATGGTACAGACGCCAGCACATCAAGCTACTACAATCTGTCAAATTTCTTTGATGGATTTTCAACTTTATCTCTAGAGCATTAAGATTCAAGGTTGACTGGGATTTGACAGTTTCGGGTAGCTTGACCTGCTGGCGTCTGTACGTTCAACTCCTTTGTTAAATAGATACGTACGTTAAACTACTTAATAGTTCCGACTTTTCACTGAAATTCTTTACTTGTATTGTCTTTCGCTCAGCTGCGAGCAGTTGGTTAACAAACTTTAACTTTCGTATTTATTAAGTTTTTACGACTTACATGCAAATGTGGCGGTCTTCAATGAACCCGTCTTATGTCATCTGTATCATGCAATATAAGATCTCGTGTAGCAATTTAAAATTCAATTAATGTTATATCGATCTAGATGCAATTTTATTGGTCATTGATAACGCTTACTTTACTTTTTTACAGTTTGATTGATGATACTTTTTTGTGATACCTCGTAGCTGGTTGTGGTCATATTCTTTTTATATACATATACGAAAAAAGTTGTTTTTGGTTTAGTCAATGCTAAAAAGAGAAGTTTATTCATATCTGCACAAAAAGAACCATATTTATATGTTAAACTGCAGAAAAAGCTTTTAATCATAAATCTTTAGTTTATAGCTTAAATGACGGATGTAATTAAGTTTAATTTACTCACTGCCACATATTCATCAATCCGTTTTACGGACAACGTAAACTTAAAACTCCGCAAAATGAAAAGGAGTGTGTAAAGCTCACACAGGTGTACTAACGATGTTGAGTGCTCAATACTTTCCATCATTACCAGCCAGTTCTCGATCCGAGGTGTCTTCTCATGTAGAAAGTCAGGTCCGTGACGCAACGAGCACGGACAAACATTACAGTTTACAGTGCATTATACAATCAATTTAGCGCTCGATTGCAGCTCGTTGTCAACTAGGCGGGCTTGGGTATGCAAATTAGGTGTTTGTTTTGTTCTAAGTTATTAGCTCGTTTGTCGAGATCCTAGGTGAGGAGGTGTAAGAATACAAGCGACATGAAAAGATCGTAAAAAAGGAGTGCAATTAAAGTTACCGGTCTGTCCCCTTGCAAGGTTACTTAAAGAGTTTAAAATAAGGCTATCATTAAACAAACATAAGAAAGAATTAACCTTCACGCCCAAACACATGAGGAATCAGATAAATGAACATATAAAAACTATTTCCTTCCTCCGACCAACGTTTATGAGCACTTACCTACGAGAGGTTCTTAAAACAGGATACAGTTTGTCATTGCAGACGAAGACGGCGGCATTGATGAAGTTCGTAATTTTATTACAAGGTTAGGATAATTTGGCTTGATACTTCGATAAATGATATGGATAAGTTAAGGTCTTCTGCAAAGTATCGTTGCAAAAACAAGAATAACAATAGTTCATAACTCCCCTTCTCCTCATCCGGTAAACAGTAAACCACTGTAAGATAATCTAACACCTTTCAGGTAGCGGAATTGAGTTTCAAAAACCAGCACAAAAAATAAAGAAAATACAGCCGGTCTATTCCCCAAAAATGACACCGTCAAAACTTAGATGAAGTGAGCTTGAAGTGCGCTGTCAGTGTACTAGTAATCCCTAGTAACAGACTCACTTCACCTAAGTCTTCACGGTGAACATTTTACAGAATAGCACTGGTTATTAGGAACTCGTAAATATGAAACTCAGAATTGCTTTCACGTAATTGGATGGAGATGAACATAACTTGACCTATCCAAATGGCTACCACATCAAAATACACATAAAAATCATTGAATTAAACTTTCACTTATGACAACCAGACACGACTAAAGCTATTGATGTCAGTCAAATAAAGCCAACGCAAACATTAAACAACGAGTACATAGCACACATAATACATACGTAATTACGGACCTAGATACTTAATGTTAAGTCATTTCTATCAATTACCCTCTACCATTGACATAAGAAACGGCGTCCGTGGCCCAATGATTATAGGCTTGGATACTGTAGATCTTGATGTTGGGCAAAGTATAACTGAGTTATTTAATAACAAAGTTCGAAATATGGTATGTTTCTAATGATTTAATTATTGCTACATACATACCTACAGTCTGTCGTGTTTTTTAAAGCCCCTAGTATAGTATCTTTAGAAGAAAAAGGTAACATTGTTTTTATACAAAATGCCATCTATATGTTCTGATACACCGTATTGCTGAAGTATATATCCTTCCAGTCTTCTCCACTTTACTTTGATTTGCGGGATCGTCCGAAAGGGTTACCGCTGCCCTGGAACATAGAGGGCTAAGGAAGGAACACGGTTGGGTTTAAGTCAGTAAGAGTCTGACACTCCCTTCCGCTCCACCCAGAGCGGGAGGGGTTATTTGATGATTTCCCATCCGCAAAAAAAATGAAAAAGGGGTCATATACTTGGTTACTCATACATCACCATGAAAGCTCACTGACTTTACTGCAGATATAATGATAAATGTATCTACTGTCTACCAATAATTTCTGTCAGCTTTGAACACAAGCTAAGCTTTATTTCTCCAAGTCTTTTCTCTCCCAGTAAAGATCACAAGTTGGTTATACAATTTACTAAAATGCTAAGAAGCTAATAAATTATGCAGTTTCGAAACGCGACCAAAATGAAGTGGTGTTGACTTACTCGTTGGCTCATTATAGCTGGCCACGCCTTGGAGCTGGGCGATAAGTGTGACAATCATACTCAGGTGAAATTCTAGAAGTGTTGCCCAATGTTTTTCACTATTTACCATTATTGGAAGTTACACAAGCTCATGCATCTGTGGCCTTGATTGGAAAACAAGAAACGCAGTAGCAATCAGTGCCAAAGCTATCTAAACTTGCTTGATCCGTATATTAATGTGGTATAAGTAGACCGCTTGCTCCATCAAGAGTGGAATTATGAGGTTATGAGCATGATGGACCACTATAAAGATATCGACATGATCAGGATATTGGTCTCATGATATTATGATGTTTTCTTCAGCAGTTTCGTATAAAAAACTAGCGTCGGCTATGTCCAATATGCCGTTAAACTGTACAAATACGTAAGAGCAGTTATCACCTCGCCTACTTCCCAGTTTCCATTTGCCTTCTGACAACAACACGCTAATTTACTTAAACTTACAAACTTTCACATTCTCTGCCTAAAGGGACATAAACAAACGGTCTACGCTGGACACCCTCGTGACATCTGCCAGCTTACTATAGATTGCTCCTCTGGGCCAAGGCCTTTCATTTCTTCAATCTGGTAAAATATCTGGTAGTAACAAAACTTTTCGTTTAAAATTTTCAGTTGTCTCCTGTTTTTGACCTACAATCTTGATGACAATGAACTTGCTTCTTGTAAGACTAGACTCTAATCTTATGTGATAGCGTATTTGTTTTGTACGACCCCAGTCCTTTACTTGTAGATTACACAAGCTAAGTAAATGATGATACAGCCTCAAGTATCCTATGAGTATCATCCCTGCCCACATTCGACCTGTTTATTTTAATTATTCACCTATGATTAATACCTGAACAATGTACATTCTCCGTAACCTCGTGTGATGTCGGCGTCACTCAGGGCCAGCGCCTACGCATCACTCTCGTTTTCAACACCACATGCGTAAGCGAGTTGACGGCGCACAAATGTTCAATGATAGTAAAAGTTCGTGATGTAGACTTTTTATGTAGATGGCTGATGAGTAAGTGGATCATAGTTTATGAGTGACACTTGGTAAAGTAGATAGAGGTTGTTATTCAAATCGTGGCAGGGTAATGAAACAGACCGTTTACGAAGATTTAGGGTGTGACAAGAGCTTTGGTAATTTCATAGCAGACACATTCATGTTCTACTAAACAACTGCAGAATCTTGGCCAGTAGAACGAGCTCCTAATACGCTCAGTCTTGTTTACCCAATAAGCATAACTGTTGCAAAAATCATGCAAGTATACAACATTACCTCTGAAAGTAAACCTTCATATATATTTTATGAGTTATTGTATCATTAGACTAATGCATTATATTCAAACTCAAATATGAAATCGCCATTTAATTGCAGCAATTATAAGATTTCGCGTGTTTTTTTTTTAATATAAGAAGTAATAAATGATCGAAGGTAGCTTTTAATGGCCGATGGCTATAGTTACAAAAGCCGTTCACATTTGTACATCCGGTTGCAGCGGAAGTAACGGTGCAAACGTCGCGTGCGCACTTGTGACTCTAGGGTTATAAACTCTTAATATTTAGATATAAATTATAACTATTTCTTAAAGAAAAAGGAAGGAACGGAACGATAGGCAGTAAAAGTGGAAGAGAATTGTGCCTATGCCAAGTCAACATGGATTTTTGAGATGGCGCGGTAAGAGCAGCCAGGGCAGAAATCTTAACCGTTGTAGCTAGAGTAAAACGGTTTTAAGAAAGAAAGAAAAAGTATTTATTGCGACTCGTACAGGATCATAAACTAAACTAAACACAGTTGAAAATGAAACAAATTATATAAAAAAGTAACAAAAGGAAAAATGAAACAGAAAGTCCTATACGAGGCCAAAAGGCTCCTACCTCAGCATTATGCTTCGACATTTAAAAAATAAATGCCGCAGCGCTGGTAAATAATGAAATAGATATAATATTATGTCAAGTATTAACAATAAAATAAATATTATTTATTTTTAATCCGCGCTAGACGTAACGTAACCTCCTTACTTGTCTATGCCCTGAGTGTCAGAAGCACTCTGTGGCAAAAGAGACTCTCCTTAACTTTTTGAGAGATGGTTAACTGCATTCACAGATTTTGGAAAAACGGTATAGTCAGCGAGATAAACGTCTAATCTCAAGTCTTATTTTTATGATGCCAATTCGCAGTTCAAGGATTAAAATACGTTTTTGGGCCACCTGAGGTTAGAGTACTAGAAAAAGCACGAAATCACATACCTATAATAATAAAACCCTTTCAAAAAGTCTACTAAGAATGTTTTCCTGTAGCTACTATGGTTAAGGTACTACTCATCTCAAAAATTCACCCGGTATGGTGAATGTTTATGCCAAAGACAGCGAGTAGCGTAGCGAAGCGATCTTTAAAAAAAATGAATGTTTTGATATATTGTGACGTCAAAGACATTGATGACGAAAAACATAATGTGAACTTTGACAATATTATTATGATCAATACACAGATAACTAACGATCTCAAGAAAATAATAGTGTGAACTTTGACCATATAATCTTGATCAATACACAGATTACGAACAGTAATTAATATAGTCCCCTTTTCAATGAGCCATTCTGTCAAGTCGAAATATTGCCTTTGACCATTAATCTCCATTGACAGCCCTATGGTCCGGAATATAGATCAATAAGATCAGCCCACGAGGTCGGTAGGCACGTTATATCAGTTCATTGTCAAGTAAAAGTTGCGCTACTACATGTTTACTTACGCAACATAACTTGACTGTTGACCAGCCAAGTTTAATATATAAATTCTTCAGCAAATATATTGAAAGGGTGCAGTTTTTTGAAAAGCGTGGTCGTTTGTCGGCGAAAGAAATTTATGATTAAGTAAGTTATTAACTTTAATGTCGCAGAAAGTGGTAATGTGTATATTTATAACATTATGTATATTGATAAGCTTTTTTGAAAGTCGCCGATAGTATTTATAGTCCTTGCTTCTTTACCAATGACTAATATCTCACCATCGTTCTCCATTTTTTTTTTGTTTCGCGGTGGAAATCCTCTTGTACTTCCTCCATCGTGGGGGTGACAGAGGGGCATGCCGGACTCTTACCGGCTAAAACCACCGCGGTGTTCCACCTCTACCTCTGGCCGGGGTTGCGGGATTCGCATAAGCATTCACCCCAATTTATTTTGGGTTGGCGCAACAGATCTCATACTCCTTCTATGAGTCATCTCGAGTGTCACTCTCTTTCTAACCATAAAATCTTTCACACCAATCTATCCATCGTTTGTTTGGTCTTCCCTTTCTCGTATCTCAATCCACATTCATTTTCTATAATTACTACCTATACAGTAACAAACTTAACAGTTTAGTATCCATGCTTGTAGCGCATACCGCTCTCTGCATATGCATCATTGTTTGAAGGCAGGTGACATTCATACGATATCCGTTTGCTGGACATATATGCTCGACTATGATCTTCCGATGCCTCTGAATTCCTCAACAGATCTTAAAGCCAAATAGATGTAGCCTCTCCCTTAGCATAACAGTTTTCAAAGTAAACCTTCTTCAATTAAGATCTTCTCCGTCCAAATTTCAGTTACCATCAAGACTTACGTTTCCTTGGGAGGTAATTCTCGTATTTTTTTAAATGTTCGCATTCTAATCGCAGTCTCAATCTGTCAAAACCCACCTCTTAATTTTCCTACATTTTGACAAGTTTTTGACATTGCTATAGTCGCTGCGATCAGACTGCGAAATCGATCTTCAAAACTTCTTTTATCCGTTCGTATACATTGGATTACCACACCTCGTCTTAACAACAGCTCATACAATCCGCGTCTCAGCCGCCATTCCGCCACGCGTTTCTTTCGATGCTAATCGGCGGCTCATTCAGCTCACTTCTATTGTGTGAGGGGGCGTGACCCAGCGCCTGCGCCCGAATTCTTGCGCACTGACAGCTTACGAGCAAGTGTCATAATCGGTGCTATGTGCTGTTTAGTCATGCGGAGTGCGGGATATTTATTAGCTGGGCTGGTAGTGTGGGCTAGCTATTAGTTTAGATGCCGTATAGTGTGGGCTGGGTGTTACAGATTTAAATGGAACTTATGTTATTTTAAAAACAATTAAGTAGTTCCTGCCCGCGACTTCGTCCGCATGAAACTTGCCCGCGCTATCACTACGTTTTCGATAAGCATTCTTTTTGACTTCTTTTCTTTTGCTCGGTTCCTAAGGGGGGCCATTATGTGTGATTTTAAGCCTCACAAATTGAGCTATCAAATGCAAAAATATTTTTTCAAATCCGACCGGTAGTTCCAGAGGTTAGCGCGCCTAAAGAAACAAACAAGCTTTATTATTAGTACATAGATAGGAAGTCAATTATTATAATTAACGGAAAGGGAGGTCTCGATCAGAAAGGGTGTCCCCTAACTTGAAAAGTATTTCCTTATCATTGTTATAAGCAATCAATGGTCATAATTATGTATCAGCATTGAGCCCTATTCACAAAATATAATTAGTTAAGTATTTTATAATATGTAACAAAAGATTTCATGATGATTATTATCAAATCAATCGATATCTTTGTCATATTTCCGCGTAACGCGCCAACTGCAATAGATACTGACACAAAATAGATACAAAAGGTCCAGTGTAACATGCTGTATTAATAAATAATTGAACACGTAGACAAGTCAACAGTAAAATCTAAAGTCACGTGTTTATTTGCAGTAGCATAAAAAACTTGGGCAAAAATTCTCTATATCCAGACTTTAATTGATCTGTCTTCTAGGCAACCTCGTTCCATCTTAAACCTCAACCATCGCTTTCCATCAGGCGTGATCGAGGTCAAGAGCAGGCCCGTTCAGCAATAAAAACAAGATCAGCTATGAATACAAAATCTTTCATCAAACGTTGTACCAAACAGACCTTCTTACCTTACCTGTCTACTACAAACAACAAGTCGCGTTGCACTCGACAATCGTCACGATCGATATCGACAGATTTATTGCAACGCTCGACAGGAACGCGGGTGCGGCCTTGTGTCGACTGCTTTTAGAATAGGACACCGCTGCACCGGCCACTTATTATGACAAGGAAATATTTTTCCGGTGTCTAATAAAGGATTTGATTCAGCTGTCTCTTTGTTTCTTGCTAACGAGTTTGTGTAACGATATCGTGAGTTTATCTTGGTAGGCGGCCACTTTTTTCTCCTTACTAAATATTACCACATTATAGAATACTACACTATCACCCGCCATTTTAGAATAGGGCATTGTGGTATTTCAAATAAACGGGCAGTTTTGAATTGTCAAGAGGTCGGTCAGTCAGAAAGATGAAGCTAGTTGCCCATTCCAAATCGTAGTATGTACCTATGGAGAAGAACGGGCAAGAAACCCCACGGAAACTACCTATTTACTCGTAGTAGATACACCTCTGTCTTTCCCATAGGCGAAAACAGCCGTGATGTTATGTATCGAATAGTAGAGCCTTTTCTGCATCTTGGGAAGAGCCTAATCCTTCCCTAAGCACCATTGCTTTGTACTACATAGTTTGAAAAGTACCAGGATTCGAAGTACTATGTAACAGGGTGAATAGGAATGCAGGAGTGAATCGGGAAGAAATAATAAAATAGATTTTACCGTTGACATATTACAGCCTGTTACTAACAAGGACACTTAATCGTTACTTGTAATACAAATAAACACATTAGAGTCCTTTTTGGCAACAAACTTTTATTATTTCAACGTTAAAATGCATTTTAAATCACTGCATCCCTATTCTATCCGTTTAACGGTACACAAGTACGTGATAATCTTTTGTTTTAGTTTGTAAACATACAGTTGTTTATGCTGTTGCATTGTATCTGTATTTAGGTATGTAGCTACGATAAAGCTCATTTCTGGTTTTCACGCAGCAACTACCATCTGACCTCCACAACCCCTTTGATTTTACTTATCTGTGTAAGTGCTACCACAGATTACGTAACAAATTCTAAGTAGTTCCTGCTTATCTTCATATCTTGCCAATATTACGACGTGGGGAAAGTTCCGGGATTTTAAAATAGGTAGTTTTTTGATATCGGTGAAGAAAAAATCATCGTGAGGAAACCTGGACTTATAGTTAATATTTATAAGTCTGAAATCGCAAACCCGTCTTGAGCAAGCGTAATTATCAATCCTCGTGCCTTCTCTAAAGAAGATGCATTTGCCCTGCAATCAGACAAAGATAAGCTGGTATTATTATACCTAAATCGAAAATAGTTGAAACTTCCTATTATAAAGAACTGCCCTGCAGTGGGTCACATACAATCACCAGTAGCAAGATTTAATTGACTTCATAATGACATTATTACTCACAGAACAGCTAAAACAACATACCATAACTTAGCTTCCTTATTCGCCTATAAATTACGACCTGCCTTAACTATACCATAATGATGTCCATTTTAGATTACAACTTCCAATTAATTTCTATTAACTTTGTAATGAAACAAAGAATTATTATTGTACTAAAGAAAACTGCAATAGCCATTAACTTATTAATAAATAAAAAAATGTTCTTTTTATGAATCTGACGTATTTTACTATTAAAAGCAAAGCCAGGAACACAATGAGTGCACGTTTGTTATTGGATGTTAAATGATTCAATAGCGGAACCACGTTCATTTTAATGTCCATGATTGAGGATTCGACTCCTAATAGCCAGTTGTTGACTTCTTTAGGGCCTGAGTATATTTGTGCAATAATTAGAATTGATAAAAGTGGTTAACCACTTTAAGATTAGGTACATATAAGTTATTTGTAATGTAAAATAAATATAATTTTCTCTTCTATACAGGTTGTTTTTTCCATAATAATACCTGGCGAAATTGAACAGAAACAACAAAGCTTAGGGCCATGTTTATTTACTCCATAAATTTTAATATCGTTCGAAGTATTAACCGATATTTCTCCAGCCCCATTTACCAGTCTCAACTCTCAAGTCATAAAATCTGCACCTATCTTACGAGTTCCGTCGTTAAACTGGATGGAACACATTTTAACTTCCCAATAAAACATGATTGCGTCTAAACAGACGCGATTTCGAGCCACTCCCACGCAAGAAGGTTCGATTACCTCTGGTCTCCTCATTACTGTCTGTCGCTGGACGTCTAAGGTTGTCAGTACTGTCTAGGAGACATTAATTGAATGAGGAAATTAAACGCTCGTACAAATAATTGCTGACTACAGAGAAAGCTTGATTTGCACCAGCAGGATTTAACAGCAGTACCTACGCAGTTTTCTGGACAGCAGTTTTTGCATTACATTATGGTAAAACAAAAAGAGCTGTCAAAATGCAAGAAAAACATTCGAGCTATCATTAAATGAAAAACCAGGCTGAGGAACGGGAATTTATTAAAGAACACTTTCTCCCAGTCAGGATCCTGTCCATAATAACAAAACATCCTTTTACTTTGGTTAGAAAGCTGCCAAGTTATGAAAACAACAATAGGTAATCCTATTGTTGTCTTCATAACTTGGCAGCTTTTAACTTATTTACTGTCAGTGGGATGACTCCCATCCCTACACCCTAATAGACAATTAATCTATTCCCATAGCGCCCTGGCAGCCCTGTGGTCAGTGACCACACATACTGACACTACAGTTACGCCCGAAACGAGTCGAGACACGGAATCGTTTCCGTCTACGTGACCACTCCGTAATGGCGGTGATCAATCAGACAGCCGTCCGAATAAATACCGCGTAATGCGATTCACAACACCGGATATTTCTAGGTAACTGTAGTTTTTGGCGAGAAGTAAAAACACTGTAATAAAATTATTAGAGACCTAATAACATTTTCGCACTCGGTGTGCCACTCACATATTGTTAATTTGAAAATGGAATGGCGATGGATGGAACAAGCTAAGAAAAAAGAAATATGATTTTGTTTTTTCAATCAATCTTGATTGCATGAAACCTTTTTTGTTTCTTTGCTAATGCAATTTTATAGTTGAAAATAATAAAGTTGAAGAAACGTAATTTAATTTTCCAAGGGTGATAATTGTGGCACCTAATATTCCCATTAAAACAATCACAAATGGATTGTAGTCCCTAATTGGAAAGCCTATATCCAGCAGTGAACATTTACGGACTAAATGATGGCGATAAAATGCAGTTTGATTCTCACACCGCTAAAGACGGACATAATAAATTAAGATGTACTTTATTCTATGCAAAAACGTAATCATGAAAGGAGCTGAACTTATCCTTATTTGTCTATACTCAATTAATGAAACTACTAGTAATTATACCTATAAAGTAATTACGAGTGCCCGACACAAACTGCTCTTAAGTATGGTAATACATAGTCGTTAGCAATACATAATGTTACTGTAAAACACAAATATTTGCCTGCTACTCCACCACGCAATGCAATTACAATTAATTGTATGGTTATTTAGTTTATAAGTATAGTGATATTCCGTTAATGTCAAAGCTGTAGATGACTTGCTTAGGTACCAAGAACGACAGCGAATGTGATGGATGTATCTGGATTAGAATTTTTGCTTAACATATTCGGATTAAACTCACATTCTAATCTCACAAATGGTTATATTATAAAAACGAATAGTTTTTTTTAAATATTTGGAGCGCAGAGTTAACGTCAAGTTCAATTATTGTGCTTTCGTAAGAGAAAAAAAAACAAATGAATGTATTTTTTTTTTTTTTTTTTAGACCACTCAGAATTCCTATGAACATCAATTCATAATACAGTAAGTGAGGGCAAGTAGGTACTGCTTGTTCCACAAATACATTAACACAAAATCAAAGCAAGCTGTTTTCTGTAAATTGTTTATTAATCATCGAATCATTTTGTAAGACACACGCACTTACTAAGAAGTCTTAATAAAAATCAGAATTGATTAGGTTTTCAATAGCTAAAAAGTTACGAAAGCTGCCAAAAAAAAAACGCAAAAAAAAACTAACTGAGACAGTGTAGTCACACGACACATCAAGCTTTACATTTTCAGTTTTAGCTGACCTCGCATTGTATAGGCTTTTCGTACAATGAGAAGTCATCTTATACGGGAAACGTATAGCGTCGTGCGTACCTAGATAACAAAAATCTATACGCATGTTTGTATGAGATCTCAATCTGAAATAAATGCTTTGAGCATTTATTTCAATTAAACCATTTACAGGCATTTCTGAATTGTCAAAGTCGTTATCTAGTTAGTTTAGAATAGTTGCTCTATAAAGAAGACCGAGCAAAAACACTCTTTTAAATCAAAATACCGATTACGAAATCCCGGGTACATTATTTGTTGCATATGACATCTAAGTAACGAGAAGTAGATGTTCAAAATCAGAAATTCAATACTAATGAACGGAGTTCGCAGCTTTATGGCAGTTGTATTAGTAGTAAATGTTTGGTATAATTTACAATCACATACCTTTCAATAACTTCGATGCCACACAGTTCTGACGCGAACTCCGTTCATTAGTATTGAATTGAATTTCTGATTTTGATCATCTACTTTTGCTGTTGACTGTACTAGTAATACTAAATACCTAGTGTTGATAACGTCATCATAATCAGCCAGCCAGGCCTCCTCTCGATGAAAGGGAGTAGGCCATAATCCACCACGCGGGCCCAGTGCGAGTTGGTAGATGTCACATGTCTTCGAATTTTTGGTTCTAGGACATGCCGGTTTCCTCACAAAGTTTTCCTTCACCGTTTTGAGAGCAGTGCAGATGATGAAATAATTTACACAAAGTAAAGCGCCAACCTGGGTTCGAACCTACGACATATAACTCTTAAGTCGCTAACCTAGTGTTGATAACGTGCGGATGGTTAAAACTGGGATATCTATGATTAAAACGAATTCGGTTGATGATTTGACCAAGTACTCAAAAGTAGTTAGCTATACTTTTTAACTCATTCAGTTCTATTAAGGAGTATGATTCACTCCAAATGCAGTTTGGTTTCCTGTACATGAATTACAGAACAATTCGATAGACATTACAAAGCTGTAGCAAGGTTGTAGGCTGCACGACATAATTTTGACGTAGTTATGTTAGGAAATGAACAAGTCACGCTTTTCTTCCTTGCAATCTCATTCCATATACCAATTGCCAGGACTAGTTTAACTTTAGCAAGATATAAAAGCTTTAGGACAAGGGACCCAGTTTCACCATCGTGAAAGATTTTGACTTGTAAGTAAAACACTTCCTGATATGTCCCGGTTACCTTCTTTGGGAGATAGATTTGTACAAATTCTGCTCTATTTGTTTTCATCATCTGCACCCTAACTGCATAACGTTTAATCACAATCTGAAGAATTTTCATGGATACTGCCAATCCATTGCATCGTGTGTTCGAAAAATGTGTCTGCTCAACAACGTAAATAACGCAATGAATGTTGTTAAAATGTCAAAATGAAAGACTTGGCTACTGTTAGTGTGTTACGCAATTACCCCGCTCCGTAGATCAGGAATCAGGATTTTCTGAAACAATCCATGAAGATGTTAATACTTTAGTATTACTTGGTATCCTGGTATCGTTCTCCCCTCAAGAAGCTCTGAAAAGTAATGACTGTTTGATATGAAATAAAATGAATTGTTTATATCTGTAAGTAGATCTTTTAAGACACTTTTAAATGTCAATATTTTAAAACTAAAAATTTCCTAGCTGACTGATCCCTGAGAAGAAATGCACACTCAGAGGAAACTTTTAAAGTCCAGTTTGCTTCTACTCAAATAATAATTCTTCTAGTAATTTACTGATGTATTTACTTATTACTACATAAACAAAATAAACTCTAACTGGTAAATACACTTCCACTCCACGTAACATAAGTAAACCTAATTTAATTTCAGGTTCTATAATTTCGACTGGTTCTCCAAAGTCGCGGCGAGGTCGACCGGTGTCACGACACTTGACGCGCTTGCGAAACACCACTCCAAATACATACCTTGTACCAAATCGAGTAGTTTCTATCCATCGGTACATTTGTACGCAGCCTAGTATTCAACAAATTCATTGAACTAGCACGTAGAATCTATCGTAAACTCACCTTTAGCCTAACACGTGCAACTGAAATGGAGGGCTTCGGACGCTTCCAATTTTTAGTTCGACTTCGTTTTTGAAACGTGTTTTTTTTTTCTTCTTTATAAAGCTCATCGCAAAAATGTTTCGTGCTGGGCTATGGGTAACAATAAGATTACATTTGGAGACAAACTTTTTGCTAGTTTTTTTTTTTGCTATAGACGTTCCTGCTCCTTTATTTCTCTGAGATGATGTTGCGATTATTTCAGATTAAACTTCAGCTTCTCACGTTGCATTTAAATTGGAAAATTATCAGTTTTTGGGCAAACGACCAACCTTGCTGTAAGATTGTGTCAACTATAACAAAGGAATCGATTGAATGCAGGTTAAGTTCGTTTTAGAAAGGTCAATAATAAGACATCGTCTCCATATTGTAAGCATGAGATCGAAGAGCAAAGGAATGATAATGAAAACAGAAGGTTTTTACTAACTATAAACATTGAAATTACATGATTATACTGAATCGGGAATACACTGAATCACAATATAAAGCAAGCTATTAGTAGCAATTAATATAGACAAGTAACCAGAAGTAAAGGATAGCAAATACGAATAATCATGATGATATTACAATAATTTTAACCAAGAAAACCATAATTTTCAAAGAAATATTCAATTTAAATACTCAGGAAATAATATCAAATGCATATGATCAGGAATTAATTAATTTTAATACGTTTTCTAGTAGCCATTACATTTGATATTGTAATAACGTGTTGGATAACGTAAAGGAAATAGTTGGAATGACGAGAGCTGCCTTGACGAAGGTAGGTGAGAAATGTGAATAGCTTCTGACTCACCCGACCTCTGCGTAAAGTTCGCACAGTTATTTGTCTGATCGACGAACGTATACATGCGTAAGAGTCGCAGACATCCGCAATTGCTAGTATAATTTTTGTAGTGAATAAAGTAGCTACATACCTATATATCAGAGAGAGATGTCTGCAGAGTGCGTTAAGAATTACCAAGGCTGCATTTGCTTCCTTCCCGACCCAGAAAGAGGGTATTGTTTTTAATGATCGCTCACCTCACAGCTAGTTCTAAAAGCTAATCCAGTAACTAAACAAAATGAAAGAGGTTACAAAAAGGCCAAAAGCTGCAAACAACAAAATACTTAGCCATAGCTTTAAGATTTTCTTGTTTTTCTTTTACAAGATGTACCAGAATGTCATTGAGTAGGTGTTCCGAACATCCCAGCCACTAATCCCAGAATTCTGATCACATAAATAATTAATACAAAATGCATGAGAATAATAAACTAAAACCCATCATAATGAAACTTCGTGAAACGGTATGTAAGAATGATGAATTTACTCATGAGTCATAGAATGCATGTAGAATGTACGACCTCACGCTAAAGCTCTATTGTTTGATGGATTTAGATAAGCGGCTTTCTTAGCTGCGCCTGCGTCTGTAGGCAACTGTAAAGCTAATAATTACCAACATCGCGGTATTTAGGTAGGCTTCTATACATACGTTATGTGTCATGTCGGAGAGGAGTGGGTTTTATGAATGTCTTCTATGTGAATAATAACAGAACATCGTTTATGGCCGATGCCTATAATTAAAGCACCGTTATAGGTCCTAATTAAGACTGTTACATATTTTCCAATAACGAAGCAAAGACCTCATAGCTTGGTATAGCAGACCCTCCTATATGGAAGTAGCCATCACAGGTAAAATTAGCTTACGATATGCCCATTTTGGTAATAAAAAATGCTACGATTTTCATTTAGGAGTATACCGAATTCATTTGTTAGTGCCAAAAGCTGGTAAAATGATTCAATCCGACATCAGGAACATTGTGGTATTTTTAATTAATAGCTTTGGACATTATTACCTCATTTAATTAAACCGGAACTAATATTAAACATTTTCAATTACACCTGAGCCGGCAAACCCAGGAAAAACAAAATCATCATCTAACCACATAATATATGCAAGCTTAGCTCATCTAATCTTTAATTCAATTCATTGCGCAAGCGTCGTACGTCAGCTTCGTGTGTGCTCCGCTAGAGGGCGGTAACTGCGAACAATTATGAACTCCCACGCACTCCTGGGAAACAAACTGCCACCGTTAGCTTTGAACAATTATCATCATTGAGAGTAGAGGTCGGTGAACAATTCATTTGCCAAAATAGTTTGATAGATGCTGTTTAGATATGGATTAATTAGCGTAAATTGGGAGGTTCTTAAGTTAACTATGACTTTATGTAGGTATGTGTTGTACGGTGTAAATTTTGTTCCCATACGCCTCAATTCTCTATATTTTAATTTGCTATAATATAAAGAAAAACTACAGATTACTTAATATACATAAGCCGAACTATCATGTATCATGAGCAAAGACGACTTCTACCGCATTTTACTTTCGTTTTTATACGTTCTTCGTCAATTAAATTTTATAGATCAACAGCACGACACGCTATTGCATTGCATGTATGTAATCTGTCCATTCATTATGTCGACCATTATGTGCAACTTATCTAGATAACTCTACTAGCCCATTGACCACCTCATTTTAGCGTAAGCCTGCGTCAGCAACGCATGGTAAACCCACATAAAATACCTCGCTTCTATATAAACATGGAGGTTTATTATGCGCACAGCCAAAGTGTGGAACTCTCTGCGTTCCCTCACACCTCACATTTAACCCGCCTGCCTTCAAAGCAAGAGTGAACAGGCATCTTCTGGGCACACTTGTTCCATCATAGACCTCATCGATGATGTGATCGAGGGCAAGAGCAGGTAAAGCAATAAAAATTAAAACCGCAAATATATTTGTTTCTGAACTCAAAATATCACAGCTGTCAATGTAGGTAACAACACTAATCCTATAATCTGCTCTACATAATCCGTGCCTTATGCCGCCCTAAAAGGGAAAACTAAGTTCAGACCACGAGCTTGCAAATCGAGCCACATAATAGAACTGGTTGCCTACGATTCACGATTGTATGTAGATGTTATGTCGCAAGACATGATCGGAATTGCCTAATATTGCCGAGTGACTGCGGCACCGCTGTGAATCTCTGATGGGGCCAATTTGTAAACAAGACATGGCAATATAGACCTTACCGGCCTTGGGGAAGCATGCGCGGAATTTCGATTGTTGTTCGAAGGCTGTGTTTAAGGGCGATTGGGTAAATTGCGAGTGTATCCTTAATATTGGTAGTTTGTTCCGAAGACGTAAATGTCATCGTCTTCGGGTTTTTTCGATTAATTTTAGGTTCGTGCTTCACTAGTTTGTTAATTGCTGACTTTAAAGACTTTCATATAGGTGTTGAAAGTTTAAACTCATGGTAGTCGAGATATAAATTGATGCTTTCGAAGCCTTGCCTTTCTTTAAAAGGAGTTGGTTTAAGTAGGCAAGGTACTTTAGAATACCTACATATAAATTAAACTCAAATTATGGATAAAATTAATTTATAACCCAAACAGGATATAAACTTTACACCCAGCAATAAATACTAACATTAGCATATAAGTATCATTCACTGAATGTACAATTTTACATTGAAGATTAGAAGTGTTTTAATTAAAATAGTGGTTGCCTAATTAAAATACACATGTTTCTATTTTGTTCACTAATTATTATTTTAATTAAAAGCAAAGTGTTTATTTACCATTCGATATTCCACTAAACATACATTATGATACTTTAATTAGCTAAATTCATAGGTAAACGCAACATTTTTTTTTAAACGCTTTGGTTTAGTTTTATTTTCTTTAGCCACACTGTTTTATTATGACTCCCATCATTTATCGTACAAGAAACGATTCTATAGCTTTGTCTTCCAGATGTGGTAACTCAAGTGCTAACATAAAAAAATAGGCTTGCCCTCTGTTAGTGGGACTTAAACAAACGCGTTTTCAAAATTTTCCGTGTTTTTCAATTTTAATTTATTTGAAAAATAATTGAGTTTCAAAAATTCACAATGAATGAATGTGTGCGCAATATGGAAGGAGTGATGGGGCTATGGACAAATGCTGCACTTGCACGCTGCGTGAGCGTGCCCGAACCATCGCCACTCGTTCGATGTCCACCGCGCACAGGATGGATTGAAAGCAGCACATAAAGTGATTTTTTGCTCCGTTGGTGTAATTGCCGTATGGCGTTCCAGTGTGAGGATAAATAAATAAATAACTGGCGGAATGAGAGTGTGCTAAAGAAGCACCTCTGCTCTGCCTAATTCTGCGGGGAATTCATGCGCAATGATAAGTTATGTTATCATAAAATAGAATTTGTTAAAACATTAAATATAACCACTTAAAAACTACTCCAGTTGGTCAAAAAACCAGTAAATTATCACATAGTTAGTTTTCCTTATCATCCAAAACATGTCGTACTTGGCTACCTGTTTATTTATTACTGCCTAACCCTCAAAATCAAAGGACATTATCAAGATCAGGAAAAAATATCTTGATACAAGATTTTCTCAATGTCTTCCGGTCGACGGGACTTTTAATTCTTTGACTCATAAACGGGTTTTCCTGCTCCCTTTGTTATATTTTATACTTGGCTGGTATTTCCAGATCTTATAAATGACGATAGTAAAACTTCAATGGTTTTGTGGAAGAATATAAATGAGTCTGAGAGCAATTTTTCAATGTCAGGGCATTTTATATTGAGCGATTTGTATTAATGAGGCTATTGATGGTCTATTGTGATACTTTTTAATTACCTGAAACGGTCAGCAGAACCTATAAATTAATCGTATTAAACGTGTGTTACTCGTTTTACTCAAGACAGCTACAATTAATACCGGCCAGCCATCAAGCTACCCGAAACTGTTAAATTTTTCCAATTAACTTTGAACCTAGTTGATAATCTATTAAAGAAATTTGACAGATTGTATTAGCTTGATGTGTTGACGTCTGTACGTAACCCGTAGATTGTTTATTTCATTTTAACTATAAAACAAACTGCTATAAGCACGTAATAATATAAATAAAATATCACACTTTGAACTTTCACAAAGGAATCCTTTATACAATTGCAACTTGTCACTGATGTCACCGCTAAAGATTCCGGTCACACCCGGATGCGCAGACGCACACAATCGAGCTTTTTTACAAATCATTAGACAGGTAGGTGAGCACCCATTGAGAACGCTTTATTACCTGACAAGTGTGAAGTTTTATTCTCTTGCTAAAATTCTATTTGAGGTTTTATTCAAAAGAATCCGTTTGAAAGTCTAGTTAGTGTTTTGTTATTTCAATCATGTCATTTTTTACTCTTTAACTCCTTTTGTGATGCAATGATGCTTTGGCACCTAATTTAATTGATATTATTTTATTAGATCTCTGCTCATACAAATGATACGACGTTATATAGTTCTTATACGATGAAAATATATTAGAAAAAAAAAATAGTACGTCCCGTCTGTACCTTCTGAAAAGTCGCTTGCTGGAAGGCGGACGAAAAGATTTTTAGACCAATAATCTTGCCAAATGCTACCTTCCCAAATCCCAAGTATCCTAAAAATCTACTAAAAACTATTCTCCCACAAAATATTAAGCGCTAAAGCCGCCAGGCACAAGTCTCGTGACCTCATACCTTTCACTGGCTGCAAATAATACTGAACGGTTCACTTCACCGACACAAAGGAACTGCAGAGAGAAAATACTAATACTTATGCACTAGATCCGTTACAGAACTTATTACGGGGGCTACGTTATTATGGACGCAATCAAGATTGATCTTTGGCAATTTTTGGACAATTTTAAAAGTAAAATTGGACTACAAAAGTGATGAAAGAAATTTGGTTTGAGTTTATTTTTCCTGAATTGTGAGACTTGGGTAACAAAACCATAATAACGATAAGAGCTTTAAGCAGCAAGCCTCAATGTAATTGTTGCCAAAACACCTAAGAAATGATATTTGTGAATCCGTATCCTGATAGATATATCCTGCCATAAGAAAAGGAAACTACGGAAAGCACAAACTTAGAAGGGACAAAAAGCATAATGGTTTTAACTTCTACGATTGCATCCCCTGAAAAATACTCAGTAAGGATGAGTAGACACTGATAAACTGAGAATGTTATTACTGCAAATGATCAAGATATAAAGCTAGATACTACAAATGATAAAATGTCTGATGTCTGTTATCTAAATCTTGCATCTCCACGCTGCGTTTAAGAGCAATTTTAAAAGATATCGAAGCGCAACCGTGCGATTCTAATTTTTCTTATGCATCTAAGACGAGGACGACCAATAAAATCATAAGCATTTGATATTCGAAATATACCTAGATATAATACAGCACATTAAAGATGTGATTATAGAACCTGTCATCAAGTCAGTATCTAATCTCAAGTTGTGGATGCCAATAGCCTGATGAGTATGTAATACCACAACGCACACGCGCACATATTATGTGATGCTTACAATAATACCGTACATAACAAACATATCATCAGATGCAATTATAATTATAATTCCTTGATACTGCAGTAAATTCTCTAATATTCTATGCAAATTCAATGTGTACGTGTGTATTTTAAGTCTTTAACTTATGTGTATGTGTGTAGATATGCAAACTTAGAAATGATATTGAAATACGATCCAACAAAATAAAAGAGCAAGCCAGATTACAGGCACAAACGTGAGCACAGAGTTTCATAATACCTTAAAGGCTGTATGTTAACTCAATTATAACAACGTATTGCATATTATCTTCAGAGAATAAAAATGCACTAATGATGTTAAGAACGATTCAGTTTTTACAGCCAAGTCAACGACCGACCTAAGATTATGTAAACCGAGGACAAGCACCTTAATGTAATTTGTACTGAGATTAGTCATGATCATTACACTGCTGTACGTTTGGTTTATCCAGACATTGCGCGTCTGTGGATAACGTGGTGGGTTGGTACATATTGGAGCTGCAACCTTTTTTTATTTGTGGAAATAAAAAGTTCCGCCGTTTAGCTGTTGAACGGGAGACTGTATTTTTTATTTTGATTTCTGAATACTAATTTGTTCTCAAAGATTATTTTATCGTTTTTTTACAGACAGTGGTAATCAAGTCTAATGCCAGTTTACATAGCGAAAGATAAGAATCTCATTGCCTAGATTATTAAGATTTATGGGCAACATAGCCAAGAATGAAGTATATCTATCACCATCTTCAAACTTGTGACGTAAACACACAATAAACAAAGACTCATTACCAAAACTAATTACCACTGATAAGTCAAAAAGAACCGTATCATTATATGATTTTAGCTCGATATTTCGTAAAGACACAAATATGCAGTACCTTTGTTAAACAGGGTGTAAATTTCATGCTTTATAATTAGGTGGTATTGGCTAACGGCTCACATTCTTGCGATAAACGTGAACTATTGACAAATTAATATTGAAACCGATGATATTTTAGACTTGGAACCTATTTAGCTTGCCTCATCTAGTCCATAAGTTTCTAATTCGGTGGGTTCCGTCATCGAAGACTAATTTTCTGATCGCTATTATTCATCATTAACATACATATTATAAGGTTTTATTTTACTAAGGTTTTATTTATTAATGGTAATCTGTGAACAGCGCTGTGGGTTACATTATTACTTAAGTAACCTATGTTTTTTCTGTTTATAATATTGCATAATGTAGCTGTTTGTTGTTCTTATTTAATAAAATAAAATCATTTGTTTTGCTTTACAATAGATTTAGCATTTTTGGTTATTGACCTAAAACTTAAATGGTTTAAATTAAACACACACACACACCCCTGTTTGTACAGACACCCTTACGAGGACCTTGTTATTCCTAGAACGAACCGAGGACCCTCCAAAAAACTGGTTTATATACCTCGTTGGCCTTTTAGAGTAAGATAGAAAGAGACAGGTGAGTAAATCTATAGTGATGAGCTTATTGGGATAATGCTATCTCAACATTTTTCTGTATGAATTTCGGCTATCATACCGAGGACCTGAAATACACTGCTAAATGTGACCAGCGATGCACATACGAGGACTTTGTGTAAGCCAACCGAGGACCTCTGACGTATGCCCTGCGACGCCCTTCCGAGGACGTATTTTTACACAATATTTCTTATAGCTTGTTTAAAGTGCGGACGTTGTGTTAGACTTTATATCACTAAACCGAGGACAGTTTTCCGCGTAGAACTTGTACAAACCGAGGACCTGGAAAATCTACCTACCTAAAACATTTTACGTGTAAGATAATAATCATATCAATGTTAGTAGAATGTTCCGATTTATTTCTTACACACTTTTTCTAAAACGAAGTACCAAGCGAGGACGAGTTGATGTCTTTACGTTTGTCGTTGATGCGGACCGCGAATAAGATGGGTATAATCACTGTGAAGGAAAGGTAAGTTTTAATTTTATACGTATAAACAACTTTAAAATGAGTATATTATTATAGTATCAGATGCTGCAGTCAGTGTCGTCTCTACATGACGGTACTCCTCAGCACTTGATAGCATCGTCTTCAAAATTGGCATACGTATTGTGTTTATCTAGTAACACTAAAATAATTACCAGTTTGTGCTGATGCTGCAGCTAGGGTCGTTTCTTCATGAGGGAACTCCTTAACAGTTAATAGCATTGTATTCAAATCTGAAATACGCGTTAGGTTTATGTAGTAAAACTAATATAATTACCAGTTTGTGCTGATGCTGCAGTCAGGGTCATTTCTTCATGAGAGAACTCCTCAACAGTTGATAGCAGCGTCTTCAAATTTAGCATACGCGTTAGGTTTAAGTTGTAAAACTAAAATAATTACCAGTTTGTGCTGATGCTGCAGCCAGGGTCGTTTCTTTACGGGGGAACTCCTCAATAGTTGGTAGCATCGTCTTCAATATAGCTTACAAAAATAAAGTAAAACTAGAATTCAGGTTTTAAATGAGTAGATAAATCAGAATTCAGAAACTTCAGTTTCATGATAGGTATTCAATACAATATCAAGTTATTAGGTATTTCGTTTCTTTCACATAAGCCGGGTTAAAGAAGAGACAACTGAAGTCTAAATTCTAGATCTCAAAGATGCTGGTATTGATTATTCCAAAGAATGTTTGCTATTTTGTTTTATTAAACGTGATGTAACTAATACTGTTGACTATACCAAAGATCGTTATTTCTTTAAGGTACATGTCACATATCAGCTCACCTGCCTTTTTTTCTTTTCTTGCGTTTTTCGCTATTTACTACTAATAAATACGATGATCAAAACTGATGATACAACAATAAATTAATCCATTTGATTAACAGTTTCCATAATCCCGCATTGTGTTATTTAGCGAAAACGGCAATAACTTTTGAATTTAACAGGCCGTTGACATGAATAATTTATCTTTAATCATTTTATAGCTAGTTATTAAGTTTTCATGCTTCCCAAATTATTTTGATCTCACTTGATAATATTTCTTTGTTGTTTTCTAACTAAGCATTGTGTTAAGTAATGTTATGTTAAGTTTTTAGCCCAAATTATGTTGATCTCTTATAATTATGGTTTCTATAAGTCGTTTTGTTTGACTCGTTTTCTAATAACTGTTATGTAAGTTTTGTAATCATGCTTCTCAAAGGTATTGTTGCAACTTGATGATTATTTCTATAAGTAGATCGTTGGTAAAAGTTTGTTATATAATTTGTTTCATATAAAGTTCAAAATAGTACCATTACTTATCCGACAGACGTTGCAAACGCTTTTAATAACTATTTTATTGACCAGACATAAAATAACATGACGAAACCACCGGACACTACGAATTTGTCAAGTAACCCTAACTAAATGTTAATGCATCCAGTATTACCGCAAGATATTATGAGAGCGATACAATCATTAAAAATAAAAGTAGCACTGGATATGATGGTACATGAACAAAGGCTGTAAAATTCGTACCAGGCGACATCGCCTTGCATCTGTGTCTTAACTTATGTATCAGTACTGGAGTATTTCCGGATAGTTTAAAAACAATTGTGGTGCGCCATGCCAATATAAGTCTGTAGCCATACCTACAGACTTATATTGGCATGGCGCACCACAGGGCAGTGTCCTGGGCCCTTTATTATTTTTGCTATATAACGGGTGATTTTTCAAGAGGTATAGGATTTGATTTAAAAAAAAAACACAAAAAAATTGAAAAATTTGATGAAATCTTTATTGGAATCGATAGAACGATCAATATAATTTAATGTTTGAAGATGATTTCATGCAAATGCTGGCCGCGGCTCCGGTTTAGATGGCCCATTCGCAAGGCCCAATTTCGGCACACTCTCTCCAACATATCAGCCGGTATATCACGAATAAATGCTTCAATATTGGCTCCCAGTGCGTCAATCGTTGCTGGTTTATCCCTGTAGACATGAGCCTATGGCCCCACAAGAAATAGTCCAAAGGCGTTAGATCACACGATCTAGGCGGCCAATTGACGGGCCCAAAACGTGAGATAAACTGTTCACCGAAGGCGGCTTTCAATTGGGCCATTGTTTCGCGTGCCGTGTGGCATGTGGCACCGTCTTATTGAAACCACATGTCAGGCATGTCCAATTCTTCCATTTTGGGCAAAAAAAAATCGCCAATCATCACACGGTAGCGCTCGCCATTCACAGTAACGTTTCGGCCATTGCACTCTCTTAACCGAGCATGCATTTTGATAGTAAAATTCAATAATTTGCAAGCGTTGTTCGTTCGTAAGTCGATTCATGGTTAAATGATAGACCAAACTGAACAAGTTTGACAATAACACAAGACACGATTCACGCGTGATCTGTCAAAAACAGTGTTGCCAAAAAGATACCAGCAAACAAATCACCCGTTATTAATGATTTACCTCGCCACATTGAACATCCTATGGTCTTATTCGCTGACGATAGTAGTGCCTTAATTGAATGTATTTACAAAAAAATATACGAACATGACATAAATGAAACGTTAATAATCATTATACGCTGGCTTGAACAAAATAATTTAATGATTAATAAACCAAAGACTAATGTAATGCATTTTTATCAATGGATTCCACCAGAAGTCTTACATTTACACTATAATGGACAAAAAGTTGACCAAGTACTAGTTGCCAAATTCCTTGGCATTATGATAGATAGCCAATTAACTTAGAAACCACAAGCAGAAGAAGTATGCAAAAAACTTAGTGTAGATGCGTATCTACTTTTTAACCTAATGCTGTATGTGTGCAATTTAATAGTAACAGATAGCTGCGTACGTATTTAAGTCCCTAAAATTATTAACATTCCCATCACTTTATACTATTGAGGTGGCTGTTTTTGTTCAATAAAGTGTCCGCAAATAGAAACCGGACAATCAGGAGACAATATAAAAATTTGCTAATTGTTAGTGGTTCCGATACCGCCCTATTAAAGAAAAGTATTTAATGTATGTGTCTGATCATTTTTAGCTAAAACTGTTTGCGTGCCCCAGTTAAGGTACTTATTTAGTATAAGGATCATTTTAAACTTAACATCTGTAACTTGTACCTACTTTCTGTGCAAATAAAGATCTATTCTATTCATTTTAAAATAAACTTACTTCTATTTCAGTAAAGTTTATGTTGTTTTCTTTAGTACGTTCATATTCTTTATTTTTTTGTACTTTTTGTTTTCTTCAAATCTTGCTCCTGACATTTCGCCTCGGAAGACATTTACTTTAGGTTCTTTATGAAGAGCACACGTATTCAGCTCCTGCCAATATTTATGGTGCAAATCATATTAATGTTGTATAATCTAAGCAGGCCTAGGTACTTAGCACATACTGCAGAAGAAGCCTGATTATTCCTCGTGCACCTAGTAGCTACTAACGATTTGTTTAAGGATTCAGTCTACCTTCGCTTTTCTCCTTCATAATTTTATTTCTTCTACACACGTGGAAAATTGTCGAAACGAGGACTAGAATACACACTGTTCGGAAAATCTAGCAAACCGAGGTCTTAAATACACATTGTGTGGAAAAGCTACCTAACCGAGGACTTTTGTGTTAAAGTTAACACATAGGTCCTCGGATAATACAACAAACGTGAAATGAGTGTAAAGAGCCTGTGTATGAGGCGAGAGTGGCACCATCTGGTGGATACACAATGTTTGTGTATGCGTATGAATATTTTTGATCAAACCGAGGTTCAGACCAGTTTTTCGTAATAAGTATATAGAAAGACTCAAAATCACTTGCAGAATACGAATCTTTGGTCAAGTCAAACCGAGGACCCTCGAAAAGGTCCTCGCTTTGAAAAGGTCCTCGGTCGTGCCTTGTGTATTCATACGCACGTCCTCGGATGGTACTTAAAACAAACACACACACACACACACACACACACACACCCCTGTTTGTACAGACACCCTTACGAGGACCTTGTTAGTCCTAGAACGAACCGAGGACCCTCCAAAAAACTGGTTTAAATACCTCGTAGGCCTTTTAGAGTAAGATAGAAAGAGACAGGTGAGTAAATCTATAGTGATGAGCTTATTGGGATAATGCTATCTCAACATTTTTCTGTATGAATTTCGGCTATCATACCGAGGACCTGAAATACACTGCTAAATGTGACCAGCGATGCACATACGAGGACTTTGTGTAAGCCAACCGAGGACCTCTGACGTATGCCCTGCGACGCCCTTCCGAGGACGTATTTTTACACAATATTTCTTATAGCTTGTACAAAGTGCGGACGTTGTGTTAGACTTTATATCACTAAACCGAGGACAGTTTTCCGCGTAGAACTTGTACAAACCGAGGACCTGGAAAATCTACCTACCTAAAACATTTTTCGTGTAAGATAATAATTGTATCAATGTTAGTAGAATGTTCCGATTTACTTCTTACACACTTTTTCTAAAACGAAGTACCAAGCGAGGACGAGTCGATGTCTTTACGTTTGTCGTTGATGCGGACCGCGAATAAGATGGGTATAATCACTGTGGAGGAAAGGTAAGTTTTTAACTTTATATAAACAACTTTAAAATGAGTATATTATTATAGTATCAGATGCTGCAGCCAGTGTCGTCTCTACATGACGGTACTCCTCAGCACTTGATAGCATCGTCTTCAAAATTGGCATACGCATTATCGCATTATCTAGTAACACTAAAATAATTACTAGTTTGTGCTGATGCTGCAGCTAGGGTCGTTTCTTCATGAGGGAAGTCCTTAACAGTTAATAGCATTGTATTCAAATCTGGAATGCGCGTTAGGTTTATGTAGTAAAACTAAAATAATTACCAGTATGTGGTGATGCTGCAGCCAAGGTTGTTTCTTCATAAGGGAACTCCTCAAGTCTATCTAGTAACACCAAAATAATTACCTGTTTGTGCTGATGCTGCAGCCAGGGTCATTTCTTCATGAGAGAACTCCTCAACAGTTGATAGCAGCGTCTTCAAATTTAGCATACGCGTTAGGTTTAAGTTGTAAAACTAAAATAATTACCGGTTTGTGCTGATGCTGCAGCCAGGGTCGTTTCTTTATGGGGGAACTCCTCAATAGTTGGTAGCTTACGAAAATGATAGGTATTCAATACAATATCAAGTTATTAGGTATTTCGTTTCTTTCAGATAAGCCGGGTTAAAGAAGAGACAATTCTAGATCTCAAAGATGCTGGTATTGATTATTCCAAAGAATGTTTGCTATTTTGTTTTATTAAACGTGATGTAACTAATAGTGTTGATTATACCAAAGATAATTATTTCTTTAAGGTACATGTCACATGTCAGCTCACCTGCCTTTTTTTCTTTTCTTGCGTTTTTCGCTACTTACAACTAATAAATACGTTGATCAAAACTGATGATATAACAATTCATCCTTTTTATTATCAGTTTCCATGATCCCGCATTGTGTTATTTAGCGAAAAAAGCAATAACTTTTGAATTTCACAAGCCGTTGACATGAATGATTTATCTTTAATCATTTTATAGCTAGTTATTAAGTTTCATGCTTCCCAAATTATTTTGATCTCACTTGATAATATTTCTTTGATAATAATACTAATGGCGTCTGACAAACGTCGATATTGAGTCTGCGTGGACGTCAACCAGGTCGCTGCGTTTTTTTATTAGTTTGCACATTTTTCTAAGGTTATAGAAAAAATTATTTATAGCTCTGTAAATAATTTCCTATCCAAATATAATGTTTTAAGTGCGGAACAAAAGGGTTTCAGAAAATATAAGGGTATAGATACAGCGGTTTACGTAATAAATGTCATATTGCAAAATGTGGATAAATAAGTACCAGTTTACGCAATTTTCACGGTCATTTGATTGTGTTGATCATGAAATTATTACAACAAAGCTAGACATCATAGGCATCAGAGGAAATGTACAGACGCCAGCATGTCAAGCTCCCCGAAACTCTCAAATTTTCCCAATCAACCTTGAACCTTAATGCTTTAGCGATAAAGTTGAAAATCTATCAAAGAAATTTGACAGATTGTAGTAGCTGGACGTGCTGGCGTCTGTACTTAATCTCTTAAAATCATACCTTAACAATCGTAAGCAGCACACAGAAATATCTAGAATATGTTTAAAAAGTAAGCACGAAGAAAAATATTTATCTAAAGCAAGAATTATTAGGTACGACGCACCACAGGGCAGTGTCCTGGGCCCTTTATTATTTTTGCTATATGTTAATGTTTTACCTCGCCACATTGAACATCCTATGGTCTTATTCGCTGATGATAGTAGTGCCTTAATTAAATATATTTACAAAAAAAAACGTACGAACATGATATAAATGAAACGTTAATAAACATTATACGCCGGCTTGACCAAAATAATTTAATGATTAATATACCAAAGACTAATGTAATGCATTTTTATCAATGGATTCCACCAGAAGTCTTACATTTACACTATAATGGACAAAAAGTTGACCAAGTACTACATAGTTGCCAAATTCCTTGGCATTATGATAGATAGCCAATTAACTTAGAAACCACAAGCAGAAGAAGTATGCAAAAAACTTAGTGTAGATGCGTATGTACTTTTTAACCTAATGCTTTATGTGTGCAATTTAATAGTAACAGATAGCTGCGTACGTATAAGTCCCTAAAATTATTAACATTCCCATCACTTTATACTATTGAGGTGGCCGTTTTTGTTTAATAAAGTGTCCGCAAATAGAAACCGGACAATCAGGAGACAATATAAAAATTTGCTAATTGTTAGTGGTTCCGATACCGCCCTATTAAAGAAAAGTATTTAATGTATGTGTCCGATCATTTTTAGCTAAAACTGTTTGCGTGCCCTAGTTAAGGTAGTTTAAACTTAACATCTGTAACTTGTACCTACTTTCTGTGCAAATAAAGATCTATTCTATTCATTTTAAAATAAACTTACTTCTATTTCAGTAAAGTTTATGTTGTTTTCTTTAGTACGTTCATATTCTTTATTTCTTTGTACTTTTTGTTTGCTTCAAATCTTGCTGCTGACATTTCGCCTTGGAAGACATTTACTTTAGGTTCTTTATGAAGAGCACACGTATTCAGCTCCTGCCAATATAATATTTTATGGTGCAAATCATAATGTTGTATAATCTAAGCAGGCCTAGGTACTTAGCACATACTGCAGAAGAAGCCTGATTATTCCTCGTGCACCTAGTAGCTACTAACGATTTGTTTAAGGATTCAGTCTACCTTCGCTTTTCTCCTTCATAATTTTATTTATATGATAGCACTCGTCTTCTACACACGAGGAAAATTGTCGAAACGAGGACTAGAATACACACTGTTCGGAAAATCTAGCAAACCGAGGTCTTAAATACACATTGTGTGGAAAAGCTACCTAACCGAGGACTTTTGTGTTAAAGTTAACACATAGGTCCTCGGATAATACAACAAACGTGAAATGAGTGTAAAGAGCCTGTGTATGAGGCGAGAGTGGCACCATCTGGTGGATACACAATGTTTGTGTATGCGTATGAATATTTTTGATCAAACCGAGGTTCAGACAACTTTTTCGTAATAAGTATATAGAAAGACTCAAAATCGCTTGCAGAATACGAATCTTTGGTCAAGTCAAACCGAGGACCCTCGAAAAGGTCCTCGCTTTGAAAAGGTCCTCGGTCGTGCCTTGTGTATTCATACGCACGTCCTCGGATGGTACTTAAAACAAACACACACACACACACATCGTTAATATAATAAAAGCTAATTAATGCCTGATAACTATAAACTATTATTTTAATATTAAAAATAACCAAACCAAAGAAACCATCTCATAAAATCTTTTTAAAAAAACTGCGTCCTTCATTACTGAAAAATTACCTATTTTTTGTTAAATTCAAAATTACAGAAAAAGGAGCCAATTTATTACAAGACTAGATATAATTTATTTTTATTCTTTATCTAACCTAAAGATCTAAAGAAACACTCTAGAACACAACAGAATCTAGAACCTTGATTTTGATTCGTCTAGGCTAAGTGATTATTACTAAATTCAAATTGTAACACCTAGGCCATGAGGAAACTGCTAAAACAAATTGGAAATCTACTGTTATTTACCGTATCGATTTCAAGGACTTGCTTTGTGAAATATTTACGTTTCTTCTTCATTCGTTGCAAAACGATAGACGTGCTCCTTATTCAGCTCTTAACCATGAAAAGAATATTATTAATATTCAGCAGTGTACCAAAAATTCATTTCCTAAAACATAAGCATAAGCATAATCAGCCTACAAAGTTCCCACTGCTGCGACACAGGCCTCCTCTCAGTGAGAGACAGTGAACCCTAATCCACCACGCGGGCCCCGTGCGGATTGTTAAATGCCACATGTCTTTAAATTTTTGGTTCTAGGACATGCCGGTTTCCTCACAATGTTATCCTTCACCGTTTTGAGAGCACAAAACATACTCGTTAATATAACAACAGTAGGTTAGTACCTACTGTTGTTATATTAACGAGTATGTTATGAGTATGTATGTACGAGTATGTGTAAAGATAACACTCACTTAATTTGAGTGGTTACCTAGTGGTAACCACTCAAATTAAGTGAGTGTTATCTTTTTGGGTGTCTTTAAAGACCAGCACGACACAAAAATGTAATTAAGTCATGGTCTAAGAGCGTCAAGACAGACATTTAATGGATAGACGAAAACGAATCGTGCCTTCAATTATTTTCGGTGTAATTGCAACAGTTTTTAGCAAAGAAGATTTTGCTGCAGACGCGACAAAAGAAATGAGGTTGGCAGTAAAAACTAGTTTATAATTCCATCACATTGAAAAGAAAATCTTCTTAACTTCATGATCGTAGGACGTAGGTTTTTTTTTTTTTTTTTTTTTTGAGGATGGGAAATCAGGACGTAGGCCTCCCACAAGCACCTCCACTTCGACCGTTCCGTGCTTCTCGCATCCAACGGGTTACTGCGGCCTTCTTAAGGTGGATGCTCCAAGGTAGCGCGCGAAATTCAAATTTTTCTTACGTTTTTTGCAATTTGCTGGTCAGTACTAAGTCGTACGTTGATTAAAATATTATTCGCGGCCGTAACGAATATATATTTACAGAATTATAATCATTAGAATCAGTAATACAACTTGTTAAGTTAGCATAATCCTAAAATGTCAAGATTTCATGAAATAGTCATTCAGTAAGTTCATTCAGTCATTCAATTAGTACTGACCAGCAAATTGCAAAAAACGTAACAAAATTTGAATTTCGCGGACTACCTTGGAGCATCCACCTTAACTTAATATTATATAATACAACATAACAAAACGAAAGTTCTTACCTCACTTTTTATGACAGCAATAAATTGAAAAAACAATAGGGTAACTCTCCCTTTCCTAGCATCAAGACAAGTGTCATAATTTTCTCATAAAAACAAACACAAAACTTTAACAATGAATTATCATCACCGCTACGGTACAGCCGACGTATTCTGTAAAAATCTCACCGTGAAAACTTAGGTGAAGGGAGCTGTCAATAGTGTCAATCCCTAGCTGGAATGACAGCACACTTCACCTAAGTTTTCGTGGTGAGATTCTTACAGAATAGGTCGGTTAGTTTGGTATTAAAAATTCAACACGGACTTTAGCATTGAAACCGCAAGAAATAGCGAGACTAATCTACTCGTTGCATGCGTGAAAGTGCAAGTCGCAACGATTCGTGTCCCTGATGTAGGTAGAACAGTACCCAACGTGATTCGTATACATACGATTCAATCTCGTATTGATTTAAGAGTGAAAAACTGGGACATTTGAATAAGAAATGAGGTTGCAACAGATTTGCCCTGGTTGTTTGAAGGTATTGGAATAAGGCTACGTCTGTGGGTGCTGCATACCAACGCGAACATCTTCATAGTCTATGCCAAGATGTTGTTAATGAATATCGTGCCAAAAGTTTCGAAACTGCTGAATGACACGACACGCAAAGACAGTAATCGAGCTTAGGTACGTAAAACGTAAGGTTTTGAATCTTGATGACTTTTGGTCATCAAGACTCAAAACCTTACGTTTTACGTAGACAAAAATGAGCCAAAATATAGGAGCAGTGTTAGATCTACAGACTAGATTCTGGAAAACATGAAACCAAAACCTGCACCCTGATGGCGTAACACACTTTTAATCTCCATCTGAATCATTTTGAAGGATATAGCTAATCCATTGCTTCATATGTTCGAAAACTTTGTCTACTCAGCGACGTAAATAACGCAATGAATGTTGTTGAACCGTCAAAATTAAACCAAAACCTAATCTCCATCACAAACCCGAATAATATTTGAACAAATTGGAATCTTGGCAACTAAATAATATGTTAAATGCAAAGGCCTCACTAAGTACATATCTCCAGCAGTAATTAACGCAAGTAAACAGGTGCCATCGTACGTCATAGATTGAAATGCAGTTAGTCTAGTATTTGCTAAGGCTGCTGGGCCTTTCACAACGGCGTGCTTAACATTCTTGCAATGCAGCAAAACAGCCGCGCCTGCGCCTGCGACGCTATACCGACGTGTTTTACTTTACCGCCGTGTTTTACATTACTGCCGTGTTGATAGTAATATTGTTTATTGATTTATTCACTACTATGATGAATGACATCAATTCTTTAGTATTGACAAATCTTCTTCTAACACAGATGTTTTTTTTTTTGCACCAAATACAATAATATAAATCACTATCTGTTGCCCTCGACTTCTTCTGCAATCCAGAACGAAAATCAGCCTTTGACCTGTTCCAGATCATAGTCTACCTATGTGCCTTCATCCAAATCTGTTCAGCCGTTTTAACGCGAGAGCGTAACAAACAAACATACAAAAAATCAAATCTGTTATCATCACAATATTAGTTTAGATAAATACACAGTTAACTTACTTAAAGCGACCACTGCCTACTACTATAAGAACATTGTGCATGAATAAAATCAATGCCCCTAAATGTTTACGAAAACCTCTGAAAATAATAGAAATAATCGCTTGTATTGATGAATTATGTATGTTTTATAGTAAACAAACGATTGTGCGTCAATTTGTTGAGTGATCAACCTATTCTTTGAATGGTAACGCATTGTACGCACGTCGCTGTATTCTTTTAGCATGAAGTCATTAATGTTGAAAATATGGCGATACAGGATGTTTGGATTCACTCTTCTTTTATCTGCTTCTAAATAATTCTCGGATCACGGATGTCACTGCGACCTGAACCAGTTCCCCGAAGGCTTTTTCCCTTTCAAGTTTTCTTTTACAGAAGTGTCGGTGGGATGGTCGTTTTAGCTTAAATCCGGATCTTGGCTTATTATTGTAGCAGACTTTACAAAGTTACTGTGAGTCAGCGGTTCATTCGAAGCCGTTTTACCTTGACATTGATTTAGAACACGTTCTAAAATACTAAGGCGCTATGACAATCTGTACTCAGAACACTTGAATAGCTAGCATTGCAATTACACTACTTGTTATCTTGATGATATTCTTAATAGGACCTAATATTGACCCTTGAGGAACACCAAAAAAAGACACGAATTTCCGTCATCGGGTTCACAGAATTTGGTTAAATGCCATCGTCTTCTGGCGAACTATGCTGCTTAACGATTCTGAAATTAATAAACAAAATCGAGAGCATCCCGTACGTCGCGAAACAGCACAATATTATTGTTTACAAGATTGTTTTCTTCGTCACCTGAATACGGACGCACCGCGAGCCGCGCGGACGTCAGTACTACAACAGAACCGATCAAATAACCACATTTTTGTGTAAAAGTACAAAATTTGCATTATTTTGGGCAAACGGTAGGATGTGAGTGAACCATGCCTAGTGGAGGGAACCTGGTGAGGGCCGAAAGGTTCCGCAAGGCTCCGCGCACGCCTCGCACCATGCATGCGCGCTATTACTACAGAAGATCTTTGGTGTTAGATTCTTCGAATAGGAAGAGACCTAACACACCACGGATAAGGTGAGAAACAAATGTTGAGATCAGCAATATAAGCGTTCAGAAAAACGACACTAGAATAAGAAATAGCTTGAAATTTTAAAGGTTTCTCATTTTGGGGAAATAAAAGAGATAGAAACAAAAAAAAATTGGCATGTTTGATTAATCCTTTTATTAAGAAATTGAACCCAGATTGTCAGTGGTGTCTAAATCAGCAGTGTTTAAAATTTGTAAAGATGTAAAATAACCGTGAAGAAAATCGTTAGTCAATGACACAACTGTAACAACAGATTTCTATGTAGCTTTGTTTTAAGACCTGAAAAACACCTTCTCATAAGTTACATAAATGATAGTATTAAATCTAATTGAGCATTCTCTTGACTGGAGTCACGTATTTAACAGTTGCAACACTGTAGAAGATGCCAACAAAACAGACCTTACGACAAAGGTTACTTGTACTGCGGAATCATGACTATTTATTGTTATCAGGTCATCTTTGAATTTGAAACTTCCAAAGTTTATATGAAATTGTTAACAAAAAACCGCAAGAATGTTCACGCCATACCAGTGGTTGAAAAGATTTGGATAAAATTTAGTTCAGAGAATAGACTGCCTCGTTGATGTAGTGGTCGCAAGCGCTAATGCTGAGCATGAGGTCCTGGGTTAGATTCCCGGGTTATTGTTATTGGGTTTTTTCTGAATCTAGAAATTCTCAGTAGCATCCCGTTCAGATTTATGCCTAGTTGATAGCAATAGACTCGCACCCTATTACAGGGACCTACACATAACTCTGCCTAACCCTTCAGGGAATATAGCGGTGATGTTATGTAAGATAACAGTATCATTTAAATGGTTGTTAGCCACGTATATCCCGGTAATGAAGTATAGCAAAGTGCGGTCGAACGCCAAAGTTTATAGTAACTAAATCATAGTTCAGTAGAATCGTCGTCGTCTCATTCTTTCTTTTCTTTCCCCACCCATCTTTAATTGTAATTACTTCATACAATATATGCACGTACGTAACCAAGTATGTCTAGTTTATTTTTACGAGCATCAACATCAACAGCTATTTGTAAGCAACTATTGTTTTCACCGGACAACATCTACGCTTTTGTCTGCCGACCTAAGCGTCAAAATATACACCTTGATCAAAATTCTACGTACTGTTGGAAATTAGGTAGGTACTACCTACTACTACTAATATTTCCCAAAGTTTTCCCAAATCAGCCTTGTCCAGCCAGTCCTCATGTGCAATTTTAGAAGATCGTTATTATTTATAACTTTCTGCTATCGTAGCATTTCGAGACGAAATTAGCACCCCTGAAAACTTAGCGATAGCTTAGACTGCTGTAAATTCGTAACTTTCGTGTAAAATAATAATGATGACAACAATAAATAATTAATTAAACATCGATATTGTATTAGATATTCAAAATTAATCAAATTGGGTTTACTAATACTAATGAGGTCGCGATAAATAAAAAGTATTAAGTATCTGTGCCTAAAAAAAAGTGAGGACATCATCTCCCATAGCTTCCAAATCTAGGCAAATATCAGATCAGAAATCTATAAGCAATTATCTCCTTTCCAACACAGCTGAACCCCGACCTCTAACTGGTACAATTATCGCGGAGCACAGAGGAGCACACGCGGTTCAGTAAAAGGTAGCTAACCTCGACGACTCGAGTATTGGGACTAAGGACAAACGCCTTGTTCTCAGCTCACCATTGATCGTGGGCTCATTACTTTGATACCCACGTTGTCACATTAATGCATCTTCTCGCACACTGGTTAAGCAGCACTTCTAAGTAGTATAAAATCAAAAAACGATGCGACGGTATCTCTCTAAAAAACACTCCGATGTTTAATACATCGGAGTGTTTTCATCATTCACATCTCCCTGAAGCAATCCATGATTTTATATCTACGTAATCCATAAACAGACGTCTTTCTACCGAAGGTCTACAAAGAGACATTACTGATACTGTCGTCCATTTTAAAGTATCGTAAAATAATCCATTGACTCCACTTGTATCACAGACTGAGAAATCAGTAATCGTTCCAACATAAAGGGTGTAACAATTAACGAAGCCGAGAGTCACTTTACTCTCCGTCATTTGCAATCATTTTGTGTACTGATATTATATTGAAGGCCAAAATTCCATCTTGTACTGACGTATTTTTACGAAAACATTTTTTTTATATTTTAACACAATTTTAAATACCCCCACGACCCCTGTACCGTTGCATACACCCATAAGCACAAAGTTTTGCATATGTTACATTGCGCACTACCGCAAACAGCAAATCACAACAAAAATAAAAGTCGTTTCCCAGCAATTACTTTTGTGAAATGTTACTTAGTTTGATGTACAGAATGCGTTGTTGATGGGTGTGAGATGGATCTTTTTACACCCTGTAGATTCGTAATTATAGGTACAGACACCAGCCTACCTACTACAATCTGTCAAATTAATTTAATAGATTTTAAACTTTATCGCTGAAGCACTAAGGTTCAAGGTTGATTGGAAAATTTTGACAGTTTCGGGTAGCTTGATGTGCTGGTGTCCGTACGTCTAGATTATCTTTAAACGACAAACTAATCTAATAACTTATTGATGTATTTAAGATTCAAATTGCCAAATTAAGCTGTCATTGTAGTCTAGATTGCATACCTACCAGTTCTGGCTAGGATCAAAGGTGGGGAAAGCCTACAGCATTTTGATTAGTCCGAAGCGCCGCAATCAGCGATAGCGGTATAATTTATACTGCTCAATTTTCTTCGAAACTGAAATTAGAATTGAATTTGATTCTTATCGCGGAAGTTAGTTTCGTCGGTATTTTGGGATAAAAAGCTAATTTAATTTAAGATACCATGTATATTACCTACTATTAGCGTTGAAGGATGGGTCAACTACTTCCTAGCAGACTTGGAAGTTTCCGAAAGGCGTCGTATACTTACCTATACTATAGGAAGCGATATATGTATCGATCCTATATATCGCTAATCATCTTAATGGTGTTATTGGCAGCTGCATATTACAGTAAGCTAGTGCCCATAACTTCAATTCAACGAAAAGAAAATACGATCAAATTCGAAATTGACCGTATGTTCTTTTCCCAAACGTTTTTATGCTATAATTTATTTACCCGACTTAAAAGGAATATGGTTCGCTGCAGTTGCCAACCAGCGCCAGGGTTATTATTGTAGCGTACAGTGGACCGTGACCGAGTGGCTCCACGTTAGTCGTAACATTCTAATTTGGCACGCCAAAGGTTTTTATTGGAGCCCCACTTCCGCATCCATTTGAATAACTTGAGCAATATCACCAAAATGTCACGTCATGTTACATTTGTCACCGACATATCATGTGGTAATACGTAGGTACCGAATAAGTTTCGGCATCTACGTTCTTGAACTTTGATGCCCTTAAAACTTCCGATTGTTCATTTTATTATAAGTGAATGGCCATTTACTACAAAGATGACAATACAATTTGGTATATGAATACAGCCTATGACCTTTCTCACGATTATCTGTTATGCAAACATCATATTCATAGATCACGAAAACATCACACAAATTACAAGTAATTTAAACATGTTAGCTGTTGTTCAAATACAATACAAAGAAAACGTTTACTTCAAAATATCTACAATTTGTGCATGCTAAAATAATAGCCAATACTTAGCGTAATTCCGAAGACACTAACGTAACACACATTATGTCCGAATTAATGACCCACATTTGTGCAAATCACCACTTAAGGTGCAAATTAGTTAATGGCACAGTGCCGATATAGGTTCGCTTGACTAACCATGTTCATTTGTTTGCAGATGTCAGTCCGCTCCGAAAGTAATGGATAGCCACAGTAGATCGGCGTCGCCGCGCGAGCCCATGCGGCCGCAGCACCGACCTCCTTCGCCCCCAGCCTCCCCTGGCGCCTTCGACAACCGGGCGTACCAACACGACGAATCAGACCCCAACCACAACGACTCCTTCTCCTCAAATGGAACACAGCAGCAGAATGGGCACACTAAAGAGCCGAATGGAGAGACAAAAACCCTGGAAGCAGTGAACTTAGAACTGATCAACCTTACCCCGAAGAATGGCAATGCCAAGAAGAAAGACGTAGAAGTGGACATGAATACTTCGAACCCGTACGACGAGTACTTCGTGCCGGTCAACGAGCATAGGAAATATATGAGGTTAGTGGAAGTTCTATTGTTTTCTCTACGAATGCCACACAGACAGCGTTTATAAATCCACATTTTGTGGTAAAAGATGCAACAATTTTCAGATGTTACAGACAAGACAATAATTGAGACGGTTGTCTACGGTTGTAATTATCAATTCAATACCAACATTGAATCATATAGATGAATTTGTGCGATTTATTTAATTAATTTTTAAAAAAAGACAATCATTCAAGGCTCTTGATTAGTTCAGCAAAATAGAATTTAGATTTTGATTAGATACGATACGATCATTGATTACAAAACTCGGGTCCAAATCTCTGTGATCCCACTCCTCTAAAAACCGTTACTCCAACAGTCGTACCATGCAGTTTTTTATCGACTATTCGGGACGGATTCGCTTGATATTTTTATGCTTCATCTTATATCAATGAATGTGCGCATTTTCATTTGATAGGAAGTCTATTAGTGGCCAATTCATGAGAACCTACAACAGTATTATTATGACCTATTTGAGGTCGTAAAACATCTTTAATTGCAGACTGTAAAATACGTCTGTAGACTGGCATAACTATTAACAAATGTCATAAATACTAACACTGTTATTAAGGCCAGATAAAGATGGCTTTTAGCAAAAACGTGGGAGTCCCAGTCAAGTACAAGATCCTATGAAACAATAAATGGTTCCACTGCTCTATAGCCGACGTATTCAAAAGAAAAATAACAAGAGTAAACAATTAAGCGTAACATAATAATACTGGCCACTAAAAGAAAACTATCATGAACAAAAAGAAATAAACAACTGCTGTATTTAATCCCGTGGTTGAAGTGCAGTGGTACTCAACCTTTCTTGCCTCGGGTATGTTACATAAGTGTATCAGTGGCGGTATCGATTGCACATATTGAAGAGCACATCTGGAAATTAGCCTACCAGAAGGAAGTCAATGATAACATGCTTGATAAGCTTTAGTCAGACTGTGGCAATCACTTTCAAAGCTTTTCGTATTTCTACAACAACTTTCAACAGAACTGACATAAGCTTTTCGGTAGCTTATTATATTGTTATAGTTATCGTTATAGCTGATTGAAAGTCACCTTGTCTGTGCCCTCGGCTGATTCTGCGAAACTGCAGAAAACTTGAAAGTGTGGCACTTTCATGCAAGTTTTCTCCCTTGAAATCTCCGAAATCTTGGGAACTTTAAATAAAATTCCAGCCACAGTTGAGAATCGCTAGTGTATTGATTCACTGACAGCGAAAGAAGTGATGGTTATCAGTGAGTACCGTTGAGCATGGTTCAGAACAAATTGTACAAACTCGGCTGTGCCGCTGCGGTGCGAATTAGTGACCTCAACGGATTGAACACTAAACTAACTTTTATATGATTTCTTACCAATGAAGATAGTTTAGAATTTAGATGATGATGGTGAACTTATACCGAAAATATGACGTAAAGAGTTTACAAAGTTAAGTTACGGAAAGCGTGAAAGCTTGTTTTTTCAGTGATTACTTCACTGAAAAAACAAGCTTTCACGCTTTCCGTTTTCATTATAACAATTTAGTCAGTTTATAATATTTTAATTCATCAAAATTAAAATGTCTTCATCAAAATTGTAGCAGAAATAAGTATTCCCTTGTCTTAAAATTGAGATACCTAGTTTCAAACGGGCTAGAACAATCATTGTCATATTTTACGTACATAAACCTACTCAATTAAATGATGATTGCAAATGTTTTGCGGTGCGTTTAATGTCAGGGCTAATGGTTGTGTGCCCTCAGCAATTGTACAATAAATAAACAATAATTGAGGCTGTCTAGACGTACCTTGGAAGCAGACCATTGAGTAGTCTAACAAATGTGGAAGCTTCACATCATTTTATGGAGAATCCATTTTTTATCGAGGTTTCCGTGTTTTTATCGTGAAGGCGGGTACTCTTTTTATTTTACACCTATTTACTTACGACTTACGGCTCTACGAAAACATCAATCTGTTTCTTACTAAACTTTAACTATATCCAACGACCCTGCACACTTATCTCTTTTATTGACTGTACAAGTTCTATCAAAACTTTAAAATATATCGTGTGAACAAAGCTCAAAACAACCAATTTAATTTCTATTTTGCCAACATTTGTCTCATATCACATGGCACATAGTTGAGAACAAATTGTATTAGCATTAACAGTCTTATCAAAAGCTTCTTCACCAATGGTAATGACACTGTATGCTGTATGCTGTGTGCTGTATAGTAACATATGCCCTGTGTTGTGTATCCATTAGTAGCAACAAGCTCTCTAACATTGTAGAAAATAACGGGTAGGCCTCCGAAATAAAGTAGGTGAGCTGTGCCAAGAACATCTCGTGTACTGGCACTCAAGCAAGTACGTATAAACATGGCCAGACCAAGCACAGTGGCATTAGGGGCAATGCAAAGGCTAATAAAATGACCAACGGGGTAATTTCGTAACACACTAACAGTAGGAATGGCTTTCATTTTGACAGTTCAACAACATTCATTGCGTTATTTACGTTGTTGAGCAGACAATTTTTTCGAACACATGAAGCATTGGATTAGCCATATCCTTCAAAATTATTAAGATTTATAGTGTGTTGTGAGTTGTGTGGTTTATAGTGTGTTGTGAGTTGTATGAGTTGACACAATATAGTGTGTTGTGAGTTGTGTGAGTTGACGCAATTATGGTGCAGAATTGGTTCAGAATACCATGATGATTCTGATGCTATTAAAGCATAGAGCACCACCGATTCTTTTTAAAACTAAACTACTTTAAATATAACACCTCTCACTAAAGACTATCTAATTACAAAAGGATGCTGCAATTAGTTATGCCACATCATAAATTCGCCATCAGTTTTTAAAGCATGTTGACAAAGGACTTAGAACTCAAGATTCACGGAGCGTGTCCCCAATTGGTCACAGACCTGCTTTCCGCCTCAATACCATCTCAGAAGCAAACAATTCCTGAATAGATCGGGCATACTCCAGGGGTTCACGACCGAACTGTGAAATTGAAATTAGCATTTGCTTGTTTTAAAAAGCCCGAGGATATTCGAGTTTTTTTTTTTTGGGTTATTGATTTTACTTGTGTTCTTGTGTGTTACTTACGTCATGTTATGCCAATTTTCAATGACATTGACCTATTTTTTCTTCAGTCATTTATTATTTTATTGTTATTTCTTTTTAACGCGTCACGGTTTGATTTGAATCTAAATCTCATTAGTTCTAAAACTTCTAAGCGATTCACTGTTTATTTAAGTGCAGTTCAGAATTGGTGCTTGGTTTTAATTTTAGATTTAACCAGTCGACTTAAAAATTCAATAATAGAATGTCGGTAAATGGAGGTCGAACGCTTCCATTTTTACCGTTCCAAGGCCTGCTACAAACAAATATGGTAATAGAAATATTCGAAAAAACATCAAATGAAGTAATTCATCATTACAACATCCGATGAACCGTTCAATTACGCGTTCGTGCCGATGCGCTGCGTTTGCGCAACCCAGCAAAAAGGTTCACACTCCGCGACCTCTGTGGAATGTAAACACAAGCTTAATATGACAAACACAATTAAATATTCGGAATGCAATTTGGAATAGTTTGATGGCAATTTAAATAATTTTAGGTATTATCCGAATCCAAGTAGTTAGGTGTCTTGTACACACGGCTACACGTCAAGCTATGCAAAACCAGTATTAGCTGACCGTGCATTGTGAGAAAATATCATACAAAGTGAGGCCAAGACAAACTGGTTTTGTATAGCTTGACGTGTAGCCGTGTGTACCTATTATTATAACGCAAAATTACCTTACTCATAATGTTCTTCTTTTCGAGTCGGTGGCAAATATAAAAATATTTTTTTGTATTTGAGGACTTGGCCCGACCACACCATCTCCTCTATGTTGGAGTGTCCAAAGTGTCCATACACCTGAATTTCTGAGGACTTAAATAACGCCACTGATGCCGCGATTGCCGAAGCCACCTAATAGGCCTTCAACTCGTTTTACTCATAATATGATTTTTATTTACAAATATGTGCCTAGAGTGGTCTCATTTCACTTGTAGATTACGTTGTGGACAAAAACTTGTACGAGTATGTCCTTGTGTCAACAAAGTAAAGCGCTCATAGTAAATCTAGATAAGATTGCAAAGCACATGGATCCGCATGAATCTAGCTTCTCCTGTGTTATCTTAAAATGCATAGGAATAAAGTCAGGTGAAATTCAAAAAAAAATCTTAAAGAGTTTGAGAGCTGTATCCATTATATTATTATGATGTTGAGCTTTTATATGCAAAACGCATATAAAAGCGCCTTCGTTACTTCATGTGATGTCTACCAAATATCGATTTTAACTTTGATATTTATCGATATCGTTAACAGGCGATAGTAATGATCAATTATTATTAATTAGCACCTCGGGCACTGGCATACAGCCGGTCTATTCTATAAACATCTCACCGTGAAAAGTTGGGTGAAGTGAGCTTAGAGTGAGCTGTCAATCCATAGTATTAGTTGGAATGACAGCTCACTCCACGCTCACTTCACCTAAGTTTTCACGGTGAGATGGTTACAGAATTGCACTGCAGTCCTGCATAGCCCGACCACTCTTGCCCTCTTCGTCTGTGTAAGTCATTCCTACATACATAGGTAGGTAGGTTTGTAAGCCGTTTGACGAAAAACTTACTTACCCACAACATAATGAAGTAGGTAAACTCAATAGTGCTAAATACCAGATTAATTAATATCACAAAATGACCAGCAGCGTGGGTAGTCAGTCTGTCACAAAGTGCGGTTCGATGCGGTCAGCGTTATGCAAGCGCGTGCAATGAACCGCAACGTCACTCAATAAAACACAGTATTCATTTACTTTGACAGATTCGCGTTTTCTATTGTCTGACACCGATATTCAACTGGAGCGGTTTTTCGTAATCATATTGTGGAATTACGTATAAAAGAATAATTAAAATGTTGTCATCTTTAATTATTATGTATTGCTTCATTATTAACCAGCCCGTCTATTCTATAAAAATCTCACCGTGAAACTACGGTGAAGTGAGCTGGAAATGAACTATCGCATTCTACCTGATACTAGGAACACAATTGACAGGTCACTTCAAGCTCACTTCACCTAAGTTTTCACAGTGTCATTTTTATAGAATAGGTCGGCAGGATCGATGGTTTTTGACATGCACGATTGTTAAAAGACTATTTAACTGTATTTTAGTATCCTTGCTTTCGATGATCTTATTTTAATGTTGTTCAATTTTGTCATGATTATCGCAACAGCTTAATTTTATTAAACCTAATAATCTCTGCCCTGTGATAAATAGGTCACACCACACTTGGCAGAATTAGATGCTAACTTTGACTAATCTTAAGACCATATAATGTACCATATTCTGACAAACAAATAAATGATTAAGGTGATCCTTATGTATGATGTTAGTAATCATATCTTCACAAACATCAAGCTACAAAACACAACAAAATGTCAAAATTCATGTTTAAATTCTACATTGTTATTTTTTGTTAAAATCAAGTTTAAAATAATAAAAGCTGTTGACGACATAAGAACAATTCGATTCGTTAATAAGATCTGACCTTGGCAGGATTCCAACGCGAATAATCGTCACGTATTTAAACGCTCCTCAGAATTGCAAATTAGTAACGTATTCTGAACGAATCTTGATCAAAATTCGCCATACTCATGTAAACCTGTCATATCAAAATGTATAAAACCGTTGAACAGTATTGTTTATTCATTACTCAGCTAGTTTTTATGATGATATCAATAAAATTCTGAATATTCTTTTGTATAACATGTCTTTTTACTTTTTAACAAGTAGGGATCAATTTGACTAGGTTTTTTATTTTTTTTAACTAAACTGCGTCGCTACTGCATAAACTGCATTACACAATAATTTCTTACTGATTATGATGTAAATATTCGTAAATTATAGTTAAAATCATTGTTCATTTTAAACTTTGGTACAGTAATGAAAAACATAAGGGCGCGGGAAAGAAGTTCCTAGAAGTACTTGGGAGAGGCCTTTGCCCAGCAGACAGAATAGAGTAAAAAAAACATTATGTACAGACGCCAGCAGGTCAAGCTACCCGAAACTGTCAAATTTTCGCAATCAACCTTGAACCTTAATGCTTCAGCGATAAAGTTGAAAATCTATTAAAGAAATTTGACAGATTGTAGTAGCTTGATGTGCTGTCGTCTGTACTAAGCCGTATATTCAAACAATAATTACTTAGCACGCTAATTAGAGGCCTTATCTCAAGTTGAGTGACTTATAAAGGAACAAAGGGTTTGCGTGTTACTTCCACAAACATTAGTTAGTTAGGTATAACTCAAGATATTTGCACTTTAATTAGCACTTCCCATTCCGAAGGAAATTCTCTAGGAAACTCCTTAACGACCAATATCCTTTTCCTGAGATCGACACGTAAAGAAATCTGGTAGGTTTCGATAAACCAACGATTAATGTGTCCAGACGTTCTTACTTACCGTTTGAATAATTTATTGTTAGTCGTCCTGTTTCTGCTGTCAACAATATCTCCTGCGGTAATTGAACCCCCATTTTCAATTTGTGCGAAAACTACGAGCATTGTCCCTCAGATATGTTATCTGAGGGGCAATTCTCGTAATTTTAAGAACGTTCACAGTCTGGTCGCAGTCGCAATCTGTCAAAAATACCTCTAATTTGCTTACATTTTTGACAAGTTTTGACATTTGTTTGTCGCCGAGATGAGACTGCGACTAGATTTTGAACGTTTTAAATTACGAGAATTATCCTTCTGATCTACTATCTACTTATGGTTAAAGAATTATAAATTTAAATAGTATAGAAGTCTGTCTTAATGTCGCTTAAATTAATAACATTATTAGTTTTGATAAACTCGATTTCAAGGACATAGTTTTGCCAAACAGTTGATCAAAATCTGACAATTTCTTTGCATCGACAGCCGAGTTATTTCATATAAAACGATCGAAGGTCGTCCACTACACAATTAACATTCTAAAAAGTAGGAACGAACACGTTTACTTGAACGGATTGTTTCCTTAGTACCTAAATTGGAACGTTGGTATCGTTGAATTTCTTGTAAAAACTCAACAGAAATAGATTTGATAATTGTACCTTATTAAGTCGCAAGCGCTAACTTTAACGGAAATACGGGTTTAGCATGAAATTGGTTTCGGTTATCATTGTATTGGCAATGAGTAATTTCCTCGATTACTTTAATTGATCGCATAACTATATAAAGAGGTCTTAATTTATAAACTTTCGGTCTTAGAAGTTGGAAGTTTTGCTCTTCTTCGCCTCAGCTCTTAGTTGCGTTACATTGTAGTGCATTTCCAAGGCATGTTTGTTGCTTAGGCATTAACATTAACATTATTAACTAAAGCTATACCGCTTGTAAAGTTGGACAGGTGGTCTAGCGAGGTTTGCTCTCTTTAAACCCTTAGAGTGTCGTATTATCGTTATCTCATTCTATCATTTAGTTTAAGTTGCTAAACATGACTAAAGTCAATAAAAACTTAGATATTATTTTAAAAAACATAGGTGAAGACAGCTAGCTATCTTAGAACTTGCAAAACGAGTATTCGAATGCAGCAATAGGACTGTAGTTTTTAATATTACTTGCAATTATGCAAAGCAGTGACAGTTTGATCTTTTGAAGCGATCAGACAAGTATGCATTATTAAATCTTGTTTTGTTATGGAATCTTCTTTTAATAAGAAAACAGAAAATGTTTTTTTTTATGTTCGATTAGACCAGTTTCTTTGTTATGGTTGGTTGATAGAACACGTAGACAAAGTTATAATCTAAAATATTTAAATGCGTAATTTTAATTTGACGCATACCTGTTGGCATTTATATGAATTTAAAGAAACAGATTATAGATGGCTGCGTCATTGGCGTCATTCTTAGAATAAATAGTTGTCTTATTATTAAATGGATAAGAATAACCAGCCATCTTCCCACTGTTGGGACACAAGCCTCCTCTTTGTGAGAGCGAGCGGGCCGTAATCCACCCTTTGTTCTTATATTATTACATTCGCAAAATATTATATTCGCAAAATATTATATTCTCGAATTATTATATTCTCAAAATATTAGAAGTACAATCAAACACAGTGAAAAATAAAAATGAATTTATTTAAATCAAAATCTTTTTATTCCTATACCTAGGCAACAACGCGGGCCAAGTGCGGCTTGTTATACTTAGGTATATGTCACATGTCATCGAATTTGTTGGTTCTAGGACATGCTGGTTTCCTCACAATGTTTTCCTTCACCGTTTCGAGAGCAGTGGTAATGAAATAATTTACACAAATTAAAGCGTCGGTCAGGGTTCAAACCTACGACCTACAACTCGTAAGTATAGCGGTCGTTACCACTGGGCCACCACTGCGCTCCGTTGATAACATAGACAAAATGTACCTAAACTTATTTCAGACAAAATAGGGATCCTACTAAGGAGCGTCCAGCACCCTAATTGCGTAACACAAGATCAATCGGAATCTGAATCATTTTGAAGCAAATTGCTAATCCATTGCTTCATAAGTTCGAAAAATTTGTCTGCTCAACACGTAAATAAAGCAATTAATGTTGTTGAACTGTCAAAATGAAACCGATTCCGATTGATCGTGTGTTACGTAATTAGGGTGCGGATCTTCTTACAAACGATTACCTAGATCATTTAGCAATTTTACTAGATATAGGTAAAACCTACTTCCCACTACACATCTTTTAAACCATTTTATTTCTAAACAATGTGTTTTACACTCGAAGTTTACTTTCACTGTCGAGATAATAGCTAAATATTAAACAGAACATGTTAATCCCACGACAGCTGAGTATTGTTGAAAGGCCGGAAGCCAGGAAGTGCACATCACGACTTGTTTCATTATGCAACATGTTCTCTGTCGCTCGCCGGTCACTCACGGTCGAGCCATAAGGATGTTCAGTTATTTTGTTTTAAAGCTTTCTTTGTTACTAGAAATCGTGGATGTATGGCTCTGCACATTTACCAGCTCGGAACTGTCAGAGAGTTGAAGTCGTTTTTAAGATTCTACTTTTGAATTATGACAGTTAACATACGTAAAAAAACAAAAGGGCTGGTTCCCGTTACTTTTAAGAACGTTTGCATTCTAATATCAGTTTTTAAAAATATCTCTAATTTTGACAAGCTTTTGAAATTGACTGTCGCTGAGATGAGATTGCGACTAGATTTCGCGACGGAATTGGCCTTCAGAGTATCAGTAAGATAATCGAAAAGTTTATTTGACAACTCGATTATAACTTATGAAATCGACTAACGACCCAGCTCTAGTCACATTTTACTCAAAATCGACTATGCCGCGAGCTTCCTCGTTAATCTCAGTAAGATAATGTCCCACAGTGTCCAGTGTTCAGCAATTTCATCGTTAATTAGAAAGTTCACTCATAGATTGCATTAATAACACGCTGCTTTCAAATTATTGTCGTTTACACTTTCCTCGGTGGTGTATGACAGCAGATAGTTGATTATTATCATAAACAGTTAATAATAGACCTATGCGCGTTAGTTAACGACTATTCAGGCTATAGATGTTGTTAAACCAAATAAGAAAACAATATTAAATCGAATGCAAATCGATACCTATACAGTAAGTTACTGGTTTCATGCCCAGTATTATATTTTAACAAAAGCCTGTCGAGTCGATTAGTTTCCTTGACTTTCAAATTACGAGCCTGAACAGAGCGGTTTCAGGTTGCACAACCGTTGTTTTTGTAACAAACTAAAATCCGGCGGAAAGTTTTTAAAACAACCAAACAACCTGGGCTAGTTGTAAACAAAAAAATAACACGTTAGCTGTAACTACTTGTCTTTGTTTCTAGAAAGCCGTTGCATATTCAAACTTGTTTCACAAAAGAGGGTGTCGTCGGCTGAAAGAAATTCATAACAATACGAAATGGAGCTCGCTTCGGACTTAGGCCATGACGAAAACATTGGCATTGCATTTCAAAGCCTTCGCTTCAGTATTGAGGAGTGTAGCTAAGTTAGTAATTAAATTTAGATCCGCTAGGAGTCGATTGTTTAGTCGATTAGTTCGTGACTCACGATGTACACAAAAAGTGTAACGATCAGACTTAAAATGGATTTAAATGACGTCCAGTCTTTGTTAAAAAAATTAATGTAACAAAATGATCTTTTAAAACGATTTTCAGCGACTTGTTCAGCGTAAAAAGCTTCTTAATTTTATCCCAAAAATCGTTAACGAAATAATTTCATATTTCTTAGAGTAAAATATAAAAACTCACAACTCTCCACTCTATTATCCGCCAGTCATTTCACTTTTATCAACTTTTTTCATTTGTCAGAATAAGTCCTACCTACGGTTTGGGTGGTTCAATTAAATAACACTAAAGAAACCAGCTCAACCTCTTGCACGCCTGTTAACTTAAAAACCAATTCTTACTCACAAATTAACTGTAAAAACATATGATATGTGTTAATATTTAATTAATTTCACCTCAGATGCTCATTATAGTGTCTATAACTGATGCAGACCGCGTTCATGGGTATGGGAGCAGAGAGACCGAAACTGCCTCGCGTCGCCTTAGGGAATATAAAGTGGACCTCACATGGCGGCCCGTGGCTTATTTTCAAGTATAATGTACACATAATTGTCGGAAAATCGATACGAACCAGTTTGACCACTTAAGTTGACATAATCTACTTGTATCTGTATACTAGTTTAGAGCTTAACCGGCCTTGAATATTCTTTGGAAGAGTTGAGTTCTTGGCACATTACAACGAGCCAAAGAAAAAACCTGGAGAAATATAGAAATTTTAGTGACTGATCTAAATAAAATCTAGTCTAAGTGGTAAAAACGCAAACTAAGAGAGTTCGGTAGTCGAACAACATCTGCAATACATAAAGGAGCCAGTCCACCAGAATGCGACACAGTGTACGGCACAAATGTGTCTTTCGGGGGACTCACTCAAGTTAATATGTATTTACAAATGCGCTGCACTGTATACTACAAAAGTTCCTTACAGCTTTGCCAGTAGAAACAGAGGCAGACTGTATCTGCAGTTCAGTACGTGCACTGTTGGAGTTCTGCACAAAATGTTTGTGAACAAATGTGCTGAACACAATTTTGGTGGTATCGCGCCTTTACGCGTTCATGCATCAATCCATCAACTCTGCCTATCGCAGTCCAGCGCCACAACACTCACAAACATTCATGCATGCTACCTTCTTTCCTTCTGTTCAAATCTTTGGGATGCCAGAGAGAACAAAGCTTACAAATAGAATATTTAGTCTATTGAAATTCAAAAACAAAAGGGGATCGCTTCGCTGGCCGCACTGGCCCAAATGACGACAAAAGCTCGCGTCGAATATTGGAGTCACTTCACCGATAGCCCCGATAGGCCTATTACATAATCAGCCTTTAATGTTCCCACCGCTGAGATACAGGCCTTCTCTCTTCGAGAGGGAGTGGGCTGTAATCCAACACGCGGGCCCAGTGCAGGTTGGCAGATATCACGTCTTCGCTTAGACCTACTATGCCTTTGCTTAATTTGCTTGAAATTTAAAAAAATCTAGGGTCACGTTTTAAATGTAAGACTCAATTACACAGTTACCCCTCCTTCTCCAAAATACAAACAGTAAGACAAGGGACTTTATTTCTATGACACATAACTTAAGAACACTAAGCCAGTTCTAACAAAAAATAACGGTAAACGTAGTCATGTAGATCTCTCCATTTACAATATCGCACGCCCTTTTGCCGTGTAAAACGGTACTCAAATGAGATGCAGTGGTACACAACCAAATATTGTAATACAAATCTATAGTCTCCAAGCAACCTGCATGAAGCTTGCAGGACGAACACTGAAACACAGAGACCACTAACAGTTACTTAGTTGAGTTTTGAGAAACAAAAATGAATAGAAGACTTATCGATACAGCTTAACGAAGCTAAATTTAAATGTCAACGTTTTTTAATCACCCAATTATCAATCGGCAATAGCTAATGCAGACTCCTAATCATTAGTATATTTACGTAGAACTAGTGTAGTGGAGTGTAGTGTTTAATTCTGGATTATCGTGATCCAGAATTAAACACTATAAACAAACAATACGATGCACAGTTTTCTCCCAAGTTGCGCAATTCCAAACGACACACTGATATTTGAGCCCATTCATGATCTGAATAGACAGAGGTTTGCTCAATGGCTCGTGCTCTGATTGATCGTTGATCATGATCACACACGCGCCGAATGTGGGTCACTGCTGTTCACGGCTTTTCGGCTGAGACAAAACGGGTTTCGCACTAGCTAATTGCTGTTTTAAATCGCATTTGAATATATGGAGTAATGTTTGAAGTTACGCAACCTTTGACAAGTCTGCGCGGATTTAAAATTGACCTCATTAGACTTTTTAAGATGCTTAATGCTTATTCGCCAATTACGGGCGGATTAGTTGCTCTTTCCAAAACGGGAAAATTAAACGATCATTATCAACTTTTACGTTCTAGGTCACTGTTGTACTGCTGCGTGGATTTAGTCTTATTTCGCAATTACTTTAAATAAGTCCTTAACAAGCATCATTGCTAAAATGCCTATGTCCAATTAATTAAAAGTGTACAGGAGCTCATACCAACAAAACACATTGTTAAGCACAGGATGTCTATAACTTAGCTAGAAAGTGACAAATCCTGGCAAGGAGTCTCACTTCCACTTCAAACACTAGGGCCGAAGGGACGTAAGGTGCAGGACTCTGTGTTCCGGCAGGCGCGCGCGCCGGTCGCGGGTCGCGGGTCGCGGGCGCGGGGAACAAAGCGCAGGGCGACGACCCGCCGACCGCGCTCACCTCGCGACCACCGGCGGATTTTATAATAACCGACATGTCTCACTGTTCTATAACATGTCTATGGTCCACGCCGGGCCTGGTCGCGGTCGGTGTGAGGGAGAAGTGCTGCATGTGCAAAGTTACACGACATGAACTTATTTTTTTATTGGAGAACAAAGGTGAAGTTTGTTTTTGTAAAATCGTGAAAGCTTTTGCCTCTTTTATGTAGATTTTAAATCCACCTTAAATTCTCCAAGATGATAAAAATGACTAATACTATAATCATAAATAATGGAGGGTAGATGTAAATTTTTTCAATTTTGCAAACGAAGCGTAAGATCCGGCTGGGTTACCAAATTATAAAAATAAAAGCTACAGTGCATTAAGTATGTACTTAAATAGTTCCAAAAGACAGTTCAATATTACAGCTAAAATATAATCTAGAAAGATCATCATAGTCGGATTATGCAATAACAAATCGAAAACAGATACCTACTTCAATTTAAAAAACAAGAGATGAGAAATATTTCCAAGATGGTCTCAGAAAAAAAAAACAACAGACATCTGCTTATATCACAGTGATCATTGAAGAAAACTAGTTGTGCTAAGACTAGCACCTGGTACTTTTTATGCACGATTGCCATTTTTAACCTTAGTAAACAGAGAGGACGTATAACCATAGATAACTTCTCCCCACAAGCTTATGCTAATCTGTGCTTATGCATACTATTATACACCCAATCATAGCCGGTATTTTTATTCCATCTTTCTGGATAAAAGAAATCAACTACTGTCCTGTGATCCTGCCCAAATCAAGAACTGACAAAATAACATAACGCTAAGTAATCACAAATTAGCATGGAATTTGTCATGCTAATTTGTGATTAGTTAGCGTTACGTAATGATTCATGTAAATTGCCGGGAATGCAGAAATTACGTTTTTTTGCTAGACACACCTAAAATCCATAACTTGATTGGTTTTGAACACGTTCTTTTGGTAAGCAGCCTAATGAAAGGTGCATACGAATATAAACTGTTGTGAATATAAATTATGTTACGTGATTATGAAATATCTCTTCAAAACGAATGGGCAAAGATATGTTTACTTTATCTGTCTAGTTCGAAATATCATTGCTATTGGATTTCTTTTATGACAACGTTTCGTGGCAGGAATGCGACACACCCTGACTCTTGGCTTCTGACCTTCAAATAACTCAAGCCATGTATTTGCATAGGTGCATCCGAAATCAGTCTTAAAAGCCATCATGTGGCTTTAAGTATTATGCCATTGAATTTTGTACTCTATCCCACCTGGGAGGCAATTCTCGTAATTTTAAGAACGTTCACAGTATGAGGGGCAGTTCTCGTAATTTTAAGAATGTTCACAGTCTGATCTCAGTCTCAATCTATTAAAAATACCTCTAATTTACCTACATTTTGACAAGTTTTTGACATTTGTTTGTCGCTGAGATGAGACTGCGACTAGATTTTGAACGTTTTAAATTACGAGAATTGGCCTTCAGATTACGAGTATAAGCTATTTTGGGTATTAAATAAAATGTTTTATATTTAGGTACATAAATATAATAAAATAATGCTTTGTACTGAAATCAATGGTAGAATTAAATCCAAACTCTACTGATAAAATCTCAGACTTATATCACTCTTTATATTCTATAGATTGCAGGTATGTACTTTCTTTACTGCCAATTCTTTATTTAACTAACTATGGTATAAAATTGATGGTAGGTAAAACCATCAATTTATTTGACTTGAGTGCTATCACTAGAAAGTTCTACAAAAAACTTCACCCGAATTATAATAAATGTAACGTAACCCAATCGTTATGAAAATGACGATAACTTTCTACTAGTAGTGTAAGAACAACCCGTAAAACTCATAGGAACGAAATACTTATGTACCTACACGACACGTGTACGCGCGTGTGTGCTTACGTGTACTTATGTATACTTGTGTACTTGTGTTGTATACTTGTGTTTCGCAATTTATGCTACCTACGATTACCTACAACAAACTGGCAACATTCACTTTTACCAGTAAATAATTTCATGTGGGTAGACCGTAAGATATGTCAAGTATCGAGAAAAAGTTAAGAAAAAAAAAATTGTAGGTGTCCATTCATCTGTCGGGCTAAAGTGAATCACTTCTCCTCCAGTGTCAGTGGCAATGGAAATCATGGAAAATTCCACAGAAAGGCTTTTAACCTCTCACGATGAAAACTCAGACGTTGAACAGTGCGTATAATTATTTCTAGCTAATTTTTATGCAAATCAACAATTTGTTTTGTGACCTCCTGGGAGGCTGGGATACGGTGGGTGATTTTGCCCACCGTGTAATTATACAATCTGTTTCGTAATTGGATAATTATTGATAGATTTTTTGTCTATGTAGAAGCGATGGCAATTATTTGTTTGGTTAAATAGTCGGTGAAGCAAGTCTTGCTCAAAATTTTTATGAAAACGGCCATGATGGTTTGTGGTAGCCTAAATTGTAGACACGTTTTATTTTCTTGTTACGAGTGTAATTTTGTTTGAGATTTTTTAGTTTTTTAATAACTTCATACGATTATTTTAATAGTGGAAGAAAAATACTGAGACCTTTGTTCCTAATTTTTTATTTTTTTATTTCATGTGATACCTACCCACATTCACAAAATGTTTCTTCATGTAAATTAATATTCATCGTCATTTTCTTTTTCTTATTTAACCCAATAAATTTTCATTGTTTACAGAGGTGAAAAGCTGTATGTGACGGCAGACAAACGCGGCGAGAAAGGAGGCTGCAAGCGACCTCTCTGCTGGACCCTCCTCGGATTAGTCGTCGCAGCCATTGTCGCAATCATCGTGCTAGCAGCCAGTAAGTTCATAAACCTATCGCATTTTACAACTAGACGGGGTTTGCTCTCGAAAATAGACGTACTATCGTCAAAATCTATATCTGACCACCGTAAGGACTATTCTTGCTTGCACCACATATTATTAGTCGACCTAAAAAGGATCCTCTTTTGTTTCACTTACGGACGCAGCTGTGGTCATCATGTGGTTTTGACGATAGTAGATACTTACTAAAATAGTGAATCAAGTTGATGCATGATCGCACGGCAAGCTCGGGTTGTCCCGGTGAGGCAGGCTAAAGCGGTTGTGTTCATAAGAGTATGTATTTAGCGGTTGCGGCAACCCCTCGTTCATAGAGTTTAACTTTTGAGAAAGCTTACATAAATGTAGTAGGTAATTGAATAGGCTTCTCCTTTACCTCTCGTGAATCTCGTAAAAGAGGTCTTTTGATAGTCAAGTTGGTGAGCAGAAGCATCCTTCTGACGGCTAAGGTCTCATACCTACCTACATCCATTTTCAACAATCCATACATATGCCTAACGTGGTGGATGATAAGATACTAGAACAAATGCTACCTGGCTTGATGACTTGGACACCACTAGCTTGCAAACTGCTAATACAATTACGGCTGTTCAGTGACTTACCCTGACCCTTCAATAATTTCCAGCGGGCGTCCTATTCACGAACTCGCCAACTCCTTTGGAGCAATACAACACAACTATCAGCACGGCACGAGCGCTGGGCGGCGCCGGTCAAGTTCGCCACGACCATGATCACAATCATGACCACGACCATGACCACGACCATGACCACAACACCAGTGGGGACCACGACCACAGCATGGAGACGACGGAGCATCAACACGGACCTGAACCGCAGAGTGATGAGGGTCACGAACCCTCACTCATATCGGACGAAACCGGCGATTCCACTATGTATGGTGAGTAAAAAAGTTTTTTTAACCAATCATTTTCGTGTGTAGTAATGAAGAAAATCTCAAGTAGGTATGTACGCACCTAGTCAATAATATGTCATGACTTACATAATTCAATATAGCCATGAGGTACCACGGCTGACTTATTTATTTGTAACATTGTGCGGATAGACGGATTTTGTACCTAAATGAAGCTATTCGTAAACACTAGATGCGAAACTCACCATTGCATCATTTCACTTTTAAGAAAATCAGTGCAAAATTAATATAAAAGAACAATACTAATTACCTGCCTCTGGGCTGGATTGAAGTCAAGAGTGAGCCCATTGTCAATAAAAAAAAAAAACCTACTGGTAACTAAGATGTCTTTCTTCTAACTCCACAGTGCCAAGAACTGTGGAAGGCGAGCTGAAAATTGATAACGAAGAATATACCAGCGCGCTCCAAGATCCTGAAAGCAACGAATACAGAGAGTTTGTCATGAACTTTTCCGAAGGAATCAAACGAGCGCTGTTCGATAGGAACAGCCTGGACAACGGAGACAACGAAATTACAGTCGAAGTTATTCAGCTCAAGTAAGATATTATACTTTTACGCAGAGTACATATACCTACCTACCTAAAGTTGTAAAAAAAGCCCGTTTTGACATTTGAGAATGCGTTCTTGACACCTGTCAGTTTCATACAAACGAATACGTGTTTTGCGAATTTGATCTTTATTAACTACTAGAACTGTCAATGTCAAAACGGGCCTTTTATTTTTTGACAACTTTAAATAAGATGGCAAGAACATGTTAACTGCTTTTTTGGGTTCCAACCTTAAAATGAATAACGGAGCTTTTATAAGATCATCTGTCACAGAGGCTTTTTTTTCTTTAGTAGACACTGCAGCAATTTTTATTTGCAACACCTACATTTATTTGGTATTTACGATTTCCTACGAGTTCCAATGTACATAAATAATATTTCCATTTTTTTTATTTACAGACAAGGCTCGGTCATCGTCACCTACAGAATCCACTGGAAGCCAAAGCTGCATAATGCACCAACAGAAGACTTGTTGAACGCTAACACACTTGAGGCCAGACTTGATACCTACCTCAACAAAAATAACAGAATGATCAACGTTTACCACATTGCCGAAGAAAAGCTGGCCACTAGACCAGTCCTAGATATCTGTCAGAGCAACCTTAATGGTTGTGAACATGGCTGCGAGTTCGATGAAATGACACTTGACTTCACTTGCACGTGCCAATATGGAGAAATATTAGACATGGCTAACCCCAAACTGTGTATACCGTTATTAGGCTCAGGAAATGAAAAGACCACTGAAGATACAAAAGGGAGCGACTTTACGGTTTATTCAATAAATGCCAATCCGGTCACTACAAAAATTATGCCCGAAGAAGAAAACCCCACCACTGAATCGGTTAATCAACCCCGTCATACTTTCGACTGGACTGAAACTCATCACAGAATGCCAGAGACGACCACCGAAACTGAAACCGACGTTAATTTTTCGCACATTTTTGGCCACTCAACCAAAAAGCTGGAAGAGACAACAGAAACAACTAAACCTGATTCGAGCGAAGAGAATTCGGCTCCTGAGCCAGAGCCAGAACCGAAACCTGAGCCTGAACCCTCACCCGAACCTGAACCAAAAGCAGAGCCTGAACCCACATCTGAGCCTGAACCGACATCTGAGCCTGAACCGACACCTGAGCCTGAACCCACATCAGAACCTGAACCCAAATCTGAGTCTGAACCCACACCCGAACCTGAACCCAAGTCTGAGCCTGAGCCGGTAGCCGAGCCAAAGCCCCAACCAACTGCTGAGCAAGCACCCGAACCGACTACAGAACCAGAGCCAAACGACGATCCGGAATCGAAATCTGAACCAGAACCGACATCAGAACCTGGACCGGAGTCAGAAGCTGAGCCTGAACCCTCTCCAGAACCAAAACCGGAGCCAGAACCAGAACCAGAAGTTTCATCCACAACACCGGTGCCTGTCGCATTGAACCCTGCCTTTATGTTCCGGGAGGAACAGCAATCGGAAGATCATACTCCAAAGTCTGAAACGACAACCGAACCCGAACCGACGCCCGCGCCAATGGCAGAATCTTCCCCCGAAGCTAACACACAAACTTCACACTCTATAGAAAGAGAAATTTCTCGAACACTTGAACATGAAGCTGGGCACGAGTCTATAGCGGTCACAGAGGAATCTAGTATTACCACAGTCGCAGATAACAACCAGCAATCTGAACATCACATTGATCAGTCAGATAACTCAGAAGAAAAGTCAATTTTATACACTAATGAAGGCAAATTCGAATATAAACCTATTGAAGATACTCAAGAAATAACAACCAGGCGAATTTCTTTATCTGAACCAAACCTTATAAATGAGCCCTCTTACGAACCAACACCCGAAATTATTTCAATTTTAAGCGCCAAACAAGAAAATAAACAAGCAGACAGTCCAAGTAATACAAACGATGAAACTAGCACCACCACTGAAATTACCGATTGGCTTGAACTGCAATCTCATAATTCGGCTAAATCAGTCGATCATAAGCAAACACAGTTTACCAACTTTCTAAATAATAATGCTAACAAAATTATGCACGAATCAGAACAAAGGTCGTTCAAAACATTTGATGAAGACTTCTTATTTGAAACAACCACTACTTCAAACACAAACCCTGTAAACGAAAACGATTCGCTCGACTTAGTCGGCAAACATATCGAGAACCCAAGTACCGAAATAACAAGAAGGATGGAGGACGAAACCAAAACGCCAGTTGCAATTTTACCCGTTAGTGAAGAAACATCTGAAGGAGAAATGAGTAATGCAGAAACAACGACTAAAAGTGTAAGCATAATGCCTGCCGTTGAATTGGAAACGACCACTGGTGAAACTGAAACAGCAATTGAAGAGTCGCCAGAATCGAAAACGGGATCTATGATAACTTCTATCCTCGAGGAAGCCAAGTCAATAGAATCCAACAAATCAGTACTAATTGAAACAACAACCTCAGAGCCTGAAACGATTAAGCAATTTTCTATTAATAAACACTATCAAGACTCTGATGGAGATAAATTATTAGAAGTTTTAGAGAATAAACCTCATTCTGAAAATAACGAAACAACAACCGAACGCGAACCTGAAGAAGGTATGGATATCACTTTTGATGCAATAAGCATGCTTTACAACCGTTCCTCTAAATCGATTGAAAAAAAACCTGATACATCCGGGAATAATAGTAGCATACAAGACTCAACAGAGGATACGAGCGTCAGCACAGATTCTTCAACTGATTCTGATTGGCTGTCAGAAGCCGTTACTGAAATAAACTACGATGAAGCTATGAACAAAATGGCAAAACATGAAACAACAGAATCCAGTTTTAGCAAAATAGATGAAATAATGAATCAAGGCCAGGTAAAAGATGATTTTGAACCCGATTACTTAAGTAACATGGGAACCAATGGTAACAAGCAGGAACAGGACGAACCACTATACGGTATGGTGCATGACTATGATAACGAAGATACTCGTATTAAAAGAGTTAACAAAGCGGTAACAACTGAACCAGCAAAAAATGTCTCCACACAAGCAGGAGACATCGGAAAAAACAATTCTGGAGTGATAGTTAACACAAATGTACCTGTTGAAACTACTACTGTCAGCGAATATATTTATAAAGTAGCTGAAAAGTCCACTAACGATCCCGATGTAACCATAATGGAGCATGAAGAAACAGAAGCCAATAACTCATCGTCCCCAGTGATGGAAGTTGAGACACCAGTTGTTGCTAATGGTGAACCAGCTCCGTTAACTACTGAAGAACCAGAACCAGCCATGAAGGCTGAACCAGCACCCGTTTGGGAAGAGTCCGACTCTGAAAAATATTTAACAGTCAAAGAACTGCCCAAAAAAATTGAACAAACTACCGAAATCCAGCATCCTGTTATGATCGACGAAATACAAATAGCCTCTTCAACTGTTCAACCAACCAATATGGTACCAATGAACAAAAACTCGGAAAATATTACGATAGCCGAAACAGAAAATTCGCATCTTTCTGACTCCCAAAATACAACACAGTTAAGTAATCTAAACGTAACTATATATGAGATCTCTAGTCATAGCGGTAATAATTCAGTACAGTTAACGAAACCCGGAAATGCACAATCAGCGGAGTACGATGATCATGAAACTGAAATGAATCCTTTCTTACCAGAGGTCGAGAACAACAAAAGCTTAGTCAAAAAACTTCAAGAAGGTCATGACCTTGAGCCTAATAACCTTACTGAGACTCAAAACGAGAACACGGAGGAACATGTCAAAAACCAATCAGAAGGACTATTATCTTCAAATAACGATTCTTTAGCTGTAGTAGGGAAAGAAGCTGAGACAATCACTAACAAGCCAGAACAGAGTCCAGCCTCAGAAAACGACACTTCATTTAATGAATTGCTCATGGCCAGAAATAGAACTGATACGGATACCACCACGACTCCAGCGACGGTAAACAAAATCGAGAAGTTACCCATTTCCACGTTCTTATTGGACACTGATGACTTAGACACTCTAACAACAACGATAAACAGCAACAAGGTAGATGCGACTACATCTGTACCAGTGCTCAACAGTGATGGGGGGCTCCTCAGTGTTGTTCCCATTGAAGAACAGAAGGAAGAAAATCTGCTGGAGCAGCACAAAAGTGAAAACATTGCAGAGCTCAATGACATAAGTGATTTGCCAAAAAGTGATAAAAGGACATTAGATGCTACCAAATTTGATTCAGTAACTAATAATGAAGCGTAGTATGCGCCGCTCAATTTTAACTCGACACACAATTAGTTTTAACGTTGCTATTTCATTTCCTGTGATCCCGTTGACACCGTCGAACAAATTATTCTAAAAAAAACAGACTTTTATACCAATGTAAATGCAATATTATTAATTAATTAAATTTACTGGGTTTCCGTCCTCGGAAACTTGCGCAGTACCTTCAATGTTATCGTGCTGTTTTCATATCGTGAACAATTTATTCATTAGACTAGTCAACTAGGAAGAGTCATCGTCTTGAAAGAAAGATTTAGATTTATTTATTGCTTTGTCTACATAAAAATTATGTGGATTGCGTAAAAATGTATAAATAACTGGTAAAACGTATGTACTTTAAGTATTTTACGCGATTCATGCTGGAGGTACACAAAAACCTTGGATCTTGTAATATTACGCCCTCGCTCTTAGAGGATTACCTGACAGTCCTATCTTGTAATTGTTACCATAGCTAAATGTATATTATTATTATTTTAAATAAATTACTCTTGAATCGGACGCTATAACGAGTTTGAAAATAAAATGGCGTAACCGTTAGACGGCTATTGTTATATATTCTTGTGATCGTCTGCCATGCCGTATGTGATAACTCGCAGGTAAACTACATTCCGTTCGTACTTATTAACTTAGTGATATTACATAGAAGTGAGGTCTGATTGTAAAATAATAATTAATTTAGTACTTGTTAACTAAGATAAATATTTTGTATAAATGGTTGATTTGTAAAATAATTGAATTATGTTGTAAATAAATATAAAGTTAATAATAATTATATTTGAGTGTTTATTATTTCTGCAACCTTAGTATCTTAGACTTTCAAATAATATGTAGTTTAAAAAAACTAAAAAACACGTTTATCCAATCAATAAAATTGGACTCGTCAAAACCAATCATATGAGCCCAAACTCGAGGGGTTTACTAATAGCCACTGAAGAGTTCCACGATCCATCTCCAGGGTCTATCATCAGATCAGCTCCGATATACCAAATTATAGTTTTGTCATCCGAACTACATATACATAGAAAGTTTCATTTCGATACGACAATTAGAAGTAAGTTAAAATTGACTTCAAAATTTTATTCCATTGTTTGTTAGTTAGTTAAAGCTAATAAAAGCGTGTTAATAAAAACAATTGAACCACTACAACAAGAACATCATTTAAAAGTATACGTAGACTTTATTAAGTACCAACAAACTATATACCACTATCATAGATAACAACATTCCAGTTCATAACAGCTTTGTATTTATATTTAATCACAGAACATTTCATCTTTTGGTCGCGGCGTGATGTCATCGATTTCTTGAGCTGTCGCTTGCTCCTCTAGGATCATCCTCGCACATAGACACCCGTCACCCATCACTCCATTCCCACTGACGATGCAGTTACCTAAAACAGCCTTGCAACTGTTGTATGGTACGAATTTGACATCATTATTTACACTATCTACTTCTACTTTAACGCTTTTAGCTGGAGGAATATCCATTTCAAATATGTCCTTTAATTTCACAGTGCCATCAGCCTTATATTCTATTACTGGCGTATTGTCTCGATAGTCACCAGTACCTCCATTTTGAAAATTGCAACGTTCTGAACATTCGCAGCCTTCACAGAAATTGCTAACGTTATTATCGATTTTGCTCATGTTTATAGGTTCATTTTCAATAGGTGTGAAATCGCAGTCTTCATCAACAGTCTTAGATATTTGTGCACAGACACATTTTTCTCCTTTATCAACCATAATACAACTGCCTAACACTAATTTACAATTGCGGACTTCATCATCTTCTATATTTTCGTTCGGTGGGTCTATGCTATCATCTTCAATTCCACTGCCTTCAAAAGTAGCAACAGGTACATCATCAGTGACGGATTCTTCTTTATCATTCTTTATACAACTAAATGTATGTGTTTCATACTGAGACTTGAGTATTATTAGTCCACATGAAGAACAAGTTATGGCATCTGAAATTAAAAAGGGAAAACAATAATATTTTCATGATCAATGGCGGCATCTTTTTCGAGAAGTAAACCTAATAATATGGACTGGACCACGTCTATACTTCTATACTGGTATTATAAAGAGGTCAAATTTTGTTTTTTTTGTTTGTATGTATGTAGAGGGTAATCTCCGGAACTAACAATCAGATTTTAAAAAAATCTTAATGCATTTGATAGTCCAATTTTTGCGGAAGGTTATAGGCTATCTAACATCACGCTACGGCCTCTAGGAACCGTGCAAAATGACACTAAGCGAAAACAAAGTAGTAGCACAGGAGAGCGATGGGATGCGACGCGATGGGTCGGGGGCCGAAATTCACGCGGACAAAGTCGCTGACAGAAACTAGCATATAACAAGAATGAAAGATGGTGGGATATTAATTTAAGTCTTAGATTCAGTAAACCTTCAGGACTTCAGAATGAAAAAAATAGGTCATCCAAGCTTACCATTATCAGTTTTCTTCTTTGTCATACATGACAAATCACAAGCTGAATTAGAATCTGATGATATTCCACTGTCTGCTTTGTCTAAAACAAAATCAATAAAAGATATTGCACTGATAAAATTGACACTCAATCACTGTTGCATGCTGAAAGAGTTTTTCAGATTTTCCATAATTGGCAAACAAATACGAGGTCACAGAATCCGCAAGTTAACTTCCAAGGGAACAGGATTGAAGATGGGTCAAACACAGAATTACTATTAAAGTTACTATTAAAAAAAGCAATGAAGTTACTATTAAAAGCATCCCAAGGAAATAATGGAAGGAATGAATGGAGAATGATTGACCCATCCTCCATTCTGTGACCGCACAGATTGCGAGTGACAGTTTCATTCAAATCTCTGCACAAATCGAGATTAATGCTTGAACATTATTCTAGAATGCAGGCCTTAGAATTGAAAGCTTTATCGCCTTTGCAGCGGGGTAATGCTTTCATTTTGACAGTTCAACAACATTCATTGCGTTATTTACGTTGCTGAGCGGACACATTTTTCGAACATAAGAAGCAATGGATTGGCAGTATCCTTAAAAATGATTTAGATTGAGATTGATAGCGTACATTACGCAATTAGGGTGCTGAATGGTTTATTAATTTGAGGATAAAGGCATTCCGCTATGTAGAGAAGGAAAAGAGCGGCATTCTTGAGTTTAACAAAAAAAACTTACGATGTTTAGCCACATGTCTCTTTTTCGCGTACGGAGTGGCAAACTTCTTATCGCAATCTGTAAATGTGCAGTATAGTGACGTATCTGCAGTGTGCGTCTTCAGATGAGTCTTCAAATGATGGGACTGTATGAAACCTGGAATCAGAAAGTTATAATGAAGATGTGCTAATAACACAAAAAGTTGATATCCTGCACCAAATCAACTAATCTGCGTTCGTGTTTTAGTTTACAAATATATAAACAAATATGAGACTTTGGATAAATTCCTACACAATAAAGTTCAGTTTTCGCTACAACTTCAAACATTTTATAACTTTTTCAATAGTGCTAATCACTTTGAAATCAACTTAATTTCAACTTACATAAAGTTGATATTTGTTTAAATGGAATTAACATCAATTGGAAACAAGAATTTGAATTTTTATTTCAGTTTATAATCAGCCTATAATGTTCCCACTGCTGGGAAACAGGCCTCCTCTATTCGAGAGGGAGTGGTAGGAAATGCTGGTTTCCTTACAATGTTTTCTTCAACGCTTTGAGAGCAGTACTTCCTAACACAGCTTAAAACCTTGAAACCAGTTTTAGATATCAAAAGGTCTAGGTAAATATGTATGTACAATCAAAATATGACTCACCCTTATTGCAAATTGTACAATAATGTTGCTTAGTGTTTGTATGTGTCAGCTCGTGATGTTTCAAATGATGTGCAAAGTTGAACTTCTTGGAGCAGCCCGTGAAGCTGCATTGATAGCGTCTCTCGGACAGTGACTTGTGTGTCTTCATATGTGTGCTGAGTGCCGGCTCACTGCTGAAGACTGCATTGCATTTTGTGCATGTATATGTTCCTAGAAATGTAAGGTTATTCCATCTTTTCCAATATGCGCAGGGTACACGCCATTCACAACATAAATTGATTGTATTTTTGACAGATTGAGACTCAGATTAGAAATGCAAAGTGCAAACATTGTTAAAAATAAGGGAATTGCCCCTCTGATCCATCACAAGTACAGTAAAAATATTAGATGCACTCGCTCTTTAATAATCCATTTCCAAAAGTATTTTTGGCAGCAGATAGCTAGGGCTATCTGAACAGACTATGTGACCTTTAGCATGCAAAGTAAAAAGTTATTTGTACTAGACTTTCAGCCCTTATATATATCTGAATTAATTGAAACTTTGAGAACACTATTTACCTCCGTGTGCATATTTGGTGTGTCTTTTAAGAAGGATGTTATCACGGAACTCTCTTCTGCACTCAGAACATTGAACACTGCCTGTCCTCTCATGTTGTTTCTCATGGCGACGCAGAGCAGATCTAAAAAGATTTGTTAATATTGCATAGAAAGATTGGTCTTATTTCAGTTTTGCCTCATTCTCTTGTAAGTAGCAGAATTTATCAGCATCACCATACAATGTGGCAATGCTGCCAGCTTTTTGGGCACTTTTCCCGCTGACAATAATGAGGGTGAATTTTTTGATGCCTTTACTTTTGTTTTGTTGTATATACATGTACATATTATTATTTTAAGTCTGTAACATTATGTAATTTTTCTTGTTATTATATTTCCAAGGTACCTAAGTCATGATCAATGCATGTTAGAATATTTAATAAAATACTGTGTAGGTACTTATCACACAAGTCACTGATATCACCTCACAGGTCAGTTACAATTATATGAATCATAGAGAAGGATACCTAAAGTACGATAGATTTATAGACTGGACACAAGTTGTAGAGATAAGAGAACAAAATTTGCTAACTTACATGAAACTAAAGTTTTTGCTGCAGACTTTGCACTGGAACTGTGGACTGTGGCTCTGTTCATGCCGCCTCCTTTCACTGTCGTATTTGAAGCTCTTGGAACAGTGATGACACTTCAGTATTATTTTCTTATCAGGCATTGTAAACTGAAGAGCTTAATCTGCAAAGTGTTCATAAATCAACCTTTTACACAAGCAGACTTTATACCAATATTACCGTGCCCTTTTTCAAGCGACATTTAGTAGGTATTCAATTGGGAATAACAACATGGAAAACAATCAATAGATCAGTAATTGTACAACATTTTGGGTAATTTGCTACATAGGTTTGCTACCAACCAAGCACGACTAGCACGACGAAATCAAAACACAACAATTGACAATGACAATGACATTGACTTGACAGGAACGTGTCAGCTGCGGTCAGCTGGCTGTCAATTGCAGTCAAAAACAAAATGTAGCAATCAGCTGATAAACGTTCAGAAAATATTTACTCAAAGCACTTACTCAACTTACTGAATTTTCTGCATAGAGTAAAGTAATATCTTCTCCATTGTTTGGGTAAAGTATGTAAACCTGTATTTCCGTCGATACAATCCTGTGTACGCACCACAGCAGGCACAGCATGTATGTTGTACATAGGTACTACAATCAATCCGTTCATGGAAAAAGGAAGATTTTCCTGACGTATGAAACTTCAATAAGTTTATTTAGTCTTAGTCCAAGAATATTAGTCAAATGAGGGCAAGTATCTCGGAATGAGAGATAGTCAGCTATAAAGTTGTATAAACCTTTACTTTGGCACCCTAAAACTTGTCTCAAATCCTACCTAGCGTAGGGTATCCGCGACTTCAGATATTCCAAGGTCAAACAAACGTTTTTTTACACATTTATTGCAATCATGGCTCCCCAGCCCCTAACTTTATTTTTATATCAATAGCTACGCCCCCGCTACCTAAACCCCCCCCCCACTACCTAAACCCCATTAGTTTGTCGAGTTATGCAGGAAAACTCGATAGGTAATTAACAGAATGCATCAATTTTGCCCAGCAGATTAACAGCTATTATTAATTTAATTTTGATTCTAATGTTAATTTTGATATTTTTTAAGTAAGTACTGTGTACGCCTTTATATGACTAATTCACCATAACTCAATGCTTACCTATGTTATTTTTATTATGTTAAATGTTTCTAGTGAATTGGTCGTTGGTGTATGTTACACCAACACAATAAGTACTTACATAAAAAATAGCTTTATAAATACCTATTACGTTTTAACAAGATTTTTTACTCTTACTGAAGATAGAAAAATTAATTAGAAACAAAAAACAAAAGTGAAGTGAAGTTTGAACTAAACCTAAAAAAAATTGGGCCCGCCGCACCCTCTTCACATCGTCGGTCACTCTACGCCATCGACGTAATATATTACGTTGCAACTATATCCGACGGCCCTGCATACTTATCTCTTTTGTTGACTGTACATGACGTTTATGATGACGTTGACGTGACGATGGTATTCCTACTAACCTGTGTAATAGTGTCTACGTTTTATCCGTTATCGTTTATATTCGTCGTTGCCGATTTCATTAAATTATTTCACCCCTAAACTAATATATATAAAATGAGAATTTCACCAGAGGATAGAGCACAGAGTACATTGAATAAGGGATAAAGAGAGTGCTGTGAAATTAATAATTGTTAATACAACGATGTTTGCCGAACCGAAACTGAGTCAAAGTATTTTGTGTGCCAAGTTTGCTTAATAAATTCAACAAGATTGGATATTGATCAGCGATACGATACGATACTGATTGATACAAAAATTGCAAAATCTGTGCCTAGCTAAAAGCAATTCGAAAAGCAGACAGCGGAAAAGATTCGATCATAACGTTTTACGTAAGTTTTGGCGCGAAGGACTGATGCTGACGTGCTCACCGGTGAGAGATGCGTGTAGTAAGGCGAGCGCGGTGCCGCCTCTTCACCTTCAGTCGCCGTCGGTACGCGACACGTGAGCACGTTGCACGGCTGCTCACGACCACCAAGGGCAAAGTTGCGCGAACATTTTTATCCACATTTATTACATAAAATTGGGTTCTAAAATGCTGCCTTGGATTCAAGTGACGCTCATATTGTGCGCTTTCGGGTTACTGCGAGAGATCCGGCCGTCCGAGCCGTTCGTTTCGGAGTTCCTGCTCGGAGAATGGAGGAATATAACTGAAGAACAACTTAACAGAGATGTATATCCTGTCGGAACTTACTCCTACCTTGGGCTGCTTGTTTTGGTGTTCATGATAACAGATTTCCTGAGATTCAAACCTGTAATCATCCTATCGGGTGAGTATCTAAACTTGTTGACTGTTCACAACCTACATGTGAGGTGTTTGACTTTCTCTTAAGATAAACCATGACCTACACATGTGATATTTCGTGCATAACTTATTAATATTAAATAGTGCATGTATATCAAATTTAAGGGTTAACAAATTTTGTATCTTAGTACAGTCAGCAACAAAAGTCTGTTAACACTTCAGTTGTTTAAATCTTAGTTATTGAGCAAAATATTCTTAAAAAACATATAGTAATAGAATATTTAAGAATAATTAACTCTTTGCTATTACATGAAATAGAGAAAACTAATGTATCACATCATTTTATATCAATTTAGATGATTTGTAAAAGTAACGAGAGTTAATTGACTTTTGTTGCTGACTGTACATAGCAGAAGATTTGAGATTTTCTTATGACTTATTTGAGTTATAATAATTTTATAAATATACTACTAATTATGTAGTATTATCAGTTTTTGGTTTATCAGTAGATATAATGCATTGTGTTTGTGATTATTAGTCATTCATCATTAAAGCATTTAATTTTAAATTATTCCGTAATGTAGAATTTAAAGTATTATTTTAATTTAGATTGAGACAAACTTTTTCTTCTTGAACTCTTTTTGTAAACATTACATTTCACTCACCATCATCAAACATCATTCTTTACCAGAAAACCAGCCAAAGACTAAGAAACAGCTATAAATAAGTAACAGAACATCATTTCAGCCTGCAATCACCCACTGTTGGGTATAGGGTCTTTCCTTTTTACTGCCATATTTCCTGGGACTGTGCATCGCTCATTGAGGTGTTTAAGTGTTTCCTGCTACTTTGACAATATAATCCAGCTATCACGCATGGCGAGGGCCTGGTTTCTTTGGCCTTACCTCAGCCACCATCGGACCATGGGCCATCTCCTCGTCTAGCAGGACACAAATTAATTATATTCATTAGAATTTATTTATGTCTGTCTGTTTTCTTATTAAGCTAAGGTATATTTCAGATCAATAAATTAAACAAAAATAGTCTGAGATGGCTTCACCTACTAGACAAAAGTCATTATTATTATAGATTGGTAGATGAGTCACTGACAGTTTACATCACAGAACAGATAAAAGAGGTCAGTTCTGTGGTTTAAATCATCATCATTTTAGCCGACGAAAAAAAAGAATGTCGTAAAGACGTCCACTAGTGGACATAGGCATCCCCTAAGCGTCGCCAATTGCACTAATTCTGTGCTTCTCGCATCCAGTGGATTCCTACGGAAAAGATTTACATGGAGATTACATCTATGTTTAAAAATAATATTGACTCTATGATAATTATCCTCGACTTCATGATGATAAGAATCAAATGCAATGAGGGATCAACATTAACAGTAATCCACTGATTACACATCTCTATGGTTGTTATATCTCTATTGCCTCTTGAAGTCTTGAATACTTATCACATTTTGATAAAATTGAAGATTTTTGGACGAACACATTAATGGTCTGTAAGCAATTATATAACATTTTAAAGTTTACAGATGATTTGTAAAAAAATATAAAACAGTACACAAAAAAAAAAATAAGTTTGTGTTAAGTACCTACTTAACACAACTTTGGGATGTTTTTTGAGTACTTGCTGTTTTTGTTATGACCTACCTAGATCTTATAATTATCTTACCATGTTAGAACAGAAACGAAATAATGCTACAACGAAAATTACCAAATTCCCCCCATATCGCTCCCATTGTTGCCTGGAAGAGATCGCAGAAAGCGATAAGGCCGCCCATTGTACTATATTTCTAGTGTTCGATATTTTTTTTTTTATATGTATTTTTGTTGTGTACCATAAAGTATTTAGAAATAAATAATCCTAGGCACGTTAAAGGTGTCCTGCACACACCACTGGTTGGCCGAAGTCGATACTTTTCAAGTCCATGAATATGTAACGTCAACCGTCAACTGATCTATCTTAATGTTTCATTTATTGACCTTAGAGAAAACAAGTACTTAAAGATAAGCTTCAATCATCTGACTATCTAGACATACAACCCGCAAGAGTTCACTTGAGACTTCGCTCGGATGACGTAAGCGCGGGGTACTGAGGCGTCGATGGAAAGAGCGGTAGAAATCGTCTAATTAAAAATGGCACCCCCTCCACTGCTTGTTGCATACACATTTAAAATGTTTACAGTACAGAAATTTTAGTGGAGGGGCGTGCCATCTATATACTTATAATAAATCTGTAGAAGTGAAAATTCTGTACATTGAAAATATCAAAAAAATAAATGGTAGGGGGTGTTACTAGACCGACACCGAACCCAAAAATGTGATTAAAAAAAATTTGTCTGTCTGTTTGTTCAGGCATCACGCAAAAACTACCAGTTCGATTACGATGAAACTTGGTATAATTATTCTTTAGTATCCTGGGCACCACACTGGGTACTTTTTATCCCGGAAAAGTATATACGATAAAAAACAAACTTAATTTTGCGGTTCGATCCCTAGACCCGATTACTGCACCAACCGCAAATAATAAGTTTGTCGTAGGTTACGTCACCCGCAGTGAAGTTCATTTTATTCCTTTTAGTTTTCAGAGTTATTTAGGTTTATTTTTATATAAGTCGTAGGTATAGATTTTAATTTTAAAGTATAGGTAGTATATTTGATAGTGTACGTACCTAGTGACCGTAGGGTATTTTATAATACTGTTAGGTAGGATTAGTCATTCGTAAGATATTAGTTTTTAGGGATTTTGTTTATTTATTGAGTTTAGATTAGTTATCATCAGAAATAGGTTTATTTAGGTAGGTAGATATTTAATTTTCTGTTATTGCGTTTTTTTTTTTTTTAATTCGGTAGGTACTTAGGTAAAGATATCATATAGGTACCCTCTTAATCACCACTAATGAGACACAATTGGTTTTCTATTGTAATTAGCCACAAAGGGCCCGCGAGATAGATGGCATTCTGGAGAAGCACATACATTTTATCCTGTTAGCACGTTCCCGTGGGATAATTTCCGACAACCACGCGGGCGAAGCCGCGGGCAGAAGCTAGTTTTAAATAAGACGATCTATAACAGCGCGGGGGAGGGAGGGGGCGGCTCGGTTCTCAAATTTACTCTTGCGGGTTGTATTTTCTTTTTCAAAATTTCATTGTGTTGATAAATAAAGTTTTGTATCAAACTTTACAGTTAACCAACATTATGTTTTGCAGTGCCCAAAAACCGACTATGGCGCCGATTCCCTTGTTCACAAACTGAACTAAATTTAAGTTCAGTGCATCTTTTTCTTTCTATTTCACTAAGAAAAGGTCAGAAGATAGATATTAGTTTAGTCCTGTCTGTGTGTAGTGTGTTCAGATGCACTGAACTTAAATTTAGTTTAGTATGTGAAAAAGGAATCGGCGCCAATGAATCTATTGTAAAATGTGTAATGTGCATAAGAGCTAATAAATATTAAACACATTAAACATCATAAAACAATCACCTGGTGCCACTGCTGTTCAATTACTATGTTTATTATTAAGACCTGGAGGATGATGCAATATGCAATCTATTGAAATATTTGTCAAAGTCTGTAGGTAATAGGTATTTTACCTCTACTGGCTTGTCTACACGAGCTATTGGAGAAAAGATAATGAGTAAAAAAAAACTTGGTATCTGCTCTGTCTACTGTCCAAGATCGTCACTATTGACATTTAAAAGACCTTCACCATTAATAAAATTGAATGTCATCAAATAGTTATTCCTGAACCCTAAATTAAAAATACTTAAAATATACTATCAATCTCAAACTGAATCTTTTTGAAGGAATCCATTGCTTTATGTGTTCGTAAAATTTCTCTGCTTAACAACCTAAATAAATAACGTAAAGAATATTGTTGAACTGTCACAATGAAAGCCATTGCTACTGATAGTAAATTACGCAATTACCCCGCAGCACGGTTGTGCCGAAACTTCCTGAAATTCTACGCGCCTCTTACTTACGCGGCCTTGTGTGGACAAAGCAGCACCCTAATTGCGTAACACACAATCAATCGGAATCAGAATCATTTTGAAGCAAATTGTTAATCCATTTCTTCACAAGTTCAAAAATTTTGTCTGCTCAACACGTAAATAACGCAATGAATGTTGTTGAACTGTCAAAATGAAACCGATTCCGATTGATTGTGTGTTACGCAATTAGGGTGCAGGTTTACATAATACCTTTTTTTTTTTTTTACTATCGCTTGACTGCGATACCTAATTTATAATGAACACAATTCAACAATAATCATAGTTGCAACTAAGTATGTGTTTTTAAGCAAGTCATGTGATAAAAGCACATGCAATGTTGCGTCACAGTTCGTAACTCGAATGTTTTTATTTACAAAACGGGTGCCAACTTTTAGTGTAACATTTGCGCGACCCACTCAAAAACTGTAGTCGCAGGAAACAGCTAGTCTATTTTTCTGTACATGTGTTTGTCACCTACCTGCTCCTAAACGGCTGGACTGATTTGGATGAAATTTTGTGTGTATATTTCAATGGGTTCCTGGGTGGTTTGAAAACCTAATTGGACCCGGTAGGTGGCGCTGCTTTTCCGGGCAGGACAACGTCTGCCGGGTCCGTTAAAAACACTGTAGAGCAGCACCGTGCACATTAATTGATCGGAATAGTCGGCTAATATATTTCAATTTATCAATCTCTGCAAATTGTGCCTCAAGTCCAATGCCATTCGTCAAATAAACCAATACAACAACGGTATCATTTTATTCTTATTACTCTAGTTACGAGGTGGCGACAATAATTCTATATGATTGGCCGGATTACCTAAGAACTGATTAAATTTTATTATACAATCATACAAGGATTAGTATTTTACGTTTAACCAAAGCTCCATCTTCACACAAACTAACACCTCACACGTCACAAACACCCACCACCTTCAAACAAACACAAACCTTCTTCAACATTGCATTTTAAAATATCTCGTGCTTATCGCCGATCTTTTAGCAGAAGACCAGAATGTACCCATTCCAGTATTTTTGCTTTGAAAGACTGCTGTGACCATCAATATAAACTACGTGAACATAAGATTAGCTCGCGAGATTCATAATAGGTTTATCCCATAGCCGTCACAAGTTGTGGTCAACACCGCAGCAGTGCGTAGGTACCTATTTACTAAAAGACACCGTAGATTGAGACCTTACAGTGTAGTGTATGTGACCCTTTAAACCCTTGCACCATGTATGCTATGTATACATCCTAGCACTTAAGTTGCTACGTAATTTTCATGTGACCCAGATACCCACATTCTATTGCGTAACACTTTCAATCACAATTTGAATCATTTTGAAGGATATTCCATTGCTTCATATGTTCGAAAAATTTGTCTGCTCAACAATGTAAATAACGCAATGAAAGTTGTTTAACTGTCAAAATGAGAGCCATTCCTCCTGTTAGTGTGTTACACAATTACTCCGCTGTATTGTTGTTGACTATTGCATGTTTATGTGTGATGGTACAACAGTTAATACGGTACCTACTGTAAACTTCATATTGTCCTCACTTCCTTGCAGAGCAAACTGCATTTTCAAGCGATGCGTATTTACAAAATATGGTATCTACTCCTTAACTCCTCCAGTCCTTAGGAGGGGCTTGTAGCTAAGTAATAAGAGCTGCACGGGGCGAACGATCAGGTTAAGCTACGCTTTCCGCGGTTGGTCCGTGGACGGGTGACCATCTTTGCTTACCAAGACCTCTCGGAAAGCACGTTAAGCCGCTGGCCCCGGCTGTCATTCGTGGATCTTTGACAGTCGTTACGGGTAGTCAGATGCCCGATTTAGGATCGAGTCGCCACTTCGCCAGATTGTTGAACTGCAGGGAAAAGCTATTTATTGTTAGATATTGTGCTATTAATGGCCGATTCCTATATGCGGACCGTTATTAGTTAAATTTAAAACTCTTGTATCTTTACCAATAATGAAACAGACCTCATACTATGAGCTCTTTATGAAGCTCAAAGCTTTGCTTAGTAGCCCCTTACATATGGAAGCAGCTAACACAGGCTAAAATTAGCTTACGAATTTACAGTAGCCCCCAAAAGTTAGTTGCCATTTTTTCATTTCAGCTGATAAATGATAAATGATTTTATTTTTGTAAGTAGGTTTGTACAAACACTTTTACACGTCAATCATGTTTTAAAACTAGATGAGGTCGGCGTTTCCTATCTGACTAGTCTGAGAAGAAAGGCCGAAACAAACTCAGACGTCACAGTCTCTTTTAAAGTCCAGACATAATCTTGGTCAGATCATGTGAAGACCATGTAGATTTATGTCTGAGATGGTTTTTTTGAAGAAAGAACCAAACAGTTTGAGAGGACCTGTCCAGTCAGTGCACGCATTTGTCAGAAATCGTGCAGCTCAACTCAAAACTTAGGGAGCTCAACGATCCGACGAACAATACCAAAGAAAGGACATTTGGGTAGGCCACATTAATTACTCAAACTGCCAGACCACGACAAAAACTAAGAGAACAGAGAGAAAAATAATATAAATACAATGACCCACATAGTCTTCACATTCACAATAATTAAAATAATAGAATACTTTACAAAGTAAGCAAATGTCATAGTATATATCAAATTCATCAATGTCAAAGTGTATATAAAAAAAAAAACAAAAAAACATCAACAAAACAAAAATAAAAAATAAACACATTCAATATGTAAAAATTGGAAGCAGCTTAATCCCAAGCCTTTTTGTCCTCGATATAAGCCTTAACGGTATAAAATGCTTTCTGGCACAACTTACGTTTAATGAATGATTTGAATTTATTAAGGCTTAGATCTTGTACGGGGCTTGGAACTTTATTGTAAAAGCGTATACATTGGCATCTGAACGAGCCACCTATTTTCTTGAGCCTTGTTGTAGGCTGAACATACCACATTATGATTTAAAATTCTAGTGATACAAATGTTTGAACTGCTATAACGTTTTATTGACTAATTTAACTAACTTGACTTATCATTAAAAAAAAATCAAGAATTCCCTTAGGAGTACCTACCTGATTATTTTTTTGTTTAGCAATAAAAAATTCTACCATTGGTTGGTAAGCAAAACTATTCGTTCATGTTTGTAGGAATCGAGCATAAGTATCGCCCAACCCGCATCAATAGCTCCGTCGTTCATAATTTACGCATCCAATATTTATTATTTATTTATTTTCATTCATTTTTTTTTTCATTTTTTTTTTTTAATGTTCTTATCTTACATTCAGCATTCTTCAGTACCCAAACTATTTCATCGATGTTACAATGTTTTCTTTTTTACAGGGCTGAGCGGCATAGCCGTCTACGCCATTCTACTATGGACTTCAAGTCTGGAATGGCTGCAAGCGTCGCAGTTCTTCTATGGCCTGTACATGGCCACAGAAGTCGCCTATTACACCTATATATACGCGAAAGTAAGCTATTTGTAAAGTGGTATTCCAATACATTGTCAGACGCTACTGAATCTAATAAAAACAACTAACAAACTTGGGTACATAGAAATATACTTCTCGCTGAAGTCCGAGCCGGTTTTGAATAGCAGTGTGTATGTATGTGTATTAGAAGTTTATAATCTATTTATGTACTTGTGTACCTATTTTTTGAAGTGAATACTTCTTTAGCGGCGTTGTGCATTTTTTTGTGATGGGTAAAAAATGTTAAACTCGCGTCAGGACACCCTGACCCGATCGAAAATTCGTAAGACGGAGCTCGCGTCAAGACACGTGACCTGATCGAAAATTCGTAAGACGGAGGGAGAGTAGACCGCATTCCAAAATATCAAAAATGCACAACGTTAATATTCAAGTTTTCACTTCTGCCGGCACTCCCGGAGTGCAACACGTTTTTTTTTTAACATTATTCTTCTCAACCAAAGCACCTGCCATCTTATCTCTTCACCACATTTGGTTGACTGGTAGAGAATGCCTAATGCATGAAATCCTCCATCGTTCCTTTTTGTGTACGAAAAGTTTAAATATATAAACTAGCTGCGCCCCGCGGTTTCACCCGCATAAGTTTCGATCCCGTGGGACAATCGGGATAAAAAGTATCCTATGTGTTATTCCTGGTTATAAACTACATGTGTGCCAAATTTTATCCAAATCTGTTCAGCAGTTTGAGCATGAAGAAGTAGCAAACATACAAACACACACACAAAATTTCGCCTTCATAATATTACCTAGTGTGATAGATGCGGTCATTAGGTATTCCAAAACTTTGTCACCTAGCCTAATGCCTAGAGTGCTATGGACACCTGCATTGACATTTAAAGACACAATTGCACGTGTCTAATACCGGAATATCGACTCTTGGTAGACAGAAATTAAAGAGTATTATGTATCATGATAAAAATAAGTAGATTAAAAATAAGATTGAAAGATAAAATATCTAGATAGATACGGAAAATTGAGCATCAGTTTTCAGGTAAAGTCATCATAAATATTCGATATTTAAATTCCTGATTTGTTTAGGAAACCTGTGCTGCAGAGTCACCACCTCACATGGCAGTGACAAACAAAACAACAACAACAAAAAAATTGCCTCTTGATGCCCTCAACAAACTATGACTAACCTTCAGGGGGCTAACCACCAGCAGTGCGATTCTGTAACCATCTCACCGTGAAAACTTAGGTGAAGTGAGCGTGGAGTGAGCTGTCATTCCAAATAATGCTAGGGATTCACACTACTGACAACTCACAACAAGCTCACTTCACTTGAGTTTTCACGGTGCGATTTTTACAGAATCGACCGGCTGCTCTTATAGCAGGGCAGAAGTTGAACTGTACTGCTTTTTTGTTCTATGACCAAGTACAAAAACCGGCCAAGTGCGAGTCGGACTCGCCCATGAAGGGTTCCGTTACGTTACGATTTATGACGTATTAAAAAAAAACTACTCACTAGATCTCGTTCAAACCAATTTTCGGTGGAAGTTTATATGGTAATGTACATCATATATTTTTTTTAGTTTTATCATTCTCTTATTTTAGAAGTTACAGGGGGGGGGACACACATTTTACCACTTTGGAAGTGTCTCTCGCGCAAACTATTCAGTTTAGAAAAAAATGATATTAGAAACCTCAATATCATTTTTGAAGACCTATCCATAGATACCCCACACGTATGGGTTTGATGAAAAAAAAAATTTTGAGTTTCAGTTCTAAGTATGGGGACCCCCAAAATTTATTGTTTTTTTTCTATTTTTGTGTGAAAATCTTAATGCGGTTCACAGAATACATCTACTTACCAAGTTTCAACAGTATAGCTCTTATAGTTTCGGAAAAAAGCGGCTGTGACATACGGACGGACAGACAGACAGACAGACATGACGAATCCATAAGGGTTCCGTTGCCATTTGGCTACGGAACCCTAAAAATGCAGTGCAGTTCAACTTCTGCCCTGCTATAAGATCAAAATCAAAAGTCATTTATTCAAATTAGGCTGAGAATCAGCACTTTTCGAACGTCAAAATTACAAAAGACAGTCCCCCAAAAACGCCCGCCCTTCACCACTTCCTAGTGCTATCGCTGGGAAGAAGAAGTGGCCAACAAACTTCTCAGCAGCACAGCTGTCTGTTCAGTTAGAATATAGTTGCATGTATACAATACTAGGAACATATGTTCAGTAATTAACATTACAAGAAACTTAAATTATTTGCCATAAAATATGTCAGCTAGCCACGCCGATATACCAACAAATATAATAAAAACTATACGTACTCAAGCTGAAAAATAATTAATTAAAATGGAAATAAAAACTTACTACCTAAAATATAAGAGCTGGTGGTATTCCCCCTGTAAGCACTAAAGTGTCCCATTTTTTCCCTAAAGGTATGGTTTACTAGAAGAGCGTTTCCGTCATATTTATAACGGACGTTTCACCAGTTATTTGACACACAGATGGCAAAAAACGCTCTGTATTTAGACATTACGGCCGCATGTGACCGTCGCCGCTCTTCTCCGAAACCGTAGCTTTATTGATGGGAATGGCCTTTTTTGGCTTAGGTACTACATAAGTCCAAAAATCTGTTAGAGTTAGCCTGCATCATCCACTCCTGGGCAAAGGTCTCTCCTCATGACTTCCAGCTCTTTCGATCAAGGACTAAAGTGAACCACTGGTCGTTGGTTTTGTACAGCTCGTCCCGCTTTTTCTACGGGATTTGCCGCGACGCCTTCTAGCTGTGTTAGGACTCCACGTGGTGGTTATTTTGACCCACAGCTCATTGGGCACACGGCAGACGTGGCCAGCCCAGTCCCACTTCAGCTTAGCGGCTTTTGAGCAATGTCAGAAATCTTGGTTTGGAGCGCAGTATGGTGTTGCGAATATGGTCTGTAATAAACACAAATGTTTTCTCCAGGTGGATCCGGCGAAGTACTCGCGCGTGTCGTCCTACACTCGTATCGCGGCGCTGTCCGGCCGGTTCCTGTCGGGAGTCAGCTCTCAACTGCTCACTCACTTCGGGCTCATGGACTACCGGGACCTCAACTACATCACGTTCACAGGTATACCGGTAGCCTCTAGCTGTTCGGGGATTTTTTTTTTTAACAATACATACGTAAATCAAAATAATGCCTATAATTACATGGTAGGCTTACTTACAATTATTATGTACTACCAGCGACCCGCAGTTTCACCGGCATTCGTTTCGATCCCGTGGGAATATCGGGATAAAAGTATCCTATGTGTTATTCTGATGTATAAGTTATATTACTGAAAAGTTTTGTCAAGATCCGTTCAGTAGTTCTTGCGTGAAAGAGTATCCTCACAGTTTCACGATAGGAAGTACCTATGCCCGACAAGCGGAATGTTAACAGTAGTATTTTTTATTACATATCCATTACAGTTTTATATACATATTTTCATTATAGCTCTATTACAGTTAAATAATTTTATTGAAAAAGCATTTAAATAATAAATATCTAACTACGACATCGGTCACACGATTGCTATCTGTGGTCAAGAGTTCAAAACTTACATAGAAAGAGAAATCCGAACAGCATAAACCTATGCCCATTAAACTAACATGAAGCATAAAGCGACTGCACGACTCTCCTCTTGAATTCTCAATCAACACTCAACTTTAAGACATTCTTATGGGCTGAACCCGACCTGTCCGCCCAAATTATCATAGTACCTCTCTCTTTGTGGCTCTTCAGAATTTCTTCGCTATAGCGAGAGAGGACCGCCTACGGTCGCTTGCAAGCAATCCTGGTCCTGCTACCAGCAAGATACTCAACGGAGACTAAGGGTGTCGAAGATGCCAAAATGCGATGCCTGCTCGCGATCGCGGTTTAGCTTGCGCGCGTTACCTCGATGTCACCTCCATGTAAAACAAATGCAAGCTAATAGTCACGCACGCACATGCCAGGCATCGAGGTAAACCCCAAGCAGCCCGCGATGTATCGCAGTGAGGTATCCTTCGGTATATAATTACCCTTAGCCCTACAGCACCACAAATCACCAACGCTTAACATATTTAAAACATCATGAAAATAACAGAGACTTCTGTCTCTGATATCTTCAAACGAGAAACAGAACGATGTTTTAACTGCGTTTAGACATTTGTGGTGCAAGCGGGCCTTAAAGTTTAATTTCGTTTGGGAATTCTGCCGTAAGTAACACTACAATGTCTCAGCTCAGATCCTAGCGACATGTTGGGCGTTCTGGCTGCCGGCCGTGCAGTACGGCATCTACTTCCACCGGAGGTCGTCTGCCGGGCACCCGTCACTCGATAAGGAACTGCATCAGTCTAGTGGGGTAAGACCAAACTCTGTATTAGAAAGAACGTGACATAACATCACGACTGTATTCCCCGAAGTTTTAGGCTTCAACAGCATTTATTGTAATCTATATGTATACACCTACATTTCGCCAGTTATGTTTAAGTCCCATGTATTTATTTATATATACTTTACTTTTTATGCTATGTATTTTTGTTCTCCACAAAAATACATAGCAAAAAAAAAATACATGAAACACTACAAAATAGACAATGGGAGGCCTTATCGCATTACTGCGAGCTCTTCCAGGCAACCTTAGAATGGACAGTGATTTTCCTGGGCATAAAATGCGACTGTCGTTGGTGCAAATATTATGACGTATACTATACACTAAAATAGATACACAAATATATACATATCCAATATTATAAACACATACATACTATGTATACAAGCAATGAAAAATAGAAGAAGACTGTAGATGATTGCAGTTAGGACAACAAGATCACAACAAGTAGTGTTCCTTTATTATGTAATTGGGGCGAGACTAATGGCTTCAAACAGGCTTAAATCCAGAGTCCGGGCTATTATTGAAAAATTCCACATGGGAAATGGGAAATCCCAATAACACTTTACCCGACCCGGAATTGGACCCCAGGGGGCCTCCGAAGTGCAAAGTGCGAATGCTCGGATCGGACCGACACATGGCCGAACCGAATATTATTGAAAAATTCGAAAAAAGTTCGGATCGGCTCAGTTGGGTCAGGACCATAGTCAATATTCAAAAGAGTGTAAGAGTGTAGGATCGGAACCGACCGAACCAAATAGTAACTTCGTAGCAGGAAACGGCCGAACATTCGGCCGATACTACTTCGGAGTAGACCCCCTGGAACTCGTGTCATATCCCAGTTTTCCTGATTTAGTTTGACTGCATAAGCTATGGTGTTTGAAAGATAGTAGATACAAATAAGGAAATCACAGTCGTTACATTTAATAAAATATCATCGCAGAAACAAAGGTTAAATACCCCAACGTATCGTTACATAAGTGGCAAGACACCAACTGAACGTTGTTGATAGAAAGTTGCAGTTTTTTTTAAAACAGCTCCTGATCGTTGATCCTTGTTTCCCCTCCAACAAGCTTAACACCAACGCACCAACCAACAACAATATCCTCTTAACATTTCCAGCAATTGATCCGCTCCAACGTGGTAGAAGCAACAACATTGATCGCGCGACACGCCCGATCGGCGTATACGCGGCCCAAAGTGCTCGCCTGGTCAGCGTTGTATGCTGTGGCGCTGGCGCTGTTCGTGCAGACACAGATCTATATACAGCTGCTGTGGAAACAGATACAGGACGAGAGTAATTCACCGGTGAGTTATTATTATTAATTTCGGACCGTATTGCCCGTGCCCGTGGCTAAATAATAACAGCCGCACAGGTTAATCGATCAGGTTAAGCTACGCTTGCCGCGGTTGGTATGTGGATGGGTAAGCATCTTTACATACCGAGACCCCTTTTTGTCTCGGAAAGCACGTTAAGCGGTTGGTCCCGGCTATCATTCGTGGATCTTTGACAGTCGTTACTGGTAGTCAGAAGCCCGAATGTCTGACAACAAGTCTTACCCAGGGGTCTCGTATTACCCAGTAACTGGGCTGTGGAGGTCAGATAGGCAGTCGCTCCATGTAAAATACTGGTATTCAGCTGCATCCGGTTAGACTGGAAGCCAATCCTAGCAAAGTTGGGAAAAGGCAAGCCAGATGATGAGACCGTATTGCCCCACTGTTGGGCACAGGCCTCCTCTCCATACCTGTCATACCGATTGCTACAGAAGACATCCAAGTCGTGAGTGCATTACCAGAATAATAATTGTGTACTTGTGTATATTTTTTCCCAATATTGGCCAAAAGCCTCATCCGTTTTCTCCTTCCAAACCAATCTATCATTTGTGCAGATTGTAGTATGTATGTTTTTTATCAATATATGCATGCAATCGTTTCCGGAAGAAAATTTAATTGCCCGTGGTATCTGTAGTTTATTATTGCCGCATGTACTGCGGTTAAATCATTTTCTGTTTCGTTGTTTTAAACTTGCGAGCTTGCAGGCGTGGGAAAATATTAGTTTACAGCATACTTAGAAAAATCAAAATGGTCAAGGTGTGGCCATATTAAAGGGTGTGGTACAAACCATCAAACTGAACAACTATTTCCATGGGACCAACATCGTAATCGCGAAAAAATCAACTGCCCCATACATTTGGGTCGAGTAGGTATTGAGTTGTGTGTGGGACAGTTGATAATTATTTCACGTTACGATCTTGGTCTCATTGAGACCATTGTTCAGTTTGACGGTCTGAACCACACCTTTCTGATACATGATGTATGTCTGGAATTTACAGTCATGCAAGACAACACTCTTATTTAATGTTACCTTGTAAATGACGGCTGATACTCTAATGCAGTTGACGACAATTACCCAAGATAAATTATCTAATTTTTAGGGTTCCGAAGCCAAATGGCAAAAAACGAAACCCTTATAGATTCGTCATGTCTGTCTGTCTGTCCGTCCGTATGTCACAGCCACTTTTTTCCGAAACTATAAGAGCTATACTGTTGAAACTTGGTAAGTAGATGTATTCTGTGAACCGCATTAAGATTTTCACACAAAAATAGAAAAAAAAAACAATAAATTTTGGGGGTTCCCCATACTTAGAACTGAAATTCAAAATTTTTATTTCATCTAACTCATACGTGTGGGGTATCTATGGATAGGTCTTCAAAAATGATATTGAGGTTTCTAATATCATTTTTTTCTAAACTGAATAGTTTGCGCGAGAGACACTTCCAAAGTGGTAAAATGTCCCCCCCCCCCCCTGTAACTTCTAAAATAAGAGAATGATAAAACTAAAAAAAATATATGATGTACATTACCATGTTAACTTCCACCGAAAATTGTTTTGAACGAGATCTAGTAAGTAGTTTTTTTTAATACGCCATAAATCGTAAACCGCAATTCACCTTTATTCAATCAACTCATGATTGATTTTTATAGATAATGGTACGGAACCCTTCGTGCGCGAGTCCGACTCGCACTTGGCCAGTTTTATTCCTATGTCAATTGAATAAAACTCAGACGACGCGACATCGTGGAACGCATAAAAAAGTGTGATAACTGTGATAAGTCTGCTGAAATCGTCTGGGACTTTGCTCGTGCATTAATAATCTGTCCCATCAATGCTAATTTAAATTGTCTGCATAACAGCTGCACGTATTTAAATTTTAATCGCGACATAATATTCGCCAAAAATGTAAACAAATATGAGTTTATGGAAAAATTACTTTAATCCCTACACAATAAAGTCCAGTTTACGATACAACTTCAAACATTTTTATAACTTTTTCAATAGTCCTAGTCACTCTGAAATCAGCATTATAACCATTAAAATAAAGTTGATATTTGTTTAACTTGAAATAACTTTTAATTGAAACATAGATAAAATTTGAATATAGGTACATTATGTGATAAAGACTGATTATAAACAATCAGTTGTTAAACCTAATCTTAATTACCTTACGTCATAAGCTGGATGTCCTTGTTTTATATCTATGCAATCAAAACTAAAATCTTTATCTTATATTCCAAGTACCTACATACAAACATACTTCGGTAGATAGCGACAGCCGACGCGAATCTCTACGAGAACTGTTTAAAAAAATTAACATCATGACGGTTCCTTGTCAATATATATACGAAAACATTATGTACGTTCGAAAAAATCTACATCTTTTTAGTAAGATAAGTGACAGGCATAATTTTAACACTAGGAATAGGAACAAACTAGATCAACCGCGCTTCAGATTGTCTAAAGTAAAAACTTCTTTTATGGGGTACTGTGTAAAATGTTATAATAAAAAACCACTCGATATTCTTCAACTAAATGAAGAAATTTAAAACATGCATTAAACGCACACAATGTAGACAAGCATATTATAAGTTTGACGAGTATATCGTAGATAAAATGCTTGGCTTAATGCTGGTCCTGCTCCACAAGGACTTGGGCTCACTAGTTGATCGTAATTTCAATATTTGGGAGAGAAGCTTCCCCTTTTTTTTGTCTTTTTTTTTATTGTTTCTGACATTATTCAATCAAGATTTAATTCTTAATACTTCAATATTAAATACGTCTTCCTGATTGGTAGTATTTTTTTTTTCTCATTTCTTAAATAAATTGCAAACTATATTTTTGTATAATTTAGAAGCATTTTTTAAATTTTGTAAATGTAAGAACCATGGATCCGTTTTTTACGATATTTTGATGTTGACTTGAAAGAGCATGGCAATTGAGAATATGTCATGCTCACTTAAATGTCTCACTGGTGGTGGCGCGTGTGTTGGATCATTCGGTTCCCTACGAAATGGTTGAGCTGGGTGGTGCTGATCCACGCGTCATGTTCGTGAACGGGCGCCGTGGTTGAGACTGGTCATCTCTTAACTGCCAGGGCTTATTTTTAAATTGTTTCTTTTTTACATTGTTCTCACATATAGAAGCAATAAGAATAATGTACCCAGGATTATGTAATAATATCTTGATTTAAAAGAGTGTCCGCGGAGTTTCTTGCCCGTTCTTCTCCATAGAGATCTATGTTTTGGAATGGGCAACTAGCTTCAACTTTCTGACTAACTGACTGACTATTTAATTTTTACAATTCAAAGTGCCTGTAAATGGTTTAATTGAAATAAATGATTTGAGTTTGATATCATGCAAGAAAATTTGCAAGTTATAAATAGCAGGAGCCTTAAAAAAGATCTGTCATCAAGAAAAAGAACAAGATCCATATTTTAAACCCTCAAAAAAACAGACAGCCATTGCCTGACCCAATACAGGGTGGCAAGGACATCGACGCGCAAACTGTTACCATGAATTCAGCACACAATTCTACATAGACCCCCCCCCCCCCCCAAGCGTTGAAATTTTTCATCGGTTATCAAAAAAAAAGAAACTTCTTTTTCAAAAAATGCGTATCCTACATGGTCAAAATGTATGGAACAGCAATTTTTTTTCCAAAATCTTGTACTGCCGACCTATTCTGTAAAAATCGCATCGTGAAAACTTAGATGAAGTGAGATTTCAATAGTTTCAATCCTTAGTAATATGAGGTAGAATGACAGCTCACTTTACGCTCACCTATATTTTCACGGTGAGATTTTTTACTGAATACGTGGCTGTACGTCGACGTCACTGTACCCTGTATAAGGATAGTAAGAATACATACCTAGGTCAGACTTACCTTTACCATTGCAACCTCCAACATAATCTGTGTTCTTTAGTTGGAATAAAAAAGAACACATAAACACACAGTCACGTATTTTATGTTTGCATAAATAAATAAATTCTTGCTTAATCACGCTCTTGTCAGTCTGAAACACAAAGGATCAGTGTAAATGTCAGTATCTTCATAAGTCTGGCAAATAGTTTATCTTAGGATAGTCGGAGCTTATGTGCAATGTTTTTACTCGGCATACAAAGCAATCTGAAAGTTGTAGTGCACATTAAACATTTAATTATTGTTTTCTTAACTAATATTTAAATAATGATTTGAGTATGTTAGTTAGGATGTGAATGACCTGCCGCCACATAGAAAATACGACTATGGCTGTTTTTTTTTTACTGTGATCTACACCACTACCTCTACGCCATAATATTAATATTAAACATCGCCTAAATGATATCCTAAGACAGTCTGAGTATTCTAGACGTCAAATTGACAGACCATATTGCCATATGCCCAATGAGCTGTGGGCTATAATAAAATCTGTTACGTGCCTGAGCCCTGACACAGCTAAAGGCCTCGCGGCAGACCTCGTAGAAGACGGCAGGACGAGCTGGAGAAAACAAATTAGCAGTGGTCCACTTTAGCTATGCCCAGCAGTGGGATGAAGCAGGCTAACAGTATCAGTAAATATTGGTATAATATAAGTAACTTGTAGACATAAATAAACATAATTTTCTTTATTTTATTCTCCAGGTAGCATACAACGGCGCAGTAGAAGCGGCACAAACACTGCTCGGCGCAGGCGGCGCGTTCCTAGCGTCGATATTCGCGCCTTCGGGCTCGCCCGCGCCCGTGGCAGCCATTCAAGGAGTGGCTCTGTTTGTGGGCACCTATGTTAACAACGTGTTCGTGTCTTACGCCGGGTACATCGTCGTGGGCATGCTGTTTCATTATACAATCACTATGGCGAGGTAAGTGTTATTTATTTATACACTAGTTGCGCCCCGCCGTTTCACCCGCGTAAGTTCGATCCCGTGGTAATATCGGGATAAAAGTATCCTTTGTGTTAATCCTGGTTATAAACTATCTCTGTGCCAAATTTCATCCAAATCCGTTGAGTATTTTTTGTGTGAAAAAGTAACAAACATCCATCCATCATGGAAATACCAAATTATATGAAAATCTTTTCAGCCGTTTCGGAGACTAGCGGGAACAAACAGACAAAAGCTACAAAATTTCCATAGTATACGTACCGTATATACATACTTTCGTATGCATTTAATAAAAATCTGTTATGTAGATATACCCTTCAATTTTATTTATTTGTATAGATTTAATCCTTCGTTTCCATCATTTCAGTGCAAAAATCGCTAGCCAGTTAAGTGACGAGAGTTGCTTCGGCTTAATCTTCGGCATCAACACGCTGGTCGGTACTGGTCTCCAGTCGATCCTGACGGTGGTCCTCATCCAGAGCCTCAGGCTGCCCATAGACTCCCAGTACTTCGCCATCAGTGGCCTGTACCTCCTGCTGGCGTCAGTCTGGCTGCTCGGCTGGATGATCAACATGTGTCGCCAAAAAAGAAGTATTAGTGATAATAACCAGTATTGATAGCGTGCTGGCTTTGTATAGAATTATTTAAATTGTTGTGGCACTTTAAAGTTACTTCATAGTTCATAGGCATTATGATAGAGTGGGATTTTTAGTAGCAGCTAAGCGTTTAAAACGCATCGTTTCCTAATTTTCTTTGACGATTGTGGCTTTACAATGCTGCTCTATGGCAACTTCGTCAATTTGTTACTTGACAACACTTAGGTCATATAATTGACTTCTAAATTGCTCCACATTGGTCTTGAAAGTAAAATAATAATAATAATATCCCTGGACATTTCACACAGTGCCATCTAGTCCCAAGCTAAGCAACCTAATGCTTGTGTTATGGTAACAAGATGGCTGATAAACTACATATATACATTTTTTTTTTTTTTGTAAATACATACATATTATAGATAGAAAAACACCCAGACTCAGAACAAATACATGTAGCAACACTTACAAATATTTGTTCTGTGCGGGAATCGAACCCGCGACACGCAGCGCAGCAGTCCGATCGCTCAGCCACTGCGCTAACCGTGTTGTCAAAATATATACCTCGTCGTTTTATGACGACAGAGTCTTAGACCGTTGATCCACCGCCACATCAACAGGACGTTAACGAGAACGAGATGACGGCGCCGAACTAGCAATACATACATTTACCATGGCCGCGTCTCTACCACACGTCCGTTAACGGGACATCACATTCGGTTCGAATAATCTCGGTGGCACTGTACAAATTAACGGCACGGTTGGCGCAGTGGTTAAGCGATTGACTGCGGCGCTGCGTATCGCGGGTTGGATTCCCGCACGGAACAAATATTTGTATGACCTACAAGTAGTTGTTCCGGGTCCGGCTGTTTGTGTATGTTAGTTTAAATGTTTGTAAACGCACCCACGATACAGAATGAATTCCTAGTGTGGGGCAACGTTTTTATTATAAAAAATAACTAAAAAAAAATGCTGGTAGGATGGTAAAGCAATTACGAGGGCAACTATACATTTATATTTCTCCAACATTAAGATCAACTGATCTGATGACTGACTGAGAACTTGATTCAACTGATGCATTATCACGGGTATTTCCTGCTAAATAAACTATGTGTGTACTGCAGTTGTAGCCAAACATCTAACACCAGTCAAAGTAAGCGCTTCCCGCGCATTCTTAAAATTCACTATTCTATTGCTATAGTAGAGCAGTGGTGGCTCAGTGGTAACGGTCGCGACTTACCGAGTTGTAGGTCTTAGGTTCGAACCCAGACAAACGCTATAGCGTTTGTCTGGGTTCGAACCTACGACCTACATACAACATACGACATACCTAGTGTACGATGTTTTCCTTCACCGTTTTTGAGAGCAGTGGTGATGAAATAATTTACATAAAGTATACTTTATGTAAATTATTTCATCACCACTGCTCTCAAAAACGGTGAAGGAAAACATCGTGAGGAAACCGGCATGTCCTAGAACCAAAAAAAATCGAAGACATGTGACATCTACCAATCCGCACTGAGCCCGCGTGGTGGATTACGGCCCACTCCCTCTCACCGAGAGGAGGCCTGTGTCCCAGCTGTGGGAACATTATAGGCTGATGATGTATTGCTATAGTGAATCTTAAAACCATAATGTCTTGTGGTCAGAACGGCCAGGATGTCCGATACAGAACATACTACTTTCTACTTAATTTATTTTAGACATATGGTGTAGTTAAATGTGAATTTAAAAGGCCTCACGAAATAAGTCTTTACAATTTTATTGAGACCATTTCCCAATCAATGCACTTTAATGCAAAATAGATTAATAAAAAAGATAACCGTTTTGCACCTTTTACAATATCAATCGATATAGGTAACTTTAGTTTTAACAAAGGCTGTGACTTTCACACAATTATCTCAATGTGCTGTGAAATTATGATAGATTTACAAAAAATGCAATTTTTGTTATAGTTTGCTTTTTGACCAATAGGATATATATGTAGGTAGTTGAGAGTTTAAAATACTCAATGTTATTGCAAAAGTATAATAATACTACGTCAACTCTCACAACTACTAATAGTTGTGTCAATTCGATTCTTCATGCTCTAATACTAGCCACGAATAAATAAAAAGAAAATAAAATAATCTAGCTAATCAGGAGAGAAGAACGCGATAAGATATCGTGAATTCGTGATACGAAAAAGCGTGACCACTAACGATACAATATTGATGCATGAAATGACCAACGAATTGTGAAATTTATAGGTTTTTGTGCAAACCAGTGATGACACAACATAAACATTAAAAAAATCACGTCTGTAGAGACGAAGGGTTGGCAGAGGTGTCCCATAGTCCACCCACAATTCGCTAGTTATGTTTAAGTTCCATGTGCCTACTAGTGATGACTATTGTGTTATATTTATATCCACACCATCATTAGAAATATCCTCATTTTATTAGTTCGAGTTTATTATTATACAACTTGGCGCTACAATGGTGACATTAATTTAACACATGGCTAGGATTAGCGGCCAGAAATCATAAAAATTATAACAGCATAAAATAATTGGTAATTTGAAAACTACCGCCTGCGCCGCTCGCCGACATAGGGCTGGGATCTCTTTCCTTCGATTCGCCTACTATTTGCACGTTAGTCGTTTTTTCAATTTCATTGATCCGAAATTATGATCCGTGACACCGGGAAATGGCCTCTGCACTACAGTTCTTTAGGTACAGATTGCTATATGTTATTTTAGAAAATTGTAAATAAAGAATAACGTTTCATGAAATTAAAATATGCTCATAAAACGAAAACGCGAAACCATATACGTGTGTTAAATTAATGTCGCCATTAAAGTGGCACGATGTATATAAATATGTATGGCTATAACCTGTTCAAGGTTTCTATGTTCTATGTTACGGGTTTGGTTTCCGCACTAAGTCCTTCAGGAGGACCATTGTGCGTGGGCCATGGCGGCCGTCGGTGGTTATTCCAACCAGCCCACCTCCCTCCAGAAGCTTATTAAGTCTACTGGTCTGTTGAGAACATCTGTGTAAGATCTGGGTGTCCGGAAGGTTTCTGCCCTAATCTGGGTAACGCCTGTGCACTCAAAGAGCACATGCGCGACGGTTTCATCAGTCTCCATGCAAGCTCTGCACAGGGGGCTGTCCATTATGCCTATCGTGTGGTAGTGTTTGTTTAGTGAGCAGTGTCCCGTGATGGTCCCCGTCACCAGGCGCAGACCTTTCCTATCCAGGCGTAGTAACCTCTTGGTTAGCTTGCCATCTAATGATGGCATGGCAGCCCGGTGACGAGGACCAACAGTTCTCTTCTTGTGTGTGGGTGTGCTTCTGTAGCCACCTGCGTAGTTGATTGAAGGGGTTGGGCACGACAGGTTCCGGTCCACAGACTGACGTGCTGGATGCCCTTCGGGCCAGCTCGTCAGCCGTGTCGTTATTTTATTTATTTATCTATTAGGCTTTTCAACAATGAGTACACTGTTACTTTATAATTTGTACATTGCAAACTTAGGTCTAAGTGTCTTATCACTTACAGAAAAGCACAGTTTGCACTACATTATTCGCAGATAATAACACATTTATTTAAATAAAACAATTAATAATATTTTTTTTATATAAGAGTAGGTAATTATTTGATTTTAGATTAGAGAAACCCATAAGATGGCAAGCGCGACTTTTTTTAGAGCAGGTACTGATGTGTGAAAGAGATCAATGTCCACTTCATGCTCTTTGTATGTAGCATAAATTCTAGACAGTGGACAGTATTGCCTTAAATTGGTATGACATCTTGGCATGCAGAAAAGTCTTTTATTAGAACTTCTTGGTAGATTACACGGCTCGTGGATTAAGACCCTACTGAGCAGATCGGGACAGTTCAAGGGGCCCGTTACTAACTTCTTAAGGAAATCCAGCATATTCCTGAGTTTCTCCAGCAAAACCATATTAAAATACTTCAGTCTCTCTTGGTATTACTTGAGCTTTTTTCCCATGTTATTGTTATAGGTAAGATGCCATAAGCACCGTTTTTGCAGCCGTTCAATGCGCTTGATGTGAACCCTATAGACCAAACCACACTGCAATACTCGAGATGGCTTCTAACTGGCGAGTTGTACATAATTTATTTAACGTTGGGTTTTTTGAAGTTCTTACACTCTCATAACGAAGCCAAGCATCTTTGATGATTTTAATATAGTTTGTCAATATGTTCGACAAAACTTAGCTTTTTATCGAACTGAACGCCTAGGTCTCGTATAGTTTCGACATCCTCAAGCCGCTCACCATTCAATTTGGAAATTGACTGCAACGTATTTTTTTTTTTTTTTGTGAATTTGTTATGATGGCATTTTTTTTACGTTCAATGACATTTTGTTGTGCTCACACCGCTTTGTCAGCCGGTCCAAGTCGCTTTGGAATAGTACCGAGTCAGCAGGATTTCTTATAGACTTTATGGCTTTGAGGTCATCAGCGAATAAGAATTTAATCGAGTTCGGGAAGCATTTGTAAATATCATTTATGAAAAGAATTAATATATGCGGACCCAAATGAGATCCCTGAGGGATTCCCGATGTTGCAATTTACGAATCTGAAGAGCAGCCATTTACCACAACCTTGAGCATTCGTCCAAACAGATATGATTGGAACCAACTTAAGAGAGGGTCCGAAACGCCATACATTTTAAGCTTCTTGTCGAGTATGGCATGGTCTACTGTGTCAAAAGCTTTGCTGAAGTCGGTGTAGACTACATCAACCTGGACACGCACATCAACCGCCTCAACAACTGTCTATTATTAGCTGTGATAAATGTCCAGCTAGCACAGGGCATATGAGGGCTTCAAATACCTTTGCAAGTATGGAGATAATATAATAGTCTAGGCCCCATTGTAATAGGGCTGGGAAAATGCCATCCAGTCCCGCGGTCTTGTATGGCTAGAAGGTGTTGATAGCCCATTTTAACCGATCTTCTGTTACTAGCGTGTGGGCACAGGACCAGTCCGTTCCGTTGGAGTCCAGTCTGGTACGTCTTCCCAGGTCCTGTTCTCTAGGAGTTTGCAGTCTGGGAAGTGGGTTTTCAGAAGGACCTTGCTGGTCTCATGGTATGTTAGTGTGTATATGTCGTCGGGTTTTTTGAGCGCGCCGAGGGTTCGGTCCTGGTCGGTAGGATCTTCCTTACCCTTGCGGCTTCTGTTCAAGGTTTTAAAATATGTTCTGTAAATTTTCTGGTAGCAAAACATAATTAACAAACTTGTTCCAAGTTTACACATCAGAGGGGCAATTCTCGTAATTTTAAGACCGTTCACAGTCTGATCTCAGTCTCAATCTGTCAAAAAATACTTCTAATTTCCCTACATTTTGACAAGTTTTTGACATTTGTTTGTCGCTGAGATGAGACTGCGACTAGATTTTGAATGATGGATATTAAAAAAAGAACAAATCCTGTAATAAGACTCAAGCCTTGTAAATTAGAACTGTTGTATTGTATATGTACCTATGTTACTTAGTTTTAGATTTAATGGAAAAATGTATTTAGCACAGAAAGTTGGTATTAATACAAAAAGGATTTTTTCCAGAATTATAATATAGATATTTATTACAAAGTCACAGTTATTTATTACAAGATAATTAAGATAAAAAGAAGACCCTAGGAGGATCAGTATATGAAATGTTATTTTTAATAAATTATTGTTTAAATTGAATAAGTAGTTTTATTTATGATGTTTTGTTTATGTTTACCTAATTTCTATGTTTACTGTCCAAACCAAGTAATAACTTGAGCAATTGTTTTAAGAGATAAATAGTAAATTCCTATGTTGCACCATATTGCTGTGACCAAAGCAAAAACTTGCAAACAAGCCTCAATTACTCATGAATCGGGGTACATTAAAACAGACACATAATTAAATAATTTTATTTTAATATTTACATTAATTTTGTCACTTTTAGAACAAGAAATTAATGTTGATATGTGGACGAATAATGTGGAATGTCTTATAGCACACTTCAAATATTAAAAATATAGAAATACTCTGTCTATAGGTACTCAGCATTGATATATTACATTACATTACTTGAGCTCACAACCTTTATAATAGAGGTTAAATAAAATTTCCCAAACCAATATATAAATTGATGGTAAGTACCTATTTATAATTTACTATGTACAATTTTCACACAACTTAGAGCTATTAATGTTACGCGTATTGCATCGACGTTGGCCTGGTTTTTAAATACACGTATACGCAAATTAACAGAAAAATTACCGCGAATGTAGGCAAAACAACCGTATGGATTTGTTGTCGACTTTGAGCAAACTCCTGTTTCCTCTCACGCTTTTGTCTCGCTGTTTCTTTCACTGCTCCTTTTAGTTTCCTCATTGTGATGCTGAAAAATAAACTTGCATAGAATATTGTGAGATAATGTGGAGCTATGCCACGTCCAAAAACATTATCAACAACATTCATAGCAGACAAGAGATAATTTTAAAAACAAACAATTTCCTGTCAGTAAGTATCAAAGTTATTTAATATTTATTCGATACCTTTGAATGCCGACACTAAACAGTCTATTTTATTATTTTAATTTAATTTCATAGAAATTCTGGATAATTTTAGCCGAAAAATACACGTCACAACGCCGCGGCCGAACGTCAGTGTGACAACTTGACAAGTGGCAAGTTGACATGATCAGTGTTGCCAACCCATCACCCATGCCAAATTATTTTTTCAAATCCCCCTAAAACCCCTTAATTATTATTTATTCCTAATTTTCATTTTTATGCAGTGTAAATCAAGTCTCATTTTGTTTTTATAGACCGTATACAGTTTAGAACTGTATTTAATGTATTGTAGTGCACAAGGCCTTCCACGTTGCAAATTTTTGCAAATTATTACAAAAACCGACAGAAACGCACGTAGCTATAAATATCTGTTTATATTTTTAACCTATGCTTGCATTTCTTTCAACTGCTTTTTTTGGGAACAGCCTTTCATAAAATAAAACAGTCTTATTGAAATCAGCATAGATTAATTTAGCCAACAAAACAAAACATAAACAAATTACGTTGTCGGCAGTCGTAGCGTGCCATCTCTCTCACTGAACTGTTATTGCACATAAATGTTAAATTGCAGGTCTTGTCCCCTGACAAGACCTGCAATTTAACATTTGCAAAAAATGTAAACAGCAGTTTTTGGGGGCCCCTGCCCCCAAAAACTGCTGTTTACATTTTTTACCCCTAAATTTAGGGGTAAAACCCCTAAGTTGTCATCACTGGACATGATAACTGATACATCACACCAAGATCACACAGTTACTCCACGTCCAGTCGGTTTTGACATCACTGTCAAAACTGACTGGACTTCAAGAGGTGCAGTGTTCATTTATTACGAAAAATAAATCTGTGGATATTATGTTTAAAATTATTCTGCTTGTCCGCAACGAGAATATATTTTTTACCATTTACTAATAATAAAAACAACGAACTTTAAGACACAAAATAGATAATGCGACAGCTGAGCATGGGGTCCCGGGTCACATATCTTTTGCCTGGAGTTGTCCTATTATACATAATATAACGACTGTCTATCCTTTTGAAGAATAGAGGCGCCATGGGATTGCACTTGTCGCGTGTCTAAAGGAGGATCCACACTTGCGTACGTGCAGCACACGCACATGAACCGTGCACACTACGCACTTCTAACGGGTATGGACACGTCACAATCTGCGCGCGTACGCTACGCGCACATCGCAAACAGCTTTCGCGCAGTTTGTTGATTTTTGCGAAATGTTTGTGCTTCATTGACTGATATAGTATGGACACAGAATAACTTACTAATAGTATATGGACGCGTTCGGGAATACTTCGCAAACCCTCGAATATGTGCACGTCGTGAATATGAAAACTTGCATGCAAACCCCTCGCTGGCCGCTTGCAAACGTCAAAATATGTCCATACTATGTATGTATGTTACTAAGGTACACGCGAACCGCATTGTTCTTGCACAGATAGCTTGCACATGCGCAGGTGGATCTGCCTTTACACAGTAAATAAAACAACAATTATTTAATCACGGTTTATTCATCACAATATAAGCTCATTAGCTTTAATTAGCACAATTATCTTTTTTATTATTAGTGAAATACTACTTACATAATAAATTACCTCATCACAGAATTCGAAATGTGTCGGGTTACAGTACAGTTACATTTCTTAATTACTATTCAATCATAAAAAAACAGAAATGGCAAAAACTTTGTATTTCTTTCTCATATTAATTTCAAACACATTTCGTTACAAAATAGAAAATTAGGGTGTACTTACAGCGTTCAGAACGTCTAGTTAGTGTGTTATAGGTTTTTATGTTTTGATTTACTGACTGAATGATAGGTTATTTATTAGATTAAAAAATCAAGAAACACTATTTGGTATTAAAATACAATAATTTACTTACACATGATATTCTCCTCCCTCGACCTTCTCATCGGACAACGACGCTACGATTGACGCGCAGGTGCCTTGAGAAAGCCATAGTAATTGCATTAGAGAACCTTCTAGGAGCCCGATCATTACTCCGGATATTACGTCCAAGATGTAGTGCCTCTCGGCTAGAACTCGTGTGAGGCACACCGCGCCCACCCAGGCGAGGAGCGGCGGGGCGAAGTAGACGGGGACTTCGTTGAACATTAGTATAGATACGATCATACAAACTCGGCTCGCGTGTCCAGATGGAAAGGAGAACTTGTCCGGCCCGACTTCTAGCAGCTTGTTCATTGGGACCGGTCGACGGCGACGCACGAACGCCTTGATCACAGCTATCACCACGATATCTAAGACAAGTGCTGTGAAAAATACATCATAACATTACAATTCTGTACCCATATTAAGTTTCGATCGGTCTTTCCTAGCGGGGTATCATGAAACCGCGTAAGTGCTTTGAGCAGGTCAGATAAGCGGTCGCTCCATCTAAAAACTGGTATTCAGCTGCATCCAGTAAGAATGGAAGATTACCCCCACATATTTGGGAAAAGAGTAGGCAGTTATTGGATATAGCAGACATATCAATAAAACTTCTAATTTGACTCAGTTGTCTGCAATTCAAACAGCATTGAATAAATATATTAATTAATTTAAATAACTTTATAATTACAATTTTATGCTAATCGACAGCCCACGCCGGATTGGTGAACATGCAGAATTCATATTGAACTCACGCGTCACGTATCATAGTGAATTAAAATCTTTATCGTACCTCTCCTCTCTGCCTACCCTTCGGGGAATATATGCGTGATGTTATGTTATGTAACCTTCATAATATTAGGTACTTATAGCATAATCCGCCTATAATGTTTCCACTTCTAGGAGACAGGCCTTCTCTTCGAGGAGTGGGCAATAATCTACCACGCGGCCGGGCCCAGTGTGGGTTGCCAAAGTCAAATCATTTATTTCAAATAGGCCTTTATAAGGCACTTTTGAACGACAAAAATTACATTACAATGAAATTGATTCTAGTCGCCCCTTCCAAAAGGCAGTTTTCGTATGGAGAAGAATGGGCAAAAACTCCACCGCTATTCTTTTAAAATGTTTTACAATATTTTGCATACATTAATTATATAATTTTAACTGAAGACGATGCACCTAAATAAAATTACTAGGTATACCACAATAGGTAAAATAATTAAAATGGATTAATGAAACCATGACATATAAATTAACTATGTGATAGATACATGGTGCTCACATATTTAGAAACATTCTAAAAATAGATGACTTTCATCTATACTAATATTATAAAGAGGAAAACTTTGTTTGTTTGTTTGTTTGTAATGAATAGGCTCAAAAACTACTAAACCGATTTAAAAAATTCTTTCACTATTCGAAAGCTACATTATCCATGAGTAACATAGACTAAATTTTATTTTGGAAAAAAATAGGGTTCCGTAAGATATTTGGGTTTTTCGGACGCAAGGTGTAAAAAATCAACCAGAAAAGTTACTTATTTTGCGTACGCTGCCTAAACTATAAAAGATAGAACCATAAAATGTTCAAATTAATTGTAGATCTTATAAATATCTACAAAAAAGTCCGCGACACACTATACCTATCTATGTCGAGTGAGGCACAACAACCATTTTTTTATTTAAAAATCTTGAATTTTTTTGGACTACATTTATACGCATTTATTTTACTCATGCTATTCATCCTTATCAAAATAAATTATTTTATCAGTAAGTACAGTTTATGTAGATAATATTTGGTCGTTGAATGATTAAAATTGGTCGTTTGGTTTTGAAGTTATGGCGAAATTAAAATATTACGATTTCTGCTGCACGGCCCGTTGCGAAGTGGGCGTCACCAAGGCCGTGCACGTGCAGGAATAAGTTTACAAAATCAAGTCATAATATAACTATTTACATCACATCCATGATCTGTATAGTGTTATAAAGTTTTCATAATTTTCACAAAATTTAAAAACATCATCTTCTTACATCTATTTATTTTAAAAAAAATTATTATGTATCTTTATGGGTTATTTTGATTTCATTTTTCGCAAAGTTTAAAAAATACATCTTCTTCTATTTACTTAAAAAATATATTTTGTATTTTTATGGGTTATTTTGATTTCCTTTTGAGATACGCAATTCTGTCACAAATCCGAAATCTACGCGGACGAAGTCGCGGGCAGAAGCTAGTAGATAAATAAAGAGTAATAAGTCCGGGTGTGACTGTAATTACAGAATGTAGTTCAATGTCAAAAAATATATATATACAATTACATTAGCAACCGGTTTGATTTTGTCAAGACTAGACATTGCCCTATGGAGTATGAGTTGGTAGATGACTTTTTAGTTCTAGGACATCCGTGTTTCCTCACGATGTTTTCCTTCACCGTTTTGAGAGCTGTGCCGTTGCCACTAGGCCACTACTGCTCATATTTTGTTAAATCTATTACTTTTTTATTTTCGAAGACTTCCGAGACGTAGGTACCTACCTAACATGTGTTGGGTCATTTTCACAAAAAGTGTACATCGTGTTTTCGGCGTGTCCCACAACTTTTGTTAAATATTTAACAAATAATATCCACGTTCAAGAAAAACTACACTAAAAATAAGGACCTGTGGTCAGTTTTTAACAATATTATATATTGTTGCTACCTAAAAACAATTCATATTAGCTTAATTTTCAAAATTTCTTATAGAAAGTGTCTATTTTAGCGCTGTCCTACTACCAATTTCATTAAAATAACATAACTTTTATATATTTTGTTGACTTATTTATACTAATGTGATTGATTTTTCGGAAAGTATAGTTATTTACGATTTGTTTTATAACTGCAGAAACAGTGTAACATTACACATAATATTTTAATAATTATATATATGTGAGGACATAAATTAGCTAAAGTGGAAAATTCCGTTCCGAAACCACATTTTTTACGAAAGATCGCAAACAAAACTACCGTTTAAGCATATGTTTTGTCGATGGGCAACATTTGTAAAGCTGTCATTGGATTCCCACAATAATTTGTCCATTTTGACGGCGACTAGCGGACGACGAGTGGCGCACCTCAGTAACGGTCCGTTTTTGATATTCCACAACCGCAACCAATTTCAAAGTAAGTTTACAAGTTTATTTCTTGCAAATTATTTTGATATCTTTATAAACTTTCAGTGATCCGAATTTGATACCAAGCTTGTTGATCGGATGTGTTAGTTAAAGATAAATGAAACAAAAATGTGCAAAGGTAGACTTCCGATACTTCCGTTCCGTAACCAAAACGCTGGTAACGTAGATTTGGAACTAAAAACTTTCGGAATGGAATTCTTAGGAAGATGGTACATTATATTCATGTCGATTTATTATGACAATTTACTTTGTGTCTCTGATTAAGAATTCTAATATTGAGAAAGTATTAGGTATAAATGTTCATAACGTACTCAAATGACACAGGTACTAGGAAAAAAGTATTTATGAATTTTTATAATATTACTACAAATTGGTTGATAATGTTACATAAGTACCTACCTCATATTTCTTTTACAGATACTAAACAAAAAGTTTGTTGCCGCAAGTTGTACCTACATGTCGAAAATATTTTGGTGAAGAATATATTATTTTGTGAAAATTTGATCTCATTTTTTCAATGTGCAATAAAATTATAGCTTTGGAATAAGTAACAATAATATTGTTTAAGTAATAATAATATTGTTTTAATATGTTGTTTTTTTATACTTATTGTAATTTTTTGAATGTGCACAGCTTTAGAATAGGTAACAATAATGTTATTTTGTATATTGTTTTAATAATAATGTTGATTTACGTAGTACGTAGTATAAATTGTTCATACTGTATCAGAAGAGTACAATTTGCAATATTTTGAGTATATCATATTTTCAAGTTTTCTTGTTAATGTACAATATTCTTAAGAATTCTATTCCGTTACTGGAACAGTCAATTCCGTGACTGTCCTATTTTATATTTTTATTTAAATATTATTTTTAGAGCGAAATACCATCTGATTGTAATCAGATTTTGATAATTTAGAGGCTAATAATTTGATGAATATAATTAAAAAGAGTTCCTATAAATTGTGTCCTAATTGAGTAACATACCAAAAAGTATTAAACTAATTTCGTCCAAAGAGTAACGTAATGGACATTAAATTCATCAAAAAGTGTGTTTTTTATTATTGATTTTAATTTTAATTTATTTTGTATTGAAGTACAAAATATTATTAACAAATAATACTAGTTGAATAAATCCAAGTGTCTTTTATTTTATTCCTATAACCGAAAGTTTATAGTTGCGGAATGGAAGAAATTTTGTTCCCCAAGGACAATAAATTACCTATATTTAACTAATTAACAAAGATTATGAGGTTTTATTCTTATTTTCATATAGTGAAAAGACTATCGATTGTAAATTTAATGAAAATAAACGAATTACAACAAATTATTAAATTTCGACACATTTAAAACAGTGTACACTTTTTGTGAAAATGACCCGGTTACGTCGGAAGTCTATTAGTGGTGTTGCGTGCGGGTGATCCCCGTTACATATTAATATGCTATTCACGTCGAAGGTCACCGCTGCGCTAAGATCGCATCATCGGCAATCGTGTTACACAATACGTTCACCTGCCTTTCTAGAATCTTTGTAGAAACATTTCAAGGCTGGCTTTTTAATTAAATAATCTATTCATCAGTCTCATTTATTTTGCATTGTTTTACTACGAGACGTATGTGTCTTGGCCACTAAATAGCAATATAAGGAGAAATCTAAAGATTAAAAGTTCATTGGACTGTAGTGACATCCTGACTCATGTCTTTGTTATAAACATGTGTAATTAAATAAGTTGATTGTGAACAAGGCACTTTAAAACAGAGCCAGAAATACCTATGTTAACATCTAATAATCTATAAAGCTACTAATAATAAGCTGAAGAGTTAGTTGGTTTTACAAGCTTTTATTTAACTTGCAATGTATATGTTTGTTCGGGTGGAATCTTGCAACTCAATTTTGAAGGACATATCTTCAACCGATTGAGCTGAAATTTTGTATACACGTTCAGTTTGGATGACAATGCATGGTTAATTGTGTGACGTCTTACGAGAATAGGTAGACAACTGCCATTTGAAATGTTATAAAAGATTGTGTTTATTTCTTGTCACTTTTCTGTATGTGTCACTGGACTGGTAACATTATATTTACAAAGTTGTAAGTAATTGGTTGATTATTTAATATTGACCCAGGTACCTTTCGTTATATGGTCAGTAACATTAAGGCGTTGCTGGCCTTCCTTGAGAAGCTGGGATGGATCAAATAATTGATTTTCCCACCCGTACGGAAAATACGCGCATTGTTATGGAATTGCAGACACCAGCCCTTATTACCTAACATCGACCATCTTCCCAACACCTGCATCACTTCCTTTAGTCACAAAGTTCTTTCTATAAAAGGAGTTATATTTAGATCTTGCACCATCCATCCCTTCCAACAATCTAGCCTTAGGTCAGTACCGCTTTAATCTTCTTCTCCATAGAGATCTACGTTTTGGAATGGGCAACTAGCTTCAACTTTCTGACTAACTGACCGACTATTTAATTTTGACAATTCAAAACTGCCTGTAAATGGTTTATTTGAAATAAATGATTTGACTTTGAGTTTGAATAAGTATATGACTAAAATAAAAGTGTTGTCATACCTATGAGTGTGTTAACTTGCAACTGATAAAGTTCCTTGTTGTTGAAAAGCCAGATAAAGGTGAGCCAGCCAGCCAACCAAACAATCCCATGGCAAGAGACCTGCAAACAAAATGTAGATAACATTACTACACTTACATTTATTAAAACAGTGTTTATTTCGTAATTTTAATAAGACTGCTGTGGCCTGAATTTTATTTATCTTTTAAGTTGTCTTGAGTTGAATATCCAATTCATTTTATTATTCTTTGACACCGTTTTGACCTTTTTCCTTCTGAACTAAGAAAAAAGTTCAAATAAAATGTTATGTGTACATAATACATACCTCAAATAGCCTGTAATTATTGCGTAGGGATCTTGTCCAGGTAACTTTCATCCCAACCTCCACAAGTTTCTTTGTGAACCGTACATCTTCCTGTAATATTTTCTTCAACATTGGAGGTACTTGTCGCTTTGACTGCTGGGTTCGTCCAATTAACTGGAAATCACATAAAATGTACAGACTCAGGAGTTACAATAGTACTCAATTTTTGTATTTTGACATCATTATTTCAGCCAAAAACATGTCCACTGCTGGACTTAGGCCTCCCCCAAGCACCGCCACTTCAACCGGTTTTGTGGTTCTTTGCCTTTACAAGGTCATTCGTCCACCTTGTGGGAGGACCAGCTATAGTCCAACCTTATGATTATAATCATTTGAATTTCCAAAACATTCTAGAAACATGAATTAATTATCAGTACTCAGCAGTATGTAACTGATCATCAGCATTTTTACTCTTCATCTTTTAAAAAGAAAATAATACAAAAGAAATAACATTGGGAACGTCCTTATGCTACAAACATTTCTCTTTATCATAGTAAGAGCTGATTTTTCAATCGCTAGATAATTTTATCTGAGGAGTAATTTTAAATGTTTGACAGTTCTTCCATACAAAATCTGTCATGCATCAATTTTATTCCATGAATAAAAATTATCTGTCGATTGAAAAATCAGGCCTTAATGTAGCAGGTATCTAAAAATCAAAAGTCATTTATTCAAATTAGGCTAAGAATCAGCACTTTTCGAATGTCCAAATTACAAAAGACAGTCCTCCAAAAATGCCCACCCTTCACCCTAGTTTAGCCAATTACTTATTCTACAGGGTGGCAGGGACATCACCCTGCAAACTGTAACCATGAATTCAGCACATGATTCTAGGTCCCTAGACATTATACACACTGATGCTATTTCTAAACTAGAGTTCTACAGGAATAGGATGTACTTAACAATTTTTATGAAGAACCATAGTCAATAATGGCACAAGCAAGTAGTGAGACAGTCTGATTTAGATGTAGGGTTAATGCTGACAGATGATAAAGCCGGTGTGCCGGGAGGCAGTTTATCAGTTTATCGGGATAATTTACATACGAAAAAAAAAATATAAACATAAAGGTAAGTATAGAGCTAAGAATGCGTTAGTAGGTTTTAGGCGTAGCTTACCTCCTCCATGCTGCCTAGCTGTAATCTATGGAGATAGTTTCAACAAGCGAACACACCTGTACAAACATAAGTGCAAAAACTAAAATGAAAAATGAATAGATGCAAAAACAAACGTTATTATGGCAAAGGGATTTGTTCAGTTTACAATGTATTTACACAATGTTAGAAGGAGGTTTCTTACTTAACACTATAGTGTCTCACACACAAATATAAAGGTAATATAATATATAATTCTCCCAAAAAATGGTTAGCCAACTGTTCTTCACTTAGTCATTCCTAAATATTCTCACGTCTTCATTGTCATATATTTGTCATCAAATGACGTCAAAAAAAATGACATTAGGACTATCTCATGTCTGACTTTGACAGACAAAGATTATTAAGCCGCGCTTACATGAGCAGAGATTCTCGATTCGAATAGGCGAATAATAAAAGGAGTATAAAAAGTGCACTTGTGTAAAAAGATCCGAGAGCTAGGGGAGGTGAAATGGTTTAAACCGGGCCCCAACAAAATTAGCTGAAGTATTGTGCTCACAGAACACTAATACCTGATTGTGCTACGCTAAGTTTAAAGTGCTACGCTAGCGTGATAACCGCGCGGGATGCTCATCCCCTATTAGTCGAGTTTTGTAAGTAAATCACTATTGAAAATAGAGACAAAAACAAATCAGTATGACAGTCAATGACAGTTATTATTATTATACTCTTTGATGACAGTTGTAAAATGTGCCATTCAATTCAATTCAAGCGAAATGTCGGCGGAATCGTCAATGATAATAGACCGCTTTGTACAATAATATTGTTGGAATTTATAAGAAATTGAAACAAATAAGTTCCCTGCAAGGATTTGTGGTTTTTTTATTTCAAGATCACTAACTAAAACTGTCTGCGACCTGCGATGTTGAATATTTTTATAGTGCTCAATCGTTAAAAAAAAAACGATTCTCCGTCCACGTTTCTATAGACTGAACATACTCCATAGTAGTGATCAATAATAACATCACCCTGTTTAAACTAGGTGCAAGTCTAAAATGAAGTGTATATTCGAAGTGAATACAATTTGCAGACTATGCCTTAGAGTTACTGAAAACGTTTATAGATTAAACAATACACATCACAAAGCTTTAGTCGAAAGTATTATCAAACTAAAACAATTTCAATATGTAAGTACCTATTCAATTTGGCGATAAGTACAGAATTTTTTAGTGCTTACTTTGATGAGACAGGAAACTTAGATAATACGGGCTCCTGTCCGCAATTCCACGTCAATGCGCGTATTTTGCGTAGAGGCCAAACTTATTGTATGTAACTATAGATTAATCAAGAGTAGACGGGAGGTTGATTGATCAATATCATTAGAATATTGCAGTTTGGTTCGGGTAAGCCCAAGGGTCTCTTTTTCATTCTAATTACATAAACCCGCTGCTGCCGCTAGACATTATGTCCTCACAAAGATAAAACAATTTATTTATTGACATTACACTGTTTCTGTAATTGTGGAACAAATCATATAATTTTTGGTATTGTTCGTCAAATTGTTGAGCTCCTTAAGTTTTGAGTTGAGCTGCACAATTTCTGACAAATGCATGCACTGACTGGACAGGTTCTTCCAATCTGTGTGGTTCTTACCTCAAAAGACCATCTCAGACATCGATCTACATGGTCTTCATATGATCTGACCAAGATTATTTTTGGACTTTAAAAGAGACTGTGACCTCTGAGTTTGTTTCGGCCTTTTTTCAGACTAGTCAGATAGGAAACGCCAACTTCATCTAGTTTTTAAAATATGATTGACGTGTAAAAGTGTTTGTGCAAACCTACTTACAAAATAAAATCAGTTATCATAACTATACTTTCCGAAATATTAAACACATCAGTATATTTAAGTCCGCAAAAAATTTATAATTATTTTATTTTACTGAAATTATTTTATTTTATTGAAAAAAAAAAAACACAGCTGTGTTTTTAAGCAACATAGAATATTGTTAGAAACTGACCACAGATTTTAAATTTTTATCTTGTTTTTCTAAAGAGTAATATTTTACAAAACTTGTGGGACACACCCGGAATATGAATGTACACTTTTTTTTTAAATGACCCATACATTTCAGATTTATTGCAAAAAGAATGCTATACTCCTTTGTTTACTTGCTTTCAGATCCCAACTGATGATGAATATGTTTGTTACATCTGTAATGCTCTTTTAAAAAAAACTTTTAATTTCATGCAGACTATTTGGAACGCACAAGATGTTATTTGTGTTATACTAAAAAATACCGATAAGGTAATTGTTTACTTTATTTAGCTAAGGGCTGATTTTTCCAACGCCAGATAATTTTATCGGAATAATTTTGAATTTTTGACAGTTCTTCCATACAAAATCTGTTAGACGTCAATTTTATTCAACAATAAAAAAATTCTGCCGATTGAAGAATCAGCCCTAAAACTATTTTTGTTATTGGCACACATAGTCTTTTTTCTAAATAGTATTAATTTCATTTTTATATTTCTCAGTTTTCTGACATATGTTTAAGAATATTATGACTTGTTGACCCAACTTATGAAAACCATAATCATTTAATACAAACAACAATAAAACAAGTCATTAGTTGTGTGTGTGCGTGTGCCAAATTAATGAAATTAAATGAGTACTGGATGGTTCAAGATTTAAGCCTATAAAAACTAACACTTATTATTTCTTTTAGATTACCAAGCCAATGCTTGAATGTATAAATAGACACAACAATGGACTAAACCCTATTAATCTCAGCTCAGTTGTAATATGTGATAATGTGAAGTTTGAAAGCTCTGATGATAACAATGCAAGTACAGACATCGAGGAATTAGATCTTGACCTTTTAATTGATAAAATAGATAGACAGACTAAGAAAGAGCAGAAAGACAAAAATAAACATAACATAAACAAAATTGAGAATCATTCCACAAAAGATAAAATGCAAATTATAAGTATAAGTTCCAGCAGTGATGAAGGTAAAGAACCAGACAAATGTAATTTAGATGAAGTGGAAGTAGAAATAGATGACATTAAAACAGAAATTGATGATCCACTCACAAAAGATTTTAATACAGATGCACATGATGATCCAAAACCAGAGCCTAAAAAAAAGAAAGGCATAGCAGAAAAAATTGCTTTATGGAAAGCAAAGTCTGGTGCCTTCCAACGCAAGAAACAAGAGGAAATAGATTCTGATTACCAGCCTAGCTCAACAAGCCACTCTGAAGATTCAAATTATGACTCATATGATGATTTAGGAAAGCCAATCAAAAGGCCAAAAGATGATAGAGTTTATCCAAGAAAATGTGACCATGTAGGTACAAATAAGCTTTTCTAAAAATATTCAAGGTTCCTGTAACTGGGTTGTGGAGGTCAGATAGGCAGTCGCTCCATGTAAAATACTGGTATTCAGCTGTATTCAGTTAGACTGGAAGCCGACCCCAACATAGTTGGGAAAAGGCTAGGCAGATGATGATGATGATTCAAGATTCCTGCAAAATTCAAAATATTACCTTACGCTTTCTCTTACGCTTTGGCGATGAAATGATTTAAAACATCAAAATAATGTAGCTTTTGAAATTATATTTCCACCTTATATATTTCTATAATTTATTACATATTTCTATGTACAGACGCCAGCACATTAAGCTGCTACAATCTGTCAAATTTCTCAAGCTTTAGGGTTTAAGGTAAATTTTGAAAATTAGACAGTTTCTGGTAGCTTGACCTGCTGGTGTCTGTAGATTTTAATACTTGGTACTTAATTTCGTTTCAGTGTGATTATGAAGTGCCGAAACGACGTGAACACTATCGGCATTATCAATTTTCGCATCCCAATACCGAGTATCCATATAAACCAGAAAAGAATGAAGTTTGTTCAGTTTGTGGCAAACTGTTTGTAAGTATTGATTGATTTTATAGTGTGTGCCTTTTTCCTATAGGAAATCATGCTCCGCCCTGGCCCTGGGGCGGCGGGGTCTGTCAGACACTCGCTTAGATAGATAGATAGTGATTGGGCGACTCCAGATATTCTTAAAAGCAGGAAAAACTTTAACTTTATAGCCGGAAGCAACATATGAATAACACAAGCTTTCATTAGTATGTTGCAAGATAATTCAATAAGATAAGGCAGTTTATATTTATTTTATTACGCATTTCAAAGTTAACTTTTACGTAATCTGGAATAGTTCGTTCTAAGACAGCTGTCAAAAACGGTTAACCTAATGGACAGGGTATAATTTTAACCCAATATGACGACCTTATGCTTTCATCATCATCATTTCGGATCCTTATCAGCCGCAAAATGTCCACTGCTGGACATAGCCCTCCCCGAAGCACCGCCAGTTCGACCGGTTCTATGCTTCTCGCATCCAGCGGATTTATGCTGCCATTTGTCCACCTTGTGGGAACTTTCGGCCCCATCGGCCATCTGTTCTGCGAGCAATCTGCCCCTTTAGCTTTAGTTAGTAATAACTAACTACCTATTGCAATAATTTGTCATGTACTATGTTATTTGCAGACACACGCTCGAATACGCAACCATGAGGCTAGTCATGTTACCCAGAAACTGAAGTGTACTATATGCGGAAATGTATATTCCAATAAGAGTAGATTGTCCCACCATATGCACAATGTTCACCCTAGAACAAAATTCACCTGTGATTACTGCTCCAAAACATTCAAAACAAGAACTTGTATTACGCGACACATTCGGGTGAGTAATAAAAGTAATATTTTTTTGGAAAAAATGAAATGTGTCTTATTACCTATTATAAATCTTATCTAAATCTGTCTTATATATACGATTATGTTAATTATTTAGTTGTGCATTGAGAATCTAAAACTTGAATTTTCAACTCTCGGCCCTAAGCTACGGCGCGGCCGGAAAAACGTACCCGTGCGAACCTGGGGGCCTACTCCGAAGTGCAAAGTGCGAATGTTCGGACCGGACCGACACATGGCCAAACCGAATATTATTGAAAAATGCGAAAAAATTTCGGATCGGCTCAGTTGGGTCGGGACCATAGTCAATATTCGAAAGAGTGTAGGAGTGTAGGATCGGAACCGACCGAACCAAATATTAACTTCGTAGCAGGAAACAGCCGAACATTCGGCCGATACTACTTCGGAGTAGACCCCCAGGGCTTAGGGTGGTAAACAAATTACGAGGTCAATTATACGCCGTGAGGTTTACTGTTCTTGATACCTTTTCAGTTTAATTACATTATACATATTTTTTTAACCTCCACTAACATCTGTCACACTTCTTCTTCCCAGCGATAGCACTAAGAAGTGGTGAAGGGCGGGCGTATTTGGGGGACTGTCTTTTGTAATTTTGACGTTCGAAAAGTGCTGATTCTCAACCTAATTTGAATAAATGACTTTTGATTTTGATTGAACAGTTATATGATATGTGTTTAACATTTTTTCAGACTCATACTGGAAGTAAACCGTTTAAATGTCATATTTGCGGAGATGGTTTTGCGCATAGCGGAAACAGGAGTATTCACATTCGTTCTAAGCATCAAAATTATAAATATGTACCAAAGAAACATAAACGAGACCAAAAAGTCCGAAGAAACAATAGACACAATTCAACTGATACAGAAAATTCGTCTAGCAATGAAAAAATTATATCTCTACGAAGGAGGAAAAGACGGACTTGACTTTTTCAGGCTTTGGCATAGCTATTCATAACGTTCGATCGAACGATAACGTTCGGGTACAAACGCTTCTTGCCGAATCCAACATCAATCTAAGTTCAAATAGACGACAGTTATTCTTCCGATAGCTATTTGTTGTCGGGGGTCAAGTCAAATCAGTCATTGAAAATGTGTAATTTTCTACGCGACCGCCTGTCGAATAGTTGTGAATAACTATGCAGATCTCGAGAATGAACGCTGTAGCTGTGATCTCTATGGGGAAAACATCCACGGAAATTAATTATAGAAATGTGATCCCAGCCTCATAGCCGTAATTGGTACACATTATATAAAATAAAAAATTGAATTGTTGCGCGTAGATTATGGCACACACTGCAACATATTATGTAATATGTATACTAACATAGTTTTAAGACCTTTGTAACTAACAATTATTATGTATGTACAGTCAACACACATTTGCTAAACAACTTGCTTCTTTTGAGCAATGCAATGACATTATAAATAATTCTGCCACTAATTTGGTAACAATTAATGACATTGCTAATAATTTAAATTAGAAAGTAAGACAATAGAGGATACCTCTAGCTGTATTGTACAGAATTGCAAAAGCAACTCAAAAAAGGCTTTAAAATCAGTAAATAGTATCAACCTGGTGCATCAAAATATTCAAGGATTTATGAACAAAGATTTAGAAGTAGAATTATTTATGAATTTTAATAGTATTGATATTCTTTGTATAACAGAACATTGGCTGAAAAGCCACCAGTTCTTGTTCAATTTTAATAATCACCAGGTTGGTAGTTCGTTCAGCAGATTAAATGCTATACATGGTGGCTCATTAATTTTAGTAAGTAACCAGCTCAAATTTAAAGATCGTAACGATATTGTGAGCCTATCTGTTGAGCGTACAGTTGAAATTGCCTGTATAGAATTGGAGCATTTTGTTGTATTAAGTGTGTACAGACCCCCATCAGGATTGTATGACTGTTTTGAAAAGGTAATGGATGAAGTGTTAGACAGGATTTGTAACTCAAACAAGTCCGTTATCATTTGCGGTGATTTTAATGTCAATTTATTAGAAAACTCAGGTTCTCGTAGTAAAATTATAAGTCTGTTTCAGTCCTACAATATTGTAAACCTTTTTTTGGAGCCCACAAGAATAACCCCTACTAGTGCCACATGCCTAGATAATATTTATACAGATATTATACCAAGCCAAAAAGAAATTATAAATTTACTAGATTCTGATCATTGCGGGCTAAGGATTACTATTCCAAATCAAAACAAAATAGTGGTTAAAAAAGATATCACTGTTAACCCCAAAACTGCATGTCGCTTGAAGGTTTTCAAAAGTAAACTCACTGATAAATTACCAGTTTTGTCCATTCATGCGGATCCTAATCATCTATATGATAATTTTTTTAATATATACTGTAAACAATTTAATTCAACCTTTATTCCCAAGACTATCTCGGTTAATAGTAACACATGTTTCAGTGATTGGGCTACCATTGGTATTCATAAAAGTAGAAAGCGGCTTTATGAACTGTACAATGAAAGGACTTACGTAAACACTTATGAATTTAATTTGTATGTAAGAAATTATTCAAAATCATTTAAAAAAGTTTGTTATATGGCCAAGTCACGTTATTTGGGTTCAAAGATTAAAAACAGCAATAATGTAATTAAAACGACTTGGAATATTATTAATAGTGAAACGGGAAGGTCTAGTAATCGAAATACTGACTACAGCCTGTCGATTAATGACAACTTAATAAAATCAGACTCACAAGTCGCCGAGGCATTTGAAAATTTCTTTTCAGATATTCCCGTTTCAACTACTAAATCCCTAAACTCATCACCTTCTGTTGCTGAGTCTTTGCTTATGGAAAATGTTAATGGTTGCGATTCGGAATTTCATTTTGAACATGTTACCTGTAGAGATATAATTAAAACCTTTCACACTTTAAATGTAAAAAAGACTGCAGATCTGTGGGGTAATTCTGTAGAAGTTGCTAAGTCTATTATTGACATTGTAGCACCTACTCTAGCTCTTATCTTTAATAGTTGTATTGACAGTGGGGAGTTTCCTGACCTTATGAAAAATAGTAAAATAATACCTTTGTTTAAATCAGGTAGTACATCAGACCCTACAAATTATAGACCTATTTCTGTACTACCTTTAGTAAAATTTTTGAGAAATTAATTTTAGAACAAATGCAAAGATTTTTTAATAAACACAAATTATTACATAGCAAACAGTTCGGGTTTACAAAGGGTCGTTCAACTACTGATGCGCCGGTGTTGAATTTATAGGACATATTTATAATGCATGGGAAGACAAATGCGATGCCTTGGGCATCTTTTGTGATTTGTCCAAGGCATTCGATTGCGTTCTTCACGAAACTTTAATCAGGAAACTCCGCCACTACGGGATCCGGAACGCTGCTCTGGATCTTCTTACTTCATACTTGAGTCAGAGGATTCAGAGCGTTGATGTTAACGGAAAAAGATCTCCCGGATCTTTAGTAACAATGGGAGTCCCACAGGGCTCAATTCTTGGTCCTTTCTTATTTATATTAATGACTTGCCGTACCTCATAAAGGATAATCATGATATAGTGTTGTTTGCAGATGACACTTCACTTTTGTTTAAACTTAAACGTCAGCAGCAGGTTACTGACGATGTAAATAGCGCGATCTCTAAAGTAGTCCACTGGTTCAATGTTAATAATTTACTTCTAAACGAGAAAAAAACCAAATGCATTAAGTTTACGTTGCCTCACGTTAGACAAGTGAAAACTAATGTGTTGGTAAAGGGCGAAGAATTGAATCCTGAAGACCACAGTATTCTTAGGCATAACTTTGGATGCTAAGCTTCAGTGGGGTCCACATATAGACAAATTGTCAAAAAAGCTAAGTTCCGCAGCATACGCTGTTAGAAAAATTCGTAATTTAACTGATATAGAGACAGCCCGCTTAGTGTACTTTAGCTATTTTCATACTGTAATGTCGTACGGTATTCTATTGTGGGGAAATGCCGCTGATATTCAGACTATCTTTGTTTTGCAAAAGCGAGCTGTTCGATCAATTTATAAATTAAGTCCGAGACACTCGCTCAGAGACAAATTTAAAGAAATTAATGTTATGACTGTGCCTCCTCAGTATATTTATGAAAATCTTTTATATGCCCATAAAAATATAAAATTGTTTAAAAAATACAGTGATATCCATGATAAAATACTAGGAACAAACACAAATTTGTTCTACCTACAACAAGGCTCAAGAAAATAGGTGGCTCGTTCAGATGCCAATGTATACGCTTTTACAATAAAATTCCAAGCCCCGTTCAAGATCTAAGCCTTAATAAAATCATTCATTAAACGTAAGTTGTGCCAGAAAGCATTTTATACCGTTAAGGCTTACATCGAGGACAAAAAGGCTTGGGATTAAGCTGCTTCCAATTTTTACATATTGAATGTGTTTATTTGTTTTTTATTTTTGTTTTGTTGGTGTTTTTTTGTTTTTTTTTTTATATACACTTTGACATTGATGAATTTGATATATACTATGACATTTGCTTACTTTGTAAAGTATTCTATTATTTTAATTATTGTGAATGTGAAGACTATGTGGGTCATTGTATTTATATTATTTTTCTCTCTGTTCTCTTAGTTTTTGTCATGGTCTGGCAGTTTGAGTAATTAATGTGGCCTACCCAAATGTCCTTTCTTTGGTATTGTTCGTCGGATCGTTGAGCTCCTTAAGTTTTGAGTTGAGCTGCACGATTTCTGACAAATGCGTGCACTGACTGGACAGGTCCTCTCAAACTGTTTGGTTCTTTCTTAAAAAAAACCATCTCAGACATAAATCTACATGGTCTTCACATGATCTGACCGAGATTATGTCTGGACTTTAAAAGAGACTGTGACGTCTGAGTTTGTTTCGGCCTTTCTTCTCAGACTAGTCAGATAGGAAACGCCGACCTCATCTAGTTTTAAAATATGATTGACGTGTAAAAGTGTCTGTACAAACCTACTTACAAAAATAAAATCATTTATCATTTATAACAGCAAAAGTAGATGATCAAAATCAGAAATTCAATACTAATGAACGGAGTTTGCGTCAGAACTGTGTGGCGTCGAAGTGATTCAAAAGTATGTGATTGTAAATTATACCAAACATTTGCTACTAGTACAGCTACCATATAGCTGCGAACTCCGTTAATTAGTATTGAATTTCTGATTTTGATCATCTACTTTTGCTGTTGACTGTACTAACACTAGTGTATGTATCTACTAACAAATTGGATTTTATGATCTGAAAATAATTGAATTAAGCTATACATTTCCAGTTTTAGCTGACCTGGTATGTATATGTGTTTCGTACAATGAGAAGTCGGCTTATACTGGTAATGTATAGCTTGATATGTCGCCGTGCGTACAACGCTACAAGGGTTTTAGGGTGCGTGGCCAAAATCAGTACTAACGCCGCCATCTCGTTTTGAAAATAAAATTTCTGTGACAAACCTCACAGACACGCACTACACTCACATACAACACTCCCACATGCACATTATTAAGCATTTATTTACCTATTTAAATTTTTCGTCATTGTTATTTTTTAATCCCTACTGTATTTTTTCTTATCTGGAACGCGGTCGTCTCCCTTTTGGAGGTGGGCGTTAACAGCTGCGACACAGTTTTGTAAGTAATGAAGCTATTTACGTACGCAAGCAATATGTAAAATGTGTTTTTGTTCCAATAAAGATTATTAATATAATAATTTCACATCAACAGCGCCACCCTGTCAATGTCATTCAGGCGACAAAAGATCCTTGTAGCACTATGCCATGATTTCTGAATGTTGATTGACTAAAATAATGTTTTGATTGTAATAACAGCTATTAACAATAGTAGCAGAAGAATTTTCATTTAATTTGTTATTCAAATTCTATAATTGACTTAATAAATAAATATTTTAGTTTTTTCGTGATGCTTTTTATTTATTTACTTTTGTAATTAGCTATTACAGAAGGACATACGTAGGTAACCGTTAGTTAATAGTGTTCTGGGTACAGCCAACAAAAGAGATAAGTATGCAGGGTCGTCTGATATAGTCGAAGTTTAGTAAGAGACCGATGGATGATTTTCGAATGAAATGTAGTTTGTTAAATTAACTGTTTGTTTTCAATTAATTAAATTAACTTTTTTTCCGAAAACATCAATCCGTTTCTTACTAAACTTCAATTATATCCGACGACCCTGCATAATTATGTCTTTGGTTGACTGTACGTTACATTACATGCTTTCGTCGTATGCGGTGTCTAGAACACGCACATTTCTCTCCTGCAATAGGATACAACGTGTACAAACCCAGATTCCCACTTACTACTGAGCCACTCTGAAAAACCCAACCACATTACCCGACCTGGGAAATTAACCTCGAGACTCCCTTGGCTCTTCTGGCTTAATGTTGCCCATCGAACATAGGACTCAGTACTCACACACATAGGCCGGGCCTCACGGAGCCGAACGGCCCTAGTGTCCTTTAGGGACAAATATAAGTTTGTGGGGACCATTAATTTTTTTTATCTATAACTTTATGGTGGGGGAATCGCACCTTTATCGAAGTCATTGACACAACACAAGCAAGATTGACATCACATTTAAACCCTCTTTGATTAATACAAGTCATCACACGTCATTCTCACAGTCACAGTCAAATTCACCTTCTGCTTTTTGAAATTAACAATATTGATAAATAGGTATCGTGCCTACTTCTCATTTTTATTATTTTTTGTGATAAAATTCACTTTTTCAACCATGGAGTTCTTTGGTCTTACTATGTATGGTCCTCAGAATTACATCCACGATATGGTGAAAGATAAATACAAAGTACCTGTAAGTAAAGAAGAAGTGAAACCTTTGATGGAAAAAGTCATGGAATATTCAACACTCCCAAAAACGGTACCTATCCCGATTTAATATTTTTAAGCTAGGGTACAATCTTTGATGGCTCTCTGGTATCTGCTCGTTATATGGCACAGAAGCACCATCTTCTACATTGCTCTAACGATAACACAATACAGGTTTCCAATTCCAATTCAAGTTTTACTGACCGCATGGGCCCAGCCGGATCGCTAAAGCCACGGTTCCAGTCCCACGACCCGTTAACTGACAGGCCGCGCCAGGCGTTGCTACGCCTGTCACGGCCCGTGCCGAGCATTCCCACGGAGTGTGTCGGCCTGTTGGCCGCTATTCCAACATGTCCAGTGATGCGGAGCGTATGGCTGCGTATACAGCCACTGTGGTTTTATTCAGTGGTCAAGAATTGACAAATAAAGCAAAAAGTAACGCGTCGTGGACTTAGGATTGGTCGGACGTCCACAGTCCATCGCAGGCCTCATTGGATGCGATGGTTACCACGGCCTGTCGGCTGCCCTGGTGCGATCGCGCCTGTACGATAGCGGACCGTGGGTCTGCAGCGTTACCGTAACCTCTTCAATACGCGTCTAGCCATACGACCAACTGCTCCTAATGGGCTAGCTGACCCAGAGAATTTTTCTTGTTGTGGCATCGCAGAGGATAGGTAGGTACCTTCTTTACCTTAACTTTCCTATTCAACAGATACAACGCCCAGATGTAGATGTGATTAGAGTTATTGATCTTTACATGGGAAGAGTTAATGGATTTTCTTACGGCTCAGCGGAAAGATTTATAAAAATGAAGCGCAAAGGAGTTATGCTACCTCCTTTTCCTTGTGATATATACAGGTTCCCGCCTACGACTTATAATGAGGTAAGTTTAGTTACCTATTATATTTAATCGGGTACGGACGCCAGCAGGTCAACCTACCCGAAACTGTCAAATTTTCCCAATCAACATTGAACCTCATGCTTTAGCAATAAAGTCGAAAATTTATTAAAGAAATCTGACAGATTGTAGTAGCTTGATGTGCTGGCGTCTGTACATATTACACGTTGACCACTTTGGGTCTGGTAATATTACATATAAATAAAATATTGAATTTATTGTCTCATCATTAGTTACCGCTGGATATTACTGGAGTACCTTATTCTAGTTACTACTGTGCGTATCTGTACAGTAGGTCCATAAGTAGGTACTTATTGCTTGTATAAAAGACATCCTCAAAATTTTGTCCTGGTCCCTGACTTCGCATAATTGCACAACAGCGCTTACTTCGGGAAACTCCTTATATTGGTTTTAGTATGGCTGGTGGCAACACGATCCGGCATTATTGAAAGAAGATTGGTATATAACGAATCCAAGATTTCCTCAACCTGCTTCACCTAATACTTTGATTCTAGATAAAGTGCGAAAAAACAATAAATATGCAACTCTATTTTGATTTGACTATTTTAACATTATTATATTATTACTAATCAATTATTTGATTACCTAATTAAATAATTCTAGTGCATTACATACATATTTATTTTGACTGACTAACCTATCTACCTACTCTACCCTGTTTGCCTAACGCGGTGCGAGGCCCGAGTGCATGGCTTCTACTGACTACAGACGTGATGTGTCGCACACCTGCAGGAAGCCACCTCGGTAACTTACATGGATATGGTCATTGATCACTACAAGATCGGATCATAAGAAAGAACTTATACATGGAAGAAGATAGATTTGGAAAATAAAAGCGAGCGTTAAATGTTGATGATACCAATTTCCACTTGAACGAAATTAGTTTTTTTTTTTTTAATAGGTAAAACTGCATATTATTATGATAAAAGCATTTTGTGAAGTCGCTTTCCTGGGCTGGTAAATTGTTCACGTCAATAGATAACTAATTCCTTTCCAAGGCCCGTTTCAACTTCTACCCTGAATAGAGTGGAAGTGTACGAACATGGATGTGTCACCATATAATTATGAACATCGTTAGTTTATCTTGCTCAAATTCTTCTGTGACAAATCTTAAAGTGAAGGAACATGTTATTATTCTGTACTGTACAAACTTTTTAACAAGCATTAGGTACACACTACATAAGGTATTACGGCCACTAAAAGAGATCAGTAACCAGGGTTGTCGGATATAGTTGAAGTTTAGTAAGAGACCGATGGATGTTTTGTAATGAAATTTAATTTGATAAATGAACTGTTCGTTTTCCATTAATTAAATTAATTTTATTCGAAACCATCCATCGGTTTCTTACTAAACTTCAACTATATCCGACGACCCTGGTTACTTATCACTTGGTGACCGTACGCACGGCTACATATCAAGCTATATAAAACAATACAATTATCATCAACTTATAACAAAAATAATACAATTATCATCAACTTAAAACAAAAATAATACAATTGTTGTCAGTTTTAAAGTTTTAAATTTCTATGTTTTGAATACGTGACGAATTTGGAAAGGGGGCTTTTTTTAATGTTTACTTTGCTAAAACCTACCCTCAGCGGGGTAACGCTAGCGGTAACGTTGCAAACGACAATCCTGGATTCGCCTCCGTTGACAAAATATACATTTTATGGGTACGTATCGAGCTGATATGGGGTCAGCTTACACCCGAGACGCAAAGCGACGCGACCCTGCGCGTACTTGTTACGTTTAGTCCAAATCTGAAGTCTACCCATCCAGCAACAGAATTTGCTAAAGGAACAAACAGTGAACGTAGTGTAACGTAATTAGTCGACTAACCTATAATTCGCTTCACTATTACCGTCGTCACTCATTGACATAGAAAAGTATGGACTGGAAATACCTACAAAAAAAGGGTGCATACCTACAACTCATATTGTCGCATAAAATGGCTGCCATTGCTAGGGTTGTGTCAATCAAGGAACAACTGTTATCTCGTTGTTACTATAACGAGTAACGATACTATATACGAGTTTTACTAGTTATCACGTTTGGATCACGATGGATTTTGGTGCTGTGAAGTGTGAACCACAGGCCGGACCTAGCTAGGTCACTCGGACCGAATAAGACGCAAGATTATTTATGTTAACATCGCAGAATATACTGATATCGTTTCAGCGGAGGAACTAGTTTCGGAAACTATTACGGTAAGTCGGCAACGGTACAACACTATTCCATTATGACATCTGTTTGTAAACAAACGAATGAATTAACAAATATAATAAAAAGGCCTGTTATATGGAAATTAACCCAAATATCAATACTTTAGCCATAAATTCATGATCGCGTTACAATTGTATCATCGATTGTGTATTATTGTATGTATTAATGCATGAAAACCGGCTACTAACCTGTGCAACTACAATTGAGGTTGATTTTCATTCTTTCTTGCACCACACTTCACAATACAACACACAGGCATGTTGAACTTCTGTTTTCTAACATTTACATGAAGTTTTAAAAGGTAAAATCCTCGTAATTTTCTCGCAAATCTCAATAATACAAAAAACAAACAGCCATTTGACAGCAAAACTACCACGAAACTCGTCACTCAAGATGGCTGCTACGGCACTTACCTACAACTGTCACTACGTCAAGACAAAATGTTGCCATAATTAGCAACAACTTAAAATATAGTTGTCTCTTTTATCAAATGAGATTATCTCACTAGAAAGAATGAGACATAACGATATTTCAAATTCTGAATCATATTTCACTCATATTTGTATAAGCAAATGTATGTATAGAATAACGCGGCATCTCCATGTTTTTTCCTATCTCAATGTCGTCACTACGGTCACCGCACTACAATTGTCAAAGTCATAATTCCTTCTTTCAATTCGTTGACAACGTGAAGGGAGGACAACTCTTCTACAATGTCGTAAGTAATCTGTATTTATTTTAGAAATCAATACATCTTACTTTAGCATCTCAATTGCGATCTTCATTTATCATGTAATATAATTGGTGTTAAACTTAATTTTTCTAAATTTCATACGGCTCCACTTATAACCTCTTAAAAGTGATAACATGTGTGTGATGTGTGTTATTTTCTCATTCTAGGTCAAAAGTATCGCGTGATACGCTTTACGAGTGCGTAAATGCCGTCCTGCAGAACTCCAAGGACAAAAAACGTAACTTTTTGGAGACGGTCGAGCTTCAAATCGGTCTGAAGAACTATGACCCCCAGAAGGACAAGCGTTTCTCAGGCACCGTCAAGTACGTTTACCTGGAAAGAGCATTTTAGTGGGACATCTTTTAATTACAAGTTCCACCAAGATGAATCTGGACAGGGAGTCGGTGAAAACTGACGGGACTCGACCCAGAGTCTTAAAATATCGGGTAGGTTAGCCCCGGCTTACCGAATTAGCATAAGATGTTGAAAACACGGCCTCAGGTATGCCTCATTGATGTATTTGTGGTAAAATTGTATTATGTTCATAATTGAATTAAAATACCACATACGGAAACACCATGTTAACTGAAAAAATGGTGCAGAAGCAAGTTCATGATATGTGATGTTAAAAATTGCATGTATTATCTGTTGATATTGATGAAGACTTTACTACTGATACACTCTTAAAAGTTAATTTAAAATTATCTCGCATGTGTTTGATTATTGACCGTGATGATGATATTACTTTGCAGGCTCAAGTACATTCCCCGCCCCAAGATGCAGGTGTGTGTGCTTGGTGACCAACAGCATTGCGACGAGTCCAAGACCCTGAACGTACCTTGCATGGATGCAGAGGCACTCAAAAAACTTAACAAGAACAAGAAACTTGTTAAGAAACTAGCAAAGAAGTGAGTATTCTTTTTGGAATGAAGTTCCATAACGCGCGTTGCGAAAAGGGGCTAGACGGAAAAAATTAAGACCAAAAGTTGGAACAACACTTTTTGCTATAGGTAGTTGTAAGCCGTGCGGCGTGCGCGTGTTGCTCTGTCTGTCTCTCTCTCTTTGAACTTCGTTCCATCCGGGTGTCCCTTGACACCTCTCAAGGTTTTTCTTTATTTGTTTCACATTGGGCAGATTTAACCCCACAAGGCTTTCTTTGCCAGTCAACCTTTTGATTTGTAAAAAAAACATTGTAACAGGTACTAGACCCACATTTTTGTCTGTGTGAAATTTCTTGTTTTAAAACAAACTAAGACAATGCAATACTGTAGGTAGCAGGTTTTCATTAGTGAAAGGATTTTCAGAATTGGATCAGTAGTTTCAAAGATTATATATTATTAGAATCTCTCTAATATTAGAATAGAAGTATAGATTTTGTCCTAGTATTGGTATAAGTCTATTATCACTATTTTCACCTCTTTTTCAGATATGATGCCTTCCTTGCATCAGAATCGCTCATCAAGCAGATCCCACGTCTGCTGGGACCTGGTCTCAACAAGGCCGGCAAGTTCCCTGGTCTCCTCTCCCACCAGGAGTCCATGACACAGAAGATTGATGAAGTCAAAGCTACCATCAAGTTCCAGATGAAGAAGGTATGTTTCATTTTATGAGAATCTTCATTTCACAACCAATAACAGCATTGTTAGTTAGTCTAGACTTCTAAAGCAGCAGATTTTAACATTAATGGTCATGACATTGACTGCACAATCTCTCAAAAACTTGTAATTGATTAATTTAGTTTATTTATTTAATTTGAAAGAGAATTTCAGCAACAAAAAAATCGGGATTTTATATCTTCTTAATTCAAGTAGATTTCTGTTGCTATTTTGAGTCTGGAAATGTTTTATTTTAATTCAGCCTGTTCAAAATTATAATTATCATTCTTGTCTATTCTAGGTATTGTGCCTGTCGGTGGCAGTTGGCCACGTGGACATGACCCCCGATGAGCTTGCACAGAATGTGCACTTGTCCATCAACTTCCTGGTGTCCCTGCTCAAGAAGCATTGGCAGAATGTGCGCTCGCTTCATATGAAGTCCACAATGGGCCCACCCCAGAGATTGTACTAAGCCTACTTCAATAAATATGACTTTACACTATTTTGTGTTTTTTTTTATCAGCTGTCATTGTAATACCTTAAACTCTGAACCAGACCCGGGTTAGGTACTTGAGGAAGTGTTCTGTAAAGAAGCGCACCATACTGGGAACGAATTTTCTGTTCGCGCCGGTCCCTAGACATAACTGCTCTAGGCCGTTTGCCAGTGTGAGTCCGTGATGGTCCAGAAGGAGGCCGAGCGGGATCGTGAGAGAGCCCGCTCGGAGAATGCGTCGAGGTGGCAACCGCCTCGACGCCGAAACCCCGCCTGCATCATCTAACGCGGGCGATTAGTTGGGACTTGTCAGCACACACTAAGTGACCTCAGGGAAGACAGCGCACAACAGTGGTTATGTGCTGCCTTGCAGTCAGGTTTTGGGGAGACCCCTCGAGTCTCCCCAGAGAAGTGCCTTAATAGGCGTTGTACAGAGGGCTCCGGAATGGTCTTTTGAGAGTAACGGTGCCCCTTCCATGTGCAGATGGTGACCACTGGGATGGGTGTGCGTTTCCCTGGCAAAATGTTGTGCATTTGAGAGGTGAGACATGGAGGTAGAGGATGGTTTTAGTGAGGTAAAAAAAAAACCCACTGGTTTTGTCCCCAAAGACCGAGCGCCTTTTCAAGGTTTCCCCTCTGAAAAAAAGGCCGTTTGCCAGTGAAAAAGTTTCAAAAATAAATGTTGGAAGTTTATAATTATAAATTTAATATTCTTAAATAGAAAGAATAAAAGATTCTTGTTAACATATAAATATATTGATAATAGGTAATAATACATTCAAACAATATCACTGAGACTTCTAGAATCAGGATTAAGCATTTCATCATCCGTATCGTCACTTTCTTCGTCTTCCGGCAACTGTTCATCGCAATCTTCAACGGATTCCTCGCTTTCTATGCTCTGTTGAGAAGCAATTACTTCACCATGAATGTCCTTATTTTTGAGATTACCCATCCAAAATGCCTCTGAACAATTATTTGCAGCTAAGACAGCTTTCACTTTGTAAATCAAAGTTTCAAGAAGCTGTCTCATGTGTGGGACCTTACTCATCAGAACAGTATCTTTCTTTAATCTTGAATGGCAACATAATGTCTGCAAGAATCTAGTGGATTGCTGAAGGACTTTCAAAATTTCCAAAACTTGATTCTCATTTTTGAATTGAATTTCCAAAATAGGGATTCCTTGCGACATAAATAGTTTAAGGACTGGAATAGATTTCTTAAAAAATGCTGCTAAGTTATTTCTGTTCTCGAGAGTTTTCGCAATGTCAGACATGTTCTTCATTATTGTTGCTACGTCTTTCCACAGATCCAAATGTTCAGAGTTTGTCATTCCTTTCTCTAAGCGAGCTTTGGTTGCTTCGTAAACTGCCGTTCCTAGATTTCTATATAAAATGGGGAAAATGCTCTTGGTTATGCATTTGAACGATCTTAGAGTGTTTTTGCTTGTTTGCAGCAACTTTATATCTTCTGTAAGTTGCAAAGTCAAATTTTTCAATGCTAGGACCTCGTTGTTTATAAAGTAAATGGAAGCCAATCGATCTACACTTTGATTAAAGTGTAACCCCTTTTCTAATATACCTTCCGGAGTTTTCCACTGTCGCGACAAAAAGCTTTGAGCTAATGTTTTTAAAATATTAAGTATGACTCTGTTATCAGAGAAGTTTTGGATACTTTTCAGGAATTCTATAAGTGACACTGCAGTTGATAATTGCAAACAATATTTTTCATGTTTCTGTAGGTGCTGGCCAGCAGCTATTAGTAAGTCTTTCAGTGACACTGTAGCAGTATTTGGGTTTGCTATAGTTCTAAGTGAACTCTTTAGTAAGGCACTGTGCTGTTGATTCTTAAAACCTATCCACTTAAAGTATATGGTGCACAAGTTGTAGATGCAGTCCAAGCATGCAAGGAGATTGATCAATTCGGATGTATATAAAATTCCATTGTCTACTTGTGTATTCTCAGTTGTTAACTTTTCTATGCACAATGTCACGAATTTCAAATGTTCCACCAGTTGTGGTAACACTTCACTGACTGACTTGGCGCATTGTTCAGCTTTATTAGCATCGTACACAGCAATCTCCTGTTTAGTGAGAAATGTTTTCCTTTTGATTTTAGAAATTAGAACATTCTCAATGTTACTATTAAGACACCTTAGTAAGAAGGTTAATGTTTTCACTGTTAGCTCGGTTTCAGACTCTTTGTCTTCAGTCATATCAGTTTTGATTAAATGGAGTAAATTTAAATTTAATTGTCTGAGGGGCATATTGAGGCTTATTTCAAGGCTGCTTTTGATGGAGACATTGCTCTGCGTTGCTTGAGTACGCGCCGTTTCAGGTAGCACAGTGTCATCTTGTGCTGGCTTCTTTGTCACTTTTTGTTTTGCAGATTGTACTTTTACAGTCTTTCTTTCAAGTTGTTCACCAGTGTACTTATTAACATTGAATGTACAAACAGGTGGTTTGTAAGGAATCTTGGTTTTAATAAGGATTTCTTTAACAAAAGTTTCTAAGTCTTCAGTTTGTAACACCCTTTTTAATGTTTTTGTCTTCAAGTCATCATCATCTTGAGTAGCAAAAGCATTGAGTAATTCCCTGAACCAATTAATGCAATGGACTAAACAATCCAAGATATTACTAATTGCCACTGAATCCATGTCTTCAACTATGTCTATGTCGAACTTGGGCATCACAACTGGACATCCCAATAATGCATCTATGCTAGATAAATTTCCTTCATGCTGCTTAAAATGCAAAGTCTGAACAAGTTGAAAAAGTGGAGACAAAATACCAATATACACTTCAGAATTTGATTCTAAAGTCATGCCTGCAATGTTAATGGCAATAATCTCATCCATTTCACTGTCTGCATTGAGACAATACTGCATCAACAGCTTTATTTCACCTACTCTCTCCACTTCAATTGAATCCACTATAAAGTTTTGTTGCAGGTCATTAGTCACCGCATCAGTGAGCCATGTCAAAAAGTTTTTATTAATAAAAGATGCAGACAAAATTACTTTAGACAATTCATCATAAAAGAATGCAATCATATCTGGAAATTGTCTAGTACTCCGGCTTATTAGTTCTATAATTTGGGCTGCTTCACGAAGATCCCCTTCTGATAAATGAGTAACTGATCCATAACTCACATCATCTGGCAACGCCCTGGTCTGATCATCATCTGAGTTTGCAACCATCAGGTACTTTACAGCATGAATTGCGGCTAGGATACCTTGAACTTTGATTCTCGGATTAGATGAACCTAGTTCTTTTCTTATAATCATATGAAGATCATCTCTTATCACAGAGTTTTCATAACTGTAGGCCAAGCCACACAGTAAATTCATAACAGCCCTTACTTCATCTAGAGGCATGTCATCCATTCTATCCAATAGTGTAAGCATTTGAACACTCTGTGGTTTCAAAAGGGACATGTCTTTTGATGCAACATTGTTTAAGACAAGCAAAATACCCATAACACACTGTTTCGAATCCAATCCCAACTGCAACAGTTCAGCAACAATTGTTGGACAACATTCCTCTAGTTCTGCAAACATAAGTGAGTACATATAAGAAGCAAATGACTCCACAGCCGGGTCTACTTTGGTCTTTAACAGGGAATTAGAAAGATCAATCAAATTTCTTAAATATTCCTTCAATATTGGTTTGAATTTCTTAAATACATCATCTAGTAACTCTTCTTTTAGAATATTAAGTTTGATTTGCTTTCTAATCAAGTTTTCTACTTGTCTTTGTTTTTCTTCTGATGTTGAATAGGCAATTAGTAGTAAAATAAAATCAATAGGTTTATGATCTGTGTGCACTTTGCATAAAGATACTGCCTTTAACCATGAATTACCAATAATTTTTGATGATACCATAGAATTTCTTACAGCTGAGGCAGTGAGCACCTGGCTTGTTGCTACTTCCTGAGCTTGTGCAACTGATGTGGCCCATCCTAGAGCATTCCTTAAGCCTTGGACTGCTTCTAAATAAGCATTGTCACTCATTCTTCCAGGTATAAGCAGAAATTTAACAAAATTTGAGAAATAATTACATTTAGAAAGACTCATTAGGAGATTTAGTGTTTTCTTCTGCAATTGCTCATATTGATCATCAGATAAACACAGGTAAGATAGACAGTCTAATATGGCAGGAATAAGATCATGATCTTCACTTAGGATTCTGCTCATTTCAGCAGAGATGTTGTCATGCTCTTGATCTCCGATAATGTCTGGAATAGCAGTTATTATTTCCAATTTGACCATTTTTTCAGATGCAACATCTAAAAGGTTTATCAGATTTGTGGACATCTTGTCTGTGTTGACTATACTGTCTAAAGACGAGAAACATTTCAGTATCATTTGTATCCATGGGCCGCACTTTGATTCAGCAGCTAAATCAATAGCTTTTTCAAACACATAATCAGTTAGTTTATTTTGGAGAACTGGAACGCTCAGCAGTATTTTTATAACACTGTCGCTTACCGGGAACTCTTCAGCGCTGTCTTCAGACATCCTTACAATATTTGGAAACAAGTAATGTTTAAAAATATCCAAATCTTTACATTCGTTCTCCAAATTTGTGAAAAGATCAGATAAGTTTCGTGGATAGTCAAAATGTTTTTCCAAGTTTTTCTTAATATTACGAACAGTATGAATTAATTCATGAGATGCGACGCATTTTTCCGGTGGATGTTTTAAAATAAGCCCGCTATCTCGCAGCGAAACGTGAAAATACGTAGTACTAATGTCCGATACTTTTGATTTCTTATTCTGACTGACATTGCTGCGTTGAGATAAAACTCTTTTGGAACTCATGTTTTTGTCTTTTCCACTTTGTTTAATAATTAAATATTTGTACTTCGAAACCGCCTTTTCAAAACAAACTTGTCAGAACTTGTCAAATTGTAAAACTTCAAACATGATGACCACAGAAGATGATGTCATTGAAACATAGAGGTAGGAATTATTCAGAGCATTGAAATCGAAACTTTTTGTTTGTCTATATTTCCAGTCGGTGATTTACTTACAAAAATCGACTAAACGCTAAAGCAGATTGGAGCTGGCTCACCGCAAACCTCCAAAATTCTTCTTCATCACTTGCGTACACACGACGACATATTATCAAGCTATACATTTCCAGCGTACTTGGTCCCACGCTTTTCATTGTTTATATTAACGACATGCTAAACCTTTCCGTAAATAATGCTGAAATTATAACTTAGTGCAGATGACACTACCGTAATATTTCACAGAAAATCGTGGGAACAATTTTACTCTCTAGCAGAACAGGGATTATCACTAATCGCGAACAACCTGGACAGAAACCTACTCACGCTAAATGGCAGTAAAACTAAATATATTGTTTTCTCCAAAACCGCCGCTTCAAACTCACCGGAACACCTCAAACTCAAACTAAATCACTGCTCTTCTAACATTTCCACTTCCTCTTGCGACTGTCCTCCTCTTGAACGTGCCTCTTGCATCAAATACCTCGGTATTCTTATCGACGACCACCTAACATTTAAAGAACAGTATATCCAACCTTTCTGGCAGAATAAGAAAACTTATTCACACCATGCGTAGACTACGAGATGGTCTGCCCACATAAACAGTACAACAAGTTTACCTAGCGCTATGCTAATAGATATTACAGTATTGCATCAGCGTGTGGAGTAGTGCTGGAAAGACCTACTTGATCGAAGCTGAAAGAGCACAACCCTCTTTGCTCTTTCAGCTTCTTAAAGTAACTTTTAAGAAGCCCTACCGGTTCTACTGATCTACTCTACCGCGAAACGAGAGTCCTCAGAGTCCGCCCGCTTTTCATTCTTTCTGCCTGCACAAAAACGCAAAAAAATATTAAAAGGAGACCCGACTACACATCTATCATACAAAATAAATTACAGAATCCTAACACCTGACAGCACCTCATTGCTAGCAAGACTCTGCGAAACTCTGCGAAATTAAAAATACTAGGTAAGTACTTACTTCATTCAATTGCAAAAAAATAGCAAAGGAAATTTTGCATGACACTGGTTATGATGACTCGGAACAACGTTCAACGAACTTGCGCTTCGCTTGGCTCGTCTTGGCGGATACGGGTGCTCTAGTGAGTCTAGGCCCTAGGCAAAGACTAATAGAGTACTGGCAACTAGGCGTCAGCTGTCAAGTGTCATCTGAATGTCAATAAAATAGACATAACCTAAAATTAAAATTTTCGAGCACAAAAATATAAATAAGAATATAATAAATTAAACATGAATTTTAATATATCTGGTCTTGCAAAATATGTGTGGAAATCTCAAACTGTCGCTGGGTTCGGGGTTCGTTATTCATTAAACACTTGAATGAAATCATGTTCGAAAATCTTAATAGTTTGTCAAATTCTCTCCGATTCTAGAATGTAAATTATCACAAAAAACCTTAAAATAATTTACATCTTGCAGTTCCAACAAGTGAGAAACAAATGGGCGAACTGGCACATGATCCGAGACGTGAAAAGGCGGCGAATGAGTGCAGAAAACTTTCTTGAAAGAACTCGAATTAATGCGATGAGGAAAAATGATATCCTGCCTGTGGAGATCAGAGAACTTGCTGATAAAGACATTAACAAGTTTGAGATGAATGCCATCCCACTCAGAATTAACAACAGATGCGTTGTTACATCAAGGTACTTACGTGAAATATTAAGATATCAGAAGATCACAGACCAAGGCAGCATTCCACAAAAGGGAGGAGGCCTTTATTCAGCAGTGGGCAGACAAGGCTACCAATGATGATGATAAAGATATCAATCTTGATCTGTCTGTGACAATCCACCCCTAAGATCATGAAATGGTCTAACCTACCTTTTCAATTAAACTAGAAATAAGTACCTACAAATGGGGTGAATTGGTACAAAACTTTAAACGGATTTTAACATAGAAATAATGTAGTTTGTTACCAACAAGGGCTCATAACTGCTAATTATAATACAGTAAACACATAGTCACCTACTAACTGTATAAAGAGCCCTAATATAAATATATTCAATTACACTAAGGCATTAAGTCCGCCTTTGTACCTTTTTGTGCGAAAAGTTTAAATAAATAATAATAATAATATCCCTGGACATTTCACACAGCGCCATCTAGTCCCAAGCTAAGCAACCTAATGCTTGTGTTATGGTAACAAGATGGCTGATAAACTACTTATATACATTTTTTTTTTTTGTAAATACATACATATTATAGATAGAAAAACACCTATTTAGTTCCACAGGTTGATTTCATGTTTTAAATTTGCAGGCCCCGAGGTATAGTGAAGGAATGGCGGATGAGCCGTATAGTGTGGAGACACCTGGCTGACTACAACAAACTGTCTGGTGTACAGAGAGCTATGTGGGGATAAAATGAAATGTGTGCTTAGATTATGTATAGTAGGTTAAATGAATAAATTATGTTGTTGATAATAATTGTGATTTTTTATTGACTAAGGGCTGATTTTCCAATCAACGGATATTTTTTATTCGTGGAATAAAATTGACATCTGAGTTTTTTTAAGGAAGAATTGCCAAAAATTCAAAATATCTGGCATTGGAAAAATCAGCCCTAAGTGTCATTAGCTAAGTAAAACATTAGTCGAAGATAAGAGAGCCCCCTTCCCATCTGCCCGACGTAAGCAGATTCTCTTCGTAGGTACGAACAGTTGGGCATCGACGAATCCTCATCACGCCACGGCATCCCGACTTCGAAATGATCGCCGACTTTCTTCGTGTATTTACTCCCTAGTACCTACCTTAATAATTTACTGTTTTTTTTTTAAAACGTTGCCCCACTAGTAATTTTTCCTGTAACGTGGGTGCGTTTACAAACATTTCAACTCACGTACACGAACAGCTAGATCCGGAACAACTACTTGTAGGCCATACAAATATTTGTTCCGTGCGGGAATCGAACCCGGGACACGCAGCGCAACAGTCAATCGCTTAACCACTGCGCCAACCGTGCCGCTACTTAAAAGGACACCTAGCAGTGATGAAAACCAAGGACTGGAAGACGAGATGTTGGTCGTCCAGCAGCAAGGTGGGCGGATGATATTGTAGCCATTGCAGGCAGCCTTTATGAGGCTTGCACAGGAGTGTGGGGATTGGCACTAGATGAGGCCTATGCCCAGCAAATGAAGTCAGGCTGTGGATTATCATGATACCCAAAAGTATACTGTGTAATGTAGGCTGCAAAAATGAAATTCAAGCCAAGCCAGGCTACAATCAGCATAGGAAAGGTTCCACCATCTTACTTCAAGAGGGTTGACGATCCACTCGCAAATTCAATTGCACAAAAATGAATATAATAATTATGTACCTACATATTCCAACATTCAAAATATTGACTTGGTCCCTGCTATAGTGAGGTTCACCCAGTTAGACTCACGATTTTAAAAAAGATTGAAATCTCTGTGAAATTCCCTTCCTCCCGGACCGCGAAAGCGAATAGACGTGTGCCCCTTTATATTAATAATTGAAATATTCGTAAGAAAATCGATATTTAAAAAAACCACAAGTACCAGGAGCGCATAATCGCAGCGGTGATTGTAGTGAACGTGGAGTCCGCGACGAAACAAGATAGCAACACTTGAGACGGAGATCGCCGCCTAAGCTACGTTGCGCCTGCGTCACTTGACCTTCGCTCCACGGATACGTCATCGCAGCGCTCTGAGTCTGACGCGTTTTGCGTCGCCGCGCCGTGCCGTTGCCACTATTTACAAGCGACAGCGGATTGCAGAGAATCAAAGGGTTTGGCCCAAGTGAAAATACTCAAGGTAATAAAAATTTTAATAATTAATTATGCCGCTAAATCGTACACCACCGAAGACCCCTTTAGTAGAAGAAACTTCGGGCCAAACTACAACTAGTACTACTTGCTCCCGATTGTTTATCCAGTCCGGATCTTCTCCTGATCTCACGACCTTGGGTCAGGATTGTAACGTTACAAATCGTCTAAAGCGTAAGCGTGAAGATTGTGACTGCATGCCGCGTCTGGATGAAATTCGAAACTTACTATCAGAGTCTACTGCCAAGTCTGAACAGAAGCTCGCGGCATTACAGGCCTCCATCTCTGAAATTAGTGCTCAGAACGCAGGGATACTAAAATCAATGGAATTTATATCTCAGGAGTACGATGACTTAAAAATAAAACTGGCAAGCTTGGAGTCTGAACGTGAAACCGACCGCCGCTATATCCATGAGCTAGAAGAAAAAGTGGACAATATAGAACGACAACTGTACTCAACTAAGGTTGAAATAAGGAATGTGCCTCAGAAACAGGAAGAAAGTAAGGAAAGCCTACGCGCCATTGTAACAGAGGCAGCCAACGTGATTGGCACCCCGATAAGTGGCTCCGAAATAAAAGATGTCTTTCGTACTAAAAACAAAAACAACACTTCCACAATTACCGTTGATTTTATAAGTGCAATCACAAAGGATAATTTTATAAAAAAATCTCGCAGGTTCAATAATGCTAATGGGCAAAACAAGCTAAATACAACACACCTAAAACTTGATGTACCCTGCAAACCTGTATACATATCAGAAAAACTTACGCCCAAAACTCAACGAATTTATTACTTGGCCCGCCGATTTGCTGAAGAAAATGAATATAAATACTGCTGGACCTCTTACGGGAAAGTTCTAGTGCGAAAAGCGGATGGCGAGCAGCATGTCTTTATAAAAACCGAAGCAGACCTCGACAGTCTCCGGTTAAGTAAATGACTAATGACTGGGTATAGTGGCATACCTAAAATACTAATCATGTTGTTTACATATTTACCTTTTTATAATACTTTGCAATTTTGTAAGCCTACTACACTACACACAAATACAATCACACACACATACTTATCAGAAATTTACCTTCTCACAGGAAAACTTGATTTTACCCATATAAGTGTAGCTCTTAATTACTTAATATCTAATGTATTTCGCATTCTAAGTACCGCCTTAAACCTATATTATAAACACCTCAGTCAAATAACTGTGACAGAAACATTAACTGTTATTAAAAATGATGAATATTGATCAAATAACTCAGGAAATAGATAACGTTACTATTGCTGAGTCTTATACATGCACTCCAGATCAATGTCAAACTTTTTTAGGACAGTGTGATAGTAGCTTTCGTATTGTACATGTTAACATCAGGAGCATAAAAAAGAACCTAGACCAATTTGTCACCATGTTAACATTAACGAAGGTTGACTTTGACTTTATTATTTTTACAGAATGTTGGTTGCAGGTCTCAGGTCACATTCCTATCTTAGAAGGCTATACTTCACATGCCACAAAAAACAACCCAATAAAAAACGACGGCGTTGTATTATACGTCAAAAATACAATTAATTGTTCTACGCACGAACCTTTAATCTCGGATGCCAACTGCCTGGTAACTCGCTACAATAACACAGCTATAATCGCAGTATATCGCTCCCCTTCCTATTTAAACCCCGCTAACTTCTTCTCTAGTTTGAGTGAAATAATAACATCAGTTAAATCCCAAAATAACATCATGCTTATTGGTGATATTAATATTGATATAAAGTCAGGCAATACCGATCGTCATGCGGATGATTATTTAACCTTAACAGCAACACATGGCTTATTGCCTGCCCACACTCTCCCAACAAGGATCAATAACTGTCTGGACCATGTCATGTTGAAGACTAAATCCCCCGCGAAGGTTATCGTGCTGGACTCCCACATTACTGATCATCTTCCTGTTGCTATATTTCTGGACAGAAATAAATCAGCTGGATCCCAATCAAAAAATACTTTGATCCGATATGACTATGAAACCATAAAAAATGAAATAGATAAACTTGATTTTACTCCTATTCTTAATACTACAGACCCAGAACTTGCTACTAACATTTTAATTTCCGACCTACAAACTACCTTAACAAGACATACCAAAATGTATCACACACCTAATAGAAAAACAGTTAAAAAACCCTGGATGACCGCTGGCTTAGTTCGATGCCTACGTAATCGCGACAAAATGCACCGGCAAGTCAGTAAGTCTCCTAACAATCTTATATTAAAAACTTCATATACGCGGTACCGCAATTTCTGCAATTCCCTGCTTAAAAAACTAAAACGAGCCTATGAGAAAGCAGAACTTCTTAAAGCTAATAACAACCCGCGAGCTACGTGGAAAGTTATCAAATCTATTACACATAGTTACCAACAAAGACAGTCTCCTAGTGCTCTGCTACATTCTTCCATCAACCCTACCGTATCGGTAAATAATGTCAATAAATATTTTGTTAACATCGGTACGAATCTTGCATCAAAACTTGACTCTAACAGACCATCCGTTCACTCTTTTTCATCCCCGTCTCCAGTTAACTCCCTAGTGCTTCCGTTAGTTGACGAAGCGCTTGTAATAAGCACAATTCAAAGCTTACGCAGTGATTGCGCTATTGGTTGGGATAACATCCCAGCAATGATCATAAAGCAATCTAGCTCCATTCTGGCTCCTGTCATTGCCCATATATGTAACTGTACCATTGATTCGGGAATTTTCCCAAAAGCTTTCAAACGTGCAGTAATCCATCCAGTGTACAAAGGCAAAGCTAAAGACGACGTGTCCAATTACCGGCCAATTTCAGTGCTTAGCTCGTTGTCTAAAATACTTGAACGAATCCTCAACAATAACCTAACAAAATTCCTATTAAAAAATAAATTAATCGCAGACAACCAGTATGGCTTTCGTTCGGGTATCTCCACAGAGGATGCCGTCTCTGATTTTACCAACACCTTGGTTGACAAACTGGACACTCGCCTTAAATGCTATGGTGTTTTCTTGGATTTAACGAAGGCATTTGATACAGTTTCTATTCCCAGACTTATCGCCAAAATGGAACATATAGGAATACGTGGTGTGGCCTTAAATATTTTCAAAGACTATCTCAGGGGGCGTAGCCAGTGTGTCAAAATTAACTCCGTTTTTAGCGACGAGGAGTTTATCAGTTACGGTATACCTCAGGGAAGTATCTTGGGACCCACACTATTTCAAATATATATAAATGACCTGTGTCAATTACCTCTCTTTAACTGTGACATTTTTACCTACGCAGACGACACGGCACTTTTGATATATGATGAGTCCTGGGATAAAGCTAAACATAGAACTGAACTTACTTTGCGAACTGTTATGGACTGGCTTTCCGTTAACCTCCTGACACTCAATGTTTCGAAGACTAAAGTAATTCAGTTTTTACCACCAAATTCAGTTAACCCACCAATTGATTCAACCAAAATAACAGCCCATATTTGTCAGGATGTCACACCATGCAATTGCAGTTGCCTTGATATGGTTTCAAATATTAAATATTTGGGTGTTTATATCGATGAGAGGCTGGATTGGCGTGTTCATACGGATACTCTATGCTCTCGGCTTCGTAAACTTATTTATTTATTTAAAGAGCTCAGACATTCGGCCGACGCTGCAACAGTTTCACTTGTATATCGTTCCCTGTGTGAGTCGATTATTACGTACTGCATCCCGGTGTGGGGGGGGACTTTCAAAACCGTGATGCTTAGGGTGGAACGAGCGCAGCGGGCTGTCCTCAAAGTTATGTATTTCCGTAAAAGGGACTACCCCACAGCCCTGTTGTACTCCGAAGCCCAAGTACTCACGGTGAGAAAACTCTATATCCTCCGCACTGTCTTACGTCGACATTCCACGATGCCGCTAGATAGACATCTATCCAATCGGCGGATTGGCTTTCCTATTTGTGAATCTGTCCAGTGTCGTTCTGCGCTTGCCCGACGACACTTTCGTGCCCAAAGCTCGCGAATGTACAACAAAATTAACAAAAACCTGTTAATTTATAAGCTTACCCTACACAAGGTCAAGCAGATTCTTAGGTCATGGTTACTGTCCCTCAATTACGACGAAACAGAGCAAATTATTTTAACTATTTCATAATTCCAATATTATACCCTATGAGAGGCATTCAACTTCACCCTGTACTCGTAATCCCAATCAACCTGAACTTTCAATTCAATTTACACTCACACACACACACACCCTCTCACACACACCCCCACACCCCCTCACACACACACACACACTCACACACACACACACATACTACACGCAAGCACACAGTCACCTATTCAGGCTTTTCTAACAAACAATTTTTATTATTATTATTCCATTTTATTTTATTATTATTATTTTTTTTTCTTCTTTAAGTACTTGGATGTTTTGCTGATTATTATTTTCTTTGTTTTTTACTTGTTAATCTTATTGCATAAATTTGAAAATATTTCCTCCAGGGAGAGGGCACTGGCTCTTGTAACACAGGTTAACCACCTAGCACAAGTGTCAGGGACTTCACACAATTTGTAACCACTTTATGTAATAAAGATTATTATTATTAATTGTAATTAACTTTGAATCAGAATTCTTAATTCCCACATAGGTATATTTTACCCTTCAGGGAAAACAGAAGGCCAATTCACAAGTGTGCGTTACTCTAGCAAAATGTTGTGCATTTGAGAGAGAGGTAAGACCATAACAAATAATTTATTAGTGTATCATGAGGGGCAATTTGTTTAACGTTCAAAATCTAGTCAGTCTCATCTCGGCCACAGAACACTATTAGGTACTCCTAGCGGAGATCTCGGCAACTAACAAATGTAGGAAAATATGAAGTATTTTTTGACAGATTGGAACACTAAACGTTCATAAAATTACGAGAATTGCCCCTCAGCAGGTGTGCTGTTCGTTTATGTCCAATGTACTGTCATACCTAACAATAAGTAGACCGTGCTTCATTTCTAACAAAAATTTTGAGCACTCTGGTTCATTATAGGTGTGTTACACCATACAAAGGTAAATTCACTTCACAACTTCCAGGATAGATAACATTATGAGGGGTTCATTCACCCCTAAATTTAGTTATGTTGGACAGATAAATTTACAATTTTATTTGTCGTAACTTTCTCAAGTCATTCATGTAACACACAGCATGGAACAATTGAATTAGATTAGAATGTTAAAAATTAATAAGATGTGTTAACAGTAGGTAACCGCAATAAACAAACAAACATAAGTTGATAAAAACTTTATTATAAAGTCATTTAATCCTTACAACTAAATAAGCTTCATAAAGCTTACAATGGAATATCGCAGCTTCGATATAAAGCTTTTTAGTCGAAGAGACCTGTAACAAGACAAAAACGAAATTAGCATGGGTTTAGAAATCAATATTAGTTTTGATAGTGTCTGGAAAATCTCAGATAAAATTTCTTCAATCATTAGATTCTGAAGCTAATACATGATAAATCAATCATCATTGGAATGTGGATATAATTTACAGATTTAAGGACATGATGATAATTTATAATAACTATAAAAAAAATCTGTTTGATTCTTACCGAAGCCCATGTCGTCGTCGGACTCCTCAGGTTCTTCCTCCTTCTTTTCCTCCTTGGCCTCGGCAGCGGGTGCTGCAGCGGCGGCGGCGGGCGCAGCGCCGGCAGACGGTGCAGCTCCTACGCCGGATCCGATGTTCGTGATCAGGTCGCGCACGTTGATGCCCTCCAGCGCCTTGGCGAACAGACCAGGCCAGTATGGCTCAACATCAACGTTGGCCGCCTTCAGGATGGTGGAGATCTTCTCACCCTACAAAACAAAAACAACATCAGTATGGAAATTCGCGCCATGACTATTACCACTGCCAAAGGTTTAAAATAAATGTATATACGGATACTTGAACATTTAAATCAACATTTCAAATGATCTCATGCCATGTTTACATAGAAACAGACACGATGAAAGTGGATAATCTCATGACGAGACCCTAACCTAAAACAAAAATTATGAAAAACATGTAAATACTCACAGTTACGGCAACGTCATCATCAACGAGGATGAGAGCGGAGTAAACGCAAGCTAATTCAGCCTTTGATGCCATTTTAAATTATAAGACGTGCAAGTCGCCAACAGGCCTTAGCTCTCAGAGAACAAGCACGTTTGACTTCTTGGTTTGGAAGAGAAACGAAAAGGTAGAGACTTGTCAAAGGCGTTGTATCTGTCAAAGGCTTGACACAAGCACTTGTCTCTGGCTAATTTTTATATATCTGAAGCATCAGCATGTATCAAATTAAAAAATCTTGCACCTCGTTCTGGCCAATACAGTACCTCAGTGAGTCATTTAATTTTACTGAGAGACGCATGATGATGAACAAAATATTGTTGTTCATTATTTCAATCAAATGGATGGAAGTAGTCGAGTAGGTAATACTGGAACGCAATTAATCAGTGTTACAAGTTAATTAAAACTTAACCCTTCTGGCGCTTTCGGGGAAAAAAAAACATTTTTCTACGTTATTTCACAAAAAGTTAAAATATCGAACAATAAATAATGAAATAATATTACAAACAAATAAGAGGATAAATAGGTGATTAAGAAATTTTTAAACGCAAAACTGCAGATAGTTATATTTTATTTAGTTGTAATAAGCGTCAAGATTGTAAAATGGATAGAATAGGCTAACAGTGCACAATCATGTATAATTTTATTAAGTATTTACATATTTGGTAGCATTAATAGAAATAACACTAAGCATTAAAACTACGAATATCGCTAAATAAATAATTACAAGTCCCATGAAAATAAATGATGTTTTACGAGCATGTCTCTCACTCCTTCTTTTAAGGGCTGATTTTGCGTGTCCTTTTTTAATGGAAGTTCCCAATCTGGATTTAAATTGAACCCAAATTGCGAGAGAATTCTTAATTCGCATTTAATTTGTACCCATCCTGGAGAATTAATAAACGACCAGGGGTGGTACCATTTTTGAACAACATCTACGCAAGAGCATAATACTTCCAACCATAAATGCAAAGCTTCTTCATTTAAGCCCATACAAATCAATGTACGTAATTTGACGTCCATTTGAGCATGAGCGTTATCGTGCGACAAGTTTATAGCCTGGACACATCTGTATAGTAATTCTTCTGGCGTCAAAACTTTACCATCTTCATCCAAACGATAGGTTTTGCACAATACCAAACGGCTATAGACAGAATTAAAATCTTTTTCAACTTCTCGCGATGATGCTTCTTCAATAAAAAGCCATGGGTGGCATGGGCCATCCAAGAAACTAGGACGTTTTATACCATGTAGGAGTACTCTTTTGAAAGCTGGAGCTAAAACTCCTCTGACTAGATGTGCGGCTTTTTCTGTTACAGAGTCATCGCCAGCTCTGCTATACTTAACGCCTTTTTCGTCCAGCAGCTTAACAAATCTTGCTGGAAACCAACCTCTTAGACCATTTAACTCACCAATCCAACAGTGTTCATCTCTTGAACTGATCACTTCAATAACGTCATTTTTCCTAAAACCTAATTCATCTCCATCTCTTCTTTCAAAATCTAAGAGTGCTTTGGCTCGTCTTCTCTTACTTCTTGACACATTGACGTATCTTTCTCGATCAGCTGCATGGCTTTGCATTGTGTAGTCTGCTGTCAATTGAACCTCAGAAGCTAGTTGTGGTTCAAGGGCTAAGAAGTGACGTGCAACTTGCAAAATTGCTTCTCTGAGATCAACTAAAATTTCTGTCTGCTTGACATTCTTTGAAACAGCATCTTCATTGTTACTATCTTCCCCGAAAAGTATTGTTTGTATTACAGACTTGCTTTTCTTAATCTGGCGTCTCTGAAGCTGCTGCTTAGGTAAGTTAGGTACGGCACTAGGATTGCCTACCAGAGCTCCCTGATCTGCCATCAGATATGCTAGATGCCTTCTTCTATGAGTATCAATTAATGTAGGACTTAAAGTGTCCCCACAAACTTCATCAATTGTTTTAATCAGAAGCTCAACATCGTCAATTTCACCAGGAATGTCAGACAGTGCATTAAAAATTTGTGCGGAATTTGATATTTCCGTAAATCTGTTCTCTCTAATTTTTAGCATAGCCAAGGTCACCTTAAACAGCACTAAAGAACCGTCCAAAAAGAACAAATCCCAAATTCTGAGTAAAATCTTCATGTGAACGACATTGGCATATAGGGTCAAAAACCAATGCATTGTTATCAGAGAGAGTTCAATGTCATGGGCATTTAAAACCTGATCAATACCAGGCAAGTAAGTTGAAATCAGGCTTCTTAAAACTTTTTGGTCTGCTTGTATTCCTATTAAAGTAGAAGAGTAATAAGATGCTGGTAACAAGTCTTCTACAGTTGTGCACATTATCCAAAATGCATCTTCTTCTTCCATTAACAGCAGTAGAGATGCCGCAATCATTCCAGTTCCCTGACAGTATCCAATATCAGGGTAAAGCCATGCTAGTGCCCTCAGTATTCTACGCAATCTTGGTACCCCAGTGCTAGTTGGGTGTGAGAAGCAAACATTATTAGGTAATATTTGCACCAAGTCCTTTTCAATTTGTTTACTTGTCACCAATCCATCGTCACTTGATGCTCGTACAATCTCATGGTATGTTATTTCTGTAGAAGCTCTTTTTTTATTTGCACCACATAAATGCATCCAAACCTGAGGGCGGAGCGAGTGCGGCACACCATCTTTCACCATTTTTTGCAGTTTGTCAGTTTTTTCTAGTTTTCCTTCTCCTTCAGAAAAGTTTATTTCTTTGCTGTAAAATTCCCACTGCAGACGGTGTTGGTCATCTTCTACAAACGCATCTGCTAATAATTTATTCGAACTCTGTTCTGGTCCATCTTCTTCTTCAACACAAAATCCAAACTCGTCAAATCTGTAATCCGGGAGTCCACCACCGTGACCTTCAGATTCTGGTTGTGCCAATTTAGCCATTATGTCTTGAGGTACCATACTAGCCGTCAGTGCTGAGAATGGTCCACCAGGTGCCGGAAGAAGCTCATCAGCGATATTTAATCCTCGTATCGCATCGATCATATCTTCAGGGTCGTCATCAGCTAATGCAGCACTTATTTTACGTTCATGGTCCTCACGACCCACATAGCCCTCATGATCGCGCGAACTGAACAGAGACTTTGCTAAATCCATCTTACTTAAAGCAAATTCGCACTCTAAACATCAATTGTTGACGTGATTTGGTAAACTTTCTTCTTACAAAACAGTTTCACGTACACTCATTGTTGAATAAGTTAGACGTCAAAATAAATAAAGGTCAAACGTCAGTCCCGATTTTGAGCCAAAGTTACGTTATATCGTTGAATAACTATTTCTTGTAACTGTAAAATGCATGTTGTCCTTGTCACATTTAAAATAAATCGTATACTATGTCTCTTTCTTACATAACTATGATGTTAGGTTAGATGTGGTAAAGACTGCAAAGTTAATTTGGCTTTTCAGTGTTGCGAGTTATCGATTTTCTATTGGTTCAAAGACAAGTAGACAAAAATTAAGTTGTTGGCTTATTGATAAAAAGTGTTAAATGTTAAAACATTATGCAAATTGTTAATAACAGTGATGGTATCAACCAAATCAAAAATGTATAAATATTCACGCACTAAGCATAATCCGTATAAAAATATTCAATGTCAAGCTAGAGAAATGGATAAAATTATATAAAAACCAAAATCAGTATCAATATATTATTGTTCTATATAAAAAATATTATTGTAATTATTATCTTTGTTAAATATTATATAGTTTCTATAATCGACTAACAACCAAGATGACCAAAAATTAAATGTATGAAATGTAGAGTCCGATCAGTCGGATAACATCGATAATATTTTGAGGGACAGCAAAACTTCTTCTTCTCTTTGATTATCTTATCATTTTAACAATCAATCAATATTCAATAATTTCACAGAGCATGTATTGAGCTATCTAAAACCGTATTGAGTGTTTTTTTTATTATGAAATTCCGTTTAATAAGTTGAAGATTACAACGATTTGCATATAAAACTGCAAATATATATACCGTGTTGATATAAACTAATAATAACTGTGACTACCAGGTTTGTATACTCTGATTTCTAAAATAGTTTCGATTGTGTTTACCAATAACATTGTCCGTAATAACAAATAAGCAATTAGGAAAAATAGATTACTTTTACTAACATTTTATTTTATATCTATCTGCTTTCACTGCGTGGAGTTTATGTCCCATGTTTATTATTTGTCAATAAAAGAAATGGATATATTTTATGTACTTCCGTCTGCTTGCTTGGACTTAATGGGTTTGCCATTCGTTACCTTGAGTCCTTAGAAGCCTTGGGTCTTGGGACGCACAATGTAGAAATACTCCGATGTAATCTTTAATTAAACTTTTCATTCTTCCCAGCTTTACAGCTCAATCAAGCTTATGTTGTACCTACTAAGGTTGTTCTATAAATTTGGTGGTTTGATATTGGTAATCTTCGCTGGGATCTTCTTACGTCTTATTAGACTGTTCTTATTGGAAATTATTATTATTTTCATACTATGTAAAACAGTAAAACTAAAGCTCAATTCTCACTATGCAAGCCACAAATAACAATGTAAACTCACTACATTAACACTCATTAATTACAGATTTAACATAATGATTTGGTAGAATAACTAATGACACTACAATGTAGGAATCTTTAACAAAAGTAATAGTAATGTAGTTGTAGTTTTTTTAAAATAAACTTGGTAAGTGTGTTTTGAGTGCCTGTGGTGGGTTAGTGATGGAAGTACAATAGTTTGAAATGATGCTTAGTGTTACAGACTTCTGAAGGCCAATTCCCGTAATTAAAAACGTTCAAAATCTAGTTTCAATCTGATCTCAGCCACAATCAATGTCAAAAATGTAGGGTAATTAGAGGTATTTTTGACAGATTGAGACAGATCAGACTGTGAACGTTCTTAAAATTACAAGAATTGCCCCTCAGTTATAACATGCACATACTAAACTTGAACAAGGATACTTTTATACAATAGTCTCTCTATCACTTTTCTATTGACTGTTATCAATTAGCACTGAATACATTGTTAATACATCATATATTAACATTAGGATGGCTGTAAAAAAATGTTGCATTGACCACTGTAAGTCATGTTCAACGAGAAAGGAGGATAAAGGTGTAACATATCACAAGTTTCCAAAAAATCTTGCAATACGCGACATTTGGATAACCGTAACACATAACAAACACACAGACACAGAGTTGCCCAAGTTTGTGTGCTCGCGGCATTTCTGTAAAAATGATTTTCAAAGTTTCAAGGACTCTAAATACAAATTGAGAACAGGTATTTAGTAGAATGTCCGTTTGCTTGTTGGGTTATTGTTTATTATCAATGGTTTAAGTTGATTATGTTTTGTATTCTTTTTGTATGTAGCCACTTAGATGTTATTTCTTATTTTCTGTATTGAATGGTACTGTAGTTTTGGTTGCTAAGGGCACTGGTAGCTGTGTCTCTGTTTTCTGTCTATTTCATTGTATTGGCTAATAAAGTACACTTGCTAAACATTCTGCAACATAATATGAATGTAAAACTTATTTTATAGTTTAGAAAAAGTTGCTTTATATTGGACCTTTTTGATTTTCTGTCATACCTTTTGTTATTGCTGTCAGTAGACATAAGACCTATGGACATGAAATGTTGAAGTATGAAAACTGAAAATTTTATTTACTTTACATTAATTCATTATTCTTCCAGGATGCACTTGTAGAAACCATTGCATGTTAAAGATAATACAAAAAAACAATTACTAATAACACAATTGATTGCAGACGCAATTCCATCAATATTTCCGTGGGATTCTGACACTGATGAAGAAATGGAAGACATAACTGCCCCTGTGGAAGGTTTTAGCAAAGATTGTGAGGTTGAGAATGTGGATGCTATAAAGAAATTTATTGAAGCACAAGAGAAAGAGATACAGGACCAGAGAGAAGCAGATATTCTGAGTATTGAGAAAAATAAAGATGTAGACATTGATAAGCCAAGTCAGGAAGAAACACTATGTGTGGCCAGCAGTGTTATAGATATGATACTCAATGAGTCTGAGCTCGAGATTGCTAGAAAGAAAGATGTTGCAAGTAAGGAGATTTTTAGTCCTGTGGATAAAGGTATGAAAAAAATATTCATATAAATAAAATCACAGATATTCCAATCCTCAGATGAAAAGGTAAAACCTAATGGTTAGATCTGCACGCCCAATCAATCACCAACAACAACACACAACCAATGACAACAACAATCAATAAACAAAACAACAAAATAATACAAGACAACAACAACAATCAATCTAACAATCAACAGCAACAATAAAGTCAGCTACAACCAATTTCTTAATTACTTCCTAGGGGCTAACATTTCTGATTACATTAGTGATAATCCACCATATTGAAATATTCCTCTTCATCCTTTACAGGTAACAGCAGTATGGCACTCTCCATTGGTTCTAAAGTCGAGGTTAAAGACTTTGGAGATGAATGGCATCCTGCAGATATTATAGAAGTCGACTATGAAGATATGGAAGTTCTCATACATTATATTGATATAAAAAGGTGAGTACTATATTGATAATCTGATGAATTTTAAAAATCTTGCGCAGCATTACCAGTAGCTCAAGAGTGCGTACAGTGTGCTTGATCATTTCGCCCTTCATCAGACAAGCCCGATACAATACAATTTGACGACACGGTTGGCGCAGTGGCTGAGCGATCGACTGCTGCGCTGCGTGTCGTGGGTTCGATTCCCGCACGGAACAAATATTTGTATTGCCTACAGGTAGTTGTTCCGGGTCTGGCTGTTTGTGTATGTGAGTTTAAATGTTTGTAAACGCACCCACGATACAGGAGAATTTCCTAGTGTGGGGCAATGTTTAAAAAAAAAAAAAAAAAATGTATAGGTACGCTAATTCTCGTTTTAAAAACGGCTGTAATGTTTTACGTAAGGCGATAACTACGCTAACCTTAATTAAAATATTTACAATAAAAAGTAGGTATGCAATATAATAAATCCTTTTTTTATAGGCGGGCTGGCCATATAGAAAAAAAAAATACTTAAAAACAAAAGTGTCATTATTCTATGATTGTGTAATTTTTGGGTTGTGAATTCAATAATATTATTTTATCGTAATTGTAATGTCTTTCTCGTATAATACACGTAATAAAACATTGCGTGAGGGACGCAGGTATATATATTATATTTTTTTTTTTTACTAAGCTAAACAATTTGGTTTTTTTTTTGGATTTGTACATATCTTTGATTTTTGTGTTATACGATTCGTAGCTTTTATCTGAGAAATTGAGAATATTCTTACTGTAGTGGTTAAATTATTTGTCGTACGGAATATTTATTGGCTGATTTACACTCAGACCAAATAAACTTTTTATTTGGTCTGAGGATTTACATTGATAGTATATTTCAACCCAATCTAAATTTATTCATTATGAATGTTTAAAGTTTAGCCACAGTTGGGTATCGCGACTAGTACCTAGACCTACTTCTTTTATTACATGCTCTAAAATTAATGAAACATTTTCATAATCTTGGTAAAATAAACGAAAAAAAAAAGATGGCTACCACTAAAAATAACAAAAACAATTGCAGACATGACGAATGGATCAGCGTGAGCAGTCCACGCTTACGCCCGGTCAATTCATCGGCTGCCAGTAGTGTCACAACCACAACCAGTACAACCACGGTGAAGCCCGGCCCTAGTTCCGAGGAAAGCCTTACTGATACTATACCGATAGCCAGTTTGAAAGAAGAGTCCAAAGATGTAAAGGTGGAAGAGAAGAGCAGGCTGAGCTACGCGGTGGGCGAGCGATGCCTCGCGAGGTGGCGCGATAATCGACGATTTATAGCGACTATTCTTAGAGATTTGGGGGATGGTGAGTATTCATTTCGTTTATATAAATAGACTAATAATAAAACTGAAGAGTTTGTTTGTTTGAACGCGCTAATCTCTGAAACTGCCAGTCGGATTTAAAAAAAGATTTTTGCATTTGATAGCCCAGTCATAGGCTAAAATTTTAGATATCGCGATCACGCTACGACCCTCAAGAGCCGAGCAAAAATAAAAAAAAAATCCTTAAGCGAAAACTAACTAAAAGCACTTTGGTACGGGGGAACAAGGAATTTTACGCGGCCGAAGTCATGGGCAGAAGCTATTTATAAATAAAATACATTTTAATGTAATACAGAATTATGTGTTTTTTATTTAGTAGGTAATTTTTATACTTTTTTTTTATAAGATTAAAAAAAAATCAAGAGAAAATATGTTAAATAATAATAAAATTGTTTTCTATAGCCTATAGAATCAATTCTAAAATCAGTGGTTGATTCTTAAGACCCCATGAAACCCACCATCTCATAAAACAATTACATCAGTATAAGTTATTTTTTGTTTTTTTTTTGACAGGCAATTTCGAGATAGTTTTCGATGATGGTTGCCATTGGACGTGTAACACGAGTAGGCTTCATAAACTGCGCTTGAAGGTGGGCGATGTTGACGCGACGTCGGCGCCCCTCACGTACGGCGCCGGACCTAGCAACACCACCCCACAAACAAACACACAGTTCCCTAGCCCTGCCTTCCACACACATCTCTTCGATCCCGCAAGAGACTACTTAGGATCAAAAAGCGAACGCCGTGAAATGAAACGCAAACTTAACATAAAAGAAATATTCAATATAGGACAGAAAAAGTCGCGTAAGGAGAAAATTCAGAAGGAAAAGACGCCAATCGAAAGGAAACCAAGGATTTTGAAGAAGAGAAGAGAGAAGGTGGTCAAGTTGAAGCTTGAGAGTGAAGTGAAGACTGAGATAACGACTGAGCTACCTGGTGAGTGCTGTTTAGTTTCTAGGCTCGTATTTATTCTGCAGTTTCACAGTTTTGTTATTTTCTAATAAAAATATTAGCCGTAGATGCCGTAGCTTCCATCATTGGTACTGTAAGCCAAGAAGAACCAGTACCTCTGGAAGTTGGGAAAGATTTGGAGGAAAATGAGAATCCAGAACCAGTCCTGGAGGAGGAAGTAGAACAAGGAACCACTGACATGACGAATGAAGAAGTGACTTTGCCTGCAGAGCCTCGAATCAGTATTGATAACGAAGACCTTATTCAGTTGGAAGATCTGAAAGGTGAACTAGACCCGGTAAGTGAATTTTTTGTTTCTAATAATTCCATGATGCATCTTATATTGTTTTTTCTTGTTTAAAACTGTCTATTCCTTTTTAAAGCCGGCTATTGGTAATGAGCAAGTGAGTGGTGTTAAGGTGCGTATCCATTATGCGCGGCAAACTCGCAAACAGACGAATAGCGCGGCTGCCGCGCTTTTTCGATACACACATTGAAACTTTTAGATGTAGGTAATTATTTTTTGTACCAGTATTTATTGTCTATTTTATAATTAGGTTCTCGACGAGGAAGTGAAACTCGAACAATTCGAGAAACCAGACGACGTCAGACACGAGGAAGTTATTGACAGGATCAAAGAGGTCATTAACAAACTAGAGGATGGTCTGAACAACGTCGAAAAGGTCGGCTCACCCAAGATAGAACCCTCACCCAAGCTAGAACCCAAAGAAGAAATGCTGTCATCTCCAGAAATAAAACCAGAACCAAAAGTAGAAGTTAAGCAAGAGTCAGAAGACGTGACTGAACCAAAATATAGAAGTAAGAAATTATCAAAGGTAAAGAAGGGTAAGAAATTGCGCCTGTTACGCGAGAAGAACGCGAAGATGCAAGTGGAGAAGTTTAAGAGTGAGCTGGAGATGGTGAAGAAGCAAATGGTCGAGATGCGGGAACAGATGGTGAAGAACCAGGATTTGGGGAAAGGCGTGGCGGTGCCAGAGTCGTCCCTGTTGCCCGGCGAGTGGTGCTGCCGCTGGGTGAATGGCCAGCCGGTGGGCGCTGTGAGTGAGATCGAGTGCGAGCCCCGTGGGGAGCCCGGGGCTCAGGCGCCGCTGCCTAGGAGGAGTGTGCAGGTAGGCACTGATACTTCATATATCGTAGTTGGTACAGTATTCGTGAATTTATTTACTATAACACCTTAAATCTATCATTATAGTGAAGTGAAGTAAGTTTGTTGAAAATAGGAGGTAGGACTTGTCTACTACTATCTTCTTATGTTTGTGTTAGAAGTTTGGTAAAATTACCGAATACATAGCAACGAGATTTCTGTAATATTCACAAAGTCACGCAAATGTTTGGCATGTATTTCGCAACAAGCGAGCTTTTAGAAAATGCTATCTCTTTTCTTTGTCAACTTTGTTACGATTAGTACTCAAATCAAAGGATAAGCCCATTATCTCTTTGTATTCCAGGTCGAAGACAAAAGATTACCAGAGGGTTGGAGCAAGCACATGGTTCGGAGGAGCTTCGGGCATTCTGCGGGCAAATGGGATGTTGTGTTAGTCAGGTACGTTACCTCGAAAACCTTACACAATTATCTTTATTTATTTACTAGCTTTTAATTGCAGGTTTGCTCCCGTCGTGTATCCCACAGGATCTGAGCATTTTTCCGGTCCACACAGAGTATAAAGATGTTTCTAACCTATATCTATGTCAATTCTAGCCCCGACAACCGCAGATTCCACACGAAGAACGAAATGCGCCTATACTTAGAGAACAACCCAGATCTTAAGGAGCAAGGGTACGAACAAGCGCTCACAGACTTCGGCGTGCACCTGAAGATGGCGCGGCGCCTCGGCTGGATCTCGCACACGCCGGACGGCACGCCGCGCGCCGCGCCGCTGCCGCCCGGCACGCTCAGCAGTACCTCGCCGCTCGTCAAGCGAAGGAAGTTGACTCTCAAGAAGAAGCGAGACAGAGATAGTAAGGTCAAGGAGAGGAGGCCCAAGATAACTATTAAGATGAAGATGCCGAAAGATGTAAGTGTCGGGTTTTATACATATTATAAATTAAAGTCGCTTTTCGTGTTAGTGTGTGAGCACGGTGTTCTTCTAAACGCAACGAATTTTGATGCGGTTTCCATTATCATTTAGAGTATTTATTCCGGAAGGTTTATATGTGTATGTATAACACATCAATATTAAACTTACATTTTAAAAAGAAATCGATATTTTTCCCAAGTCGTAAAAACCGTTCGAAGCAGGGGCGGGTTGATAGTTTATATATAAAAATAGTTTCAGTGGCGGTTTTGCTCTCGCGGTATATCCCACACGAACGTATATTTATAGGATAAAAAGCCTATGTCACTCTACGGCCTATAAATTTTGTCTGTGCAATAAATCACGTCAATCCATTGCTCTGTTTATTGTTTTTCTTCTGAAAATGATAGTTAGTGCAGGAAAGCCAATCATGACCATGTTCTTCTAATCTTAGGATTTATGAAGATCAGAAGAACATGGTTACTCTGATTTCAGTCTGAGAAAGATGACTAAAGATGCGTGTTCTTAACAAAAACTTGAGAGGTGTCAAGGGACATCCGGAAGTATAACTGGCTTGCTTTCTATAAGAGAGAGAGAGAGACAGAGAAACACGCACACGCCACACGGCTTACAACTATAGCAAAAAATGTCGTTCCAACTTTTGGTCTTAATTTTTTCCGTCTAGCCCCCTTTCGCAACGCGCGATAAGGAACTCCGTTCCAAAAAAAATATGTATAACACACTAATATTTATTTTTTCACTACAGTACGTACCCCCAGAAGACACTGTGCCATCTCCAGGTAGTTTAAGCATCAGTGACAGTATTCCTGGTGAAGCGTACCTCGATGCCCCGCCATTAGAAGATGGATATGGTACGTATAGCACATAAAACTTTCATTTTAATAACTTGTAGATATTTACCAAAGGTTGTCTTTAAAAGATCGCTCTTGGCGATAACACCGCCCATTGTGTCACCCTTTGTAAAATTTCTACATTTAATGGTGCATGTAATAAAGAGTATTCTATTTCTGACGACTCTTCCTTTCCAGTATACGTGGGCTCGCTAAAAGTGCAAATAATCGAGAACCTCCTTCGTTGTCCGGCTGATGGTTGCTTCAAAAACTTCCGCAACAACACTTTACTACAGATGCATATCAAACACTATCACAAAGAACTCAGAAAAATGATGGGAGCGACTCCTAAAGTGTTAGACTTAGCATACGCAAGAACCAAGCCAGTGGGGATGGAATCTCCTCGCCCTAAAGATGACAGGATCATCAAAGTGAAGATACCTCGTCCACCCAAACGGGAAGAACCCAGACTAGAAGTAAAAGACATTCAAACTGAATTACAAGTGGATACAACACCCTTAACGCCAGTCAAAGATGGCGATAGCTTAACTGTGCCCAGGAGTCAGGACTCGCCCAAACTACGGCAGGCTCTCATCAACAAGCCTGTGAAGCGACCACGGGTATTGTTACCCGTTCGAAGACCGGAACCGGAACCGCCCATACCTGATCCTATGAACGAAGAAATAGATGTAGAAGACAGAGAACCTATAGAAACTGTCATGGAAATACCTGCTTTAGAATTACCGTTAGACTTCGAGAGTGCTATATCCACGCACACAGTGACGAAACCTGTGTTTGAGAGGAAGCGTAAAGGCGATAAGCGTCGTAAGACCTTCGCGTTGGCTGCTAAGAGGCCTGCCAGTGAAGAAGAGGACTGGTTTGGGGCGAACTCGGACTTTGAAACCAGGTCCAGTTTCCCCAGGTCTGGAACACCAGACTCGAAGATTGATTGTAAAGTGGCGGCCGTGTCTTCGGAGTCTAATGAGGAGATTAAGGACGCTCATATGTATATGTTTACTGAGAGTAAGTTTTATTATTATTTAATATCTATAAATAATATAAAACAAAATCGCTTTTCGTGTGTGTTTGTGTGATTGCTAGTTAATCTTAACTGCTACTGATAATTTAGTGTTAATTCCGGAAGATTTACTTATATTAAACTTAAATATAATAAAGAAATGTCTTGATGTTTTTTCAAATCGTAAAAAACCCTGCGAAGCAAGGGCGAGTCTCTAGTTCTTTATACTGTTTCAATTCAAGAGCAAAAGAGAAAATGCGTCGTTTCTGTGAAGTTTTGCCAATCAATTTAGTTTGAACCTGTAAGAAACTTGTTTATCAATGGTCTTTGTTTAAAGACGGCGAGAGGATAAAGATAGTGCACATGAAACGCGAGGAGATCATCAACTGTCACTGCGGGTTCCGCGAGGAGGATGGGCTCATGGTGCAGTGTGAACTGTGCCTGTGCTGGCAACACGCCATGTGCCACAACATACAGAGGGAGTGTGACGTGAGTATACCTACTTTACCATATACACATACATACATGTATTTATACATGTGTTTATACATGTATTTGTTCCGTGTCTGGGTGTTTTTCTATCTATAATATGTATGTACTTACAAAAAAAAAAAATGTATATAAGTAGTTTATCAGCCATCTTGTTACCATAACACAAGCATTAGGTTGCTTAGCTTGGGACTAGATGGCGCTGTGTGAAATGTCCAGGGATATTATTATTATTACCTGTAAGGAGTCATAAAGCCGTGCACAAGTGATAAGGACCCTTATAACTTAGTCCAAGATATACATATATCTCGAGATTAACAGTCTTATTTATGAAACTTTAATCAATTGCTAAGCAACTGATTACCAAAATTCTTTTTCATAAGCGCTATTTAGCGCTAAGAAGATGCTAAGCAATTGATTAGTTTTCTGTTAAGGTGCCTGCGTGCCACCTCCTTGATTTCCTACGTCCTGTTGTCACATCTTTGCTTTAATTCCTCTTCAATTCTCATTTCAATGTTATCATACTATCCAGGTCCCAGAAAAATACACATGCAGCATCTGCCTAAACCCTCGCCGAGGTCGTCGGTCGCAGCGGTTCCTGCACGACCAGGACCGAATGTATGAGGGTCTGCTGCCGGCCGGCAAGCCGTGCGAGACGTTACGACGCTCGCATGAGGTGGCCGGGAATCTGCTGAGGATCGAGGATGCTCTCCATGCCCTGAGGGTCAAGTACTATGTGGCTACGTGAGTATCGAAATTATGTATCTGTTAGTGAGAACCTGTTTTACCAATTACAGACTCTAAATAGTTTCTGTCAAATTACTTGGTTCTTGGTGTTCATACAAGTTTCATAAAAATTCAGTCCCATTTTGGAATTTATTTGGTCAGTAGAGGCTATTCGTTCGGACTGAAACAGGCCCTTAGTTGTTTTTAAACTATGGTATTTTAGTATTATATATAAATAAAATATATATTAATATATTATAAATAAAATACTGTTTCAAATACCTTTTTCTATGATTTCTATGCAGAATCCTGAATGATATACTCTGTTTAATTTAATATTATTAAAACTACATGTTATGTTAATTTTCTTAGAATATAACAACTACAACACTGTTATTGTAAAATAATCTGACTTGCAAGATCTAGAACATTTTTATAATGTTTTTGTTCTTTCACAGCAAGAAAGACCACCCAAAACTCTACCTCTGGGCCAAAGACTGGGAGCAGGTGGAGATCCAGTACACGCAGGAGAAGCTGAACTCGGACTACTCGGACCTAAACATCATGATCAACATGGACAAGGAGAACCAGCCGCTCCGGCCGGACGACGTGAAGGACTTGCCGCTGGACATACGCGCCCCGACCTTTGATGAACAGGAGCATGAGAGGTAGGTGCAGGGTTGCATAAAAGCTGGCTTCATATTCGATGGATTTGTTCGTTCAACCGCGTAGAACCTAGGCGGTGGGATCCATTCCGCTCATTCTTTGTTGTCTGGGGTCTTCGGAATCTGACAAAAGCTACATAGAAATAATCTTTTGTCATTTGATAGCATGAACTGTTGATGAATAGCTTACCTTTTTAGGTTGAAAATTAAAAGTAAAATGCCTGAAAATACGTCTACTCTCATTGATTTCCTCCTGCAACTTACGGTGATAAAATGTTTATATAACTTTTTACATTACGATTTTCTGCTTTCTTCAGATACATACAAAGTTCTCAGCTCAGTTCCCACACCCTACTGAGTGGCCTAATGTCAAGTCCGGGCGGAGCATCACTGGACCTGCCTATCAGCACTTCGGAGTTGGAACGACTCGCAAAGTCTGTTCAAGGTATGTAATATGGTATATAACAGCATGTGCTTATTTATCTATAAAAAAATAGTTAAAGCCGTGGTAAAAATGTGAGCCAGTTTACAAAGTTTTAGTGAGGCTGAGGCTGACAACCCTGCGTGCACTGCACCTTGGTTGTTGCTTGAATATTTTTAGGGTACTTACAACAATTTTATGTTTAACTCCTTGGATTGGTGACAGATTCTGTTAATCTTATTCACTATATAATTGATACTCATTCAAGAGTGAGGTGATGTGTGTGTGTTCGTTACTAACAAATAGCTCATTATTAATATTTTCAGAGCAAGAAGCCCAGCGTATGGTTATCTCGGCCCCGCAGCCCGAGGCACCGATAGAGAATGCAGCTTGTCGCCGACAACTGTTGAAGCACCTGCAGCGTTGCCAAGCGCTCATCGACGCTAGGCTTGATTCCATTGAAGCACAGGTTGCAGGTAAAGCACCACTTCAGTAAACAGACAGTTTTGGTGGAGAGGTCTATGTTTAGGACCGTAAACATAGACCTCTCCACCAAAACTGGAAATCAAACGGCTCTCTTGTCGGACTACCAGTTCAGTCATGATTTCGACCTTGCCTGTTGCACTTTCGACGCGAATCCAGTTCTAATAAAATACAATATATTTAAGTTACTTGAAATAATGTATTCCATATTTATGAGAAGATTTGAGATATTATTTATTTTATCTTGCTGTCGTGTTTCTGCACTATCAGGGAATATTTGCGTGATTTTATGAATGTAATCACGAGCACATTACATTTACGCAAGATTACCATATAAAACTGTTCGTAACACCATAAAATATCTATCAATACTTTGGGAGCAAATCGCTTTTAGATTTGCTCCCAAAGTATTGATAGATATTTTATGGTGTTACGAACAGTTTTATCAAAACAATACTATTATGAAATAGGTAAAAAAACATTATTTTCACGAGACAAACTCTTTTGAAATTTGCGTAACAGGGCAAGGTATACTCGAGACTGTGTGTGTTGATAATTTATTACCACAGATAAATTTGATATCCATTTTTAGAACTAGAATCTCAAGATCCATCGTTTGAGGACGACGAGACAGCGGACTACTTCCCGCGCACCAAACAGACTGTACAGATGCTGATGCGAGATCTGGATACAATGGAGGAGCTGGGAGTCATTACCTAAACGTATACAATACCGCGGATGTGCCCTAGGATAGCTCATAGATGTGATAAGCATATTTTCATGAATTTAATATATAATAGTAAGTATTCGAACACTATAGGGATTTATGCATTGCATTGTTATTCAAAGTAAATTATGATTTTGAAGTGGATATGTTAGTTTATATTTCTGTTGATGTAATATCTCATGTAACATGGAAATACCAAAGTGAGAAATAAAGTATAATTTAACGTGAAATGGTTGTTTATTCTGTTCTTGTGAATCTTTTGTTGTGAAATATTCACTGTTTGCATTTTGGAGCACTTGAGAGCCTGCTCTTAGGGAGTGTGAGAGTTGTTCATTATAAGTGTAACAAAATAACAGACTTCATGTCTATTATTTTGTTGATAATGACAAATTATGTTCAAGAACCCTCTTACAAATACTCCAAATGAAATCCTAAAAAAAAACCACACTTTTTTCAAAATTTTATTACCTTACAAAATAGAATACAAAAAGAAAACTAGCCCTCATAGAATTTGGGCAGCTGGTCTCCAAGTATGACAGAGCGTTCAACACCAGCTTCTGTGATGACTCCAAGTCTCACTACACCGCCAGATGAGCCGTCACGCAGGATGGCCAGTGTCAGGGTGTTGGTGACGAACTTTATGGCCTCCTCCTTGCTCATGTTGGGCTTGAAGTTAGCATCCACATAACCATACACATAGGTTGAACCTGACCCACCGATGGACACAGCCTGGCGTTGCACCATACCGCCGATTGGGACTGAGTAGATTTGTCCTTTAAAAAGAAATAGGTATGTGTTAAGATAAATGGTTCTCATATCCAGCCTTATAGCCGGGGGCGGGCGCCAGGGCGCTGCCTTCACGGGGGCGCATTTTGGAGACCCACAGCCTGCGGGACGTCGCTGGGCCACAGACACACCAGGCCAGGCCCGCACCCTAATTGCGTAACACACGATCAATCAGAATCCGAATCATTTTGAAGCAAATTAATCCATTGCTTCATAAGTTCGAATTTTTTTTCTGCTCAACACGTAAATAACGCAATCAATGTTGTTGAACTGTCAAAATGAAACCGATTCCGATTGATCGTGTGTTACGCAATTAGGGTGCCAGTCATAATGACTACTTAAAATTCGGCAGGGTTCCAGGTCATTCAGGGATCATGAGCCATGACCCCTCCCGAAATCATTCAAGCTGTCGAGAGACTATGATTTTCTTGTTTTATTAATAAAGGACCTAGGGCTTTAGCCACCTTAAGAATAAACCAGATAATTAAAAAAGCCTGATGATTATAATAATATGAGCAAGCCAACTCAGGACTTGGGGCACACCTCTTGTATGTTAGGTTTGAACAAAGTAACTCCAATTTCTATTTGAATCATCCAAAAGAAAATATAACATACCTAAATCCGAAAAAGGGTGTTGTGCACCACAATATTGTCTTCTGTCAGGTTTTGAGTCTATTACAAACATTACTCGGGACTGTCATTGTGAATTTTTTAGATCAACACTAAAAGTTAGTTTAGATCAAGTGCGTAACAGACAGATGCTGGAACCAGTTTTCCAATTTGAATAGACACACACACAGTCATTCTATTCCACTAGAAATCTGAGCCTTACCTCCATTCTTCTTATCCCAGCCTGCAACCAGGATACCAGCAACTAAGGAGTCACGGTAATTGTAGCAAAGCTCGCGGAATATGGCTGCTGCAGTGTGAACTAGAGGGGGCTCGCCCAGTTCCATCTTGTGGAAGTCTGAAAATAATATCATTTGATTAGGGTGAATAATGATCCAGGCAGTAACATTTCATTTAGTAAATTATGCAATTTAATATGTTAAATTGACAATTGCTGACTGGCTAATTTGTAATTAGTTGCAGACAGGTATTATAGCTCTTTGTCTAAACTTTCATCAGAGGTTCTGGAATGAATCAGTAGGGACTTTTGTAGCTATCCCATATGTTTTTCTTATAATAGTAAAAACACGACATTGGTATACTCACTCAAATGATAAGTAACAATATCAGCAATGGCTTGCGTATCAGCCGCCGACCCAGATCTGCAGCAGTAGATATGGTCAGTGATTCTCGTCAGTTTGTCCGTCACTCTGTTAGCGATGTAGGCGCCCGTGGTGGTGCGCGAGTCGGCGCCGATCACCACACCGCCGTTGAACTCGCAAGCCATGATCGAAGTTCCCGTACTGTGCGGGGCATTCATCCATTCAGGAATGCACGGATCATTGTAAGCGTTGACTACTGATGCCGCCATGTTTCTGAAATAGGTTTTATAAAGAGTTAATCAGCGTGCTTTACAGATGAGCAAGTCAAAGTATTGATGGTGAACGATGATAGCGTGTATTTTGAATTGATTTTCGATTGTTTGTTGTAGCATCATTTAGAAAAAGTTTATGCCTGTAATTGTTAGTTACAGTAGCAGATGTTAATAATGCAGTTAGAAGATGCAATTGGTAGATAATACTTACAATAGTTTGTGTTAAAAGTTGAAATAATTTAGCTTAAAACAATTTTTGAGAGTCACGGTTTGACTGCGGCGAATAGTTGTCACTGTCAAAATTGTAACGTCATCGAAACTATCAACTCATGCATCGTGCTTCGGAACACGCAGTATCAGTATAACTGATGGAATCTAATACAATTTTGATTTTAGTTATTTAAATTATGTGACAAGAGCGAACTACGCTAAACAAAATTAAATCTATTTTGTAGTTAATATTATTTACTAATAAATAGCACTACACTACTAAATACATTATGATATAAACTTAAAATGCATGCCAAACTTTTGTTCTTATTTAACGTGTAACGAAACGCAATTTGAAATACGTTTCATTTTACGTAATGTTTGACATAGGTACTGAGTACTGACCAACAAGGTTTCACTTTGTAGCGGTACCTACAACGCCACATGCGAACAACGCGTTATACTGAGGTCACGCAAATCCTGCATCTCGCAAGAAGAGTTTACCGCGCAATTAGTATATAAGTATACAAACTTCCCAACATCAATCGTTGGGCTATTGCCCGCCAGACACAACACCCGTCTGGTCGGAGGATCCTCCATTTTCGATAGAGGATGAGTGGACTTTACATCCTGTTTCTCATACCTCTATCTATACTGGGGACCCCGAGATGAACGTCAGCGCAGTCTTCGTGCAAACACTTCAGCGTGACATCATCATCACTCCCCAAGCTTCAACGGCGAGTCACCTAGCCAGCCAGCACCCACGGCTTCAACGGGTATGCAGACTACCAGCATGCAGCGTCCGCGCATACCTGGTCATCACCCTCAGCCTCATCAGCAACCTCGGCACAGCACACTGTACTTTCGGCCAGTCAACAAGAAGAGCTTCCTCTCCTGGTCGACGCAGCACCCAGCCTCAACCCGGCGCTGTACGACATCCGACGCACTGGAGTATAACGCAGCGCCACCCCGACTCACTGGGGACATCTCCGCAGACAGTTCCGACTTTCATAATGTGCATTAATTCAGTTACACATTGTATACAAACTTCCCAACATCAATCGTTGGGCTATTGCCCGCCAGACACAACACCCGTCTGGTCGGAGGATCCTCCCTTTTCTATAGAGGATGAGTGGACTTTACATCCTGTTCCTCATACCTCTATAACTTTATCTTTATTTTCCATTCTAATTTATTTATTTCCAGATAAATTCATTGATTGAATAACGATAACACTTGTTGTTGTAGATTGTTGCATATAATAAATATGGCGTGCGACTCCGGAGGGCGCCTGCGCTTCATTCACATTGTACCGCTGGTGCAGTGCGGACGTGTCTCTGGATTGTACATCTACTTACTGATATTTGTGTTTTATTACTTACTACATTATACGGATACAACATTGGCGACGAGTAAAAGCGCAGTAAGTAAATTTACAACTCAGCTATTATCCTGTTTACGGATTCTGGTCAACAATTTTCTTTATTTTTTTTTCCTCAAAATAGAAAAAATAAATACTGGTATCATAACCTAAACATAATCAGTCTTATTCATAAAACTTTAATCAATTGCTAAGCAAGTGATTAGCAAAATTCTTATTCATAATAGCTATTTAGCGCTAAGAGGATGCTAAGCAATTGATTAGTAGCTGTCAAAATTAAACACCACCGGACCACTGCTAAGAGGATGCTAAGAGGCAACATGGCGGATTTTATTTGAATCAGCTGATCGGATCATTGCACTTCGAGGTTATTTTGGTCATAGTATCGAGTAGTGCGTAAATATGGATTTCGACAATCTTTTACTGGATTTCCAAAACTATGTAGCATGTTAAATAATTTTGAAACGACGGAGGGACGTAACAGAAGGAAGACCTACAAAGCTCGTACAAAACCGCTACGAGAATGATTACCTATTGCATATTCTACATTTCGAGTACATATGATGAAAGGATTTATAGGGAAAGCTCAATGAGGTGGCTCAGTAGGTGCTCAGGAGGTTTGAAGAGAATGAATTCGTGAACAAGCTTATCACAGATAGTGATTATTCAATAGGTATGTTATCCCATGTGCTGTGCCCATGTGTTATCCTATGACGCCAGTTCTATGGTACACAACTAAAGAAAAACCACGTTGTGGCAGTCACACACAAATAATAAGAGACATTTTGTAGAAATAATTTATTTTGATTCGTAATAAAACTACATTTTTGTTCTTTAGAGGTATTCATTGTTTTTGTTTTCCAATACTCTTCTTCCAAAGACATGGGTGCCATTCTTTACTCATGCCACTCTCATTCCTCATCTTTTTCACGTAGCATGGTCTCATCCATCGCCGTCTTTGCGAGGTTGAATGGTATTAGTGCTAGGTATTAATAGTGGTTTTCATAGCAGCAGTCAAACTTGTACCTGTAAACAAGTATAATAATTTTTACTAAAAGACACTGAAACCCCGTTACAAAAACAGTAGGAAGTAATATCATATAGACACAAGTACCCACTTACATTTCTAAAAGAGCAAATTGATGTTAACAATCTTATAGGACATGAAAATACAAGTTATTATCGGCTACTGCTCTCACATTCATTTGGTCAGTTTTTATTAGTAAGTAGATATAAATTCAATGATAAATACCTTTTCCTGTTTACTCCAATTATTGGAGCTTATTATTTTCATTGCTACCACCGTATTTACAATGATTTAATTATAAAAAAATATTTTATTTATATTCAAATTATCCGATGAAATTTCTGACATTTATCTGCCAGCTGCCAGTCACGACAGATAAGAAATCGTAGTTTTGACAAGTTTATTCTAAAAATTCAGTTTTTTAGTCGACTATTTTGATTATAATCTGTGCCGAACGCATAATTTCTCCTCTATTTCGTTTCGCTACTAATCACCTGCTAACTAGTGTTTATGAATAAAGAAAAGTTAAGCACTGATTAAGAGCTAAATAAATGGTTAGCTAAACAGTAGCTAATGAGTGATTAGCGAGATTTTTATGAATAAGGCTGAATATTTTCATGCACTCAAAATAAGTAAGTGATGTGTTTTACACTTGTTGCAATAATTTATCACCCATTTTTTTTTCTCTCGTCAGTCAACACTTTATTTTTCTAGTTCAATCAGTATTTTATATAAGGCTCCATCCATAACCCTATGATAGAAAGTGATAAACAACAACATGGGTGTCGCACGCGCCGCCGCGCCGCATGTTTGACGAGTGAGTCACCTTGTTTATTGGTTAGACTGCAAATCTTAATAACTATTAACATATTGTAAGTTCATAACTACCGAGTTAGACAAAAGAAATGTCAGTTTGAATAGTAGATTAATTAAATAATGGATGTATTATTTATAACTTCCTTAGATTAATTAGAATATTTTCATTTAATTAGTTAGTTTTGTTGACTGGATCTGTATCAAAGCTCCTTTTGATCGGAAAATACATCAAATACAATTCGTTAAGAAAAAAAAAAAAAAAAAAAAAAAAAAAAAAAAAAAAAAAAAAAAAAAAAAAAAAAAAAAAAAAAACAATACTTTGGTTGGTGCTCGATCTGTTCCTGTTCTATGAACATAATAGCAATTCGGGATGGCTAACGAATGTTATGCTATTTCGTTCTGTTATCAATAACACCAAGGTTCCACCATCTATGCTAGTAAAATAAAATGTTTCCTAGTCATAACTACACTGCCTATCAAAAAATTTCATTGCTTTAATACAAACATACCTACAAAAAAAAAAAAAAAAAACTATTCTATCGTATTCGAGCCCTATTTTCGTTTTGTTACAGATCGTCCCAAATATGTCCCTGTCCCAATCTCATATACCGACACTAGAACCATTTGACTGTGAAGGAGATCCATCATCCATAGGTTCCCGTTGGGAAAAATGGAAACGTGCCTTAGAAATATATTTTATAGCCACACATACCGAGGATCAGTTAAAAAAACGTGCAATGTTACTCCATTTTGGGGGTATGACATTCCAAGACATTTATTTCAATATACCTGGAGCTCATGTAACTGACACCAATGCAACTGATTTATACGGCATTGCAATCACAAAATTAGATGAATATTTTTCACCTAAACAAAGTTATTTATTCGAAAGACACATGTTTAGACTAATGAAACAAGATACCAACGAAAAATTTGAAAAATTTTTAATCAGGTTGAGACGACAGAGTTCCAAATGCAATTTTTCCAATGAAAATGAGAATCTGATCGACCAAATAACCGAGAAATGTAGTTCCACTAAACTAAGAAAAGCTATTTTATTACTTGGTGATGAAGCAACCATAAACAAAATCACGATTGAAGCAAATTCCCTTGAGACTGTAGAAAGGCAACTACATGAGTTCCGCGATGGGCAGAGTAGTAATTCTAACATGATGACTAGCACTGTCAACAAAATTGACACAAACGTATCTACCAGTCATAGTAAAATGAATGGCAAAATATACAAGCGGCCTTCAACGGAAGGTGACAATTCCTGCTGCCGTTGTGGCAGTAAAACTCACAAAAGTGACTCAAGTTCCTGCCCTGGCATAAACGCAACCTGTCTCAAGTGTGGTTTTAAGGGTCACTTCCAAAAACACTGTAGAACGAGGGCTGACAAAAGAAAAAATTCTCATTTCTCCTCGAATAATAAAAATAAAAACAAAAGGGCTAAATTGGAGAAATCCACCAATAAAGAAGCGACATCTGTTGACTATATTTTCCACATCGACGACGATGCCACAATAGATTGTCAGGTTGGTAAAGTAAACATTAAAATGCTCATTGATTCGGGTAGTAGATCGAATATTATCACGGATAAAACTTGGGATCAATTAAAACAATCCAAAGTGGTAGTAACCAACCAACAAAAGTATTCCGATAAAACTTTCCTGGCCTACGGAGCCAAAGAACCTTTAAAATGTTTAGGTTCATTTGATGCAATTATAAAAATTAGTACACAGTCTTTAACGACTAAATTTTATGTCATAGAAAATGGTTCAAGGAATCTTTTGGGAAAGGAAACTGCTATTTCTCTCAAAGTTTTAAAACTCGGTCATGACTTGAATTCTGTCGAACAAAGCCAATTCCCCAAGTTCAAAGATGTCGAACTAGAAATTTCCATTGACAAAACAGTCCGGCCAGTTTGTCAACCATATAGAAGAGTGCCAATTCCATTGGAATCAAAAATAAATGACAAAATAGATGAGTTAGTTAAAATGGACATCATTGAACCTGTAAGTAAACCTTCTTCTTGGGTATCCCCGATGGTGCCGGTTCTCAAGCCTGATGACGATATTCGTATTTGCATAGACATGCGTTCTGCCAATAAAGCCATTATAAGGGAAAATCACCCTCTCCCTACAATGGAGCAACTCATTCCCAAATTTGGTAAAGCAAATATTTTTTCTAAACTTGATATTAAAAACGCTTTTCACCAAATTGAAATAAAAGAAAATAGCAGAGAAATTACGACTTTCATAACTAGCAAAGGACTCTACCGTTATAAGAGGCTTATGTTTGGCATATCGTGTGCACCAGAACTATTTCAAAAGACCATGGAGAAAATGTTATTACCTTGCAAAGGAGTAATTAATTTCATTGATGACATTGTTGTCTTTGGACATGACGAATCTGAACATGATGCTAGATTGAAACATGTATTACAAGTGCTCAAAGACAACAATGTAGTGTTGAACGAAAATAAATGCGTTTTCAATGTAAAAAGTATTCAGTTTCTTGGCCACGAACTATCGTCAGAAGGCATAAAACCACTTGATAAATACATTAAAACAATTGAGACATTCAGACCACCGGAAACCATCGAGGAAATTCAAAGTTTTCTTGGTCTAGTCAATTTCGTTGGGAAATGGATTCCAAATTTATCCACCATGACTGATCCAATCCGTGTATTACTCCGGAATAAAATGCACAAAAATGCCAATATTAGTGCACTTTGGAAAAAAGAACAAGTAATAGCTTTTAATAATTTAAAAATTTGTCTTTCCAAAATCCCTACTCTTGGCTATTATGACCCAAATGACCGTACTCAGGTGATTGCCGATGCGAGTCCAGTCGGATTAGGTGCTGTACTGATACAGTACGATGAAAAAGGAGCTCGAATCATTGGTTTTGGCAACAAGAGTCTGACAGACGTTGAAAAACGCTACTGTCAGACCGAAAAAGAAGCGTTAGCTCTTGTATGGGCAGTTGAACACTTCCACATGTACCTGTTCGGGAAAAGATTTGAACTTGTCACTGACCACAAGCCTTTAGAAGTTATATTTGGAATACAGTCAAAGCCTTGTGCACGAATTGAACGCTGGGTTCTTCGTCTGCAAGCCTATGACTTCAAAGTTCTTTATAAACCTGGCAAATCAAATATAGCGGATCCGCTATCCCGGCTGTGTGTAAGTTCACAAACAAGTCCTTTTGACGACGAACATCATGTCAACCAAATTGTTCAGTACGCACGACCTGTTGCCTTATCCCTGAAAGCGATCATAGAAGCGTCGAATAACGACGATGAGTTCAATTTGATTAAAGAAGCTTTGACACATAATAACTGGGATCCTTCAATTAACAACTACAAATTGTTCCAAAACGAATTGTGGTTACATGATGGTGTTTTGTTAAGAGGTAGTAAAATTATTATCCCAGCTAAATTGCGTAAACAAGTTTTAGATGCAGCTCACGAAGGCCACCCAGGTATTGTAAATATGAAAACTAGACTCCGCACTAAGGTCTGGTGGCCAAAAATAGACAAAGAAGCCGAAAACACAGTAAAAAATTGCAAAGGATGTACTCTTGTTTCCGGCCCAAATCCACCAGTACCTATGAAAAGACGAGAGCTTCCTACACAAGCCTGGGTGGATACTGCTATTGACTTTTTAGGTCCTTTACCAAGTGGTGACTATCTTTTCGTAATTATTGATTACTACAGTCGGTATAAAGAGATAAAAATTATGAAATCTATCTCCTCACAAGACACCATCAAAGTATTGAAGGAAATTTTCTCCCGAACGGGAAATCCCGCAAGTATTACGGCTGACAATGGTAGACAATTCACTAGTCATGAATTTAAAAGTTTTTGTACCGAACAAGGAATCAACCTATTCAATACGATCCCTTATTGGCCTCAACAAAATGGTGAGGTTGAGAGGCAAAATAGAGACATCTTAAAACGACTGAAAATCAGTCAATATGAGAAATCAGACTGGAAAGACGACTTGTTAAAATATTTAGTCATGTATAACAGCACGCCTCATGCATCCACAGGTAAAACGCCCTGCGAATTGTTCTACGGGAGACAGTTCAGAGACAAACTACCTCTTCTAAATGACCTTGAGTGTAGGTTTGATGATTCACAAATTAGAGATCATGACATTGAGAAAAGAGAGAAAAACAGGTTAAATGAAAATAGGAAAAGACGGGCTACTGATAGAGAATTAGAAATTGGCGAGAGAGTTTATGTGAAGAATCTGATTAAAGAAAACAAATTAGTTCCTGAATTCAATCCAACACCTCACACAGTTGTTAGTTCACAAGGCAGCGACATAAATGTAAGGAACAATGAAACTGGCCAAGAGTACAGAAGGAATATAGTCCATTTAAAGAAAACCGAAGGTCAGTGGAAAGTAGTTGATCATAGAGAAACATCAGATATGGAAGAAAATTAAGTTAATGATAATGTTTGTATTAGAGTTAGATTAATCACGAAATGATGTTTATAATCTGAAATAAATTAACATAATATATAATGTAATTATTAATTAAGTTAGGCTATAAATTGTTGTCTTAATAATCGAGTTGAGTTAATTATCCATTCTTTAAATTAAATTGTAATAGTAGGTAACTCTAATAAATAATTTTATACTAACTAGTAATTGAAATATAATACAAACTGTTTCCCCTAATTAATCATTAAAATAAATTAATGTATTACAAATAATAATTTAGTATCAAGAAATTCTACTACCGAATGTATAATTTTAAAATTATATGAAAAGAAGAGATGTTGCATATAATAAATATGGCGTGCGACTCCGGAGGGCGCCTGCGCTTCATTCACATTGTACCGCTGGTGCAGTGCGGACGTGTCTCTGGATTGTACATCTACTTACTGATATTTGTGTTTTATTACTTACTACATTATACGGATACAACATAGATGAATGAATTGGGAAAGATAAATGCCTGGAGAATTGAAAAAAAAAACTGTCCATTACCTACTACTTATTTCTTTTTTTCTTTTTATTAGATCCAATACCGTCTTGTGATCTTGCGTCGATTTCGGCGGTGACGTAGCAATAGGAACAATGCTAGACGTCTTTTCCGATCCATGCTTTCCTATAGACTGACTGCTGTGACTGCGATGTTTTTACAAAATGCTTGCCGCAACTGTGCCGCTGCGCCGACGGAACGTTAAGACTGCGTCGTAGTAACGCTGCGATGGCGCAGCGCCATTGGCCGGCTATGCGTCAAAATATTTGCGTTGCGACGACGCAACGCATCGCAGCGCGCCGTGTGGACTGACTCTGAGTTGGTACGCCAACTCAGAGCCAGTCCACACGGCGGCGCGTCACCGTACGATTACGCAAGATTAAAAACTAGCTAATCTATAACATTACGATGGTAAATTTAAGACCAATCCATCTGCTCGGCTCCTACTTCTATTACTCAGCAATAGCGTGATTTACAGCTAAGTTTATGAACTCTCCTGTAATTTTCATGTATTTTCTAACAAATTCAAATTCAGATGTTCAAGAGTGAAAAGGGAAAACCATACATACAGATACTCCTCCGAGTATCTGTATCTAGTACCCAAGCTGGATAACTGATGGTTTTTCCCTTTACACTCTTGGATATCTAAATTTGACTTATTGTGGAGACAAAAAGTAGGTACCTACCTAGTGGAAAAAGGTTGTAACAAATAGCAATGACCAAAATCCACATGGCACAGAAGATTCGCAAACAATAATTGTCCAACTTTTAAAAAGAAAACGCTTCGTCATCATAGCGTGGGTGTCCTCCACTCATTAGTATCCCTTGTCCCACTAAAAAGACACTTTAAAAAAAAGAAAGAAAAACATTCGCTACGCGCCATTTTGTACGTCATCCCAAAATCGATGTTTATTTAAAAGTTATAAAAGACTATCCTCTATTGAATGCTCGCGACGTTTATGATAAATCACCTTTTTATTCGACGTTTCATTCAAAAAGAATATCGAATTTATATTTATTCATGAAGTTTGCGATTCGCCACCGTTGTTCAATACGATAGCACACGTCTTAGAAAAATCCTTACTCAGTAGTATAGCTAATCTTGATACTTTTTGAAAGTTTATAGGAAGGTAATGTTTACAAACTTACCTTTAAGTTTACAGAATAAGAGCGTGAACAGCAAGAGAAGGATAGGCAAGTTTTCTTTCACATTTCAGGAATCTGCACTTTAATTTGAAAGATATTATCATGTTGAAAGTAAAACCTTTCAAGTTTTCAGCGTTTGAAGCTTTATGATACAAGTCGTAGGTACAGACTAATCATAGGTAGGTAGGTATACATCCCATGGCACTGATGGCACTAGGTACTGGTACGTTATACTGCACTATGTACACAGTTTCAAATAACGTAGAGGGAGCGTCATTATAGGATAAGGAAAGATAAGACTATAAGAGTTTTCAGTTTTCAGGTTTTCCTAATCCACGATTCCTTACTTCGAAACCACGCCAATTCCTTAGCTAATCCCGCCAATCTCGCGTTGATTTCGAGCGGTTTCGTTCATTGTGTCATAAAGAATTACGGCCCAGATGAGATACCTTGGCGGCGGCGTAATGTTCCTAAATTACCGATACCTATTCAGCACAATGTTCAGCATCTTTTCGTACAACTAGAAGTTTGCCGAAATTATTCTTTATAGTCATAAAAGCTCGGAAACTTGTCGCCGTCAAGCATCAACCACGTTTCCGCGTGGTAGCCACGCATTGCTCGGCGGCAATAAGTAGGCGTATTATTGAGGCCGCGGCGACCCCGCGCCATGGAAGTGGCTGTCAATCGCACTTGAATAATGACGCGTGCGGTGGCGACGTTTTGTTATTTATTTATTTATTTTATTTCACAGAGACTCCCCCGCGACCCGTACAATGGCCAGATGTTGATATTTTTTTCGACATTACAATGTATTTTAAGTTCGATAGCCATTGTCGCGTGATGCCTGTTTCCGTTAGACCCTCGGTTGCCAGTCAGCTGAATTGTCAGTCATTCCCTGTTATCATTCACTCGATTGATTAAACCTACATCTACAATAATATTCCTCAAATTCACAAACAGCCAATGTTGACGTCACCAAATTAAATTCTCAATTTTTTGGTACTTACCTACATACCTACTTTTAAACTTATTGCAACAGGTGTTTTAAAATAAATACGTGTTCCAACACCAAAAAAGTCAATGTTATTTAATGTAAATTAATATTTTAATTTCTTTCTCCTGATATTAAGTAGGTAAGTATTTAAAATGTATTCATGTAAGTAGGTAGATAAGTTTAAAAAAACACCTGAAGAAATCTAAGAAAGCGTCAAAAGCAAGCATTGGAAACATACATATTGCGGCTACTGGAAGTCTCAGATGGGCAATGCTCGTTATGAGTACGGGCATTACCTGCTTGCGTGGTCTTAGCCACTGGGCCATCACAACTTTTTTCATATGGTAACGAGAACCGCAAGCGAGGCAGCAAAAGCAAGCAAGTATAATATTCTATCTATCTACGAAATAAAGGTGGGCGCTGTGTATACTTCTCAAAATGTAAACATTACCTACTGCCCTGAATAAACTCAGCCTCTCACAGTCCACTGTTCGACATGCCTCTCCCAGCCTGCGCCACAACACCCGGTCCTCCGCCTTCCGCATTCAGTCTGTCCCAGCCTTTACCCCAAACACCCACCCATCAGTTACCTGCAGACCTTACCTACCTATATGGATTCCTTTCCTTCTGGTAAGCTGAAGATACAATTAAAGAAGTTTCTTTCAGTATCTTTTCAGGATTCCTGAAAACCGTTTTGTGTCTGTTTGCGTAACACACTATCAATCACAATGTGAATTATTTTTAAGGATATTGCAAATCCATTGCTTCATATGTTCGAAAATGTCGTCTGCTCAACAACGTAAATAACGCAATTAATGTTGTTGGACTGTCAAAATAAAAGCCATTACTACGGATTGTGTTACGCAATTACCCCGCAGGAATCCTGAATTTTACTGTTCACAATCTAAAATGAGATGGTTGTTTTATTTCGCTGTAAGAGGACGTCGTAAACGAACCTATGTCGTCATTAGGTAATTAGGTACCTTTGACATAAATAGGACGCGTCTTATCTAGTGTTTTATATTTAGTACCTACTACTAAGCTCTACTACATTAGGTTATCGGCTACCATAAACTTATTTGCGCAAGAGTATCAGAATCACATTAATATTATAAAGGCGAAAGTTTGTGAGTGAGTGTGTGTTTTTGTATGTTTGTTACTTCTTCACGCTCAAACGGCTAAACGGCGGACCAATTTCGATGAAATTTGGTATGGACGTAGATGAAACCCTGGATTAACACATAAGATCCTTTTTATCCCGATATTCCCACGGGATCGAAACTTATGCGGGTGAAACCGCGGGGCGCAGCTAGTCGTAGATAAACGTCAACCAACCAATCTAGGTTGATGTAGGAAAGCTTAAGGCTGAGGCTCAAAATAGGTAAATTACTTAAATGGACCCTAAGTTTATCATAAAATGAAATGTTTGTTCTAGGTACTTAGCCACTTAATTAGGTACTAAAGGTCTATCCACACATATCAGGGTCGTGTCCGGGACGTCACTGGGTCGTGGCACACACAAGGCGTCGTCCGCTCCGTCGCCGTCCCGGATACGGACGTATGTATATGTCGCAGCCAACTGGTTAAATTAGCCGTTTAGTCAACCGCCTGGCCTTTTGAACTAGCTCGCCTCGCTTCGCTCTCTGGGCTCGCACGCGGTTGATCACACATTTTTAACGTAAATGGGTTAGGTTGCGAGTCGGGGTGCCCTGGCTAAGTTACTGCGACCAATTCGGACCGCACGTGATTGGTTACAGTTCCAACCTAAACTATAATTTATTAAATATTATTCAGGCCGTCAGTTGAACGACCGCCGTTTAGTTAAAAGACTAGGCGGTTAACGAAACGGCTAATTGAACCAGTTGGCTGCGATTTATACACCGATATTTTTTTGAGCACCTGACGGAGCACGGTCCCTCCACGTCCCCGACACGGCCCTGGCATGTGTGGATTGACCTTTACTTGCTATGTTACATCCATTGTAGGTAGGTATCACCCTGGGGCCGGATTAGATCCTAATTCTTTAAATTTCTGTTTAGAGGTATGAGGAACAGGGTGTAAAGTTCACTCAACCTCCATAGAAAAGGGAGGATCCTCCTACCAGACGGGTGTTATGTCTGGCGGGCAATTGCCCAACGATTGATGTTGGGAAATCGTATCTATGCTAATTGCGCGGTAAACTCTGCTTGCGAGATGCAGGATTTGCGTGACGTCAGTATGACGCATTGTTCGCATGTGGCGTTGTAGATACCGCTACATCTGTATAAAGCGACAAACGCACTCCTATTTCTGAATGAATGGTTAAAAGAAAACCGCCTTCCCCGCTCTCTTGCATCCTTGCGTGATATCGAGAAAAACTATTTGATATAGGTACTATCTACTATTTTATTTTATCTCCTATACTTGTGCTAAGTAGAATTAGCTAAACACGCGGTGACTTCCGGCACTGTCATCACCCATTTTCCGTAAAGTGAGGACAGTTGACATTATGAGGATATATCAGCGTGTATTTTTAGTTCCTATCTACAATTCTACATTGATGTACTTACCTTCCTTAGTAACAAAATGATTAAAGGTATAACTGCACCACTCCGGTACAGCAAATAACTTGTCATTCAAATTAGGATTTTAAATCAACTGCGTTAAAGTAAATTTTACGATGACAGTAGGTACATAATATTGGACAGCTCGCGGGCAGCTCGCTCTAAGCGGGCAGCCTACTTCCCGGCGGCGAAGAAACGCCTGCAAGCGGTATGCACGCGGTCCTTGCGCCGCTCGCACGGCTGACTCTAGGGAATGGTCCCGGGAAATCCCGGTCCCGAAAATCCCGGGAAATCTCGGGATTTTTGTATAGACTAAAGAACCGGGACGATCACACCTCGTCCCGGGACTTTCGGGACCTTCGGGACTTAGTTGAAAAGTATAAAAATAAATTAAGAATTTGAGTTTCCCCATTCAGATATCATAATAAAAGGTTTCTTACTAAGATTTTATTTAAAACTAGAGGTCCGCCTAGCGCTTTCACCCGCTGCTACACGTTTTTCCGAGCGAATGAGGTCAAAAGTAGCTTTTGTTACTTAGGGATCTTGTAGCTTTTTAGTGGTGAAAGAATTTTTAAAATATAATCAGTAGTTTTTGAGTTTATTGGTTACATACCTAAAATACCTACAAAAAAAATAAACAAATCTTTCCTCTTTGTAATACCTAACCTAATAGTGTAAAATCTACACTGTACTTAGACAGTGGTTCGCTCATCGGTTTACCCGGAGCTTGCTACTGCTGCCCGTTTTCCTGTCAGAATAAGGCGTTTTCCCGAGGTAAAACAGTGTATGTCACTCATACTCAGAGTTAAAAAACACGCACAAATAGCGTTTCTTCGATAGCTGTTCATCTACCTGAAGAGCCTTCATCACAAAATCAAGAAAATAATGATCTGCACAGAGATGCTATATTAACAAAAAAATATGAGCTTAATACTGAAATACTGAATGCTACCAAAAATGTACGAGTTCGAAGCGATCAAGAAGTTTTTAACACTACAATTAGAATAGAAAAGGCTCTTTTTGAAAATTATCGTGGCCGTTTTCTGTCGTTAGTTTACGATCACCTTCTGACAATCCCTCCGACCAGCGTGGAGCCCGAGAGGATATTCTCTGCAGCAGGATTACTGTGCAACAAAATAAGATCACGCTTAAGTGATAAAAGCTTAGACGCACTTATTTTTTTTAAGAACCCATTATAATGAGCAAGACAGTACTAAATAATTGAACGTTTTCATATTTTGTTAATTTCATTCCTTTATAACTTTTTCATATTTTCATATTTTATATTCCTTAAAGATAAGCGTCTCAGTGATATGATAACTGCTGAATGCTGATGATGACTTGGTTTATATTAGAATTAAGAAAAGGATTTACGTTTTATTTTGTTTTATGGAAAGTAACAATGTTTTTGTTGATTGATATTGGTATATAATTTATAATAATAGCGAGCGTTAAATGCTGATTTGACTTGTTGTTTTCTTCTGTTGATTATTTTTTCAAGGAATAGTAAATGGTTCTGTTTTCGTTGATTTTTAAAAACATATATCTTTAATTAATGCAGTTTTCATTACCTACGTACATACATAAATATTAAAGACCTATTAAAATAAAAATACCAGCAGTAGGTAAAAAAAATACCCAAATGTCCCGAAAGTCCCGGTTCTCCCGGTTCCTTCAACAAGTAATCCCGAAAATCCCGGGACGCAAGAAGAGCTCCGGTTCTTCATTCCCTAGCTGACTCCCTGTCGCCAGCTAATTCTCACATTCACCAATGTTCGCAAACCCGTCTGTAAGCTGAAAACGAGCCGTTGGCACGTGGACGGTGAGTTACCAGCTGTTAAGCGGCACGTGAACATCAAGCTGTCACCTCACCGGGCGGTGGCGTGCCAGCAGCGAACAGTCAGTAAGACGACGGCGCGTTGGCGACAACCGGGTGGAATGTTTCGAGGCGGTTACTGCACTGTGCGGTTATAATGAGTGATGTCCTTAGTTAGAGATACCTACTACCATATTGCGTTGTATTCGAGCAACCAAGTGCTAATTTAGGATTTATTATAGCTGCAATAATTAAACCTAAATCACATCTGAGGTTTTCCTTGTACCTAATATTGATTTAAAAATTAATTTCGATTTAATAATTTTCGACGCGCTTGTTTAATTGTCTGTCTAACTACTTGGTAACAAAAACGAGGCCATAGGTAGGTACATTTTCAGGAAAATAATTTGATAAAATCGTCCCTAACATAATGTAGGTCTATTTTGGGATTACTTTTTACCGCGTTATCACACGCTAATTTCTCCATGACGCAGCAACCAAAAGATTAATGGCTACTAGTAAATAGGCTGATGTAAAAACTGGCTAATCTCTGCTTATACTTCAGTGGGAAATCATTACATCGAAGCTAATCTCTCTGGCTGGCTTCCGCCCAACGCGCAACGTTCGAAAACTTTTACAACGCCGGTTATGAAACCGTCTAACGTTCCAACGTTAGGTTCAAAGAAAAGCTAGAAATCTAATACGTATCACACACTAAGGTACAATAAAATACTGAAAATATAAGCACTTATGTGTTTCTCTTTGCTTTATGACTTTGAAAGGTCGTGAGGAAGTTTAACGTTTTAATACCTTTTGTTCGGTCCTCCATTTTCCTTGACTTCGTTGAAAGCGTAGGGATCCTTTTGTTCTTAGGTATTGTTGTAGTAGACTAAGATATTTCTTTATAAACCTGCAGACTGCTATAGTGACGAATTGATGAATTGAATAGACACTACGAATGTACCTTACACTTCATATTCATGCATGAATATGAAGTGTCTTAATGTGAATAAGTTTAAGGACCAAGGGTCCAAGAACATTCTCTTCCTTGGTCCTAATAGCGATGACCACGTGTCCGTGTCACAAATGGATGGAGATCGTAAGATGCTGAGATGCTGCACATCTCCTTGATGCCCTAGTCGCTTTTTAGAAGGATGAACCGGTGGTTTATAGTGGGACCACGACTTGGCTCAGCTCTAGTTTGAATTTTTTCTTGAACTCATCATTTATTACTGGTGATTACTGGCGCAATTTTGGTTTTTTTTATAGCTCATTGGAGCGTCATAGATATAAAGAAGTAATAGTAACAAATCTAGACCTTATATACCTACAATTTTTAACTTTAGATATTATTTAAATACAAAAAGAAGTAAGGAAATGAAACTCAACTCTTCAACTACACCTACCTAAAATAATCCACCACGAGTCCGCAGCATCCCCGTACATCGTTAAGTAATATCCGCGGTTCACTTCCCGAAATCCATCAAAACAGCCCTAATGTACGGGTCCTTTATTCCGAATAAGTTTTTTCCTCTTTCCTCGTGCCAACAAAGGCACTTCCCATTATATAAATTTGATACGATATTTTATAGAGCATTGTAAGCACGCGCTGGAGCTCGCGTCAATATTTTTTTATATATTTCGGTAGGTGGCACCGGCGGCGGCGGCGGCCGGGCGAGACGGGGGGACGGCCGCCCCTAAAAAGTTATGTATTTTTTTTCCTCTTTTTTCCCATCGACGTGATGAAACGGCGCGCGATATTGATCCGCCTCGCGTTAGATGTTATAAGCTCGCTGGCTCTCATATATATATACCCTTGATATTTTCTGCACTAGTTTGGATTCTCATTAAGTTTTTGGCTCGAGACTGATTTTTGCTGACGCTTGTAATTAGCGGGATGAAGTCGGTATAAAAAGTGAGATGCTGATTTTTCTTTGGCTTTTACTTTTGACCAATCGGCTTTCGCATAGTTTTTCGTATTATTTATATTATTGCCTAAGAAAGAATATCAATTGCTTGACTATAAGGGTTTCCTTAACCTAACCAGGAATAAGATAAGTATTCCGAGTGAAGTATCTAAGCAAGCAATTATGTAACTTAATTAATTAGCCGATGACGTATGTAATGGAGAGGCTAACATAAAAGACATCGTTACAATAACTTCGGAATTATGATCGGGTTAATTACAATGCCTGAAAACTGAATAATACCTTACTGGTCAAGGAATGGTTTAGTTCTCAGTTTCCATTCTCTGCAAACGAATATACGTAGAATCGTAGATATAGATATATATAGATATACCTACCTGAAATAAATTGAAAATGAAACATGTCTTTCAAAACCTCGTGTTTCAAATTAGTTACGTTTCATGATTGTTTTCGTTAAATTTCTTTAAGTTAAAAAGGTTTCCATTAGTTAACTAAAAAGCGTTAATGAAATGGCTTCTAGTACTACTTTAGATATATAAACTCCTTGGACTGTTTGTCTCTGTCCTAAGAACTTCGTTTTAATTTCAAACGACAGGATTCCTTTTTCTTTTTTTTTTACCTCATCTTCAAACTAGACATAAGTATAATATTATACTCTTTGCCACAGCGGCATTGTTTCTGCTTTTCTAGTGATGTGTTCGGTTGCAGTCTGCAAGCAGGTGCGAGATTGGCGCGCGGCCGGCGTGCGTCCATCCTTTATGCTATTATGTGACGGGACAAGCTGCTCGGCCATAGAGCACGATGGGCACATGTCACTCTACAGGATGATTCTGTTTACTTTCCACGAATGTAACTTTGTACTTATTGACATGAAAGTTCATGAAACTACTATGAACTACTAGAAGAATTGAACAACTAGGTTCAGTAATTGGCATTTTCTTTCGAAAAGGACACCCTTTTCGGAAGAAAATGCCATTTACCGAAACTAGTTGTTTAATTCTTCTTGGTCATTCTAGGTCATTTGAACGGCGTATACCTATCGAGTTACGATAAGCTCATAAGCTACCTTGATTTTAGTTAAATTCTACCTAATTTGACTAAAATCAAGTTAGTTATCAGTGCTTTTCAGTAGGTAGTCTTGGAGAGAACTCCAAGGACTTTGTCGGATGTTATTGAACATAAATTCGTTTGTAAGAGAATATTTAATATACAACTCGGCAAATGTGAATTTTTAATCGACTTCAACTTCTAATATAATGTAAATGATTGTAATTATGATTCGCGTATCGAAGCTATTTTGTGCTACCTACGTCACAATGTACACTTGAGACAATATTGTGTTTATAAATAGCACATTTGTTCTAAGTTGTGTTACAAAACCTAACATGTTCCATTATCATTTAAATAAAACCTTACAAAATTTATTGAAATACAAGTGTTCAGTTTTGTGCGTGTAAAGACCGCCTCAGGATTTTTTATTTTTTTCGATGAACGTAATACTATTGTTGTCTCAGGTGAACGCTGTCTGTTAGTTTTACGTTTTCAAGTCTCGAAAATAAAAGGCAACGAATGGAAAGCAAACACAGCTTAAAATAAATCACACTTTTTAATTGTAATGAATGAATTCAAAAGCCAGTGAATAACCAACACGCTGTACATACGTGTGTCAGAATTCTGTACAAATAGACGATTATATTTTTTTGCGCACACCGCTGCTGTGTCGGGGCTATGGGCCGTATTCAGGGGCACAATCCTGAGCACTCTTTGGGGTCACTTTTTGGAGATTACTGGGCATTGTGGGCCGGAGTCGAAAAAGTTGGACAAAGAGCGAAGAGGCACTGTTGACTGACCGACCGTTTCTGAACAAGGGATGAAGTAACGGCGGATTACAATTTGGGGATCAGTTACATCTTGATTTTGGTTTCTTGTCGAGTGCCTGGAAAATGTGCAGCCGAGATACAGATCTGCAGATGAAGATATTTTATTACTCGTAAAATTGCCTTTGAATTATTTTATGGAATAAAAAATTGAAGGCTCTATTACGTAGGTGATTTGAATTTACTCACAACAACTAGTGTAACAGCTGGTGTTTTTTTGGATTTACTTCATAGTGTTTAATATATAAATCCACTGTTTTGAAAAGTTTAGTTGGTTCAGCAACTTTATTTCTGTTTTTTTTATTTTTATTAATGGAAATTTTTAATGTAAGTATGTAGATAATTTGTCTTTCTATCCGCATTATCTAAGTAGCAATTTTTATTTTATTTAGGTAATGATGAGAGACCATTTGCATATTAAAATAAGTATGGCAACATTTTCTAATTGCGTTTCCTAAGAATGAAGAAAAAAGGTTATGAATGTAATGTACCTACCTATGTGGACCAAGCTTAGCATGCTAATGCTGCTTAGCTATTCACTCTTCTCTTCGTGTTTCCAGCGCTGACCAATTTCCCACGAACGTCTTCAAGTCATCATGCCACTGTTTCCTACCAAAAGCGTACCATACCTACATCGACGATGATTAATTTAATTGGCAATAATGTGTGTTCAATAACATTCTGTGATGTAATGTGTACCCACAGAACATCATCATCTGCGTCGCCTTTTCCCAACTATATTGGGGTTAGCTTCCATTCTAACCAGAAGCAGCAGAAAACCAGTATTTTACATGAAGCGACTGCATATCTGACCTCCACAACTCAAGTTACTGGGTACCTAATACGATAATCCTTGGTAAGACAGATTTTTGGGCTTCTGACGGCCCACAACGACAGTCAAAGATCCCACGAATGACAGCCGGGACCAACGGCTTAACGTGCTTTCCGAGGCACGGAGGGGTCTCGGTATGTAATGGTCACCCATCTATGGACTAACCGCGGCAAGCATAGCTTAATCTGATCGATCAACCCGTGCGGCTGTTATTACTGAGCCACAAAACATATTGCACATTAAGTACCTACTCAATTGTAGCTATATGGATTCAGTAAAATTATGGAATACATGTTGTAGACAATCAAATAATAGGTATTGTCGATGTTCCTAGGTACAACTTAAAAGGTTGGCTGTAAATAGGTAGGTATTCAGTTCGCAAGTTGTACCTAGTTGTTACCAAGCCAAATAATTTAATATACAGGTATAAAAATGAATCCCTATTTCCCTTGGTTACGTAATAACTTAAGAACGACTATGACGATTTCATTCATCTTTTTTTTTTTAAGTTTTCCAATATTTTGTAGAAGGTTCTTCCGAAAAAAAAAATTAAGAAAGTTGCTACACGCGGACGAAGTCGCGGGCAAAATCTCGTTTGTAAATAAATATTAAGAGCGGGTTCATAACTAACGACGGTTAAGAGAATGAAGAAAATGATTACTTAACGATCAACCAGCGAGAAACATGGTTCTACGTCAAGTTTTATAATTACACATGTATTATAATTGGGTTAAAAGATTACTACACACCAAATGCTAGTTTTCGTTTTTTTTTGGATTCATTTGTAAATTGTGCATGTCCTTAGTTTATCTTTACTTGAATAATTGTGTAATATGCTAATTATGCTTTTACTAATCACCATTTTTAACCGGTGTTAGCAGCGAGGTAAATGTGGAACGCACCCACACTCACATTCAGAATGTCTGTCATTTTGACAGTTTTACAATATTCATTGCGTTTGTTTCGGCCTTTCTTCTCAGAATAGTCAGATAGGAAACGCTGATCTCATCTAATTAAAAAAAAATATGATTGACGTGTGAAAGTGTTTGTACAAACCTACTTACGGAAATAAATCATTTATCATTTATTTATCAGTTATTTATCATTTATTAGTTATTTATCATTTATCAGTTATTTAATCTCTCAATCTGTGTGGTTCTTTCCTCAAAAGACCATTTCAGACATCGACCTACATGGTCTTCATATGATCTGACCAAGATTATGTCTGGACTTTAAAAGAGACTGTGACGTCTGAGTTTGTTTCGGCCTTTCTTCTCAGACTAGTCAGATAGGAAACGCCGACCTCATCTAGTTTTAAAATATGATTGACGTGTAAAAGTGTTTGTACAAACCTACTTACAAAATAAAATCATTTATCATTTACGCTGTCGACCAGACGAATTTTTCAAATATATGAAGCAATGGTTTACAAATTTCCTTCAACATCCTTTGGGTTGTGATAGAAAGTGTGTTCACACAGGGTTAATACAGTATAGACGAGACGAAAAAAAATCTTCTGTTTCATAGAAAAGTGCAATACCTACGCGGTCAAAATATATGGAACAGCAATATTTTTTTTTAATAACCGACGAAACATTTCGACGCTATGGGGTCTAAACTCATGTGCTGAATCCATGATTACAGTTACGTCGATGTCCCTGCCACCCTGTATATTTTACATTTCTATGGTATTGATGTTTTGTACAGGATAGTTGATATTTTTATCGCGATTACGACGTTGTTGGTTCAATTGAGAAAGTTGTTCCGTTTGATAGTCTATACCTCACCCCTACCCTTTTAAATATGACCACACCCTTCTGATACACGCTGTATCCCTAAGTACAGTCACCAAAGGAGATAAGTAACCAGGGTCGTCGGATATAGTTGACCTTAATTTTTTGAAAAATGAACTGTTTTTTTTCTATTAACTAAATTAAATTTTATTCGAAAACATCCATCCGTTTTCTTACTAAACTTCAACTATATCCGACGACCCTGCATGGTTACATAATTCCTTTGATGACCGTACCTACCCGAAAAATACGTCATCATACTTACAAGTAAATACCTATCTTTAATGTACTTTTCTGCCCTAATTATATTTACAAGACTAAAATAAGTCGGTTTATAATCGTGTTTGAATACTTAGATAAATAAATAATTACCTTTCGACCCGGTTTTTATGGAAAAAAGTTGTAAAAAGTTCCCCTTATTTTTTAATGTAGGTAATCTTAATAACTCGTATTTTTACAAAGGGGAGCTTTTTTATACCACTGAGGTTAGTGTTGACGGAAGTTAGGGCGCCGTTCAAACAGGTCCCTTAGATATATAGATTTTTTTACGGTTGTCGGTAAAAGACTGGTGTAATGTCGGTACCACAAATTTATGGTGGTATCGTTGTTGGCGAGCGGTAATACCACCCAGAAAACATTAATGGTGGTCATAAAGTTAATTATTAAGAGCAATTACAGATAATAAGTTTGATGCTGGTCCTGGGTTCCGCTAGCTAGAGAACTATGGCTGTAGGTAGGTAGGTAGTTCTTTCTTAACATAATTATTAAATAAATAATCAATCAAGCAGAGTTGTGTTTAGATGACGAGCTATTTTTAAATGAAATAACGAAATAAAAAAAGAAACAAGAAAAAACAAAACAACCGAACAAACTCCAAACAAACGAAAACGATGCATTCAAATAAAGTACTCAAATAAAAATCACATTAACATAAAATTTGCGATATCTAAACGCATAAAACATAAAAGTATGAAGACATTCAAGACATAACAACTCTTCAACGGTGTCATTATCCACCAACTAATGACTTAAAAAAGCTCTATAATTACCTTGACATTAAAAAAGAACAATAACACACGCCACTAGTTATCATATTATCACCCTAGTTTAAAAAAAAACACTTAAAAAACCACAACAACCGCTCAAACCTCTAATCACGTCATCAAATTACAATTACACGCGTGCTCGTGTATTTTTCTACAAAAAACCGCCAAGGGAACTATGACACCTCATACAGGGGTGCGCTTAAAAAGTTATAAATAAACAATTGAGCGTTTTTTGACGTTCGCGTGCGCGTTTTTAACCGCGGGGCGTAAATGTCAAGTGTGCACGCTTCCGGTATTGTGTGCGACCCTCTTTAATTTGGTAGTTCCTTGGGGTCACGGCTTTACTTGTTACGGTGAGGAAGACGTGTTTAGTTGACAGTTTTTAATAGTAGGTAGGATTTAGTGCTGCTGACGTACGGTTATTATCATAGAAATGTAAACTATGGCTATTATTATTTATATCTATTATAATGAAAATAAACGGGGTAATTGCGTTACATAGGTACAGACGCCAGCACATCAACCTACTACAGTCTGTCAGATTTTCAACTTTATTGCTAATTCATTAAGGTTCAAAGGTTGATTGGGAAAATTTTACGGTTTCGGGTAGCTTGACCTGCTGGCGTCTGTACTATCAGTAGCAATGGGTTTCATTTTGACAGTTTAGCAACATTCATTGCGTTATTTACTTTGTTGAGCAAACACATTTTTCGAACATGGTGTTGGTTGTTGGAAATCGTAAAAATCACAAGCGAATTCATTTTTTTTTTCATTAAAATTATACAACGGGTTACACATACTTATTGGCTAGTACTTGGGAGTATGTAACATGGGAGCATCTGTAGCCGAACTAGGACGAGTCCTGTAACTCGGCATACACACAACAACAACAACAATACAACAACAACAACATACAATAGTATGTTTAAGGTTCTGGTGCTGTATATATTTGCCCAAAAGATATGCAAAAAGATGCATCAATGATGAGTATCATGCGCTTACTTAATTAGCTTTGTTTTTTTTTTGTATTGATAGATGGTGAGAAAACATCAACTTTTATTGTTCTGGGTTGGGTTGGTATAATATGCTTACTTAAAATGCCAAAAAATAGTGGCCCAACTCCGATTTTGTAAAGGAAAGTTTGTAAGGCGTTTTACAGTTTCAGTAATGTAGTAAAACGGTGTTTTAAAACAATATTGTCTATAATATAGGCATCGGCAAGTATTGTAACAGGATTATCTTGTAAAAAAAATAAGGTAAGACGTCGGCAAACTTTAGAATTTGCCAGTAAAACAGTTAAAAGCCGTTTATTTAATCCACGTTGTATTTTTTGGCAAAATACCGGTCGGGCACATGAAAGTCACTGTCTCCGTCACCGACATTCTACGGCGAAACAAAGTCTTCAAAATTTTAATGCCATTGTCCATTAATCAAGTTAAAAGGATTTTCTATCGCAAAAACTGTCCGCTTTTGATGTCCAACCCTTTTTTTTATGATACCGGTCGTCCATACCGTTACCTCGGTAATATTTAGAACAACCTCTTTGTGTATTTTCTAAGCTTTTTACGACGGTCCACGACGTCGGGTGCCATTGTTGTGAGACGTAAAGTAATATATTTGCATATTCAAACATTAAGATTTGCATTTTGTTCCCGTAGAACTATTGACGGGTTAACAACATTTTATTTTGTCCACGTCCACTAAATGACAAAGAGTTGAAATAATAAAATGCAAATCAATAGAAAATGGAGTCTTTTACTGTTTTCAAGAATTGTTTGACTTGGACCAGTTGTCGTCTGCTACGATATTTAAATTTGGTTGGAAATAGTATATAATTATACATTTGTTAAAAGCAAACATTCGTCATTTTAGTGTTTTCTTAATGGTTTGCCAGGGTCACCGTTATTTCAAGGAAACGGAAAATGTCACATTGGAAAGCGAACCAATAAAATCTGCACCCTACGGAAGATAGGCCGCGTGATGGGATGGTGACTGGACACTGTGGAAAGTAGAATTAAAATAAATGTTTTACGTATGGTAATGGTTACAGTTTGCGCGTCGATATCGCAGCCACCCTGTACATCAATCAAATGTAAGCAGTACATAACAGTCTATAGGCACACCCTATAGACTGTAAATTCTAGAGAACCTACATAAGTTTTGAAAAGGAAATGTGGAGAAGTTTGCAATCATATTACATATAGGAACTTACTACCTACTTATGTACTTAATATTTAATGTTATACAAAGTTGTCACATTTACTTTGTTTAATCAAGCGAGTGTTGCTTAGAAATCTTCAAGTTTTGTAACAAAATTAAAATACAAGCGTAACATAAAAGGATTAAAATGTGGAGCATATTTCGCGTTCTTTCCTATAGGTAACTGTACAAAGAAGTTTGTGATATGACAAAGGATTTTTTCGCATGGCAGAGATGGATAGTTTATGAAAGATATATTTTTTTGATGTGGCAATCACTGGAATAACATTTAAAAATGGAATGCGCATGTGGCTGTAAAGGGACAGTGCGGGGCAGGTACTCGCGTTTTTGCATTTCCTTTCCTTGCTTTTTACAATAAAAACTTTCTTTTAAATAAATAATCCCGACATCGCTTGACAGGGATTCATCTAAAAATAATAATTTGTTACCACTGTTTTTTTTTAATCCGTAAATTGTTGGACGTTTCTCTGTGCTGACGTACCTATCTTTGTTATTTACATTTAAATTTACCTTATTCTTAGTAATTCCAAAATGTATCAATCCAAAAACTAAGCAATTATTTCGTACTAGCTGCGCCCCGCGGTTTTAACCGCATAAGTTTCGATCCCGTGGAAATATCGGGATTAAAAGTATCCTATGTGTTAATCCTGGTTATAAATTTGGCTGTGTGCCAAATTTCATACAAATCCGTTCAGTAGTTTTTTCGTGAAAGAGTAACAAACATCCATCCGTTCATACAAACATCTATCCATTCATACAAACTTTCGAGTTTATAATATGTATTAGTAGAATTTCCTCCACATAAAAAAAAAATTAGATACTTGCCAACGAAAGTAGGTACTACCATGAATGATCAGCATCTTCCCCCAAAACAAAGCTAAGGTTACTCATAAAAGTTCCTCGCACATCGATCCTCGTGTTTCGGAGTAAGTAAAAAGAGGGCTCTCCCTCAATGCGAGGGCGGAGGGCCATAAATTCGGCCAGTCTCATTTGAATTTCCAATCAGTGCATCTATTACTAAGACTGGGGGCGATAGGGTCGGGAGAATATAAGGCTATGTGATACGAAATACATTTACAGAAAGATTTTTTATTTTATGTTTTGCAGAATAAAGGTTTCTGTGTTATGTACCTGTGGAATACATTTGAGGTAGTTGTACGTAATGGTTTTCTTGGTGGTACGTTGTTTAGCATTCGTTTGTACGGTAACAGAAAAATATGCCAAAAGACAAACTTAGATATAAATCTATATTGACTAAGTAAGTGGTTACACACAGTGTGAAAAAAGAAAATCTTCTTTGCTGGTAGCATAATTTCAGCCTATATGTTCCCACTGCTGGGACACGGGCCTCCTCTCGGGGAGGGAGTGGGCCACGCGGGCCCAGTGCGGGTTAGTAGATCTCTAGAGTCTTCGAATTGTTGATTCTAAGACATGCCGGTTTCCTCACAATGTTTTTTCTTCACCGTTTTGAGAGCAAAGTGGTGATGAAATTATTTACACAAAGTAAAGCGCCTGACTGCTAGTATTAAACTATATTTCAGGACCCAGTGTAGGTGTATTCTCCTCATAAAAAATGTCCTTTTGACTTAGACCAGACGAAGTTTCTCATCCCGATATTTCCTAGAGTGGCAAATGCAATGTCAAATGTCGCTTAGGATAATACAGACGCCAGCAGGTCAAGCTACCCGAAACTGTCAAATTTTCCCAATCAACCTTGAACCTTAATGCTTCAGCGATAAAGTTGAAAATCTATTAAAGAAATTTGACAGATTGTAGTAGCTTGATGTGCTGGCATCTGTACTTAGTTTGCATAACGACTCGAAATAACAGCCACAAAAATACCAAGGATTAAAGCTTTTAAAAACTGATAAAATAATCCTCAATTCTGTGATTACTGATAACACTTTGTTACCTGTCGCTCGAAATAAGTTACGAGTTGATAACATCGAAGTTAAGCAGTTGTTGCACTGTTTTATTGTTAAAAGCGTAATTCCTTAATCCGTGGCTTTGTGGTGGGTGTCGATTGCGAGATAAATATTGGTCCTTTCGTACGAAACATGGCGAGAAACTGATGGCTGTCGGTACTACGGGTCGTTGGTTTTGTGGAATGTCTTGACTTGAACTCGAATGTGAAATGAAAATAGTATAAGTAACAGAGAGACACAATTTCGACCGTAATTCAAAACATGCATAATTAATATAATTTATTTATTGGGTTATTAACAAAGATCCATTGGATTAGTAACAATAGTCTTAACCTATGTTGGTACTTAACTAATAACACCGACAATGGCGCCGATTCCCTTGTTCACAAACTAAACTAAATTTAAGTTCAGTGCATCTTTTTCTTTCTATTTCATTAAGAAAAGGACAGAAGATAAATATTAGTTTAGTCCTGTCAAACTAGTCAGCGCCTGACGTAAATTGATGTTTTTTTAGTAGCCATGTTTGTTGTTAATCACGTCTAATCTGTCTATGGAGTATCTTAATTTGACTTTGACAGGACTAAACTAATATTTCTATATCTTCTGTCCTTCTCTTAATGAAATAGAAAGAAAAAGATGCACAGAACTTAAATTTAGTTTAGTTTGTGAACAAGGGAATCAGGGCCAATGTACAGGTGACAAGTGACCTTACCAACTGGCTGTCCTGTCTCCCGGTTATAGCTCGTAGAGATGGAGTCTGTTTAGCAGCGAGGCCGCTTTCTTACGCCGCCGTACAGCATTGTACACATTGCAGCAGTCAGTACGTGCCTCAGCAAACATAGATGACGCGCTACAGAACCGAGGCAGACGCAACAGCACTCTAAATGTGTTGTTATACTGGATAAGCAGAGCATTGTAGATGAAAATGATTTCAATCGCTTTGTTACCAGGGTCATAAACGCCAACTTGAAATAAAGTTTGTGTCCGTCTGCTGCAACGTGCTATCCGTGATCAGTTCCCCTAATTGCGAAACACAGTTTCAACCACAATTTCAGAGGTTTTGAGGGATATTTCTAATCCATTGCTTCATCCATTGATTCTATAGGCTTAAATCGTCTGCTCAATAATGTAAATAACGCAATGAACGTAGCTAGAAAAATGGAATGATTGCGATCAGTTGTAATTTTATGTAGGTAATTACCTCGCTGTTTTTAGTTTTAAAATCGGTAAGTACCCATCTTACCTTCTCTTCCTCTTGTAACTTTCTCGGCAACAAATTAACGTTTTTGGAAAGAAAGACTACATTAAATAATACGAAACTACCTTTTGGAAGGGGCGACTAGAATCAATTCTATTTTAATGTAAATGTTGACGTGCAAAAGTATGTACCTTTTATTTTATTGTGCCTTTTCGAAGTAAATGCTTTAACTTGACTTTGACTAAAGAAATAAAACTCATCGTTCTCCAGCCCTTTTCCCAGTTTATTTGGGGTCAGTCAGCGCAGCATGTCGTCTTCTTCCATATATCTTTGTTAGCAGTCATCTCTTTAGTAAGGTCATCTCTGAAGTCACCAAGACACAAAAAGACATTTAAAACAATACTGGCGATATGCGATCGAGAAACTGTCGTACCCAAATCCGTGGACAGGAATTAATTTTCTAAAAACATAAAAAATGGAAGAGCCAACGCAGAACACGTGTCGCGACAAAATCACAAAATAATGCTGTCTCGCACGCCACAGATTAAGCAAGTGCCTCGTTTCCTAGAACTGGCAAATCGATTTTTATTCTAATAGCACCCATCCCCAACGTATTCGTTGTTTTGAGGATTAGGAACCCGTTTTTATAAGCTTTGTGACAAAAAATATATTTTTGCATGCTGTTCGAACTATTTTTAGTTATTTTGAATAAGAAGTGATATTCATATAAAGGAGCACCTGGTGAGCTGGTGGCCACATGATGCGAATGAGGAATTAGGATTATGGAAGTTTTTCGTGGTCTTAAAACAAGGATTAAAAAATAAACATAATAAAAACTAAAAAAATGGTTTGCGTTTTGTTTGGGAAATTAAATAATTATAACCGACTAATAATTTTTACCGAGGGTATTTCTAAAATTTCTAGGTGGCGCGGACGGTATAAATAAAGGTAATGGACAATAATTATTGAATTGCGGCTATAGTTCACTGGCTTATTCATAATCATCATATTCATCATCATACTGTGAAAAGTAGAAAAAAAAAATACTGGTATTCAGCTGCATCCGGTTAGACTGGAAGCCGACCCCAACAAAGTTGGGAAAAGGCTAGGCAGATGATGATGATGACTGTGAAAAGTAGATTTTTCTTAGGAATACATCTCCGTCGTCAAACAGCTGATTTTTAATTTTGCAACTGACTTGAGTAGTAAAATAACCGGCACCCTAATTGCGTAACACAATTCTGAACCATTTAGAAGGATAATGATAATCCATTGCTTCAAATGTTCGAAAAATTTGTCTGCTCAACAACGTAAATAACGCAATAAATGTTGTTGAACTGAAAAATGTCAAAATGAAAGCCATTGCTACTGTTAGAGAATTGCGCAATTTCTCTGCTGACCCTGAGACTGAAGTTTGATGACTCGAAGGCGATGTATATATTTATGTTTTTTAGCATTTTGTAACTAAACTGTTATGGTATTATCTAAAAGCTGCAGCAGCTGAGGTGCTTTTTCTCTTCTCGTTAATCCCCTAAATCAGCATGAAACTTACCGAACAGAAGCTTTATTAGTAAGAAAAAAAAAAAACTCTAATCTCAAGTAACGGTAAGTCCTTCAAAGGCATCTGGTGCAGTCTTCATACGTTCAATCCACTCCAATCATAGTATCGTTTAACATGGACCGTACCATATGAACAAAAAATCGGACAGTACGAGTGGTCATCAAACAACAGCTGGCTTCTGAAAAAGATAGATTTAAAGAAAAAAAAAAATTGGTCCTTGTGGAAAAAATCACGCGTTTTGAGGTTACGGAGCGTGTCGCCCCGATGACGCCCCTTATTGCAGTTTTAACTTTGCAATTTTACTTTTTATTTTTACTGAGAAGGCAGTGGGCTGTACTGGGTCCCTATGTGGTCAGTGTCTACAGGCCATATGGTCTCTTTTAATTTTGGATATTAATAATATAATTTTTTTTAGCTGTCTGAAAATTTTATCACGTGGATCTGGTATTGGTTTGTCGTGGTAATGTTACTTTTTCATCTTTAATACCTATATTTAATTATCATTCGCAAAGAAAGAATAATTTAATCTACATCGTAGTTAAATATGAAATATTATTATATTTAAAATTCTTTATGTAACCAATTGGTAGACTGATGTCATCGTAAAATATATACAGTAAATATTTTATTTTAGGTGCAGGGGAGCTTACGAATTTCCTCAACCTACTGGCAAAGTTTGTATTGATAATGATATTCTGTTTAAATTCTAGAATATATACATAGAAAAAAGTCACTTTTGTCTACTTTGTATGTGTATTTTATATCTTAATACAAGGGTTTCCTCGTATTCAATAAATAGATAAGATAAGCTAAGAGTTTTTTATTTGTTTAAACATTGTATACATACAAAAGCATGCAAGATATTACGTCGTTTGGGTCCAGTCATGTTTAGCCGTAAGTATCGGCGTACAAATATTTCCATAACATTGAAAATAATTAATAATAAAACAAAAAAAATACCTAGAATAACCATTTATACAATTTATAATTATGAAACTTTAGAAACCAAAAGTTATTTTTATGTAATAATTTTAAAATTCCAAATACATAACTCAAAAACTATAATATCAAACAAATACGAGAATAATGTCAAAGTTACAAAGTATAATATATCAAAATTAAAAGATACGTAAAATTTACAAGATTGATGTCAGAATTGTAAGATTAATGTCAAAATTACAAGATTTATATCAAAGTTACAGGACTTATAAATTTTAGTGACAGAAAAATGATTAACAATCAGAAATCTTTTTCGGCTAGAATTTCGGAGACACTATAGTAAGCTTTCTGCGAAAGAAAAAAATTGAATTGACGCTTGAATGCATTACCATTTAGATAAATAAAAGTTTTGTAATTTTGTCTATTGCTTGATGTCAGGGCCCTGGGCCAGGGACCAAAGACAATATACATTGCGTAATTACTTTATGGTACGACACTGGCGAATGACAACAAACAAACAACATATATTTTTTTCAACATTATTAATTAAAAGGTTTCCATTATAGGTTGGTGGGTTTTTTTAGGTAGGTGTAGGTAATATACATACGTTTTTGGATTCCTTTATCTGTCTATTCCATATATATTTCTGCTTTTTCAATTTATGGTTTTAAGGAAATCCTATTTGAATTTGAATAAGGAAAATAATATAAAATGGGAACAAAAACTAACACTACCTACTTACTAAAAAAAAATCATTTAAAGTAATATGAAATTAATCTTTTCTGGTACAAAACTCGATCAATCACTGGAACCACATTTTTTAAGATTTTATGCGAAAATTGTTAGGGTGTGTGTGAAAAATCACAAATTAGAGGTCGATTGTGAGCTTAAAAGGTATCCATAGAAACTCTGGCGCCGCCTCTTGATAAATGGCTTCGAAGATTAATGGTCTTATTAAATTATATTTTAGAGAGCGGTTTTTTAAAATCACTTTTTTTTTCGAACCAATAATTAGTTGGTTTTTATAACTGGCCAGGAATTCAGAATTCAAAGTATGCGACACTGGACAGGAATAAAGGACGGTCGAATTCGCGGACAGACGACTTTCAATGCATACCTACCTACTTCAAAAATACTGAATGGTACAGTCCGATACGTTACACATAAGTTACCAAAACCTTTTGTACCAAAGGACCATTATAACGTAGAAGTGCGTTTTACGCAGGTCCTTTAGAGTTTTTTTACGGGTTGCCAGCACCTGCGTGGCACGAACCTGGCAAAAAAGCACCACATTATTCCATCCACACACCGATTCACGGATTTATTGAGAAACCATTTTAGAATAGAAGTTGAGTAGAGACGACATGCCAACGGAGATAGTTTTGGGACTTTATTTTAAAACTGAATCTTTTCGTTCTAGTAAGTTTTTTTTGTCTGGCTTTTTGGGTCGATCGAAAAGCCTTAAGTTTTCCGCAATAAAAACACTTGGCCGACTTGCATGTTCGTTTTTCTATATTCGGTAATTAACAGAATTTTCATCACCATTATTTCCATTTACTATTACTAACCACGTTAAAATACAAAAAAAAAAAACACAAATATTTAGCTATCAACTCCATAGATGTTTGTTCCCATACCACTCGTATGGAGTTAAGCCGAATTCTTTTTAACCGCATTTTTTTCTAAAAACGGTCTTTTCATTGTGAAAACTGCAACATCCGCTGGATTTGGGTCAGGCGACAATTGTGGGTGACTCGCGATACTGGCAAATATTATACATATAATATGGGCACAACCTACCATGACGATTTGCAAGTGTGCAAATAAAACATGTGCAAATATCTATTCCTAGATATGATTCTTCATGTCGTGGTCGGTTTCGTCAATAAAATCGCAAAGATTTTACTTAAAATTAAGGAAATTCGAGTTTGTAGATTTCCCACCAATTGTTTCCGTTAACCGACAACACTAACCGGAGTAACCGTCAGCTTGCAGAGTAAGCAAAAAGAAGTGGCAGTGGGCTGGCTATGTTTATCGAAGGACCGATGGCTGGTGGGGCAGACGAGTCCTAGAGTGGATATTGCGTATCGGCAAGTGTAGTGTGGGGCGCCCACCAGCTAGATGGACCGAAGGTGACTGAATGCGGAAGGCGGAGGACAGAGTGTTGTGGAGCAGCCTGGAAGAAGCCTAAACGGAAGGCAACACCCAATCAATCAACTCAGATCTATTGCAGTCCACTGCTAGACGTGGCTGAGTTGATTGATTGGGTTTTGGGTTTGGAAATGTACTTATTTTCTTTCTTTCTCTCTTTTTCTTTTTGTCTTCCGTTTGTGTAAGTTGGTTTTTACACTGTCTGTGTTGTAAAATGTGTTAAAAAAAGAGTAAATTATTTTGTTTGAAGGACTGCGCAAAATACAAAGAAATTGGAAAATGTCACGTTCTGACTATGATTCATGCATCGGAATGCTTTTTTAAATCCGTTAGCTGTTTCTTTATATAAATACACAAATCTGAATGACACACATAACGTGCGTAAAACTATTGTTTTATGAAAAAAACTAGGTAGGCCTCTACGCAGGTAACAAATGTTTTTCGGGGACACATGTGTAAGAAAATTTTCCATAGGTATCATATCTACAGCCAGTTTGAAGCTGATAATTCGGTTTTTTATTTACTTAAACACTCGGCTATGACGTCAATGTGAAAGATACTTTTTTTCGCGTAGTCTACGTTTGAATTTTCAATATTTTATACCTACCTAATAAACGTAATTTCTATATTATGCTACTTAAAGATGATTATGTAACTTTGTACAGTGCTTCAAGGCTCTTGTGGCACTTGAATGACATCGAGAAGGAGGCGCAGTTGGTAAACATTTGAGAAATTGTATTGAAAAAGCAAGATGGCGGCGTTAGTTCCGATTTTTGCCACACGCCAAAAGATTCTTGTTCTAACTTGTTCTAGCTAGACGATTAAGTAGGTATTTCTTTACCTAATTAATCATCTGGGACCAGTTCACATCACCATCAGCACCACCACAGAACAGATAAAAGAGTCACCACAACCATAATGAATCATAGACCGGCAATACACTTCTTAGAGGGTTTTCAAAAGCCTTTTATCAGCTCTTTGCTTTTAGGTTTAACCAAATCTACTAACATCTGTCGCCTTAGGAAACGGAAATATAGTTATAAGCATAAAGGCTTTCCTTATTTTATTAATGCATATTAGTGCACAGAAACCTACATTCTTAATCGAGACGAAAATTTAAAGAAAGAACAATAAATTTGACTTAGGTTAAAAAATAAATAAACAGTATTGTACCTTACGACTGCGCCAAATAGGCCCAGTTCAGCATAAATGCCAGATAACTAGTGCCTGACGCTGGTTTTGAACTGGACCCTATGTTACGAGGAAGTCTATTAATAATACGTAACGTACGTAATTTACGTAGGTTTTTAACAGGGGACTATGCTAGATACTAGAGGTGCAATTTATGCCGTTCGAGTATAACCATCCACAATCTTAATTTATTTATTAGAATGTAAATGGCAAGTAACCAGTAAAAACCACCAATATTCCTAATTAAGCGTATAAATGTTAAAACATAAAGTTAACGCCGTATCTAATTAAAGCGAATGTCTAAATTAAGACGTGTATTTATAGCTTAACGATAAGTGTAGTCGTTCAGGGAAATGTCGGCATTTGCCACCTAACTGGTACGCCGATACATATGTAAGCGCCATGGTAGGCCGCGAAATTAATATTTTCTTACGTTTTTTTTGTAATTTATTTACTTATTCATTTAATTCAGGAGACGCAGGCCGATAGATAACATATCCTACTAATATTATAAACGTGAAGTGAAACGTAATGTGTAAATCATTGAAAAGCGCACAAGAACAAAAATCAGGGCCAAATAATAAGCTTTTTCCTCTGAGTACATTTTATAAGTAGATATTATAATTAAGTCTACCTATATCTGTTTTCCTCAGACTCATAATTTTGAGAGAGTCATCGTATGACAAAACATACTTATTATCCAAATACAAAGTTTAGAATATATATAGGTATTTTTTTATTTAAACAGCTGAAGCTATAGGTAAATATAACTTAAATATAAAAATGTTAAAGATACCTACCATATATATTTTTTTAAAATTAATAAGCAATGACGACTGAACGTAATGTACAATGGAAAAATAATAAAACATTTATCCGGCAAGTTACACGAGTTATTTGTTTCATTTTTGATGTCTCTCCGTGTGTACAGACGCCAGCAGGTCAAGCTACCCGAAACTCTCAAATTTTCCCAATCAACCTATAACCTTATTGATTTTGCGATAAAGTTGAAAATCTATTAAAGAAATTTGACAGTTTGTAGGAGCTTGATGTGTTGGCGTCTGTACCCAAAATAGCGCGGCTTATAAGGCGACTGTCAAAGATTCACTAATAACAGCTATGAAGTTTATAAATAATATATCCATTAATATTAATATACTAGCTTCTGCCCGCGACTTCGTCCGCGTGGAGCAACTTTCTTAATTTTGATTTCCGTAAGAACCTTCTACAAAGTATTAGAAAACTTAAAAAAAAAAGATGGATGAAATCGGTAAAGTCGTTCTCAAGATATGGCGTAATCAAGGGAAATAGGGTTTAATTTTTATATATTATATAGTTAGATAGATAATAATTTGTCTATGGTTATAGAATAACCAGAGGCAAATTCCTAACAGAACCTCCGTGTGTTTTCGACTCAAACAATTAGACATATTACACACCTTCATTACAAATTGATGGGTATTCTGCAGACGTAACGCCTAATGCATATTCATGTGCTGTTTTTACCAGTAACGCTGACATAAAAATAGTATTGTTTCGTAAAAAATAGTCGCTTCATAAATAACAATTAAGTTAGAAACAAAAGAATATGTTATCTGCTAAGTTTCTACTTAGGTACGACGGACCCTTTGTTTGGCACATGTGGGTTACCGTTTGGAAAATAAAAAGTGTTATTTTTTGCAACAGCCGTGTGAGATTTCTATTATTATCATGCTTATGTGGTCGAAAACAATGAGATATAGATAGAAAAGAAACGAAGAAAATTGAAAGAAAAATCTGTAAAACTGAACACGTTTTTCATGAAAAAGCTCGGGCGTAGTTTCAGTAAACAGTTGCAGCAAGAAAGTAACTGCACTTGCATTGTATGCTATTATCTATATAAAAATGAATCCCTATTTCCCTTGGTCACGCCATAATTTGAGAACGACTTTACCGATTTCATCAATCTTTTTTTAAGTTTTCTAATACTTTGTAGAAGGTTCTTACGGAAAAAAAAAATTAAGAAAGTTTCGAAAGTTTCGCAGAAAATTAGAAAATTTAAGAATTACGCTTTTACGTTAAAACTGCTGAACGGATTTAGATGAAATTTGACACATGGGTAGACCATGATCTGGAGAAGGACATAGGCTACAATAATTATATTTCAGAATAATTTACATTCCATAAATTGTTAGTTACGATACAGCTTTACTATCTACATACATATATAATCATGTTCCTACTGCTGAGACACAGGCCTGCTCTCTGTGAGAGGGAATGGACCATAATCCACGACGCAGGCCCAGCGGGTTGGTGGGTGTCACATGTCTTCGGATAATTGGTTCTAGGACATACCGGTTTCCTAACAATGTTTTCCTTCACCGTTTTGAGTGCCTGTCTACCCACGACCTTCGACACATATAAGTTGGGACCGTTACCACTGGCCCACCACTCCTTTAGTGACTAGTAACGAATAATAATAGCTTAGATATCCTGGAAATCTTACTAGGTGTGATACTCTACAAGCGTAGTCGTCCTAGTAATTACTTTACCACTTTTGGCAACAATTCTCAGTAAATTGAAACTTTACTAAGGTTGAAACTATCTAACTGTCACATAGACCAATAGACTTTGTGACATTCAACGTTAGTTCATCTGAAGTCAACAATTTTTTTTTGTTATCCTTTACTTTCTCCCGCGTCTGCAAAGACCGCCTCTTTTTCCTTCCATACCTTCCTGTCTCGTGCGGTCTCTGGCAATGTTGAACCTGCAAACCTTATCAGATCGTCGCACTACCTTTGCCGTGGTGAGCGACTATAGATAATAGAGGAAAATCGCAGCATTTCATTCAAATTCGGATTCGGATGGAATGCAGTGCGCAAACGCTGTAAAACAGCGATAGGTATTCCGTAACTATTCCAGAAATAATCAAAACAACGAACTTAACCTAAAAGGTACCTAGTACCTCATCATCATCATCAGCTTATAGCAGTCCACTGCTGGACATAGGCCTCTCCTATTGCATTTTATTCAACTCTCATCCAGCTGCTACCAGCCACCCTGCGAAGATCGTCGCTCCATCTAGCCTGAGGGCGTCCTACCTTACGTTTACCGAGTACCTACCTACCTAATTAAATTATAATAACTTATTAAAACAATGATGTTTTTCCCTCATTAGACAAGCTCAATTTAGTATCGGCACTAGATATTTTCGTATTTTGTACCCATTGTTAAAAACTCGTATCATATACATTATGTTATGTCTAAAAATAACTTATTGTATGAGTTGTTTGTGCCAATCATTTGTTTTGTTATTTTATTGTTTTAAAATACTACCTACCTATGTAATAGGTATAGGTCAGTATTTTAGGCCAGTAGTACTTCATCATCGTCATTCTCTCTTCCCTTTCTTGGGAAGAGAGAATGACGGAGGGTCTCTCCTTTTTTCTGCCATACTTCCCGGTTCCGTGCGTCCTTCATCGTGTTTCCCGCGCTTTTGGACGGCCCTGGTTTCTTTGGCCTAACTTTGGCTACCATTTACATTTACGAATGAATTAAAATGGTGCCTGAAAGACCCAAGACGAAAACGGAAGTCCTCTCATCATTTGCCTAGCCTTTTCCCAACTATGTTGTTGTTGTTGTTGCTTTGTTGTTGTTGTTGAGCTTTCAGTCTAACCGAATGCAGTTGAATACCAGTATTTTTAATTGGATCAACTGCCTATCTAACCTCCACAACCTAGATACTGGATAATACGATACCTCTTGGTAAGACTGGTTGACAGACTCTCGGGCTTCTGACTATCCGTAACGACAAGGTAACGACTTTCAAAGATCTTAAACTAGGGCTGCCGTCACCTTATGTCGACGCCGGATAAACACGGCAAAAATCCCGGACATTTGGGCGAAATATGATTTTTTCCCCGGACACCTAAGAAAATTTTTTGCAACAAAAATAAAAACATCGTTATAATTTTTTAATTTTTATTCATTTATACAGCTTGTTATTAAAATCGAATTAGTTACGCATGTAACCGTAACAAATGATAGACATTTTTATGAAATTAAACACTCTTTCTGAGGTGATGGTAATAAAAATAATTAGAAACACTTCTTTTTGGCACCAATAAAATTATTAGGTAGGTATATAATACTACTAATAACTAACGAACTATAATACTTTATAAGTAATTTTAGAACAAAATACACCAATTATATTTTCAGTAATCTAGTTAGGTAGCCAAATCCCTAAACTATAGATATAGTTGATTGTAAATTAAAAGTACATACTTAAGTAACTGCTAAAACTTTTAATTTTAACGAGATCATTTTTTTTAAAACTTATTTTGGTATTTTTCAGTCTTCCCAATTTTCGCTAAAATATTTTTCTTTTCCAACAAGAATTTGTAAAAGTCGGAACAACTCAGGTCCTTGAAATTATACTGGATTTTGATCAGAGAAGACACCGTGTGTATGTTTAGCGAGTTTCTTTCCCTCGTCCATTGCTGCGTGACTAGCGAAAACACTCACGCGGCGCGGGGCACAGGTGGGGGCGTTCGATCGTCGATTATTTTACCGTGCCTTCTTGAATGCGGGTTATTATGAATGAATTTTTAACTAAGATTTATTTCAATTTATCGCTTATCTTTAAAAAAAATGGGTTTCCCCTGACAACAAAAGTGGACATTTGTTAAAAACCCCTGCCGGGCGGTCCCCGGACGCCCGTCAAACTAGAACAAATCCGGGAAATCCCGGACGGATGGCAACCCTATCTTAAACTAACAGCAGTAAAAGTCAGTATTTACTTACATTTGGAAAAATGCCAGCTGATTTTGGAAATAACATTTAGGTGGCTTATTCGGGTGAGAGAAAGCACAACGTAGGTAGGTTGTTTTTGACGAGCGCAGTGGCTGTACAGGGCACCAGCTGAAGTAAGTTCGCTTCCTGCATGGTGACAACATTAGGTATCTATTTGTAAGAGTTTTATAGTTAAACAGGAAATGAAAAAAAACACGTTCAACTTTTCCCTGATTTTTTTAATTTTCCGGGCAATTTTTCCTATATTTCTTGCCATAAAAACCTAATTTGGACTATTACGAACGTTTTAAAACAACGGTGATGCGCTTACTAACAAACAGCATAAATCCTTTTTATTTATATAGATTACGTTTTTTCATAAACGAATCCTTTTTTAGCTTGATAATTAGTTGGTCATGTCGACAATGGAAGGAAAATGATAGACATGCGATATTGTCGCAATCCATCCTGTAATTAAGCATATGGGGTAAAATAAAGCTATTATATTGACTGTAATTATCCGTGACTCGTTGATAACCAAACTACGAGGACACGATATCATACATTTTATGGTGCTATCAGTTGTTCCATGCCACACTTTTTTATCCGACTGCGAAGAAGTCCAGGATATATAATTACAAGGTAAGTCGGTGTCTCCTGTCTGTCTTACGTAGATTGCTAATAAAAGAGTTAAGTTCTGGCTCGTTCTTTTCCATAGTGATCTACGTTTTGGAATGGGAAACTAGCTTCAACATTCTGCCTAACTGAGCGACTTCTTGGCGATTCAAAAATGTTTAATTGAAATAAATGCTTGAGTTATTGGATACCTTTTATCGAGACAAACATCCGTGAAATACTTTAAATGTTTATATTCCCAAGCTGATTATGTGATAAAAAAGCCCTTCACCACCGCTATGTATTTATAAACACTTGAAACTAACACAAACTCTTTGATGAGAGGAATTTGTGTTGATCTAAATAAGTAAGTGATAGATATATTAATAAATCCCGGCTATCATACGTAGATCTGTGACAGTCGTTGCAGGTATCCAAATATCTAATTCAGTTGCCAAAAGTCTGACAACCGGTCTTATCAGGTATCGTGTTACCCAGTAACTGGGTTGCGGACTGCTATGGTTAGACTGGAAGCCGACCCGGAAATGAAAAGGCAGATTGATTGAGATAATATTAATAAATCTGGGTATATATGAGCACTTAGTACCTAGGTACTGAATGGACGTAAGTCAGGAAGACGAACGACCCCAAATAGGTTGGGGAAAAGGCTCAAAGAGTATGGATAACGATGACCGTGTAGAACAAATTAAACAAACAGATTAAGTTAAAACTTCCAATTTTATTATGTATCCAGCACACAAAATTTATTCAACAGTAATTTACACTCGATTTTTCATACTTTAGACGGTTTTCTTACAATTATTTTTTCGAAAAACTGTGCCTGCAGATCTACAATAATTGTGAAACAAACATAAGTAGTTTTTTTTTGCACCTATTTATTTAGGTACATTGCAATTCTTAGTCATAGAACCTTGAAGATGTTTACAGGTCAAAGACTTAGGGTTACTTCCAGTCTTACTCGTAGTCAGTTTTTTTTTTACTGAATCAACAGAATTTTGTTTACCATCAAGGTTAGATTGCAACATACGTTTTAATGAAATTACCATATTAAAATGAATATGTGACATGAAAATACACCAAATTACGACTCCCATACAAACTACATACACAATAAGGATAAATAAATAAAATAAAATCTTTCTTCGTACATTATAAATACACTCTGATTTAATTGTAATTTACATTAAATTGTTATTGTTATTTTTTTATGTTTATACTAGTTTAATACCGCTATGACTAATAGGTAACTTCACCGTTGTTTTCAATAATGTACAGAATGTTCAACTTGATGTTTTTCTATATGTAACTGTTACGTAAATATATATTGCGTTAATTGCATTCAATTATTATTTTACATAGAATGTCGCATAGACGTTTTTTACTCATTTCAATCCACAAGTCTCCAAGGAGTTAATATTGTGAACAAGAAGGCTTAACTCTTCACAAATAAAGGGCGGGTTATTTTTAGACCGAAAATAACAATGGCTTCTTATTTCAAGCTAAGGTAAAAAATGTTACTCATTTTTTCATGAAACCCGTTTTTATAATTACGAAGCTGTTACATATAGATAAAAATAATTAGAGTAACTAGGTCTTACTAATTGTCATTTTCGAACTTGCTAATAGAATTTTAGTAAGTCCTGTTAACTCTAATACGTTGTAACTTAAAACGAAACTAAACTAAAATGCGAATTGTCAACTGTTTTGTACTTAATCGAGAGAGATACAGTCTTGTTTATACATTGGTCACTCGTAACTACCCCTTCTAAATCTACTCAAACACAAGGTGACGTGCAACCTTATTACATACATTATATCTATGACTAAAACGTGTGGGTAAGCATAAATATTATATATTTACATTTTAAGTTAAATCAAATATAAAGTTAACACGATTTCAACAAGTTTGGTAGAGTCAAAAGTGAATCGCGAAAAGATGGATCATTGAACACCTTCTCCAATTAACTTTTGCTGTAACTACATTTACAATACAAAGTCTTTGGCCTTAATAAAAAATACTCTACAATAATTTACTTATTCCTAACACGAAGCCTCATCAACTACAAGCGCTACCTGCCTCACGTGTGAGCTAGGCGTGCTGTGCTCTGCCGAGGTGGATGAAGAACGCGACGCGGTCCGCACTGCGTTCCCCACACTTGTTACACATAAACGGATCATTGTAACCATGGAAACCCATGTGAATAGTGTGCATTGTTAAATCTCCGAACGTAATATCGCAGTACTGACAAGAATATGACTGTGTGGTAGCAGGAGCTTCCACGGAACCTTCAGACTCTGAATCGGACATTTCCATATCTCTAACCTTCTCGTCCTCGTGCTGAAGTCTCAACGCTGCTGGTTGTAATTTGAAGGCGCGACCTTTCCGCCTGTTTTTAAGGGCAGTGGTTGGAGTTACTGGCGTCGCCCGTTCTGTGCTAGGGGGTGGCGTACCTGCCTCGCTGGTCTTCGTGTTCGTGAGGTCGAGAGCGTCATTGCCCGTCGCTGGAGGCACCTCTCGAGGAGTGGTTGGTGTTTGTGGCAGGCTCGCTGGTGACTTAGGTGGCGGTGACGTCGTGCCACTGTCGATAGGCCTCTCAGTGTACGCAAGACGCTGGTGCAGTAGCGAAGGCGGAGGAGAAAGCGCTTGACTTTTCTCAGACGGCATTTCATGTGGTTTGGGTGATGTGCGGTGTTCATAGTTATTGTTCGGAGGGAATAAGAATGAATGAGGTAGGAGTGGTGGGAGGTAAGGGAGGTTCACAGGAAAGTGGTTACCAAAGATTGGGTGCGTTGGTGGGGGTGGTGGCGGTTGGTGGTTGTTGTTCATCGACGACGGGTGATCAAACATCTTGGACAGCGGCTTCTGCTTAGGCCCACGCCGAGTTCCGTACACATCAATGATCGGCAACGGGTTTGGTGTACCGTCGGGATTCAGTACCATGGCGGGGTTGTGCTGGTACTTGCGCAAGTGTAACTTCAGAGAGTGGCAGTACTTGGTGGCGTAGTTGCAGTCAGCACAGCGGTACTGGTACACGTTAGAGTGAGATTTTAAGTGAGAGTTCAGCATCGATTTGTTGACGCACGAGTATGAGCACTGCGTGCACTGGAATGGCTTGGATCCTAGATGATTTCTCATGTGGTATTCCAGATGGTGTTTGTACTCTGTTACGAACGGACACTTTCTACAACATAACATCTTCTCTGGTTTTATGTGTTCTTTGCTATGTTCCCAGAAGCTCAGTTTGGTTACGGCAACAAATTCGCACTGCTTGCACTTGAATGTTTTAACTTTGCCGTGTGAGTTGACGGCGGGGACGCGGAGGCCCGGTTCGTCATCAAAGTCCTCATCACCGGAGACGTCGCGGCCATCGTCACCGTCGTTCTTCTGTCCGATACCGTCGTACCCAGAGTCATGGTACCGTTCAAAAGAGGTCCTATCATGATCCCTATCGGGGGATGAAGGTGTTCGTGGGGGTGATTTCGGTGGGGTAGCGTCGGCACGTGCTATGGGTGTGGACACATGTGCGGGGGGTGCTAAGTTTCTGGGTGAGTAAGATCTCTCATAGCCGGGCGACGGTTCACGTCCGTCATTGTTGCGAGGGTCGAAGCCGGGCGGTGTGAGCAGACTGTACGGCAAGCCATTACGGAATGCGTCCAAATGCATGCCGAGATTGGCTTTGGCTTTAAGGGACATGGTGTCGTAGAAGGGAGAAGGTTCTCCGGAACTGCCGACGCTGCGCGGGGAGTGCCCGTTCGAGTCCTTACTGGAGGAGGAGGGCGACGCACTGTGGAAGCCCTCCGAGTAGAAGCCGCTGGTTTGGTCTTTCAGAAAGCTTCCGTCTTCCATTGGTTCAGATTTCTATAAAGAAGGGAACGAAAGTTGTAGAATATATTTATATTTTTAGAAGTTCAATAGTGTCTTTTAATGTGCCTATTTGAAATAAATGATTTGACTGTGACTTTGACTTTGAATGCTGCAGTTTAGAGCTATTGTAGGTTAAAGGTAACTTCAAAGTGTAAGATACATACCACTGTAGGAGGCTGTAGCAGTGATCCCCAAGCCTGGGGATGGGCGGTGTGATGCGCAGGCGGCATGTCAGCGGGTGACGCGCAACTGATCATACCTGAGGGATGAAGCAATACATAAGAATGATGCAAACCATCAATTTTTTTTGCGATGTAACTTTATTGTGAAGTAACTAAAGTACACAGAAAACCGCTTTGTAAGTAAATAAGTGAGTAATGTAAAAAAATGCGGAACGAACAGTCACGTACGTTGGCATAATTAATTTTTAGAATACGTATTTACAAAACGTTCTGCCGAGATAGGCGATATTGCAGTAATGACGAGTCCTTTCTATAGATTTAATGTCGTCGTAAGCACAATTTCCGCTGTTACGTACACATACATAATATTTGTTTGTAAACATGAACTTATTTAGTTATTATGTCAAATATTAGGTATACTATAAATTGTTTATCAAGGAAATATGGGTCGAATAACTACAACAGCTGAAAGGTCTGCGGTTTGTTAGTTTTTGTGTCTAAAATAAAACGCGATTATGATAATTAATAGAGTTATTTTCTAAGGTCACATAGAGGATAATGCTAATAGCATAGTCTAATGCATTTTTGACAGTATACAATGAGAATGACGAATGGACAGCATAAATAATGAATATTTACAACAAATAATTGTTAAATTTTCCTTAATTTAAACACAACCGCGTTATCCGTCTTGCAAATGAAGGAAAATTTGCAAATTATGGCATTATTTGCTGTTTTGAGTTTCCTAAAATATTCCACAAAATATGTTAGGTAAATGATAGTTCACTAAGTATTTATAATTATTTGAGGACAATGGTATTGGAAATTGGTTTATACAGCCTTCTGACTATCCCTGATTTATAGGTACCTAAATGTAGTAGGTGCCATAATATGTTACCATACGGACATAATAGTCAGTTATTTTTATGTACCTTGAACCTAATGTTTTAGCGATAAAGTTGAAAATCTATTAAATATATTTGGCAGATTGTAGTAACTTGATATGCTTGGTACACAGTACACACATATAGAGGGTGAATAGAAGATGGGTGCAAAGCTTTAAGGCAAAGATAGTACAGACCATTTAGAACCATTTAAGACATGGTTGTCTTAGACGAAGTCTTACCAATTTTTTTTTACCTACTTTTAATATATTTTTTCGAAAATTCCCAAAATTTTAAGTAAACAGCTTACTTTTGGCCAAATTTAATGATAAATGAATTCGTTTTTATTTTATTTTATTAAAGTAATGTATAAGCAATCTAGCGAAACATGTTTTAGGCCTCTGTGTCATTTTACAGACATTTAAAGTTCATAAATAATACTTTTTATAAGACTTATTGAAAAAAAAAACCGGAGGGTGCTTTTTTGTTCAAACCCTTTTGAAAACATGCTTTAGAATCGCTCTTTCTTTTGAGGTATCATTTACGCGGATATCTTACAAATTATTCAAATTACAAATATTATGAGAATATTCTTACATACATACATACTTCTAAAATAAATATTACAAAAATGTTACAAATTATATCATAATCAAAATATTAAATACATACATAACATATTAAGTTATCATATAAACGTATAATTGGCGACTGTGTACGACTGAGACTATTGTGATCTATAGCACTTAAGATATGTATATTATACATAGAAGCTGTTGGTGTACCTTCATAAATAAATAAATAAAAAAAATCATATAAAAGAAGTCCAAGTTTGGATTTCAAAGTTAATTAATTCAAGTTAAAACAATATTATTGCAATGTATTCTAAGCTTTGTTAATAACTTATTAACAAGGCTAAGAATACATTGAATTTAGACCTAGTAGGTACCTGTTATATACAGTATTATTGTGAGTGTCACATCATATGTGTACTTGTGAGAGTATGTCGAAATACTTATAGAATAAAACAGTCTGCATTGAATCTCGGTGTTTCATTGTCACGAACGACGTTATCATTGGCGATGAGAAAATTATTAAGTATCCATTTTTACGCGTGTGTAAAGTTTAAACATGCCGATCGGAAAAGTCAAAGGTTTCCAAGTCGGAACCCACAATTGCGACACCTATGTTTGATATACTTCTAGGTTTAAGTACCTATGTAGAACTTAATAGATATAATAAAAATAAAAAAATGGTTTATTAGCGATTTTGTAGGTATCTTAATCAAATAATTGGCGAATAATTATGCAGGTCGGCTACATATTTGTATGCGGTCAAATAGCAGAGCATGAACTATAAGAATAAAGTCTGAAAAAAAAAAAAATAATAACACTCACCTAACTCCAAACTTAGAAAGTTTCAAAACACACAGCACAACAAATATTTCATGAATAGAATCCAACAAAGTTCACTTTAGTCCTTTAAATCACTGAAAAATAATTTCTCATACACACGAAAAAACTATGAGCATTTTTTGAGACAACCCTTCGATGCGACGGTCGGGACACGTCTGCCCGACGCCACTTCTACAATGAACTGAAAAAAATCTGTCAATTTTTATGCTCCAAACATCGATAAATGTATTCTATGTTTGAAGGCGACGTGTTGCTGTGGGAGGGGGACAGCGACTACGTGGTAGATACGTCCGTCCCTTTCGAGCCCCCACAGCCTACTTTACTCCACCAATACGGCACGAGCTTCTGTGGGTGGGGATCAAGTTATTAAGTTATTGTTTATGCGATATTAATAATAAAAAAATAAGCAACCCCGCATATCCTGCCAGTTGTTATTGTAATAAAGCCTAGGCGTATTATATCGCATATTATTGGCCGATAAAACTGCGTGTAGGGAAATTAGATTGTTTTGGTATTGTATCACTTAATGTTTACGGTTATAATGTGATTTTTATGTATGTTTTACCCCATTTATTAAGTAAGATAATAAAATATTTGACGGCGAGTGTTAAAACAAATGGATTATTTGATAAGCATTTATTAGTCGTAAGGTCATAACCAGGTTGATTGGTTCGTTTTAAAACCAATGCTACTAGATAGTAACTAAAAATATACCTAACTAAAAAACTCAAACCCCTATGTATCGTTCCCCACAGTCCCCCCAACCCCTAAATGGCTGCGTCGCTTTTTATAGCGTAAAAAGTAGAACATAAAAAACTCGCGCGGTCGCTTGGTGAAGGGGCGTTGAGCTTTTTACGTCCCACGCCAACCAATAGCAGACAGCAGTTTAAAAAAGGAATGCCGCTCACTTTTTTTTCTGTTTCGAGGAACCAATTAAAAACTGTTTTCCATTTTAGTAGAGCAGGTTTTTTTAATGTGGAGTTAGGAGGGTGACACAGATAGATAGTTTTTATTTATACCTATTCTAAATTTTACAGAATTGTCATCTTTTCAGTAATTTTATTTTCTATTTAAATTGATAAAATAGAGTTCGACTGAATTTTTATTCAGCAGTTTTTTTTAAATTGAATGTATTACGCTATTCAATTGTAGTTACAGTAGCAACTAGGGTTGAAATTGAGGAGTAAGTTTATTTTTAATCTACGAGACTGCGATAATTTGAAAAGCCTTTAATTTTGCTTTTGATATTCGGAGTTAAATATTAAAATAAAAATATTAATTAGTAAAAGAAAGAAGAATAAAAATAAGATAAAATGGAGAAAGTTTGATTAATTGCTTTTACAGGTTGAGTAATACCTAATACAATTTAAACAATTAAATTTCTTAAGAGCCTGTACAACGGTCCACTAGCGCCACTCCTTTAAAAAAATATAATCTCGTGACTGAGAAGGAATTATGAAAATCTGCTCAATCAGCGACCTCGGTAAGTGTGTCTAGAATTTTCTAATACCTTTTATTAAGTTTCATATTGAGACACGAAGCAACTAAATACGACATATAGGAATGTGGCCGCTTTTCTTTAGATCGAATTTTTTTGTTGTTGTTGTTGTTTTGTTGTTCTAATCCTAGGCAATCTAAGTCTTTCTTTAGGTACCTACTTTCGGCTTTTGTTTACTTCGTGGTTATCTATATATAGGTATGTATATTGGGAGTTCATTTGGTTAGGTAGCAGTATCTAAGGATAATTTTTGTAGTTAGGTAAAGTTTTACACTCAGGTACAGAATTGTGGTTAACCGTACCTATTTTAACGAGATAAATAATGTTTCGTGTATGTACCTACCTACTTACCTGAACAAGGTGCTTATATGGAAAAGTGTTTTTGCTAGGCGAGGTTTAAAATGTTTTTCGATGGGTCAATCTTATAAACCCAGCAAAAGCAGGGTTAATTTTAGGTAGGTAGGTAATTAAAGTCTACTCAAAGGAGAATGCTCAAAAAAACCCAGCTCCGGGGTAAAAGAGATGTATCTCAAACGATCAAATCAAATCATTTATTGGTTTGCAAACATGGGTATTACTAGGTAGGTAGTATAGTACGGTCGCCAACAGGTCAAGCTACCCGAAACTGTAAAATTTTCCCAATCAACCTTGAACCTTAATGCTTTAGCGATAAAGTATTAAAGAAATTTGACAGATTGTAGTAGCTTGATGTGCTGGCGTCTGTACATAGAAGTTTTATTATAAGAGTCCTCCATGCTTAACCGTCACATTGGCATGCAAAACATATCTATTATTATTTAATTTACACAAAAGATATTATAATTTTAAATAACAATTAGTAGAATAAAATGATACAAAATAATGTCAAATCGTTTGAATTACAGTAAAAATGTCACAGTAATACTTACAGTAAAAATGTCATCTAGGTTACAATAAAAATGAAAAGTCAAATGGTATAATATCATGTTAATCAGTCAGCGATTCATCATTAAGGAAGTTGTCAATTGTGTAATACCTTTTTAAAATTAATATTTCGATTATTGCCCTTTTAAATTTGAATAGTTTTAATAATATTAGGTACTTTGTTATAAATGCGTGGGGCTATGCCAAAAAAACATTTTTTGCATTAGTGCGGTTTTGCATTTAACTTGGCACAATTGATGTATATATTGAGTTCGTATTGTATTTGTATTGGATTGCTTTAGACTGCCGACAATTTTTGAAAGAGGTGGATTATTTTTCACCAATAAAGCCGGTTCTAGTATATACAAAGACGGAAATGTTAATATTTTCAGAGATTTAAAATAAGGAAGACAGCTATCTGTGGTCTTAAGACAACACATTGACCATATGTATGACCTACATGTATTGTAATGTATATAAGTAGTTTATCAGCCATCTTGTTACCATAACACAAGCATTAGGTTGCTTAGCTTGGGACTAGATGGCGCTGTGTGAAAAGTCCAGGGATATTATTATTATTATTATATGCATCGCTTTTGCATCTTAAATACAAGCTCCTTATAGTAGTAGACTGCCCCCAAAAAATAACACCATACCGCAAAACGGAGGCAACTAGTCCATGGTATGCCGTTAAAAGAGCCTGACTGTTGACTTTCTTTGAAAGTTTAAAAAGGGCATAAGCGGATTTACTCAGTTTTTTACACACTTCTTCAACATGAGGTTTCCATGTTAGTTTGTTGTCGATCACTAGGTATACCTAAGAACTTAGCTTTATTTGCTTTCTCAATGTCAGAGCCTTGGTAGGTAATGCTAACGTTTGAGTTATCGCAGCGTTGATTAAAGTGCATAACTTTTGTCTTACCTACATTTATTATTATATTACTCGTATTATTTTGTAGCCAATTTATAATGTTGCATTAATACTTCGCCCTTTAGCCCCAGCTAGGAGAGTGGGTAGTCCCATCATAATGTAAAATACGTAGCAGCAAATAGGAATAATTACGAGATTATTATGAAAAATTTATAATGTTGTAGTTATTTTTATTTTTACCTACACTTTATCAATAATAATCTGTAATAAAATAATAGCCGGTTATGATCGTGATGCTTACTGGCAAACATATAAAACTTGCCAGTTTTATTATTCAGGTGTTGATTTAAAAAACTAGTTTAATTAATTATTCAAAAATTTTATGTTAAAATGCTTGGTGAAAATATATGTAGCCCCAGAAATCACTGCCTCCTAAAAATATAAAATTATACAAGGTTGGGTCAGACACGAAGAAGTTTTTAGTCATCCTGCTGCCTTCTTAGATAGCGTTCTGATTGATCGTCATTAATAGTACCTAAATAAAAAAAATTGTCTGCGTCACGTCAGCATGAATTTAACGCGAGAAAATTTTCGTACAATGATTTTTTATGACTTTCGATGTCATTTTAAATAAACAAGAAAGTTATGATAGACTTCGATTGGCCTTTCACGATGAAGCCCCATCTCGTGCCGCTGTTTACAACTGGTTTAATGAGTTTAAACGTGGTCGCACTAATCTCAACGATAATCTGCGTGAGGGACGGCCTTCTACGGCGACGACTGAAGATAACATCAGTGTTGTGCGGCGTATGATAGAGACTGACAAAAGAGTGACTTATCAGCAGATTCGGACAAGCTTAGGCATCAGTATATCAGTCAAGTGCACAAAATCCTCTATGAACATTTAGCGGTTAGGAAGCTTTGTGCCCGGTGGATGCCTCATAATTTGACAGAGGCTCAAAAGCTCCGTGGTGTTGATTGATGTCGTGAAATGGTTCAAAGATTTAACGTAGGTGACTCAAATGCTGTGTTCGACATAGGTACTTACGGGTGACCAAAAGATGGATTTATTGTTATGATCCTGAAACTAAAAGACAGTCTGCTGTCTGGGTGTTTCCTTCCGAGGAGTTGCCAACTAAAGTGAAGTCTCTTCACTTTTCTCTTCTCACTTCACTCTTCACACCAAGGTCGAAGCGTGGGAAAAAAGATGGTGGCCGCGTTCTTCGGAAGGACAGGTCATTACGCAATAATTGTTTTAGAGGATCGAAAAACAGTTACTGCAGAGTGGTACACTAACAATTGTTTGCCACTTGTCTTGGAAAAAGTTCGGGAGAAACGACCTCGCAGTAGGATCCTTCTTCACCACGACAACGCCTTGTTGCACACCGCCAAGCAAACGATCGACTACTTGGCGACGTCAGACGTGGAATTACTGGGTCACCCGCGCTATAGCCCCGAACTCGAACCTTGCGATTTATATTTATTACCGAAAATAAAAGAAAAATTTCGAGGAAAACGTTTTATGGACGCCGAGGAAGCAGTGGCTGCGTTTCAAAATTCCGTCGAAGAGACGCCTAAGGACGAGTGGGCAATGTGCTTTTCTCAGTGGTTCCATCGGATGCAGCGATGTATTGATGTAAATGGACACTATTATGAAAAGATATAGAAAAAAACAACTTGCTAGTTTGTTCAGTTTTTGATTTTCTAAGAACTTTCAGTGTCACCCTAGTATTCTTTTAATAAGAGTTTCAAGTTTATGATCTGTTTATTATTTTCTTGGTCCTTTCACCTTATATCTGGTCCTTCGGTCTGCTTTCAAAGCAAATTATATTAAAATATAATTATAAAATATAATAAAATATCCTACTATCTATACAAATAAAAATGAACCACCGAAATGTATATACCTACGCGCATAACTTCCGATCGACTGCACAAAATTGGATTTTTTTTTCGTTTGTTATTTTCAGGACAAGGTTTGCATAGAAGAAAATTAAAAGAAAAAACGAAAAAAAAATATGGCAGTACGACGTTTGTATGGATGGATATTTTAATAAATGTAACATGTAATATTCCCAATTTAAACAATGCGTGTCTATAAGGTTCGTATTGCAGAATCTTACTCAAAACTCAAGCATTACTTAAAACTCGTTTAAAGCCATTTGATTAGTTGAAACTAGTTTTAAGTAATGCTTGGAGTCTTGAGCAAGGTTTTGTAATACAGCCCTTAAGTCGTTCAAATTGGTTCGTTTTGTAGTGTTCTAGATTTAGATCTACTAGACACACTTTATTTTTTCTCCTTTGTCTCTTAAATTCATTATGGATACCTATTAGATCATGGATACCTATTATAGCGCCGACTGTCGCTGAAAACAAGCGCTAGGGCTCTGTCTTGCATAGGGTCGCAGCATTATGCTGAGCGATAGCCAATTTGCGTGGATGTGACGCATGTTTACCCCAACCATGTCTTTTTTTTAGGTTTTATGTTCTTTTTTGCGTCATCTTTACCGCAAATAAATGTATTGTCTTTTTTTCTATTATTTGCATGGTTACCTACTGAAACGCCAATTATAGATGTTTAATTAATTTGTATTGTAAGTGACAGTGCTGTTGGTGTGCTTATTCTAAAAGCTTAATCAGAAATAAACCATAAAAAAAGATTATAAAAAACATTGTTATAATACATATTCTTTATGGAAAGGGTTAAATAGGTATAGTTAGTATTTTTAATGCGAGTCACAGACGGTCGACGTCGCGACGCCGACAAACAGTGGTATCTTAAACAAACCGCAGTTAATTACAAAATAATGGTGACTGTGTTATCAGTCACAATATACGTACCTATGCGATGTGGTAATTATTCTAGATATTTAATAATTATACAAAACATTAAGAGTTCCTAAACTCTTAATGTTTTGTATCCGGCTGAGAATAGGTACTATACCTCTTTGTCCCCTATACAAGCTGTTGTTTTGCATCCTCGTCAAATTTAAAGAGGCTGTTATGAAAGACAAAGAAATAAAATTACGATCCCTGGTAAATAATGAATACATACTTGTTTTTTTAGTTATTTAAGTTTGACAGTGTTTCAGAATACACCACTTTCAAAGAACTGAATCGCCCCGTTGCGTATGCGGTAGGCAGTGTTTTCATGTGTGTGTAAAAGGGCAGTTACAGTGTGGTCACAGATTTCCGAAAATTAGAAAAAATATAATACCTACTTATTTTATTTGATTTGTGTCGAGAATCAGTAACATAGTTACCTCCTTGAATTTGACGAGGATGCAAAACGACACCTTGTATAATTTGGAGACAACAATACGACAATCAATGAAAACACTGGCCATACCAATGCATAGGAGTATTTTGAAACTATCAAATAAATCCTAACATCGAAATAAAAAACAAAGAGATTTTTTCAAACTAACTAAATAATAGTGAAGGGCCGACTATGGGTTTTGATAATCTTTAAAGCTAGCTAATATAGTGACTATTGGATATATTTGGTTGAGTTTTGTATGCAGACTTGGAACGTCTTGAGATATACGAAGTTTAATTTTTTGCCGTGTTGTCGTTTCCACCTTGTACATATAATTTTTCACGTGCTAAGGTAGTCGTCGATGGTTTGATGATTATTAATTTAAGAATCTGTGTGAACCTAACAACATATCAAGATCAACATACACACTCTAATTAATATCTTAATATCTGGTTTTCACTGGTACGATCTGCAAAGTTTCGGTTTTGGATTTTGGGAATGGGGAACTGTTTCGTGCAGTCACATCACACGTACTAATTTATTTACTTGTGTGTGTCTGCGGGAGGAAGGACTAAACATTAGTAACCAAGACTAAACATTACTACCTAGTTTTTAGTCTTTTAGTAAATACCTCTCCACTTAGCCATTTAGGGCCGGAACTCATCTGGCGAAACGCAACGCAGCGCGGTCGTCACTGCCAAATAAATATTGACCTTGCTAGAGTTGAAATAAAGTTGAGATTAAATAAACTTCTAGTCAGTCTCAGGTTCGATTTTCGACTTTATTTTAAGGGTTGTGACCCTTAAAATAAATGTTTATTTTTGCTTGACACTGAAAACCGTGCTGCGTTGGGCCTCGTCAGATGTGTGTCAGCCCTTAGGCCTCTTCCTAATTGGTATTTTAAATTTTATGGTAAATCGTAACAAAATTTAAACACGAAAGTATACTTCAAGGATATGCTATTTCAGGGTCATTATTAATTTGTGTAGCATTCCATATCGGGGTACCCCGTATCTCAACAAATGTGCTATAATCTGACAGAGAAAGTGTAAACTGTAGATTTTGTAAAATACGACATACTTACTTTGTTTTTTACGGCGTTTTTTTTTCATTTAAAATAACAAGAGGCTGAGCAAAAATCTGAAGCTGCGATGCTATTGGTTGATGAGCGTAGACAAGCGGTACTATAGTGGCCGAGCGCGAGAGCAGGAATAGTCGTTACGGTGTCAGATTTAAGTTTCTGGCACTGGCAGCAAGAGCATGGTTAATTTATAAAAAAAATGCCCTGTTTCTGGCTTGGCCAATAAAAAGTAGAGCAGTTTGCGATGTCCTGTAGCTAGCAAGTTGAGGTCACGTTCACGCCGGCTGTCGCTGAAAACCAGCGCTGGGGCTCTCAGCATAATGCCACAGATTAGTAAGTAATCTGTGATAATGCTAAGACCCTATACGAGACATATCTCGTGTAGGGTCTTAGCCTTATGCTGAGCGATGGCCGTTTTGCATGGATGTGACGCATGTTTTCCCCCAACATGCTATTTTTTTTTGTGTTTGTGTTCTTTTTATGGCTCATGTTGGCCGCAAATAAACGTATTTTATTTCTTTCTTTCCGTCTAAAATCGTTAAAAAAGTGATCGAATACATACATACACTCATGCCTTTTTCCCATGGGGGAAAGGCGAAACGCATAGGCAGAACGCTATTTGCTTACTTGATCGAATAAAATGAGTAAAATGACGAATGCCTACATTAGACACCAAAGCAAAGTCTCTATCGCTTCTGACAGAAAGAATTCAATTAATCAATTTTAACCCATTTTTTTATTTACTCATCACGTTTACATATTAAATAATAAAAATAATAATGTTTACTTTCGATAGCAATGGCGTCGACATTAGTCAATAATTGTGAATCAACATAATTAACGTTAGGTACATTGTTTTGTTTTATTAATATTAATAATATGACACACCACTTACGATTATATAGGACTTACACTTTAAAATTAAACACAGTTATACAGCGTGTATTAGGAATAAGTGGCCATATTTAAGGATGTGGTATAATGGTACATACGATGGTGTGGGACCAACATCTTACCTAACCGCGAATAAAATGTTAACTGTCCCATGAAAAACATCAATACCAAATGTACGAGTCGGCAGATTATTTTTTCGCGATTACGATGTTGGTTCCATAGAGAAAGTTGTTCAGTTTGATGGTCGGTACTATGCCCTTAAACATGGCCACACATTTGTGATACACGCTGTATAGACACTTTTTTCTTATACAATTTCTTGTAGGTTCCACATAAGAAGCTCCTCTGTTTTTCTGAATATAAACTAGTACCTAATGTATCTAATCCTTTGAATACTCGCAACTGAAGATTAATGATGGATTTTGTAGGTATTTTGTATTTCTTGGGTACTAAGTAAACATCCGGACAAGTAGTAGAATTTGAAAACTATCATATTAACGTTGACAACTTGTAGACTTTCTTGAGGAATCGGCAACTGAACTAAAAGCTCTGCTGACCACGAAAAACTTGTATATTAAAAATACCAGTTTTTCCCCTACAAGGAAAAAGAAAGGCCACTAAAATTCAGATAACGATTCGCACAGGAGCGCGGTATCCAATATTTTGGCAATAACTACCCCCGGTCGTGGCCGGGAGAAAATTCCCATTTTCCGGTCAGTACACTCGCGTAGATATGCGCTACTTCAGTGAGTGGGAAGGCTGCGTGCATACGATACCCTGGTCCTTGTGGTTATGTAAACTTCAAGTAAGGGTTTGCAAAAGTGTTACGGACTACACTTTCTTTGTTCATTGATGACCATACGTGATGCATTTCATGATAGATAGAGTCAAGTTCGTTTTGCAAGAGAAAGTAAAAATAATTACGTTTTTTTTTTCGCTTAAGCCACTGTATCTAATCGTATCTACCAACACGCACTGGGCTTGCGTGGCAGGCAGAAGGCCTGTGACCCAACAGTGGGAACGTTACAGGCTAATTATCCTACTGTATCTTATCTGTGTTTTGAGATACACAATAAAAAAATTGCTTAGAAGTTTTAGTGGATTTTAAATTTAAATTACACATTTTTTAAATATTAGTATGACAAGTAGTGGAGCGTCATTTAATTTAAAATTCGACGATCTCTACCTTTGTATGGTGTGTATACTATATACGAAAGTTTTGTACTTGTCTATTGACTATCCCATGTTGATAAATAGGTCTTAATTTTTGAGAAACCTTTCTAACTTCAAACTATTTGTAATAATTGTATCTTTATAAGCTATGATAACTATAATAAATACACTATTGTGTTAGGTTAGTTTGTGTTGTATGTGTTTTAAAATAAATAAATAAATTTTCTATTATTATTACTAAACTTGACGACCAAAAAAAAATGTCGGACCCTATATACCTATCCCTATATAGCCGTTATCTCCACACACGCGTCCGCTCGTATGTCCAAGCCCGAACGTTCTTATCGCAGCGAGTAAAAAGTAATGCGTCCAGCCTTTATGGCAGTTTCGAGACACGCTCTTTATTACGGAGGGCAGGGCTTTGTGATCGGCCTGGGATGCACTGAGGGCGGACGGAATAAATACGCCGTTTTTATGATAATTGCCGAATCTTTGTGACTTGGATATTGGCATCTAATATCTGCTTATCTTCCTATATTAGATAACTGGCAGTATAGAACATAGACAATAAATATAATAATATTTAATGTACTACCATCATGTCATTATTTTTACAAATACGTTGGATGTGAAGTGCTACGTGATTATAAACATGAGTGTCTTTATTAGCATTAAAATGAGATGCGTATATAATATCATTGCTAATGGCCAAATAATGAACTATTAGTTAAAAAAAATAAATCATTAGTTACTATTTTTTACAATTGGTTGAGGTAATTACGGATCAAAAACCCGGCCCTAAAACACATTCGGGTTAATTTAAAATGGGTTTACATGTTTGGGGTTACTTGTAATGTAATTATTAAGAAACTAATGTATTTGTATATTTTATGTTTTTTATATCTATAGAAATGTGTTTATTTTCCCGTTGTTGATCGAAGATTTTCCCCTTTTTTAGTCGTTTGTAAATGAGATTAGGCATTATTTATAATAAATAATAACGTTGGAGACTGGAAAAAGTGTATGTAGTACCTACCCATTGTTGTCTCCACGACGGGTGTTATACCAATTCACCTCCACTATAGTCTAAAACTAATAGACCTCAGGGGGCCTTAAAGCGCCACATTAAGCCATTTCTCTAATTTTCGTAAAACGGTGACACATTTATTACTTTAATCACCATCAATTCAATTCATATTAGAATCATATTTGGTTTAAATATTAGATACCGTATGAAAAAAATAAAGACCGTAATTTTATCGGCAAATTTTTCTTTACAGTTTTTATTAATCAAATTGGTTTTTTATTTCTACAGTTTGTTTATGTTTTATTTATTTAAATTATGGAATTTATATTAAATTATGAATTGCTTTATTGAAAGCAATTCATAATTTGTGGACCATTTTCGAATCTCCATACAAAACTGTCAATCATGAATTGCGTGGTATGAATTGTACACAGATAATATTATGAGTTTGTGACCATATTACGATTTATAAATTATGATTCATATTGTTATCCTATTATGATTCTGCCAAAGTGGGCTTTTCAGACCCCCAGAATGTGAACCTTCTTAAAATTACGAGAAATGCCCTTCTGAAAGACTCAATTTACTTATCAATTCAATATGGTTCAGGTGTTTAACCTGCTATTATTTTTAATAAGAGTATACCTGACTGACATCCTACTTATTTCTTGATTGAAATAAACTCCGTTAGATGATAGAGAGAAATTTCATGCTAATTGAGGAAAATGTAATCTCTCCTTATAACATTCATTCTTCGTGATAAAAATTCACGACAAACGTCACATTAACTTGGATTGCGTCCGTTAATGTAGTAGTAACTAGCCAAAGAGCTAGGAAACAAAACTTGCTTATGGAAATAATAATATTTTTTTTGGGGTTTTTAACACTAATTAACACTTGTTATTGTTAGTGTTAGTTAATATAATACTAAGTATCTCATTATCCAAATGAGATACTTAGTATTATTAGTGTTAGTGTTATTATTTATGTAGGTTTCATCGGAACATAGATAGATAGATAGGTAAAAACTTTGTTCAGTGCAAACAAAAGCACAAAAAAAAATGATAACAAATTACATGAATATATAAAAACAAAGACATAAATGCTCCTTATTTAAGTTAATCTTTAAAAGAATACGTTACGAAAATATTCTCCTATAGGTTGTTTCGATCAGGCTGAGTGTGTCCCCGCCCCATCCAGCATTATTTCCCCTCGCATAAAAAATGATTGTACCTTCAAATCTATCCCGGGCGGAGGGCCGCTCCCTCAGGCTGCCTCCCTCCCTCCTAATGTCCTCTCTGCCCAGTGCCCAACCTATATGAATGACTTGAACTATACCACCGTAAAATGAATCTTTTGAGTGCTTTTGCGAAGATTTCGTAGCTTTGAAGAAAAGTGAGAGTTGCTTTTAATATTTATGAAATACTGGTATGATATTTTTATGTTTGCTTATCTTAGAGTGAGTTGTGTCTTAATAATTCATTGCCATAAACAAGTATAGGTGATGAATATGATTATGAATCACTCGTGCCTGTTGTAGGTATACTTAGTGAAAACCTGTATTTGTTCACCCCCTGGTGAACAAATACTATCATACATTCCAACTCTCAGAGACCATTAAATAATTCAGCATAACAGCATAATCAGCCAATAATGTTCCCATTGCTGGGATACAGGCCTCCTCTAAGTGAGAGGGAGTAGGCCATAATCCACCACGCGGGCCCAGTGCGGGTTGGTAGATGTCACATGTCTTCAACCTTTTAGTTCTAAGACATGCCGGTTTCCTCACGGTGTTTTTCTCCACCGTTAAATGGTTATTGTACAGTTACGAGCACCAAAATGTCAACACTTGGCAATTTCCAAATGCGATTTTTTCGTGAAATAACGAATCCAACGTTGAAATACGACACATTACAGAAACCTATGCGTTCGAAAATGCTATGTTCGTAACAAAATAAAATTTCATTAAAAAATAAAGTAGTAAATCGCTTTTGAATAAAGCCGAGTGTATACATACTTTTGCTCGTGACTGTACAATTATCATTCAAGAAATATGTGTTTAGTAAAGTTAAGTTATACCTATCACTTATGCGTTGGAAAAATATCTGAAGCTATCAAGCGACTTGACAAAGTTTAAATGTCTGAAAAATGCAAACGGGCCCTAGAAATCTTTGCTATATTATAAGCTCACCAATGATTTTATCCGAGCTTGGTTGTGAAACCTTTTCTTTCAATTAAAATTTCAAACTGCAGCCCGAGGTTTCCATAGAAACTGGCTAGCAACACCAGAAAATAATCAATACTTCTTGAACAAGAACACATAAATATATAGCAAGATTTTATGCATTCTCTACCATTTGAGGGCCAATTCTCGTAAATTTATGAACGTTTAACGCTACGCTCAATCTGTCAAAAATACCTATAATTTCCCTACATTTTTGACCAGTATTTGACATTGATTGTCGCTGAGATGAGATAGCAACTAGATTTGAACATTTTGAATTACGGGAATTGGCCTTCAGATTTTTAACCACAATTTTCCCAATCTAAAAAAATATATCATATTTGAAGAAGATGTCTGATATCCATAGGTTAAATACCAGAAGGCCAATTCTCGTAATTTAAAACGTTCAAAATCTAGTCGCAGTCTCATCTCGGCGACAAACAAAAGTCAAAAACTTGTCAAAATGTAGGGAAATTGGAAGTATTTTTTGACAGACTGAGACTGAGATCAGACTGTGAACGTTCTTAAAATTACGAGAATTGCCCCTCTGGTATAAACAATCTTGCTGTACATCGCACTCGCCTCCTCAGAGTAGGCAATTCGTTCATGGGTCAATGTAGAGATGTACGTTTTTAAAACAAAGTTCCCATTGACATTCCAAATTTACCCATTAAACGACTTAAAAGCTGTGTTAAAAAAACTTTGTAAAAAAGGGTACTTACCAACTATAAAGTTTATGATTATTTAGGAGACAAAAAAATTTGGGAATGAGCTGCTCGCTCTGCTAAGCCTTGGGATAAAACCATAAAACTAATAAAAATTGTCGTGCAAAACCATTATTATATACCACCTTATATACACATACATTTATGAATAGGTATTTTAAACAAAATAACATGAATATTAACTTTGTAATGTATTATTATAGGTACTTAATTACTGTGAATCTGAGGAGGACGTGGGTAATTTTTTTCTGTTTTAGTTTTAATGTTGGTCTGGCAGTTTGAGTACTTTATGCGGCCTACCCGAATGACCTTTAGTATTGTTCGTCGAGTCGTTGAGCTCCTCAATTTCTGAGTTGAGCTACATGATTACTGACAAATGCTTGCACTGACTGGACTGGTCCACTGAAATCTGTGTGGTACTTTCCTCAAAATACCATTACAGAACAATGAACATTAATCTACGAGTACATGGTCTTCAAATGATCTGACCAAGATATGTCTGGACTTTAAAAGAAACTGTGACCTCTGAGTTTATTTCGGCCTTTCTTCTCAGAGTAGTCAAAAAGGAAACCCCGACCTCATCTAGCTTATTTTTATTTTCTAATATGACATGTAAAAGTGATTCCGATATCCTATTTACAGAATAAACAATTTCATTTCTTTTCTTCTAAAATCAAGAGCTACCAACGAGGTTGACCAAAAAAGATTTTGTGACATCCTTGACGATTTCTCATTCGCCAAACCATCCTGGGATCTACGAGCAACATTAGCAGTATACCACACAATATAAGTTACTATTAGTATTATTTTAACATATAAACAGCCAATATAATCTCCAGGCAGTAATTTGTGTTATTTACGCACATTATCTGTGGCCGACTGTTTAATAATATAGTAGATCGTGTTTAGTAACTGGCCATGAGTTAGTACTTTACGAAACATTACTGAAACTGTTATTTTTTTTAAATCTTTTTTGCGAATGCGAATTTATGAAAATAGACTTTCCATGGAGGTTAATCAAGGAGATTTTAAACCTTCTTGGAAAATTATGAATTCCTACTCGGATTTTTTAAAAAGTTTTTTTTGGATATCCAAACTAATATTATAAATGAATTGTTACAACATACTTTACGCCTGTAATTCCCGAAGGATTAGGCAGAGGTATCCCCATAGTAGATACAACCACATTTCGCCAATTTGAAAATTGACGAAATATAGAAATAAACATTTAATAATAATAATATCTCTGGACATTTCACACAGGCCATCTAGTCCCAAGCTAAGCAACCTAATGCTTGTGTTATGGTAACAATTTAAGATGCCTGATAAACTACTTATATACATTTTCTTTTGTAAATACATACATATTATAGATAGAAAAACACCCAGGCTCGGCTCACAAATACATGTAGGTCACGTCACGTACACGTCATTTTTTTTTTAGTTGGTCGGTGTTTCCTTTATACCGATTACAAATATTATCTGTTACTTGTAGGTACCTATGTTTAAATTAGGGACCGAAATGGGGGGTTATCGTGGTAAGATGTTTTTCCAATGCCTCTGGTCACCTAACGACCGATACGTCACCATATCAGTGATGGATGTCCGAAGCACTCTTATAAGGAAAATACCATAAAAACCGCAAACGTTCCGGAAATTCAGATATTTTCCGCTACAATTCAGTGGTGATGGTCCAAGTTTGATAATTTGACCCCCTGTTACAGCCATGACAGATAAACTAAACAAAGCAGTATCTAATTCATGTTTTTTCGACCTAAAGCTACGGTTTCCTGGAAGAACGGTAGCCGCCACATAACGGCCGCATTGACAGTAGTCATGAATGTGATGGCTTCGAGGTTTAACTTCAAAAACGCTCTTTCGAAAAACACATCAACTTACTTTCATAAAATAACGTTTCAGTGACGTCATTCGCCGGTAAATTGTGGACGCTATGGTCAGCCGCCATGGTCTTAGGGCGATACCAAAATAAATCAAGGGTTTTTTCGTAACCATTTATTTCACTATTACAGCATGTACAGATTTAATTTTTGGATATATGTTTATTGACTATTTGATTAATACTCTGACTGAAGGAAAACGCAATTGGGTTAAACCTCGATAGAATTTAGTTCCGGAAAGACCTTTACATTTTTATATTTTATTATGTAATTCTAAAATCTTAAGTAATTTCATTGAAAAATTGCATTAAAAATGTGCGTAATAGGTAATTGACAACTCTGGCTGAAAATATTTTTGATACACAGCTTAATTTATTTTAAAACAATTTTTATTTGGTTTGGCGCTTACGTTTGTTTTATTTTGGTTCCAGCGCATTGTTGCGCTCTCTTTTTTCGCATGTGGAAGTAAGCCCGCTCCTCGAGCTATGATTCATTTTTTACGCCTCTCATCCCTTAAGAAACCCTAGCTTAAGAAACCTCCTTGGTCTGAATCCCAGCGAAGCTTAACCAAAAATTCAGCATAAAATTAAAAACTTGCCAAAAAACGAGACCTCACTAACTGCTTATTATGAACGCTACACTAAACCTAAGTTAAAAGTTAACAACAGCCACGTGTCGTTATTCGCCTCGCATCCAACCGGAAGCAAAAAACTAGGAGCAAAAAGCGAGAGTGGCCGTAAAAGCGTTTTGTGCTAAAATAAAATAATTTATTGCCAAATTTCCAACCCTGCAATGCTCGCGATTGTTTCGGACGGCGGCCAGCGGGTCCTGAGGACCGCACCGTTTTGCGAACCACTGGTATTGTTCGCGTTTTATACGTTATAGGCTGATGTTTATGTGGTGGTACCCATAAAACGGTACCTGGAATATACGAAATAGCGGGTTTTTATTTTACTTCGGTAAAAGCCTTTGAAGTATTAAGCTTTTTATTATTCAGGTACTAAATAGTTTTTTAAAGTTTTTAATATCCTACTCATAATGATAAATAATTATGAGTAGAATATTAAAACAATTACAGAAAATTATTCTACTGCATCGGCTCGCAGCTAAGCTGTTTAAACTATAGCTATTTTTCAAAATAGTCTCCCTGTATGTGCTTGTAACAAACTGACCTATGAAAGCGAATGTCTTTTTACTGCAATTTTTTGCTGCAAAACTATGGCGAATGGCCGAATACTATCGGGGAACTCAGCTGCCGGTCACCATAAATCAATGGCCAGCCCATTCAGTAGCCCAAATTGGCGTTGCATTGTGGCGTCATTTGCACCTTTGGTGATATTTTATTGTTTCATTTAATTTTTTTAGGACTGCGACTGTGAGGTTTCACTTTTCATGACTTTATGCTTATGCTTTAATTCTTTTTTTTTAATTTTACTTTTTCTTTATTATTTTGTAATTGATGTAAAATTCCTATTTAATAACGTTTTAATACATAAAAAGCGTGGAAGAGGAAAAGATCACAGCGTGGTTAAACCAGACTCAATTAATCGAATGAACCCCAAGATTCGCATTAGCTCCTGTAGCCTCATGTTCATGTTGCTACAGCGACCATTGCATATGAAGGAGTAGACCGGGGGGCGCGGTAATGGTAGGGAAGACGTGCCCGTAGGAAAGGGTAGGATTTAAGAGCCTTCCGAATATGCATCATATGGAGAGATGGGTGATATTTGTCTATGGATGGGCATCTTTTAACGACGTCGCAGCCACGTGCTTCAGGTCGAGCTTCACATGTGAATATTTTGGCGGGGTTTTTAATATATAAAAAGAGATATACAAAAAATCTCTCCCACTTAAAAAGCTATTATTTGGACTTATCAAATACAAGGTAGAACATTCGATATCGATAACACGTGTTACAGAACAGAAGTTGATGTCGAATATTTTCTTAATAAACATCTGAGTTGTAACGTCTTCTTTCTGGGCTTAAAAAAATAGGTACCAGTAACGTTCGAAAAACAAAAAAAAAGGAAAAAAATCGTCATGTTAGTTGAGCGTGCAAAAACTGGCGCAGGCGCAAGTCCTAGCCGGCACGAGACGCAGCTGCCGTGCTTCCTCTTCCGAATGTGGAAAAAAAAACAAGCAAAAGTATTGGTTCTCGAAAGCTGTCACCGAAGAAATCAACATTTTCGGAATCCGATATTTTTGCAGACTGTTTACGTAAAAGTGTAAGATTAAAAACTTTAAAAAGAAACGTTTTTTTTTATACTTCCTATCTTGAGAATGGCAGAAAATATGCAAATTAAGATTTGTCTGTTCAGTAAAAACTCCAGAAGCTTCGGAAACAAAAAGCTGTTTTTTGGGTAACATAAAAGTAAAAGCTTTAGATATTTTTTACCCTTGAGTATTCGCTACCTACATATATTCTTATTATTCAATATGTTTGTGAAAGAATGATGTCGTAAACCCGGTAGCAAATCTGCCGAAGTTCCTAGAAGGACTTTGCACAAAACAATACGAAAGTGAATGCAAAATATCTTTTGTGTTAACAGAAGAAACGGAAAGTTTTTGTTACTGACGTTGATTCATAATGAAACCAAATTACAGTTTTGAAGGTGGAGTTTTTAGTTTTTCGAGGTCGAATTGAATTGTTTTACTAGTAAATAAGGTTAAAGAAAGAGAGCTATTTTATTCTAAAACCAACCTATAAATGAAAAAAACATCAGGTGACGTAATCGAGTAATTAACCTCACGCAAAACCAACACTATCGTCATACACCGTGCACCCTAAAGTCAAACTCTTTATAAAAAGCACAAAAAATGCGATTAGCTGATAAAAACACTTCTATCATGAATGAAAAAAAGCCGATTCACGTTAAATACAAGGGTGGCTTGTAAGATCAGGTTTGTAAAAAAACGGTGGCAGGTTTTTTACCCTAAAGCGTTTTGATGCGAGCGTTGGGGTACTTTTTACCCACCTCGGCAATATGGGGGTTGGTTTTTGTTGAGATACCGATCTCTCTCACGTTTTTTAAAACGTTTTTATTGATGTATCGCGTTAATACCAATTGATTAGGGGATGTTTACGCGTGTCGACTTTTTATTGGGTCGTTATAGAACGTTTTTTATGTATTCACGTGTAGGGTAGAAACATGTAGTTACTTACGACCTATGTGGGTGAGATTGTGATAGCTACCTAAGGTTTGCACCTACTTATTTTTTCGCTTTTTGCCAAAATCGCTATAATTTTGTTTTTGATAAAAAAAGTAGAAAAAACACACAATGAGCTAATTTAGGGTTACGCGAAGTAAAAAAAAAAAGTAGGTAGGTACACACCTTTGGCGTTTCTTCAAGTTTTGATGATAATGCAGGATCTACGATATTCCTGCCTGGGTTAGGCAGGAACAACGATGCAAACATAAACATCAAAGTAAGGACACAGATACAAACTAATTTGACCGTTGGGCCATGAACGATTTATTTCTATGACCTTTGTGCAATACTATTGTAAAATTTGGTATAATTTATAATTTATGTTATCTCAATAACCATTGTAATTGGAGTTATTATTACGGATCACTCGCCCCAAGACGTCTGCGTCTATTGTCCATGGACCATGGGGTCAAAATGGTCGAGGGTCAAACTATTTATTGTTTTTTTACAGAAATGTAACACCAGGACATTGTTGTCAAAATGTAAAATGAAAGCATCAGTGATGTGTCTCCTTTGTGTTAATATTTGGGTCATTGATTTATTCTCAGAACTATTAAAATAATAGATTAATAGTCAATGGGTTCTAAATTATTATTTTATACTAGCGAAAGAAAGGCCTGTAATGGACACTAATAAAATTACAGTATTTTTTCTCTAATCACATTAATTTTGTAATTAATAATTGGTAAGAAATGAAATATGCAGAAATGAAATAGAATTTGTGTCTGGATGATTAAAATTTTAACCATGTTTAAATGAAAATTAATTAACACGGATGCCAATCAGAAAACCAAATTTTTTTTTTAAATAACGACTAATTCAATGGAAAAATAAAAAAATTGGTGCAAAAAAAAAAACTTAATCGTTTCTTATTAAAAGGTCTAGACTAAAGTATATAAACTAGGTTTATCTGTGGCAGACATCTTCTTATTTATGGTCTGATAGGATCAAAATATCCTATCCTGCTAATATTATAAATGTGAAAGTTTGTATGGATGGATGGATGGATGGATGTTTGTTACTCTTTCACGCAAAAAATAATGAACGGATTTGAATATAAATTGGCACACAGATGGTTTATAACCAGGATTAACAGATAGGAACTTTTTATTCCGATATTCCTACGGGATCGAAGCTTATGCGGGTGAAACCGCGAGGCGCAGCTAGTTTTAAATAATTGTGTGACCCCCTAAGTAATTTTAATTAAGGTAATAGGTTATAACAGATACTACCGATGATCCAACATTACCAACATAATTACCCAAGTATGCAGCGAGAAGAAAAAACTTTAAAAGAAGGTAGGTAGGTTCTTCTTTTTATATGTAGTAGTTCCGAAGAAGTAAAAAAAAGGAGACTGGCCAGCATCTCAAACCGTTAACCTCTGTGATCTTAAGAAGTGTGCGACCTTGTGACCGTTACATAATTTATATCTCAACACAATTGACACCATTGACCCATGGCCTAAACAGTCTCCCATAGCCTTAACGATACAATTTCAAATAATCCTCACTCTACAACATAAATCAATCGATCGAACATACGGAGTTCTTTCCGAATTCGAAAATGTGTCAAAAATCGAACACCAACGGTCGCCGGACAATGGTCCTACGGTTACATTTATTTTATTTTATTTCGCAAAATGTAACAATGTACAATTGTTATTAAGGAAAAAGGGTAGATTTTGGTAATCTTCTTAATGGCGTGTGTGAAAAGATTATAAATTAAGTTTCTGCAACAAATAAAAGTGACCCCTGGGCATTGTTGGGGTGTCAATATGTGTGACCGTGCCTTTGTCCGTGACCCTAGCGGGCTTAGCACCAATTTGCGACCGTTCCGATTCACTCGTGATCGACTCAGACCTACGAGGATTTCGAAAGATTTACAATTCTATGTCATTACAATAATGGAATTCTAGTTTTTTTTTTTTCAATACCCAAATAAACGAACATCGGGCGTCATTGTCATGGTTGAACATAGAACTTTGTTTTTCGTACATAATTATTTGTGAACACAAAAACATAAAACAGAATTCTATGTATCTAAAAGTGAATCTATTTTTATATGTTACTAAGCTATGTATCTATAATTTAATATTAATTTTTAGTTTTTTCTAGATTTAAATTATTCAGGTCATTAAGCCTTGAACGTTAAAATCGCAAAACATTTAGTTGACATTACAATAACAAAATAAGACACTTACCTAGACAACACAAAAAATTCTTTGAGGACGTATGTCTAGAGGACATTTTTTTTATACAGACAAATAGTTTTAACTACTCGTAAGTACTTTTAAATTTCAATATTCATCAGTCAAAATATTAATTTAATGTAAATAAGTTGTCTACCGCATTTAAAATTAAGTAACATAGACAATTTAGTGACCTTTATGATAATTTTAGTGTTTTGTACGACGATTTTTTTTTGTAATAGACAGTGAAATCATGTTTTTGTTGAATAAAAATTATAAATAATTTGGTAGATGCGACATATTTTTTTCGAGGGAGAAATGAGTGCACACTTGTGTATATAGGTATAAATAAATAAAATATTATTTTTAAAATTCAAATTCATTTATTAAAACTTACACATAGTTCACAAACATACAAGTATTAGCATGAAGTTCTAACTAACAGAAAGCTTAGACTGATTTAACAAAATATGTATCGAGAAATTTAGAAACGGCAATAAAACGCACTCAGGGAATGAAACCCAAATGGAAGGTCATTGTGCTTGACCCCTCGCTGTAAAATAATGGCCGGGGGCAGATAAATTAAAAGTGGCTCAAAAATACCCCTTGACGTGCACGATTTATTACACAAATACACAATATGTAAGTTTCCGACATTTTGTCCATTTTGGGCGGGAAATGTGCGGAACTGAACAACCGTTGCATTGACTGTCCATACAGACATTTTTCTTTTTGACATTGGCAACATTAATTTTGGTGGGAATTTTCGAGAAATCTTAATTTTGCCTCCTACGTAAAAAACATATATTTTTTTAAATTTAAAATCAGCTCATTTATGAGTAAAAAAAATACCCCGAGCGAAATGTAAGGGACTAGTAGGTACACATTCGTGACTTAGGTACTCGAAAATTCGTCAACAGTCACTTAGCTAGACATCTATTTAGATTCTACTGGGGTATCTAGAATATACCTACATAATAACTTCCCAAGTGTGTATGCAGCTAAGCACGCCTATGCGACAGTTTTGAAACTTCTATTGAACCTATTTCGCGATTCCTACCTTTATATTCCCTTTTCTTATAAAAAAGTAAGTTAGGGTAGAAGTATAATAAATAAAGCTACCAATACTCCACGTAATGCACAAAGCACGTAGAAATGATAAGTAAGAAATCTTATACTGCCACAAAACGCAAGATCGATGTCCTTTTTTATATTTTGCACATTTTTTAGTTGGCAAGTGACCTTTTGAAAGCTCTAAGCGTTCACAAACCGATTGCCAAGCGAAATTGAATCGTACTTAGTAAAAAATAAGACCGTAAAATGTTTTTGGAACTTTGGGTTGGTATTTCCAATTTACAAAAGCAATCTTTTTACATGAAACTCTTTTGTTATTTTTTTAAAAAGGACAAGGAGATTAGGAATGTCCATTTTGTATCGTTTTATCGTTGGCAAAGGAATCGACGGTAAATGCCACATGTGATCGATGGGCGAAGTTAGCACCTGCAGTTTTGAGAATTACCCAGTAATGACGGATATTTTTTTTTGTGTGTTACCTTACAATTGATTTGTCGTATTTTTGGTACAGGTTCTTAAAATGGAGGGAAATAAAGTCGTGCGATAGAGAATTTTTCATATCGCCTGTTTTTTCCGAGGTGTGGTGAGAGACACCTCTACACACACATTTCACCAGTTCTTGTTATTTTTCAGTAGTGTAAAAAAAGTGATATTGTCCGGCGAAATATGGAGGATTCCAGATGAAATATGAGGTTGAGGTGAAAGATGTCCGACGACGACGTAGCGGTGGAAGGCCTCCCATAAGGTGGACCGACGACCTTGTGAAGGCCGCAGGAACCCGTTGGATGCGAGAAGCACTGAACCGGTCGAAGTGGAGGTGCTTGGGGGAGGCCTATGTACAGTAATGAGGTTTATATTATTATGGAAACTGTGTTAATATTTTAGTATACTAAAATAAATATTAAAAGAAGGCCTCTTTCTCAGTGACTTCCGAATAGGCAATCTTCATAATACATAAATACATTTTTTTTAACTGTTTTCTAACTGACAGGTTAGCGTGAAAATGTGTAGGTTGGTGAAAACGGCCTTTTCAAGTTTAAAGTAAAAAATACAGGGTGGCGTCGACGGGCAAACTGCAACCATGAATTATTCAGCATGATTTTTATTTATAAAAATCATAGTAGCCTACTGACGTTAAAAATATTCTAAACGTTATTTCATTGTGGCATTCGACCTACTTTTTAAGGAAAACACGTAATTTTTTCATCGCGTGACATTTTTTTTTCATGATCGAAAAAAATGTATTATAAATTGCATAATATCCTCCTACTGTGCCGAAGTCGGTTATTTTAAAATTCTTTATATTTATGTTGGTGTGCTGAGTATCTGATTTTGTAATATTTTGTATAATTATTATAGTTCTTATTATATATATCTTATAATATTAAGTACTAACATAGTCTAATTAAAATGGTTTACTTAGACTATGTTAATATGACAATGTCTGTTATTGTAACACAATGGACCTCATCTGTAGTCTAAACAAATAAATGATTAATATTACTATAGTAGTAAAAAAACAGCGGAAATATATTAGCTAACTGCACGTCATGGATATCAAAATAAATGTTAAAATATTCAGCAGTTAATAATAAAAAGAGTAAAAAAAAAATATCAATGTCTAGCTTTTACAATGACAGGAAGTAGAAAAACGAAAATATCATTAAACTTCAGTAATTTAAGAAACAATTGAACGCAGAAAAACATTTTAAATAATGACAAGCAATTTTTTGTATTCTGTCTACATTTTAAATGTTTTTCATGTGACTAGCGCAGGATACCAGACGACGATATTCAGAAATAGAAATATTAGTAAAAGTGAAACTAAGTACAGACGCCAGCAGGTCAAGCTACCCGAAACTGTCAAATTTTCCCAATCAACCTTGAACCTTAATGCTTTTGCGATAAAGTCGACAATCTGTTAAAGAAATTTGACAGGTTGTAGTAGCTTGATGTGCTGGCGTCTGTACATTATTGAAAAGAAAGAAGAAATTGGAAAGAAAATAGACATAGACCTTCCAGAGTTCAAGCTAACCAATCCACTTTAGCCACCCAAACCCATAGCCCAGTATATTTTGTTTCCATGTTCTGCAATAGTCCTGCACCAACCGGGGGTTGTCCTTGGGTGCACTTGCATGGTGCATACAGGGATACTCGACGGTTGGTGCCTCCTCATCATTTAGAATTGTGTAAAGGGCCGCTGCGAGTTGGCTTTGGCCCCTAGTACGCCATACAAAGGTAAAAAAAAAAACTTTTATCTAAATGTATTTTCTTTTCTTTCTTTCTTTCTTTCTTTTCTTTAATTTAGTATAAGAAGTTTATGTAGTGTACATATTTTTGTCCTCATACATACATATATACAGAGTGGAAACATCGACACGCAAACTGTAACCATGAATTCAGCAGATTGTCATAGAGCACCACGGGCCACCGGCGGACAGTGTTGCTCTTTGGCAGATTCTAGACGTAGAAACAGTACTTCGGTTAAAAAAAAATAGTCAGCTGTTTCATAGCTCTCCAGTGTGACCTACGCGGGCAAATTGTATGGAACAGCTAATATTTTTTTTAATAAGTTACGAAAACTATAATTATTCGATGTAATTTTTACGATATGTCGTACCTCGTATTTTCGGACAATTGTCGTGTATTTTGTGAAAACTGTTGTTGTCACTGCAAATTGGAAGAAGGAAGAATTTTAAAATGCATAGAAGTAGCGTTTGGGTCATCCTATAGGTAGTCGTTATATTTATTGTTGTAAATCAAACTATTGTGTTTTGATTACTTACCTACCTAATTTTTGATAATTTATTTAATTAAACTTTTCGTACACAAAATAGGTGCAAAGGCGGACTTAATACCTTAGGGTCTCTCTACCAGAAAGAAAAGAAGAAAGAAAATGTATTTATTTGCGGCAAACATGACCACCAACCAACCAGCCAACCAAGCACCCTAACTGCGTAGCACACTATCAATCATTTTGTAGCATATTGCTAATCCATTGCTTTATATGTTCGAAAAATGTGTCTGCTCAACAATGTAAATAACGCAATGAATGTTGTTGAACTGTCAAAATCAAGGCCATCGCTACTCATAGTGTGTTACGCAATTACCAGAAGGTTACATTTTTGATAGTAAATTGTGTGGATAATTTTTATTAATAGTAATTCAAAACTTTTCTTTTTTATACAGGGTGACTTGTAATTTGACGTATTCCTTTCAGGTCGTGATAGTATGTGACTCGTTTGCAACAATTAAGCACCCCATAAAGCCTAGGCGAAAATTCATGGGATGCGAGAAAACTTAATTTTTACGTTTTTTTTTTGAAAATTTCCCTGAATTCGTCACTAAATATCACTTTTCTAAAGAAATTTACTAACCATTTCCAAAAATCATCTACAAATAGGAACTTTATAATCCAATCAAGAACAGACAATCTCAACATTTTACTTAGAATGTAATTGTGCACAAATTACGGGGAAGACATCTTCTTTCGATAATGCTGGCAAAGGTCGAATTAGCCCGATGCCTAATTTGACCTTTGCCAGTATTATTGAGTGTTTCATCGGTATCTCTAAATTGGTTTTTAAATATTTGCATCTCGTTAGATGAAGATGTCTTAATTGTTTTTTTCCTCCTTTACTAATTAGTCCAATTACCCACACCAGTAGTAAATCACCCTGATACCGATAATACATTGAACGTACAGACGCCAGCACATCAAGCTACTACAATCTGTCAAATTTCTTTAGTAGATTTTCAACTTTATCGCAAAAGCATTAAGGTTCAACGTTGATTGGGAAAATTTGACAGTTTCGGGTAGCTTGACCTGCTGGCGTCTGTACATCGTAACAACACTACGAGTGGTTGTTGAACCCCAAAAAATTATAATCAAATAATTTTTGTTTGTTTAATTATGTTTAGATATCGATTTCAATCACGTTTGTTGAGTTTCGCTAGCAAATTTAACTTGACCCTGTCGATACTAATTCCATGATAGAAAGTCTATTCTTCGTAGAAGAAGAAGTAAGCTAGAAGTGGTCTTACGCGTGCTGAACCTGATTACTTGAGTCTGACTCACTACTGACCGGTAATTTTACTTTTAAATATTTTTTCTGTAGGTATTTTGTCTTTGTTTTCGTAAAGCAGCTAATTGTGCCACGTGTAACTAGTTTGAAGGTTAATTTAACTTCCTCCTTTGAAATATAAAGTACTAGTTGCGCCCCACGGTTTCACCCGCATAAGTTTCGATCCCGTTAGAATATCGGGATAAAAAGTATCCTATATAATTAATAATAGTTATAAACCATCTGTGTGCCAAATTTCATCCAAATCCGTTCAGGAATTTTAGCGTGAAAGAGTAACAACCATCCATCCATCCATAAAAAATTTCGCATCTATAATATCTTCTATACTTATAATAAATCTGTAGAAGTGAAAATTCTGTACATCTATACTTATAATAAATCTGTAGAAGTGAAAATTCTGTACATTGAAAATATAAAAAAAATAATTTACAGGGGGTGTTACTAGACCGACACCGAACCCAAAAATATGATTAAAAAAATTTTTGTCTGTCTGTCTGTCTGTCTGTCTGTCGGTCTGTCTGTCTGTCTGTCTGTCTGTTTGTTCAGGCATCACGCAAAAACTACCGGTTCGATTACGATGAAACTTGGTATAATTATTCTTTAATATCCTGGGCACCACACTGGGTACTTTTTATCCCGGAAAAGTATATACAATAAAAAACAAACTTAATTTTGCGGTTCGATCCCTATACCCGATTACCACTGTCTGTACTGTACCAACCGCAAATACTAAGTTTGTCGTAGGTTGGGTCACCCGCAGTGGAGTTCATTTTTATTCCTTTTAGTTTTTAGAGTTATTTAGGTTTATTTTTATATGAGTCGTAGGTATAGATTTTAATTTTAAAGTATAGGTAGTATATTTGATAGTGTACGTAGTGACCGTAGGTTATTTTATAATACTGTTAGGTAGGATTAGTCATTCGTATAGATATTAGTTTTTAGGGATTTTGCTTATTTATTGAGTTTAGATTAGTTATCATCAGAAATAGGTTTATTTAGGTAGGTATTTAATTTTCTGTTATTGAGGTTTTTTTTAATTAGGTAGGTACTTAGGTAAAGATATCATATAGGTACCCTCTTAATCACCACTAATGAGACACAATTGGTTTTCTACTGTAATTAGCCACAAAGGGCCCGCGAGATAGATGGCATTCTGGGGAAGCACATACATTTTATCCTGTTAGCACGTTCCCGTGGGATAATTTCCGACATCCACGCGGGCGAAGCCGCGGGCAGAAGCTAGTTATATATAAAAATATAATATTATAATATATTATAGTATAGTATCTAGGATATTATTATATTAGTAGGATTATAGGATACTTATCACACATACAATTGGTAATAATAGGAAGTCTAGAATTAATCTCTTTTGACCTTAGCAAGTGGTGGCACGCGTACCCGAGGGCAGCCTGACTTGTAAAATGTATGAAGCTGGCGGTCGCTGAAGAACACTTCATCACCTGCCTAGCCTTTTCCCGACTATGTTGGGTCGGCTTCCAGTCTAACCGGACGAAGCTGAATACTAGTGTTTTTCATGGTTGTGGGGTCCAAATAGGCAGTCGCCTATCTGGGCCTGTTGCCTACTGGGTAATACGATACGATACGACTTTCGGGCTTCTGAACTTCTGCTTCTGTAACGACTGTAATGATGACCACTTATAAGCCAGGGGCTGCAGTCTCGCCATTCATAGCGATCGCTTTACGACCGAATTCGGTCGCAAAGTCCTGTCACTCCATACATTACACCTGTAAATCCGGGACTTTGCGACCGAATTCGGTCGTAAAGCGATCGCTATGAATGTCGAGACTGCAGCCTCAGTATTGTTATTAATTTTTTCGATCATATTATACATATACAAAGCTCAAAGCCTCCATGTACCTACTCCGAAATCAAGCAATGGTAAATAGCCATCAATGGGTAAATAACAAAAAGATTTGATCCCAATCTCCGATACAATTCTGATTCGGTTTGAACGCGTCATGAATAAAACATGGTAGTTTGACAGGGTGGTGGAGGGAGACAACCCTTTCCCTCGATTTATTAAATGTGTTCCATCGATGTGGGGGCCCCTTCGGTTTTTTGCGACAGTTCTCTCGAAGGGTTCGGGGATCGTATCGATTTTTTCTTTTTTGCCGAATGGCGTAGCTGCCAGTGAGGATCGGAATTGCAAATGTTGTCTGTGGTATTTTAGAAAGCTTTGTGTACTTAGGCGGTACATTTAATCGTCTAGGTACTCGTGTACACGATTGAATGTTGGGGACGTTGGGGTGTGAAGAATTATTTTGTTTCAAGGGATTTAATTTTGTATTTTTATAAAGTTGGTTAGTGTTTAGGTAGGTTAGGTACCTCTAGTTCTTGCTAACGGTTTCCTCTGTGGGATGCTCAGAAAACTAACGGACATACATAAAATCACGCCAGAACAGAACGCCTCCTACTACGATCCTTATAAATTCCTTTTGCTTCGCTTACGTCCATAACATCTGGTCATACAAGCACGACGGTTGCAAGTACTACGCACCTGTTTGTCGTAAGGCTTTATTTGATTGAGTAACAAAAAATTTAAATAGTGTTTATACATAACCAGCCTATAATGTTCCCACTGTTGGGAGACAGGCGTCCTCTCTTTTGAGTCTTTTCACCACGCGGGCCCAGTGCGGGTTGGTAGATGTCACATGTCTTCAAATTTTGATTCTAGGACATGTCGGTTTCCTCACAATATGTTTTCCTTCAACGTTTTGAGAGCAGTGGTGATGAAATAAATTACATAAAGTCAGTAAGCCTGACTGTGTTTGAACCTCTGCTTGGCCAGCACTGCTCTACTGGGCCACTACTGCTCTACTGGGCCACCTCTGTTCTACTGGGCCACCACTGCTCTACTGGGCCACCACTGTTCTACTGGGCCACCACTGTTCTACTGGGCCACCATCACTGCTCTACTGAGCTACCACTGCTCTACTGGGCCACCACTGTTCTACTGGGCCACCATCACTGCTCTACTGGGCTACCACTGCTCTACTGGGCCACCACTGTTCTACTGGGCCACCATCACTGCTCTACTGGGCTACCACTGCTCTACTGGGCCACCACTGTTCTACTGGGCCACCATCACTGCTCTACTGGGCTACCACTAATGTACTGGGCCACCACTGTTCTACTGGGCCACCACTGCTCTACTGGGCCACCACTGTTCTACTGGGCTGCCACTGTTCTATTGGGCCACTCTACTGCTCTTTGTGTTACTGTGTTTTTTCAAAAGACAGGGACAGAAATTATGGCCAGTACAATTTATTACACTGGTTAAGTAATTTCTGTTCATTTCGAGTCTAATGAAATGCATTTTATTTTCCAATTCCTAAATGTAAGTACCTACCGTTAATTTTGTACGTGTAATACATATAATATAATTCGGTCGTGTGTTCCAAGTAATCGTCTGCCAATTGTATGTAAATGTTTGCTTAGTGGCCTTATATAACATGTTACTATGCTAACAACAAATATTACGTAAATATTACGTAATATTTATAGTTTTGATTTTATTATTTAAACCCGAAATTCTAATTTAAAATCACCTTCAATTTTTTTTTTATTTGACAGTTGAGGTTAATTTTATAATCGTCGACTACTTTCGTAATAAAATTTAATAATGAAAAATGTGGTGCGATACTTATAAAGATAATAATAATAATATCCCTGGACATTTTCACACAGCGCCATCTAGTCCCAAGCTAAGCAACCTAATGCTTGTATTATGGTAACAAGATTGCTGATAAACTACTTATATACATTTTTTTTGTTGTAAATACATACATATTATACATAGAAAAACACCCAGACTCGGAACAAATACATGTAGGTCATACAAATATTTGTTCCGTGCGGGAATCGAACCCGCGACACGCAGCGCAGCAGTCAATCGCTTAACCACTGCGCCAACCGTGCCGTCAAAGATGTAAACACAGAATGTATTACTCGATTAAGTGTGCAATTGCGTAAGATTTTAACCCTGGACTGGAACCATAGATATTTATTTTTATTATAACTAAACAAAAAAAAAACTATGACAGAAGAGGCCTAATGTTTATGTTTTTCTGTGTACTTATTACGAACTATAATAATATAATAGTATAGGAGGGGCCCGTGGCTACATAATAACAGCCGCGCAGGTGACCATCTTTATATACCGAGACCCCTCCGTGCCTCGGAAAGCACGTTAAGCCGTTGGTCCCGGCTATCATTCGTGGAACTTTGACAGTCGTTACGGGTAGTCAGAAGCGCGAAAGTCGGACAACCAGTCTTACCAAGGGGTATCGTATTACCCAGTAACTGGGTAAAATGTAAAAAATGAAGCACAACAAATATCAATCCTTGGAAATGGAATATAAGTTGGCAAAGCTGTCGTCGAACCGCTAATCCTTTTCATCTGATCATAGCAAAACAGACAACAGACCATAGGTACTCTAGATGGCGGCCACAGTGTGACCGCAGAATTCTTGCTCCGTATAACTGCAACTGCACCAAAGTAGTCCACGCATATGGACGACGCGACGCCTATTTACCCATCGGAGTGAGGTCAAAGTCCGATTCAAAAGTCATTTATTCAAATTAAGCTGTGTCTCAGCACTTTTTGAAAGAAAGTCAAATTTACATAAGACAGTCCTCCAAAACGTTCGCTCTTCACCACTTCCAACTTCCAAGCAATGTTGCCATCCTAGAGACAAAGCTAAAATGTAGCCTGTGTAGACCTGCGATGTCCGTAGTTTCGGCCGAAGTTACGGGAGTTTCGTACTCCGTATCTTTTACGACCGCTTTTACGGACGGTGGAGTTTCTTGCCCATTCTTCTCCATACGAAAACTACCTTTTGGAAGGGGCGACTAGAATCAATTTTATTTTAATTTTAATTTTGACGTTCAAAAGTGCCTTTAATGTGCCTATTTGAAATAAATGATTTGACTTTGACTTTGACCATAAGATTAGTGGTGGTCTTGAACTAAGAATTAATGACAGCACGATTTCACAACTGTCCCTACTATTAATATGTTTTTCCATATCCGAAATTGTATATTTTTCACTTATCTTCGGACGGGCCCGTATTTTCGTTGAAGAACTTAGAGAGTAGATCCCAGTTCCAGATTTTCGCGTTTCATTCGTAACGACTATAGCTTGCCATTATCACATAATATTTTATATACAGGGGGAAGTTTTTTCATTTGCTAAAGTGACTTAGCGAAAGGGGTGACGAACAAAAGAGTTATCATTTGGGATTTCACCCTTTTATTGACAGCCGCATATTATCCCTAAAAGTATCGTGTGAACTGCTATATGTTGCTTCGTAAACGTGTATTATTTATCTTGTAAATATATAAATGCATTTATATTTATTTTTCTGGTAAATTGACGGATTTAAAAAAATATTACAAAAAAGATAATCGAATCTAAGCACCTATTTTACGAAAACAAGTTTTAAATGTTATTGACCACCACAATGTTGTTGTTGTTATTATTTGTTTTAATTTTAAATACTAGTACTTCCCCCTGTACCGTTGCATGCACCAATAAGCATTATGTTTCGCGTACGTTACACAATGTAAACAGCGAATTTTCACACCAAAAATAAAAGTCGTTTCCCAGCAAATTATTTTTGCACAATGATGGCTTCGTGATAGGTCTTTTTACAGCCTGTATTTTTACAGAACAGAAATAATCATCATCATTATTATTTCAGCCGAGAGATGTCCACTGCTGGACATGGGCATCCCTCAAGCATCGCCACTTCAACCAGTCCTGCATCCAGTGGATTCCTGCAGCCTTCACAAGATCATCGTCCTCCATGTGGGAGGCTTTCCAACGCCAAATAATAATGTCTTATGGAAATTAAACGTTTTCCTTGTAAAGCACTCAATAGGACATTTCAACTCAACTGCACCGATTTGCTACGCCGTAGCCCCGTAGGCCCTACGCATCAGAGGCGTAGCAAGTCAATAAAAACACAATATATCATTAAAAGATATTTTTTCCTCGCTCGTTCATCAACTCCAATGAAAGTAAAACTGCTTGCTATGACAATTTTACCGAAGCGAAATAACGATCGACTCTTTCTACATCGCAAGATTTATGAAGGGATTCGCTCCAACATTCCCTTTTCATATAAGTAAACGCATGAAACTTTCCGTCGCGCTCATAATTTTAGATTCCCTCCGAGAATATTTTTTCCTTCGGCGCGGGAGGGAGAAAGCTTGTGTGCGAGCGAGATAGGTATAAAATCCATACTTATAATATTTGCAGCCTCCACTCTCAACACTCACACATACGAAACACGATTTAGCACTCCATGGAGAGTTTCGGACAGCGTACAGGGGGTTTGATTTTTTATTATTATTATTATTCTGTTAACGCTTACACAGTAGTCATATGAAAATGGTTGGGTGCTGCAAATGACGGCAGGGCTTCTCTTTTTCGTGCTTAATCGTAAATGGTCAGCGGAGTAGAATTGAACTAGATACATTATTTATTTTGTAACCAGTATGTACGGAATTCATGGTAACAAACTGTAACCATGAATTCCGTACATGATTCTGAAGCGTTGAAATTATTGATGGTTATAAAAAAATAATGGTTTGCCGTACATTTTGACCGCGTAGGTATTGCAAATTTCTAAGAAAGAGCAGATTTTTTTTTGTTATCGACGAAAAATTTCTACGCTAAGTGTCTAAAATCACATGCTGAATTCATGGCTACAGTTTGCGCACTGGTTAATTTTTTTGTATGTCGGTAATTCTGTTTGTATGTACTTGATTTTTTACTTTTGACAGTGTTTATTTTACTTTGTGATCTTCCTGTACGCACGGCTACACATCAAGCTATACATAACCAGCATAAGCTGACTTCTGATTGTACGATAAACCTATATAATGCGAGGTCAACTAAAACTGGAAATGTATAGCTTGATGTGTCGCCGTGTTCATTCTTTCTTTCTTTCGATGGCAGTCAAAATCTGTAGGTACGTACAAAACTAAAACACGATCTTCATCTCAGCCTGATTTTGTATAAACCTAACCAGGTGCGTATGCCATTACCATGTTCTTAAACTGTTTTGATGGGAAACTCGTAAAAACAGAAAATCGATTAATCGCAGATCTGTCAATGCGTGAAGTTACAGGTATAAATCAATATTAAGTAGCTTTTTTATGTAAATAACTTTAACAACAATAGGAATAGGTACTTGAAGGCGGCCAAGGACAAAAATAGTTCATTTTATTGAAAAAAGCGTTACACGTGTTGCTTAAATTATCCGGTAAACAATAACATGATATAATTAAGTGCTTAAATTTGCTTATTTTAAAAATCAATGAATCGCACTACAGCATTTGATTGACATCTGGGTTTTTGTGTGTTATCTACTGGTTAATATTCATGTATTTTGAAAAAACGCGTAGCTTCCACCTAGGTGTTGAAGCGTTAAAAATCCTGCGTCATTACGCACCTGTGTTATTGAATAAAACAAATGTTTTGCAGAATTTGTTATGATGATGTTTTGGAGGAAGAAGGGTTTATGAACTTTAAATCAATTTCTGTGGTTAAAAATAGAGCAAGAAATTCACAGATCATATTTTTTTTTCCATTGAAGACTACCACAGAACACGGACTACATTGACCACGACGAAACAAGACAAAAATTACAGATTGTAAAAAATAATCTCCGATGTGATGTCAAATATGTATGATCAAAAGAAATATCATTTTGTGTTCGTAGAATAATGATAGAAGTGGAATAAAAGTTGAAAAAACCTAGCTACTAAAGTATTTGATCATCATCATCACTAAAAAACTAAGCTTTATTATCAAGAGCTGATTGGATGGATTAATCGAATAGAATGATGAGATGATGAACCTGTACCTTACTACATATATCATCATCATCATTTCAGCTGAAAGATGTCCACTGCTGGACATAGGCCTCCCCCAAGCATCGCCACTTCAACCGGCTTTGTGCTTCTCATATCCAGTGGATTCAATCTTGTGGGAACCCACAACCACCACTCCCAAGAACCTTATATATATATATGGGTACCCGGTAAAATAAAAGTAATTACTTAAAGTAGATATATCTGTAGACCGAAAATACAGTAAGGGTTTAGGGTTTTAAATTCAATAAAATTAATCTAATTTCATCTCGATTTTGGAAACCCGCTGTATGTGACTCACGCCCACACGGCCGAGCTCGGCGTCGCGGCGCTCCCGAGAAAAAATGTACGATGCCATAAAAAATCAGCGTTCGTTCGCTCCCGCAATTTTTACCCGTTTTTTCCCCTCGGAGGGTCGCCCGTCTCCATGGCAACGGGACCGCCCTCTCCCCGACCACTGCTAAAAGCTGCATCAATATTTTTATGGGAAACGAAAGCTATATTTGCTTTTGAATCTTAGGTTTCTTCGTTTTATCCAAGGATTTATTTTCTTTGATATGATATGGTTTACGTTCCTGAGTGCTGCTGTCATTAGTTGTGTGTGATTTGAGGCAGAGTTTGGGCAAGATTTTGGCACGTTATCATTGTTACGCAAATCTAGCAAAAATGGAAAAGCAATAGGGATGTTCAAGGAATTTGTTTATGTGCCGTCTTAATTTATTGACATACTAGCTGCGCCCCGCGGTTTCACTCGCATAAGTTTCGATCCCGTGGGAAGCTCATTTTCAAGTAGAAATATACATCAAATCTGAGATTGAACTAAAATAATTGCCACCAATTGCGTCAGACTGCTTGAAAAGTGAACTTGTTTTGATCTTACTAGTCACACTAGGAGCGCCTCGCGGTTTCATCCGCATAAGTTTCGATCCCGTGGGAATATCGGGATAAAAAGTATCCTATGTGTTAATCCTGGTTATAAAATGTCTGTGTGCCCAATTTAATCCAAATCCGTTCAGTAGTTTTGGCGTGAAAGTGTAACAAACATCTATCCATCCATCCATACAAACTTTCACGTTTAAAATATTAGTAGGATTACTAACTATGGACTTTTTTTGTTTTTATTTTGTTAATTGACATTCGATTACCTTACTAAACTATTTTGTATGCCTTCTGGTGGGACATAGTATGGACAAATTTAACAATTTTTTTTTAATAACATATATAGTATAACATGTATAGTGTGCCCTATGTATGTTCACAAAATTAATAAATGAATTTGAATGTGGAGAGATTGGTTACCAACAGAAGGCCAATTCTCGTAATTTAAAACGTTCAAAATCTAGTCGCAGTCTCGTCTCAGTGACAAACAAATGTCAAAACTTGTCAAAAATGTAGTGAAATTAGAGGTATTTTTGACAGATTGAGACTGAGATCAGACTGTGAACGTTCTTAAAATTACGAGAATTGCCCCTCAATCTTTTGTTAGGATGGCCAATACTGTTGTAGTTCGGGAAATGGGGAAGTATTTGTGATCATCTAGCTATATAACGCCGTATTTTTTTTTCATCCACACTGTTTAAAAAAATAATTTCACAAATCTATATTATTTCACAGTCGTTTGCATAAGATTAGAATAGTCAAACATTTTTTTTAGGGTTCCGTAGCCAGATCGCAAATACGGAACCATTATAATTTCGTCATGTCCGTCGTCGGTCCCGTCTGGGTGTCACACATGAATCATTTTAATATTGTGTATTCTGTGTACCGCTGTCGCGCTGGTGTAGTGATATTATGAAAAGGGCACCTGCCAGGGCGGATCGCTTGTATAATAATAATAATATAATAATATCCCTGGACATTTCACACAGCGCCATCTAGTCCCAAGCTAAGCAACCTAATGCTTGTGTTATGGTAACAAGATGGCTGATAAACTACTTGTATATACTTATGCAAATAAATTAATTTGCAAAAAAAAGTGTCACTGTCTAAGTACAAGGTTCTATAAGTGTGGTTCGGGTCATAGATTAACTGATTAACGTCATCACATGCGTCATACTCATTTTAAACTACCTACACATAAAAAACAAATTATTGAGTTAGTTAATTTATTCAATTATTATTTATTTATTGGCGTCGCAATAGACGTCCTGGAAAGATTTAGGGAGGATTTTGCCCAGCAGTGGGACATAGAAGCAAAGAAAAAAAAAATTGTTTTTTGAAATTTAATGAAAACATATTCATTTCATAAATTGATTAGCAGTGGTGGCGTCGTAGGTTCGAACCCAGACTGGCGCTTTACTTTGTGTAAATTATTTCTTCACCACTGCTCTGAAAACGGTGAAGGAAAATATCGTGAGGCCCGGCATGTCCTAGAACCAAGCATTCGAAGACATGTGACATCTACCAACACGCACTATAGACCCGCGTGGTGCGTTGCGATAAAAAGTATCCCATGTTTAGTACTATTAGTTATTCTGTACCTATGTCCATCCCCAGGGTCCAAAATATCCCCATACCAAGTTACATCAAAATCGGTCCAGCTGTTTTGGAGATTAGCCGGAACAAATACAGACAAAAAAATCAAAAATGGCTTTTTTGATAACAAAAAATCAATTTTTGAAATTAAACTAAGTACCGTATTTATGCTTTTATACGCTTTTATTAAAAAACTGTTATTTTGACATTACTAATAGTCACTTCAATTTTATATATTTTTATATATAGAAAGTTAAATAGCGTACCCACTCGATGGTCTAGATAAAATACTATATACATATAGGTACATAACGAAATTTCTTACGAACTATGCAATTCAGAATTTCAGATGCCAACTTCCACGCTTACCTTACAAAGACGTTCTAGCAATGTATAATTTACTCTCACTCGAGAAGAGACGAATGCTTCTGCAAGTAATGACACTGCACGACCTACCACAATAAGCTAAATTGTATAGACCTTAGTAATGATATTAAACTTGTAGTTCCTAGATCAATTCATCATCGTAGAGTGCGCGTTTACCGATTGTTTGATCAGGCATTTTTATTTTTATTTTATTTATTTGGCTCACCAACAATTGAGTACACTCATACAATTATGGGTTACATACAATCAAATTCGGGTCTAGTGTATCAATCTCTTACAGGTAAGCACATCATGCATTACATACTGGTTAAATTGAAATTATATAAAGGCTACTAATAATTAGAGGGTATTTAAATACACAAAGAACAATCAGGCTCTTCAAGTCAAATTCAAAACTAAAAATTGAAATAAAACATTAAAAATCATAGGCAGAAACAAAATTGAGAAATAAATAAAATTAAAATCGAATTAAAATCATAATAAAATTAAATAAATTCAAAATAATTAAAACAACAAAATTAAATCAAAATTAAAGCATCATACCGGACAAACACAGGTAAGCGTGCACCCCTTCAGCGACTCATGCAAATATACAATGAACATTTCATAGATATTGATATATTTATGCTAAATAAAAATGCTTTTCGAAGTAAAGTTATTAGTGTACTGAAACACCTTGGACATAATTATCTTGTGGTAACTGACTAGTTTGTTAGTTTGTAACAATATAAAATGTTTCCTTGAATAATAATAACTAGCTTACCAATGAGTACTCATCATATATACCTCTTTGTTAATATGTGGAAAATGTTGTGGTTATTACCAGTCCGATGTAACATGTTGGCTCGTAGGTTTGCACGTTGTAGCAAGGCAGTCAAAATAACGCTTTTTAAAGCTTATTGCCAAGTGTTTTACACGTGCAGCCTGTGGACCAACTATACTCAGCGGGGTATCAGCGCCCTACGGGTCCAATATAATAACGGGTTCAGGATGTTGATGGGGCTGCCCCGTTTCTGCAGTGCATCAGGTATGTTTGCACAAGCACACGTCGATGGCTTCCACGCCATCGTCAGACAGAAATCTGCCTCTTTGCTCTGCAGAGTGCGGGGAGGCTCCAACTCCATCCTGAAGACCATAGCAGGGAGGTGCGAGTCTCCGTTGCTAGGTGATGTTGTTCGAAGATGTATTTCAAACAACAGCCTTGTCTCCAATTAGATAATAAGTTTACTAACATAGGTATAAGTTATCTTGTTGTTTACTAACCCATATGGATGCTGCTTATCCGAAGTAAAGATTATTTTATTTTTTTATTACATTTATTTTGTTTTATATAATACCTTACTAATAAGTGTTATAATTATGTAATGTAATATAGTTTTTTTTCCAAATAATAAACAGGTTGCACTCCGGGAGTGCCGGCAGAAGTGAAAACTTGAATATTAACGTTGTGCATTTTTGATATTTTGGAATGCGGTCTACTCTCCCTCCGTCTTACGAATTTTCGATTAGGTCACGTGTCCTGACGCGAGCTCCGTCTTACGAATTTTCGGTCAGGTCACGTGTCCTGACGCGAGTTTAACATTTTTTACCCATCACAAAAAAGTTCACAACGCCGCTAAAGAAGTTTTCACTTCAATAAAATAACGTAAAGATGGACAGTAGGTACAGCAGTAAAAGTAAACAGTGAAATGACTGAACATAGTAAGAAGCCTCGCCAGACAACGGTTACATTGTCACCAAACATAACAAAAGATTTACCTGTTAACATACGAATAATTGCTAGCACAACAACTAAGTACTTAATTTATCTAGCAGAGTTGCCCAACACGAAAATAAACAGAGCCATATCTATGGCAAACACAAAAATATATCATTTTCTATCTACGAAGTAGACGCACAGGCAAGCAAACATACTGCCAGTAACTTAATATTTGGAAATCAATTATCCATAAGAAGTATTTGTTGGCCGGAAAATAACTGGATTAAGGGAATAATATAATGTCGTATTTTTCTGATTGCTATGATATATTCGTAATGGAGGCTTGGCGGATTCCTTGAGAACATTAGCTTTGAAGAAGTTATCTTAAAAGGTTTTTGTTTGGAAATCAGAAGATATAAGGTTTAGCAACGTAATATCGGTATTTTTAGCAGGTTGTATGCTTGGTAGGTTTGTTTCAGGAATAACAAATTCATGAAACAATACTGTTAGGTATATCTTAGTTTTTACCTGAAGGCCAATTCCCGTAATTAGAAACGTTCAAATTCTAGTCTAAATGTTATTTCATTGTGATATTAATATATACTATATACAATTATATAATACGAAAACATATAGAAAAAGGCAGGAGCTCATTGGGCATCAAAAAATTCGTCCGCATCACTGTCAATGGGATAAGTGCCCAAAAGGCTGGCAGCATTACCACGTAGGATGGCAATGCTGATTCTTTGGGCTAAAAATAGGCCAACCTTCTGATCACGTGAAGAGTCAATCAACCGCTTAGCGATGTCACTAAAAATTCGATGAGCACTCGGACCCCAAGGCCCTAGTGTTTCAACCCCAAACGGCTCAAACATATAGCTCCCAATAAGGTTGTTATATTTGCGCCGTTTGAGGTTGTCATCTGACATTATGCTGAGCTGAGGCCCTTTTGGCATTATAATGTTTGTTTTTGTTTTTATAGTTTTAAGGTGTCATTTTGTGTAATGCCAATAAATGCATTTTTCTTTCTTTCTTTCTTTTCTTTCTTTTCTGCTCCTGCAGCAGCCGCCCCAGCACAGCCCACCGTGCTAGGAAGATGGGATGGCGCGAGGGTGTCGACACAGGTTGCATCCCACACCAAAGGCCTACCCACTTCCAAGGCATTATGGTCATTCCATTCAATTCTAGTCGCAATCTCATCTCAGCGACCATCAATGTCAAAAACATGTCAAAATTGTAGGGAAATTAGAGGTATGTTTGATAGATTGAGACTGAGATCAGACTGTAAACGTTCTTTTAAAATTACGAGAATTGCCCCTGTGATTTCTATCAATATGTTATTAATAAAGTAATTTCAAGCTATTTAAATTATTTCAACTCATACACTACTCAACACCGCCCAAAACACACGCCTCCTGCTAAAAAACTAACACATACTCTATGTACAAACTTAAATAAAAAACTCCCCTAACTTTTTTACAAATAAAACCCCTCTGATTGGCTGTCTCCCCAATAAAAAAGCTAAAGACGCGTGCTGCGCGCGCACGCGTTCCACCATTCAAATTCAAATAAGGAACGCACGCGCGCCGTATGTAACATACGGTAGCGGCTGCAACTTATTATTAAAATTTCGTCCATTTTAAAGAGATCCCTCGCGCCCCTTGCATTGTAATATAAAAAAGGGTGACGCGGGTAAAATGTGCATCAGATTGGGGATCAAGATGAAATGGTTGGTTGGCGTAAAAATAAGCGCGCTCAGGGAAAAAATATAAAATGTACGGTGGGGAAGTATTTTAAAAATAGAGAGGTCTCCCTTCCGATTTAGGGGAGTGAACGCGGTTGATATATTGACGGAGTTACTGGGGATTTTAATAACACCGTGCGTGTGTTAGTTTACTGAGGCCGTAAGATTTGTCAAAGTGGCGTTTTGTGGGCGCTATTTTAGGTCGGTCGCGTGTCCTCGCCCTGCAGTAAGTATCGAGTTTCTAGATATTGTTTACCTGTTATAAGTTCAAGTTACTGGCTTCCGTTTTGTTGAGTACGTGCGCCTTGTGGAGAATTTTTGCATATAGGTAGGTTATGAATGATTGGGGATTTTTTTTATCATAGTTATCGTAAAGTGCATATAGAGATAGAGCTGAGTTTGGTCACTATAGAAATATGTACGTACTGTCTTTTCTTCCTCGCTGTCTTTAGAAATTCTTTACTGAAGCACCCAATTAACATACCCGTATAAATTATGACATCAAGACCCTAAAACAACTGTGTCGTATATTTACCGATATCCATTAAAATACATGTAAATTATGAAATGAAGGCTGAAAGAATGTGAAAGTAAATATCAATGAGCGTATATCTAAATCAAAAAGAGAGAAAAGAAGGATCAATTTAATTATCATTACTCACACGCTTCTAAAGCTGGGTTGAGACCGACAATTTATTATTATGGACCCGTATCCAATTTAAAACAACGCACGGCCGAATGGAGCCATTAGGTACGAGGGGACATTGTTTTGGTACCGTGAACACGGAGGGGAATCCTTGTGGAGTAGAAAAAACAATTTAAAAATAAAATGTAATAATTATAAAAGGGAGGGAGCGCGCGTGTCGCTGCCGCCTTATTTATTTCGATCCTCAGCTGCTGTTCGAATTTCGAATGCGACGTTGTTACCGCCTTTACTATTGGCATGAAAAGACAACATGTGGTTTATGAAAAAAAAAACCTGGCATAGAGAAAAGGTGTTCTGAATATTTCTGATACACCTATCATTTATGTAGGACAGGGGACCTAAAAAAGCCACTTTGGCAGAATCATGATAGGATAACAATATCAATCATATTAAAAATCGTAAAATGGTCATAAACTGATAATTCATAATATTATCTGTGTGCAATTCATATCACAATGAAATAACATTTAAGCTGTAGAAATAAAAAATAAAAACCAATTTGATTAATAAAACTGTAATGAAAAATTTACCGATAAAATTACCTACGGTTATTATTTTTTTCATGCGGCAATGTTTACACCAAATATGAAATAAATTTTTACGAAAATTAGAGGAATTGCTATTGATCTGCTGGGAATTCAGGAAATGAATAGCTTTTAGAGGTATTGCTTAAAGTGGCCTCTTTAGGGGGCCCACAGTAGGTCAATTCTCGTAATTTAAAACGTTTAAAATCTAGTTGCAGTCTCATCTCGGCGGCAAAGAAATGTCAAAAATGTAGAGGAAAATAGAGGTACTTTTGACATATTGAGACTGAGATCAGACTGTGAACATTCTTAAAATTACGAGAATTGCCCTTCTGATTTTGATCGTTTCCTTTTTGGATATTCGATTGTCTTCATATTTTCTCCACCTGAAGCAGCAGAAAGTAGGTAAGTGTTAGTACTTAGACTGAAGAAACCAACGAAGAATGTTATTTACATTATTTATTTACCGAACATTACCTACATCCTTACCAAAAGCAATCGTCGCGCGAGTACGCGGTCGTCGCGACCGTTTAGGTATATGAATTTCGACGTAGGTACACACGACGACATAATAACAATCAAGCTATAAATTTACAGTTTTAGCTGACCTCGCATTGTAAAGGCTTTTCGTAAAATGAGAAGTCAGCTTTTACTGGAAAAATATAGTTTTATATGTGGTCGTGTGTACAAACGCGACTTTTTCGATTGTGCGACAACATAATATGTTGTCGCACGATCGAAAAAGTCGACATATTATGTCATATTCATAAAAAGATCGCGTGCTCGCGCCACGCTCGATTTTGGTTTAGTACGCGGCCTTATACCACGGTAATGTTATAATATGTATTACCGTATAAAAGTAAAAGCACGTCATTCATAACTGAACATTCCGGTAATTACTCTTCAAGCGACAATTAATAACAAAAACTGTTTACATACCTACTTTGCAAAATCATAGATTAGGTTACAAAAACCGCAAAAACGTAAGAAATTATTACATACTTAACTCCATACATTTAACATTATTATGTGTGAGAAATGGTTTTTTCATCAATACAGACATCATGTAGAAATATGCGGGCAAATGTTAGATAATTAAATGAAGTATTGATGTGAACAGACCCGAGTTTTTGTAATGCCGGCGTGATTTGTGTTTTTGATAACAAATTGTTGGGGTAACTGTAATTATAGATTTAAATGATATACCTCTGCTCGCCCTTATGTATTTTGAGAAGAGATAGGAGAGCTTTATACGTGGGTACTTATTATTCGTGTAGAAAGCAAACCAGTAGGTAGTCTTGCTGTCTTAAGAGGGTGCACACAGGTCCACTAGCGCCACTCCTTTAAAAAAATATTATCTCGTGACTGAGAAGAAATTATGAAAATCTGCTCAATCAGCGACCTCGGTAAATATGTCTAGAATTTTCTAATACCTTTTATAATATTACATATTGAGACACGAAGCAACAAAATTCGATCTAAAGAAAAGCGGCCACATTCCTATATGTCGTTGGTAGATTTCACATGTCTTCGAATTTTTGGTTCAAGGACATGCTCACGATGTTTTCCTTTACCGTTTTGAGAGCAGTGGTGATGCAAATGATTTACACAAAGTAACGCCTGTCTGGGTTTGAACCCACGACGTACAACTCGTAACTCGCGGCCGTTACCACTGGGCCACCACGGCTCTTAGTTACCAGAGAGTTATTTTCAAAGTACGTAGCCCACATCAACAGTAGTCATGCTGCTCTATCAGGCCAAACCAAAGTAGTCACAAATCAAGAATACTACGAAATTCAATAACTTCTTAAAAAAAGAGAATAGATAAATTTATCAACTTTATTTGCAAAACTTAGTAAAACAGTTGCATTGTTTTTGCAACTATTAATCTCCATCTGTCAAAGTATTTAGCAATTTGTTATCTGTGCAGGCTGCAAATTGTCATATCTTTGCCCGAATCTCGCCACCTACGCGTTGCCGCTAAGAAATGTGTTACTTTTGTTTATGGGACGTTTATTTTGATGGTCAGTGGACCAGGGACGGACCACCCGAATTTCGAAAGTGTTACTCTGTGGTCCTTTTTAGCCTGCATTCGTAATTATTTCTATTGTGTTGTTCCCTGCAAAAAATGTTAGTTTGTAGTTTCAGAGAAGTAACTCATCATAAGTTTGTATTTTAACTTAACATAACATTACGCCTGTATTTCCAGAAGGGTTAGGCAGAGATGAATCAATAGCACACCCACATTTTACATTTTGTGTTTTATCATTATTTAAAATAACTTGACAATGGTCCTGATTTCCTTGTTCACAAACTAAATTTAAGTTCTGTGCATCTTTTTCTTTCTATTTCATCAAGAAAAGGACAGAAGATAAAATATTAGTTTAGTCCAGAATCAGAATAAATATCAGAACGCCAGTTCTTGTAATGTAACGTTCAAAATCTAGTCGCAGTCTCATCTCGGCGACAAAAAATGTCAAAAACCTGTCAAAATGTAGGGAAATTAGAGGTATTTTTGACAGATTGAGACTGTGAACGTTCTTAAAATTACGAGGATTGCCCCTCAAATAGCAAGAAAAAAAAAAAACAAATAGAAAGCATAAAGTTCGATGTAAAAAAATAGCAGGAAAGTGTACCGCACGGCTGCACCAAAAAGGCCCAGCAAAAATGCCAGACAACTAGTGCCTCACGCTGGTTTTCAACTGGACCTGACGTGTGAGGTGACGGATGTAAATCAGCTCATAACTCTGTTTAACTAAATAAACCCGCAATAAAGAACTAATTCACTCAGCTTCTTGCAACAAAGAATGAATCACCTAATTTTCACACACCATTAATCCTAGATAAGTGTCTCATTTTTACCGTGTAATCCACACTTTCTTTACGATGTCCAACGTTCAAAATAACAGAAATATCCTCAGCTGCGCCATTTAACATTAGGGGACATTTGAGAGACATCTTTTTACAATGGCCCCAAAAATGACCAGAAAAAATTCACTCTTTTTAACCAACAATGGTGTCCGATGCGAGGGTGGACAATCAATGATCGAGTAAACAAAAAAACGGTCCTAAAATAATTGTAAATTCACTGGAAAGATTTATGTAGTTAGTAGTCATTGTGGTGAAAAATGGTGGAGTGTTATCGTTCTGTGCTGGACCTCGGTGTCCGGTTGCAGATGTGTTGAGATAAAAAATCGACCATTGTGAATGCACTATGCCAATTCGGAGCATAGAGTAAAGAGAGAGCGCCGCTTTTTTAAGACCACCGGCGCTTTGTCGAATTAGGAACGCTTCTTTTTAATGGTAATGAAAATATGGCTTTGGTTTCGGCCGGTTTTAGTGATTTATGGAGTTACTTAGGACACGTGTGACACTCTAAAGCAGTTTGAGGTAATAAGCAAATCATTTTAAAGAAGCTACTTATTCGTTTTATTTCTTAACTAAGCAGATCTTAGTCTCAGAAGGATCTCAATCACATATCTTAAAAAATACCTCACATCCTACGAAAATCCTGCTAATAATGTTACAGTTTTGATGTTTGTTACTTAATCACGCAAAATCGGCTGAACGGATTTGGATGACATTTGGCACATAGATAATTTATAACCTGGATTAACACATAAGATACTTTTATACCGATATTCCTACGGGATCGAGAATTATGCGGGTGCTGCTAGTAAAAAATATATTCAAAGTGCTAACGTCTTGGCAATTGGCATTCCATACCGGATTCCTTAAACATTCCTTCTCAGTGAAGACAAGTGCCTGTAAACGTGAGACCTCATCGAAGTCTGACGAGGGTTAGACCACTCTGAACGTTGACAGACCACGTCTGCACTTGCATACGTTCCAAATTGACATTGCCATGTGGTTGCTTAAAACTGCCAACTGAATTTGAACCTACTTTCCTCCTACTTAAGGTTGAATGGGCATTGTAGAGATATACGAACACGAGTCCTTCATTATTTTTAGCTTTAAAACTATCATTCGGATTTGATCAAAGGGATTATTCAAGTTATGTGGGAATGGTTATGTGGGAATTACTAGAGGTATTCCTACGTATTCATTGTATAATTAAAGAATACCCAGTTCTCTTACACTACTTGAAAAAGAAAGTAGGTATCTTGCAAGAGTTCCCGGGATTCTTCATTATATCCCTATAAACCTATCTTTCTTTCTTTTCTTCCTTTCATATCAATCGATAGTTCGATATTAGGTATTACATTATGTTGTTGTGTATTACATAAGTTGTTATTAGGTTAACTACGAATTTGGACAAAACGGTTGACTTAAACATATCAGAAAGAAAAAATCTTCTAAGTTATATGTTACATCATTTATATGATGTAACATTTAAAATAAGTCCATGTGAACAATTAAGCAAAAGAATCATAGGGCATCAAAAAATTCGTCCGCATCGCTGTCAACAGGAACAGTGCCCAAAAGGCTGGCAGCGTTGCTACGTTGCATGGCGATGCTAATTCTTTGGCCAAGAAACAGGCCTGCCCTCTGGTCGCGTAAAGAGTCGACTATATCTATCGGCGATATCTCGAAAAACCAAGTGAGTGTTTCAACAACAAACGGCTCGAACATATAACTCCCAATCAGGTTGGAATATTTTACAAAGAAGTGGTTAGAAAATGGCTTGTCCTTTAGCTAGCCGCATACATTCTGAAGAGCAAGTATAAAAATAACTAAGTAATGAACTACCTAAAAGAATATTAGCCACTTAGTATGTTTTAACAATTTAACAACCAACTATTTTATCTTCCTGCCACGCCCATATTACATCTTTAATTTAATCAACTTAGAGAACCCAGCAGCCGAGTGAGATAACGTTTGACTTTTTAGTTCCCGCCTCAAACAGATAGTATAATCATTTAAACGGTAAACTATCTCCGACACAAGCAATGAAGACGAATGACCTACCTAATGAATCACTTCACTTTGGTCATAGACTAGTTTTCTTACATAGAATGGACATTGTATTTTATTTTATGCCTATCTGTCACTTAGCTCTACGAAGGATCGTACCATAATTCTCAATCAATCAACTCAGCCTATCGCAGTCCACTGCTGGACATAGGCCTCTCCCAGGTTGCGCCACAACACTGTGTCCTGCGCCTTCCGCATCCAGTCCGTCCCAGCCACCTCTTAAGGTCGCCCATCTATCTAGCCGGGGGGCGTCCCCACACTACTCTTGCCGATACGCGGTCTCCACTCCAGGACTCGTCTGCTCCACCGGCCATCGGTCCTTCGACAAACATGGCCAGCCCACTGCCACTTCAGTTTGCTTACTCTGTAATGCTCGATATGCTCCCACAACCCAGGCGATCATTCTGCTAAACGCCCTGATTGCTCAGGAAACGGATGTCGACTTATTTATGTATAACTTATCTTTTCTATAATGTTTGCATGATTTTTTTTAGTTTAATGTTATGTTGTTGGCTTGCTGCAAGCTTGTCTATAAACTGTAAGTGCAATTACAATTGCAGCAAGCACTTCTTATGTAAAAAAATAAATAAGGCGACGCCATTTTGTAGCATAAAACAACGTCTTTTTATGCTACATAAGGCTACGAAATCATTACGTCTCGTAGCTCCCTTGAAGCCTACGTTTGTGCACTACCTCTTCAATATTCATCAAAGTGGCTTTCTTGTATTCAATAAGTATAACACCACTGATTTGAAGTTTACGGCATTTTGTATGGTTACGAGTAATTGTGGACTAGCAAATACTTAATGTAAAATCATGAGCTCTGTTTTTGTAAAAGTAAAGGTACCTATGCAAATAAAGCCACAAAAATGTGCTCAAATTATAAACATGGTGCACGCAAAAATTATTTACAGCAACATTTTTAATATAATTTTAAGTATTTACATACAAGTAACAAAGATAAAATTACTTACATAAACCACGTAACTGCTTGTATTTATAAATATTTAGTATCCTATAAAGTTATGTGCCTACTTTGAAACACTGTCACATCTCCATCTACCTACTCTTTGGCATCTGCCGTAGGGCGGTTGCACTTGTTCATCTACCGCATGCAGTCGACTTTTTACTGAAGTTTTTATATTTGAGCATAAAAAGTAACGTAACACGAGCCGAGTATGCGGATGTCGCCGCGTCGATCCGCTTGTTATTGTTAATTAGTTGAGTCGGAGAGATGTACCATTGATTAAGATGAGGATTAGGAGTAGGTTACATAGGGTAGGTTTGAAATTAAGAAATGAAATGAAATGTTTATTTCTGTAAAGTCTTTTAACGGCCGAACCCAATTACCTATCCTACCTATCTATCATCAGCTTTAGCATACTGGAGGTAGAAAAACCTATCTATTCTGGTTTTAACGTCCCAATCATCTTTATCAGTAGCGATCTGTATAATTATATTGGCTACCATCAGTAGTGATCTGCACTTTTTCACGTCAATATTTTGTTGGACGGTATTTTAAAACTAGATGGTGAAATATGGAAGAAGAAAACATCTAGCGCCGAACCCAAATATATTTTGATAAGAGCATGAAAATGATGATAAATGATGATGATGGCATAGGGTTTAGTCCTTAAAAAGGCTGATGTGACCGAATGGATGCGGAACGAATGGCATGAAAAATAATTTAGGTAGAAGTTAGGTAGTAAACAGTTACAATATAATGCACAATTAAACATGTTTTTTTTTGCCGTTATAATAACCATAAATAAATAAATTTCCTGTTTATGAGGATTTCCACTAAATTTTTCCCCATTTTAAAACTTTAGGCTATTCCGTGATTTCGAATTAACGTTATCGTTACCTACTTAACTTATTATTATGCGCACGGCCAAACTGTGGAACTCTGTTCCAGAGTGTGTGTTTGCCTTCAAAGCAAGGGTGAACAGGTATCTTCTGGACATGCTCGTTCCATCATAGGCTTTATCCATCGCATTCCACCAGGCGAGATCAACGTCAAGAACAGGCGCATTTCCCAAAAAAATCTTTAATGACCGTTATTAACTTTATGTTTTGTCCAGGCATTCGATTTAGTATCATATGACGTGTTGTGGCAAAAGATTATACATGAAACAGATGTGCCACGTGATGTTGTTGTAATGTTGAAATATTGGTACTCGAATCAAAGGAATTTTGTGCGGTGGGCAGGCTCATACTCGGACGTGTATGGGTTGGAGTGCGGGGGGGGGGGTTAACCTCTCCTCGACTCTTTAACTTATACATGAACGAGCTGATCGGCGAGCTCAGCAGAACAAGCATAGGGTGCCATATAGATGGACAGTGCGTCAATAATATCAGCTACGCGGGCGACATGGAGCTGCTGAGCCCGTCGATTGGAGGCACTGGATGCAACTACACACTATGGGTGGTCGCATCCAGGGTTTCCCATAAACTGGCACTCCTGGGCGGTGCCACTTTGTGATGTTGATTTTTTATTTTTTCTGTGGATTTGTTGTTGTATGTGCTATCAATAGTTTTTTAAGGTTTTTTTGTGTTACTAACAGTATATGGACTATATATAAAAATATAAATTATATAAATATAAATTATATAAATATAAATTTCTTATTATATTATTATTATTAAGGCTTATTTCATAAAATCTGCATTGCAAAAAGTTCTGTTATTAACAGGATTATGGTTTGGAATTGTTAATTGAACAATGGCGCTGATGCCATTGTCACAAACTAAACTAAATTTAACTTCAGTGGATCTTTTTCTTTCTATTTCATTAAGAAAAGGACCGAAGATAAATATTAGTTTAGTCCTGTCAAATTAAGATACTCCTGCAGTTTAGACGTGATTAAAAACATGGCTTCTAAAAATAGGCCAGTTTGCGTCAGGCGCTGACTAATTTGACAAGAGCTCGAACCATTGGATTAAGCAATGAACAGACGCCGCAAAAGCTGCTGAAAACAACAAAAACAAAAAATAGTATCACAAAAAGATAAACGAGGACCTAGAAGCCCAAAAATCTCACAAACAAGCAAAAAGCTTTCGCTAAGAATGTTTGCTGTTATTTTTTCCCGCGTTCAGCTGAGTAGCAGTGCGTTCTACCAGGAAATGACGCTCTGGAATGAGGATACGTACTCGTTAATTTGCACCATAAATCATCGAAAATGTAGTTTTTGGCCGCGCCTCTTTGCCGATGAACCTTTTTGTAGGACTCGGCTAAGTTCGGCAAGTGTCGGGTTTCAAATGTTTTGGGACATTTTTTTAAGACTTGTTTGTTTAGGGACATCTTGAAGCTGTGATGTCCGTTTGTTTTTTGGGTCCAAGAAAGTTTTATCGTTAGCTGAAAATGATACAATGTGGGAGCAGTTAATTTTGTTTTATGAATTTCAGGAAACAATCATCAGGCAATCGTTTTTTCCGCATAGTAATTAAGCGTTACAAAATGGCGCCCGAAGAAGTAAGTCTTAATTTTATTAATACTAACATACATTTTTTTTTTTGTTATTTCGTGTATGGTGCTCCTTCAGAGCAATTCTTATCCTAATTTCTTTATTTCCATTTTCAGGTTCTGGATTTCTGCTGCTTTAAGGTTAAAGAAATTTATTTCTCAATAAGAAATTACCTACAAAGATTTCACTTACTTGAGAACATTTTCAAACTTAAATATATTATAAGAACTTTGACACACAAACTAAGCAGCTATTGTTTTTCCTTACAACAAAATCATTTACGCAACAACATTTCACCTTGCACACAAATAACATTAACGAATACAAAACTTAAAACTTTAAGCTTTGTTTATGGTTATCGTACAAAAACTTCACCATCATGATCATCATTCTCTTGCCTATGTCCCAATTGTATCGGGGTCGCCGCAAAATGTATTTTTCTGGGAAGAATGAATATTGATCACCAAACTTGTGCTCTGTGAGTTAACAATTTAAGAAGATTAAATGAACACTCATACAGAAAAACAGCACAAACCATACTACTGTTACTGTTAGCCTATATCAACCCACTGTTGGGCAAAGGCCTCTCCCCATGACTTCCAGCTTTTCGATTCAGGGCTAAACAATTAATAATAAGCAAGGATATAAAAATACTAGAAGACTAGATAAGGTCATAAAGTGTATCGTACAAGATCCATGTAGATAAGTCAACCATCAATTTAGTTTTAGCATTTATGACAACTAATTCCTGCGGAACTGATGTTTTTCTTATTGCGTATAATATTACGATTGTTTTGGGAATAAGCCAAGTGGCCTCAGATATAGTGACTTATTTGACCCCTGGGAGAGGCTCCGGAACTTTCCGATAGTTCTCATATTAAAAGTTGACGTGATATATAGGTAGGATGTCCAGAAAAAAGTCTTGGTTTTTTGGCACGGAAGTTTGTGTGGAGTTCCTAGTTTTGCAAGTGTAAGAACGTAAGGATATTATATAAGGATATTGTTACAGCTGGTGAAGACTATAATATTTACATAATCCTACTGTAATATTTATTATAAACGTGAAAGTTGGTATCGATGGATGGATGGATGTTTGTTACTCTTTCATGCAAAAACTCCTTAACGGATTTGGATGAAATTTGGCACACAGGTGGTTTATAGCCAGGATTAACATATAGAATACTTTTTATCCCGATATTCCCACGGGATCGAAACTAATGCGGGTGAAATCGCGGGGTGCAGCTAGTATTTATATAATAATTATAATTATAAGCTATCAGACTTAAAATAATTATTAATTGGCATTTTTTCGACACATCGCCAAGTGGTTGGTCGATTCTTCACGTGACCAGAGGGCTGGAATATTGTTTGGCTAAAGAATCAGCATTGCCATACAACGTGGCAATGCTGAATTTTTTGATGCCCTATGATTCTTTACCCTTTTTTTTTGTTTTTTTGGGTGGGAAATCATCATATGACTTCTCCCGCGTGCAGCGTGTCAGAGTTTTACTGTCTAAAACCTACCTGTGTTCCTTCAGTTGCCTATGCCAGGGGCCTCGATATCTCTTTCGAATAATCCGCGGCCCTGGCAGGCATAGGCCCTGGCGGACCCCGTCAGATGATTCTTTACCCTTGTTTTGTTTTATATATTGGCATCTATTTTATCCAAAATCTTTAGTATTGCGCTTAATTTTCTTTGTCTACGAATGCTTTTTTATGAGTGTATTTTATGTGATTGCATATTTTCTTGATGCGAGCTGGTCACTTTTCGAATTGTAACAAATATGGCCGCTCAAAGTACAGCTACTAAACATCGGGGTAATTGCGTAACACATATAACATGACAATTGATCGCAATGCGTTTCATTTTGACAATTCAGTCACGTTCATTGCGTTTTTTACGTTGTTGAACGGACAAATTGTTTAAACCTACGAAGCAATGGGTTAGGAATTTACATCAAAACCCTCGGGTTGTGATTAAAAATGTGTTATGCAATTAGGGACTGCAACAACGTCATTAAAAGCAAACTTACCATCGCCCTAATTAAAATTTCCCACCCTACAGTACCTCACCTTTAAAGTCCATCTGCCATTAACCCCAGATGCCGATCATTGATCATTCCCATTCATTACAGGCATACAAATGTCGTGAACCGTCCTAATTAGTGCTGGTCCTCAGGAAATGCCTAACATCGGCAGTTGGCACCCGTGGGACCCCGTAGCACGTGGACACTTGAAAACTTTTTGCGACACTGTTTCACACTCTTGTAGTTCCGTAAGGATGTTGTTCGCACTTTAAAATGGAGTCGTTAGATCCGCGGTGTTGGGGTTTAGGAAGCACCTTAATGAGTGGTTTTGTTGATGTATCTACATAACCAAACAAAATAACGGACTGTTATAACTTCTGTCTCTACTTCTTAACTTAGAGAAGTTTTAACAGACTGTCAGTCAGTTATATATGTTCGGTAACTTTTTTTTATTAAATATTATTAAATATCAATTATTTAGAAATTCGTTGGACCTGGGGTAGTATTTACTTAGATTAGTGTTCAACGTGGCACAACAATGTCGACATTAATTTAACACACGGGCGAAACCGTATACGTGTGTTAAATTACACGTTGACTTAGGTAGGTATTATCATAATTATAGGAAAGGTGTAATATGTATTAATGCCCTGTCTCCATAATATGAATTATCCATTTTAAGAATGATTTAAAAAAAACATTACATTACTAATTCATGATTGGACAATGAATAGTCAGTTGTGAACGCAATTTATTTATTTGTTTATTTAATACTTCAAGCACATAAATGTACAGACGCCAGCAGGTCAAGCTACCCGAAACTGTAAAATTTTCCCAATCTACATTGAACCTTAATGCTTTATTGATAAAGTTGAAAATCTATTAAAGAAATTTGACAGATTGTAGTAGCTTGGGCATTTTCTACCAGTCAACCGTTGGGTGATGCAGAGACAAACAGTGGTAGTGCAATCATGAAAATTGAGGAATAAATGTAAAGATACGCATAAACCTATTAAAACTAATAGAAATTAACAAGATGTGCCATGAGATAAGCACGCTATCTGTCCTATATGACTCAAGTTACTCAGAGTTAACTATTACTCAAATCAGAAACAAAATAGAATACTTAGAATACTCTTTATTTTGTACACCATACAAATTATAGAACATAAATACAAAAATATGTTTATGTATTGTACGTTTTGTATTTGTTAGGTAGGTACTTTTTTGTGTTTGTGTTCTTTCTCTGCGTCATGTTTACAGCAAATAAATGTATTTTCTTTCTTTTCTTTGTTTCAATGTTTTGGTAGAATCTGGCAAGTGATCAACCTAAAATTCTTAAAGCAGAAACTGGCAGTGAGTGAGTTTTTTTTTTTACAGTGTTCGGAATTATCATTGTATGAACAAAACATGAAAGTGTAGTAAGAATAATAGGGTGCACATCCCAAATGTCATACCAGGAAAAATCTCTTAAGATTTTTTTTGTGCACGAATAAAGTGAGCACCTTGCGGATCTGCGGATGTAAGTTCTCGCATTGATCATCGCAATCTCCATAAGGCCCACTGGCCTAAAACCCCGTTTACATCAATCCATTGCCATCTACTCATTTTTTGCGAATCTTTCATTGTAGTCTGACACAACACTTGCACAGGCGATTATTTGACAAAAATCTTTCACTATTTGTTTACCTGGAAAGGTGTTCTATATTTTGTTGAAGGGTAAATGTACCAGTTGCAGGAAATAAGATGCGAATTCAAATTTTTAAATGACATTTTTCATATTATTATAAGCGCAATTACCTCTCCAAAGTAGTATAATATACTTAGGTCTAATAAAGTGAATATAATATAGGTTATCTTCTTATCTATCTGTTAGTTATCTTCTTTAGGGCTGATTTTTTCATCGCCAGATAACTTTTATTCGAGGAATGAAATTGACGTTTGACAGTTTTTGTATGAAATAAGTACTGAATAATAATAACTATCAAAATTTCAAAATTATTCCTCGAATAAAATTATCTGGCGTTGGAACAATCAGCCCTTAGATGACTTTTAAAATATTTAGGTATTCATAATTATTTTCCAACGAAACCTTGTCTTTTAACGTACTTTAAAAGTGACCGTGTGTTTCATTATTTTATTTGTTTTATTCAAAACGTATCATTCTTACCTCAAGTCGTGACAATTGTCCACTTCTACCCCATTGGAAAAGGTGCGTTTCACGGACGGGTTGAGTGTGTGTACTTTCTAAATGGCTTTGTTAATAGAATAAGTGTTTATTTGCGAACACATCTGCGCCAGAACATATGTATGATTTTGATAAATGAAATAGAATTCTCAATATTTTACAATTTCAAAGGGTATTTTTGCACAAAAGACGTTTTTGGAGAGGGTTGATATTTTTAGATAGGTGACAATGAGATATTAGGTTCACGTGTTAGGTGGAAAAGAAAGAAAAAAATTAAGCTGCATTAACGAGTTAACCAAGTTAGGCTGAATCTTGAATGAATATTGTCTACGAGTCATTGTTTCTTAAATTAATAAATGAAATTAGATAAAGAATATATAGTGAATGAAAGAAAATTACTTAATTTGACCCAGGTTAGAACATATAATATAGGTATACCCAATAAAAAAAAAACTAGAAAAACTTAGTTAAAACAGTATTTATATAGCTTTTTTTATTTATATTTATACAGCTTGCATGAAATAAGTAGTATTATAACTAGGAAATAGTTTAAACCTAACTTGGCACCTATTGCTTAGTAAGTTAATTAGAAGATAAGGCTATTCAGGATATATTATTTTATAATTGATATCGGCATCATTCAGGTATATTTTAACAACGGCTAAAATATTTAAAAAAGCAAGAATTGTGTAATATCAATAGCCGCGAGTAAAACGGTAATTTTCAAATCAAAGTAATTTTTATAACATTAAAAAAAATACTGAACATGTTGTGTTAACCATTTTGCATTTGTTTAGTCTTAAGCAAAACATGTATGATCTCATCCTTAACACATGTAAAACCTTTGTATACCGTGTTTTATGCAAATAAATAAAAGGTAAAAATGACCAGCGAAGAAATAATCCCATCATAAATAAACAGAACGGTAGTAAAAACAGTGAAAAATAACTATGGAAGCGTATTGTTTCACGATATTATCTCGCAACTCTTTACAATTATAACAGCTTTCTCGAATTTCTATGAAATATTGCTCTATTTTCCGTAAACAAATGTTTTGACAACTAGCCCAGGTCTTTTTTTTCGCCCAGTGGACTTTCAACTCTCGGTGTTGAGCCGAGCATTGACAATCCAACAGAGAGCGTCCTAACCGCGTCAAGAAGAAGCTGTTTGATTTTCAACTGTCGGCGCTAAGCAGAGCGTTGAAAATCGAGTGTGTGAATAAAAATCGCCCATGCCAACCTGAGCTTGTAGAATTTGTGAAGAAAATAACCGTCAAGGGTAATCACGCAAATACCGTAATAAATCAGTTTAAGTATTTTTTTTTGCCGCCGGCTATTATAAAAAGATTAAGTTGCAAGGAGTAATAAAATTGACATTACAGTCAAAAGCACCCAAATGAAACTTATAAAAATTATTCAGAAATTAAATATGGTAACGAGGATAAAATAATATATTTTGGGAATCACTCCATATAAATGAATATGCATATTTTGAAAACTTAATATGGTGTGTAAGATTAGGGATTTATATTAGGAAACGTGTCAAACAGGTAAATTATAATTTAAAAGGGATATAGCAGCAACACAAAAGGACATAACATAAATTTAACTTATTTTTTATTATTTTAAGTGCCATGTAGGTAATATATAATTTATATTATGAGGATAATTTATTTGTAAAACAACAATTATCACGCATCATATTCATGTAACTACCTACCTAATATGGAAGTTAATTTATAATATTAATAATAAATATTTTAGCAACTGAAATTATTGCAAAAATAAATGACACTACGAGAACATTATTTTTTCATCTACTACAAACCTACTTGCTCTATATTCCCATCAACCTCTTTCAAAACGACAGGTAAAATTTTTTCATGGAGAAAAAATCGAGCACTCCTATAATGGACCCCCGGTGAAAGTTTTGTACAAAAATCCGTTCACGGACAAATATAATGCAACTTTTTTATACACAGAGATATTAGCAAAAAATATTCGTTTGAATACTTGGACCTTTCTCCGAAACCAATGGTTACCACAAAAGGGTTTTAGATTTCACAAACAGATGTTTATTTTTTATTTTTCGTGTATGTAATTTTTGTGTATGACATCTGTCAAAAATGTGTATTTTATGTGTCTTTTACCTGTGTGATATCAAACATCATTATCTAGGGTACCTATAATAAATACGTATATATTCCTCGTCCGGTAGTTCCTCGTCTGATATCCCTATAATTAATTTTCCAAATTATCCCAATAATATACTTAGGCCTCAATTGCCACAGACAGACAAGTTCCTAACTAAATAGCCGTTAACATCTATCTTCATACTTTAACAACAATAATAAAAGTGACACAATAAATAGCTCCTTATCCCTAACAAAAAAAATCTATAACACGAATCGAAGAATTAAAAATTAAAGGCCAATTTTAGAAAATTTGACGCACTGCTGACAAGAAAATTATTGTGCATGTCGGTTCGATATGTGATAGACAGTCACCTTTAGATGCCCTTTGTACTCTGGCCAGCACGCGTGCCCTTTCTGTACATACATATAATATTTATACAATAATGCTTTTTGTCTGCCAGTTCATAACTGGCCGTGTCTGAGTCAAAATGCGGAAAAAATAGATGACAGCTCGAATTAAATGTCACCGTATTAATATTTTTGATGTCTTGATAATGCTTTTGCAATGGACTTCCATGGCATGTTTTTATTGAATTCGGAAGTATAAAAGAAGCGAACGTTACTTTTTAAGTTCACAACGTAATTGTAAAATGATTTTGGCGGTTTCAAAACCGGGGGTTTTACATTTTAATATCTAATGAGGATAGTTGAAACAAGAGAAAAATAAAAACCCTTGTCATTTTATTTTTTATTCAGTTATCGTTTTGATTTAACATTTCTAATCTCAAATTATTCTATCTTAAAACTAGACCATAAAACTAGTAAATGCATCATTCATTTTCGAAAAAAATCTCAAAAGGTATAAAATTATAAAGAAACACAATTTCACATATAAAAATATAACTCCTATTTTTATTGTCAATCACCGGAAAAGAATCATTCGACAAATCAAACATTAAATTTAAATTTATTTATTTAAATACAAAAGGACAGCAACTGTGCCTTTGACCCTATAACCTAATACGGTCGTCATCAAAAAGGCTCGAGCTGGCGTGCCTAATTGACAAGAACCTAAGTTTGTTACCAACATAACATCTTCATAAAACGACCACAGATATTTCAGCTGAGCATAATCAGTTTATAATGTTCCCACTACTGGCCCTGGGACACAGGGCTCCTCTATGTGAGAGGGTAACTGCCCGCTAATGTATTTCAGTGACATAAGGATACTCATAATCCGAATACCTACTGTCTCAATTAAGTACCGCTTTATGTCATGTCTATTTGCGATGTTTGCACAGACACGACATAAGACAATACTCAAGGAAATGTTTCTTATATCATGTCTGATTCACGTATTCACCGGTTGATTATAACACCAGCCTATTATTGTCCCACTTCACGGCAGAGGCCACTTCTCATACCGAGAAGGCACGAGCATCACCACTCTTACTCAAGACGGGTTGGCGATTTCAGACTTATATTAGCTAAAAGTACAGGTTTCCTCACGTGCTTTCCTTCACCGATACTAAGGAATGAAATACATTTTTGTAACAAAAAAACTACCTACTAAAAATATAATTATGTGGATTATTAAGACCAGTAATTTAAATACAACAGCCACTTTTCTTGATAGGCTATGTTAATATTTATTGTTGTTGTCATTATGTTATTCTTTTATTATGTCAGTAGCAAACACCCCGGTTTCCCCTACGCCATAGATATTCGATAAGAAATTCTTAAAACTAATAAAAACTTATTATTAAATATTAAATGCATTCGATGGCGAATATTAAATTAATCCATATAAAATAATACCGAAAATATAGTCCGGGCTAAACTCACTTTATTTTTTAAATGTCAAGTTAAATTTATCAATGTCATTTTTTTAAATGTCGTTTGAAAAGTGTACCTATTTTATTAATATTAGTGAAGGTACATACGTATATAGGGGCCACCATACTTTGAGCATTTTTTCAAACTTAAATGAATAACTTATGTGTTAAATAGTATAATTATGTACCTATAGTTATGTGTGTTGTGATAAAGAAAATAAATAAATATGAGCGTTTTTGAGCATTTGCAATTGTAACTAAAACCAATTGTATTTTGATTAATTATACCTCAATTAAAATAATTTGATTCTACTGTTGTAGTTCCTTTGACGTCAAATAAAAATTACAAATACATAAAGAAGATACAGTCGTACCTAGTCGTATTAAATTAACGAACTACTATGAATTTGTAAAGTTTTTTTTAGCAATATTAAATACCTACAAAATTAAGTCATTGGAGCCATATAATCACAGCGATGTTCAACTGTTAGGTACCTACATATAAAATCCAACAAATATAAGATAGGAATACAAATGACTTTAGTATGTAAATGCGTAATTTTTCGTGTTAAAGATAAATTAATGATGTTATTTTCATTTGATTAGGCACAGACGCCAGCACATAAAGCTACTACAATCTGTCAAATTTCTTTAATAGATTTTCAACTTTATAAAGTATTAAGGTTCAAGGTTGATTGGGAAAATTTGACAGTTTCGGGTAGCATAATCTGCTGGCGTCTGTACCCTAAGAAACTTCAAGAGTCAAAACCAGTTCGAGCCCTGAGTTTTTAATAAAAATTGGTGTTTGCTTATGTCGACACGATACTTAACGAATGGAGCCGAGTTTGCGCGATTCAGAGCCGAGTAAACGCGATTCAGCGCGTTTTCACTTCAAAAATAAACTATTCGAGAACTTATCGCTATATGACCTAACATCTTACAACATAACACATGACGTCCCTAGTTACTCTACATACGAACTAAGAATGACTGAACTAGACTACATACTAAGGCTCAGTCTTAAATGTATAAGTCGAAGTCGAAACCGCCTCCTCCGCTGAGGTAGTCGTAGAGGTACACCTCCATCTCCTCCAGGGCTTCGATGCTGGGGTCACGGAGAGGCACGTCGCGGATCGAGCGGGCTGACCGGGAGAGGCTGCGAAAAAGTTGATTTAAGTTACAACCAAAATCAAATACAGTGTGGCGATTACGTATTTTAATCATATACGATTAGGGGCTCATTGTTACGTCGCCAGATAACTTTTAATAAAATTGACGTTTGACAGTTTTTGTATGAAATAACTTTATTGTCAAAATTTCAAAATTATTCTTTGAATAAAGTTTCAGTTGATTGAAACATCAGCCCTAAAATCGCGTAGGTATTGCACTTTTCTATAAAATATTTTTTTTGGTTCAGAATCATGTAGGTACTAAATTCATGGTTACAGTTAGCGTCGATGTCCCTGCCACCTTGTATTATTTTATCAGTGAGGATTCTAAGGATACTTACGCGAAATCAGTGTCGGAGTCGAACATGTACTCCTTGTTGAAGTGCTCATTGATGTCCTTCATGATGCAGGCCTCCAGCTTCTTGTGCTGAAAACAAACGAATGTTTTCCCATCAATCCACCATGCGAGACAAATGGTCAGAAGGCAGGAAGTATTCAAAGTGAAAGCTGAAGGTGTACCTTGTAGCAACGGAAGAAGAAGATGGCTCTGATCTGTTCCTGAGGACGTGGCACGATGTCGCGCTTGTCTTCAGGCACACATTGCTGCAACAAAGGAGCTTATTAAGACAGTGTTATTGTATACTCATGTATAGGTTGTATGACTATATTGCCACATATGCCTGTAGAAAAATTAATCACTGTGAAATCGTTCCAATCATTCCATCGACTTGCTAATCTTTTCACTCATTCACTGCAGTCCTGCATACCTTGATTAAATGCTCGAAAGAAAAAAAAAAAAAAAAACTTGAAGAAATTTGTAAAGATTTGCCAATCATAAAAGGTTTTGGAAGTTCTAATAACAAACCGAAATTTCAATTCACTGTTCAAGTCAGAGTTTATGATATTGAAACCAAATTAGAAAAGTTTATAGGACGTAATTCTATCGAACTACCTTCTGTTACTTATTGGAAAGATAATGAGATGTAGCGGTATCTACAACGCCACATGCGAACAACGCGTCATACTGACGTCACGCAAATCCTGCATCTCGCAAGCAGAGTTTACCGCGCAATTAGCATAGATACAATTTCCCAACATCAATCGTTGGGCAATAGCCCGCCAGACACAACACCCGACTGGTCGGAGGATCCTTCCTTTTCTATGGAGGTTGAGTAAACTTTACACCCTGTTCCTCATCCCTCCAATCCAAAGAGATATTGTTTAAAAAAAAATACCGACATATTATACCACGAGATGTCTCAGCAAAATCGTAAGTAGTTTTATAAGATCTAATTCAGTGATTTTTCTTTATAGCTGTCTTTCCGTTGTCTCGTTTAGTTTTCCAAACTCACCGAGAACTTCTGACAGAAATGGAGCCCCTCTTGTATGTCGGTCTTCAGCTCGCTCGACACCGGCAGGTTGTTGATCCTCTGCGTGATCTGCTCGTAGTTGGGCTCCATGTTGCTGTCGATGTAGCCCAGCTCCTGCATGACGCACGTCACGTTCTGGCCGGCTTGTGCGCGGGCGTTGATGCCGAGGCGAGCGCGGAGGCCGAGGTGGCGCTGAGAAGAAATAAGGGTTAGATTATGCAGATAGTTTGGTGAAAATGAACGGAATCTGGGACGCGGACGTCAGCATATATTTACTTTTTTAAATAAATAACAAAAAATAAATCAAACACTAAACAAAAACTACAATGGAATAGACAATGGCACCGATTCTCTTGTGCACAAACTAAACTAAATTTAAGTTCAGTCCATCTTTTTCTTTCTATTTCATTAAGAAAAGGACAGAAGATAAATATTAGTTTAGTCCTGTCAAAAATTACCTGCAATGTTTTTAATCACGTCTAAACTTGCTATGGAGTATCTAAATTTGACAGGTCTAAACTAATATTTATCTTCTGTAGGTAGGTAGTAGTACTCATTAGGATATGTATATAATATGCTAATTTCAATTTGGTTTACACAATAAAATTAATTAAGTAGGTATTTAGGTACTTATGTCAATTATTCAAAAAGTTAATTTTATGCACATTTTTGGCGACTGTCTAGTGTAGACGTGGGTCGATTTTATTATTATTCTGTTCATAAAGTCGGTAATTGTGGCTCTAGGACTGTAAATTTGCAAGAAATTATATCCAGTACTAGGTATAACTAGTTATTTACGTAATTTATAAGCAAACACTTTTAAAATAATAATAATATGTATGTAGGTACACCATGTAGATATACGGGTTGGCAGAAATATTGACGCGCAAATTTTTAGTCGGTTACATAAAAAAATGCTCTTTCTTTGAAACAGCAGATTTCTTTTGATAACGGAAGAAAAATTTCGTCGTAGGGGGTTTCAGAATTATGTACTGTACTGTAATCGTAAAAGGTTACGCGTCGATGTCCATGCCACCCTGCATAAAAAATGAGGAGAAGAAATCCTAAGGCATCAAAATATATGTACAGACGCCAGCAGGTCAAGCTACCCGAAACTGTCAAATTTTTCCAATCAACCTTGAACCTTAATGCTTTAGCGATAAAGCTGAAAATCAATTAAAGAAATCTGACAGATTGTAGTAGCTTGATGTGCTGGCGTCTGTACTGAAGTCCGCATCACTGTCAACAGGAAAAGTGCCCAAAAGGCTGGCACTATGTAAGGCAAGTAGGAACAAAAATAACAACACAAACTCACCGACATCCGACTATTTCCAAAGAACGGTTGTTGTTGCTGTTGCTGATAGAAGGGTTGCGGGTACTGTTGCTGGGCGAAGTAGGGGTTGTACGGCACATTCGGAGGGTAGAACACTGGAGCGCTGTAGGGCATCTGGTAGTAAGGGTTGGCGTTGTAGGGGCGGAACTGTGCGGGGATCACGTACGGAGGGATCGCTGACTGCGGCTGCGGGAAAGGACCCTGTGGAGTTTACATTGATTAGAAATAATTATAATAAGTTTTTTTTTCTCACAATAATTTTGCAGCACTTAACAGTTTTGAACTATACATATAAATTCACATTGTGTGAGCTATTGGCGCCGATTCCCTTGTTCACAAACTAAACTAAATTTAAGATCAGTGCATCTTTTTCTTTCTATTTCATTGAGAAAAGGACAGAAGATAAATATTAGTTTAGTCCTGTCAAATTAAGATACTCCATAGACAGCTTAGACGTGATTAAAAACATGGCTACTAAAAATACGTCAATTTACGTCAGGCGCTGTTTAATTTGACAGGACTAAAGTAAGATTTTTCTTCTGTCCTTTTCTTAATGAAATATAAAGAAAGAGATACTTACACTGACTTAAATTTAGTTTAGTTTGGGAACAAGGGAATCGGCGCCACTGCCTGATGTAGGTTTAGGAAAAACCCATGTTACAGCTCACCAGGCCCTACTTAGTGGCCTCATACAAATTATAATGGAAAGTAAGTAAATAGGACTTCGGCATGGAACAGTTGGACACTTTTTTCACTGACTGTACTGTGTTCTCACCGGTAAATGATATTGGTAGGAGTCGTCAAAGACTTTTGTCACTGACTGTACTGTGTTGGCACCGGTAAATGATATCGGTAGGAGTCTTCAAAGATTTTTGTCACTGACTGTACTGTGTTGGCATCGGTAAATTATATTGGTAGGAGTCGTCAAAGATTTTTGTCACTGACTGTTACTGTGTTGGCATCGGTAAATGATATCGGTAGGAGTCGTCAAAGATTTTTGTCACTGACTGTACTGTGTTGGCATCGGTAAATTATATTGGTAGGAAACGTCAAAGATTTTTGTCACTGACTGTACTGTGTTGACATCAGTAAATTATATTGGTAGGAGTCGTCAAAGATTTTTGTCACTGACTGTATTGTGTTTAAAGTAGTACGGTCAACAGATTTTAGGTCGCTGATTTTTTTCATTTCGGAATAATGATTCAAAAAAATGATTCAAATGATGATAAATTACCTAATATTACAAAGCTACATTATTGTTTCAAAGTCAAAGTCAAATCATTTATTTCAAATAGGCACATAAAAGAGTTTAGAGTTAAGTACTTAGTGATTAACCATACATTTTTGACGTTTATTTAAACGACGTTTAAACGATAATTGCAGTTAAGTGACGTTTAAACTTTAAACGTCACTTAACTGTGATTATCGTTTATAAATAAATAAACTTAAACTAGTATTATAAACATGAAAGTTTATATGGATGGATGGATGTTTGTTACTATTTCACGCAAATATTAGTTACTTAAAAAAATAACCATGAGATAAACTAACAATTGATCAAAAAACACATTTTGCAAAAATAATACCATTAGTTACTATTTTAACAGTTGGTTGACTTTAATTACGGATCAAAAAACCGACCTTAATCCTATGGACTCCTGTCTGAAATAAAAGTTTTCTATTCTATTCTATTACTCATAAAAACTTGAATATATTTATGGCACAGATCAATTATTTACCTATATAATAATAATAATTAAAAGTCATTTAATAAATTAATAGACTCACTAACTAACGAAATCAATTCCATAAACGGATGTTGAAAAACCATAGTTAAAAAACCTAATGCACGTTTATTTAGATATATATCGTTTCATATCAAGCTGATAATAATGATAACCTATGTTTAAAAAAAAACTTGTTCTCATCCGGCATTTCGACTTATGGCGCAATATTTCGCGACCTTCATCATAGCCTCTTTAGCTCAGTGGTAGAGCACTGGTCTCGTAAACCAGGGGTCGTGAGTTCAATCCTCACAGGAGGCATCGATTACCTTTTTGTATTTTTAATGTTGTTTATTTTTTTGTATTTTCAACGTTATTTTTTTTATTACTTACATTTACTCCGTGTGGCCTAAATGATAAAACACCACCCATTGTTTGTTTTTGTGGTTGTTGTCCTTGATCTTGAATATTTCCTTCATCGTCTTTGTTGTGAACAGCGCCATCTAGCGGCTTTGTTATAGTTTGCGAATTCAGGTCCATGGAGAAACCAGGCGGCAGTTTGCTGAGGAACAGTGGCGGTATATGTGAGTTCAACGGTTCCTTCATAGGTGGCGCTGTCGAACATTTTGCGTAGGCATCTTTAAGCTCTTTGGTTATTTGTTTCAAAAGTTGCGTGCCGAAGCAGCTTTCGTAGATCTGTAAAAATTATATTCTTATCAACGCGTTATTTTTCATTAAAAAATTAGATTATTGTTTTTGTTATTTACAAGCTTACAATTTATAATAAAATTACATACCTATCTTGAAAGTCAAACGTTTCGTTCATGCATTACGAGTTATAACAAAAAGATTTGAAAATGTTCTTAAACAAAATTGAAAAGTGATGCTATTAGCACTACTTTTATAAAAAACAAAAGAAATATCTTTTGTTCCCAATAGTTAGTAGTGTGAAGGTAAATTTCATTCGCTTAGTATAAGCAGCCGTGGCCGAGCGGTTAAGGCGTCTGACTAGAAATCAGATTCCCTCTGGGAGCGTAGGTTCGAATCCTACCGGCTGCGGACACTTTTTGTTATTTTCGTATTTTTAGTTTTCACATAATATCTTTTTTTTTATCTCTTAATTTTATTATCTTTAAACGTTATCTTTTTTAGTTTCCATCTTATTTCTACATTTATTTCTCTAATTTTCATGGCGTACCTAATAAAGAGTATTATTATCTATCTATTTATTATATTGTACCTTTAACATGGCATAATCCTTCATGAATTTGTTATCTCCGCTGTCCAAGGCCTGGGCAGATGCCCAGATGAGGAAACCTAAAAATAGTTGAGTCTGCATTTTGTACCTGTGAATGAAATAAAAAAAAAACTATTAATATGCACAACTGCACGTAAATCGTCACGATGTGTTACCCTCTTATTCTTTTAGTAAGGAAAAGTAAGGTACACGCTAAAAAAAAAAAAACATCCAAATTGAGAACCTGCTCCTTTTTTTGAAGTCGGTTAAAAACGTTGTATGGTGATCATTACAAAATAAGAAGTATGTTATTACAGAATAATCATTTATTTTAAATCATCAATACAAGTTATAAATTAACACAAAGTCATGTTTTCATGAAAAACTAGTCATTATTTCCGACTGAACTTCGACTGTTGAAATCACAGAGTTACACGTCAAAATAATTATTTGTTAGTGTATAAATGACGCGCCACGCGCTTGTATCTGCGTTCTTTTAGAATTGTAATAGCTAATATTCAACATCGAGTTTAGCAAAAATAATAATAATGTAGGCAGACGACGCCAGCACATCAAGCTACTACAATCTGTCAAATTTCTTTAATAGATTTTCAACTTTATCCATACAGCATTAGGTTCAAGGTTGATTGGGGAAATTTGACAGTTGGGGTAGCTTGACCTGCTGGCGTCTGTACTTTAGTAAAGGTTGTCTTTAAAATATCGCTCTTAGCGATAAGATCGCCCATTGTGTCACCCTTTGTACAATTTCTATATCTAAGTTTGTAATTTATACGGTGTAGATACATAATAAAGAGTATTCTAGAAAAGTTGTACGGACTCGCTTGGCTGAACTTTTGAGAGATGTGTTCCTGTTACACGTTTTTATACCAATAATTTTCCGCTACACGGTAACTCTTTCCTCTTCGTACGTGAGAAAATAAACTTAGATTATACCATATAGGTAGGTATTATCTGCAATTTCATTATTTTATCATGACTTGATATAGTAGATATTATCTTTTCCTGATAGGATATTTCCCCTTTTCTTATTTATAACGCTGAAATTCAGGTGTCTAAACTAATCGAAAAAACTAATATCAGTAATAGAAATATTTGTTTTTTTTTGTGTTTGTTTGTTACGCTTTCACGCTTAAACGGCTGAACGGATTTGGATGAAATTTGGCACATAGGTTAATTTGGGCATAGGGATCATGACCTGAATTAGGATAGTATACTTTTATCTCGATATTCCCACGGGATCGAGCCTATGCCGGTGAAACCGCGGGGTTCACCCCGCGGTTTCACCGGTTTTCATTAAAATTAATGATATTACCTACTACTAGCTTCAGCTAGTAGTAGGTAATATCATTAATTTTAATGTACATACCTAGAGCTACGTACGTACTAAATAGGTGCAACACTAAAATAGTAATAGCCTCTAATGAAAGTTGTAGGTTTCAGAGCACACCTTCGTTTATCAATACTTGTAAGTAACCTAGGTAGGTACAGACGCCAGCAGGTCAAGCTACCCGAAACTGACAAATCCCAATCAACCTTTAACCTTAATGCTTTAGCGATAAAGTTATTAAAGAAATTTGACAGATTGTAGTAGCTTGATGTGCTGGCGTCTGTACCTACAACATGTCACGGAATTAACGTACATCCCCAAACACACCAATAAAATTAGAATATTATGTTATAATCTTATTACATACATTGAATTTTAACTATTATCTATAAAACATTGTTTATTTATTAAATTTGTTATAGGAACTGAATTTGGGAGAAAATTGTAATTACATTACAAATCTATTTACTACTATTAAGGTCCATTTTGGTTTGTTTTGTCTGTCCAGCGGAAGTGTGACTGTAATTTTCGTAGTTTTAATTATTTTTGTGATAAAAAATTATCTAAGTAGGTATATGAAAAATGGCAGAAAATGATTCACACACACATTGTATAAGTATGAATACCTACCTCAGCATACGGAGGTAGGTATTCATACTATACTGTTTGTCTGTCTAAAAGTTTTATTAAATTATGTCTTTGCTTAATTAATTCTATTATAATGACTAAGTTCTGTTTGTAGGAACCCATAAGTTAAAACATAAAACAAGAACAATTTGCTTACACTTGCCTCCTGTGAGGATTGAACTCACGACCCCTGGTTTACGAGACCAGTGCTCTACCACTGAGCTAAAGAGGCTATGACGACAGTTGCGAAATACTACACCAGGGGCCAGAAAGTAAGAGAACAATACTTTCTGGCCCCTGTAAGAAATGCATTACCACTTTAATAAGCAGGTGGACTTTTATATGGGACCAATTAACTAACCAACAACAAGATGGACTAAACGAAAAAAAAGCATCTATCTCAAAAGAAATTGACGGGTTACCTACCCGTCTATTTCTTTTGGTAAGTGTACCTATATAGCGTATATAATTTTTTAAATATTTTAATCTTGATCCCATAGTAGGTATAACTTGTTGTACATGGGCGTAGCAAGGGTGGAGGGGGGTGGGGGGGTTCAATCCACTCTAGAAACTTCTGTGCCCACCTTAGAAAAATCGACAGTATTGAAAGTACCTACTTACTGTTTAATCGCTTTTTATTAGGGTTCCGTATCTCAAAAGGAAAAGACGGAACCTTTTGACCAAGATGTAAGGTTTTTAGAGTTGTTCTCTCATTAATTGACTGTAAGTAGTTAGATTAGTAGGACGGCTACCCATCCTAGACAAAATCCCTAGCTACGCCAATGGCTATGTACAGACGCCAGCACATCAAGCTACTACAATCTGTCAAATGCATTAAGGTTCAAGGTTAATTGGGAAAATTTGACAGTTTCGGGTACCTTGACCTACTGGCGTCTGTACATTACTGAGTAGGTAAATAAATAAACAAAGTGCAGTGAGAAAGTGCAAAGTTCAATTAAGAGCAGTGGTAGCCCAGTACTTAGTAACCCCGACTTACGAGTTGTAGGTCGTAGGTTCCAACCCAGCAGGCGCTTTACTTTGTGTAAATAATTTCATCACCACTGCTCTCAAAAAGGTGAAGGAAAGCATCGCAAGGAAACCGGCATGTCCTAGAGCTATAAATTCGAAGACATGTGACATCTACCAACCCGCACTGGGCCCTCGTGGTGGATTAAAGCCAACTCCCTCTCAAAGAGAGGAGGCCTTTGTCCCAGTGGTGGTTGATTATGAATTCAAAGTCAGCCTGAAAAGCTACATTGAAACAAACAAGATATTTACTTCTCAAGTCTTTAAATAATCCAAACTCAAGAAGCCCACTTACTTACTTCCAACTTAACCATGGAACGCAAGTGGGCGTTAAGTTAATAAATCCACCGCTTAACTGTGAACATAACTTACAAGTTAACCGTTAACTTGCTTGTAGAAATGTGAAGTAGGCTTGTTTTAATGGCTATTCAGTTTTGTCGATATAAAATTTACGATTTTCAAGATAAATTGTTTAGTATTCTGACGTCGCTACTAGCTAAATAGGCGGGCGTCCGAAGCATCAATTTAGGAGAAAAGTTCGGCGTACTCCTTCAGGGGAAACCTTGAAAGGGTCTTTCGGGGAAGAAACCCGGAATGTGGATTCTAACCTAACTTAAACACACAGGCCACCTAACTTAAACCATCAACACATAGAGGATCACACACCCCACAAGAGCTCGCCCTGGGCAACGCCACATCCCTGAGGAGACAATAGGGTATATAGTATAAAAGTAGGTAGTATAGAATAGGGTCTCCCCTTTTAAAGCCTCACTTCTGCTCATGAAGATTGGAAACTATTTCCACTCTAATCATATGGTATACTAGAAGAACGACTGCCGGGTCGGGTATGTCGCCCACAACACAATCAATCTCACTATCAGGTAAAAATTAATGATAGTCCGCAGTGATTGCAATGCGTCTGTGTGGTTATCCTACTTTGCACACAAAACAATAGATTTGCGGTGTCCACTTCACTCTTATAAGTATAGTCGTGCTATTCTGTAAAAATTTCACTGTTAGGTGAAGTGAGCTGTCAATAGTGTCAATCCCAAAGCATCAAGAGAAATGACACCTTGCTTCACCTAAGTTTTCACAAAGAGATTTTTAGGGTTCCGTAGCCAAATGGCAACGGAACCCTTATGGATTCGTCATGTCTGTCTGTCTGTCTGTCCGTCCGTATGTCACAGCCGCTTTTTTCCGAAACTATAAGAGCTATACTGTTGAAACTTGGTAAGTAGATGTATTCTGTGAACCGCATTAAGATTTTCACACAAAAATAGAAAAAAAAAACAATAAATTTTGGGGGTCCCCATACTTAGAACTGAAACTCAATTTTTTTTTTTTTCATCAAACCCATACGTGTGGGGTATCTATGGATAGGTCTTCAAAAATGATATTGAGGTTTCTAATATCATTTTTTTCTAAACTGAATAGTTTGCGCGAGAGACACTTCCAAAGTGGTAAAATGTGTGTCCCCCCCTGTAACTTCTAAAATAAGAGAATGATAAAACTAAAAAAAATATATGATGTACATTACCATATAAACTTCCACCGAAAATTGGTTTGAACGAGATCTAGTGAGTAGTTTTTTTTTAATACGTCATAAATCGTAACGTAACGGAACCCTTCATGGGCGAGTCCGACTCGCACTTGGCCGGTTTTTACAGATATACTTATTAACACAACAGAACCGAACACTTAATAGTAAAGTAGGTACCAAAGTGCTACATCATAAGAGAAAATTGAAACAGCCTCACGCCTGCACAATCTTGAGATTACGAGCAAAAACAAACAACTTACAGTTATGGTTAAATGGCTAGCTGTAAATATGAAGCATACAGTATAAGCTTAACACGTTATAAGTAACAATTTAACACATATAAACACTTGAGAGATGCGGTATTCAAACTTTTTATAGGCGCCACCGTATACGTTGTACAGGCTGGCTACATTTTTATTTTTGTATACTGAATACTGTTCGGTAATTACTAATTCCATGGTTCGTACTGAAGTAGGTACTTACTGATGGCTGGATTAATTGGGTATTCCCTCATAAAATTACTATAGTAAAACGGGGTAACAACTAATTAATGTTCGACGGCTGCGGTAAAGCTTGCTGCGTTGCCGTCACCACATAACGCTGGCAATAGTCGACACGGCTCAGTTGCCAAAGAAGAAAAAAAAAAAAAAAACAATAAATGCAGGCAATCATATCACAGATTAGATAATTAAGTCTTTTAATGATTTGCGTTACACTCGACAGTGAATTTTGCACCCTAATTGCGTAACACACTATGAATCACAATCTGAATCGTTTTGAAGGATATTGTTAATCCATTGCTTCTAATGTTCGAAAACTTTATCTGCTCAACAACCGAAATAACGCAATGAATGTTGTTGAACTGTCAAACTGAAAGCGATTCCTACTGTTAGTTTGTTACAAAATTACCTCGCTGGTTCTGATTTGAATTCTATTTATGTTAAACCATAGCTCTCAATCAATAAGTGCTTGGCCTGTCAAATCATTTTAAGAGAGAAATGGACAAAGAGAAGTAATATAAATCATCACAGTTATAGTTGATGCAAAACCATTATTACAACGGCAATAACAACTAGAATATTTAAATCTTCCATTGTTTCCTGGTCTGTGTCAATCGTATATACTACTAAAGATTGAGAATTTACTATAACTACCACAGCCTACACAATCCCACAGACCAGCTCACCAGCACATATTCTATCTTTCTTATCTGACACACCATTAGCCAATGGCCGCGCTTCCTTGTCATTCCTTCATATTTATTGATGGGACTATACATAAAATTACCGGCTGCAGAATCCCTAAGTCATTACTCCTGACAGTTAGGTCCAAACATCCTGGTGGACGAGGTTCGACGTTCGCACCATAAAAAGTTCTGCAGACTTGTATGGGAATTGCTAATAGGAATTTTCTATGGATACTAATAGAATTTTACCGTTAAACCGTATTCCTAATAACGTTTGCGTCGATTACGGTTAAGTGCACTGTGGAGTTGATGTTATTGGTGACTGAAAAGGCGATAACTCGAACGGTATGGAAATAGAAAGACTAGAGGAGAATCGTCCTGGGTTAGATTTCCGCTTAGAAATAAATATGGTCTTAAAATAGGTCTATAGAAATAAGATCGATATAATGTAGGCATAAAGCGGAAAACACGTTATTTTTATATAAAGCAATAGCAGTTTCAACAGTCACTAGCTATAAACGGTTAACCCAAGAATATGATGACATTCAGCAAAGAGCTTCGAGAGCATCAAGAGCATCCACCTTATTTATGGAAAATAATAAACTTTATTCACAAAGTCACAGACATAAGCCAGGCCGCGGGGTACAGCTTGTTATAAGAAAGATTCAATAAATGCATAACATCTTATCAGGTGAACGATCAATGTGCAAAGCTTATGAGCCTGCATTGTCGGCCATACAGTTAGTCGCACCTCGTTGAAAAGTTACTTTCCCACTTATCAACAGATATCACCTTATCGATCTGACGGTATCTATGGGATTTCTTATGTAGGGGTGGCTCGGTCGTGAACAACAAGTTGTGTTCTCAAGTGGTGCAAAAAGGGTTCAAGACTAAGTATTTCGATTACCAACAGACCTATAACCACAAAAGAGATGGAGTTTGCCCACCAGAAATTGTCATTTAGCTGTGTTATCGAAGACATTGAATTTATTAGCTTAGTGACGTTTATAGCCTGGAAACATAGAGGTGGGCACAAGCACATAGAAAATTTAAAGGATTTTTGACAACATTCGTAATCAAGGAAGCACTGTGGTACTGTGGCAAAATAAGGTTAAGAAAGAAAGAAAGAAAATACATTTATTCTTTAAGCTTCGAGTTCGCGTTCACTAGCAACGAGTTTAAAACATCAGTTCATAAGTGACAGTTTTTCATTGAGATTAAGTGTCACGTGTAGTTCGACGACACACTACTAAGAACGACGATCTCTTGACGCTCAAATGATGATCATAAGGGAGCACTTTTGATAAACATTGTAGTCCGTTACAAAATAGAAAATAATAGGATATATAAAAGAACAGAAAAAAAAAACAATTTAAACCAAATTACATGATTTTTATTACAACTGTTCGTGAAGAATTGAAGTTGCAATAGAATATCATAGGGATAAGTAGTGCATATCACGTCCAGCCAATCGATTCTGTAAAAATCTCACCGTGAAAAGTTAGGCGAAGTGAGCTTAGAGTGAGCTGTCAATAGTGTCAATCCCTTAGCATTAATTGGAATGACCGCTCACTCCACGCCCACTTCACCTAAGTTTTCACGGTGAGATGGTTACAGAATCGCAGTGCTGGTCCGTATCAGGTCCAGTTGAAAACCACCGTCAGACACTAGTTGTGTAAAATTTTTGTTGAACTGGGCCTTTTTGGTGCGGCCGTGTGGCACACTTTCCTGCTAATTTCTTACACTGGTCCTTACACTTTTTATTAATTAGATCCTTTTATTTGTTTTTATCCTATGTATGTATCTGTGTGTCTTTTAGTATTTCTCTATTTACGTTAAGATCCTTGTTCAATGTAAATCAAGCCTTAGTCTATCGGGCATGTATCCCAAAATGAGTATCAGCGAATCATGGCTGTACAAGGTACATTCAAACTGTTCTCCGAGACCATCTTGCATGAATATTCTAAGAGTATAGGTCATACATTTTCATACAATCGATCACGACGCAAATATTATGCAAGAACAGTTACTCGGACCTGGCCTACTCGATCAGACTTAAGATCTGGCGTATTTTTAACATTAACGCTGATCGGAGTAGCTAAGGCATACTTTTCTCCTTAAGGAACAACTGGTTTGAAGCGTCAGATTATATGCTGAGGGCCAGTTAGAGGATTATGCCATTAGGGCTTAGGGCTTACTGAAGCTGTTATGGCATAATTCCATAGGGTAAAAAAATCTTATTGGCTCCTTGAGAATGTTGTGAGGAAAGTTTTGAGTATGAATGTGGATGGCTATAAGAGTAGGGAAAGACCAACGAAACGTTGGATGGACTGTGTGAAAGATGATATGGTTAGAAAGGGGGTGACTACCAAGATGACGACTAATAGAAGAAAAAGACATTTTGCGCCAACCCTTAATAAATTGGGATAGAGGCAGGAGAATGATGATGATGATTATTGATTTCTTTATGGTTTTTGAAGCGTTTTGCTGTTGTGGTTTTTGTTCAGCTTCAGTTACAAGATATGGGAAGAGATACTACGCAAAGCTCCCTCAAACAAATCATTGTGTTTTAATAAGTTGATTCTGATTGCCTTTTCTGGCTAAACGAAGGGCAATTTTCGAGGCTTGCTGTTTTACGTTTAACCCAACTGAGACGACACTCTCAAAGACAAAGTACGATCTACAAGCTTTTTCACCAAATCGCACTTGCTCGAAGTCCGTATTTTTGGCCGAAGTTATTGTGTGTTTCCTACTCCATTCTTGAAAACACGATTTGACAGCTGTCCCTACTGCCGATGTGTTACTACCCGTCCAAAAAATTTAATTCATCATTTGTTTTGACGGATCAACTACTTTTGGACGGACTCGGTATCTTCGTTGACCAACTTAGAGAACAGAACCCCAGTGCTCTGTGAGTGGAATACCTCGTGACGATTTGCAAGAAAGATCATGAGTTCATTAGTAAGCTAAACTACACCATAAAAACTCGTGAGCACCTCACGAACACGCGTACACTACTAATCTAACCCCATTTACGACGACTAATCGAGCACTTAGGTGAGATTCCGATCGTCCATCTTACCTCTAGTAGAAATGCTCATTACGCAAGTACAGTGGCAGATGGCTGCGTCTGCGCATACCTTACAGCAAGGCCGCGGGGGCAACGACCTTGCAGAACCAGTATAAGTATGTAATTTAAAAAATATGATGGGCAATCATCGATTTTTTGTACTTATGCCTGTTTTGTGACGAGGTAATTTGAATTTTTATCTATTATTATTATGTATTTAGTTTTGGTGTGGTGAATAATAAATTGTTATTGATGATGTAGTTTCTTTCATGGTTAACTGTAAAAAGTTATTGGAAATTGTGGCATGTATTTTTTGCCAGGTTTCTCACATGAGGCCAAACTGAACCTGTAAATTATTTGAGTTGGGTTAGCAACATATTCACAGAGCAATCTGGTTGAAACTGAGAGTTGACTACGTGACTAAGTTTTTGATAAATTCTGGATCTATCAAAAAAACTTTGTCATATCAACAACAACATTGTAAAAAGACTTATAAATCATGCTGTATCAAACTTTCAAGCACTTGATTCCAACTTAGATCTCAAACGGATAACTATAATCATCTCTTACGCAACGATCACGAACATGGAAAAAACTCGCAAATTCCCATTTAACGAGATCACGGAGGGCCAACCATATAATTTACACTAGCCATGTACCTACTGACGGTGGCCGCACCATACAATCACTCACTCCAATTTGATGGTCTGACCATAATTTCGAAACACCGCAAAAAATCCATCGAAGCTTCACAGTTCACTGATTCAGAATATGGGATGCTACGTGATCTGTAAACTAGGTAGATAAGGTGCTTTGGTTTTAAACTGGGTCTAGCGTCTGAGTTTGAATATTTGTTGACAATGACCACAAAGAAAGTGCATGGCGTCAGGCTATCTAGCGGCTGATTCTGAACCCTCTCTGGCAATACTGATGGTTTTGAACTAACTGTTGGGATTAAAGCAGATAACAGGAATTTTACGCTAATCAATCCCAACCAGTAATATTTTGTGATTTGGGCTTCTCATTATGTCGTTGAAAAGATACATAATTATGTAATTAGAAATGCCTCTCTTTTATAATTAAAAGAAAAAAATTACTCAAAGGATCCTTTGGGTATCTTTTTCACAATTATAAAAGAGAGGGTTTTCTGGAGAAGAGAGGGGAGACAACTATTTCTACCAATGAAATACTATTTAACTTATGTATGTTGATAATCATAGAAGAGTGTAAGCTCCCATCTTTCTAGAACCCAAAAGCTCGAACCTTGACATTTTAATTTTACAGAAAATGTTAGTACTTCTAAATTATGTTCTAACCAGTTTTCTCCAGAACCGACCAATCTCTTTATAGCTCACTAGGTTCAAATAACAGCTTCACCTCATGTACCAATTCTTAGTAACACAGATTAGTTTTTTGTTCCACCAGTGGTAAGTTAAGTGGTCTGATCTGGCGCTATTCAGGGTCATTATAGAGCCACGCCTTGGAATCAGGCCATCGATAGGTTCGAGGTTATGATATGGGCTACTGTAATGACCAAACAGATGTATGAAAAGTAGTTGGTTGTTTATTAATTGTACGTAGACGTTTTATTAAGCTTTGTTTCGTTAGCATATCAACCTATATTGTAGCTACTGCTGGGACACAGGCCTCTACTCTTGAGAGGAAGTGGGCCGTAATCCACCATGCGTGCCCAGTGCGGGTTGGTGGATGTCACAGTCATGTCTTCGAATTGTTGGTTCTAGGACATGCCGGTTTCCTCACGACGTTTTCCTTCACAGTTTTGAGAGCAGTGGTGATCAAATGAAATATATGTAAAGTGTTTGCCTGGGTTTGAAGTTGCAGGTCGTGAGACCTACAACTGCCCTCTCCCTCTTACCTGACACAGGAGGAGGCCTGTGTCCCAGGACTTAGAGGCTGATTATGTAAACCGTCTAGGCCAGCTAGCCTGCATAAACTAAATATTAAAAAAAATCTGATCTGTTATTAAAGTTATTTACCATTTTACACAGCCTGTAATTTATCCAATCTGATGAACGAAGCCATTCGATTCAATCAAGATGCTTATCTAATCAATGATGCGTGATAACGTAAGTACTTACCTCAGCTTCCTTTGCATCTAGTTTTAGTATTCTGAAACCTGATTGGCTACTATTTTTTATTAATTTCTTCGATGAAACGAAACGAAAAGACGACCGCATCAATTAATTGGAATAACTCTTATTCCAATTAATTGATGCGGTCGTCTTTTTAATTTCAATTAATTATTATATGAATGGGACGATATTATATTTTATAGTTTGTAAATCGTTTTATTGCATGTAATTAAATCGGATATGATTAAGCTTTATTTGTAGCTGTTAATTAGTTTAACGATATGCTTAATAAACTTTAATGGAGTAGTTAATTAATTTTATGGTTTTATCGAGATTTTATCCGTGTCACTGACAACTTGATGATTTTATGTTTTGTATAAGTTTTCACAGATTAAATATTTTCTAGCAAAGATCGCAAAGCCCATTTAACATAGAGTTTCACGATGCCGGAATCCCATTTTTAAAGATTTACCGAGATTTAGAAAACACGTGAATTCTGGCTATATTCTAATACGAAAAAAACAACAATTTATTATTCTTTGTTGAACCTATTCTGTACCTAGTTTTACTATGATAGAAAGTACTCCAGTGACGAAATAATCAATCGACGAATTAATCAATGAATGAAAATGAACGAATGAATGAAAACGCAAAAATAGTACATTACGATACGTGTGACTAGTAGTAGTCCGTGCTAAACGCCGTCCATGAATACTATTTTATACTTAGCACGTGTGACCTACACGCACACCTCTTCTGTTTAAAAATGGAATACATAAGTCACAGATAAGCGTGACTTATGTAAGTGCAAGCTTAGGTCACAGAGTGCTATAAAATCTATTAGGCTGGGACTACAACTACGTACGGTACATCATTTACTTGTTATGATTGTATAGTTATTTACACACGAGTTTAAATCGATTTCCCACTTAAGTGAAGACAGTTTTATCTCTTTTTAATATCTGCAACGAATTTAATGCCGAATCGCGTGCGCAGTGCCGTTTTGCGCATCATTTCGAAAATTGGCGACTAAAACGATAACTACCATATAAAATTACAGAGTAACCGATTGGTGATTGAAATAATAGTAATAATTACGTACATAAAAAATAATTATAGCCCATAAATTTAAGATTGTATTGAGATATTTTGAAATAACTATTATTATTTATAGTAACTAGTTATTAACTATGATATATTGATAAGAACAGTTATAAATATAGAACCGCCTCTTTGATCCTAACGGGCGGTTGCGCAGCTGTTGACCGAGTCTTCCCAACCTCGATTTTCAGGTGTAGTGGAATTTTCGAGTTTAGCTCATTAGTGTCTTGGGGTTAGCAATATCTTTCATAGTAAAATGCCAATTACTTTATCAACTACTGGTCATTTCAGATTTAGACTGATAGCATTTTGTGTGAGTGCAACAGCAAAGCAGCAGTATTGCGTAAAACATTACAGTAGCAATGGCTTCAATTTTGACAGTTAAACAACATTCATTGCGTTATTTGCGTTGTTGAGCAGACACATTTTTCAAACATAAGAAGCAATGAATTAGCAATATTTAAATTTTTAAATAAAAAATAAAAAAAAACATCTATCGATACGACGACGATCTCTTACTCTGAAATGTTGGATAAGTAGTCGTTTTTGTAGAACCAACGACAACCACAAACATAATCATTTTCTGATAAATCTTTTATCGTTGTTCAGTTACGTTCCCAATCAGTCAGCTTTAACGACACCCTATTACCTTTAAAAGAGATAAGTACCTAATATAGTCAACTCTTAAGGGGAAAGCACCAAGATAGCCCGCGAAATTCCCTTTTTTTTTACGTATTTTTCCAATTTCCAAGTCAGTTTCAGGATGATGATCTTAATGATTATAATTCTTTAAAGTCATATTTTTCACGGTCACCAATCACATTTTAATTAACTTACAACTTGACAATGACCTGGAAATTTAAAAAACCGTAAGAAAAACGAATTTCGCGGGCTTTAGCACATCCCCCGAGAAAGAGACATTTTACGACCAGTAGACATTTTGCGAAAGAGACGCTTTGCGACTAAGCCCTTCTTACCAAAGACAACAGGGCTAATACTTTAGACACGCGGCTAATAAACAAGATATAATGCTGCCCATTGCCTGTAGCCCATAGACCATAGCCGAGGCAGTAAATAATCTAATCGGGATCTTAATCGAATCGTGATGATGGTTTAATACATTAACAGTTATCTGTAGATTATGATTAATGATCCCATAAACCAGTATGTAGGTTTATGTGTTGCTTCAAGGTAGGGTCTTTTGTGTGAGTCATACTTAGCGGTTGCATGGCAGAGGTGGCTGTGGGGGGATGAAACATTGGCGATTAACAGCGAAAGGACAGGATAAGTAAATATCTGGCATTGTATGAACAGAATTAATTTACGTTACGTTACGTTGGTCCCGGCTGTCATTCGTGGATCTTTGACAGTCGTTACGGGTACTCAGAAGCCCGAAAGTCTGACAACCAGTCTTATCAAGGGGTATCGTATTACCCAGTAACTGGGTTGTGGAGGTCAGATAGGCAGTCGTTCCATGTAAAATACTGGTATTTAGCTGCATCCAATTAGACTGGAAGCCGACCCCAACATAGTTGGGAAAAGGCTAGGCAGATGATGATGTATGAACAGAATTGATTGAATTCGCAAACAATGGGGTAATTGCGTAACAGTAGCAATGGCTTTCATTTTGACAGTTCAACAACATTCATTGCATTATTAAAAAAAAATCTCTTAAACACAGGTTATTTTGTAACCTATCTAGGAGAGCGTACGGCACCCACTAACTACGAAATTTCATGCTTGTGCTTTATAATGGCGCCGATTCTCTTGTTCACAAACTAAACTAAATTTAAGTTCAGTGCATCTTTTTCATTCTATTTCATTAAGAAAAGGACAGAAGATACATATTAGTTTAGTCCTGTCAAATTAGTCCGCGCCTGACATAAATTGACGTATTTTTAGTAGCCATGTTTTTAATCACGTCTAACTTCTAACTTGTCTATGGACTGTCATAATTTGACAGGGCCAAACTAATATAATATTTATCTTCTGTCCTTTTTATAATGAAATAGGAAGAAAAAGATACACTGAACTTAAATTTAGTTTAGTTTGTGAACAAGGGAATCGGCGCCATTATTTTACTTTTCCATGTAATTTAGTCCTAGTTAATCAATAAATCTTTATTATTATTATTAGGTATTATTATTTTTGTTGAGAAGACAAATTTTTCGACCATATGAAGTTAGGGATTAGCAATATCCTTCAAAATGAGGGTGTTGGTCTTTTACCCATGCTAAGGTAGACGAAGACGCAGCACGAACGCAGGGTGGTCCAGAATCATATTCTGATCCCATGGTAACAGGTTGTGCGTCCCTGCCATCCTGTATATCCTACTTACAACTTCAATTCATTTTGGATGAGGATGAGTGGCAGCGTTGGGTAATGAAGCAACACTGCATTTATAACTTATAACCTGCGAGTATAATATACTGATCTCAGTAAAATAAAATGTATAGGTACCTATTTACTTATTTAATGTTAATAACATATTTAAAAAATTGCTTCTTGTTAATTTGTGTCCTACATTTAAATTTATATTATACTTTTTGCTGTGCTCTACAGGGTCCATAATTGTACTTTAGATTTAAGCCATTGTAACACCTCTACAACATTATGGAATGGAAATATAAATATAAATCATCATCATCTGCGAAGCCTTTTCCCAACTATGTTGGGGTCGGCTTCCAGTCTAACCGAATGCAGCTGAATACCAGTATTTTACATGGAGACACTTCCTATCTGACCTCCACAACCCAGTTACTGGGTACGATACCCCTTGGTAAAAATACGAATATAAATATGAACTTTAAAGTGTTCCATTCATAATTCTTACATCAGCTGTTCATGAACTTAATCTTAACGGTTCAAGCGACCGTGTAACACCGAACTAACAATGAGTTGCTACATACCATAACTGTTGCCCCGTTGTTTTGATGGCGCAGCTTTTTATGGCCACCTTATAACGAGAGGTACTACTATACAGTGTAACACGAACGTAGATGGTGCTTGTTTATAGGTGCTCTGTGGTTCTGTAGGTCGGTGGCGCGACATGCGATGAGAGGTTAGTGTACTGTTAGGTGAAGAAGTGTCGCATTCTTGCTGACTTTGACAAAGCTGATAATGAGACGAATATTGCAGAACTTTTTGTGTGATGTATATCACAATGAGCCTATAATATGCCCACTGCTGGGACAAAAGCCTACTCTGTGTGAGAGGGACCGCGCTATAATCCACTACGCGGGCCCAGTGCGGGTTGAAATCAAGATGGCCATGGCCCAGTCATCATGTCTTTGAATTTTAGGTTCTAGGACATACCGGTTTTCTGATGATGTTTTCCTTCACCGTTTCTTTCGCGTGGATGTGACGCATGTTTTCCCCCAACTTGTTATTTTTTTTGTGTGTTTGTGTTGTTTTTATGCGTCATGTTTGCCGCAAATAAACGTATTTTCTTTCTTTCTTTTCTTTCTAACACAGATATTAAGCTATTCTAATCAACGAGGCTTCGATTTCATCAAATCCGAAAAATAACATTACGGATTGATGAAAGTATGGTCCAAGACTGCAAGTCCTTAATCAAATGACTACAGTTACAATAGCACTAATCACAAGACTACACCGAAAGATCCTCAATAATCAAAGTTCATTAAAGAATTATAGCCCATAACGAATCGGGCGCAGTGAGTGATGTGTTACCATTATCGAGTGAAAGGTCTCGTAATATTTGTACGAGGTCTGAACATAACTGTTCCCATTAATTTTATCGATTGTGCGATTCGATTCGAGTAATTAAAGTCGCAAATACTGTTAGGTTAATTTTAGGTTGGTTTGGGCCAGATTTCGCGGGACCTACTTCGAAGTGATAATATAGCCGGTCGAATCTGTAAAAATCTTCGTTTCTCTCCGTTAGGTGAACTGCCGGTCGATTCTGTAAAAATCTCACCGTGAAAACTCAAGTGAAGTGAGCTTGATGTGAGTTGTCAGTAGTGTCAATCCCTAGCATTATTTGGAATGACAGCTCACTCCACGCTCACTTCACCTAAGTTTTCACGGTGAGATGGTTACAGAATCGCACTGCTGAGCTTGAAGTGAACTGTCAATAATGACAATTAGGTAGAATGACAGCTCACTTCAAGCTCACTTTAGCTAAATTTTCACGGTGAGATTTGTTTCGGAATCGATTAAGTAGGAAGTGTCTGTAAGTGGTTATCAGAATGTACTAAGAAAGTAGTCTATCAGAATCGAATAAAGTATGGAAGTTATGAAAGCCGAACTTTCCATGTTTTGAATAAATAATAAAAATAATAGGTAATGTTTAAAAATCGTTGGTTTGTTAATTGGAAAGAGCCAAATAAAATTCTAAAGTTCTCATTAAAGATTTCATGGACTCGCTTTGCGTGTGTCGTTTTTCCATTTCAAGATGGTATAAAAGATTTAATTTACAGTAATAATTCAGTTTGACCCGACTTTATGTAAAGTACAGTATAATGTTTACTTATTCTCACGCGAGAAACGGTAGGCCCGAGTCAAATGATTTTAACCGTTGCTTATAACGTAACTATTTCAAAGTTAGCACCCGTTACTTTGTGTATTTTACGCAAAAATTTAAATTTTTATATTAGTTTTTATTTTTAATTAACTGCGTTACGACTTGTCTATCATGAACCGTGAAGCTAATTCATCATCATCTGACTATCCTTTTCCCAACTAAGTATGTTGGGGTCAGCTTCCAGTCTAACTGGATGCAGTTGAATATCAGTAATTTACATGAAGCGTCTGCCTATCTGACCTCCAACCATAATCTACAACCTAACCTGAAAATTGCAAAAAACTTAAGAAAATTTGAGTTTCACGTACTTATCTATCCTGACGCTTTCGCTTTCCAAGATTTTCAATAGGTACATAGCAAAATAATGAGGTACCTAAAGATTCCAGAAAACACAATGTCATTTGAATAAGATGACTAAGCAAAAAATATCGACAAACAGTACTTTCCAAACAATGCTTTTAATACTAAAAGTTTTTTTAAGGTATCTCTGTCCCACTGCTAAGCAAAGGCCTACAAATCCTTCCAGCCCCAGCAATCTCGACATTCATAGCGATCGCTTTACGACCGAATTCGGTCGCAAAGTCCTGTCACTCCACACATTTCACCTGTCAATTCGGGACTTTGCGGCCGAATTCAGTCGTAAAGCGTAAAGCGATCGCTATGAATGTCGAGACTGCAGCCCCTGGCATGCTTTCCTAGAAAACCTCGATCTTACCTTGCGGTAGGTCGTCTCGCCACACTCAATATTTCTTGAATTCCACTATCAATACATTAAAAGGGTATATTGATCACTTGTATTTAATTCATGAACGACGGAAACAAGCAAAATGTATAGCCATCCATTAAAGACGATATTGACATTCAGTGAATGATAGACTAAGATAGACTGCACACTAGTTAACTAGAATTGTGAATTATTTTACGGTTTTAGAGATTTATCTTGTAGTTTATAGTGCTCCCTGAAATAGATTGTGGATTTAAAATCGTCATTACTTGTGTATGTTAAAGTGGTGTGTGATGTGCCGAGCTTGGGAGCCAATTAGCAGCCAATGTTAGTGTAAAGAGCAATAATTTTAAATATAATGGTAAAAAAAAATTCTGTCCTCTCTTTTAACACCCAGAATGCTGCGTTCCATCGCTCTTTGGCAAACTCCAAGGCGGAACTTTTGTACTCGGTGAGCATCCAGGTCTGAGCACTGTAGCTTAGGAGAAATAGGTACCAATAATTCCCTACGCGATCGAATCAGAAATGAAAAAATCTGCAGGAGGATTTAACCCGAAAGGTTGCCAAAATTAAGTGGCAGTGGGCAGGGCACATTGCTCGCAACACAGATGGCCGATGGGGCCGAAAGGTTCTGGATGTAGCGATGGAAGACCTCTCGCAAGTTGGACCTTGACCTTGACCCAGAACTTGATGACCATGTGAAGACAGTGGGAATTTGCTGGATGCGAGAAGCACAAAACCGGTCGAAGTGGCGATGCTTGGGGGAGGCCTATGTCCAACAGTGGACGTCTTTCGGCTGAAATGATGATGAATGATGATCGAGAAGCATGTTAGACCTTGATGATCGCAGCTTGTTGTTGTTTGCCGACACGACCAATGCTACATGCATAATCAGCTTATTATGTTCAAACAGCTGGGGACACAGGCCTCCTCTCGGAGAGAGGGAGTGGACCGTAATCCATCACGTGGCACCGGTGCGGGTTGGTAGATATCATATGTCTAATTTTTGGTTCTAGGACATACCGGTTTCCTCACGATGTTTTCCTTCACCGTTTTGAGAGAAGTGGTGATGCATAATTTACACAGATTAAAGCGCTTGTCTGGGTTCGACCCTACGAGCGACAACTCGCAAGTCACGGAAGTTACCACTGGGCCACCACAGCTCCCTGCCAACAATACTATCAATGCCACATGGGCAAGAAGTAATAAAGAAAGGATCGAGAGACACCTGCCTCTTAACTATTTATTTTAAAAAAAACCTGTGTAATGGACTTACGTTTTATTCCGCTATATATGTTAACTGTGTCGAAGTTTTATTGTTATCTAAACGTTTTATTAATCGAATGCATAAATAATTAAACGCAATTCAAATCTAATGGCAAATTACTCAAAAAGAGGTTATTTAGCAGTAGGAAATGGTAAATAGATTGAGTAGTTAATTTCTTAAATTGCTTGCATTGTTAGGATTAATTATTGCAGAATAGTTTTTCATTTTAAGTAGTAACAGCTGCACGGGTTGATCGATCAGGTTAAGCTACGCTTGCCGCGGTCGGTCCGTGGATAGGTAACCATCTTTAAATACCGGGACCCTTCCGTGCCGTGGCTGTCATTCGTGGATCTTTGAGCATTACGGGTAGTCAGAAGCCCGAAAGTCTGACAACCAGTCTTACGGGTATCGTATTACCCAGTAACTGAGTTGTGGAGGTCAGATTGGCCATCGCTTCATTAAAAATACTGGTGTCCAGCTGCATCCGGTTAGACTGGAAGCTGACCTCAATATAGTTGGGTAAAAGCTAGGCAGATGATGTATTGAAGATTTGAAGTAATAATAATGCTGAAATACGTTGAAGTCGAATGAAATTTTCATAAAGAAAATATTTTATGTATCTGCCATTGCGCATCCGCTTCGAACAATGGTTGGCACAAAGACGCGATCATTTAACCTACTTATTCAAATGATCATAATACGCAATTTAAAATACAATGCTTTTTAGGGAGGACTATAAAATACAAAATAGGTATCCGTCTTTCGGAGAAAATCTTGTTTTAAACTACTCAACAAAAAAATGCGCATGCAGCATCGTGCATGTGATAGAACTGTGAGAGACAGAGAGTCTTTTTTCTCTCGTGTCTAAACGTGATCCGTCATTGAAATTGCACTCTTGATTCTCGTCTTTGTCCTGTAAATTATTATTCAAAGTCAATTCAATAAATTCATGCATGAGGATCGATCCCCAAGTGTTATTGGATTTGTCCATCAGGAATTTCTTTGTAGCAGCCAGGAGTCTAGATTTATGCTCGGTAGATGACAATAATATCACTCCCTATTTCATGCGACTTTTAAACATAACTGGCGAAGTGTCGTACTATAAGAACACTTTTGCCTTACCCTTCGGGGATTATAGGCGTGATGTTACATTATGTTTATTAAAATTCAAATCAATAAACTTTATCAGTATTTTCTCTAATTAAGTAGCCAAGCGTAGGATCCTAAGTCAACACGATAATTAATTCACTTTCAAAAGCACTCCATGCCCTTTTTTATACACCTACGCGTACAAAAAATAAAACAACAACCTCTAAGTGATGTCTTTGAACCAGGCATGTTATAAAGTCGTTACCCAACGAGGTGTGTTGGTGTTTTTTTTAGCAATTGTAACAAACGGTACTCCGTACTAAGATTAGCATCCATTTAATTGAAGATGGCGGATAAAAAAAATACGTAATTACCCGCGGCGGCTTCCGGCCGGTGTAAACGTACCTTTACAACGCGAACAGAGAACGAGTGAACGATAGAATGAATGAATGATAGAATGAGCGAAGGATAGAATAATAATATCTTTATTTTCTCCCACAAAAACAAGACTTACCGATACGATAAAAATTAACAAACAACAAAAAAAAATTCAGTCAAGTGTATGTGCGGAGCTGGTATCTATTATAAGTATAAACCTGTATTACAGATCACCCGGTCCTCACCCCACGAAATCAGGTATAACATAACGAAGAACTTAAATAGGGACACGTATAGAAGAATTTAGTTGAGACAAGATATTAATTTAGTATTTAAACGCAATTCGCCTTTCTCGCGAAGTGACCGTGGAGTGAGCTCGAGTGAGAGTGAGTTTGAGTTTGATATATAGTATCAGCCGATTGATTCTGTAAAAATCTCATCGTGAAAAGTTAGGTGAAGTGAGCTGTCAATAGTGTCATTCCAAATAATGCTAGGGATTGACACTATTGACAGCTCACTTCACCTAACTTTTCACGATGAGATTTTTACAGAATCAATCGGCTGATACTATATATCAAACTCAAACTCAAATCATTTATTTCAACTAAACCAATTACAGGCACTTTTGAATTGGCAAAGGGTCGGTCAGTCAGAAGCTAGTTTGAATGAATTTAATTTGTGCCTGTAAATGGTTTAATTGAAATAAATGATTTGATTTTGAGTTTGAGTGAGTAATTGCCCATTCCAAAGCGTACATCTGTCAGAGTGCCGATAAACCTCTTAATTAAGAAAATTCCCAAGAAAAAATTTCCACAGTACCTAGGTAGGCCGTATCTCCTAACTTAATGAACTAGGTACTGACATGTTAACCTGAGTCTACGACTTGCTTTTCCTGTTAGGTAATAAATTAGTTCCCGGGAAGGTACCTAAGCGTAAACAATTAGTCAGTTAGTCATGTTTCTAACTAGACTGGGAAGCAAAATGAAGAAAAACTTAGATCGTATCACCCACGGTCTTATTAACCCGTGTACCTTAATTTATCGTTGTAATAGCTGAGGGAAAAGCTCTTTTTATGAGGTCTACACAATTAAAACGATTAACAAAAAGAATTGTTAACTATTGTTATTCTATGGTGAAGGTAGAGCGACGATGTGGTAATATATATGATAATATATTTTGCAGCCAACATGGACAGAGATCACACAAGACAGGGAGGTTTGGAAGACACAAGGGGAGGCCATTCCCCAGCAGTGGGACAGAATGTAGGCTCATCATCTGCCTAGCCTTTTCCCAACTATTTTGGCGTCGCGCGTCGGCTTCCAGTCTAACCGGATGCAGCTGAGTACCTGTATGTTACATAGAGCGACTGCCTATCTGACTTCTACAACCCAGTTACTGGGTAATACGATGCCCCTTGGTAAGACTGGTTGTCAGACTTTCGGGCTACTGACGACCCGTAATGACTGTCAAAGATCCACGAATGACAGCCGAGACCAACGGCCTAACGTGCTATCCGAGGCACGGAGGCGTCTTGGTATGTAAAGATGGTTACCCATCCACGGACACACTATCAACCACAATCTGAATTTTGAAGGATATTGTTAATCCATTGCTACATATGTTCGAAAAATTTTGACGACCCGCGTCAGAAGCCCGAAAGTCAACCAGTTTTTCATGGGGTATCGTATTACCCAGTAACTGGGTTGTGGAGGTCAGATAGTTAGTTGCTCCATGTAAAATACTCGAACTCAGCTGCATCCGGTTAGACTGGAAGCCGACCCCAACATAGTTGCAAAAAGGCTAGGCAGATGATTGTGTTACGCACTTAGGGTACTGATAATGGAAAAATCGGCCTTAAATTAATTCACATGGAAGATTCTGAATGAACTTTCAAAGCTTCGCCGGAGTAGGCAACTAATACATTTTTCATAACAGTAGACTGGAGTGCGGTAAATTATAACTATCGTTAGTTCAAACTTTCGTTTCACCAGTTAACTGTAAGGCAATTTTGGTGTATGCTCAGATTCAAATGAGCGTGAACTCAATAGTAACTTATTATAAAAGTGACTGGCAAACTTCGATCTAATAAAATGATCGAAGCTGGCGAAGTCAGCGAATGGGATAATTATATTCTACTAGCAGCGCCCCGTGGTTTCACCCGCATAAGTGTCGATCCCGTGGAAATATCGGGATAAAAAGTATCTTATGTGTCATTTTAATGTATAAGCTATTTTACTGTAAAGTTTTATCAAAATCCATTTAGTAGTTTTTGCGTGAAAGAGTAACAAACACCCATCCTCACAAACTTTAGCGTTTATATGTAATACTAGCTGCGCCCCGTGGTTGTACCCGCATAAGTTTCGATCCCATGGGAAAATCGGGATATAAAGTATTCTGGGGGCCTACTCCGAAGTAGTATCGGCCGAATGTTGGGCCGTTTCCTGCTACGAAGTTACTATTTGGTTTGGTCGGTTCCGATCCTACACTGCTACACTCTTTCGAATATTGACTATGGTCCCGACCCAACTGAGCCGATCCGAACTTTTTTTCGCATTTTTCAATAATATTCGGTTCGGCCATGTATCGGTCCGATCCGAACATTCGCACTTTGCACTTCGGAGTGGGGGCCTACTCCGAAGTGCAAAGTGCGAATGTTCGGATCGGACCGATACATGGCCGAACCGAATATTATGTGTTAATCCTGGTTATAAACTATCTCTGTGCCAAATTTCATCCAAATCCGTGTAGTAGTTTTTGCGTGAAAGAGTAACATCATCCATCCATCCAACCATCCATCCTTCCATCCATACAAACTTTCACGTTTATAATATTAGTAGGATTCAGAATTAGGATTTCCAGGTACATATTTTATTTATTTTTCTTTGAAATAATAACGTTTTGCTAAGTGAAAATCATCGTCGTTGTGTTAATTAATTAATTTTATTTATTTAATAGGCCACCAATAATTGTAAACATTTATAATATTACAAAAGTAACTTATCATATGTTTGAGTACGAGGCTTCTGACTACGTTGTTTGTGTATATTTTATGTCTTTTTATTTTAATTTCTAATGTGCGTTTAGTAAGTGCAAAATAAAAAAATAAAAAACTTCTCTTTCTTTCTTTCTTACCTTGCTTAATTATTCTGTAAAGTTATTAACATACATTCACTTTCACTTAAAAAATACCAACTGAATTCGTTTTCAATTTGCTAGACCTAAATGACCAATATACTAAATAATGCCATGTTGAAAAAAAAAACATTGCAGCTGTCATTTTAGTCTAGCAAATTAAAACTCAGAGTGGTTTTTTAGCTGAGAATCGGCCAGTAGCCGTTCAACGCATGTATTTTTCAAAAAAAACAAACAGCTAAATGTCTAGAAAAAAAAAGAAAATAATGATTTAATCCTTGTTTATACTAAACATGCCATCATAATAAAAGATTTTACGATGATTAGCAAAATAGTCATTAATACTCCATCACAACGATTTATAGTACTTAATCAAGGTTTATTCTTCCAGAAGTGGCAAAAATGGACCCTTAATTACACAGGGCTGCTAACTTTATTTTATAAAAATCGTTTCAATCCTCTCTAATTAAGAAATTAAAGATGGTGGTTCGCGCTTCTAGATTTTAATCGAAGGATTTAATTGCATTCAATGCTGTTAAGAAATACAATAAAATAATGTTTTGTGATCAGAAGTAACTGCTGCGATGCGTAGGATAAGCCTTTAAGTGTTTATCGTTATTTTTATAGAAATCCATACTATAATAATATACGTATATGGGAATGTTAATAAAGTCGCATGTTGCCTGAATAGATATAGATAAATTTAGCTACAGATAACGCTACATTCAGGCAACGCAGCATGCGAGTTTATTATAGCTGCAGACCATACAGACAGTATCAACATGGCGCCGATTCCCTTGTTCACGAACTAAACTAAATTTAAGTTCAGTGCGTCTTTTTCTTTCTATTTCATTAAGAAAAGGACAGAAGATAAATATTAGTTTAGTCCTTGGATTTAAATTATACATTGAGCTCAATAATTAAGATTAAAAAAAAAAAAACTAAAGTGGGAATAGACTTTTGTCGTTGACCTTTAAAACATTGTAACTTCAAAAGCTACTGAAACATGAACCTAGAACTAACTCAAACAAGTAACAGTTTACCTTTTATGTTATTTGATTTAAGCCCAGCAGTTTTATTGTTCCTCAACCCTAATAAATCTCAGTAGTGTCGCGCGGCACAATAAAATCTAAATAAGGGGCCAATAAAGTGGCTCTTAATGTACCACAGGGATCACTGAAGGGTTTAGTCCATTTTAATGTTTGCAGCCTGGATGCAAAATGCTCGTTGGAGGGTTAAAATAGAGGTGCCGATATTTTTGTTTTTCGAAGCGTTGCAGTCGAAGCGTTAAAAATAGAGGTAGCTATATTTTTAAGTCGAAAGGAAGGTTTTAGAAAAGATACAGATTGGATACATGACTGATGACGATACATGACAGACAGATAAAAAATTGACGTGTAAAAGTGTTTGTACAAACCTACTTACAAAAATAAAATCATTTATCATTTATGATACATAATTAGATGAGGTAGGTGCAAGTCTGAAAAATTGCTTTTTAGTAAATAAATAAATTATTTATTATGGAATATTTTTATAGATGTGGTTTTCAAACTATGTGTCGTAAAATACATAATGTTACGTTGGTATGTGAAGTTTTTAAATTTAATCAAATAAAAAGTCGTAAGTAGGTATGCCAAGGACAGCCCCATTTTATGTCCAGGACGATCACTGTCTGCCAAAGCTGCCTGGAAGAGATCGCAGAAAGCGATAATGCCGCCCATTTGTCATGTTTGGTTCAATAAATATTATGTTAACACATTACAAACTGTTATTAAAATATGTTAAAAGCCAATCAATATCAAAACAAAAATATTATGAATCTTGAACCACATTGTTCAAGATTCACGATATTTTTGTTTTGTTATTAATTGTGGGATATTGTGATTTCTATGTTTTGTTAATTAAGTATTTAATTAAATTCTGTTTTAATTTTTATTAATGATTTTTTTTGCAATATTCCTTGTGTATTTTTGAAATGTAATTAATGATTTTATTGTAAAACAAATAGTTACAAAGGGCCTAATTTTAAAAAAGCTCACACAACGTAAGTATTATTTTCATCGCACCACCTGAATTAGTACCACAAAACAATTTTATTATTTAAACCAAAATTTTCTCAAAACAAAACAATTCCCATAAGAGATCTATAAATAAACTTTAAGCTTAGCAGCTCTGGACTCACCTCGCTCCGTGGAACACCGGGCACTAATAGCTGCGCCTGCGCAACTATGCGATGCTCACGCGAAGAGCAATGACTCGGACGGTCGCACTTGACCTTGCGGGGAGCGAGTATACGCGAAACATCAACCCGTACTCGTTTTATACTAGCTTTCTTGGAGGGACATACTGCCCCGTACATTGGACAGCGCTTTGAAGCTTTTATGATAAAGCTTTATTGAGGAAAGACCGCCAACAGGCTAGGTGGTCCGTGTGACAGATCTCGGCGATGCATGCATTGATAGCGTGTTACGCATAACATACTATCAACCACAATCAGCACCCTAATTACGTAACACACAATCAATCGTAATCTGAATCATTTTGAAGCAAATTGCTAATCCATTGCTGCATAAGTTCGAAACATTTGTCTGCTCAACACGTAAATAACGCAATGAATGTTGTTGAACTGTCAAACCGAAACAGATTCCGATTGATTGTGTGTTACGCAATTAGGGTGCTGAATGATTTTGAAGTATATTGCTAATCCACTGCTTCATATGTTCGACAAGACAACGTAAATAAGGCAATGCATGTTGTTGAACTGTCAAAGTGAAACCTATTGCTACTGTTAGTGCGTCACGTGGCCTGCTTTGGGTTTTATCTCAATGGGTCTCTTGAACTCGCAAAACTGCGTAGAGGGACTTTTTTTTTTTTTTTTTAATCTTTATTTATTAACGAGGATTTGATCACACAGTGAACATGTCACCCTCATAGGAACCTTGTTACATACAAAACTTAACTTCTACGCTTAATTCCTAGATTAACTAATCTATATAATATTTTAGCGGCTTTGGATGCTGGAAAAGCTAAAATAATATTACATTCCCCTAATTGACTAATGTTCATATTAGATTGGTGTTGAATCAAATACCTTTCCGCTCCGTTCCGGACACACTCCACCATAATATGAAAAGCGTCTTCGACCACATTGCATTCCGTGCAGTTTGGAGATGTAACTTTGCCCACCAATGCAGCAAAACTATTCAATGGGATGTGTCCGGAACGAAGTCTCACACTGGTCACGATTTCTTGTCTACTCATATCGGCATTATCAAACCAAGGATAATTCTGAATGGTTGGCTGCATCGTTCGATACCAAATACCTTTTGTCAGTGACTTCTCGTCGAAGTATTCTTTCCAGATTTCACAACATTTTAATCTAACTAGGTATAAGATATCTGTCCAAAAAGGTTTATACGTCACCGAAACACCCTCTAAGCACGCTTCTTTAGCTAAATGATCAACTTTTTCGTTTTCCTCAATGCCGATATGGGAAGGCACCCATTGCAAAACAATATTTTTATTTTTATCTTTTAATCTACTAATAGCATTTATTATTTTGAATGCCACAGGATAACCTTGAAAATTTCCTATACACCTCGTTAAATGTTGGAGTGCGCTTTTACAGTCGGAATAGATTACAGAATCTTGAAAATCCACCGATTCAAGGTATGAAATGGCTTCGAAGATAGCGATTAACTCGGAATATATGACAGAAATGTTTGAATTTAACTTGAACTTATAAGAGGTGTTACTTTGAGGGTCGAAGAATGCAGCTCCAACATTATCTCTAACTTTAGATCCATCCGTATAAATCCTATAATATCCAGAATAGCTCCTGCTAAAATGACTACTGCATAAAATTCGAAGTTGATAGTGATCGTACAATTTCTTAGCTTCGGTAACCTCTCTAATTTGTGGTTTAATCGTACAAGACAAATTCACACCGCTTATCCACGTATTAAGCGAAAATAATCCTAATTGATCGCTGGAGTACACGCATATGTTATTTAATGTTTCTGAAATATGAGCTATAAGTGGTTTCTTTTTACGTGTCCAATAAATACCTTGGCAACAAATATTAAGCTTAGTAACAATTTCATACGTGTCTCCATTTACAAAAGATTTGAGTTTCAGAAAGAATTTACCAGCTAAGTAATATCTACGAATATGTAACGGCTGCAGATGTAGTTCGCATTCCATTACATGAATGGCTGTGCTTTTAATAAAACCACCGATGACCCTCAAACATTGGTTTTGAATTTTAAGAGGGACTTTTGTGGACAAAGAAAAGACCCTTCGATATTAAATGAGACAAAACTGGTTGTTTAAGTGGACTATTGTTTGCCATCGTGGTTAAATGATGATGCTGAGCTCATCGTCAGATCGTCGCTTCATGATCAAGGATCAATGTCTTGCAATTGGAAAGGTTTATGTCCAGCAGTGGACTGCTATAATAGTCCTCCAGAACGAATTTTAACCATGCCATGCATTCTCAACGGAGACTAGCCATCTACGCGGGAGATATTGGAACGAAGTTCCTTATCGCGCGTTGCGAAAGGGGGCTAGACGGAAAAAATTAAGACCAAAAGTTGGAACGACACTTTTTGCTATAGTTGTAAGCCGTGCGGCGTGCGCGTATTTCTCTGTCTGTCTCTCTCTCTCTCTTTGAACTTCGTTCCATCCGGGTGTCCCTTGACACCTCTCAAGTATTTTTATAGTGCTCAAGTGTGTGCGCGTCTTTTACTCTCATAGTCCAATGGGACCCGTGAGATCAGGCGGAGGACCAACGGCTTAAAACATGCCTTTCGAGGCACGGGGGGGGGGGGGGGGGCACTTCTGACGTTTCATAAGGGCCCATGTAGGTTTATGTGAAATAAAATATGTATTTTGATTTTGATCATTTCTAAAAAGAGGAAAATTGTCTATCGATAAAGGCGAAGGAGAAGTGTTACATCTCCTAAAAACAAAAGAAAACTTGAAAACATAATCGAACCAAACACATAATATTATGATAATTGGCTAACTTCGTAAATCTTTTTCTGTCCCATCTAACTTTTGCCTGAAATAAAGAGAATTGGAGGATATTAACACTATGCCCCAAGTAATTATACTGATGGCATGCATAAAGTCCGATACGGAAATTGATGTTAATTGACTAATCGAGGAATTGTCCTAATGAAATAATATAGGGTAATTAACCATTAAACTACTATTGCCTTTATCCTACATAATATACCTAATCTGCATTCGCTAGGTATTTATTTGCCAAAATTTTAAGCAATTATGAGTTTATGCAAAAACATCTTTAATACCTACAACTGCAAACATTTTTATACGTTTTTCAATACTGCTATTCACACTGAAATCAACTTAATTACTATAAAAATAAAGTTTATATTTGTTAAACTTGAAATAAGATCAATTGGAAACATACATTTGAATAGGCCTTACATCAAGAACTTTTGGTCGACTACCCAAACGAAATGGCCGTATGTATTCAGTGCAAGTTCAGCTCACCAGCTTACTTAGAACTCCTTTGCTTAGCATGGGGAACCAGCACAGGTGCCTAGCCCAACTGGTTACATTTTTATAGCACCAGCCACGGTATGAAACTAATGTTATAAACACAGGACGTCCAGATATGTATACAGATTGCTAATTAGGTTTCCTTAATTGATACCAATTATGTAAATAAACAGCAGGAAACTTGCCGTGTTTGTTGATTTTAATGAGTTTTTAAGTAACTGCAAAGACGGTGTGACAAACAATCTTAGGACAGTGACTAAAAAAACTGCTCTAAATAACACAATATTTAAAAGCTTTTAATGGAGGGGCCCGTGGCTAAATAATAACAGCCGCACAGGTCGATCGGTCAGGTTTAGCTACGCTTGCCGCGGTTGGTCTGTGGATGGGTGACCATCTTTACATACCGAGACCCCTCCGTGCCTCGGAAAGCACGTTAAGCCATTGGTCCCGGCTGTCATTCGTGGATCTTTGACAGTCGTTACGGGTAGTCAGAAGCCCGAAAGTCTGACAACCAGTCTTACCAAGGGGTATCGTACTATTACCCAGTAACTGGGTTGTGGAGGTCAGATAGGCAGTCGCTCCATGTAAAATACTGGTATTCAGCTGCATCCGGTTAGACTGGAAGCCAACCCCAACATAGTTGGGAAAAGGCTAGGCAGATGATGATGCAGATGATGAACGGTGAAGACTTAACCTAGGATTCTAGAAGTCTCTTCAGTTGTAGGATCATTGATTCTGTCTACAAAAAAAAAAAAAACAACTCAATATTGAAGAATTCCTAGATTTGCCTATAGCACCAGAATTACAGACAATAAAAAATATTGATGTTTGGTTACTTATAGCGGATGCTGTAAGCAATGCCTTTAGTTTTATATGGTTCTGTTATGATTCTTCCGCGAGGCTTCCGAGAAAGAATAATATTCACTTGTAAACTGTACTATGTGTCGTAAAAATGGACTATAATATTGCAAAAAAGATCAGTGCGTAGGAGGTAAATGGCAACTAAGGGTTGTTTTAAACCACGTCAAATAATAACGATTACGTACTCGTTATTGGCGCCGATTCCCTTGTTCACAAATTAAACTAAATTTAAATTCAGTGCATCTTTTTCTTTCTATTTCATTAAGAAAAGGACAGAAGATAAATATTAGTTTAGTCCTGTCAAATTAGTCAGCGCCCGACGTAAATTGACGTATTTCTAGTAGCCATGTTTTTAATCACGTCTAAACTTGCTATGGAGTATGTAAATTTGACAAGACTAAAGTAAAGAGTAGCTCGTTCTTTTTGACCTTTCATTGTACCTAGCACCTATTGGGCATACCCAATAGGTGCTAGGTACAATGAAAGGTCCAGGAATGGGTCTAGGTACAATGAAAGGAAAAAGCGTCCAGGACATATCCTGGACGCTTTTTTGGGCTAATATTATGATGCTGATGAAAACTGCCCCGTTGATCTAGTGGGCATATGCGCGATTTCTGAGCATGTAGTGCGATCAGTGCGATCTTGGGCAGTATATATGGCTCAACTTGAATTCTTCACGACCTTATTTGTATACCTGCATTCTAGCAAATAAATAATTTGATTTGATTAGATTTTTTTTTATTTGATTCTCAGGTCGGGCTCTCAAGTGTTATGAGGTCTTTCTATCAGGATTTCCCTGTGGCAGACCGGTGCATGGATGAGTTGTTCGGATAATGGTAAAAAAGGCTCACCCCTTAATAATAGTTGATGGTTAATGGTACACGTTAATATAATATCTATAAAATCGGCTTGAATAACACGTTTAATACCCCTGTTGGGCCTTGACCTGATGCTTCTAATAGGTTTAATACACCTACTACATACATTAGGTTTAATTCACATTAATGTATGGGCGGAGTAGAACAGCCCTGCCCCAGAACACTGTCTTACTGTGTAGACACGGATTCCCCTATGGACTTCGGCGGACTATGATAAGGAACTAGGAGTTCGCAGTATACCCTGCACTGCGAACAGCTGCCCTTTAGGAAATACAGGCGTGATGTTATATTAGGTATGTTTTCGAGGATGATAAACTCTTAACTATAAAGCCTAATACACAATGGACCTAATATAGCGGCCTATGCCCATCGCAGACGAGGCTAGTACACAATACAACAGCGCCGATTCCCTTGTTCACAAACTAAACTAAATTTAAGATCAGTGCATCTTTTTTTTCTATTTCATTAAGAAAAGGACAGAAAATTAGTTTAGTTCTGTCAAATTAGTCAGCGCCTAACGTTAATTGACGTCGGTATTTTTAGTTGCCAATTTTCACGTCTAAACTGTCTATGCAGTATCTTAATCTGACAGAACTAAACTAATATTTTATCTTGCGTCCTTTTCTTAATGAAATAGAAAGAAAAAGATGCACTGAAATTAAATTTAGGTTAGTTTGTGAATAAGGGAATTGGTACCAATATAATACCTACAGATACAAGACTAGGTAGTATGTGGGTAAAGCAAGGTGGCGCCTGAACGCCCTGGCGCCTGTAGTCGCACAAATTACTAGTAAGAGGCGACGCGGGCTTAGTTAAGCGTTGTACCTGTCTGGAGGGGAAGGTCATGTGTACCAATGAAGCATATTTACGATTGATCATGGCCTTCTTTAGAAGATTATTCTTGAAGGGGAGAAAACTTTGTGTGCTTGGCCAGCAGAACCTATTTATTTTGGTGGAGAGGATCACGTCATGAGTCGGCGATCTCTATGATTGGCTCAAGGGTTTGGCCAGCAGAATGGGTAATGTCGATATTATTACTAATTATAGTGTCATGTTATACCTATACACACAACATGTACTGCAGTCAGGGAAATTAATCGTTTATCAAACTGACGTCTTGCGTCAAATTGCCGTGTTATAGCCATTTCATACAGTTGTATAAGCAATTATCCCGCGGTTTCACTGCGTGGTAGTTACGTAACATACTAACAGTAGTCACCAATTTCCTTCAAAATGATACTGCTTATGATTAACAGCGTTACGAAATTATGGTGCTGTTGCGATTTGAATTTTCAAGTGACTACAATTACTGCGGTCAATGACCCCACAAAAAAAATATCATTTTTTGTTTTATTATGTTTAGATATCGATACCTATCACGTCTGCGGAGATTAGCTAGCCAATTTTTAAAATAACCCTAAAGTTACATCGGGGGTATGAAGTAGTCTAACTTATACCTAGTCCCGGAATTCCGCACTCCTGGGTAACTGCTGTAGGTTTACAACCAACAATTAAACTCCGGTTAACGACAGTTGCCTGACCTAAGCATTTGATAACTATTTTCCTTGTTTAATACTTAATTGCCTTCTCATATCCTCGTACTAATAACTTGACGCCTAACAATTATATAAACTACTAGCTGTGCCCCGCGGTTTCTTCCGCATAAGTCTCAATCCCGTGGGAACATCGGGACATAAACTCAAACTCAAATAATTTATTTCAATTAAACCATTTACAGGCACTTTTGAATTGTCAAAATTAAATAGTCGGTCAGTTAGTCTGAAAGTTGAAGCTAGTTGCCCATTCCAAAGCGTAGATCTCTATGGAGAAGAACGGGCAAGAAACTCCACGGACACTCTTTTAAATCAAGATATTTTTACAAAATCCTGGGTACATTATTCTTATTGCTTCTATATGTGAGAACAATGTAAAGAAACAAATTAAAATATAAAATTAAAAATAAGCCCTGGCAGCTGTTAAGAGATGACCAGTCTCGACCGAGGGCGCCCGTTCACGAACATGACGCGTGGATCAGCACCACCCAGCTCAACCATTTCGTAGGGAACCGAATGATCCAACACACGCGCCACCACCAGTGAGACATTTAAGAGAGACATGACATATTCTCAACTGCCATGCTCTTTCAAGTCAACATCAATCGTCAAATATCATAAAAAACGGATCCATGGTTCTTACATTTACAAAATTTTCAAAAATGCTTCTGTAAAGTATCCTATGACCTGATCCAGGTCTTGGCCTTCTTTTTTTGTTCCGCGGTGGAAATCCTCATAGACTTCCTCCATCGTGGGGGTGATAGAGGAGTATCCAGGTCATAGCCTACCATGTGCCAAATTTCATCCAAATCCGATCTGACCGCGTGAAATATTTTGTTTTAACATAAAATATATATCCTATGGCAGTCGGCAGTGGGTGCTGTTCACACATGGCATAGCATATACCTAATGCGGTTTTCATTGTCCTAACAAATTTCTAGATCCATGACACTCAACTTCGTAGGCAGTTTAAAAAAAAAAGTCGTTACGGCTAGTCAGAAGCCCGAAAGTCTGACAACCAGTCTTACCAAGGGGTATCGTATTACGCAGTAACTGCGTGGTGGAGGTCAGATAGGCAATCGCTGCACGTAAAAACTGGAATTCAGCTGCGTCCGGTTAGACTGGAAGCCGAACCCAACATAGTTGGGAAAAGGCTAGGTAGATGATAAGGTACCCGCACCCTAATTGCGTCATCACAATCCGAATCCTTTTGAAGGCTATTGCTAATCTATTGCTTCATATGTTCTAAAAATGTGGAGGGGCTTGTGGCTAAGTAATAACTGCCGCACGGGTCGATCGATCAGGTTAAGCTACGCTTGCCGCGGTTGGTCCGTGGATGGGTGACCATTTTCACAAACCAAGACCCCTCCGTGCCTCGGAAAGCACGTTAAGCCGTTGGTCCCGGCTGTTATTCGTGGATCTTTGACAGTCGTTACGGGTCGTCAGTAGCCCGAAAGTCTGACAACCAGAGGGGTAATTCTCGTAATTTTAAGAACGTTCACAGTCTGATCTCAATCTCAATCTGTCAAAAATACGTCTATTTTCCCTACATTTTGACAAGTTTTTTACATTTGTTTGTCGCCGAGATGACACTGCGACTAGATTTTGAACGTTTTAAATTACGGGAATACGGGCCCTGTCTTACCAAGGGGTATCGTATTACCCAAGTCACTGGATTGTGGAGGTCAGATAGGCAGTCGCTCCATGTAAAATACTGGTATTCAGCTGCATCCGGTTAGGCTGGAAGCCGACCCCAACATAAGGGAAAAGGCTAGGCAGATGATGATGATGTTCTAAAAATGTGTGTGCTCAACAGCGTCAATAACGCAATGAATGAATGAAATGAATGTTGTTGAATTGTCAAAATGAAAGCCATTCCTACTCTTAGTTTGTTACACAATTACCCCACTGTTGGAAGTGGTTGTAAAAATACGAACCGCTTTGAAAGCGATTGCCACTTGTCTGGTAAGCGTTTATGGCATTCCTACACGTAAGAATTTATCTAAAGATATCTAAATCGTAATAATGTCGTGACTGAAACTTCGAACATTCTTAGTAATTCTTACAAAGCTAAACTGTACCAAAATCAACAAAGTTTTTGTGAAGTTTTACCATTTTCAAAACACCTTGAATACGAAACAGTTCATTTTGTTTTTTGCCGCATTTTTGCTTATAAAAAGCTTCAACAATCGTTGAGTTTTTACGTGACTTCACTGTTTAAAGTCAACTAGGGTCAAATCAATAGTGAGATGACAGATAGATAACAAACATGGTTGTTAAGGCGTTGTGGCATAGCCAGCGATGCAATATATTTGGTCAATTGTGTAGCTTGGGTTGGCTACAACTTTTCTACATTTATACATAGGTCCAGATGTCATTTGACTGATCCATACGTCATGTACACTATGCAAGTGACCATGTCAGTACCAGCCGGTCTATTCTGTATAAATCTCACCGTGAAAACTAAGGTGAAGTGAGCTTTAAGTGAGCTGTCAATGGTGTAAAACCCTAGCGATCCCTAGAATCAGTTTGAATGACAGCTCACTTCACCAAAGATTTCACGGTGAGATTTTTACAGAATAGATCGACTGCACCCTACTAACTGCGCAACACACTATCAGATCAGGTATAATCTGAATAATTTTGAAGGATATTGCTAATCTATTGCTTCATATGTTCGAAAAATTTGTCTGCTCAACAACGTAAATAACGCAATGAATGTTGTTGAACTGTCAAAATGCAAGCCATTGCTACTGTGTGTTACGAAATTACCCCGCAGGTGCTTTTAATGACTCAAACACCTACGTACTTACTCGTATGTATATTTTCCCTAATGCTTTCTTGGACTATCCCGTACATATAAATACCGTTTTACTTTTGCGGTTAACTAATCTATACTCATTTCCTGTGGCCCACTTGTCTGTTTGTCACACAACACACTAAAGCAGTAATTGCGATGTGTGGAACCTTAATTATTTCCTGTAGAACTAGGTTTTGTTTAAGATATTATATTCTAATGGTGAATTTATTATCATATGTTCCATGTTCGTCTGTCTTTGAGCTTTTAAGGGGGGTGCGCTGGGTGGCGAGCAATGGGTAGCTCGCCGCCCGGTAAGGACCAGGCCCGGGTCGACGGCGCGTTGTGTTCCACGCGCGCCTCAAAGAGATGTCAGCACGAACTGACGGGGTCCGCTAGGACCGATGCCGCCAGGGCTGCGGGTTGTTCGAAAGAGATACCGTGGCACAGGCAACTGAAGGAACACGGGTGGGTTTTAGTCAGTAAAAGTCTGACACGCCCTTCCGCTCAGTCCAGAGCGGGAGAGGTCATTTGATAACCCGCGAAATTCAAGGAAGGAGAAGGAGGAAGGAGTTCCTTCGCACGCGAATTATATTTTGTAATATATATAATATGTATAACATACAACCTGACACTGACCCGCATATTGCCAATAACGTAAGAAAATTTACGCGGGCTACCCTACGCTTCCTCCTCAAAGGGCTCCGTGAGCCCTAAGGAATTATGAGTATCTATCTATACTTATAATAAATCTGTAGAAGTGAAAATTCTGTACATTGAAAATATCAAAAAAATAATTTACAGGGGGTGTTACTAGACCGACACCGAACCCAAAAATGTGATTAAAAAAAATTTTGTCTGTCTGTCTGTCTGTCGGTCTGTCTGTCTGTCTGTCTGTCTGTTTGTTCAGGCATCACGCAAAAACTACCGGTTCGATTACGATGAAACTTGGTATAATTATTCTTTAATATCCTGGGCACCACACTGGGTACTTTTTATCCCGGAAAAGTATATACAATAAAAAACAAACTTAATTTTGCGGTTCGATCCCTATACCCGATTACCACTGTCTGTACTGTACCAACCGCAAATACTAAGTTTGTCGTAGGTTGGGTCACCCGCAGTGGAGTTCATTTTTATTCCTTTTAGTTTTTAGAGTTATTTAGGTTTATTTTTATATGAGTCGTAGGTATAGATTTTAATTTTAAAGTATAGGTAGTATATTTGATAGTGTACGTAGTGACCGTAGGTTATTTTATAATACTGTTAGGTAGGATTAGTCATTCGTATAGATATTAGTTTTTAGGGATTTTGCTTATTTATTGAGTTTAGAATATTTATCATCAGAAATAGGTTTATTTAGGTAGGTATTAAATTTTCTGTTATTGAGGTTTTTTTTTAATTAGGTAGGTACTTAGGTAAAGATATCATATAGGTACCCTCTTAATCACCACTAATGAGACACAATTGGTTTTCTACTGTAATTAGCCACAAAGGGCCCGCGAGATAGATGGCATTCTGGGGAAGCACATACATTTTATCCTGTTAGCACGTTCCCGTGGGATAATTTCCGACATCCACGCGGGCGAAGCCGCGGGCAGAAGCTAGTCGTAAATAAACAAGATTTTTTGAGAAATAAGGAAGCTACTGTTTAGTGTTTTTTCCCTGTTGTCTATTTCAAATGCACTATCTAATCATATGAACTCGATCAGCCTTTTGCAGTCCACTGCTGGACGTAGGCCTCTCCCATGCTGCGCCACAACACCCTGTCCTCCGCCTTCCGCATCCAGTCTGTCCCAGTCACCTTCTTTAGGTCGTCCGTCCATCTAGCTGGGTGGTTCCCACACTACGCTCGCCGATACGCGGTCTCCACTCCAGCCGATCGATTCTGTAAAAATCTCACCGTGAAAAGTTAGGTGAAGTGAGCTTAGAGTGAGCTGTCAATAGTGTCAATCCCTAGCATTTGGTTTGGAATGACAGCTCACTCCACGCTCACTTCACCTATGTTTTCACGGTGAGATGGTTACAGAATCGCACTGCTGGACTCGTCTGCTCCACCGGCCATCGATCCTTCGACAAACATATAATCAATTCACATCGTGGGGGTAAACCATGTCCGCATGTAAAATTTTATGGCTTTTACTGTGAGGTGCAAAGGCCTATATACTTAAATAGGGTACTCTAAATAATAGTTTTACATAAAAAAGGAAGAGTGCGACCGCAGTGAGGACAGGGTATAAATCTTTAGAATTTATCGCGCGTCGCTTGCACAGGATCTTCAGAGTTAAAACTCGAGATGTCTTTCTTACATTTAAATACATTTTCTTTTTTTTTTACACGTACCAAACCTGTTTGAAGCTTTGCTCTGCGAAGTCATGGCAATTGCTCGCGTTTTTCGTAAATAGACTTGCTTGATGCAGTTTTTACACCTATTTCTGCTATCATTATGTTTAATGCCCTCTTCGGAATGATAGGTGCTTCGCTGGAAATTAAAAGACGATGAGAAACGTTAATTCTGACTTTAAAAGCGGGTATCACGTAGCATAAGACTAGCCGATGACAACATTAAATTAAGTTAAAGTGTTTAGGTACAGGTAATCTTTAATTCAAGAATTCAGTTAATTAACTTGAAGGCCAATTCCTGTAACTCAGAAACTAGTCGCAACCTCATCTCGGCGGCAATCAATGTCAAAAATGTATGGAAATTAGAGGTATTTTTGACAGATTGAGATTGAGATCAGACTGTGAACGTTCTTAAAATTACGAGAATTGCCCCTGTGAAAGCTCGCAAGTGTAGGTACCTACCTAAATTCTTGAACTATGTGTATTTAAATTAGGAAATAAAGATAATTTTCAAGTTGTGGAAAAACAAACTGAATGCCATAAGCTTACTTAACAAACTTCAAATTCCATTGCAACCAAAAACTTAAGTATACAATTTGGACCTTTTTTGTTACAAATGGTCACTCAAAAATCTACTTGGAATACATTTCACTAAAGTATATGTATAACTAATTAAGTGAGTCGCGACGGAATGTAAATTATCTCAGATTATGAACACTGCTATAGAAGCAAGGCGAAAAATTGTTAGTACATCTACTTGCATGTCCCATAGAAAAAATAATACCCATTAAGTAGGACAATAATTATGATGACTTGGTGACAAATATGACGAGTGTGACGACACGTGATTATTATGAACCCGGGCGCTAATAAGACACATGGAGCTGAAGAAAGAAACTGTCACTCAAGTATAGGGTAAGTGGAGGAGCTCTTGTAGAACGTCACCCGAACTTTTTTCAAAAAAAAATTTTAAAATCTTATTCTGTATTATTATTACAGAACGAGTTCTAAGTAGTTAATATATTTTGAACTTTATTCCGAGCACAGAAAAGTCGTTATTTCAAAATTGACAACATACCCCTTTTATTTAAAAAGCAATGTTTGTAAATAAACCCCATAGTAATATAATTTTTTTTTTTCTCTTCAGTTCTATTCAGTTCCCCATTATAATAAAAACTATACAAGGCGTTTTGCATCCTCGTCAAATTCAAGGAGGTAACTATGCTACTGATGATTCTCGACACGATCAATAATAAAATAAGTAGGTATTGAAGTTTTCTAATTTTCGGAAATTTTCGGATTTTCGGATTTCCGAAAATTAGAAAACACGCATTTTACCATCAAATAAACCATACCTAAATAATTTTGAGTCGGCGCCGTTTAAATTTAAGGCAATTAAGTGATCTTTGTTTATTGATTGTTTGGGGCCGACTCAAAATGAAGGTAGGTATACTTAAATTAGTTTAAGAACTTAGTTATTAAGGTTAAATGAAAAATGTTGATTATTTTTGCTTTTCAGTTTTTTCGGCGGTTTAATTTTTTTGTAGAAAAGTTTTTAGTAACCTACACTTTTCCGTGTTCTATAATAGGTCATCATCCTTGTTTCAATTCGGGAAGCAATCTTCTTATCTTGGCTATCCTTCCAGCATTCATCCATAGAAAACATGCTATAAACCCTTCAATAACATAACAAGATGCAATAAACAATCAATCGGGAAGTACAAAGTTAAATAATTCATTACATTGCAATCACGACCGCGGAGCAATCGCTACTGTATTCGCTAGCAGTTGTTTTATGCTAGTTGCCAGCAACTGCAATCTGTGACCATTTACAAACACACTTTATGTCGCCGATTACAACGGAATTTAGTTTGTAGATATTTTGTAGGACCGTCTAAATTAAATTACGGTATGTATTATTAGGTACTGCGGGGTAATTGCGTAACACATTAACCGTAGTACCTAATGGCTTTAATTTTGACAATTCAACAACATCCATTGCGTTATTTACGTTGTTGACCAGACAAAGTTTTCGAACATATGAAGCAATGGTCTAGCAATATCCTTCAAAATGATTCAGATTGTGATTGAAATGTGTTACGCAATTAGGGTGTAAATTCAGCCAATATGATGTTAATTTCAAACCTGTTCGAGGTTGATACAAAAAGGCACAGCAACTAAGTATAAACGAGTAGGTAGGCTAGGTAGATAAAATAAAATAAAAAACTATGTTGCTCGTGGACATCCGTTGACTTCCCACATATTAATCTGCATCCTTCCGACCGCATGCGTATTTGCAAAAGTTACTGTAGGTACAGAGTAACTTATACCTACAAGTACTAAGTACATACATTAAAACAAGGATTCGTACTCCCTGACCAGGCGAATTTGTTTTTGGGGATGACTTTTTGGGATATACGGCTATCGCGTCGAGGTCGGACGCACAATAATTAGTCTTTTATTACATTGCTGGTCTCCATTTGCATATGAGTTATAAGAGTTGTCATATTGTAGGACCGAAATAATAAATTCTTATACTGAAGTGAGGCAGTTTTATTACAATATTGGGATTCGAAACCACGCCCACAAAAGTGGCTTAGCTGCCACGGCTTAATTTAATTAAGTATTTTATTTTGGGATTGATTTTTTTATTTCTATTTGCTGTAATAAGGACGCTTTTAACGTCTACCTACGTCTTTTTTACATTATTCTCACATATAATTATAAATTCAACGTTAATATGGTGTAACTAATATTTTTCGGCTGTTATTACTTTGATTATTTAGCCACGAGCCCCAAAAAAATGTGCTGAACACAATATCGAACCTTTCAGGTTGTTGCAAAATTCCTGACTAAACTGTTGAATCTGAATCTCGCCCATACAGATGTGCTGAAGTAGTATTTCTAAGTGCGCTGCCCGTATTATTTTAGTATCTCTGGATCAACAGACGCTCTTAGATATGTAAGCACGCCCGCATCCCTTTAATTATATCAGTGGTATACAATGCTGCTGATGGATTTATCTAGTTATTTCTATGTTTTAATTTATTTGCTATGATATCTTTTTTTTTTACTTTTCTCATCTTGATTTTTATTTGAAACCTGCCCGGCCCGCGATAGTGGTATGCCTAGACAAGTGCAATCTGAACGTCTAAAGTTGTTAGTTAGACCTAGGGGTTTAGATTAGTTACTCCTTGTAAATATTCAATATCTATGCGTGATTAGGTAGGAACTGGTTATTTACTGGTTACTTATTTGATATCTAATAATAAATAGCTAAGTACATACCTACGTAATTGCATAATTAATTAGGTGTAGTTTCATTTTCAACAGGTACGAAAGTGATTAAATATGGAAAAAGTAATGTGATAGAAGGTAGTTATTATTTTATTTTTTTTATTAAAATTTTATTTTAGACTGTTAAATATCGGTGACTATATTCAAATTTAATTAATGTTTCAAATTAACGTTATTTCAAATTAAACAAAATATTAACTTTATTTAATGATAATTAAGTTGATTTCAGCGACTAGCACTATTGAAATAGTTATAAAAATGTTTCAAGTTGTAGCGTAAACTGAACTTTATTGTGTAGGAATTAAAGTGAAATTTCCATAAACTCATATTTGTTTACATTTTTAGCGAGTATGTCGCGAATGCAGAGTAGCTACGTATATATAACTCTGTTAAGGATAATTAAGTTATTCAATATAATCTTGTTATTAAATCGATCTTAAAAGGCCACTTCCCAAACTAAATTTATAAAAAAAAACCCATTGTCCTAGAGATGTATACACACCCTCAGTACTTTGTCCCTCCAGGTGAGTATTCTCACAGAGTATGATTGTTCTTTTGTAACGGGTCCTTACTATATTTTTTATTACCGTTATAACTTTATAGAACGTAACTATTATAATGAGTAATTACCCAATTCTAAAAGCAAGTTAGTTCAGTGAAGCTATGTTTATTTTAACATTAACTGCACCTTATAATTATTAAAAAAAAGCTTTTTATAAAACAAGCATTGATTTAAATGCGCTATAAAATAAACTTTTATTTTAAAACTTGTCGCGAGATTATGTGCTTAGGCTTGTCGCGAGATTTACGTACGAGTATTCGTATTTACTTAGTTTGAAAATTTTAGTAGATAAAATCAATCACAAGACATCAAGTTATTTCATTTACTTGTTTATCTACACAAGTGAATCTCGCGAGAAGCTTAAAAATCATATAAATATTGAGTAATGACGTTATAAGTTGATAGTAAAAGTTTTAAAGTACAAGTATATTTATTCTTTTTAGCGCATTTAAATAAAAGCTTCTTTTTTTTTAAAAAGGTTTTTTACTTTTAATTTATTGTTTTTTTTTATACCCATAGGTATTTTAGGCAAGCATTAAAAACTTAGTCCGCCATATTGGATTTAGAGTGACGTCACTTTATTTTTCGACTTATTCTTAAGCAAGCCCTTTAATATTAGCCTTTAGCCCTTTGATACCCATATTGTAGGAGTGCATTAAAAATAATTAGTCCGCCATCTTGGATGTGCCCCCATCTTGGATGTTCCGCCGCGTTCAGCGCTATTCCGCCGCATTCAGCGTCGAAAGAGGCGGAACAGCGCTGTACACGGATGGTTCTCGACTCCTTATCGACAAGTTGCGACCTGCATAGTTCCTGCATAAATTTGATTTATTATTACGTAATCAATACGCACGCAAGGATTGAGATTTCGGACGTCGGACTTTAAAAGTAAAGTAATTATAATTATTTTTAGTAAATAAAATGATGGACGAAGAGAAACTTATATTGCTAGTGCAAAAATATTCTTGCTTGTACGATATTCGTTCGTGACACTAAAGCGATCAACAGAGAAAAAATAATGCTTGGGAAGAGAGAAGCGTTTCAGTGGAGTAACTCGCTATGACAGGTTTTCTCATTCTTACGACGCAGTACGCGGCTGGTAAAAGCAGAACTGTGTGTGGCCAAAATCGTTCAGCGAAACGCGAATGGAGCTGAATAAGTGTGAGTATTCCATGACGGAGTTCTGAGGTAACAAACATAAAAAAAATACAGTCGAATTGAGAACCTCTTCCTTTTTGAAGTCGATTAAAAAAAAAATATTCACCGAAACGATAGATATTACCTTTGCCAAACTGCAAAGCAGTTTGTTTGCAGACCCATGTTACAATGCTTCTAGTAAAAAGCAGAATGGATTTTATTATTTGTTCCTTTACTTGTAACCACACTTAATACTTCACAATCACAACACTAGTATGCAAGTACCTGATATGTCAATAATGTCAGATTCATGATTTGATTCGTTTTGACGTTAACTTTTAAGGTTATTTATAAACAACAATAAATATTTTTTACCGGTAAAGTAGTTTAATTTTACAATAATGTCTAGTAAACCTAATTCTAAGCGTACTATATACGTCGGTGGGTTAGCGGAGGAGGTGGACGAAAAGGTATTAAACGCAGCGTTCGTTCCGTTCGGAGATTTAGTTGATGTTCAAATACCTTTGGATTATGAGACTGAGAAGCACAGGGGCTTTGCTTTTATTGAGTTTGAGAATGCTGAGGATGCTGCAGCGGCTATAGACAATATGGTGAGTAGCTTTTAATTGGTTTTTAACATTAATATCCATGGAAAACTATCAGCAAATGTATTGGTATTGTTTTACTGATTTTCGTTAATTAAATGGTTAGGTTCTGTGTTATTTGCACGCTCACCAATTAATACTATAAATAAGTAATTCTATAGTTCATTTTTCAACTCGTGCTTTTAGTTTAATGTTAATACTAAGTTAGTTTCAATGTTCAGTGTCAACATAACCTAATTTATTTTAATTCATAACTTATTTTTCTTACTTTTTCTCTAAACTTTACAGAATGACTCCGAACTCTTTGGTCGCACAATCAGAGTGAACATAGCTGCCCCACAGCGAATCAAAGAAGGTTCCACTCGACCGGTCTGGTCTGAGGATACCTGGCTGCAGAAACATGCTGGAGAAACATTGCCAGTTGTCAAAGATAAAGATAAGGATGCTATTATGAAGGATGACGGTACAAAGGAAAATACAGAGAGTAGTAGTGTAAGTATTGTTTTAATCTTTTTGGAAGTAAATCACAGTTCTTTTAATTAAAAGTGCTAGAAAACTCTGGATTATAAAGTAAATTTTTATTTGTTACTGGGATTCCTCTCATAAATTTATCTTGTTTGAAACTTCACTTCAATTGGTGCAGACTAGGGGTGTATTCATTAACATGGCTTAAAGTAAAGTGATGATTAGCAACTGTTTAACCATGCATTTTTGATGTTTAAATGTCTCATAACTTTAAGCAAAGCTTATGAATAAAGGGGTAGATGTAAAACAGTTTTTTACAAGTAACATTTCTGAAAATTAAAACTTTCAACCCATTGCCATAAACATTATAATTACTAGTTTTTTTTTACAATTATTATGAAGTGTAGGTATGTAAATTTAATTTAATGAATAAAAATTAATAATTATTTAATTTAATTTCATTGTTATTTTAGGTCAAACAAAACAGTGAATCTGTGCTGTGAATCTAGTAGGCCTATCCAAATAATGTGACATTGTGAATCTAACATGTACTCAATGATAAAATGTGTGAGATTATGGCTCAACAAGTTCACATTCCATCATCTTCCTAAGACTGTAAATGTCTAGTGTTGAATGTAGCCTTTATAATGTCCACCTCAGTAAATGATTTATCTTCTAATGAACCCCATTAATAAATATCACAGTCATTGTGCCGATAGTCATGACAGCCAATGGCAGGTCTTGTTAGGCAACAGAAAGTGGTACTTCTGGATATGGCGCATATAGTTCGGACATTCCTCTCCGATAATAATCTCCCAAACCCAGCTAAAACACTAAGGACTACTGAAAGGCCTTTTGTAGCCTATCTTTTGTCATTCTAAAAGTGATTATTCTATGCGTTATAAATGATTTCTGATTTTGTTTTATCAATTTTTTTAGCTACCCGTCAAGCCAGCAGAGAAGCGAAACCCTCAAGTATACTTCGACGTGAGTGTTGGCAAGCAGTCACTAGGCCGAGTGATAATGATGTTGAGGGCAGACATTGTACCGAAGACTGCGGAAAACTTCAGGGCCCTGTGTACGCATGAGAAAGGATTTGGTTACCAGGGGAGCAGTTTTCACAGGATCATACCTGATTTTGTATCCTTTTTTTATGATTTGAGAGTTTAATAAGGCATTGGAGGATAGATTACGTATCCTTATGTTTTTTAATTAGTTCATCTCTAAAGTTGGTAACATTTATCTGTAAACCCATTGGTGCTGTTGAACTGACTGCTCACCAATTACTTAAAATGTATTAACACTGTTTTTGAAAGGAAAAAAGAAATTTAGACAAGGCAATATTTTACTGGGTTTGAAGATTCTGTAAAAAAACTGTGACAAGAATATATATTTTTTTAAATTCTTTTGCAAGTAATTATGATAAATTCTCTTCCTTAACTTAAACTTCCACCTAGATGTGTCAAGGCGGTGATTTCACGAACAACAACGGAACGGGCGGGAAGTCGATATACGGGCGCAAGTTTGAAGATGAGAACTTTACGTTACGACACACAGGGCCCGGTATACTCAGTATGGCGAACTCAGGGCCCAACAGTAATGGGTCGCAGTTCTTCTTGTGTACTGCCAAGTATGTATTTTACATTATTTTTTTTAAATTTCAAGTATCATTTTTGTTAAAAACTAATTTAATTGTTTGTTGTGGACAGCGCCATCTATTAGTTAGAGTCGGAACCACTTACTGAGGCCGTGGCTGCGCCATCTATCGGAATGTGGCGACGATGTTTGTCAATTTACTGCCTGGTTTTAATCGTCAGGACCTCAGTAAAGACCAAGACTACTGCCAGTTCTTGAACATGATTGTAGAGAAAAATTTAAGTTATTGTTCGTTTTCAGGACCGACTGGCTGGACGGCAAGCACGTGGTGTTCGGTCACGTGATATCAGGGCTCGACGTCGTGAAGAAAATGGAGAGGTATGGCAGCAAGGGCGGCGCCGTGTCCAGCAAAGTCACCATCAGCAATTGTGGAGAATTACAATGATAATAACTAATTTTACTTGTGTTTAATTTGAATCTACTGTAATCTACCACGCGGGCTCAGTGCGAGTTGGTAGATGTCACATGTCTTCGAATGGTCGGTTTCCTCACGATGCTGTCCTTCACCGTTTTGAGAACAGATATTTAAAAAAACTTCAAATAATACCTCAAACGGGTGGGATAAGAGTGTGAGCCCACAATGTAGTAAGTAGGTATTCTTATGAGAAACGAGCTTTCTGCACCTTATTAAAATGTCCATGTAGGTAAACATCATTTACAGGCTGGATTTTTGAGATGGGGCAGTAAGACCGTTTTCCTTTTCTATCCATAGTAAAAAAGTAAGTTGGGAGTCTCATTTCCAACGAAATGTATGGGAAAAGATTTTTACGATTTCTGACTTTTCTAATAGGTACTCATACCTAAGTTAGTAGTCGATAGAGATTTTTGATCCTTATAAGAAACAGTTATTTGTGAAAATGGCCAATTTACTCTTGCTGACTATTTTTTTCAAAATCTGTGAATGGGGATCAACATTTCTTAAAATAAGTAAGGTCAGTGTCTTAGGACCGTTTTTTTGTAGCTACAGAGGTTAAGGTACCTGACCTTACTGCCCAATCTCAAAATTGCATCCTGTATACAATGTCACTCAATAATTTTGTTATAATTATACCAAACAGCCTTATTTACTTCCGCTTTTATGATAGTTAGTTGGTAGTTTATTTATAATATGTTAAATTTCGTAGTTGGCTGCATGGAAAATTACGTTTATTACCGTGTCAAATTAGTTCATCCATTATTCATAAACACACAGTACGTATTGAGTTCACTGATATAGTGCCTATAGACATAAAATAGCAATCAGAATAAAATTTTCCTATTAAAATAACATAGCTTGCAGAGTAAGCAAGCTGAAATGGCAGTTGAATGACCGAAGGCCGGTGGAGCAGATGAGTCCTAGAGTGGAGAACGCGTATTAGCAAGCGTGGGACGCTGCCCCCCAGCTAGATGGACCGACGTCCTGAAGAAATGGCTGGGACAGACTGGATGCGGAAGGCGGAAGACAGGGTGTTGTGGCGCAGCCTGGGAGAGGCCTATGTCCAGCAGTGGACTGCGATATTTTGAGTTGATCGATTGATTAAATCTCGCAACCAATTATATATTTCATAATTATTCATAACTTTTGAGAAGCGAACAAACATTTACCTACTAAAAGGCTACTATGAGCAAGGATACCAAATTCTAGCCTGAGAAAACAAATTAGAGAAGCAGAAATGTAAGGTATCCAGAATTACGCGTTTAAATTAACTTGATTGACCCAATTGAGCAACATGCTTGCTTGGGGCGAGGAACGTGGGTGTTTAAAATATATCTGCCTAAATAAAATATGCACTGTACACTACGTAATTTAAACTCATGGCATTTATTTCAATTAAACCGTTTACAGGCACTTTTGAATTGTTAAAGAGTCGTTCAGTTAGAAAGTTAAAGATAAGTTGCCTATTCCAAGGCGTAGAAATACATGGAGAATAATTATGTAGGTTAAACTGACATGCCAAGTTGTGGACATAGTAGGTACTTATGATACAAGCTAGATAGCCTAGAAGCACTGACCTATATCAAACAAGTACCTTGGACTACTATCGATGACAAAACAAAGACATTTGATTTTTGCCATTTTGGCGCTGATAGCAACGTGAGCGTCCGTGGAACTAATAATTTTTGATAGTGAGTTTTGCAAAATGCGCATACTCTCATGACAGAAATGTTCTAAATATCTCGTAGTAAACATAAAATACACAAAAAGTCCTAGACCTAAATCACCAGAGTTGTACCAAAACACAACGGCCATTTGTAACAATGTGTCAATTTTAATTCCTAAGACGCTCGAGCGGGCGCTTTGAATCGGCACAAAAAACAACTGTATTTCTAAAGTATATTTCGTCGGAAAATAATAAAGCTTCCGAAAAACAAATTAACTTCCAGCGATCTGTGGTTGACTGTAATATTATCTAAGCTGTGTTAAAATGAATTACCGAAAAGTTAATACAAAATTAACCGACAAAAAATGTTGTATTTAACAAAGAAACATGAAGCTTATTCAAATTATAATTCTACGAAAAATATTCTATACTTTCAAATAATAAACTAAATTTCCAAAAAAGTACTAAACTTCCGAAAAAAATACTAAGTTTCCGAAATGTTATAGTTTAGTGAAATTTGCAACGTAACACGCATATATCCTCTTTAAACCGAAAGAGCTAGGTTAGGTTAGGTTAGAACACATAACGTACGAGCCGAGCGAGCGAAGCGAGCGGTGCCGCGGCAGCGGCCGGCGAGTGCCAGAAACATATTTTTAAATGTAAAACCAAACCACACAGCCACAGCGCCACAGTTATAAAATGTGTAAGATTGATTATAAATTTATAATATAAAATAGGTACCTAAGTTACGATAAAAATGATGACCTGTAGATTTCGGTAAAACGCAATTTAAGCTGGTGGAAAAATATAACGTCAGCAAATATTGTATTAATTTTTCGGAATTTTCAGCATTTTATTCGGTCGTTTCTTTATTTGTATTCGCTTATAAGTTGTTAATGCAGTAAATTTCATATTTAGAGTATGCTCATATTTTAATTTTTTTTCGGAGCTTTTATTACTACCCTATTTCGTCCAGTGTACTTGTATAATAGAGGTCAGTGCCTAGAAGTCATGGTCATAGTATACATAATACAAGTTAGATTAGCCAGGGTGTCAAGTAGACACCCTGGCTAATCCAGTGGCTATCTAACTTGTGTAACTTGTGTGTACGGATTTCGTGATAAAGAAGTCCTTATCACGAAATTCGTAGTTTCGGCCGAAGTTACAGGCGTATTCTAATCCGTATCACCTACAGACATACGATTAATTCGGAGCTCAAACTAAGAATGAATAATCACAACACGATTTGACAAACAAAAGGTTGGGAAACGCGAGGTTCTGCGTTCGGTCCCTTCTGACAATAATTGAGTTAATCCCAAGAAAAACGATACTAGTGGTCGTTAACTAAAACCGAGTTTTGGACCTAGTAGCATTGGCGTAGCGAGGGATTTTGTCTAGGGGCAGACGTCCACCAGCTGAACTAACAACAGTCTTCTAATGAGAGACCATAAATAGCTCCTCCTAATAAATAATCCCACCAAACCATTTCATGTAAAGTAGGTTGCCAAGAATACCGTTTTTTCATTCGGACGTTCGGAACTCTTATTAGGTAAAGTTTGGAAAAACAATGCTATTCATAACTGGCAATAAACATCTGAATATTCAGCACACAAAACAATAAGTTCCCTATCAAAATAAACCACAGATCCGTGCATATTAATATTCACCTTGAATGCTGGAGGTCGTCTTTATCAAGCAATATGTTTGTACAGCCAAGTCTCATCGTTCATTTCCATAATACTGTACAGTAACCTTTGAGCTGTATGTTGAAGGCTAGACCTTCGTTGAGAGTACTTCACAAGAAATTTGTACATTGTGAAAATACTGGGAATGTTTGTCGTAATCCTTGCCTTTGTCTTTATATTAAGACACGACCTCCCTGCCCTTCGCACCGTTTTTACGATTTGACAGAACGTTGCGCTTTCTTTATTATAATGATATTATTTAAGGCTGATTTTTCCAACGCTAGATAATTTTATCCGAGGAATATTTTTATTTTTGTTGACAGTTTTTCCCTACAAAACCTGTCAGACGTCAATTTTATTCCACGAATAATAATTATCTGTCGATTGATAAATCAGCTCTTAAGTACCTAGGTAATGGAGCAATAATGGTGAAGATCGATTCATGAGTCGGGGCTGTTTCACTGCTAGTTATGCTATCATTGTTCGGAGTTCGGCAGCGGTAGACATCTGCCGATAATGCTTGACCAGATCGGAGAAAGCTATAGTGAATAACACCAAGCTGAGACTACCAAACAGTTACCATTACCTTTTTATTGGTAAGCTTTGCTTTAGGACACTGTTGCGGCGTTTGACCTGGGGTCAGCCATTGCATTTTTCGCTTACGGTTATTGTAAAGAATCCACTTTTCATCACATGTCACAATTCAATCCAATATTCCTTTATTTTTTTATCGATTCAACAAGGCAATACAAGTTTCAACACGCGTTTCTTTCTGCGGATCAGTCAAATCGTGAGGCACCTATTCCTCATATTTTTTTATTTTATTGATTTGACGTAAATGAGTCAATATTGTTGGTAAGGTAACGTTAAACCATGTCGCTAATTCCTGGGTAGTTTGGCTCGGATCGGCTTCCACCATCTCTTTCAATTCACCTGTGTGGGCGGTCTTTCACGTGGTTCGGTCTTCAAATCAAAATTTCCATCACGAAAGCGTTTAAACCAAAATTCCACGGTGCGTTCATTAGCAGTCCGAGGGGACTGCTAATGAACGCACCGTGGGATTTCCAAACGCAACATTGATATTGCGAGCTGTTTCTGCCGCGTTAGTTCCGCGTCGGAAGTCGTATTCAAAAATAACTCGAATTTTCGAAGTACCTATCCATCTTTCTTGTCAAAGTTATACGTTGATTAAAAATGATTCACGGCCGTAACAAATATGTATTTACAGAATTATAACCATTAAAGTCATCAACACAATTCTCTAAGATCAAGTAATCCTACTGAATGACTATTTCATGAAATCTTGACATTTTAGGATTATGCTAACTTAACATGTTGTATTACTGATTCTAATTCTGTAAATACATATTTGTTACGGCCGCGAACCATATTTTAATCAACGTACATACAACTTACTACTGACCAGCAAATTGCAAAAAACGTAAGATAATTTGAATTTCGCGGGCTACCTTGGAGCATCCACCTTAATATTTTTGTTTTAGACTTTTTCATTTTTCTCTTCTTGTTCTCACATACTGTTGTCTACATTTCTTTTTTACTTCTCCTTTCGCAGGTCTACTGGAAGAAATTTCTTAAGAAATAAGCAGTAGGTACCTTTGTACTCATATTATAACTATGTCATATCCCTATGTATTTTAGTGTATGTAAGTACATCTATATAAATAAAAATGAATCACCGAAATGTATAGTACGCGCATAACTTGCGATCGACTGCACCAAATTGGATAATTCTTTTTTGTGTTTGTTATTGTCAGGACAAGGTTTGTGAACACAATTGGACCCGGTAGGTGGCGCTATTTTTTCGGGCAGAACGACGCCGGGTCCGCTAGTAAATAATAACATTAATAAATGATTTTCAAGCAAAATAGCAAGTTTCTCGTTGTTGCTGTTTCCCTAATACAGGCACAGTATAATATTATAGGCACACAGTGCTCATAATCTGTTTAGCCTTTTCCCAACTATGTCGGCTTCCAGTCTAACCGGATGCAGCTGAATACCAGTTTTTTACATGGAGCGACCGCCTATCTGACCTCCATAACCCAGTTACTGCGTAATACCATAACCCTTGGTAAGACTGGTTGTCAGTCTCGGGCTTCTGACGACCGGTAACAACTGTCAAAGATCTACGAATGACAGCCGGGACCAACGGCTTAACGTGCTTTCCAAGGTACGGAGGGGTCTGTGAAGATGGTCACCCATCCACGGAACAACCGCGGCAAGATTATACAGTGTTATAGGTAACTAACTATTAAAATTGTACGGTGTACCTAAGATGTAATAGCGGCGCCAAGAGAGCTTTATTTGGAACTAAACAAATATCTTGACAAATGCACTACTTATGCATGGAAATTGGCTAGTGAAAAGTACCTTAGGTATTTAGAGGTATGAGGAACAGGGTGTAAAGTTCACTCATCCTCCATAGAAAAGGGAGGATCCTCCGACCAGACGGGTGTTGTGTCTGGCGGGCTATTGCCCAACGTTTGATGTTGGGAAATTGTATCTATGCTAATTGCGCGGTAAACTCTGCCTGCGAGATGCAGGATTTGCGTGACGTTAGTATGACGCATTGTTCGCATGTGGCGTTGTAGATACCGCTACAGGTAGATAGGTGCCTACAGTATCGTGTTGTAGATCCAATTGTACCTGCATGTTATTACATTGTTCTAGGGATTGTTTACAAACACTATATTATATGGGTACTTATTATCACATGAGCAAACACTCAGTCCTAAAATCTTATCTGGTTAGGTACCTACTGTAACAGACATCTTAGCGGAGTCGGAGGCGGAGGTGCAGATCTTGACATCCACGCAAGCTGAGGCGAAGGCTGAGGAGGAAAGATCAAGAAAAACCGGCCAAGTGCGAGTCGGACTCGCACACGAATGCTTCGTATCATAAAGCAAAAAAATATATAAATATTATTTGTTGTTAAAGTGGCAATAGACATACACACTGTAAAAATTTCAGCTGCCTACCTATTACGGTTCATGATATACAGCCCGCTGACAGATAATCGGACGGACGGAAGAATGGACGGACAGCGGAGGCTTAGTAATAGGGTCCCGTTGGCACCCTTTGGGTACGGAACCTTAAAAAGGTTAATTAAAGCAAAAAATACCTACCTATCATACAGGATCCGCAACCCACAGCACACAACCTAAGGCACTTCATAATGTTCCCGCTGCTGCGACACAGGCCTCCTCCCTTCGAGAGGGAGTGGGCCGTAATCTACCACGCGAGCCCAGTGCGGGTTGGTAGATGTCACATGTCTTCGTTTTTTTGCTTTTAGGACATGGCGGTTTCCTCATGATGTTTTCCTTCACCGTTTAGAGAGCAGCGGTGAAGAAATTATTCGAACAAATTTTAGTTGTCAAGGTTCGAACCTACGACGTACAACTCGTAAGTCACGGTCGTTTCCACTGAGCCATCACTGCTAAGGCACTTATAAAACCTTAAACATCCGACGCAAGGACGCACCTAATCCTTGCAAGAGCCAGCGATAAACTCTTTAGAGCATCAAGTCTTACCGCCGCCGCCGCATGTAACGAACCGCCATTTTATTAGCTACGGGCCACGGAATACAAATTCTTCTCTTAGAGGAAGATCACGTTAATGGTGAACAGGTTAAATTGGGAATAGTTTTAAAATTTAACTCACGAAGCATTTAAAAAGGTAAGATTTTATGCTTAGCAAAATGCAGAATTTTGTGGAAAACGCAGAGAGAGGCCTTTGCTCTGCACTGAATCATTTTGCAGGAAATTGCTAATCCATTGCTTTATATGTTCAAAATATGTGTCTGCTCAGCAACGTAAATAACGCAATGAATAATAATAATAAATAATAATATCCCTGGACATTTCACACAGCGCCATCTAGTCCCAAGCTAAGCAACCTAATGCTTGTGTTATGGTAACAAGATGGCTGATAAACTACTTATATACATTTTTTTTTTTGTAAATACATACATATTATAGATAGAAAAACACCCAGACTCAGAACAAATACATGTAGGACTTAAAAATATTTGTTCTGTGCGGGAATCGAACCCGCGACACGCAGCGCAGCAGTCCGATCGCTCAGCCACTGCGCTAACCGTGTTGTCAAATATATGAATATTGTTGAATTGTCAAAATTAAGCCGATTGCTATGAAACTGAAAGTGTAGTACGTAATTACCCCGCAGGCTAGTTAATTAGTTATGCTTAGCAGTTTTACTTTTGGTCTTATTTGGGTACTCTAGTTTTCAGAGGTTTTGCTACTTTCACTTCTGGGTGTTTGATATTGGTGTAAGATGGGACAAATTGTGATTCCTAGGAAAACCGTTTGATTAATAAATTCCTGTCACATTGGCTACTACAGCTTTGGGTAATTTAAATCTAATGCATTTGCTTTTTTTTCATTGAGTACCAAATTATTTACAGTGAAACAATATTGGACCTAAAAAAAAAAAATAGGACCGTAATACTATTTTAAAGATTAATGATTATTTAGGTAATTGAGATATTTGACGGTCGGCTTCCAGTCTTCCGGCAACAGGATGCAGCTGTATATCAGTATTTTACATGGAGCGACTGCCTATCTGACCTCCACAACCCAGATACTGGATATCACTATACCCCTTGGTAAGACTGGTTTACAGACTTTCGGGCTTCTGACGACCCGTAACGACTGTCAAAGATACACAAACGACAGCCGGGACCAACGCTTTAACGTGCTTTCCGGGATCTCGGTATGTAAAGGCCACCCACGGACAGACCGCGGCAAGCGATTAACCCGTGCGGCTGTTGTTAGCCATAAGAAAAATAAAACAAAATGTACATTGGACGAAACTCACCTAAGTAATATCGCAGTTTTTATAACTCTTAATTAACAAAAAGGTTACATTTACGCAGCTATTCATCATGACTAATTAAAAGATAGGGATCTTGAGCGCATCTTCTATACAGGGTGGTAGGAACATCGACGTGCAAACTATAACCATGAATTCAGCTCATGAGTTTAGACCCCATAAAGTCGAAATTTTTGGTCTGTTATAAAAAAAAAAATCTTCTGTTTCATAGAAAAGTGCAATACCTACGCGGTCAAAATGCATGGAACAGCAATTTTTTTTTTTAATAACCGATGAAAATTTCGACTCTTTGGGGTCTAAACTCTTGTGCTGAATCCATGGTTACAGTTTGCGGGTCGATGTCCCTGCCACCCTACCATACTTTGGCGATGTTAGCCGACGCTGCTGGTGCAAACAAAACGTTCTTAAGTATCATTCAACTCATTACATTACACCCAAACTCGTGACCTACTGTACACATTACACATATGGTTAGGGTTAGGTTTGACTGAACGCGATTAGCGATTTAGGGCTGATTTGACTAAAATCAGATATCTTTTATTCGTGGAATAAAATCGACATCTGACAGTTCTACTACGTATTGGAAAACTGTCAAAAATTCAAAATTTATTCTCAGGATAAGACATATCTTAACATAAAAGTTTGGTGAAATTCGCCCTCCGTAGTGAACTTTCATGAACGATTTCATGGATAAAAGCTATGACGTGATGCAGGTAGGTATGTTTGCCGCACCGCTGGCTCACTGTTTCGGTATTTTTAGTAACTACAAACTTTTTAAAGAACTAAGTAGGAACGACCATGATACCTAGAACTTGCCGCAATTTATTAAGAAACTGATTCACAATCTCGATAAGATGAGCAGGGCGGACGACCGTTGTATTGTGGCACACGCAAGGAATAATTTTCAACCAATAGGTACCATTATTTGCTGACTGGCTAAACTTGCTACCAGGAGCTGTTATCGTAATAAATGCTCGTCCTTTGACAAGACACAAGAAGAATTATCTCGAAAAAAACATATATTATAAGTAAAGACAATAATTTTATATTTTTTTTATATATTTGTACCATTATTTATCATTGTTTTAATTCTATTAGCTTATATTATGTAAATATTATCTTGTTGGAAGATAGAAAAGGGAAAAATATAATAATTTCAATTGGAACCATGCACCTAGCTTGTGACGTTTCTTAAGTGCCCATGTTGGTTTATTTAATGTGAAATAAAATATTTTGATTTTGAATTTCAATACTGCGAGAAAATTACAACATAAAATTTGAGTGTGCACAATAAATTAAAAGTGAAGGCAACTTGTAAAACATCTTCCGCTTACAGTCGAATCTCGCCTCACTAAACCCCACATGTACTTCGTGACTTCGCCGCAGACTGAAAACAAAGCGGGCTTAACATCGCGTTTGTTTTGAAACATTTTTTGTTGTTGTCATAGGTAAGAGGTGTTTAGAATATTTTTATTTTGTGAATTGGTATTGTCACAGAACACGGTTTTTTAGTAGTAACCGCATGTGGTATTTCATTGAACTCAGTCCATCACAGTCCACTGCTGGACATAGGCCTCTCCCAGGCTGTGCCACAACCCCTTCCACCTTCCGCATCCAGGCTGTTCCAGCCACCTTCTTAAGGTAGGTAATCGGTCCATCTAGCTGGGGGGCGTCCCACACTACGCTTGCCGACACGCGGAATGTAGTATTTACTTAAAAAAAAAAGTCCAGATGCGTGTCGGATCTCGCACAGTAAAGGGTTCCGTAGTCGCGATAAATATATGCATGCATAGTATTGAGTCAAAACTACGAAAAGCAAAGTTAAAAAAAAAGTGTGATATAAACACAAATTATCAATTGTCGGCAATTGCAATGGTTTTCCTTTATTTGTGCTGTGAGACCTAGCTTCTTGCCTTTATCCTATAGGTTTTTTGTTAAAATATGCGCCATGAACGGCAGTATTCATTTTATTACAGTAAATAAAAAATATCTACGGTCCCTACCTAAGATGTAAGTCATTAATATCGATTTCAACTTGATACCTCCACGCGTTCCTGAGAAACATGGTCTCGACAGACGGACGGACAGATGTGAGATGAGTGAACGGTTCCGTTTCTTTTGAGGTATGGAAACATACAAGAAATAAACTAACATCGTGATACACACTTTCCTGGAATCAGGTCGAAGTTAAATAATAATGTTCGAAACAATTACCCTGTCTATTGTTCTAAGCTTTGAATGTTGATCGATTGACCAATAATTGGCTTGGAGGAAAATTATGAGTCACTTCATGTAAAATACTGATACAATATTATCTTATCACTACCTACTTATATTATTATCAACTGAACCCATGAAGGCACGAATGATCAAGGTTTTTTCAACTTAAATACAGTATTTTCAAACGTTAACCCGAAGAAAGATGACCCTATGAATTGTTTACCTAAAGCTCGCGACACTTCGGTTGACTTGAGGCATACTCTACGTTGTCTATGAAAATACTTTTCCCGTGCAGTGTCTGACATATGACAGGAATCATGTTTGTTTGTGTTAGCGTTTAAATATTCAAACTGTGGGGCTGTATGGTAAACAGTTTATGGTGGGCTTGTAGATCTTTAGCGGCGTTTGTGGTCAAAAGGTGATTTTACGATTCCCTAATTTGGATTTTATTAATAGTTCTTGTTGTGTATAAGCAGAATAGCTATACCGGTGCGTCCTATTTTATATCTAGCAAACTCTTTTATTTTATGACATTCGAACTTGTAGCAAGTTATATTACCTAACATAAAGAGTACGAATAAAATAAAGTCAATGATTGTGTGTGTGTGTGTTTTGGGTGTACTTTAGATAGCCCACTGCTTAACCCTGTGGGGAAATCAAAGGCGATGTTATGTTTGCTAATAAACTTTATCCTTTTTAGATTATTATTCTCAAATGACAATGAGCTCCAAATTATTCCTGAAGACATTCCACATGGAGAACAAACACCATCTCAGTAAGAGAGAGATGTGTGGACTCCATGGGACCATACGAGGGACTCTGTTCTGCAGCCGAGTGATGGGGCTGCTGCCTCTGACGGGGCTGACCAGTCCCACAAGCTATAAGTTGAGGTAACAATGTGATTCAAGGCGGCTGATTAATGGATTTCATTTTGTTTAAGGATATTATTTTGTTTAAGAATTGTTCCTGAAGTTAGGATAATAATCCTCCCGTTTGTTCGTTTCTGCGTCAAAAACATCTAACTAGATTCATGAGCGGAAATCGAACCCACACGATTCGTATTGTATAGCAGAATAAAAAAGAGAGCTTCCTAGTAAAAAAAAAATACAAAACAATATCAATCAATTATAATTTACCAACCGATACTAAAGAAAAATACGCGAAACCATTTCTCACGCAAAATTTTATTCAGTAAAGCGAATATTACGAATACGCCCTATTTCATATTTTAGAGGCATTCAATGTTTAGAGGAGTACCTATAATGTCTCCACTCGTCTGCTCCACTGGGAATCAGTCCTTCAACAACCATGGCCAGCCCACTGCCACTTCAGTTTGCTTACACTGCAAGCTACGTCAGTTACTCCGGTTCTTTTCCGGATAACTTTATAGCCCGGAGTGGAGACCTCGTATCGGCAAGCGTAGTGTGGGACGCCCCCCAGCTGTATAGACCGAAGACCTTAAGAAGGTGGCTGGGACAGACTGGATTTGGAAGGCGGAGGACAAGGTGTTGTGGCGTAGCCTGGAAGAGGCCTTTGTCCAGCAGTGGACTGCGATACGTTGAGTAGATTGAGTTGACCTATAATGTAGATTCGTTAGATAAAAACTATGTTAATATCAACATCATAAATTCATGAAATAATAACACTGCGAGGAAGCATATGAGTTTGACTTCTATGGCTGTTGAAAATGACCAATAGTTAGCTGTTGTCATTAATCATTATTTCTAGTAGGTGTTGGAGGAACTCAAACACATGAATTATTTAGGTATTGGAAGTTGAAATGGAGTTATTATCGTGTGCTAGAATCGTACTAAGTATGTGTCCACCGTGTTCTGTGTGAACAGTCCATGCAGTCTTTTGTGGAACTGAAAAATTAATTACTAAAACCGGTCAAATGCGAGTCAGACTCTCACACGAGTGGTTCCGTACCACCGTTCAATATTTACTTCATACACACATCAAAAGTGTCTAGGGATCAAGTACGTTTTAGAGTATCACCGCAATTGAGGATTATTATTTTAACTTTTTTGGATCGTTATTGATTCTTTTTAGTTATAAATAAAAATCTCAAGCAGTCAATGAAAATTTAAAAAAATCCTCATTTTTGCCTTTTTTTTGCCATTTTATTGACGACACGAACTTACGTTAATTTCCCACAATTTGCAAAAATTGAAATTTTTACAAAATATCGGGATAAGTTGTTAACTTAACATAGGAAATAAGTAAGAAGACAGTCTGGAAGACCACACTACATGTAGTGTGGTCTTCCAGACTGTCTTCTTACTTGATCCCTAGACACGTTAAAAAAAAACGTTTCTTGTATGGGGCCCCCTTTAATTTTTAACTTTGTCTTATTTTTATTATTTAAATTATTGCTGTTCCATACGTTTTGACCGCGTAGGTATTGCACTTTTCTATGAAACAGAATTTTTTTTTTTTGATAAACGACGAAAAATTTCTACTTTGTGGGTCTAAACTCATGTGCTGAATTCATGGTTACAGTTTGCGCGTCGATGTCCCCGCCACCCTGTATACCCATAGGTATATAAATTATAATGATACGCACAGAAACATTGCGCCATTACAGCCTCACTCAAAGACGTACTGTTTTAATAACATTACGCTACGCAATCTCGCGAATTTACTATAATATAAGTTAACTTGCTACGCGTAACTATGACAATTTTAGCACCTGAGAGACTTCTAATTAAGCCTTATGAGTAATTAAATAAATTAGGAATGAATGAGGTAGGTGGGGTACGTGGTGGTACATGGTAATCTCGTTAGGTTGATGCAAATCAGGATCGAAGTGCTGGGGGCTCCAAGGGTGGGGTCTGTGGGTGCCAGGACTAAAATATAATGTTGAAAGCTTTGCGGTAGTTCTAGGTTTTAGGATTACGAAGGGATTTAAAATTGAAGACAGACAATCTCCAAGGCTTTTTCACGTGTATTATTCTTTAATGATATGCTTTAATACGAGTATATGTATATTGTTCGTTATTTCTTATGTCTAATTAGGTGATGCCAAAGTATCAAATAGCTTGGAGATATTTAATCTGTCCAGTCGATTCTTGAAGCAGTCAGTGTGGGAGCCGTCACAAGATTTTCCAGTAGCCTATTTATTCCATGCTGTTAAATCCTCATGGACTTCCTCCATCGTGGGGGTGACAGAGGGGCATGCTGGACTCTTTCCGGCTAAAACCACCGCGGTGTCCCACCTCTGCCTATGGCCGGGGGTGCGGGATCCGTATAAGCATTCACAGCTCCCCCGACAGGCCTTGACCCGCTGTTCCTCAGTGGGTCCCACCTCCCCGTGCGGCCATTACCATAATGGCCCCACCCACTCTCGAGTGGCGCGCGTGGAACACCGCGGCGCCAACTCGGGACGTCTCTGTGAGCCTACCCCTTTGTCTACGCTGTCTCAGTGTTCGTACCAGACCAACTAGAACTAGATAATATAGAGCCTTATTAATATGTTCTATTGGGGCGTACATAATACCATACTATTTCATTAATTAGTTTAGTAATTTAGCTTATACGAGAATTCCATTTATTGATCCATAACTAATCAGATTAATGACTAGATTTCAATATTATATTATTAGAAAAGGCCAAATGGAGTCTGTGTATTTCGTACCTACGTTTTTACGAAACATACCAAAAGAAATGTCTGAATGTTTGACGAGTACCTCACTGAACTTGACAGAAGCAGTTGGCACCCAGTAAATTAAACAAAGGAATGGCACCCTTGCTCTTCAGTAAATTGAACAAAGCAAAGGAAAAAGTTCATACATATATTTTTATTTTCTTACTTATACATCCAGAATCTCAATTGCTTTTCATCAAGCACCAAGCATACATTCTCCCACAAGAGATTCATCAGCGCACACTTAAAAAAAATTCAGGACACACCTTGGTACAAAATTCGCCATCTACAATATAAGAAATGTGCCCCGTTACAATAGCTATTACGTCCTCAGATTCACGCTCCGCTCTCCGTACATGATCTTCTACGCGATCAGTCTCTTCGGTCAGGTATTGATGTTCATCATGACTTTTTGCTGGCTTATTATGAATGGGATCTCTTTGGCCAACATCAGTAAGTTATTGTTGTTATTCTTTTTCTGTCATTTGAATTTGGTAGGTTTTGGATATTGGTATTTGAAGGTGGTCTAGAGAACGTTGCTGAAAAATGTTGCGTTGTTAAAAGTGAACAAATTTTCGCAAAAAAACAAAAGAGTTAGGGCGGGTTGTTTCACGTCCACTTGACGTACGCGTATATGTCAGAAATGGCGCTAACTATCGTTAAACCAAAAAAGCGTTGTTTCAAATTACAATTACAAAAATATAGCCTTGCCGTACGTCAAATAACCGTTTGAAACAACCAGCCCTTAAAATTTTAGTAGTCTCCGTGTGTGTGTAAATCTTCTAATCTAGCCTTATATAAAGTAACGTTGTTTACCTGAACCTTACCCGAAATTCAATCTAATAATATGCTTGAAAAGTTTTCTGTTTAACTTCCAAACATTTTGACAAAATAAATAGTGTATTTTCATCTCGGAAAATAAACAGTGCTTGTGTATGAAACTGCCAACAGATCATGACAGATGTAGCAAAAAAATTGATCTTATAAAAAAGAAATACCTAACACATTTTCTAATTTATTGCTTTATTTAAACTTCCAGCACACGATAAGGTACAAGTACAATTATTAAAATATAATAAGTACAATTATTAAAATAAAATATATAATAGTCTTCATTTTTCAGGTAATTCTATATTCTACACATCCAGCCTATTATCGTTTCTGATATTGATGCACATTGGTCGTTCCTGGCCTACTCTGGTAGCGAAGGTCGAAGCTATTGAGTGTAAATTGCCCCCATTTACAAGAAACGTGGGAGCTATGAGCAATGTTACTACAATCTTCATTTTAACTGCGGCTATAGGTATATATTTGTCCTATGTGTTAGTGGATTTTATGTTTACTATTGTGCTCGTCGTTAAAATCGTAAAACAGCTGTTACATTACATAGGTACTTTGAGATTTTCATCTATCTCAACATCTAATTTGATCTATGATGGAGACCACACCTGTGTCCCGTCACGACATAGTGTGCGGATAATGAGTTTTCGTCACCTTTGTGTAAAGGCAGAGAAATGTATTCTCTATAAGTAATTAACTATAGTTTTTGGTAGGTATGACGTAATGACTCTTAAATTAGATTTTAGAATCTAATCTAAGAGTAAAATGTTTCTAGCGACTCCATTAGCTGCGTGTCGCGGGTTCGATTCCCGCACGGAACAAATATTTGTATGACCTACATGTATTTGTTCCGAGTCTGGGTGTTTTTCTGTCTATAATATCTATGTATTTACAAAATAAATGTATATAAGTAGTTTATCAGCCATCGTGTTACCATAACACAAGCATTAGGTTGCTTAGCTTGGGACTAGATGGCGCTGTGTGAAATGTCCAGGGATATTATTATTATTAGTATCTATAATTAAAACAAAGGATGACCAGGTAGGATGGCAGGTAATATGTTTCCTACCTAATCAACCTCGGCACAAAATGTCTAATATTTGGATTATAGCTCTCCGCCACAGCTCATTATAAAACAACACGCGAGACATTAGAATAACAAAAGGGCTGAATATAATTAATCTTCACTATGTAGCAAAAGGAAAACTCACATTGCGCGTCTCGCGCTGAAGCTACGGGTGGTGCTACGGCGTAGCGCGTAGGTCTACGGCGTAGCGCGTCGTGCTACGAAGGTACGATCGCGTAGTCGATAGGTTTTTTCAATGTACACGAATATTTTTTGCTCTCCTAACATTCACTGTAAGTCATAATTAAACCTGCACCCTAATTGCGTAACACACGATCAATCGGAATCGGTTTCATTTTGACAGTTCAACAACATTCATTGCGTTATTTACGTGTTGAGCAGACAAATTTTTCGAACTTATGAAGCAATGGATTAGCAATCTGCTCCAAAATGATTCAGATTCCGATTGATCGTGTGTTACGCAATTAGGGTGCTGTTATAAAAGGTGATTCTCTAGATGTTAAAGTAATACTAGTTTTTTTTCAGTGGAACACCTCCTATCAATATTCTACGGATTAAAAGTGGCATGCGCTTGCGATATCAACAATGTGGCAGAGAACTACTTTCACTTCAATATGCCTTGGATCTTCGACAACACACCTTATACTGTATGGAAAGCAATTCTTAGTGAGGTAATAATGCAAGTTTATAAACGTGTCTATGTTTAATATTGTTACTTTCGTGAGACATCTTTCGACATATTGGGTGGGTGTTTTTCTATCTATAATAAGTATGTATTTACAAAAAAAAATGTATATAAGTAGTTTATCAGCCATCTTGTTACCATAACACAAGCATTAGGTTGGCGCTGTGTGAAATGTCCAGGGATATTATTATTATTATATTATTCTGTCTCACGAATTTATAGCAGGTTCGTGGTCGCCCAATTACAGTCTCGATGCTAGTCATTAATATTTTAGTTATTTATAATTATCAAATTGTATGGACTTTAAAAGTGACTTTGACCTCTGAGTTTGTTTAGGTGTTTCTTCTCAGAGTAGTCGACTAAGAAGCACCGACCTCGATTTGATGTGTAAAAGTGTAATTTTACAAAAGGTTCTTTTGTATAAGATTTATTCTTGGTGGCGCGGGAAGTTCCTGGAAGAACTTGGGGGAGGCTTTTGCAGTGGGACAGTATAAGCTAAACAAAAAAATAAAAAACAATAATATCATTTACGTTTCAGTACATTTCTATGACCTTGTTTGTTAAAAAAAGATATCATATTTTGGGGAAGGTCAAGTTATCATTCACCGGTGTCGTTTCAGTATAGCTACCCGAGATAGGTTAAAAAAATAGGCCATGATCCGCTGGCAATGGTGTCAAACGACATTTGAGCGCGTGTGGGTCAGCAGTTGATACACTATACGTGTACAGGGGTCATATGAATACATCATAGAATAGTATGGGCTTAAAAAACTTACTTTAAACAAAAAAATCAAAAGTACAACTTCCTGGAAGGATATGGGGAAGCTTTTGCCCAGCAGTGGGACAGTGTCGGCTAACAAAAAAAGTTATTTAATACATTTTGACTGAAAATCACAATCCACAAATTGCCCCTAGGACACTTTCTAAGATTTTTAACGTATGTTGATGCCCCTCTGTTGGGCGAAGGATTCACATTTAAATTTTTCCAGCTCTCATATAGTTATTAATCCTAGTATAGAAGGTTGAAAAACAAGCAGCATAACTTACTTTGTTATCAAGAAAACATCCGCCATAACGCCTTTAATATGAAAATAAAATTAAAAAAAGAACCTTATAATTATTACAAAACAACAAGAAACGAAAATAACCAACTAACTAACTTTCAAAATTAAGTTCAATTTCTTAAATTCTATAAAGTTAAACTTATTTTAAACTCCTGCGCTAGAAATAACCCCTCATTTAATTGAAGGTGAAGGCTTCGTCTAGACATTTCTCAAAGCTAGAACAAAAAAGCAGTATACTAACTTTGCTACCAAGAAAACATCCGCTATAAAGCCTTTAATATAAACGTAGCATAATTCCCACATATTGTTGCAGCTGTTCAACATCCAGTCGACGTTCATATGGAGTCTCAACGATCTTCTCTTAATGGTAATAAGTATTTACTTGACGGAGCATTTTCTTATACACAACGAGCTCTTGAAGAAAGCTGCGAAACAGGTACCTCATTTTTCAGTATTATTAAAAGAGGTTAGTTTCATACTAGGTTTTAAAGTAACTTGTGCGGAAAACAACTCTGCTATTTGTAACATAATGTTTGTATAATTATGATAGGGATAATCGTGAAATAATTAAAAAGTAGCTTGTTTGAACTTAATTTCTAAAGCGATTTCGCAAATATATATATGACGGAAAAGGTATGTCTGTCTCTCGTTAACATCAGGCATAATTTTAATTACTGTGGGCGTACTATTTGTTCGTGAATTGTAATCTGATTTGAACAGCAGACCGTTTTTCTATTGTGCAATAACCAATACTACCCGTATTGGTTATTGCACAATAGAAAAACGGTCTGCTGTTCAAATCAGATTACAATTCACGAACAAATCAGTCACACTAGCGAATCACACACTGTAGGTACACATTTAACGACACGGAACGCGACAGTTTCTAAACACATGTGGTTCGTACGATGTCTAATGTTTCGATGATCTCGAGAGCTATGCTCACACCGCTTTTTGTAGCTGTCGCTCTTGTCCCACCACGAACTCAGGCTAGACTCTGTCTAGCGCCACGAGATGGCGCTAACGTTCCGAATAGACAAATGAATGACTCCGACGTATATATATTTTTATATATATAATATTTTTTTCGATATATGTAATAGTAAATGATTATAATTTATGGATGGCGGAGGACAGGGTGTTGTGGCGCAGGCTGGGAGAGGCCTATGTCCAGCAGTGGACTGCGATAGCTTGAGTTGATTTTGATTGATTATACACGTAAAGAATTTATATGATGAAGATTGTACTATGTTAAAAAGAATACTTATTTCTTCTCTTCATTTAGCTGGTATTTCTTCTATTTTAGGAGCTATTAATTTTATTTTACGCCGTTTTAGGCGTGGAAGTGACGCATATTTTCCCCCAACTAGTTCGTTTTTGTGCTATGTTCTTTCTCTGCGCTTGTTTACAGCAAATAAACGCATTTCTTTTCTTTTTTTTATGACAGGGGATTCTTATTTACTTTGTAAAGTTTTTGAGTGTTAAGCGCTCCATCCGGCTTACAATGTGGGGTGTTTAAATGTGGTGCTGTTCCACAAACAATGGGACACTTAATGTCATGTCCAGCGTATCCTGTTGTTTGCACGTTACAGGAACTGCGCACACACTATCAGTAGATATGGGTTTCATTTTGACAGTTCTACAACATTCATTGCGTTATTTACGTTGTTGAGTAGATAAATTTTTCGAACCTATGAAGCAATGGATCAGCAATCTTTCAATGAAATTGTTAGTGTGTTACGCAATTAGGGTGCCGGTGGACGCTACTGAAGATGCCAAACTCGTAGTCAAATTCTGTGCCGATACTGTTTAGAATGCCATAGACACGCTAAGGAGAAGGCATTCAATTATGGCAAAAATATGCATTTTTATATATAGATGACTAAAATTTTAGTGTCTGTTTATAATGTCAAAATAACAGCTCTTTACTAAATGGAAGTATATACGGTACTTATAACAAAAACATAAAAAAAATCAAACCACTGAATTCCGACACACGGGACATTCACGGGTAAAGCTAGTATTTTAATAATATTTAAAAATTGATTAAAAATGTACCTCAACTATTTAATATTATACCTATTTTAATAATATTACTTTTCCCTCCAATTTTGTTATTGGAACTAATAATGAAGAGAGAGCTTCCAAGATGGCGCGCTGCCAATACGGGACCGGCTGCGCTTCCTGTGTTTTGCACTTGATATTATATTATTTTTTCAAAAATAGTTGTTAGTTCTAGCTAGATAATTTTGGTGATATTTTTTTTAAAATAAATAATTTCTTAATTCGAAAAAGTGATAACATTGTTACAAACGTAGATATAGGATTTCTATGGTTACAGATATTACATTTCCAACATACAGAAGTAGTATCTCAAACATAAGTCTCCTGGCTAGGTTTAAACCTGTGACTTTGGAGCCAGTGTTCCTCAATTATAAAAGTGATTACGTATGTCGTTGGTTGTGAAAAAGTAAACAAAAAGGCACATTTTTTAAAGATGCACACACAAAGAGGTACATTTTTTTAACAATAATTACAAAAATTACATTATTGAAATGTGTGTAATGGTGTGTTGTGAGAGAGTGTGTGTGTTTGTGGAGGAGAGTATAGAAGGTTTTCTATTTCGTCGTAGTTTTTATTCATCAGCCACGTTATCACTGCGATTTTACGTTTGTGTAAATCAAATTTTTGTATCGCGAGCAGTTTATTGATCCTGTTATACAGTTTTTGACTGAGATAAGAGAATTGAGGGGAAATTCTCGTTCGAACGTTCACAGTCTGATCTCAGTTTCAACCTGTCAACCTCTAATTTTGACAAGTTTTTGACATTTGTTTGTCGCCGAGATGAGACTGCGACTAGATTTTGGACGTTTTAAATGACGAGAATTGGCCTTCTCATTTTCAGCAAAAAAAAAAATTTCTCAATGTCCGCTCGACATTTTTTTGGTTATTTTTATTGGCACGCGATGTTTTCTCAGTACTCACGGAAGCACAAACAGTTTCCTTACTGAAAGCACTTCACAGTCCTTGTAAAGCTCTTCTGTGAGGTATCTGAAGGGCCTGCGATACATTACTTTGAGAACTGCCCTTTGTGTTCTCTCTAATTTGAGGAAGTAGGTCTTACAGGCTCCACCCCATGCTGGCAGGCAGTATGCAATTAGTGATTGGCACAATGACATGTAGACCAACCTGAGAGTATCTGTGTCAGCTGAAAAGCGTAGTTTCTTAAAAATGTAAACAAGTTTTCGTGTTTTTGCTATCAAGTGTGATAATTTTAACGCAGCGTCATCTTTGAACACCGAAAGACATTATCACAGTCAATCATGAAGATATGTAGTTCGATCGTTAGTTAGAACCAATAAATCTCTTGTCAGGCGTTAGTCTAATTAGCTTGTGTCGTCTCGGTTAGATGGCACCACTTTCCGTATCAATTAAGAAACAATCATGTGTAGATTTTGTCTATGACATTCTATTATCTATGTTAACTTCAAAACGACAGCAATGTTTTTTATTCCAACGCCTTTGAACCCAAGAAACTTCTCCGCCCTGATGGCGCACTACAAGTCATTATCAATAATTATGAAGGATAAAAGTATCATACACTTTGTCTTTTGCATTTATTTTTTCTGTAATGTTATGTTATTTATTCATTGTGATATTGATGTTAAAACAATTGATTGATATGTGCTAGGGCCGATGCCTACCGGGGTCACGCATTGTTCGAAAAAGTTTTTTTTTTATGTCAGTAACCCCATCCGGTTAAAGTCAGAAAAATTCTGACACAAAAAAAAAATCCATTCCGCCCAGCTGAGCCGGAGAAGTTATTTAATGATTTCCAAAAAAAAAAAAAAATGTGATGCTTACTCTATAAAAATATGTGTTTCAGTTTTTTTTTTTATTGAAGAACACTATCGGATATTTTTATAAAGTGTGAATCCAACAGTTTTTGATCTGTCTCTAACAGATAGATTTCAGTTCCCAGAATCAACTTATCATATTGTTTGCTTCCAAAAATGGGTACTACGATACGATTTGCAAAGTCGTTTAGGCAATAAAAGCCATAACAGTTATACTACTAAAATTAATCCGTTACCCCATTTCCACTAGAAAGACAAAATCGACGAAAACAAACAAATTAATTCGGTTACTGAGCCAACCTAATTACTTAAGAGATAGGTAGTTTATTGCTCTTCTCAGTGTTATCGCTGATAAGAACTTTTGTAATCTAGACATTTCTCTCTTCTTTGGAAACTGAGCAACTTTCCACCCGTTTCGACTGCCGAAACCTGAAACCGAAACCAGTACCCAAATTGCTAATCCATTGCGTCATAAGTTCGAAAAATTTGTCTGCTCAACACGTAAATAACGCAATGAATGTTGTTGAACTGTCAAAATGAAACCGATTACGATTGATTGTGTGTTACGCAATTAGGGTGCAGGATGAATTTAACTTGGATAAACTGAATTAATTAGAATTAATTAACTTGGATAAATTTATGCATTTCGCTTCCTTTAGGTTCATACCTACATCTGTTCATACACGCACACCGCATTTATTTTCCTTTTATTGTACAGTCACGAGCAAAAGTATGTATACACTCGGTTTTATTCAAAAGCGATTTACTCCTTTATTTTGGAATAAAATTTTATGTTGTTACGAACATAGCATTTTCTAACCCATAGGTTTATGTAATGTGTCGTATTTCAACGTTGCATTCGTTATTTCACGAAAAAATCGCAATTGAAAGTTGCCAAGTGTTGACATATTGGTGCTCGTGACTGTACTTACAATAAAGAATATGTATTATTCTACATATTTTTCTATTGTAAGTTTAAAAGCTTACATACCTACCCCTATTCTTTACCACTGGACACCGACTACCCGGAGAGTGTGAAAAGGAGCTTACAAAGACTTAGATGTCACAGTTGGAAAATCTAGATTTGATCTTTTAGCATTGGGACTGTTTGACGCAGTTCTTTCCCCTTTTTGATACAACTTAAGATACATTTATTTGAAATATTACTTTATATGATAAAAGATTTTGGTTTTTTAAATCACCTATAAAATTCACTAAAATGTTATCCTCGATTAGGCCTTTAGCTTTTTGAACGCCAGAGCATAAACGCACGCGTGTGCCCTCCACGCCAAGCCACAATTTCACCGCAAATACCTACAAAAAGAATAGGGATTCCTAAACGATTTAATTGTTTATTTCGTGATAAAAGTGCACCGCATTTTTTGTCACATATTTGTGTCGTTGGCGTACAGGGCACGCGCTTGCTTGTCACGTATATATGACAATGACGTTCAAAAGGTTAGGCTATTACCGGTTTGAGGTCGAAATTTATATGCTTTACCTACTTAGCACGTGCTTTGGCTAAGCGTCACTCTGTCCTACTACCACTGTCGCACAACTATCGAACTAAGTCCAAGATAGAGACTGAAACATGTCTTACTCAAAGTTCGTGCTAGGTGCGAGGCAACAGCAGTCGTCAACGGCTGCCGCCAACGCGTGTCGGTGGGTACCGTCGACAACATGCCACTCGTGTATTGGAGCACCGTACTCAAATACAAGAGCGCCATGTTGCAAGGGCGTCGACGGGCGTCGATGACTGCCGTCGAAAGTCGTCGACGGTTGCAGTTGCTTCTGCTGTTGACGCGCGTCACTCGTGTGTGTGCACATTAAGTAACGTTTATAGATCTCGGCCGAAATTTCATTCGTCGTATAATTACTATACTTATACCTATAGGCCTTATACATAATTTTATGTTCAATTCACACAGGAGAACTTCTCCTGCCACGAGTTCCGCACTCAATACTTGAAGATCGTCCGCCTGGTGAAGCTGATTAATGGCCAGTTCGGTATTTATATACTGACCTCGTTCGGAAGCAACCTGTACTGGATCTGTACGCAGCTGTTCTATAGCCTTAGGTTAGTTTCAATGTTATTTAGTAGTTACTTACGTGTTAAATTGATAAGAATAGAAAAGTAAAACCATTTTGTATTTAGAAATAAGGAGATGTCTCAACTGTAACCATGAATTCAGCACATGATTCTGGACACCTTAAGATACAAAAGGTTTTTCATAATTTTTTTTTGATAACCATAATCATGTACTGAATCTATCGAGATCACTCCGTGCCTCGGAAAGCACGTTAAGCCGTTGGTCCCGGCTATCATTCGCAGATCTTTGACAGTCGTTATGAGTAGTTAAAAGGTCATAAGTCTTGTCAAACGGTATAGCGTAGCCCAGTTACTGGGTTGTGGAGGTCAGATAGGCAGTCGTTTTATGTAAAACACTGGTATTCAGCTGCTTCCGGTTAGACTGGAAGCTGACCCCAACATAGTTGAGAAATGGCTAGGAAGATTGATTTCAAGCTAAGTAATGAAATACAGCGTCGACTGTACTTTAAATTAGTCTAAGGGCTCATTTTTCCAACGCCAGATTATTTTGAATTTTTGACAATTCTTCCATACAAAAACTGTCAGACGTCAATTTTATTCCACGAATAAAAATTACCAGTCGACTGAAAAATCAGCCCTAAATCACCAACAGCGATTTCATCTTTCAATCTAGGTAATTAATTATAACAAAATAACACTAGAATCGTGTTGAATAACACTAAACGGTAACCTAATTTCCTTTCGCCGAGCGCTGCGTAGTGCGTGATCAAAGGGCTGACCATGTTTATTGGTTTAGCCTCGTGTGGGGTACTAATTTGAATGTTCTCTTTCACAGCCGGACGCAAACTGGACATTTTATTACGTGCACGTTTATGGATCCAGAGGTAGCCAAGTGAGTATGCAAACGATAAACAATCGGATGATAATAGAGTTAATTATTTTACTCTGAAATAATTAACCCTATCATCATAATCTAATTGAATGGATTTCAGTGCGGCTCTCAACAAAGAATACCTGACCCACCCCCTTTGTATGTGGATGTTAAGCGAAAAACGGTAAGTTTCTATCTTCTATATTTCTCCAAACAACTCTTCCCAGCTTTAAACTCTGCCTACCCAGTTACGGGCCAGGACTCTCTTGAGTTCCGGGCTTGTGAACGTCAAAGAATGCTACGGAACACTTCCAGGATTTGTCGACCGCCACCGTCAACGGAATGTCAACGAGAAACGGGATTTTCGAACCGAACGATGTCCCGTTGACGGACGTGCGATAGACAAACAGGCTGAGGTCTCATACAAAATAAATTCAAGGAATGTGATTTACCGTTCCTTATGAAACACTGAGCTCAGAAGACTCGAAGTTGGGAGGGCTATGTGGATAGATATTCTATCGTCTTTTCTCTCCATTAACCCTGTTTTTACTTTTTCCTTAAAAAGTCCTATTCCATTAAATCTGAATTTTTCTACTTGCTTACTGTCCTATTCTACTATGAGCTCAACTGTCACTAATGAGGCACAGTTACTTTTTCTATTGTTACCGAACTTAATAAGTTTGCCTTACAGACAAGGGGATAGCTAACTCATATACAGCGTGTAACGGAAGGGGGGTATCAACCCTGAAGGAGGTGAATGTGCTCATGAAACTCAACAACTTTCCCCAAAGAACATAGGTCAAAATATGAAAAAAAAATTTGGCCCTCCCTTACAAAACTGACTACCAGCTGATTGATTTACTATGGGAGGGCCAAATTTTTTTTTCATATTTCGACCTATGTTCTTTGGGGAAAGTTGTTGAGTTTCATGAGCACATTCACCTCCTTCAGGGTTGATACCCCCCTTCCGTTACACGCTGTATATATTTTTTTTACTATCCGAGCCCGCCTTTACTTTCGCATAGTGACTGTACTACTCTTGTACCCTTGTATGAGGTCACACGTCTCGCGTAATATTAGTAAATACACCTTCCAATATATAAATAAAAGAATAATAAACGTAATATTAAAATCCAACGGCCTTTCCTTTGGTGTTCTTCCTTTAACCCTAATGCAAACTGAAATGTCTATTAGCAGTCAACTGAAAAAAGTATTTATATCTCTCTGTGCGTGTTACCTGCTGCCGGGAGGAAAATAACAATAGATATTTTGATTGTGTCTCGTTACTTGACAAGTTAGTTAGTAACTGAAAAGTTAGAAGTTTAACTTTGTTTTTCCACAGGGCCTTGAACGGTGTGGAACATTCCATATACTTCACCTACTCTTTCTCATTCCTGTTGCTACGAACCCTTCTTGTATTGCTGTTGGCAGCCAGGATACATTCTAATTCTGTTGCTCCCCTGTATGTATTGTATGGGATTCCTAGCGCCAGGTTTCATGCTGAGGTAAGTGACGAATATTTTTCTAGAGCGGTAGGATGTAGGATATATCATTAAAACAGAATAATAGATGGTATATTCAAATAATCTGATAAAAACTTTAAATCATTTAAAACATAGATACAATATTTTTATCTTACGGATCGACACGCGCTTTACTTCTGTTAACCAAATGTACAAACACGCTGTGAATGTGTGTGTGTAAGCGCAGGTGCTTTCGGTACCAACCAAGATCCATTATTTTGGTTGTTAAAGTCGGAAGTGTGTGTGTGTGGGTTATGTGCTGACGCTATTCGTCTTCACGCACACATTCACAGCGTGTTTGTACACTGAGTTACCACAACTAAAAAGCGCGTCACGTCGTAAGATAAAAATACTGTAGCTACTATAAAATAAACATAGAAGGAAAAGTATTAATTTTGAAGTGATACAAAAAATAGGAAAAGTAATAAAACTGAATAATGACGGCGCTGTTCTATGAAGGTCATTCGATTAATTCTAATAAATAATTAAACAGTCCGAAACAGTTACTGAAAGTCTAATCAAGGATGTGATCAGTTGATTTGCTGTCAAATTAATGTTAGATACAGTGATTGATTGATTCACAATCAACAATGGCATATCAAATCAAATGACACGAGATTTAGAGATAAATTAAATTTAATAGGCTTCTAGATATCTGGAAATCCAATGGTTAAATCAAATCAAATACTTGCGTTTATTTGTGCATTAAATATCTACAATTACGAATGCATCCGGAGATATGGGCAAAGATCGTCACTCACTGGACGTCTGAAGGAGAACATTAATAATAAATAATAATAATAATATCCCTGGACATTTCACACAGCGCCATCTAGTCCCAAGCTAAGCAACCTAATGCTTGTGTTTTGGTAACAAGATGGCTGATAAACTACTTATATACATTTTTTTTTTGTAAATACATACATATTATAGATAGAAAAACACCCAGACTCGGAACAAAAACATGTAGGTCATACAAATATTTGTTCCGTGTGGGAATCAAACCCGCGACACGCAGCGCAGCAGTCAATCGCTTAACCACTGCGCCAATCGTGCCGTCAAAATTCCGTCAAAATGCCGTCTACCTCGACGACATCGCCGTCGAGGTAGACGGCGAAGGTGGTGTGGAGATCTGATGAAGTTTGCAGGGCCAACATGGCCATAGATCACACCAGACCAGCAATCAGTCTTTGGGACACAAAATAGACTAACAAAAAAAAATACACTATTCATATACAGCCTATTACAGCCTGTCTAAATAATAACAGGCGCACAGGTCGATCGGTCAGATTAAGCTATGCTTGCCGCGGTTAGTCTGTGGATGGGTGACCATCTTTACATACCGAGACCCCTCCGTGCCTCGGAAAGCACGTTAAGCCGTTGGTCCCGGCTGTCATTCGTGGATCTTTGACAGTCGTTACGGGTAGTCAGAAGCCCGAAAGTCTGATAACCAGTCTTACAAAGGGGTATCGTATTACCCAGTAACTGGGTTGTGGAGGTCAGATAGGCAGTCGCTCCATGTAAAATACTGGTATTCAGCTGCATCCGGTTAGACTGGAAGCCGACCCCAACATAGATGATGACAGCCTTTCAGTATGTAAGGATCGTAGTAGGTGGTTTCTGCCTATCCCCATAGGAAGAAGGCGTTATTTTATTTATGTATGGATGTTTACAGCCTTCGAAAGTCAATAGGAAGAGAAAGCATTATACTGAGCGATGGCCGGTTTGCGTAACGCATATTTATGTCCTAGAACAAAAATTCGAGAACATGTGATTTCCATCAACCCGCAACGGGCGCCTTCATTATGGCCCACATTTTGTCACAAAATGAGGACGCCTGTGTCCCAGCAGTGGGAACATTATAGGCTGATTACGATGATGATAATGAACGCATAATTATTTCCTCCCAACTTGTTTTCATAGTGTTTGTTTGTGTTTTTTTTTGCGTCACATTTACTGCAAATAAATGTATTTTCTTCATTCTTTTCTTTAAATTTTCAAGTCTTCGTAGATGCTCAACTAAGTTCTGCGCGTAAAAAGAACGAATGCGTTGCGCAATACATAGATATTTATCAGTAACCAACATAAGTCTTTCGCCGAGTACACAACTTGATATGTTTCTCGTCTCGTGTGACATTTAACTCAATGTTATTGCAGGTGGAGCGATTTATAGCTCAAATAAACAACCTGAAAGTGGCTATGAGCGGACTCGACTTCTTTTATGTAACAAGGACTATGATTTTAACTGTAAGTATTAAGAAAACTTTAATAAAACCGAAGTAAATACTTTTTTTAAAACGATGAATGAAAAAATCGTAACGAAACCGGCATGTCCTTGAACCAAAAATTCGTAGACATATGAGATCTACCACACCGCACTGGCCTGCGTTGTGGATTACCACCCACTCTCTCTAACAGAGAGGAGGCTTGTGTTCTAGCAGTGGGAACATTGTATAGGCTGACGGACTTCTAAAGGACAATGCCCATGGATGTATGGACTCCCGTACCATGCTGCATCAAAGTTAAACTTTGGTTTTTATAGACTACACTTATCATATTAACTCCTACAAAAGTTCTTTTTGTAAACAAAACCCGGGTATAGGAAATTTAAAAAAAAAAACGAAATAACCTAAACAATAGGAACTTTATTTTATTTGATATTTCATAAGCGAACAACGAGCGTATAATTTTATTACATGTTTTTTGAATGACGTGAACATGACACTTTTAAAATTCAACGTTATATTAATCATACCATTTGAAACGGAACGTCATGTAAAGAGAATAATACTCTCTCACCTTTTTACTTTAAATTAAATTCCCTGTTCAAAAATCAAATCCCCGACGCGTAATGTCGTAATGTCGTAAAAGATTATGAAAATGCTTACTATAATATTCTGATCTTGATGCATGAGATTTTTTGGTAATACGACTTTTGGTTATTCTCCTTTTCAGTAGAAGTACTTAGCACTTCATCGTTAGCCAAAAAAAGCCTTGAATGGACAAGAATCTCTCGTATTTGTTACTCCACCACCTCTGAGTTAAACCGTAGCTGCACAAAAACCTGCTGTTTCATACATTTTGACCATTTATGTTTTGCACTTTTTAATACAAAAGTATAAAACCTACATAGTCTACAACAGGTTTTTTTTTAAACCGACGGTAGGTTTCTTCGCTGGGGGGCGAAAAATGATGTGCTGCGTACATGGTAACAGTTTGCGCTTCAATGTCCATTACACCGAGTATATCTTTATGCTTAACTATGGGTCTCTTTTTCTATGGTTTTTGTTTCAGCTCCTTGGAACTATTGTGACGTATGAGCTAGTGTTGCTACAGTTCAACAGATAAAGATGGAGAAAAAAGGAGATGCTATAACAATTTAGATTAAAAAAAACGCTTTAGTATTTGATATGCTTGAGAAGTTAAAAGCGCGCGCACCAACACAAAGATGTTGTAATACTCAGTGTCTTTCTCTTAATAAATGTGTTCATCTTAGAAAGTATTTTTATTTATCTTAAGGTACATCCCAGATCAGAACAAAATGTGACATTCCGGTGACCACATAACGACGACGATGTCGTCGATTTTCATGCCGTATTTTTTTTTTTCTAAAAAAAAACTTTTCCCCCACACTAGGAATTTCTCCTGTATCGTGGGTGCGTTTACAAACATTTAAACTCACATACACAAACAGCTAGATCCGGAACAACTACTTGTAGGCCATACAAATATTTGTTCCGTGCGAGAATCGAACCCGCGACACGCAGCGCAGCAGTCACGTGCCGTCCGATGTTATGAGGAAGCGTCAGCGTCAATAATGGGTACGTTGTGCGGAAGCTCCAACAGCGTCCTAAAAACTTTATGAGACAAAGTGGACAGTCCCTTAATAAGGCACTGGGTACGGATGCAACGGCCAACGTGTGTTGCGCCATGTCATATTTAGTTGTTTTAGTTTGTAAAAGTTTACTATCATAGTTTTTAAGTCATTGTTACTATTACTATATGGATTGTGAGTGCTTCTAGTCCAAAATAAAGAATATATTATATTAATAAAAGTGCATCAATATCAGAATTATGTAGAATCTACTGATGCTATCAAAATCAGCTCCTTAATTGCGTAACACACTTTTAATCACAATATGATGGTTTTGAAGAAAATCCCTAATCGGTTTGGAAAATTCGTCTGCTCGAACGTAAATAACGCAATGAAAGAAAAGAAAGAAATTAAAGAAATAAAAATTGTTTATTTTGCACAAACAAAACGAACATTAAAAGAAAAAATCATAAAAAACTTACACTCTTACAAAGTAGCCAAAAGTATCGTACTCAACAATTAAAAGTTTAAAGTTCGACAATTTTGACAATTAACGTAGCTGAACTGTCAAAATAAAAGGCATTGCAATCGATTGCTATTCTAATCTCCATTCGCGATTTATTTATCAAAAATGTAAACAAATATGAATTTCTGGAAAAATAACTTTAATTCCTACACAATAAAGTTCAGTTTACGTTACAACATCAAACATCTTTATAACTTTTTCAAGAATGTTAGTCCATTAAAATAAATTTGATATTTGTTTAACTTGAAATAACATCAATTTGAAACATTAGTTTCAATACTTACTTGATGAATACTTTATGTATGTGTGTTACGCAATTACCCCGCCTGTAGGTACACTACAGAAATAAACAAACAATAAAGAAAATTAACAACTCCCGATTTCTCCCACTTCACCGCGCAAACTTAACCCCTCGTGCGCTGTAACATCATTAAAGTAACGAGTACCCACTGCAGTTTTTCACCCACTGGATGCTTTAACCCTGCATTGCTGTGGGCAGACATTATTCACGTCTAACTAATGAACTAGATACCTGTGGGGCAACGCTTTTCTGCTGAAATACTTTAATGACCCACCCAGCTAATGCGAGGGAAGTGTGCTTGATTTTTATTTCGTGGCGAGAGTTGGAAAAATGTTAAGAAGGCCAGTTTTAAATCGAGATCCCGTGGTTGGTTTTGTGCAGTAGCGGCTCGTGGCTAAATAATAACAGTCGCACGAACGGTCCGATCGATCAGGTTAAGCTACGCTTGCCGCAGTTGGTCTATGGATCGGTGACCATCTTTACATACCAAGACCCCTGGCTTGCTCGTAAAGCAAGTTAAGCCGTTGGTCACGGCTGTCGTTCGTGGATCTTTGACAGTCGTTACGTGTCGTCAGAATATCGAAAATCTGAAACCGGTCTTATCAAGGGGTATCGTGATACCTAATAACTAGGTTGTGGAGGTCCGATAGGCAGTACCTTCTTGTAAAATACTGGTGCTGCATCCGGTCAGACTGAAAGCCGACCCCAACATAGTTGGGAAAAGGCTAGGCAGATGATGATGATGATTTTAGTTCTTGCACAATCTTCTTGACTACATGTATTTGTATTATATTGTATCATGTATCTTTATTATTTTTGGAACGAAGTTCCTTATCGCACGGTGCGAAAGGGGGCTAGACGGAAAAAATTAAGACCAAAAGTTGGAACGACACTTTTTGCTATAGGTAGGTAGTTGTAAGCCGTGGGGCGTGCGCGTGTTTCTCTGTCCGTCTCTCTCTCTCTCTTTGAACTTCGTTTCATCAGGGTGTCCCTTGACACCTCTCAAGTTTTTTTTGGTTTAAATACTGGTTTCCGTTTTTCTGCACGACCTTGTAAGTAAAGGAATGTATCGTAACTTTGTAAGTGTTCAACCTCAATCGACCTATCACACAGTTAGGAAAAATAATGTATTAAGAAAAGTAATGCCATATTATTATATTGGACCATCTTACAATACACAGCTAAATATGTCCAAAGTCACCAACTTGTAATCTTCCAAAATTGTATTATAATTTACTTTCACATTTACACATTTTCATCTCACTTCAGACTTGATTCAGAATCTCATAAATATGCTTTAGACGGAATTATGTCGTTTTTGGGGTTACGTACCAAAATAGTACCAATGGGACTCTAACATTAAGGCTTCACTGTCCGTCCGTCTGTCACAGGGCTGTATCTTTGGAACCGTAATAGGTAGATACTTGAAATTTTCAGAGTATTTACTACTATAGCCGCTATAACAACAAATAATAAAAATAGGATAAAGTAAAAATTAAAGGACCCCCTTTAATTTTCACTTTATTCTACAGACGCTTATACAAGAATAGCTTTTTTCGGCGCTTTTTCTCGTTTCTTTTACTAAAGTATAAAAAAATAAATGATAATATACTTATAAATAATAATAAAAAAACTTTATGGCTAAAATATTACAGAGATTTTACATTGGACACAAACTAGGCAAGCCAAAAATGTTAATAACAAATAATGTCGTGTGTAGCGGTATCTACAGCGCCACAACCACATGCGAACAACGCGTCATACTGACGTCACGCAAATCCTGCATCTCACACGCAGAGTTTACCGCGCAATTAGCATATATACAACTTCTCAACAACTGGTCGGATGATCCTCCCTTTTCAATGGCGGATGAGTGAGCTTTACAATCCTCTTAAATATTGTACGGTGGCACGGAACTCTACGTGTGCGAGTCCGACTCGCACTTGAACGCTTTTATATTATTACCTACAACAAGAAAAGAGTCTTGTCAACAATTTTCATAAAAATGTAAATAAAAATGATCTCGGGGATGCTCGTTCTAAATCGGCTTATCATACGCGACAGATTCTTCGGCGTAAATGAGAAATGTTTTTGTGAGCATTCGGCTGCGTACCTTATAACGTTGTATTGTATGACGGATTGGATTAAGTACTGCGAGGAAGAATATCTGAGTTATTTTGGGTTTAAGTATTTCGTGAAATATTGTGAGATTGGTGTTACTAGGAACGATTGTCAACACAAGCTTCTATTTTGTTTGATTATCCTAGGTGAATGTTTTAGTCTCTCATCACAAAGCTTATGTGGAACTAGGCCGAACATTAAAAAAAAAAAGAAAGTGATGACAGCTCATTGTATATTTTATAGTCTTTGATGTATTTTTTTGGTATTTAATAAAGTATATACAACGTGGCGCTACAATGGCGACATTAATTTAACACACGGGCTAGGGCTAGTGGCCAGTAATCATAAAATTGATAACAACATAAAAAAAATGGTAACTTGAAAACTTCCACCTGCGCCGCTCGCCGACATAGGGCTCTCTCTTTTTCCTTCAATTCGCCTTCTCTTTGCTCGTTAATTGTTTTAATTACATTGATGCGATGTTATTATCCGTGACCCCGGCAAATGACCCCTGCGCTACAGTTCTAAGATACTATTTTATAAAATTGATAAATAAATAAATATTAATGTTTAATTAAATTAAAATACATTCATAAAACTACAACGCAAAACCGTGTGTTAAATTAATGTCGCCATTAAAGCGCCACGCTGTATTATAAATAAATAAACATATTTGCCGCATGTCGAATGAGTCATGGGCCAAATCTATCACAATGTGTCCCAGAAAACGTTCAGCGGCATCGAGGCAAACCTAGGAGAAGATGGCGGGACGAGCTTGACGCATCTATGTAGACAGGATTGGTTCACACTAGCACAAGACAGAAAGGAGTGGAAAGGAGAAAGGGAGGCCTTTGCCCTGCAGTAGGACAACATAGGCTAAAAATAAATAAATAATCATATGGGAATACCTAATGATTATTTATTTATTTTTGGAACGAAGTTCCTTATCGCGCGTTGCGAAAGGGGGATAGACGGAAAAAATTAAGACCAAAAGTTGGAACGACACTTTTTGCTATATTAGTTGTAAGCCGTGCGGGCAGCGTGCGCGTGTTTCTCTGTATGTCTCTCTCTCTCAGAAAGCAAGCCAGTTATACTTCGTTCCATCCGGGTGTCCTTTGACACCTCTCAAGTTTCTTTTTATATATAGACAGAGAGATAAGGTCACTATGTATGCCATAATGACCTTATCGGTTTCCAGTCTAACCGGATGCAGCTGAAAACCAGTATTTTAAATGGAGCGACTGCCTATCTGACCTTCGCAACCCAGTTACTGGGAATACGATACCCCTTAGTAAGACTGGTTGTCAGACTTTCAGGCTACTGACGACCCGTAACGACTGTCAAAGATCCACGAATGACAGCCGGGACCAACGGCTTAACGTGCTCAAGCCCTTGATGACCTTATACCTCACTATAAATGAAAAATTACTTTTATAAAGACACAAATTTTTATACCTTCTTAAAAAATATGCAGAAAACTAGTTGAAAAATCTGGACTTAGCTATTATCCGCCTCGACGGTGCATATCTAACGAGTTTTAAAATAATTTAATACTTTCATCTGAACGACACTAAAAGTTGGCAGGTACGATGTTAAAACGTTATTTTTACGATGTATTTATGATTTGGTTCGATGCGAAACTAATACAGGAAAATATTTAACGGGAAAATTTATGTTACTACAAATGTGAAAATAAATACGTTGGCCCCGATTTTTGGCTCAGAGTCTGGATTTCTGGTCGGTTTATGGCAATAGGCCCCCTACATGGTATAGACGCCAGCACAACAAGCTACTACAATCTGTCAAATTTCTTTAATGGATTTTCAACTTGCTGAAGCATTAAGGTTCATGGTTGATTAGGAAAATCTGACAGTTTCGGGTAGCTTGACCTGCTGGCGTCTGTACTTGAACACAACTGGCAAAATGTGGGTTAGTCAGAGGTGTGTGGGTGTAAGTGTGTGTGTCAATACGCTGTTATCTATCATCATCATCAGCCTACAGCAGTCCACTGCTGGACATAGGCTCTCCAATTCTACCAGCCACCTTAGGAAGATCGTCGCTCCAACTAGCCTGAGACTCCAACTAGCCGCATATATGTCGCATCATGGGTGGCTGAGATGCGAAACATCGGGTCTTCTTCACAATCCGACATAGTTTAGATAGGTGTGGGCCCTGCGGTGGTTACTCGAACGAAAAAACAATTTGAATGTAAGTAATTTTAATAAACTAGCGATTAACAACCGGAGGGGCCCGTGGCTAAAGAGGGGCCCGTGGCTAAATAATAATAGCCGCACAGGTCGATCGGTCAGGTTAAGCTACGCTTGCCGCGGTTGGTCTAGATGGGTGACCATCTTTACATACTGAGACCCCTCCGTGCCTCGGAAAGCACGTTAAGCCGTTTGGTCCCGGCTGTCATTCGTGGATCTTTGACAGTCGTTACGGGTAGTCAGAAGCCCGAAAGTCTGACAACCAGTGTTACCAAGGGGTATCGTATTACCCAGTAACTGGGTTGTGGAGGTCAGATAGGCAGTCGCTCCATGTAAAATACTGGTATTCAGCTGCATCCGGTTAGACTGGAAGCCGACCCCAACATAGTTGGGAAAAGGCTAGGCAGATGATAGCGATTAACAACCGAAACACACACGTGCGTCGGAAACAAACACGTGCTACGGTACTGAGCGTTTGCCAAGACTACCTGAGCTCGACTGTCGATTGTAGACTGTGACTGTCGCAACACTCGGTCACTCCGCCACTCCTCGCTGCATCCCCTCCACCGACGATCGTGTCCAAGCGGTAGGGCTTGCTTGCGTTTCCGATCACATGATTATTCGTTAACCAATCAAATTGTTAGATGGCGCTGTCCGCTGTACTGTGGCGCCATCTATCCACGACATATACATACATTAAATTTGATACATTTATTGTAGTAAGTACCTACTTCTTATAAAAAATAGTATCTATTCTAAAGAATCTAGGAACACAAAACACTTTAGTTACTCTCCTAGATCACGCAACAAAGGCATCATAGCCTATTTTATGATACCCTCTGACTATCATAGCCTTAATGATTACGATTTTATTTAATACCTCCACATAGCCTGAAGGATTACGTCCAGACATAACGATAGTAATTTTGGCTATACTCCAAATTCGCGGCTTCTGTTGTTTTTATTATCTATTTATTGCAGAATAAAACGGTGGGTTCTGTGGTGAAATAAAACAGTATTGTTTTTGTTTTGTACAGACGCAAGCACTTCAAGGTACCTAACCGAAATTGTTAAATTTTCCCAGTTAACCTTGAACCTTAATGCACTAGTGATAAAGTTGAAAATCTATTAAAGCAATTAAACAGATTGTAGTAGCTTGATGTGCTGGTCTGTACCTACTATACGTGCCCCCAATGCGTTGCGTATTCATCACAACAATGATTTTAGGGCGCTGTTTCGACTGCCACGTTTTATTTTTCCTTTTTGTCAACTGAGCTGAAGTCGACTATTCTGCCAGCGTCATGTAGTGACGGCAACACAGGAAGATAAGCCGTCGAACTATGCACGTTGCGGTAGTTGTTATAACGTTAGTGGATTGCTGGAATGAGGGGCTCGTGGCTAAGTAATAACAGCCGCACGGATCGATCGATCAGGTTAAGTTACGCTTGCCACGGTTGGTCCGTGGATGAGTGACCATCTTTATATACCCCTCCGTGCTTCGGAAAACTCGTTAAGCCATTGGTCCCTGCTGCCATTAGTGGATTTGTGGCAGTCGTTTTGGGTCGTCAGAAGCCCGAAAGTCTGATAACCAGTCTTACAAAGAGGTATCGTATTACCTAATAAGTGGGTTGTGGAGGGCTAGGCAGGTGATGTTGAGTGCCCCCCCGGTGGGTTCCCGCATTGTCGAGGCGGGGGGGCTCAGTAGCCGTGGCTGGGCGGGCCACGGTGAAGCTAAGAGGAACCCTAGAGGGGGCCGCTCGTCCGGGCTGTGCGGTTTAGCCCGACGTAGCGGCCCACGGGTAGGTTGCGGTGCTGCGACATCGCGACCTACCCGAGACGGGCCGCGATGTCCCCCGTGAGGGAGACATTGCGGCTGAGGATAGAGGCCGCGGCGGGAGGGGCTCTCCCTTCCTTCCGCGGCCTTGACGGGGCCGCCACCGTTAGATGGCGGACGCGGCGGGGCCGCAGGGGAAGAGGAGTGTTGGTGTTTCGTTGCCGCTCTCCCTATCCTCTGCGGCCGTAGCTCCCCCAACGCGGGGGGCTTGCGGGGCCCGCCTTTTAGGCGGGCGTGGAGGCCAGCAGGCAACGGGTGCGGGGGCTCCGTTGCCTGTTTTGCACAGGCCTCCACCTTGTGGGACGGGAATGGCCAGGTGTTCCCGGCCATTCCCGTAGCCCCCCAACCTGGGGGGCATGCGGGGCCCGCCATACCATCTTGGCGGGCGTGCGCCGGGAGGGCCGTGGAAGTATTGATTTCCCATAGCCCTCCCATTACGGCGTTTGTAGGAACACCGCTGAGTTTTAGTGGGTATACTGTCCTTCCGACAGGGAGTCCCACATACCCCGTCTCGGTCCCCGCGAGACGGGGATGCATAAAGCATTTCTCAGGGAGAAAAAAAAAAAAAAGGTGATGTTGAGTGGATTGCTGGAATGTTTTAGTTTATTTTTACACTCATTTTTATCTTCTAAATCACCTAACTTTTTATTTTAAGTTCTTAACCAAGTTCTTTTCGTTGATACGAGTAACTAATTGAAAATCACTTATTTGTATAGTAAACGTACACAACAACTGGCTTATGTATTAAAAAATGAAGATAAAGGCATAGATGATACGATAGGTTCAATATTTTGCACTTTGGCTACAGGCCCCTAAAAAGAAAAATACCTAAAAGTTTTTTTCATGGCTTTTCTTAAAGGAAGTGGACGGGATGTTGGTCAATTTCAGCCTTTTGTACACACTTTTAAAGGTCGGTCATCAAACGGTCAGAGACGGTCAAGGTCGGGTTCCGAACATATCTTTTTCCTTTTGTTTTTTTTTTATGTTATGAAGTGGCAAACAAGCCTATCTATAGGTAAGTGGTCGCCGCCGCCTATTGACGTCTGTAGTACTATTCTGTAAAAATCTCACCGTGAAAACCAAAGTGAAGTGAGCTATCGATAGTGTCAATCTCTAGCATCAGGTGGAATGACAGCTCACTAATTGTTCACCTCACCTAAGTCTTCACGGTAAGATTTTTACAGAGGCAGTAGGGTAGTGCTATTCTATAAACATCTCCCTATGAAAATTTTGGTGAAGTGAGCTGTCAATAGTGTCAATCCCAAGCATAAGGTGGAATGGCAGCTCACTCAAGCTCACTTCATTTAGGTTATCACGGTGAGAGTTTTGCTCTGGCCCTTCTGTCACGATGCATTCTAGACTTTAAACATCTTAAACACATCGTTTTAGTATCGTTACTGCGGATACTCGTAGCCCCGACCTTTATACCTTCAATTACTTTTGATCCGTTTAGTAGAAAGTTTAATGAGGTGCAAAATATTGAAGTGAACCCCCTTAATTGGACATTAAGGCGGGTAGAAAATTCTTCGTAAGTTATGATAAAAATATAAAATAGTGCTCTTGAAAGTGTTGAAGTTTTTGGGAATTTTCTATTTATTAAGGGCTGTGTTTGAAAAAGACTTAATTAATGTTTTGTAGAAATATGAAAAGTAAACCTATTTTTTCTCATTCATGAATGGCTACGTTACAGTGCAGCCGACGAGAGAATGCGTTCTTGACAGCTGTCAGTTGCATACTTAAGGAATACGTTTTTTGCGACTTTGACCTTTATTGATGATTACAATTGGCCGTAGAATAAAATTGACGTCTGACAGTTTATACATGGAAAAACTATCAAATCTTCAAAATCTTTCCTCGTGTACATCTGGCGTTAATTTGAGAATAGGCCTATTTAGGAGGTTAGTTTCTACTGTGACATTGAAACTATTTTAATTTTGCAAAAGAGAGCTGTCAGATCCATTTACAATCTACGTCGCCGCGAATCTCTTAGGGAACTATTTAAAAGGGTTAATATTATGACGATACCTTGCCAATTCATTTATGAAAATATTATGTATATAAGAAAAAATCAACATCTTTTTAATAAAATAAGTGATGGACATAATTTTAATACTAGAAATAAAGATAAATTTGATCAACCTTTTTTCAGATTATCTAAAGTACATACATCTTTTATGGGGTACTGTGTTAAATGTTACCACAAAATACCTTGTGAAATATTGCAATTAAATGAAAGAAAATTTAAAACTTATATTAATTAAAATTACACTTTGTAAGCAAGGATATTACAAATTAGAGGATCATATCCAAGATAAGAATGCTTGGAAACATGCTGGTCCTGCTCCATAGGACAATCTCTAGAGTCTAGACTAAATCAAACTGGTTGCTAATGTAATTGTATAATTTATTCTTTTTTTTTCTCTTTGACATTGATTTACATTCTGTAATTACTTAAAGTCACATCCGGACTTATTACTCCTTATTTATTTATGAAAACAGTCTACTTTTGGAATGTTTGTAAATATGTGAGCATCATGTATCTATCACATAGTCAATTTATATGTCATGGTTTCATTAATTCATTTTAATTCTTTTACCTATTGTGGTATAGTAATTTTATTTTGAGGTGCATCGTCTTCACATAATAATTATATAATTCATGTATGCAAAATATTGTAAAACATTTTAAAAGAGTAACGGTGAAGTTTCTTGCCCATTCTTCTCCATACGAAAACTACCTTTTGGAAGTTGCGACTAGAAGCAATTTTATTTTAATTTTATTTTTGACGTTCAAAAGTGCCTTTTATGCGCCTATTTGAAATAAATGCTTTGTCTTTGACTTTGTGTCTGCCCCTACCTTTTTTTGGTGAGATCGATACAAAAAAAAAAAAAAGAATTTTCTTTCTTTCTTTCTTAATACACCTTTCAGTTACGAGCTTAGATGCATAATTTTATTCAGCTGTAATTTTTGCATCATGAAACAAAATTAATCAACACTTACTGAATGGCAATTCATTACGAAATCAGATTCCATTTCGTTGACGTTCTTCCAGGTTCCAGGTTAGATATAAATAATTGAAAATATACGAACAAATAAAAGCGTTTTTTAATTATTTTAGTAGGTTCTCAAACTTATTTTGCCAACTTTGAGAACATTTTTATTTCAAGAGCCTCAATTTTTTTTTGTACTTACAACAGCTATTGCCACGATTATAATTATTTAAATGTGTAATATTATACTTTAGTCGTAAGGTAGGATATACATATCCTACTAAAGTCGGTATGGCTGGATTGATGGGTAGATGTTTACTCTTTTACGCAAAAACTACTGAACGGATTAGGATGAAAGGCACACGTTTATAATCAGGATTAACACATAGGATACTTTTTACGTTTAGTCCACTCTCGAACCCTCGACCCCCAATCAATAATGTTTCCACTGGACCCCTAACTGTAGTTTACTCTCGACCCTTGGGGGTCGAGAGTTATCCCCATATTCCCACAGGATCGAAACTTATGCGGGTGAAACCGCGGGGCGCAGCTAGTATAAAATAATTTTCTCAGGGTCTCTTACTGCCCCGCTGAAAGTCTTACGCCCACGTTGTGAACACCTATATCTTAGTTGATTGTTTTCTTCTGTACAAACTTTCTTGATTCTTATTGGGTTTTGGTCAATTTAGATATCTATGAAACCAATGTTCTGCTGGATCTATCAGATTATCTTACAGCGGTGTTGGTGGTTTAGCATTATATATATATATATTTAAAAAAAAACGTTGCCCCACACTACATTACACATTGCATTTAGTATATTGTAAACTAATTATTGCACCAACGACAAGCCCATTTTATGTCCGTGCAAATCACTGTCCATTCCAAGATTGTCTGGAAGAGATCGCAGAAAGCGATAAGGCGGCCCATTGTATATTTTAAGTGTTCAATAAAAAAAAGCTTGAGAGGTGTCAAGGGACACCCGGATGGAACGAAGTTCAAAGAGAGAGAGAGAGAGAGACAGACAGAGGAACGCGCGCACGCCGCACGGCTTACAACTATAGCAAAAAGTGTCGTTCTTGGTCTTAACTTTTGGTCTTAATTTTTTCCGTCTAGCCCCCTTTCGCAAAGCGCGATAAGGAACTTCGTTCCAAAAATATGATGTATTTTTGTGGTGTACAGTCAAGTAATAATAAATATATGTACTAATATTTTGGACAAATACTTGATCTTATGTAATCTTATAGTATTTTTTTGTTTTATTGTGACATTTCAAACTTTAGACATTGTTAGTTAAGGAATTTTAATAACAGTTTCTTAGCAAGTAATGTCGGTTTTCTACCCCGTATGTTTCCATCTAATAATTTGCATACTTAATGTTACGATTGCAAATTTCTGGATCTGCCATCGGAATAATATCAACGTTTCCATTTCAATATTCTGGCTCGAGTTCGCTTATCGTATTAAAGGACAATGATTTCTTTGAGAAGCATGAATCTTATTAAATTGGGGCTTGTGTTGGTTGGCTGGTATACAAAATGGGAAAATCTCTCGTTGGATGGCCAGTGTTGAAATAAATTAACCATGCCGACCATTATAAGGACTGACGGTGAAGGAAAATATCTTGAAGAAACCGGCATGTCCTAGAACCTAGAATTCGAAGACATATGACATCTACCAACCCGCACTTAGCCAGCGTGGTAGATTAATGCCCACTCCTTCTCGAAGAGAGGACGCCTGTGTCCCAGCAGTGGGAACATTATAGGCTGATCATGCTAGGAGGACTATACCAAAACCCAATGTTCTTATCAATCATGGTCATAATACGCGGGAACAAGACGACACGAGACTAAATATTCTCCGTCCCACTCGCACGTTTTATGACCGCAACTGCCACGAGTCTTAGCGTGTATGATGTTGTCATTTGACAAAGGCAGACAAACAGCCAATGTTAGTGTAGTTTCGTTCGTTATGCAAACTACACTTTCGGACACCTGAATCAGGCCACTCTGCATTTTTTTAAAAAGGTCTGTTTTTTTTTCTGGTTTTGAATTCTAATTTTGAACCAAAAAAGACTTGTGACATCTTCCAAACCTCACTGGGTTCACATGGTGCATTACAGTTCTACTCTCACCGAGAGGACGCCTGTGTCCCAGTTCCCACTACTGCGATTATAGGCTGATCACAAGAATATAATAATAATATTAAAATAGCTGTTAGAAGTATAGCTATTTGATTTAAACTGATAAAACTTTGGATTTTGTATTTGTGAACAGCCTTTAGAGGACTCTTTAGACCTTCATGTATGTAATCAACCAATCTTTGTCCGCTTTTAAAATCATGATAAAAAAGCACTTCCTCTCTCCTTAAACATCATGATTATTAAGTTATTATTTATTATTATTATTTTCTTTGCTCTTGTTTCATGTTTATTATTATATGTATATATTAATTTAGGTGAGTAAAATTAAAAAATAAATACTTTATGTATTATATTAATAGTATAATGTAAATGGTACACCACAGACTACCTACTATATTTGTCTCTCCTTAATTTTTAATCCATCCAAAGGTGGTCTTTAAAAGATCGCTCTTAGCGATAAGACCGCCCATTGTGTCACCCTTCATAAAATGTTATTTATTTATGTTCTGTAATTTGTATGGTGTACAATAAAGAGTATTCTATTCTATGTATGACTTTTATGTACCGGACACCCGAGGGAGGACATCGCCGTCGAGGTAGACCACGACGAAGGAGGTGTGACGATCTGATGACGTTTGCAGGGCCAACACGGCTTGAGATCGCACAGCCTAGGGTGGTTTGGAAGAAAAAAGGCCTTTGCTCAGCAGTGGGACACAAAATATGCTAACAAAACAAAAGGACATGAAAATATATTCACGCTTGTTCGATTCAGGTGTCCGGGAGTGTATGTTGATGGTTTGGGTATTACGTAGGTAAGACATACACACAAGTTATTAGTCTTGAGGTAACACCTTACCTTACCTCTTTGCATATTGTATGCTGGTACCCGATATCGTAAACTCCAATATATGTATCCTACCCGAGTAATACACGTGTCGATTCGCATAAACATGGAAGGGTGACTATTATGTCAGTATTTATAAGGGTATCGGAGTTTGAACAGAATTTGGTGAAGAAGGATTGTATTATGGGCTTTATGCATCTACACGCGGAAGAGATTTAGGGTAGCTTTTAGTCGGCAAAAATATGATGTTTTTTTATTTTTTACTAGCAGTGCCCTGCGGTTTCACCTGCATAAGTGTTGATCCCGTGGGAATATCGAGATAAAAAGTTTCCTATGTGTTATTCTGATGTCAAACTCAAACTCAAATCATTTATTTCAAATAAACCATTTCAGGTACTTTTGAATTGTCACAATTAAATAGTCGGTCAGTTAGTCAGAAAGTTGAACCTAGTTGCCCATGCCAAAACGTAGATCTCTTTGGAGAACTCAGACACTCTTTTAAATCAAGATATTATTAAAAAATCTTTAAATGTATAAGTTTTATTACTGTAAAGTTTCATCAAAATCCGTTCAGTAGTTTTTGCGTGAAAGAGTAACAAACATTCATCCTCACAAACTTTCGCGTTTATAATACGAGCTGCGCCCCGCGGTTTCAACCGCATAAGTTTCGATCCCGTGCGATTATCGGGATAAAAGTATCCTATATGTTAATCCTGGTTATAAACCATCTGTGTGCTAAATTTAATCTAAATCTGTTCAGTAGTTTTTGCGTCACACACACACACACACACCACATCCATCCATCCATGCATCCATACAAACTTTCATGTTTATAATATTAGTAGGAAGTAGGATTTTGTTTTTATCTTATCGTATGCTGCACCACGTCGTTGTTGACGTCATCACGTCGACGCCGGCTGTTGCTGAAAACTAGCTCTGAGCATTATGCTGGGCGATGGCCGAAAATATAACAACATAAAAATAATGCGTAATTTGAAAACCACCGCCTGCGCCGCTCGTCGACATAAGGCTCTCTCTCTTTCCTTCAATTCGCCTACTCTTTGCACATTATTCATTTTTATTTAATTGATGCGATGTTATGATCCGTGAACCCGGCAAATGACCCCTTCGATTTGTTGGATTTGTCTCCGTTCAGTGCTATTTGTAGCAGAATAACTATTAAAACAGGAAACATTCACGAAAAAAAAAGATAATTCATTTTCTCATACATTTTGTATGAAACGGATTTTTTAATGACATTTCGAGAACGGATTGACTGATTTCGATGGCGGTCGCTAGGCGGGTCAGCTAGTGGTATTAAGTATATAAAGATAATAATATTAAGGGGTGCGCTATGTTATGCCAGAGGGCGTTATAAGGTATGAGGAACAGGGTGTAAAGTTCACTTATCCTACATAGAAATGGGAGGATCGTCCGACCAGACAGGTGTTGTGTCTGGCGGGCAACTGCCCGACGAATTATGTCGGGCTGTTGTATATATGCTAATTGTGCGGTAAACTCTGCTTGCGCGATGCAGGATTTTGCGTGACGTCAGTATGACGCGTAGTTCGCATGTGGCGTTGTTGTTACCGCTACGTCAATATGCTTAACAAATAATTTCACTCACTGGCTGTATCGACCTACTGCCTACATTTTTTGCCTACTTTACGGAGGAGAATGACACAAATTATCTCTTTGATCCTATATTTACGAAGAATAATGCCAGAAGCATTTTCACGTTAGGTATAATTTTAATAAAACAAAACGGTTTTGCTTCGTCGCGTACAGCTCTTAAATAATGGGGGCAACGCTAAAAGAATTCGCGTATTACGCAGGAATGTCATAAAATAGAACGTTTTGCCTAAATTTGAAGACGTAAAGTTAGTCAGAAAATAAAAATTCTTTGTCCTTAGTATGGCTAAGAGTTCTTGCGAAACCTTGAGTACGGGCTGGATGTTATAAGAACCTTGTTGGTCTGACTTTAGGGTCGAAAATTGTAAAAATGTGCTAGGTACAGTGGTTTATTATAAGCTGAAGACCAAGGAGCGTATCATGAGTTGGTAAGATCATCACAGGTCCACTTCGATGGAGAAAGATAACCTTTTGAACGCCAGAGCATAAAAGCACGCGCGTGCCCTCCACGCCAAGCCACAATTTCACCGCAAATGCCTACAAAAAGAATAGGGATTCCAAAATGATTTAATTGTTTATTTCGTGATAAAAGTGCACCGCATTTTTTGTCACATATTTGTGTCGTTGGCGTACAGGGCACGCGCTTGCTTGTCACGTATATGTGACAATTGCGTTCAAAAGGATAAAATATAATAAATGATTTTATTTCTGTAAGTAGCTTTGTACACAAAATCTTTTACACGTCATTCATATTTTAAAATCTAGATGACGATGGATCTATGCAGCGGGGTAATTGTGTAACACACTCTCAGTAGCAAAGGGTTTCATTTTGACAGTTCAACAAAATTCATTGCGTTATTTAAGTTGTTGAGCAGACACCTTTTTCGAACATATGAAGCAATGGATTAGACATATCCTTCAAATGTCCCGCAATTCGGGTGCAGGACGAATAGCACCATCCTTTTTTTTGCAACGGAACAATGATGGCTAATTATGGCTGATGGCCGATCTAACGGCTCAAAATCCAGGGGGTCTACTCCGAAGTAGTATCGGCCGAATGTTCGGTCGTTTCCTGCTACGAAGTTACTATTTGGTTCGGTCGGTTCCGATCCTACATTCTTTCGAATATTGACTATGGTCCCGACCCAACTGAGCCGATCCAAACTTTTTTCGCATTTTTCAATAATATTCGGTTCGGCCATGTGTCGGTCCGATCCGAACATTCGCACTTTGCACTTCGGAGTAGGCCTCCAGGCCTAAAAAAGTGGGGAAAAAAAAAGCAATTTGTTTGGCACTATCTCTTGGGATATTTCAAACTGATCAGCATAAAAGCTTTGCGCTTTTCTAAAAGTCCGAACACATTAATCACCTGAAACATTAATTCAAAATAAGCAATCAATTAGACAACAATTATTATTAACCGTTTTAACTAACGGCTAACGTGTGAGGCTTCACTAATGAGGAATCTATCACTTCCAGACCAGCGAGATCGTGGTCAAACGTGTCTAAAATCTATAAGATGTTGAAAATCGAATGACCAACAACAATACCAGAAGGCCAATTCCCGTAATTAAAAACGTTCAAAATCTAATCGCAATCTCATCTCAGCGACAATCAAAAACTTGTTATTAATGTAGAGAAATTAAAGGTATTTTTGACAGATTGAGACATGAAAATTGCCCCTCTGGTCTAATTTAAAAATAAGATCCACTAAATATGGAACTTCCATATTTAGTGGATCTTATTTTTAAAGTAAAAGTACTGCACCATCATCATCATTTGCCTAGCCTCTTCCTAACAATGTTGGGGTCGGCTTCCAGTCTAACCGGATGCAGCTAAATACCAGTATTTAACATGGAGCGACTGCCTACCTGACCTCCACAACCCAGTTACTGGGTAATGGTAAAAAGTGCTGCACCAAGCTGTGTAAATCGTCATAGAGTCAAAATAACGTTTTTTTTGGCAATTTTCACTGTATAAGCGGCGTGTCCCCCTGCAGACCATGGCCCACCTTTCGTTTTACTCACCATACCAAAACGTGAGGATCTAATGTCTGCATCAGCGAATAGTGTTAGCGTTGCCGAGTACTGGGACAAAAAAAAAAAACTGCTTTGCCATCGACACACTAAGAAGTAGAACAGCCAGTTTGCTAAAAAAAAATACCTAGTGTACACTTCCCCTTACAACTGCGGCGAGTGCATCGCTTTAATTGAACAAATAATGTCGATAGCACCACTTTGTAGACCGGGGCTTAAAGCATTTTTACTTTAAACTTGCGCAGCTTTTAAATTGCTATTGTGGCTGCAATTAGATCGTAGCCTAGAGTTACTGGAAAGAAATGCATTGTTACTTGTTAGGACTTGCTTTTAGTTAAGCCTTTGTTTACTTTAACAAAGTTATATCCGCGTTTTGGGAACGATTCTATTGGCTTCCGATTGACCTGATCTGTTTCACTGGTTAGCAATAATAAAGAAACAGAAGGAAATACTTTTTATAAAAATAAACTGGCAACACATCTTCAGTTAAAACTGTGCGATTTAATGGACCTGCATCACAATATTGTGCATCACACTCTATATCACAATCAAATTAAAAACGAAGGAAATCCATTGTTTCGCATGTTTCAAAACTTCGTCTGCTCGAACGTGAATTATAATTTTAAACTTTTATTTTCTCTACACAAGTTATGATGGATGAAATAAGAAACAAAGTATACTTATATAAAAAACGCTAATAATGTTGTTGATTTGTCAAAAAGAAAGGCATTTGACATTGTAAGTGTCTTACCCAATTACCCTACTGTTTACTTAAATCGATGGTGGTATAGAATAAACAAATTGTCTTTGACACTGGTGCAATCGACATGATAATGGTTCGCCAGAATTTTCCGAATCATCTGACACGTTGCCTGAAACGTTGATTATTGACAACACTGACTATTTATAGGAAATTACACTCAGTCGTATGTAAACTTGAATTCCATAATCCGAATCCGACATCCGAATTCGGGTAAAAACCATGCGTGTCGATAGCAATCTAAATGGACTCGGCCCAGAATTCGGCTACTTGTTTGGCGCCATCACCAGCGTCCATCAGTTCCTGTAACGTGCAGTTGACAGGACACGCAGGACACGATATTAAGTGTCTCATCGTTTGTGAAACAGCACCACATTTACACTCCAAGGCAGAGTCGTCTATGAATCTCCACCTGAACAGGTTTTCCTTGCTTCGGCCAATCTGGGTCCGGAGTCTTGTTTAAGTGTAATTATATACATTTTTTTTTTTCATGAGTTCGATATGTGAGTTTTTTATATACAGTTGTGAGCAACTACCTCTGCATTACGCAAACACGTCAAAACAAAGTCACGTAAAGACGCCAGCACATCAAGCTGCTACAATATGTTATTTTTTTTTAATAGATTTTCAACTTTATTGCTAAAGCATTAAGTTCAAAGTTGATTGGGAAAATTTGACAGGTTCGGGTAGCTTGATGTGCTGGCGGCTGTACAAAACATCTCTAATATTTTTCAAACAAAAGTGAACCCCTGGAATGCCTGAACAACGCAAAATATTTGTCAACAAGCTAAATGTAAATTTTACTGTTCATATATTTTATTGTTCATAATATATTTTAGGTGGCGTAATGGCATACGTGAGTAACATGAGCTATTATGTACACCACTTTATTATTCTACTCTGAAACGTTGTTTTAAGATATATTGGTAGACGGGAACTGAAATGATTATGTAAGAAGATACTCCGAGTCACGCCTCCGGCAATCCATAAAAATGAACTCATATTATTGTCTACAACAGTTATTGTACCTTTGACAGCAGCAATCCAATAGCTACCTTATTGTAACGAGACTAAAGATCACTTTGATTTTGACAGACTTGCCACTGGCAGCAACCCAACATCAGCCTTATTGAAACGAGAATAAAGATCACTGTGATTTGGACAAACTTGTCACTGGTAGCAATCCAACAGCATAACGACAATAAAGTTCACTGTGATTTGGACAGACTTGTCACTGGTAGCAACCCAACAGCAACCTTATTGTAACGAGAATAAAGTTCAATGTGGTTTTAACAGACTGTCATTGGCAACAATCTAAAAGCATCCTTATTGTAACAAGAATAAAGATCACAGTGGTTTTGACAGAATTGTCACTGGCTGAAACAAGAATAAAGATCACTGTGATTTGGACAGACTTGTCACTGGTAGCAATCCAACAGCATCCTTATTGTAACTACAGTAAAGTTCACTGTGACTTTTATAGACTTGTCAGTGCCAGCAACCCAACATCAGCCTTATTGTAACGACAATAAAGGTTACTGTGATTTTGATAGACTTGTCATTGGCAGCAATCCAACAGCATCCTTATTGTAAAGACAATAAAGTTCACTGTGATTTTGATAGACTTGTCATTGGCAGTGTAGCGGTATCTACAACGCCACACGCGAACAACGCGTCATACTGACGTCACGCAAATCCTGCATCTCGCAAGCAGAGTTTACCGCGCAATTAGCATAGATACAATTTCCCAACATCAATCGTTGGGCAAATGCCCGCCAGACACAACACCCGTCTGGTCGGAGGATCCTCCCTTTTCTATGGAGGATGAGTGAACTTTACACCCTGTTCCTCATGCCTCTAAAACTGGTGACCCCGAGTATGAACGTCAGCGCAGCCTTCGTGCAAACACTTCAGCGTGACGTCATCATCATCACTCCGGCAAGCTTCAGCGGCGAGTCACCCAGCCAGCCAGCATCCACGGCTTCAACGGGTATCCTGACCACCAGCATGCAGCGTCCGCGCATACCTGGTCATCACCCTCAGCCTCATCAGCAACCTTGGCACAGCACACTGCACCTTCGGCCGGTCAACAAGCAGAGCACCCTCTCCTGGTCGACGCAGCAGCCAGCCTCAACCCGGCGCTGTACGACATCCGACGCACTGGAGTATAACGCAGCGCCACCCCGACTCACTGGGGACATCTCCGCAGACAGTTCCGACTCACCGTGAACTATGCGGCAACCGGTTCCGACTCACTGGAACCTCAGCTGGCCTGGCAATCGTCGCAAGATACAAGACTCAGCCCATTATCGACCTCCGGTCTCCGGAGGGGAGTGATGTAGCGGTATCTACAACGCCACACGCGAACAACGCGTCATACTGACGTCACGCAAATCCTGCATCTCGCAAGCAGAGTTTACCGCGCAATTAGCATAGATACAATTTCCCAACATCAATCGTTGGGCAATAGCCCACCAGACACAACACCCGTCTGGTCGGAGGATCCTCCCTTTTCAATGGAGGATGAGTGAACTTTACACCCTGTTCCTCATACCCCTAAAGCAGCAATCCAACAGCATCCTTATTGTAAAGACAATAAAGTTCACTGTGATTTTGATAGACTTGTCATTGGCAGCAATCCAACAGCATCCTTATTGTAAAGACAATAAAGTTCACTGTGATTTTGATAGACTTGTCATTGGCAGCAATCCAACAGCATCCTTATTGTAACGACAATAAAGGTTACTGTGATTTTGATAGACTTGTCATTGGCAGCAATCCAACAGCATCCTTATTGTAACGACAATAAAGTTCACTGTGATTTGGACAGACTTGTCATTGGCAGCAATTCAACAGCATCCTTATTGCAACGACAATAAAGTTCACTGTGATTTTGATAGACTTGTCATTGGCAGCAATCTAAAAGCAACCTTATTGTATCAAGATTAAAGATCAATGTGATTTTGACAGTGATGCTAAATCAGAGGTAATATAACTATGAAGGGACTGTACTACCAGAGAAGCTACGGCCTGTCCGCACACGTCAGTCATCATTCGTTGTCAACCATTTTCTGCATTGTCACGGCACGGTAGTACTGCCAGGCCTACTGCAGCGTTTCACAGGACAAAAAATTGATGAGGGCAGTGAGTGTAGGTACTGCTTGAAGAATTCAGTTAAACTCGAAGCTTTTATTTTAATTAAACCATTCACAGGAACCCGTTGGATGCGAGAAGCACGGAACCGGTCGAAATGGAGGTGCTTGGGGAAGGCCTATGTCCAGCAGAGGATGTCTTTCGGCTGAAATGATGATGTTGACAGGCACTACGTAGGATAGTCAGAAAGATGAAGTTAGTTGCCTATTACAAAGCATTGTAGGGTCTTATGGTGATAGGAAAGGTGAAGAACGAGAAAAAAGCTCTATAGATACTTCCAAGGAGTTTCATGCCCATTCTTCTACTTTTAAATCAAACTATTAGTTAGGTACATACGCCAGCACAGCTGCTCGAACCTGTAAAATGTTCCCAATCAACCTTGAACCTTAATGCTTTAGTGATAAAGTTGACAATCTATTAAAGAAATTTGACAGATTATAGTAGCTTGTTGTGCAGGGCGTCTGTACATTGGGCGTCTGAACTGTGTTATTTATTTATTCTAACATCATGTGAAGGAAATCGCATCCTCTTTTGTTCTTGAAACGAATTAAAGTGATGACTTTATGACAAGAGTTCTATAGTATTTTTCTGAGAAGCACACAGGCTGTAAGCAATAGCCTAATAATACCCATCTATCTCCTTACTTTTGTCTAGACTCAATTTTATAAGGTAACTAACATAAATATATTATCTTAGAAGGCGTAATGGTTGCCTATAAATAATATCAAGATTACTTGCGCCTGGTTTATGAATACCTGGTACTTGTGTAAAGTAATGGTTACAAAATAAATCTTGCTGATGAGGACCACCTGTTGGTGCCAGCCGTATTGTTTTTAGCTGGTTAGTCTGAATAGGGCTATTCTATAGTAAATGAAATCTACATTTCATATTTTTTTGTTACCATTCTCTCGAAGGTCTAACTGTGGGGGTTTCTTTAGAATTAGTACTAGATTATCTACTTTATCTTTTTGTTCTGTCTCTTCTTTTTAATGAAAATGGTTACCGTTGTTTTTCTTTGATACAAAAGGTGTGGAGTGTTTGTTACTTTCTTATAAAATGATGGAATCTGGTTAAATAAAATTGTGTTTGCACTTATTATGTGCTATAATTTATTAGGTAAGCGACTATCATTTTAATATTACCTAAGCGGGACCATCCGAAAGGGTTTACCGCTGCCCTGGAACATAAAGGGCTAAGGAAGGAACACGGGTGGGTTTTAGTCAGTAAAAGTCTGACACTCCCTTCTGCTCCACCCAGAGCGGGAGGAGTCATTTGATGATTTCCCATCCTCAAAAAATAAAAAAAAAAAGACTGATGACATATTCGTGGCTAAATAAAAACACCCGCACGGGTCGATCGAAGATTACGCTATGCTTGCTGAGGTCGGTCCGTGGATGGGTGACCGTCCAATACATATCGAGACCCTTCCGTGCCTATGAAAGCACGCTAAGCCGTTGGTCCCGGCTGTCATTTGTAGATCTTTGACAGGTGTTCCGGGAAGTCAGAAGCCCGAAAGCCTAACAAGCCAAGGGGTATCGTATTACCCAGTAAACGGGTTGTGGAGGTCAGATACATAGGCAAGTTGCTTCATGTAAAATTGTGGTATTCGGCTAAATCTGGTTGGACTGGAAGCTGACCCCAACATACTTGCGAAAAGGCTAGGCAGATTGTGATGACTGATGAAATGTTCAACAGGTAACAGGATAGGAAAGGATGATGGGTCAAAAAGGCAAATAAATAAAAGACAGATTCTCAAGAAGTCAGTGTAGTAGTTGCCAAGGTAGGTGCTATAGCAGGCAGCAAAGTCGGTGAAGTGATGTTCAGGGTCGGTGTCGATGATGAGTTGAACTGGAACATCACTAGCTCATACGTCACGATGGTACCGGCTACCTGTTGACAGAAAACAATATCAGTTCATGTTCTTGCATTTCTTATATTCATTTGATTGAATGAGCTAATAATCCTACTAATACTCGTATTATAAACGTGAAAGTTTGTATGGATGGATGGATGGATGTTTGTTACTCTATCACGCAAAAACTTCACGGTTTTGGATGAAATTTTGCACACAGATGGTTTATAACCAGGATTAACATACAGGGTGTTATTGACAGCCCTCCACAAAAACACAGGATTGATTCAGCTCCTTATTCTGAATCATATCCCACTGGAAATATTCTCAGGAAAAAAAAAAAATTATGCCGTTTTTTCTGCTGATATTCCTTTATTTCAATGTAAAATTACGTTCTCTGTATGCAACACTCCACTTATGTAAATAAAACAGCTGCAAACAGCCTCGCTCAAGCTCGCTGCGCTGCCGTCCGCTACGTGCGTTTTGCCACGGTAACGATACGTTGCGTGTGAGGTAATAAAACAAATCTGGTTTTTTGGATTCCCTTAATGTTCCTGAAAGAATTACATGTACCGGTCATCTTAATGTGATGTACTGAAGCCACCCTATCAGTTTGCGGAGGGCTGTCAATAACACCCTGTATAGGATACTTTTATCCCGATATTCCCACGGGATCGAAACTTATGCGGGTAAAACCGCGGGGCGCAGCTAGTATCATATATTATATTAATGAGTTTTTATTATTATAGTTAAAACTGTATGCCTTAGTTAAGGTCTACATAGTATAAGAATCATTTTTAACTTAACATATGTAACTTGTACCTACTTTCTGTGCAAATAAAGAACTATTCTATTATAATTAAAAAAGTAATATAATACAACACAAACATAGCACTTGTAAGTTCTTATTTATGTTTTAACAGAAACAAATATTGGTAGCATTGAAACTCTTTCATGTGCTTTAAAAACAACAAAAGGTTCTAAAATAATGAAAACAAAACGTATTTGGTTTTTAATTTTCGAAAGTAAACATTTTGCAATTTTTCTGTTTACAAGCAAAAGTTACGGTTAGAAAGAAATCTAACCTTCCATAGCATTCGCTTCAAAAAACTGCCTTCAAAATGGACAAATGACGTTAAACTCACAGTTAAAAGTAATCCTCTGGTTACCGAGAAGAACTGGAGGCCACTTAACGCCACTTTGTCCCCGTTAACCTGGTCTAAAAATCTCTGCACCTGTGAAAGAGAATGGTTAATGTTTAAAGAAGCTTTTTGTGTATTTCTGCTGTGGTTTTTTTATCATTGTAAACATTCATCTCAGCAGTGCGATTCTGTAACCATCTCACCGTGACAACTGAGGTGAAGTGAGCGTGGAGTGAGCTGTCATTCCAAATAATGCTAGGGATTGACACTACTGACAACTCACATCAAGCTCACTTCACTTGAGTTTTCACGGTGAGATTTTTACAGAATCGACCGGCTGATCTGTTATCTCCGAGAGTGGTAACAGAAGCGACTTACGAATTGTAGGTCGCGGTCGTTTCGAACCTAAGCAGGCGCTTTAGTTTGTGTAAATTATTTCATCAACACTGCTCTGAAACCGGTGAAGGAAGGCATCGTGAGGAAACCGGCATGTCCTAGAATAAAAAAAAACCTGTCATGTGCGAGTCGGACTCGCGCACCGAGGGTTCCGTACAAATTTGTAGGTATGTAACTACAAATTTACGGTTTTCGGAGTTTTTCCTTTACTTGTGCTACATGAAATTGCTTCTTTCCAAATTTCATGATTCTAGGTTAACGGGAAGTACCCTATAGGATTTGATTTCCTTGCGAGTGTCGAAAATTTGCGGAAATTTGCGGCATAAACGGCTGTATCTTTTGATTGCGTTGGCTTAGAAGTTTGATTTTTTCACAGCTCCAAGGGTCAGTAGACTTGAGTATTTGATATAAATCCCCGCTTGATACCTCCACGCGTTCCTGAGAAAAAGGGTCTTGACAGACAGTCAGACGGATGGACGGACGGACAACAAAGTGATCCTATACGGGTTCCGTTTTTTCCTTTCGAGGTACGGAACCCTAAAAATCGAAGAAATGTGACATCTAGCAAACCGCACTGGGCCCACGTGGTAGACTCCACTCTCTTTCGAAGAAAGGAGACTTGTGTCCGAGCAGTGGGAACATTTTAGGCTGATTATGCTAAGTTTTTATCTCAGATCTGTAACTTCATACTTTCACTGCTTAACTTGGGATCCGGCCCCATGATACCTCATTAAGTCTTCTCATGTTAGTTATAAGTACACGGCTGGCTTGTCTTTGCGTTAAATAGCACACATGCAATGATTAGCCGGTCAATAAGGTTGGAGACGAAGCGAATTAGCATGTTCACTCATAAAAACTCCCTTTACGAACGCCTTCAGCTACTTCTCCAGTAAAAACATAAAAGCATATTAAACCTATGATGATCCTGCCGCTGGAATACAGGCCTACTGTCGGTGAGAGGGAGTGGGCCGTAATCCACCACGCGGGCCTAGTGCGGGTTGGTAGATGTCATATGTCTTCGAATTTTTGGTGCTAGGACATGCATATTTCCTCATTATGTTTTCCTTCGCCGTTTTGAGAGCAGTAAGCAAGTAAGTAAATTCTTCATAGCTCTTATCTAAATATTTTTAATCGTTTCAGTTTCTTTGTCGGACAAGCTGAGAGTCGGATATCGGCGCCGATAAGTAAACGCTACACAGCAACCGACCCAGTTTTCTATCTATCAGGTCATCGTTTCTTTAACAGGCTAGTATTAGAATATTCAACTGTGACTGCAGGGCTGTTTCTTATAACGAGAAGTGGAATGCATTGGCGAAGGATGGGAACGTGTAATCAAAACAAAAGCATAGTGACTTCGCCACCCTGAATCCGTATTTTACCGGCGAATGATATCACTGAAACGTCATTTTTAACCGACGAAAAAAACGGAGTAGGTTCTCAAGTTGACGGGTATATATATATTATTATTTATTTATGTATGACCACGCATAACTTTTTACAGAGCAGTCCGATTTTGATAATTCTTTTTTTATTGGAAAGGGTATACCCCAAAGTTGGACCCATATAAAATTGGAAAAAAAATCCAACCCTACGGGTGGGAAAATAGGGGTGATATATTGTTCACTCACAGATTTGAATGCTGAGTTGTGTATTATTACTCTACTCAGTGCCACATATGCCTGCCCTTTGGCAAACAATTAGTAGATTATAGACACAAAAAAATATAAAATAAAAACTTTTTAACAAAAAAATTCAACCACCGAAAAAACTGAAAAGCAAAAAACAATAAACCTTTTTTATTTAACCTTAATAAGTAAGTTCTTAAACTAATGTAGGTACATAAGTATACCTAAATAATTTTGAGTCGGCGCCGGCAATTTAGTAATCTTTGTTTATTGATTGTTTGGCGCCGACTCAAAATTATTTAGGTATACTTACATTCGTTTGAGAACTTAGTTATTAAGGTTAAATAAAAAAAGGTTTATTATTTTTTGCCTTTCAGTTTTTACGGCGGGTTAATTTTTTTTTTAAAGTAAGTTGTTGTGTTTTCCTAGAGAGCGTTTTTGACACCGTAAAGTCAAACCCCCATCATTTTCATGACAGTTGACGTTGCTTTACCTCAACACAATAAACCGGTGAAGGCACATCATACAGCACAGGTGCTGGCACAGCAGACGCGCTATTCACTTGAGAGGCTATCAGCGATACTGCCACCGACCGCGACAGCAGATACACCAGGGAGAAGAGGAAGTATGTGGCTGCTTCATGGCCGCCTAGTGGGCCCGACTTGGAGACAATAATCCTGTGAAAGATAAAACCAACAAATTCGTTACGTACTCATATAGGGTTAAATTAAATTAGTTAGTGAAACTTGCGCGCTGGGGCTCTGTCTCGTATAGCGTCTTAGCATTATGCTGAGCGATGGCCGTTTGGCGTGAATGTAACGCATGTTTACCCCCAACTTGTTTTTTTTTTGTGTGTTTATGTCCTTTTTTATGCGTCATGTTTGCCGCAAATAAACATTTCCTTTCTTTCTTTCTTCAACAGACGAAATGAAAAAAAAAAATGGTGAATATTTTTTTATAACAAAAATATTAAATAAATTGTTTTTTTTTGGTCATTGAACTAACCCACCCACTTACCAACCACCACCACCACCTACCTACTAATCTACCTACAAAAGTAGAGTAAAATCTCATTAGTTAGATTTTTATCCGGCCTAAAAATGATTTTATTTCTTAAGTATGTTTGTAATATTTTTACCCACTAGGTCCCAGATAATCAAAAACATCAGCACCGATGCCGATGTTATGGAGTGCAAGTTATGGAGGTACTTTATCAAGCTAACTTTGATACTGGAATTTTCTAGCAGGAAGAAATTTGGTGTCGAGCAAATGGGCAGGAGGCAGATAATTGTGCTGCAAAACTTACTTTTTTGCTTTGTTACCAGTGCATTCTCCGGTACCCTTTAAGCCGTCCCTGAAATCAAAGAATTAACATAATTTACAGGATTTAAAGATCTCTCCTCATTAAATAAGGAACAGACTTTTGTTACCATGTTGGCTCATTGTTTGTTGGTGATTTTAAACTTTTTAAGTATTTACCCACGACGATTATACAGAATGAAATTGAATAGGTGCGACAAATTAAAACATCTACATAATAGGGTAGTTTCCTGGGTAAAAAATAATTATTATATTTAGTCCGTCAGTTAGATTATCGAAAAATAATGGACATGTATTTTTTCTTATGTCAATCAAACAAAAAATGACAAAGTTAAAGCGCGTCAAAATTTGGGAGTGGGGTGTCGTGACGTCATGCCATGCTAAAAAGTGTAGCAAGGCGTGACGTCACGCGGAACTTTAACGGGCGATATCTTCATCATTTTTTATATAATTGACAAAAGAAAAAAATACGGGTTCAATATTTTTTGATAAACTGACGGACTAAATAGATTTTTTTTAGGAAACTAGCCTATTCAACATGTTATAAAATAAATTTAGAGCATGTCAGTAAGGAAAGGGATGCACAACGTGCGCGCCCTTTCTTCGTAGGAACAGTCAAAATTAGGTAAATACCGCTAGTACAACGAACGCGTTGCCAACTTGCTTCATGTTGTAAACTTAGCGATGAATGGATTGCTTATCAGGCACGCACTAAAACGAATACTATAGTTTTCTTAATAGACTTCATAATTTCGAACAGTTACTACACCTGCTATTTCGATTGGTCGCAAGTTTTCAATTTTATCCTGTATATTTTTGGTCGGAACCTAGTTACGTAATACTTACTCTAAAGTATTGAAGAGCTGCAAACAAATGAAGAAGAGGTTGTTAGCGAAGGATATGAAGACCACGCCGCTGATGACGCTGTCGACCTTACGTACGATCTGCGTCGCTCTGCAGTAGTCCTCCCGAGTTACCCTCCAGAAGATTTCTGGTAAATACTGGAAACAGATAGAGGGGTATTATAATAATTATGCCATCTGATTATAATCCGCACATTTTTAAAAATTATTTACCTAAGGAACAATTTTAAATTTCAGAATGTGACCTTAAAGATGAAAATAGTACCTAAATCAAAAAAATCAATCAAAATGTAAAGTCATAAATTCAAATTAGGCTCAGAATCAGCAGATTCTGAGCCTAATTTGAATTTATGACTTTACATTTTGATTATTTTCCTTTGAACGTCAAAACTACATAAGACAGTCCCCCAAAACGCCCGCCCTTTATAAGGTACAATTACACTTACATAGGTACAAGACTTACTGATTCACAACGAAAAAACAAATAAAATTACTCATTTCAAACTTGCCGTGGGAACAGCGCCCCCTGGCGACGTAACCACTCACTTACGTTTAACGAGAAACTTCGCTAAGTCCCTGATAAGGGTATTACACTGTCTGACTGCAGCGACACTGAGTGGCAAGTCCAATGGACTTGATTTGTGCGGTCTGTGTGAGGCTTTATGAGCAAAAGTCGCAGTTTACGAGAAAATTGTGGTTCATAATCTTAAATTGGAAGAAAAAAATGACTGTTTAGGAGCTTAGCTGTTATTTGGTGTTATTAATTTAAAATGGAAGAAAGTAGGTACATATTATAAGGTTTTTTTTATGTAAGAGTGCGTTCACATTGTCAAAAGGGAAGGCTGTCTCATCTAGTTTTAAAATATGATTGACGTGTAAAAGTGTTTGTACAAACCTACTTACAAAATAAAATCATTTATCATTTTGTCGATCAAAGTGTAGGTTTGTTTGTTTTTTGTTCCCAAAATAATAAACAAAAAAAATAAATAATAATAATTAGTCCAATGGCAGCATATTATTTTTAGGTTTATTTATAATTTTAACGACCTCATACATTGTGCATGCTGTGTTCACTATTTTAGGGGAAGCAGTGTTGTTTTTTTTTTCTATTTTAAGTTTGCCTAGTATGTAAGTTATACTCGTTTTGTATTGCACGATTTGTGAAACATTTTTTTACACACAATATACATTAATCAGTGTTTGCCAAACTGCAAAATAGTTTGTCGGTGGTGGGTATTCATCATGTCAACTAAATTCGAGAAAGGAGGATTGACTGACAAACAACACATAGCCCATGATGATAGAAAAAGATAAAACAATAACAAAGGAGGTTACGTTAGTATTGAAACTTGTACGCGAACGAATTCGCGAGCTAAAAAGCCAGTAATTGTATAAAAAAGCCGCTGCCTTGTATTCACAAAATCAACATCTGCATGAACCACAAAGTTTTACTTTATTTTTTACGTAGATTACCCAAAATTCAGCGCTGAATTTTTGCTTTTGTTCAGAAAGTATACCAATGCACTGCGGCCCGCACAATTATATTATTGTACGTATTCCGGTATGCCAAGTTTGCACTTATTGCTGGAATGTGCCCGCGGCTGCCCGGCTGCAGTCCGTGTGTGTGCATACCTTTACAAATTGTGTTCCAAGTAATACAATTTGGAGTTTTAAAATAATGAAAAAGTGAATTAATTTAATTATTTCTTGCTGTGGTGTAAAATGTGGTTAAAACAGACTTTTTATCGTAAAATAAAACACTTTGTGGAGTGATCTATGTAAATGATTGTGTAATAGATTGACCGTTTATAATAATAATAATAATAGTTTAGGTCAGCTATACTCTAAGTGTGTTCCGCGGAACCCTAGGGTTCCGCGATACCTCTGTAGGGGTTACTCAAGAATTTAGAAAAAAATCAAAACACCTCTCTCTGGTCGAACGTTTTGACACCGCGGCCGCGCGTATGTATATTTATTTATTTATTTGTATTTGTATAAACATGTGTTACAATAACTGGTACAATATCTCATAACTTTGGTATCAACATGTATACTTGTAGGTATACTTGTGAGCGCGCAGTCCCTTTGATAAAAGCCGCCTCTGTATTAGACGCTATAGTTGTCAACAAGCGACTTTCGACTCTAACTTAAAAAAATAAAGTCGAGATTGTTTACAACGTAATTTTTATATTTCTCTTTTTATTTTTGCTTTTTGTTTATCAAAGGCGCCGACTCGAGTATTTTCGAGAATATTCGAGATCGAGTCTAGGACTAAGTATAAAAGCGGCGATCGCGTGTCGCGCCTCGTCAGTCAGTTGACAATTAGCGTTCGGAGCGATAAGTTCCTGCCTACCTACTTATAAGCTTGCTAGCGAGAAACTAGTGTTCATTGTTCTACTGCCTGCTGTATTCGTTGTCTCAGTTTTATACATTTCTTCATTGTACTAAACTTAGTCTCTTATACGCAGTAACGATTGTGCATTATTTAGACCCCACTATCCTGACGTGTAACATTATAAATAAAGAAGAATGGAACGTTGGCTTAAAGGTGTTAAACGTGTTGCAACAACATCTTCTAATGACGCTGAATGTTCAAAAGCAGTACGCACGGAGAATATAGCAATCACCGATCCAGACGATGATGCCGCGACGTCAAGCTCGACGGTTTCAAAGACGAAAAAAAGGAAGTATGATGAATCATATATCAGTTTCGGATTTGTTGATTCCAACGGCTCACCTCTCTGCATGCTATGTAGTAAACTGCTTCCTAATAGTTCCATGGTACCTGCCAAATTGCGCCGACATTTAGAAACTGTGCACCCCGAGTCTAAAGACAAGAATAAAGAATTTTTTGTTCGTAAAAAAGATCAGTTATTGGAAAGTCAAAAAAATATGATGCATGTAACACAAACTATCAACGAAAAGGCCACGGAGGCATCATATTTAGTTAGCTATCGCATTGCACAAGCAGGTGAAGCGCACACTATCGCTGAGAATTTAATAAAGCCATGTGTATTAGACATAACAAAATGTATGCTCGATGAAAAATCTGCAAAGCATCTTTCTACTGTGCCGCTATCAAACGATACTGTTTCACGGCGAATCCATGATCTGGCAAGCTACGTCAAACAAGAACTAGTTACACGTCTACAAAAAACACGATTCGCCTTGCAAATGGACGAGTCAACTGATGTCGCTGGTTTGGCTATCTTGCTGGTTATCGTGAGATATCCATATGAAAGTTCTTTTAAAGAAGACATGCTTATGTGTTCACCGCTGCTCACAAACACTACCGGGGAAGAAATTTTTAATAAAATAAATATATTTTTTGAAGAAAATAATATCAGTTGGAACAATTGCATTGACATTTGTACAGATGGGGCCAAGGCGATGACAGGTAAAACAGCAGGAGCAGTGTCACGAATAAAAAATAAAGCGCCTAATTGTAGTTCCAGCCATTGTATTCTGCATAGACAAGCACTTGCGATGAAGCAAATGCCGTCAAATCTAAAATTAGTTATGGATGAAGCGGTAAAAATAATTAATTTTATCAAATCACGACCACTACAATCCCGATTGTTCTCATTATTGTGTGAAGATTATGGCAGCAAACATAAAACACTGCTGCTCCATACAGAAGTGCGATGGCTGTCTCGAGGTAAAACTTTAACAAGGCTATTTGAACTTAGAGCCGAGTTACAAATGTTTCTTTCAGCAGATACTTCTTTTAATTTGAAGGACCGTTTGTATGATAAAACTTGGTTGTTCCGATTGTCTTTTATGGCGGATATCTTTCAAAAACTGAACGAATTGAATTTATCATTGCAAGGTAAACAGACAACAGTGTTTCAGGCCTATAACAAAATAACTGCCTTCAAAAGAAAATTAGATTTTTGGATTATTTGCGTTGGTAAGAAAGAAATAGAAAGCTTTACGTCACTCAGTGAGTTTGTTAGCGATAACGACTCAGAAATGTTTCAAAATGATGTGTTTGGAGAATTGGTCCAATATCTCAGATCGATGCGCGCATCTTTTGAAAAGTATTTTCCCGAAGAACAGAATACAAAAATGAAACTGAATTCATGGATTCATAATCCTTTTTTACCTAACTTGGAAAAGCCCGAAAGTATGTCAAACGAGATATATGAATCTCTTTTAGAAATGTCATCAGACACAAGTATGGAGTCACTGTTCAAAACGACGCCTCTCAACGATTTTTGGTGCAGAATCCGTGATGAATATCCAATGCTTGGCAAAATGGCTCTGAATATTCTTCTCCCGTTCCCAACAACATATTTGTGCGAAACAGGATTCTCAACCTATGCAGCCACGAAAACAAAATATCGCAATAGACTGGACGCCGAACCTGATATGAGACTTCAACTGTCTTCTATCAAACCTGATATCAACCAATTGATGAAAAATAAAAAACAGTTTCATACCTCCCATTAGTTAGATTTTTTTCTTTTTTAATATCTTCTATTATTGTACTTGCCATGTGGTAAAGTAAGTAATAATTAGTAACTGTTACATTGTAATTTTATTATGCTTATTAATAAAGAATACACTTTTAAAAACTATTGTTTTATTGTAGGGTTCCATCAAGTATTTTGCTTCCCAAAAGGGTTCCGTCACCAAAAAAGTTTGAGAACCACTGGTTTAGGTCATATCATTTGCCTAACCCTCTCCCAACTATGTCAGCTTCCAGTCTAACCGGATGCAGCTGAATACCAGTATTTTACATGAAGCGACTGCCTATCTGACCTTCAAAATCCAGTTACTGGGTAATACGATACCCTTTGGTAAGACTGGTTATCAGACTTTCAGGCTTCTTACGTCCCCGTGACGACTGCCAAAGATCCATGATTGACAGCCTGGACCAACGGATTAACGTGTTTTCCGGGGCATGGAGGGGTCTTGATATGTAAAGATGGTCACCCTTCCACGGACCAACCGCGGCAAGCATAGCTTTAGCTGATCGATTGACCCGCGCGGCTGTGCGTCTATGTGTGGTTTTTATATCAATTTCATGTTTTAATTTTATGTAATGTAATCGAAGTTGTCTAAATATAAATAAAATGAAAATGAATAAGGAAAGCGATCTAAACCATACCTTGCCTTGTGCAGCCAGCAGCTTTTTGTTGACCTGCTCCAGTCTTGATGTCAAGTAGTAGCTCATGCATATCACGAACAGATCGGAGAAGTTCCATATAAACGTTGATTGGAAGTGGAGGAACTGAAAAAAAGCAACACTTTTAAAGTTTAACTTCAAAGTAAAACTCAAACTCTTTCTCACTTTTACATTCGGAAGTAATTTCAAGCACAAAGTTAAGAAATTATCTAAAAAGTCGAATCTTGTGGGTGCTAAGGCACACCTGCAGCACAAATCAATAAAAAACGTATTTAAAACATTATCCTGTATCTGTCATCTCCAAACAGAAGTAGAACGATATTTTAGGGTGGGTTGTTTCACTTCCACTTGACGCACCCGTATACGTCAAAAATGGCGCTAACTATTGTCAAACCAAAAAAAAAATCGTTATTTCAAATTAATTACTATTAAAAAATTATGGCGTTGCCGTACGTCAAATAATAAATAACGAGTACGTAATCGTTATTATTTGACGTACGTATGTTACGTTAACCCACTGTTTGAAAGTATCGGCCCTAAGTTCGTTCAGCACTAAATGCATTTAGTGATTGGTGGTGCATTCTAGCATGCATTCTAGGTAAACGTAAAATGAAAAATTATCAGTAAATCATGTCTTATAGCTATCAAAATAAGGTTAACTTTACCTGAGTAATAACGCCCAACACGACGGAATATGGCAAAAAGTTGAACACCCAAGGGTAGAAGTGTGTGACGAACCCTTCATAGGTGGAAAGTGAAGAGAAACAAGCGGATGCTCCTGCGAATGCTGATAGAAGAGACAAGATGTGTTCCACTGCAATCAAACACATCATCATCATGGTGACAGCAGTCAAAGAACGACCTTGGACAAAGATTATTATAATTTGAGACTTGTCCCTTGGCAATTATCTTTTGGCCTTCTCTTCATCATCTTCTCTTGACGGCACGGTTGGCGCAGTGGTTATGCGATTGACTGCTGCGCTGCGTGTCGCGGGTTCGATTCCCGCACGGATCAAATATTTGTATGGCCTACAAGTAGTTGTTGCGGGTCTGGCTGTTTGTGTATGTGAGTTTAAATGTTTATAAACGCACCCACGATACAGGAGAAACTCCTAGTGTGGGGCAACGTTAAAAAAAAAAAAAATAAGCATCCTATACAAACACTAATATCTGTTAGCACGCACTGAATTTCCTGTACAGCGGGGTAATTGCGTAAACACTAATAGTAGCAATGGGTTTCATTTTGACAATTCAACAACATTCATTGCGTTATTTACGTAGCTGAGCAGACACATTTTTTCGAACATTATGAAGCAATGGATTAGCAATATCCTTGAAACTTGTTCAAATTGAGATTGACAGTGTTACGCAATTAGGGTGCTGTTTGATTTTGTTCTAGCGTAAAATGTATCGCGATATCAGACGGCTTTAGTTTCAGTTAAAATCGGAGAAACGGGCGCTGATTCCCTTGTTCACAAACTAAACTAATTTTTTTAGTGCATCTTTTTCTTTCTATGTCATTAAGAAAAGGACAGAAGATAAATATTAGTTCACTGATCAACAACTGACTGAGTTTCAACAACTAAAGTTTCGCGTTTAAGGGCTGATTGTTCTAACGCCAGATAGTTTAATTCGAGGAATAATTTTGAAATTTTGACAGTTACTTCATACAAAAACTCTCAAACGTCAATTTTATTTCTCGAATAAAAGTTATATGGCGATGGAAAGTCAGCCCTTAATCTAAAAAGTTTTTAATCCAACAACTAAAGAGGTGAGATATCCAAGCGATTGTTGGGTATTAGGTATCAGATCTGATATTAATTAACTAGCTTTTGCGATTCTTCATCCGCGTGAAATTTCTTGTTCCCATCATCCAGCCCATCGCATCGCATCGAATGCTCGAGCTATTACTTCGTTTTCACTTAGTGTTATGCCTTACTTTTTTTTCGCCCCTTTTTTTTGCGGATGGGACATCATCAAATGACCCCTCCCGCTCTGGGTGGAGCGGGAGTGTCAGACTCTTACTGACTAAAACCCACCCGTGTTCCTTCCTAAGCCCTTTATGTTTCAGGGCAGCGGTAACCCTTTCGGACGATCCCGCTACCCCGGCAGGCTTCGGCCCTATCGGGCCCCGTCATTTATGCTGACATCGGTTTGAGGCGCGCGTGGAACAAATACCCGCCGTCCGGCACGGGTCTGGTCCTGGTTTTTCGCCCCTAAGAGTCCTAGCGTGATGTTATATAGCCCATAGCCTCCCATAAGAATTGGGCTATCAAATGCAAACATATGTTTTCAAATCCGACTGGTAGTTCCAGAGATTAGCGCGTTGAAACAAACTCTTCAGCTTTATTATTAGTATAGATATACAACGTGGCGCTACAATGGCGACATTAATTTAACACACGGGTAGGGCTAGTGGCCAGTAATCATAAAAATGGTAACAACATGAAAAAAATCGTAACTTGTAACTTCCAAATGCGCCGCGCGCGGACATAGGGCTCTCTCTCTTTTCTTCAATTCGCCTTCTCTTTGCTCGTTAATTGTTTTAATTACATTGATGCGATGTTATGATCCGTGACCCCGGCAAATGACCCCTGCGCTACAGTTCTTTAAGTCAGGTTGCTCTAAGATGCTATTTTATAAAATTGTTAATAAATAAATAAACATTAATGTTTAATTAAATTAAAATATATTCATAAAACTACAACGCAAAACCGTATACGTGTGTTAAATTAATGTCGCCATTAAAGCGCCACGCTGTATGGTTATATTAATGTCCAGTTTCTTTTAATATCGCGAAAACCTAATATTAAATCAGTTGATTATTAAGGGGGAAGCGCCAGTGTAGCACGCAACATTCAAATTTTCTTAAATGTTTTTGCAAATGACAGGTCAGTGTCAGGTTCTATGTTGAACAAAATTTGATTCACGATCGTAACAAGTATACTAAACATAATGCAAGCCCCTAATATTTAATTACATGGAAACATTATATAGTCTAAAAATAAAATTATAATATCCTTACCCAATTAAGAGCTGATTTTTCAATAGTCACATAACTTTTAGCTGAAGAATAAATATTGCCGTTTGATAGCTTTCGTATAAAAAATATATTATATCAAACTGTCATATTTATTCTTCAGATAAAAGTTATCTGACTATTGAAACTTCAGCCCTAAAACTATTAAAAAACTAAAATATTGCGTAGAAATATTCCTTAGTAAGGCGGTTGACTGGCAATGTACCCAAGAGACTGGCGGCATTGTAAACTATTACTAAATACCAAGCAATTCCTCAAGAGTAAAAAAGCTACTTACATAAAGCCAATATCAGAACCACAGCACAAGTAATATTGCACTTCCTGGTCAGACTGCAGTCGAAGTTGGGATCCATGTCCTCGGCCTTAGCTATGTGTTGGACCAGCTGAGGCCAGCGTCGGGCCATTTGGAAAAACATCGACATCGTCACGCAGGTGATCACGTAGAAGATTACTGGCGCTGAAAAGAGACACAGTTAGAAAGTTCGGAAGGGTAGAAGGGGAGAGAGCACAACACACAGTTTTACTTTTCGTAAAAATTCGGAGCTCGCACAGTTAAAATATTTTTCAAGTACTTTTGTGCTTGTAAGGTAAAGTGTTAACAGCCTACATGTTTTGCCATAATTCATAATCAGCCTATAAAGTTCCCACTGCTGGGACACAGGCCTCCTCTCGGTGAGAGGGAGTGGGCTGTAATCTACCACGCGGGCCCAGTGCGGGTTGGTGGATGTCACATGTCTTCGAATTTTTGGTTCTAGGACATGCCGGTTTCCTCACGGTGTTTTGCTTCACCGTTTTGAGAGCCGTTGAACCATATGAACGTTTTGCAACCAATTGTTTATTTTGCTACTTGAATATTTTGAGACTAAACCCCTCGGCACGGGGGTATTAAACCACCAACTTCAAGCTCCGGGCTGTTACTAAGAAATTCCTAATAGGAAACCCATTAACACTTTTGCCCGATCTGGGAATCAAACCCACGCTCAGCAGTCGCGTTTGCAACCACGAGACCACCGGGGTAGTCAAACAGCAAATGTACAAAGTCCCCCCCGCGCTGTCTGTTTGTCAGAATACGATAAACTGAAAGCCTTCCTCATGATTAGTGATTCATGAGGAAGGTGTGGGTGTTTTTTTATTCATTTTCTTCCGACATCTTCATATTTCAGCCAATTTACACGAAATAAGGTTTCGTGCAAATTGGCTGAATTATGATGATGACTGTTGAGAATGTCGGAAAAAATCATGCCGACTGGGAGCTTTACTGTCGTGCGCCGCGTAAAGATTAGATGAAATTTGCTACACAGATAGTTTATAACCCGGAGTAACACATAGGGTACGGTCTACTTTAAATACGGTAGTACGTTCCTGTGGGGTATTTTCCAACATTCACACGGTCTTAGCCTCGGTCAAAAGCTAGTTATAAATCAAATCAATCAATCACTAGGGCCATGGGGTCCGAGTGCCCACTTGGTTTATCGAGATATCGCCAAGCGCTTAGTCGACTCTTCACGTGACCAGAGGGCTGGCCTGTTTCTTGGCCAAAGAATTAGCATCGCCATACAACGTGGCAATGCCGCCAGCCTTTTGGACACTGTTCCTGTTGACAGCGATGCGGACGAATTTTTTGATGCCCTATGATTCTTTTGCTTGTTTTTTTTTTTCTAATGTACATATGTATTATTATTTTAATAAATAATTTTACCATTTATGTACTCGAATAAAACATCGATTTAAATAAAATTGATTATAATCTATACATGGTGGAACATACTTTGTGCCGAATAAAATCAGGATTTAAATTATCTGGAATAGAACCGGGGTTACCGACATAGCTTGCAGAGTAAGCAAACTGAAGCGGCAGTTGGCCGGCCATGTTTGTCGAAGGACCGATGGCCGGTGGAGCAGACGAGTCCTGGAGTGGAAACCACGTATCGGTAAGCGTTGTGTGGGACGCCCCCAGCTAGATAGACGGACGACCTAAAGAAGGTGGCTGGGACAGACTGGATGCGGAAGGCGGAGGACAGGGTGTTGTGGCGCAGCCTGGGAGAGGCTTATGTCCAGCAGTGGACTGCAGTAGGCTGACTGGATTGATACATGGTGCAACGTCATGTACTGGACAATAACAACAGTAATTAACAGATTCTTAACGCTCCGAGTTAGTGCTGCATTGATAACAACAGTAGTTATCAAGCTACTTAGATCTACATAAAAAAGGCGCGAAGTATATATGCACCGTTAGGCCCTTTGTACACGTCACGGTTTCTTCACGGCTCGGCGTGTATATCGCGCCGTAGAAAAAACGTGTGTGTCAACAAGCTTCTATAGTGATCCATATAACTCGGACGACCGTACCTACCGAATAAACCGTAGATTTTCACGGCAAGAAAAACATGTGGGCCGCAGGGTCTTGAAACTTTCTACAAAAGTTTCATGATTTTCTATCTTTCTAGACAAAGAAAGATAGAAAATCACGTTTCGTATAATAATAATCACACGTCACGCGTATTTGTGAATTAGTGTGTATTTTTTTATGTTCAAACAAAAAAAAAAAAAAACAAAAGCACACTAATTCACTTCTTCTAAAGAAAGAAAAATTGTTTTATTGACACAGAAACACGTCCACATAAAAATATGAATATACTAAAGTAGAACTATGTAGTAATAATCCATGGATTAATTATTAGTATGTAGTATGTTGGTTTACTTACAAGTAGCAGTGAGCGAAACATTTGAATTGGCCAGTTTGTTGATACAGAGCACTGCCATGAACATCTGACCGATGATCGACAGTAGCGAGTATACACACTTCCATGAAGTTCTCACAAACCTGGAACAAAGACATCGTGAAATGAACTAGACCAGGGAAATCGGCTCATTAGTCGATTCACACGAATTTACTCATTGCATAAAATTCAAAATGTGCTAATTGCCTAATACATATTTCTGGAGTGGTCAACTCGCACACAAATAAATTTAATTCGTACGAGCAGCATAAGAAAAAAAAAATGAAAAGATCCTAATTTATAAGAAAAAAAATTGGTTTATTAGGCGAATCTTCACTTTTTTTCTGTTTCTTTTGAATCCTAATTATTTTAATTACTATGGTGCAAATAATGTCCATATTATCATATCGTTATTCTGCCAACAAATATCAGACAACGGGCAATCAGTGGCCAACTAGCCAACCAAAAATACTGTGTGTTGATTTTGAGCTGTTTACAAGAATACATATCGAAAAGGCTTCACTTTATTCATAAATTATATAACCTGAAGGCCAATTTTCGTAATGTAAAACGTTCAAAATCTAGTCGCAGTCTTATCTCGGCAACATACAAATGTCAAAAACTTGTCAAAAATCGAATTTTTGGCAGATTGAGACTGAGATCAGACTGTGAACGTTCTTAAAATCACCAGAATTGCCCCGCTGACCGGTTACCATGTGTCAAAGTGGTGTCATAAACTGTTCATTCAATGCTCTATTTAAAAAGTATCCTAATAACTTTAACACAAGTTCCAATCTTACCTGACATTACTGGCGACATTGGTGAATACGCCAACAAAGGGGAGCAGGGAGAAGACCTGGCCAATGATGAGGGTTGCTCTCAGTGCCTCCGGGAAGGTTGTGATGCTCTTCTGGGACTTAGGCTTAGTTACGTCCACCTTGTTCTCTGGAAGGAGAAAATATTGAAAATAAAATAAATAGTATATATTTGTCGGAGAAGGTATGTCTGTCTCTCGTTAACATCAGGCACATTTTAATTACTGTGGGCGTACTATGCAGTTCAAATCAGATTACAATTCACGAACAAATCAGTCACACTAGCGAATCACACACTGTAGGTACACATTTAACGATACGGAACGCGACAGTTTCTGAGCACATGTTGTTCGTACGATGTCCAATGTTTCGATCATCCCGAGAGCTCTGCCCACACCCTTCTTGTAGTTGTCGCTCTCGTTCACCGCCACGAACTCAGGGTCTAGCGCCACGAGATGGCGCTAATGTTCCGAATAGTCAAACGAATGACTCCGACATAATATATTTATGTTCTGTAATTTGTATGGTGTACAATAAAGAGTATTCTATTCTATTATACAAAATTAAAATAAGGTATATCCAGGAAGAAAAAATACCATTTCTATTAGAGAAGGTACAGCAGGCAGTACGTCTATAGTAAAACTTTGACCTTAAGCTGGCCTACCGTAGAACGGAGTTTCAATTGAGTAAGAGGCCAGATGCTGGTTTTGTTAGAACTGGAAAAAATATTTAACAAAAATAATGGAATACGCGGTTTTATTGCGTCAACGAGTCCTTCAAGACATCCTTATAAGGTAAATGAAGAAATAGTGCGCCTGCTTCATTTTTATAACCCAGTAAGTAGCAAGTTCGCAATGTTGACAGAAAATTAACTTCATATTAATAAACTACATACTCTCCATTAAAAGAAGAGGTGCCATGTTGAACGCTGAAAATCACAAATCATACTGCTCATTGCAATACTTCAAAACCAATACAACTGTCAGTATGTATTGTGTCTACGTACCTTTTTGTCAATTTACCACATTTGATAAACCTTCCAAATATCGGAACATCTACCCACTACTGTCATAACATTTTAGCACCCATAATATATTCTCTAAATATTATGGAAATGTTGTTCTACACCCGAACAACACGCCATATCCGAAGCATATACTTAAGGTAGGGAAACATGACTTGTTTTGGTAAACACAAGCTAAGTGTTCAGTTAGGCTGTTGTTCTTGTAACTTGTTATTAGAAGCCGAAACTGAACATGCTGTTTATGGAAAGGGGTGGTGACACAGTATAGCTCTTATCTTACTTAATACAGTAGGTCAACATTATAAGTGCCTTTTTTGTGTCGTGATCGTGTTTCAGCGGGGTAATTGCGTAACTCACATAAAACGAACAGTCGAATTTTTCAAACCCGTGAAGCGATGGATGTCAAAATGAACACACGGTCGATTGCCATATTCCCCTTTATTCATAAACGTTGCTTAAAGTTAACTAATGATTAGCGACTGTTTTACCATACATTTTTGACATTTAAACGTCACTTAAATTTTGAACATATTTTATAAATAAACCCCTTTAAGTACATACCTAATCAGCCTATAATGTTCCCACTGCTAGGACACTCTCCTTAATCTCATAGTTCACCAAGTGGGCCCAGTGCGGTGGATATCACCATTGTATGTGTTTTACGCAATTACCCCGTGGTTATTGTGGCTTAAATTGTTAACGTACTCGTAACTTGCGTAACAAATAGTTAAAGAGGTCGATGAGTTTATGTACTGTAAGAGAAACGAAATCTTAGTTACACCTCTAGATAAATAACTTCTTGCATTTTTCAAACTTGGCAGAAGTTTTTCAGGAACATTTCTTATGGTTTGCATGCACGTATGTAGCATTTTGACTGGCTCCTCCGTATTCTGAGTCATCGACAGATTGACATTTAAAATGACACCTGTTTAAATGTCAAAAGGTCAAAGACGTTAATCTACTGTAAAAGTACGGTAGACTGTGGCGATAGCATGTTATACAGGGTGCACGAAACTGTTGGTATGTTGTCGGTAACGTGTCAGTTATTGTTAAATAAACTTGTTGTTTCAACCTTAGCATTTTGTTGATTCATAGATGTCATGTCTTGATTATAACAATATTCTAGTAGCAGTTTAACAAATTCCTTTTTAATGATTCTGCACTTTACTTTTTTTATGATGAATGTACGCTCGTGACAATATACGAGGCAAATTGTGTATCTATATGAATCGACCTTAATATGTATTACAAAGTTTGATTTTTTTTAGGTACCCGGACCACCTCGTAGGTAAGTAGGTACTACTTACTATGTCTATACGAGGTAAAAAAAAAACTTATTTTTTTTTTACTGCTAGGGAAAGAGGTTGTCGCTTGTAATCGTTATGGCAAATCTTTTACTGACTAGGTACAGCAGACAATTCATAAGATCCTTATCATCTGCCTAGCCTCTCCCCAACCATGTTGGGGTCGGTAGACAATTCATAATATACGTATGATAATGTTCTTAAGCACAAACAGTTAAAATCTGTCATGTATACAAATCACGGTTACTTATCAAACGGTTCCACCAAAACCCAAATAGGGTGAAGGGCGGGCGTTTTTGGGGGACTGTCTTTTGTAATTTTGACGTTCGAAAAGTGCTGACTCTCAGCCTAATTTGAATAAATGACTTTTGATTTTGATTTTGAATAAAAGTACGTAGCATATATCAAACTCAAAAAACGGTGAAGGAAAACATCGTGAGGAAACCGGCACGTCCTAGAACCAAAAATTCGAAGACATGTGACATCTACCAACTCGCACTGGGTCCGCGTGTTGGATAATGGCCCACTCCCTCTCGCAGAGAGGAGGCCTGTGTCCCAGCAGTGGGAACATTAAAGGCTGATTATAATAATAATAATAAATTTATTTCATAAAAAGGAGATTGTAGTACATGAGGCATACATAAGGTTATTAATATAAGTTTGTACCATGTCAAACACAATCTGGTGGGTGAAGTTCAGCTTTCCTAGCTAGGTTATAGAATAACCTGTATTAAGGAATAGCTGTTCCTGTCCCTTACAAAAAGTTACAATACACTAGTACAATTAAATATGTTTTTTTATTTATTTATTTTTATTTATTATGCTATGATTATTAACATATAACATCGATGACACAGCTTAAATTATTAGTTAGGTTCACCTTTGCTTAGGTATGTAAAACCAACCAATTGCTTGTTTGTACCCGGCATCCAAAGACAACGTGGATTGAACCATATCCGTTACTTATAGATTGTAATTGGGTGTGTACGTTTTTAGTTCGACAATGGCGCCGATTCCCTTGTTCACAAACTAAACTAAATTTAAGTTCAGTGCATCTTTTTCATTCTATTTCATTAAGAAAAGGACAGAAGATAAAATATTAGTTTAGTCCTGTCAAATTAGTCCGCGCCTGACGTAAATTGACGTATTTTTAGTAGCCATGTTTCTAATCACGTCTAACTTGTCTATGGAGTATCATAATTTGACAGGACTAAACTAATATTTATCTTCTGTCCTTTTCCTAACGAAATAGAAAGAAAAAGATGCACTGAACTTAAATTTAGTTTAGTTTGTGAACAAGGGAATCGGCGCCATTATCTTTCAAACTGAATCATACTATCCTGATTCAGTTTGAAAGATATCGCAGCAGCAGAAGAATCAAGTTCTAATCCTTCAACGGACGAACTCTTTAATAGGTGGTGGAGTGTAATACAGCTGCTAAAATATCGCACTATGATGTGATCCAGTCACAGATACAAATCTCATCTGCCTGGTCTTTCCACAACTGTGTTGGGGTCAGCTTCCAGTCTAACAAGATGCAGCTGAATACCAGCATCTTACATGGAGCGACTGCCTTTATGACCTCCACAACCTAGTTAATGGGTAATACGATAGCCCTTGGCAAGACTGGTTGCCAGACTTCCAGAAATCTGCCAACCCGTAACGACTAACAACAAATCTCGCGTGAAAAAACCCATAGATTTAGGCCAAAACCATATATTAGATTGGAGAAAATTCAATCGGTTGTTAGACGGCCTAATGGCATAGCCAATTAACCGTATATAGGAGAATTGTACCGATGTTTTTCCTTAAAACGCGTCTTGAAATAGATAAAAATAAAATAGTACATACTTTTAACAGGTATCCAAAAGGCAAAGTTTCTTCTGAAGCTCGTTTGTCCCATGTTGCTGCTGTGTGGAAGGATACTCGTGTTTCTGAATACTTGTGTTTGCTGCTATCGTAGGACCGCTAATGGACTGCTTGTTTACAAGTGTCGTGACAACGCATTAGGGGTCCTCGCGCCATTTGAAATGTCGTGGTTTTTTTCCCCCGATTTCTACAGTTGATTAATGTGTTTTGAAGTATATGGGAGTTTATTTTTCAAAGATGTTGTTGATAATAAAAATTGATAGGTTTTTTTTTGTTATATTTTTGTAGGTAAATTGTAATTGTCAATAATGTTAGTATTGATCTGAATGAAGAAATGATTAGTCACTTAAATGGTTGTCAAGTCTTTTCGATAATAAATAAATCAACAACCAATTTTACCCATCAAACTTTTGTGAGTCAGTATATATAAGTAGTCATTTGTTTTCCTTTTAAAAGCGTGGGCCAGTAAATATTCGCTTAAAATATTTTCAATATTTTCCACCATCAAACAACTATTTTAAAATAATTATAATACGGGACCATACATAAATAATTTGACTATAAAACGATCAGTAATTAGATTAACAAAGTGCTGTAATTCAAGTTAACAACAGATCATTGATCACCACCAGTTACCTACTGTTTAACGAATACCAGTATTATTTAATTGGTCCTCTTGACGTGAAAGTATGCAGGTTACTGGCTAATGTGTGGACATTAGGGAGTTCATAAATTATAACCTTCATTGGAATTGATAAAATTATCTGATAAGATGGAAGTTTATGTTGATTTGTGTTTGAACTTCGAATGTTGTCGATTAGCAGTTCTGAGCTGTCGGACCGCTGATCAAAAGATATAGAAAAGTTTTTAATTAGGTTTAATGATCTGTTTTGGAGGGAAGTTCTGCTAAGTTACCTAATTTGAACTTATTTCTTTGATCGATTTCAAAATTGATTTGTTAGTTCAACTGTGGAGATTGTCTTTGCGACTGTCTTGCCGACTTGGGTTCGAAGTCTATTTAGAGATTTCCAAGTCGGCCACGGTAACGCGTGTCCAGGTGGAAGGCTCTCAGATGACTCGATAAAATTGTCAAGGGGCTTATGCAGCTCCCGCCATATATGACACCTTGCTGTGGAGGCGTTATTATTAGCTGGATCCACGCGCCTAAGAAAACTTTTTTGGCTCTTCAGCCTCTGGGGCATTGAGACGTAGTTGTGCATTGGGTGACGTGAGCTTCACCCACTCGATGCGGCTGGCTATAGTCCCGCGAATGTTTGGAGGCTACAGCATTCGTACTAGGGTTGGTTTAAGATAACCACTGATAATCATGGGGGTTCATGGACGCTTCTGATATCAAGTGCGTATGCGGCAACTCCCCACAGACAATGCCCATCTTCCATCCTGTGACGCATGACCTGTCATCTGTGCATTTAATGATCTTATGACTGTGTCAGTGAGCAGAGTTCGCTCAGCTGAATTTTGGGCCAAAAATATTTAAACCTTTTGCCATCGATACGATAGGAAGAAGAAGTTCAACAGCAACAAACAAATAGACATACAAATGTACCGAAAGGAGGTTAGTACCGTAAAGGTTGTCTGCTAAAGTCGACCTTATGTAGTGTAGACTGGCAATAAAATAACACTGGTTGCATTCGAACAGTCAAACGATAATAAAATAAATATTTGCCTAAGTGTATAGTCTATTCAAACTTGATTCAAATTAATATTATTTCATGTTAAACAAATATCAACTTTATTTTAATGTTAATTAAATTGATTTCAGAGTGACTAGCAGTATTGAAAAAGATAAAAAAAAATAATTGAAGTTGTAGCGTTAACTGAACTTTATTGTGTAGGATATAAAGTTACTTTTCCATAAACTCATATTTGTTTACATTTTTGGCAAATAAATCGCGAATGCAGTATAGGTTTTTTGGTTTGGAAGAAAAGTGACAATATACCTCTTTATTATTATTTTTTTTCCAAACCAAAAACCTGAATGATGTAAAGACGTTCGCTTAGAATAAATGTAATAAACTCATAACGTTGTTTGATTTCTTACACAACCTACACAAGCATTAGTTATTGGTACGATATCAGTCTCATAAATCTAATATTATTTCCTCCTTTAAGAATTTTCCGAATCAAAATATGTAATATCATGGATATTTATGTGTAATATTATTTTGTTTCCAACTTGACCTTTATATTTCGAGGAAAACAAATAATCCTGAAGAACCTTGTTACTAAGTCATCGTAATAGGAATTGATAAATGCATTGAACGGGAGCGCGTGCGATGCATAAGAATTGCAATAGGAAACTTTATCTATACAAACAGTCAGTTTCTGTTTGTTAGGTCAAAATAACAGCTTTTTACTAAATGTATGTGGATATACGGTACTTATAACAAAAAAAAAAAACAATTTTCTAAATTTTTATCTGTCTGTTTGTTCCGGGTAATCTCCGAAACGGCTGGACTGATTTTGACGGGACTTTCACTGGTAGATAGCTGATGTTATATATAGTAAATTAGGCTACTTTTACCATCTCTAATTCATATAAATAAATAAAATATAAGCTAAATTAAGCTTTTAAATTGGGTTCATAAAAATAGAAAAAGGTAAAGGCACGCGAACGAAGTCGCAGGCAGTAGTTAGTACGTAATATGAATCTTCCTTATCTTGGCGTTCAGAAACAAGGTCAATATATTTGAAGGATAGAAACTTGTCGTGTTCTACAGAAATTATAAATAAAGAGCTCTGTGAAGGTCTTCGTCGACTATCTAGAGGTCGCAAACGCGACTGCCGACCGAGGGATTCCAGGTTGAATCCACTGGTCAGATAAAGTACGAGGGTATTATTGGGTATTTCTATTATGTAATTAATCACGCGCCCGGAGTCAAGATTTGTGCCGGTGTATGGCAATATATTTAGGTAAACAGAACACCTTCCTTCTCAAAACGGTGAACGGAACGAAAACATCGTGAGGAAACCGGCATGTCCTAGAACCAAAAATTCGAAGACATGTGACATCTACCAACCCGAACTAGGCCCGCGTGACCGATTACGACCTGCTCCCACTCTCCGAGAGGACGCCTGTGTCCCAGCAGTGGGAACATTAAAGAATGATTATGCTAAACAGAACACATCTAACTAACCCTTCGGGAAAAACGGGCGTAATGTTGTATTTCTTATTCTATTATTATTTTAGTAGGTAGTGATTTAACATTTCAATGTCTTGAAAATACCTTCAAATAAATAGACACCCTACCATTTATTGTCGCCTACAATTTCTAAGTACTGTAAGTTCGCGTGTAGCCCTATAAATTATGCTCCTCGCCCTTCTCGACAGAGGATTATTATCGGCTCAGCTCCAATTTAGTACTGTTTATTTCGTATCAAATAGTAAAGGTGCTTCCATAGTAGCACCTTAATGACATATCATTAAGGGCCGTTGACCACAAGTCGCATAGACGCGTGACCTTGTCGCCGCGCTTATGTGTTGGAGGACACAAGTGCACGCGGAGCGTTTGTTGCGGTTTCTTGTGTTATTTGAGACGCGGAGAGGTAAACATGGTGTTTTGCAGCATATCCAACTGCGGAAACTCGTCCAAAACTTGTAACTTAACAAATAAAGGAATAAAATTTCATATGTAAGTACTTAATTTTTGAAATATTGTCGTTTTTTAGCAAATATAGACAAATCAAATATTTTCACTATCACTACTACGATTTATCACAAAAAACGATTTTTTTGTCAAATCATCATGTCATTAACGCTTAAGGTTATTCATGTCTACTATTACTACTGCTAAAAGCAGCAATGAAATTATAGTCATACGCAATAAACAAAATTCGCCGTCGCGTAAGTTCTAGGTACAAGCCGCATGAGAGTTGGCCGCAATTTAGTGACGTGCTACTACTATTCTGTATCGATAATTATAAACGTTCAGCTTAATACTTCGTTTTACCAAATTGGAATGTATCATGTTTTTTTTTTAATATTTAAATATGAGATGTACCTTTTTCATTTTCAGTTTTCACTGTGTTTGTTTTCTTTCTATCTATGGTGCGTTTGTTTAGGTGATTAAAAAAAGGTAAACAATCTTGGTATGTCTTTTTATCTAAAAGTTGTTTAAAAATTGTATCTAAAAATGTTTACAATTAGGTATTTACCTAAATTAATGTTAGGTAATAAACTAAATTTAATTATCCTTCGTATGTATTTTATACGACTACTTTAATATAAAAAGACATACCAAGATTGTTTACCTTTTTTAGTCACCTAAACAAACGCACCATAAATAGTTTACAAACCAATTTTTGTAACGATTAACTATTAATTCGTATTTTTAAACTACTTTCTCATTCAGAAAATTAATAGGAGGAAGGCGTACGTGGGTAAGTTAAAAAGCAGTCTGCGTTGAGTATCCTTTTATATAATACAAGGACGTTTTCAAGATTTATCAAATGCTTTTTTCATGTCAAAATAATTAAGTATACAAAGTTTTATATTGTAAAGATAATCATTACAGAATTTACATAATTTGTATGCATCTGTTTACTTTATCCAATGCTTTTATTACAGGTTCCCAAAAGATCCAGATATTAAAGACAAATGGATATCTGCTACTGCAAAAAGAAATTGGTTCCCGACAAACAATAGCAGAATTTGTTCTGTTCATTTCATAAATGAACAATTTAACTCGTCGACAAAAAGACGGACTTTGGTTAAATCAGCTGTACCAACAGTTGACGTATGGCAATTCATTGTTTATTATATACAAACACTTATTGTTTTATTGTATTCCATTTCCTCATAAATAAATCGTCTAAAAGGGCGTTGACGAAAGAAATACTTTCAATAAATTTAATTATGTATTGTTGCTGGACTCCTTGGAGATTATTAACACTCAACGGAAAAATATAATTTATCGATATCAGCTCGTAATAGTTTGCACTGCACTATTCTTAAGTGAGAGTGAGCACGCAATATCATTTTATGCTTTTCGCACACGTTTCTTATTGGCTGCAGGAGTCGCGCCCCCTGACATTATGCGTTTATCAAAAATATTGCGTAATGTCATCGAATAAAGTTTTATTTTGTAGCAGCAATGCAAAGTGCATTTGTAGGTGTAATTGTGTATCTATTTTTTGTTTATGTAGTAGTAGCTGTGACCCGGCGACACTCGTCCCGATATAAAATTTAGTACCATAGCATTTCTATTGCCTTATTATTAAGATTTCTGTGACCACAACACACACAGAAATCATGCATAATCGTGTGTACCTACACACGCACGATTTCTGTGCGGTACGGCGCACTAGCCGCATCGCAGAATGATTATTCTGCGATGCGGCTAGTGCGCCGTGAGTGAGCTTGTGTATCTTGCGAGATTGTAAGCTGTCGATAAATTGTGAACTATACTGCTCACTATATAACGTATTAATTTTCGATAGTTTATAATCTATCCATGTCAAATCGTCAAATTGTGAACGAACCCGCACTTACCGATAGGGTTCACAATCTGTCCGATTTTATCATCCGTAAAATAGTGCACCGTCTCTGATTTGTCGGTCTTGGCGGTAGCCGAATTGGTCGCGGTAACTAAGCCACCCCGACCAAATGGGTTAGGTTAGAAGTCAAATAAACCGCACGCAAGCCGAGCGACCGAAGCGAGCGGTGCGGCAGCGGCAGGCGAGCGTTACTTCCAAGTTGGTCGCAGTCACTTGATTATTTAGTATTAGTGCAAGTTGCGAACCATCGCATGCAAGTTTGATCAGGCTATAAACTCTCGAAAAATAATCGTGTATGACCCGTGGTCCCTCCTGTAGTCCCTGGAAGGTACCATGGGGATTTTCTTGGGGACCAGCGCTGGGGCTCTGTCTCGTATAGGGTCTTAGCATTATGCTGAGCGATGGCCGTTTTGCGTGAATGTGACGCATGTTTACCCCCAACTTGTTTTTTTTTGTGTGTTTATGTCCTTTTTTTTATGCGTCATGTTTGCCGCAAATAAATGTTTTTTCTTTCTTTCTTTCTTTACCCGTGGACCCTCAAATAAATACAATGCTGCCGAATTAAAATGGTAGTTTCTGCCGTAGTCCCTGGAAGGTACCGTCTCTCCGAGAAATACAATGCTGCCGAATTAAATTTGAGAGTTTTTGATTGAGAAGGAATTCATCATTAATGGAAATTGGTAGCAAACATCTGATAAGATATGAATAAATTAATAAACACATATAAAAAGTAATGTATCTTTTTAAATAACACCTTTGACTGTATTATGACTTGACCTTGGTACAACTTTAATTCGGCAGCATTGTATTTCTCGGAGAGACCACGGGTAAAAAAAATCCCCGTGGTCCCCCCTCCCGTAGTCCCTGGAAATAATGCGTTAACTTTTAAATGGTTTGTTGCAGTTCAGAATTTGTCGATAGTTTATAATCTGGTGAGATAGATTATAAACTAACGGCGACATAATATAATCACACGGCAAACCACCGGTTTATACGGCTACGGTGCTGTGTTGTAGTGCCGCCGTGTCCGTCAACAAGCTTCAATAGTGATCCATACACAGAAATTACCATTTTAATTCGGCAGCATTGTATTTCTCGGAGGGACCACGGGTAAAGAAAATCCCCGTGGTCCCTGGAAATAATGCGTTAACTTTTAAATGGTTTGTTGCAGTTGAGAATTTGTCGATAGTTTATAATCTGGTGAGATAGATTTTAGACTAACGGTGACTTAATATAATCAGACGGCAAACCACCGGTTTATACGGCTATGGTGCTGTGTTGTAGTGCCGCCGTGTCCGTCAACAAGCTTCAATAGTGATCCATACACAGAAATTACCATTTTAATTCGGCAGCATTGTATTTCTCGGAGGGACCACGGGTAAAGAAAATCCCCGTGGTCCCTGGAAATAATGCGTTAACTTTTAAATGGTTTGTTGCAGTTCAGAATTTGTCGATAGTTTATAATCTGGTGAGATAGATTATAAACTAACGGCGACATAATATAATCACACGGCAAACCACCGGTTTATACGGCTACGGTGCTGTGTTGTAGTGCCGCCGTGTCCGTCAACAAGCTTCAATAGTGATCCATACACAGAAATTACCATTTTAATTCGGCAGCATTGTATTTCTCGGAGGGACCACGGGTAAAGAAAATCCCCGTGGTCCCTGGAAATAATGCGTTAACTTTTAAATGGTTTGTTGCAGTTGAGAATTTGTCGATAGTTTATAATCTGGTGAGATAGATTTTAGACTAACGGTGACTTAATATAATCAGACGGCAAACCACCGGTTTATACGGCTATGGTGCTGTGTTGTAGTGCCGCCGTGTCCGTCAACAAGCTTCAATAGTGATCCATACACAGAAATTACCATTTTAATTCGGCAGCATTGTATTTCTCGGAGGGACCACGGGTAAAGAAAATCCCCGTGGTCCCTGGAAATAATGCGTTAACTTTTAAATGGTTTGTTGCAGTTGAGAATTTGTCGATAGTTTATAATCTGGTGAGATAGATTTTAGACTAACGGTGACTTAATATAATCAGACGGCAAACCACCGGTTTATACGGCTATGGTGCTGTGTTGTAGTGCCGCCGTGTCCGTCAACAAGCTTCAATAGTGATCCATACACAGAAATTACCATTTTAATTCGGCAGCATTGTATTTCTCGGAGGGACCACGGGTAAAGAAAATCCCCGTGGTCCCTGGAAATAATGCGTTAACTTTTAAATGGTTTGTTGTAGTTGAGAATTTGTCGATAGTTTATAATCTGGTGAGATAGATTATAAACTAACGGCGACATAATATAATCACACGGAAAACCATCGGTTTATACGGCTACGGTGCTGTGTTGTAGTGCCGCCGTGTCCGTCAACAAGCTTCAATAGTGATCCATACAACACTAACGACCGTGCCTACACACGGCGAATCAACCGTAGTTTTTCACGGCAAAAAAAACGCGTGCGTATTACAACGGGCCTTGTTCTTGAGTACACAGTTCACTCTACAATTTGGTTAACAATCAAATTGTAAAGTTCGTGGGAAAGTGATTGATTTGAATCGTATGTAATTTCGGTATTAATGGTTGGATTTAAGAGTAGTTTGGTAATGATGTTGTGGGTACTTGAAATAATAGTTTAGTAACGATTCTTGGTAAAAAACCGTAAAGTTGGTAGATTTTACTGACGAACAGTGGTGGCTCAGAGGTAACGGCCGCGACAAACGAGTTGTAGATGGTAGGTTCGAACTAAGATGGGTGCTTTACTTTGAGACACAAGCCTCCTCTCACCCAGAGGGCTATTATAATCTACCACACAGGCCCAGTGCGGGTTGGTAGACGTCACATTTCTTCGAATTTTAGTTCTAGGACATGTCGGTTTCCTTCACCGTTTTGAGAGCAGTGGTGATGAAATAATTTACACAAAGTAAAGCGTCTGCGTTCGAACCCACGATCTACAATTCGTACGTCGGGGCTGTTACCACTGAGCCACCACTGGTCTGCACTAGGCTCACAAACAAATGCAATGGGAGTGAAATAGCCTTCTTAACTGTAGGTATTTCAAACAGTGCGCATCGGGTTATTTTGCTTTGGGAAGAAACTCATTATCAGCCAAGCTTAGTAGATTAGAGATTATGGTATTAAACTGTAAACTCCCTATACGAATAACCCTACAGGCTTAATTCTTTTAAAAAGGACTTATAAACAACTAATCTCATTCAGATGGTATTCGTGCTCGCCTCCTCGCATTGAGGATTATTGCAGACTCCTGTATTATGTTTAAGACTTAGCGGTAATATGTATTCTGAAATATTAGGATTAGTTGTAGTTTTTACACCCTCCTGATTTTAGCGGATTTTTTAAAATATAATGGTGGGTAGGTACACACAATGGTAGGTTTTAACGTTACCTAAGTGGGTACACGTATCCAACGCACCATGTGAAATACCTTCTTTAAAACGAACATGCCGTCCAAATATTTGCAATGCAACATAAAATGTAACACACGTTGAAACAAATTCGTCTAATGTGTTACATTTCATGTTGCGTTGCTTAAACAACATGTCCCGGAATTAGCTCACATCACCAAACATTCCAATTAGAAAACTATATTATAACTATAATTTACATAAATTGAACTGTTACTGTTGTGTATACAACATCGTTTATTTATTAAATTAGTTATACTGATTAAAGGAGAAAATTGTGGTCACATTACAAATTAATCTACTCACACACACAGGGGCACACGTATAAAGGTCCAGCGTAGTAGGTAGGTAATTTGTACATTTTGGTTTGTTTTCACTGTACAGCGGAAGTGTGACTGTAATTTACGTAGTTTTAGTTATTTTGGGATAAAAAGTACCTATATTAAAAATGTCAGAAACCGATTCAGTAAAGGGTTCTGAAGAAACTGCTTTTTTTTTCTTTTTTATACAATTTGTTTTATTTTTATTTTTAACTGTGTTTAGTTTAGTTTATGATCCTGTACGAGTCGCAATAAATACTTTTTCTTTCTTTCTTTCATTCTTTCTTTCATAATGTGCATTCATTCAGTTACACATTGTATGTGTAACCACCACATAGTTTACAATAACCTCGGTCGCAGATTCTCATGTCACTATTTTGTGTCTTTATTTGACCCTGGGGATTAGAGACATCAGGACTTTAATTCCACAGAGTGGTGCCTTTTCTCTAAATTGTACCGCAGCAATTTATCCTGCTTGGTAGAAGAAATATGCATTCTTTTTATGTATGCTCGCGGTTGGCTCCTATCGCACCCTCATTATGTGGACGATGGGTTACGCTAATCTATCTAGAAGTAACTTATTCATCCAAGACTAAAATACTCCCAGGTTATAACTAGCTATCGAGAAACCCAGACACATAGGGTGTGATGATAGTTCGATAACACGGACCAGCTAGAAGCAAACTAAATTATACCATTAAATGTGTAATATTATTTGAATATCGATTTCTAGATCCATATTGCATTTAGACACATTCAATTTTAAAATCTTTATTAAGGGATTTCAATTTACAGTTTTTCCGACTAAACACTAACTGTGCTCAAGAGACAAATGGTAAAATAATTTCACCGGCACCTGGCTGGCCGATCGCCGCCGGATCGGCGAGTGATGACGATTGTGTTTCAGAATACGTTCGTAGTAACCTGTGTAAACACAGAATCTGGTCATTTTCTTTAATTTTGAAGTCATTACTTTCTAGTAATGACTTCAAAATATCCCTTTCCCTATCATTGGCTATGACTTACACGCTTAAGCAACAAGTGTCTTGTGACAGCAGGAGCGGAGAAAACAAATGAACGAAATTGATAAGAACGTGCCACCAGTCACCGCAATGCGACTTGCGGAGCAACGGTGTGGTGCGTCTAACTCCCGCGACGGAAACAGTTGACGAGCGCTAATAGCTAACAGCATGGTGGCCAGGACTGCATAGCAGGTTTGACTGTCACAAGTCGCTGTCGCCACAAGTCGCACGCGCTTTTCGCTTGAAGCAAGTCACGTCGCAAGCCGCGTCGAACGAGGCCTCACGGAAACCATGGTGTTCGTAGTCGCAAATGGACGTATTTTGGAATCTATTTTATGGAGCTTTCATTGGTTTTCGAGGCTCAAGATCTAGGAAAGAAAAGCTATGTGCCCTTAAAACCCGATGCCCAAGAGCTACGTCTTGCGACAGAAAACCAATGAAAAAAGGAGTTTAGAGCATGTCACGTCACGAGACACCGGACGGAACATGCGGAGCGACGAAGGACGCGCGCGCGTTGCTTGACGTAAGTCGTATCGCTCGAGGTCGTGAACTAGGCCTTAGACTTCGTTCGTAGGGTAGCTAACTGGAGCTAGCGTTTTAGATTCCAATTTACAATAGCACCGCCATCAACTGGCTTTCAAAACTGTTTTGTGGATTTTCCAACTCTCGAACAAACCGCTCCTCCTGAACACATCCTAAGATTGTTGATAAAAAAATAATTAAAATATTGCTCCAGTATTTCTGTTTTTTTTTTAAACATAACTATAAAAAAATTTAACCAAACGATGAGATAAGGGGTAGTATTTCTTATAATATCGGGCTAAAAATCCTATAAGAGAAATCAACACTGTTTATGAAATAAAAATTCAGAAATATTGCAACTTTTTTTTATAAAAACTAATTTTAGAACCAAAAAGCTAACTTTCTGAAGCTACTCTTTTCTGTTATCATTGACCGATAATCATCATGTTTCGTTGTTGATCTGTAAATGGAATAAGAATTATAATTTCTGCTGACCTTTTTAATGAATTGAGGATGAAGACAAAAAATGAGACGGTAGAGTATCTACATTGCTCGCATAAGTAGCGAGTATCTGCATGCATTCACTACTATACTCAAGTCAAAAACTCACAACCACACACGATGCATGTCGACGGTGAATATGTTGTGTGCTCTTTCCACTGATTTACCATCATTCCCCTGGCCATAACCCAATTTATTTGTGGTCGGCGCAACATGTCTTTTTTTCCATACTTCTCTATTAGTCGTCATCTCGGTAGTCACCCCCTTTCTAGTCATATCATCTTTCACACAGTCCATCCATAGTTTCTTTAGTATTCCCCTACTCTTATAGCCATCGACATTCATACTCAAAAGTTTACTCACACATTTTCCTCATTCCTCCGCATCACATGCTCGTACCAACAACCGATTTCCGCACTACTTTTCAGTCGCCGATGCCAATTTCAGACTTTCCCTTATGTACTCATTTCTTATTCTATCCATTCCTACACCCTCCTTTTCCAATTGCCTTTCATTCATCCCTTTTGTGGCCCAACATTCTGATCCATACAAGACAGCAGGTTTAACCACTGATTTATCATCTCATGGCCCTTAAACATATAAAAACATCAGGCCTATATTCCCCGAAGTGGTAGGTAGACGTGCTGGTGAGTACGTCAGTCTTGCCCGCTTCTATAAAGATATTATAGTAACTTTATGGTACCAATCCCATCCTCGTCATCCAAAGAAAGCCATCTCAGTTCGTTGTGGATGTTTTCCAAGTTTTCTATATTATTTATCTTTTCTTCCCTTAGCTGCGCTTCTGACAACTGGAACGGAGAAATATTAAATAATGTTTAATTACTTTTTTTTGAAACTCTGAAATCCTAATCTAACACGCGTGTAATTCGCGTGAGTGCGTGGAATTAGTATGTACTGTATTACACTGAGCTTCTTTTCACAGACTCTCACTTTTCGTATAATCGGTCGATCGTCAATAATATATATTAACGGTATGCATGTATGTATGTCAGTTTTGTACTGTCGGAATTTAGGACGACCTTGTTAAAGCTGCAGAAACGTTGGATGCGAGAATCACAGAACCGGTCGGAGGGGGAGGTACAGCAGTGGACGTCTTTCGGGTGAATTAATGTGATGAAGCTTTGTAAACCCAAGCCGCACCCTAGTTGCGTAACACACTTTCAATCACAATCTAAATAATTTTGCTAATCCATTGCTTCATACGAGTATGTTCGAAAAACTTGTCTGTTCAACAACGTAAATAACGCAATAAATGTTGTTGAACTGTCAAAATTAAAGCCATGGCTACTGTTAGTGTGTTAGTTACACAATTGTCCCGCAGGTCTAAGTTATTCAATTGTTTTTAATGTCGATTGGTGTGTCGTCCTGTGCAGTCAGAGTTGATGGTAGGTACATGCTATTTGTGCAAGAATTTTTGTTATCAGTTATTTAATCGCCAATTTCACGGCTGTATAAACTGAACTGCTTGAATGAAAAACATTTTTTTCTATGATTTATTAAGTCTTACAACATTTATGCATCATTTTTATTAAACATAATTGTAACATTATTTATTACGCTCTGCTTTGATTTCTCAACGATGTAAAGTTGTTTTACCGATGGGTTATACTAAACGCACTCATTTATGCCTATAATAGTGTTAGACTCTTTATACCAGTTTCTCGCCCTACAATACGGTACGGGGTATAAACCGGGCCATAGAAAAAACGTGTCTGTCATAGTGATCCATGCAACACTGACGAATGTGCGATATTTTAATTTAAATAGCCTCCTCCATAATGAAGAATATGGCTTTATAAAAGGTCGTTCAACTACAGATGCGGGTGTTGCCCTGCTGAGACACATATTTGACGCATGGTAGAAATCGCAAAATGCTATTGAAGTTTTCTGTGATCTCTCCAAAGCCTTTGATTGCGTGCACCATGACACGCTTTTGCGTAAGTTACGTCATTACGGTGTCCAAAACGAAGCTCTCAGCGTAATCATTTCTTATTTACATAATAGGGCCCAATGTGTAGATATTAAAATATCCCGGGCTACCAGTTCAGTTAGGTGTTCCGCAAGGCTCAATACTGGCTCCATTCTTGTTCTTAGTATGTATCAATGATTTACCATTCCATTTGAAGGGCATCTGTGAAGTTATACTGTTTGCAGATGATTCCTCTCTTATTTTTAAAGTAGACAGGAATAGACAAGATTTTGACGACGCAAACAGTGCACTCTCAATAGTTTCAGATTGGTTTACGTCAAATAACCTAGTTCTCAATGCCAAGCAAACGAAATGTATAACGTTCGCCTTACTGAATGTTAGAAATCTAGGAACCAACATCGTCTTGGATAAAGAGGTGCTTGAAACTGTAGGCTCGGCAATTTTTCTAGGACTAATAGAAGATGCCAAACTTCAGTGGGGACCTCATATTTCAAGTCTAGGAGGAAGGCTCACTTCGGCTGCCTACGCCGTCAGGAAAGTAAGACAATACACTGACGTTAATACAGCTCGTTTAGTCTATTTTCGTTATTTTCACAGCGTTATGTCTTATGGTATTCTGCTGTGGGGCAAAGCCGCTGATATACAAAATATAATTTGTCCTTCAAAAACGAGCTGTTCGAGCAATTTACCAGCTAGGTACCAGAGTTTCTAAAAGAGATTTTTTTTAAGGATATTGGTGTTCTCACGGTTGCATCACAATTCATCTTCGCCAACATCTTATATATTAAGCAAAATTTACACTTGTATAAGTGATATTCACAGTGTTAACACTAAAAATAAGTTCATAACAAATGAGGTTCATAACTCATTTGTTGGGCTTGGTATAACCTTTTTTAATAAGATACTCTCTTCTTTGCTAGACCTGAATTTTAATGCGTTTAAAGCTCAAGTAAAATCCAACCTTTGGCCAAAGTCATACTATTCCATCAACGACTACTTACACGATAAGAATAGTTGGTCGCCCTGATTAAGTCAAGTCAATGTTTATGTTCTTTCTCCAGAATTAGCTAACTGACAGGTTATTTATTTAGGTAGTAAGTTTTTATTTACATTTTAATTACCTAATTATTTTTTTAGCTTGAGTACGTATAGTTTTTATTATATTTGTTGGTATATTGGCGTGGCTAGCTGACATATGGCAAATAATTTAATTTTATGTTCGGTGTCTTATAATGTTAATTACTTAACAGTACCTAGTATTGTATACAATCAAGTATTTTCTAACTGAACAGACAGCTGTGCTGCTGGGGAGTTTGTTGCGCTACTTCTTCTTCCCAGCGATAGCACTAGGAAGTGGTGAAGGGCTGGCGTTTTTGGGGGACTGTCTTTTGTAATTTTGACGTTCGAAAAGTGCTCATTCTCAGCCTAATTTGAATAAATGACTTTTGATTTTGTGCCTACACACGGAATATAAACGGTGCTGTACAAAAAAAATATCTATCGACAAGCTTCCATAGTGATCCATACAACACTGACGACCTTGCCTACATACGCCGAATAAACCGTAGTTTTTCACGGTAAGAAAAACATGTGTGTACAAAGGGGCTTAAGCGTAAAAGTTAACTCGACAGTAGCTATGGGGGTCGTACGTGCCTGTCATCATTTCTGTGGTGTTTTCAGCCAGATGGCCGCGTGCGAAACATAACTTGACCTAAGACCTTGACAATTCTAAAGTTTCAACACATTGGCATCTAATAATAGGATCTATAACTATAAGGTTTGTGTCTCATTACATTTTATAACCTTTTGAAACCTACTCTAATATTTCGTCAGATTTGATCCGCACAAGAAGATAATGATAATCATCTTTTACCTCGAACCTTCGATCAATAACATCTTCTTTATCTCGTATATCTCTTGTCCTCCTATAGTTCAGGTTGGTCTGTGCATCCGCACCATATCGTCTTCTACTATAAGGGCTGAAGTAAGGATTCAATGGTCTGACTTCTCTCCGTCTTAGATTACCAATAACCATATGATTATTATCATTATAATAAAAATCTTGAAATTGAGAATGAACTATTGCTATTTGCACAGTGAAGTACGCACATAAGAAAAACGGGTGAACCATTATGAAAATCAAACGTGAAGCTAGTTGCAAAAGTCACGTGATAGTAATTGAGTTAATTTGAATACGGAACGGGTTTGGTCAGGCACAAATAAACAGTGGTGCAACACGGACGTGTTACTAAAATATGATGTTAAACTTGAAAGGAAAATATAAATCAAAACCATTGATAACCAGGAAACAAAAATTTTACTTCAATGTTATGACTGCGGCATGATTGAATTTTTTATTGAGTCGTTAACTTTTTCGATTTGATTTGCAATGATGTAGGTAGTTCAATAAAATCAAAGGATTTTAGGAATAAGTAAGTACATTCGGGAATTGCGAATCGGCAAACGTAAAGTAGGACGCCCTCAGGCTTACCAGGCAGATGTAGCGACGATCTTACAAGGTGGCTGGTAGTAGCTGGATGAGAGTTGCTGAGAGTCGAGCTGAATGCCGTGCAAATGACGGCATGGTTGGCGCAGTGGTTAAGCGATTGACTGCTGCGCGAATATCTAGGCATTGTTACCGAAATGATAGATTTTCTCAGACATGGAAACCTTGCTCAAGACAGGTCAACGATATCGAAAGTAAGTAGGTAGCTATGTACTTTCGAAATCGTCAACCCGTCTTGAGCAAGTGTGGTGATCTATGCTCATGCCTTCTCAGCAATGTTCCCATGCAAACATACCTGGGGCGGTGTTGGTTGCATGTTTATCAATGTCTAAGCAGTAATAAGCTGTTTGTCGAGTGCTGTTTATTATCCTTCAAAGTTACTGTGTAGCTACAATATGTATGTCTAGACTTTGGTGTTTACACTCTTCTAAGCGAAACTATTAGAGTTTGTCTTGTTGCAGTTTTGGTCTCGTGGTTCAAACTCAAACTATTTATTTCAAATAAACCAATTAAAGTCACTTTTGAATTGTCAAGGTCGGTCAGTCAAAAAGATGAAGCTAGTTTTATTATGTTTTACAGATATGTTGTACATACAACAGCAGCAGGGCAAGCAGCAAAAAACAAAACATAGCTTTGTTTTGTTTTACCAGCCCCTTTGCTCTCGTAGTCACAAGCGCGACCGTTGACCGTGAATTTCTTAGAAACAGCCCGGAGTTTGGAAGTTGGCGGTGTGATACCGCCGTGCCTCTGATCTCTCTCCGGTCGTGTCGGATTGCCGTCCCATCGGACAATGAGAATGAGGGAAAGGAGTGCATCTGTGGCTGCGCGCACACTTGTGCGCTAATAATTATCTCCCGTGCTGGTCTCCGCTGAGATTGGTCGCTATAGCCGAAATTCGATCTGGAATACTTTATTTATTTGATTATATTTTTCAAAGGTGTATTTAATTAGAAGTGGTAGCATAAAAACTTCGCAATTTCGGTTTATTCCCGTTGTCCCCGTACGCCGTGTCCCCGTCCTACGGGGACAGCGGTACTTCAATTAAATATTTAAAAATACTTCCCGTTGTCCCCGTACACTGTCCCCGTCCTACGGGGACAGCGGTACTTCAATTAAATATTTAAAAATACTTCCCGTTGTCCCCGTACACTGTCCCCGTTAATATAGTTGAATAAATAGATGACATTAAACATTATCTATAACATATTATATTTACATTTATTAATTATTATAATTTTATTATCATTATATATTTAAAAAAAATTATAATTACATTTATCATTTAAATAATCATTAACTTTATAATATGCTTTATTGATCAAAAAAAGCTATAATCTATTTTAAATGATATAAAATTAGTTGCTTCCTTTATATTTCCTTTATCTGTAGGTTTTAATGCACACATTGCCAGGATACATTGGGCTTTGAAGACTGTTTCTCTCTCAGTGGCATTCCGCCCTTGATAAAGTTGAAAATCTATTAAATAAATTTGACAGATTGTAGTAGCTTGATGTGCTGGCGTCTGTACATACTTGCTCAATATTGTTTGGCGCCGACTCAAATTACTTAGGTATACTTACATTAGTTTAAGAACTTAGTTATCTATATATATAAAAGAAAGTTGTGTTAGTTACGCTATTTATAACTCAAGAACGGCTGAACTTTTTTATTTTTCTAAAGCAATTATATTTTATAATGGCACAGTGAGTATTATCTTGCTCGTCTATGTTAGCCTGGTACTTTGATTCCCAGATATATAAAAGAATGTCGTGTTAGTTACACTATTTATAACTCAAGAACGGCTGAACCGATTTGGCTGAAAATTGGTGGTGAGGTAGCTTAGAACCAGGAGACGGATATAGGATACTTTTTTATTTTTTTTTATTTTTCTAAAGCAATTATATTTTATAATGGCACAGTGAGTATTATCTTGCCCGTCTATGTTAGCCTGGTACTTTGATTCCCAGATATATAAAAGAAAGTCGTGTTATTTATTAACACTATTTATAACTCAAGAACGGCTGAATCGATTTGGCTGAAAATTGGAGTAACATAAAAAAAAGAAAAAAAAAAACAAGACGGACAGGATACTTTTTTATTATTTTTTATTTAATATTTTTATTTACTTATGGGAGTACGGTAGGAGTAGTGTAGAAGTAGGTTAGGAGTAGTGTAGGAGTAGGGTAGGAGTAGGGTAGGGGTAGGATAGGGGGTAGGACACCATCACGCGAACGAAGTAGCGCCGCCGCCGGGCAGCTAGAAATAATTTATATGGCAAAACAACGTTTGCCGGGTCAGCTAGTTATGGTTAAATAAAAAAGGTTTATTATTTTTTGCTTTTCAGTTTTATCGGCGGTTTAATTTTTTTGTTAAAAAGTTTTCTTTTTTCTGTAGTATTATGTGTGAGGTGGCATCTTTTACCCAACAAAGTGTATGTTTCCGATGCTAAAAACTAAGCTTACAACAGAATGCAGATTTAAGGGGACAACGACTCGTGAAAAGTTTACTTCCCGTTGTCCCCGTTGGCCAAATGTAGGTTATGGGGACAACGGGAAATAAATTTAATCACGTCCCGCTGTCCCCGTGACGGGGACACGGCGTACGGGGACAACGGGAATAAACCGCAATTTCACCATCATTTAGAAAATGTGTTCCTTAAGGTACCTACTTACCTATAAAATCCTAATATTAAACATACATAAAAAATAAAAAGCCTCGATGTTTTGTAAAGTCGTAAAAAAACTGTGCGAAGCAGGGGCGGTTCGCGAGTTATATATAAACAGCAGTACCTACATAATCATGCAACATGACTTACGTCTAACAAACACATGTTTAATAGTTGTTTGTTCTCACATAACAACAGTTTAAACAATTTTAAAACAACACCAGCTATTTACGTAGCACGCGATATATGCATTGTTGTGATAGCTATCTGTGTGGATTGTCCCTGGAGTTTAGCAAGGTAGGAAATTAACATATTGCTTGACAAACATTGTCATACGCTTTGCTAAATCCAAAATGTGGGTGTACTATAAATGCAACTTTGCCGAACCCTTTGTGGGATATAGGCATGATGATGCGTAATGTGGGTGTGTGATGTGTTATGTGGAGTTGTTCCGGTCGGATCCCCTGATCTGATCCCCTGCTGGTTGTTATTACTTTTTAATTTCTTTCTGATCCACTATAAAGTGGTCGTTCCGGTCACCGGTCTGATCCCCTTCTTCTTTTTGTTTTATTCCGGTCGGATCCCCTTAGTTGTGTGCTTAGAATAAAAATCTCAAAGTGGTCTGTTTACCTTAGACCCAACCCATGGATGAATGAAGGGTACTTTTTGGGTATTGCTTCTTTTCAGTCCAAATGATGTTTCAGAAAATCGAATTTCTTTCTTAAAACAAGCACGTGCCCTTTAAATTCCGGCTAACCCTTAATCGGAATTTTAATGTGGTATTTTTCTTCGATGTTTGACCCGATTCAGTTGAAGGTGAGCCTGTTGTAAGGGCACCTACACCCTGCCAGGGTAGCGGGATCGTCCGAAAGGGTTACCGCTGCCCTGGAACATAAAGGGCTAAGGAAGGAACACGGGTGGGTTTTAGTCAGTAAGAGTCTGACACTCCCTTCTGCTCCACCCAGAGCGGGAGGGGTCATTTGATGATTTCCCATCCTCAAAAAAAAAAGGGCACCTACACACGTCTGTACGTGTGTAGGTGCCCTAACACCGTCGCAAGCACATCAAGCTACCCGAAACTGTCAAATTGTCCCAATCAACCTAGAACCTAATGCTTTAGCGATGAAGCTGAAAATCCATTAAATAAATTTGACAGATTGTAGTAGCTTGATGTGCTGGCAACTGTACCATAATCACACCACAGAGAAGCGATAAAATGTGGGCAAGCAGAGGTTACGTGTGAATAGTGTCACTGCAAATTCTTGCAGTTGCGTTGTGGTTGCATTGTCGCTAGTAGTTGTGATGTGGTTACGTCTTGGCTAGAGTTTGCGTTGTGGCAGACAAACGTTGTGGTGCGTTCTGGCTGTGACGTGGTCGGTATCGCCGACATGGTTGATTTTAACAGCACAATGTGATCCGTGTGAATAAATTATTCATTTTCACACAAATTAGCGCCCGAGCACGTGTTTTCGTTGTGGACGTGGCGTGGTTGTGGTGTGCTTGTGGTGTGGTTGTGATGTGGTGGTTGTGGTGGGGTTGTGGTATGGTTGTGGTATGGTTGTGGTGGGGCTGTGGTATGGTTGTGGTATGTTTGTGGTGGGGCATGTGTGGTTGTTGTGGTGTGGTTATGGTGTGATTGTGGTGTGGTTGTGATGTGGTAGTGGTATTCTAACTATAATTTATTTTCTGACAGCTTACCATCGCACCTATATTCTTCAGAAGTTAAGGCAGAGGCGCTTAGCACCTTCCCCAACATTTCTACAAGTGATGGCAAAACCAGGTTGGAGTCTGGATTTATGAGTAGTATTATAAGGGATCGTAATTACCAAGAGCAATTAGCGAATTGGTTTTGCACACAAATCCAAACTCTAGCCTGGATTTGCCATAAATTATAATAGAAAAGCTCGAAAAAACATTGCTGGTACTAATCACGGTTCTTTCCAAATCTAAAAAATTAGGAATTCTGTAAGCATTTTTCTTCCGGTCTGCCATTTACTTGCAGTTGCACATTATTCAATAACAAACAGCTTTTGTGCAAGTGTTGCATGCAGCCGGCTTTGTCCGTGAAAGGAATAAATTACTCTTTAAATGTAGCTGCTGAAATTGAGCTGAAAGTTGAGAACCTAAAAGAAATGTAGATTTGCTGCTTTTAAGAAAGCATGTGCTCAGTGCTTTGTTCTCCTCTGTACCTACATTGGAATTTAATGTGCTAGTAAGGATCTTACATATTTGACAATGAGTAACCAAATATTTTGTTTACTCGTGGTTTCTGTACTAGGCACATGTAACTAAGCAACGGAACGCGTATTATACAATAATAATGTAAACATTGTTTATTAATTTATCTTCTTACATTTACCATTGCAGGATAACCCAATGCGATAAACGTGCCTATCCCAACTTAACCGAAACTAATAAAAAAAAAAAAAATTATTCAAGTAAAAGTAAAGTAAAAATATGATTTACGTTAATTACAATCGAGGAAAGTTAAATTCTAACTGTAATGTAGACCTGCCTGATCTAGGTTTATGAAAAACCTGTGTTTCAGGCCATCAATTTACACCAAACATTTAAAAATAAGACAACAATACATGTATTAGAAGCTAAATTGAAAAGAAGGTATAAACTAATATTTAAGTAAAGGAATAAGACACTCGTGTAACCGGGGCATCTCAAAATGTTGGTCCGAGCACGTGGCTGCCCTCGTAACTGTATTTTAACTTTAATAAGACTTTATCACAGAAATAAAATATCATTATAACTAAATACTTATTGTAGGTAAGTAATTTTACTTAAACGAAAATAACTTCATTATACCAAAATATCCTAATAAACTTTTCCGGCCGTCGATATTGTCGTCCCCAGAATTAATAGAAGTTTCAAGTTAGCAAATAAATATACGTACTTAAAAAAAACATGCGTATTTGATTCTTAAAATTCTACGAACAATATATTAGACTTGATGTACATCTTCTTACTACTAACAATAAAGCTAAAGAGTTTGTTTGTTAAATAATCTCTGGAACTGCCAGTCGGATTTGAAAAATTGTTTATGTATTTGATATCCCAATTTTTGAGGGAGGCTATATGGTAAACATCGCGCTAGGACAAAAAAAAATTAAAAGAAAAAAAGTAAGAAAACGAAATAATGGCGCGGAGAGGCGATGCGATGCGACGGGACGGGTCGGGGAACCTGAAATTTCACGCCGACAAAGTCGCGAACAGAAGCTAGTATCTTATTCATTTAGTTAATAAACTTGAAACTTGGCAAGAATACTTGCCTAAGTAAGTAATAAAGTTTATCATTATAAGTTTTTCAAAACTACCCCTCAAAGGAGGATATAGGGGTGTTAAGTTTGTGTGGAAGAAATTGAATGCGCGGTCCGAGTTACTCGAAACTCAGTATTGATACTTTTGACAGAAAATAATTAATAATAAGTATGTAAAGTTGTCGAAAATTTACAACTGACGGGACAAAAAGGGGTAATTCATTTTTTAAGGGGAGGATTTGAACATGAAACTGTATGTTACATTTTCACGCCTAAACCACTGAACTTCTGATTTGCCATAGAGATAGATGGCATCCTGGGGAAGCACATATATTTTATCCTGTTAGCACATTCCCGTGGGATAATTTCCGACATCCACGCGGGCGAAGCTGCGGGCAGAAGCTAGTACTCGTATATATAAGCAAACAAGTACTGCTCGAGACTGAAAAGTTCTTGAATAAATTGTAACAAACTTCAGTAACGAACAGGTATGTAAGTTCTAATGGGACTCATTTACATACGCAATGTACGAGGTACATTTATATTTTCATGTTTTATCGATAAACTTGGCTAGAAAGTTTAAAATGTGTGTACTTATTGGGCGAAATTCAGAAGTTTTTATATGAAATGTCAATTGAAATACTCAGAATCCTATGTGTGAAATTCTGTCTTGGCCAACAATTTGAATCTCAATTTTTTTTTTGTTTTAGTTTTAGAGTTTTTTTTTATTCACAGAATATGCTAATTCCTGGTTGGCAAATATTTTGTTTATAAAAAAGGTGCTTCCCAGTCCCATTTTTGTAAACACCTGGGCAAATTATACGGTTAAATTCTTGGTTTCCGAAAGACTATCCAATTGGTAGGTTTTGGAGTGGCCACCGCGTACCGGAAGAAGTAGAATTTGGAAGGCCTCTCACAAAGTGGACTGATGACCTGGTGAAGGCCGCAGGAATAAGCTGGATGCGAGAAGTACAGTAACGGTTGAAGTGGCGGTGCTTGGGGGAGGCCTACCTATATCCAGCAGTGGACGTCTTGAATGATGAAAATGATGATGAAAGAAAGAAAAAGTATTTGTTGTTTGTGTTTATGATTTTGGTTGTTTTTTTGGTTGATTGATGATCCGATTGGTATCAGAATTAAACTAAGGTCTATTCAAATGTATGTTTCCAGTTGTTGTTATTATTTCAAGTTAAACAAATATCAACTTTATTTTTATAAGATTTTTTATTAATTTAATAAAATAAAATAATTTTAATAAGAAAAAAAAGCTAAAAAGCTAGCTTTTAAAAAGTTATAAAAATGTTTGAAATTGTAGCGTAAACTGAACTTTATTGTGTAGGAAATAAAGTTATTTTTCCATAAACTCATATTTGTTTACATGTTTGGCAAATAAATCGCGAACGGTTAATAGGTACCTAAATAGTTTTCATTTTGTCTGTAAAACCCTATTTTTTGCTTTTCTTGTTATAAATAAGTAATCCTTTGTATACGACAGTATATTAGGGCCAAGGTGAATAGTGCCGAGTCTGGGTCCACTTGGACCCTTTTATACGATGTCTAGACTTGTTTGAAGTTTACTAAACCTTAAACTGATCAATACAAGAGATTGGTTTCTTGCTTACAAACTTTCTAAAAACAAATAAGGTATTGTTTTTAGGAAGTTTGGTTTTATTGATATGTAGTTTTTGTTGTTGTTGTAATTGTTTGACTCGTAAATCGCGGCCGTTACAACTGGGACACGAAATCACTTAAAAAAAAATGGTATGCCCCATATTAGGACCAGCCATGAGGCTGATTTGTAATTGGCGGATATAGGGCTAAGTAATAACAGCCGCACAGGTCAATCGATCAGGTTAAGCTACGCTTGCCGCGGTTGGTTCATGGATGGGTGACCATCTTTACATACCAAGACCCCTCCATGCACGTTAAGTCGTTGGTCCTTCGGAAAGCACGCTAAGCCGTTGGTCCCGGCTGTCATGCGTAGATCTTTGACAGTCGTTACGGGTCGTCAGAAGCCTGAAAGTCTGACAACCAGTGTTACCAAGGGGTATCGTATTACCCAGTCACTGGATTGTGGAGGTCAGATAGGCAGTCGCTCCATGTAAAATACTGGTACTCAGCTGCACCCAGTTGTACTGGAAGCCGACCCCAACATAGTTGGGAAAAGGCTAGGCAGTTGATGAGGTATTTCTATTGAAATTGATAAATTAACAAGGAAGTTAATTAGGGTAATAAATGGAAATAAATCATGAGTGGAGAGACATACCCTGAAATTTAAACAAGATGACTGCAATTACGGAGGCCATTTGTGCTAGCATGGTTAATGGTGACCGTACATTCGAGTTTATGACGCCGAGTTCAACCCAGAGTTAAAAGCTAACTTGAATGGGTGTTTGAATGTTGAACTTATTGTAAAAGTCGTTCAGTTTAGTAAGGTTTTTATGGCAGTTGTTAGTTGTGAGTAATTTTTTTATATTCAAACTTGTGTAATAATAAATTGTGGTCTATACAAAAAAAAAAATGTATATAAGTAGTTTATCAGCCATCTTGTTACCATAACACAAGCATTAGGTTGCTTAGCTTGGGACTAGATGGCGCTGTGTGAAATGTCCAGGGATATTATTATTATTATTATACAAATAAATAAAATTGAAGTGTCTGTTTGAGATGTCAAAATAGCAGATTATTACTAAATGCTTAAGAAAGTATAAATAAATAAATATCCCTGGACATTTCACACAGCGCCATCTAGTCCCAAGCTAAGCAACCTAATGCTTGTGTTATGGTAACAAGATGGCTGATAAACTACTTATATATATATATATTTTTTTGTAAATACATACATATTTTAGATAGAAAAACACCCAGACTCGGAACAAATACATGTAGGTCATACAAATATTTGCTTCGTGCGGGAATCGAATCCGCGACACGCAGCGCAGCAGTTAATCGCTTAACCACTGCGCCAACCGTGCCGTCTGTAGTATATACGGTACTTATAACAAAAAAAAGACCATGGTTTGTCTGTCTGTCTATTTCTTCCGTCTAATCTCTGAAACGGCTAGACCGATTTTGACAGGACTTTTACTGACAGATAACCAATGTTGGAAACCAAAGGAGGAACGCTACTTTTATTTTGAAAAAAAAAGCGCTATCGACCGGGCAGCGCTGCAGTGTTTTGGGTTGAAGCGTATGGGTAACAGTGTACCTAATTGGCAAAACATGTACGTACATTTTAATAATTGAATACCTTGCATGCCTGACTAGTCGGTGTGTATACGCATGTTTTTGACAAATAAATGAACTTTATCTTTATCATTAATTTCCACGTCATTTGTCCCTGGGATGACAACTCATATACGATGCCCCTGATAATGTCAGAAGAAGTTTTAGACAGGATTTTTGTAATGTTATTGGATATCATATCCATACTAGTATTAATATAAAACTATCTCTGTCTGTCTGTGTGTTACCTTATGGCGCCTAAACCACAGATCGTTGTGAAAATTGGACAGATAGGTAGCTTGGGACCTTGCGAAAGACAAAGGATACTTTTCATCCTGAAACACAGACATAGTCGTGGGCAACAGCAACGTCAAAAGAATTTTGAAAATCGGTCCACAAGTCGAGTCGGACTCGCGGTTTTCGCAATTTTTCCTTTATCTATGCTATAAGACGTTGCTTCGTGCCATTTTTTTCTTAAACGTTGCCCAACACTAGGAATTTCTCTTGTATCTTGGGTGCGTTTACAAACATTTAAACTCACATGTACAAACAGCCAGACCCGGAAAAACTACTTGTAGGCCATACAAATATTTGTTCCGTGCGGGAATCGAACCCGCGACACGCAGCGCAGCAGTCAATCGCTTAACCACTGCGCCAACCGTGCCGTCAAATTAATAAAAAAAAAACAAGATTCTGAGTTCACGGGAAGTACCTGTAGGTTTTGATTCCCTTGCAAGTGTCGAAAATTTGCGGAAATTTGCGGCATAAATGGCTGTATCTTTTGATTGCGTTGGCTTAGAAGTTTGAATTTCACAGCTCCAAGGGTCAGTAGACCTGAGTATTTGATATAAATTCCAGCTTGATATATCCAGGCATTCCTGAGAAAAAGGGTCTTGACAGACAGACGGACAACAAAGTGATCCTATAAGGGTTCCGTTTTTTCCTTTCGAGGTACGGAACCCTAAAAATACATACAAAACAAACATAGAACCACCTCCTTTTCTGAAATCGGTTAAAAAAACTGAAATAGAGCCCAATTCTCTAGCAGAAACCAGAGCCGACCCAATGCCCGAGGCAACCGAGCCTGCCAGGGTGTTTCCACCCTGCTAGGGAGCGATGTAGTTAAGTGGTAATTAAGGCCACCTACCGAAACCTCAAAGCCTGCAAGCATCTGAATTAATAAATCCAATTTACTTCTGTAATAACGTGAGCTTCTTGGATCAATAACATTGCGAGATGAAGCGGATTTGTGGTTTCTTTAGCAGAAAATCTGAAGATACTCAGAGATAAGATACAGGATGAAATTGAATAGGTGCAACAAATTAAAATATCTAATTCATTGGGTTATAAAGTAAATTTAAAGCATGTCATTACGAGTGTAGGCGAGCGATTTGGCAACGTCGTCGTGCGCCCTTTTTTTCGTAGGAACGGTCAAAATTTGGTAAATACCGCTAGTTCAACGCGTTGCCCACTTGCTTCATGTTTTGAACTCAGCGATGAATGGATCGGGCGCGCTTTAAAATTCATTCTTTAATTTTCTTATTACATTTCACAATTTTGAAAAAAAAAACTGTTGGTAACTACGATCATTATTCATGTCTACTTGAAGGCAATAACTTATTTTGCACTATCTAAGGCGATAATTATACGATTTTTGTTAAGAATTTAGATTTGGGAAATGACAATTTATAATGATTATGTAACAGCCGATCGATTCTGTAAAAATCTCACCGTGAAAAGTTAGGTGAAGTGAGCTTAGAGTGAGCTATCAATAGTTTCAATCCCTAGCATTATTTGGAATGACAGCTCACTCCACGCTCACTTCACCTAAGTTTTCACGGTGAGATGGTTACAGAATCGCACTGCTAATGCAGCAGTGCGATTCTGTAACCATCTCAGACGAACTGTATGACCGTAGATTTAGTTTCGACGATGCTCAAAGGACCAACTTTGACCACTATATTTGGCTTTCTTAACGCACGAGTAACTTTCTTACGACAGGCTTGAATTTAGGATAATCCAAAGAAGTTTATTTTAGGCCCAGAGGAGAAGAGAGTTCAAATTGTTTTTTTATGTTTGTTTGAAGTTTTGTAGGTAGGTTTAAATGCAAGTTTTGATAGACCAATTTGGTGAATTTAAACGTTAAAATTTCGCAGTTTGCAAGTGAGAGGACACGTTTTATTAAAATAATTTCCCGTTTTAATGTCCGGACGGGCGCCATTTTATTTTCATTCGTACGATTGGGCATGACGTACAGTCAGAAGCGTAGTATTGTTATAAAAATAATGTTTTGCACTGTAGAGCTATTTTTTTTACTATGCCTAAACTGTCCAGAATCTTTTTTCCGAAACAGCCCTAGCGGTACGCGTCCAGTACGAGAGCAGTGGTGATGCAATCATTTACATAAAGTAAAGCGCCTGTCTGGGTTCGAACCTCCGACCTGTAACTTGTAATTCGCCGCCGTTACCACTGGGCTAACTGCTGTATAAAACATTTAAAAAAAATTGATTAGCCCGACTACCCCACTGCTGGTCAAAGGCCTTCCCCAGGTCCGTCCAGGAACTCATTTCCCGCGCCACCTCGAAACAGCCCTCGTGGACGCGTCCAGGTCATCTCGTCACCTCTTTCTAGGGCGGTTTCGGCGGCGCCATCCATCTTCAGGCACCCATTGTCTGGAGACTTTATCCTAGCGGTCATCATGCATGCGGCTGATATGACCCGCCCGATCCCATTTGAACTTGGTAGCCTTCTTACCTAAGTCCAATAAACCCGTTTTGGAACGCAACTGTAGAGCTGTGGAGCATTTTTTAAGCGTGCTTTTGATGGATGTATAAGTGATGATAAATATGCAATTGAAAACTACTTACGTTCAAACCGATTGATATATACATTTTGCTAAAAAAATATAAATTTTAAGTATAATCATCAATCATCACTCTCCTGCTTATCCCAATTTATTTGAGGTCGGCTCAACATGTGTTTTTCTTCCATACTTCTCTATTAGTCGTCATCTCGGTAGTCAACCCCTTTATAGCCACATCATCGTTCACACAATCGACCCATAGTTTTTTTGGTCTTCCCCTACTTTTAGTAGCCATCTTTATTCATACTCAAAACTCTCCTCACGATATTTTCCTTATTTCTCCGTATCACATGCTTAATACAATGACAAGCGATTTCCACACAATGTTTCAGTTACCGGTGCAACCTTTAGACTTCTTCTTATGTACTCATTTGTTATTCTATCCATTCGTGTTACATCAGACATCTTAGCATTCTCATTTCAGCTGAATGCAATTGCCCTGCCCTGACATTGAAAAATACCACAGCAATGACAAGTCGATAACATTGTAACTGCGTTAACGTTTACTGATAGGTACAGATGTTTATTAATTAAATCAAATTGTAGCTACTGTCATGGAATAATAATCAACTTACTTTATACTGTTTGTGAAACTTAATCAGACGTATTTGTAAACTCTCAAAGTTATTGCTGACTGTACTCTCCAAGACAATACTTCAAGATAAAACTATTTAATTCGTGTTAGAATGTTGAAGTCCTGCCTCATTTTCTACGGTTTACGAGATATCTCGGGCAAAGAATAAGTGTGGTTAGTGGTAGATTCGAGGTGTTTAGTTTCGAGATTGTTGTGTGTATATTGTAATGGCGTTACTATTTTTGGCCCAATTTGCCTAATGAAAACAACTGCCTAGCCTTTTCCCATCTATGTTTAAGTCGGCTATCAGTGTAACTGGATGCAGCTGAATACCAGTATTTTACATGGAGCTATCTGACCTCCACAACCCAGTTACTCGGTACACAATACTCCTTGGTAGGACTGGTGGTCAGTCTTTCAGCTTCTAATTAACTACACGTTAATCCGTAACGACTGTCAAAAGTCTATGGGACCAACCTACGTGATGATCACCCATCCACGAATCGACCGCGGTAAGCATAGCTTAATCTTCGATCATTATTATGAATCATTATTTATTTAATTTTAATTCTATGACCATTATAATTTGTACATTCTCATTCGTTTATTCTAATTGCATTGACATTTTAATTCTATTCTGTTGCAGTATTGTGAAATTTTATTTTATTCCAAGTAATACGGGTTTTGCCTGAATGTAATGATATTTATTTAATACAAGTAGTGTTCAGAGGGGCAATTCTCGTAATTTTTTGAACGGTCACAGTCTGATCTCAGTCTCCATCTGTCAAAAATACCTCTAATTTCCCTACATTTTGATAAGTTTTTGACTTTTGTTTGTCACCGAGATGAGACTGCGATTAGATTTGAACATTTTAAATTACGAGAATTGGCCTTTAGGGCTATTTTATAATCCATCCAAGATAAATTGACCTATCTACTTAATATTTTAATCTACATTAGAAAAGATCTACCTTTACATTTTCCTGTCACGTAAAGAGGCTGGGAAAGTTTATAGTTGTCAGTAATACTTAAACCAAAGGGTCTCGGCTGAAATATATCTCCCAGGTGGAATCCATTACTGTTACTGGACGGGCTATAAAATATTTTTTCAAGTTTCAATAGTTTGGGAGCCCACTACACACACACACACTCAATTTAGGATTATTCTGAAATTGATGACTGCTTTGGGAGGTGATAAACCTTGTAAGCAGGACAAGTTATAAAATACTAGCTTTTGCCCGCGACTTCGTTCGCGTGGAATAGTGACTTCCGGCAGATTTTTGGTTTTACCCACATAGTTCTTACTATTTATTTACATTTTTCCGATGAATTTTCAGTACTGAATTGATGCCGACTCTTGACCAATAGATGGCGCTGTATGTCCGGAATAAATTTTATTTTTTATTTTATTTTTTGTAAGTAATAAAAACTATCCTATGTCCATTCTCAAGTTCCAAACTACGTCTGTACCAAATTTCACACAAATCGGTTCAGTAGTTTAGGCGTGAAGCAAAGACAGACAGACAGAAAGACAGACAGACAGAGTTACTTTCGCATTTATAATATTAGTTTGGATTATTATATTATTGGAACGCAGTTCCTTATCGCACGTTGCGAAAGAGGGCTAGACGGAAAAAATTAAGACCAAAAGTTGGAACGACACTTTCTGCTATAGGTGTAAGCCGTGCGGCGTGCGCGTGTTTCTCTGTTTGTCTCTCTCTCTCTCTCTTATAGAAAGCAAGCCAGTTATACTTCGTTCCATCCGGGTGTCCCTTGACACCTCACAAGTTTTTGTTATTGTTTTTTTTGTAACATACCATATTCGCAATACCACACTGCGCTCCAAAACATAGATGACTGACGTTGCTCAAAAAGTCTCTTAGCTGATGTGGGACTGGGCTAGCCACGTCTGCGGTATGCCCAATAAGTTGTGTGCCAAAATAACCACTACGTGGAACCCTGAAATAGCTAGAAGGCGCCGCGGCAGACCCCGTATAAGATGGTGGGACGAGCTGGAGAAAATATACGACCAATTGTCCACTTTAGCATTGGATCGAAAGAGCTGGAAGTCTTGGGAAGTGGCCTTTAACCAGCAGTGAGATGTCCTATATGACCTATATGGACAACTATTATTTACTTTTTTTTTCATTATCGTACGAAAGTACACATCGCTCCATTAAAGTTGGATCTACTCACATTTGTCTCAGAAGAGTCGTAATATGTTATGTAAAGTTATGTTAACTATACCTACTTTGTCATATAAAGCCCACTGGAAGCTGTAGTTCAAACAATAGACTGTCCCGCGCCGTCACTCATATTAAGAATTTTAATTTGTCAAAACGTTTTGTATTTTGTCTTTTATGAGAGCCTAGTATGTTCAAAGTATTACTGTTGTATGAATTCTAGTTTATCTTTGGATGTGAAAGTATTTTCTATTTCTCTGGTATATTTTATTTTTATGGGCAATCCCTTTCAAAATTTAGTAGACATTTTGAAAGAATCAGTAACGTCTTTTTTGTCGTAGGCATCCCGCTTTGCTTACATTTCTTCGCAAAGAACCAAATTGCCATATTTTAAAAATAATACGCGATTTGTATGTAGGCACATAAATTATGCAATACCTTGAAAATTACTCTTTTGAGAACTTTAACACCTGGCAATACCACTCTCAATTACCATAAAAAAAACATTAAAATAGAATAACTCAAGAGTACCTTTCGTCTAGTGGTCATAAGCGCTACTGCCGAGCATGAGGCAGAACCTCATGCTCAGCAGTAGTACAGTCGCCAGCAGGTCAAGCTACCCGAAACTGTCAAATTTTCCCAATCAACCTTGAATCTTTATGCTTTAATTAGCGATAAAGTTGAAAATCTATTAAATAAATTTGACAGATTGTAGTAGCTTGATGTGCTGGCGTCTGTACTTGCTACCACTAGGTTTTCGTTCAAAATCAAATAATTTTATTTCACATAAACCTACATGGGCACTTATGAAACATCAGAAACTAGGTGCACGGTTCCAATTGGTCGTTTCCTATGGAGAAGAGCCGGCAAGACACATCACGGTTACTTTTTAAAAAATAATTGGCTCTTACAATGTTTTCAGATTACAGTATTAATCGACGACACGGTTGGCGCAGTGGTTAAGCGATTGACTGCTGCGCTGCGTGTCGCGGGTTCGATTCCCGCACGGAACAAATATTTGTATGATCTACATGTATTTGTTCCGAGTCTAGGTGTTTTTCTATCTATAATATGTATGTATTTACAAAAAAAAAATGTATATAAGTAGTTTATCAGCCATCTTGTTACCATAACACAAGCATTAGGTTGCTTAGCTTGGGACTAGATGGCGCTGTGTGAAATGTCCAGGGATATTATTATTATTATTAATAGGTATGTTTGTTCCGTTCGGATTACGGTTCGGGTGAAGTGATAGTGGGTTTTTCCATCTAGGGTTTCTTAAAAGCAACCCGGAGTCTAGATTGCATTACATGGGACTTACACGTAACTGACTAAATGTGGTTGTACCATAGGTACACACTTCGGGAAATACAGGCGTCATTATGTTAAGTAACTGAGGGGCCCCTGGCTAAATAATAACAGCCGCGCAGGTCGATCGGTCAGGTTAAGCTACGCTTGCCGCGGTTGGTCTGTGGATGGGTGACCATCTTTACATACCGAGACCCCTCCGTGCCTCGAAAAGCACGTTAAGTCGTTGGTCCCGGCTGTCATTCGTGGATCTTTAACAGTCGTTACGGGTAGTCAGAAGCCCGAAAGTCTGACAACCAGTCTTACCAAGGGGTCGTATTACCCAGTAACTGGGTTGTGGAGGTCAGATAGGCAGTCACTCCATGTAAAATACTGGTATTCAGCTGCATCCGGTTAGACTGGAAGCCGACCCCAACATAGTTGGGAAAAGGCTAGGCAGATGATGATTATGTTAAGTAACTCAACAGTTTTATCAGCGACCAGCCTACCTGCAGACAGATAAGATATCTTGAGTAATATTAAATTTCATTTAATAAAGATTAAATCGTTCAATGTCAGGTATCCTTCCCAGTTTTGTGGCGTAATTTGAACAATTTAAGTGGAACAGGAATATTTAGGGCTGTTACCTCTCAGATAGATTTAAGTACGAACATAAATCAAATCTACTTTTGGGTCAGGGGATCGAGACAACGATTAGGACCTAGTTTTCAAAGTAGTTACATTTAAATGTAGGTTTGTATGATCTTCTCTGTTACGTGCTATTTACACCTGTATTCACAAACAATACTTGTCTAAGTAGCAATTTATTTAGGTGAGTAAAATTTAAAAAGAAATACTTTATGTATTATATCAATAGTATAATGTAAATGGTACACCACAGACTACCTACTATATTTGTCTCTCCTTAATTTTTAATCCATCCAAAGGTTGTCTTTAAAAGATCGCTCTTAGCGATAAGACCGCCCATTGTGTCACCCTTTATAAAATGTTACATATTTATGTTCTGTAATTTGTATGTTGTACAATAAGGAGTATTCTATTCTATTCTATTCTAGCAATACTATGCGAAGTAAGGCATTTCTCAATGCATTCCATATAATAAGCCTTTAAATTCATAAACGTTAAGGGACGCATAGTGCTGATCACGGAGCTGTCGTTGCCCAGTGATATCGGCCCAGTAGGTCGTGGGTTCGAACCCAGGCAGTCGCTTTACTTTGTGTAAATAATTTCATCACCACTGCGCTCAAAACGGTGAAGGAAAACATCGTGAGGAAACCGACATGTCCTAGAACCAAATATTCGAAGACATGTGACATCTACCAACCCGCACTGGGTCCGCATGGTAAATTATACTGCCTCTCGAAGAGAGGAGCCCTGCGTCCCAGCAGTGGGAACATTATAGGGTGATTATGTAGTGCCGATCACCACTCAAGTATTGTCTATGAATAGGTTTTTGGAACCCTGTGTATCCGCGCGCACTGTGAGACCTCATAGTAATGTTTCTGAATACGGGTGTAATTGTAACGGGCGTTTTGTTGATTTATTTATATATACTTTATTGTACAATAAAAAAATACACAACAAAAATATACATTTAACACTACACAACATAAAATTGGCCACCTTATCGTTTATAATCGGGATTAAAATAATAATAGGCGTCGTGACGGAGTGGGCTATAATCTACGAGTTGGTAGATGTCACATGTCTTGGAATTTTTCGAATTCCTCACGATGTTTTCCTTTACCGTTTTGAGAGCAATGGTGATGAAATTATTTACACAACTCATGGCTCTAAGTAATTTTCTTTCAAATTCACTTGGAACCTCACCATGGAGACAAAGATGCACACAATAATTGATTATTTGCAACTCGAAACAATATAAATTTTATCGAAGCAAACGTAACCAAAATAAATTTTATATCCCACATTTTCACCAAAAGGTATGGTTACCAGGCACCTCAGTGGTTGACCTAATAGATTTATATCTTCCTCTCACAGATTTATGGATGACATTGCTAAGATCCTTGTTATTTTCAAAACAAAGCAGACTGTGGTATAATAGGGTCTTTTTCGGGACAAAATGTTGGAAAACGATTGTATTGCTAACAGCCTTTTCAGGGTTTCTTGTAAAAACTTTGAGTATGAGGGAGAGGTTTAATCCTTCGATGGTTATTGTAATTTTTAAATTGGTTATTTATCTTTTAAAATGTAATCTCAGTATATTTTGGGCAGATTCGAATATTTTTCTCAGTTTGTTTTTGCGCTTATTGTCTTGGTAAAGGCTTTAGAAAAGTCCTATTTGAAGTTACTCTCTGGCTTACCCTTCGGGAAATACTTACAATCGTAGTATTATGGTATATTAAGTTAGAGAAAGGAAACTCACATAAAAAGCAAAAGCATATAAAGCAAAAACACAAAAACTGCGCAAAAACTGTTTTTGCTTTATATGCTTTTACCTAACCTGCAAACTAAATATTACATATAAAAAAATAAACGATCGCAGTGACTTGTAGCGACGTCTGTTGAGGACGAAAACTGATATCGTAGTGCGATCGATCCTCAAACTAACAAAACAAGTAACGCCATATAATGTCCAAATGCCATAATTTTACCAAATATAAAACACGAATAAATAAGGATGCAAGAAATGCAAAAAAATATCCAAAAAGACAAAACAGCAAAAAGTACAGATGATAGTTATGCAAGAGGAAATAACAAAAACTATCAGTGCCAAGGTCAATGAGAATTTGGAAAGTATCGAAATAAAACAATCTATTTTGGAAGAGAAAGTTGAACAGCTAAAAACAAAAATTGACATTTTTGAAAGATACACAAGCAGGAACAGCTTAGTTTTCTTTGGTTACAAACCAGAAGAATTAGAAGGTGAAAAAAAACATAAAACATCGCTGAAAACGTCAACAAATATATTAAGAACTAGCTGTGCCCGCGACTTCGTCCGCGTGGAATAGTGACTTTTCGGGCAGCATATTTTGAATTACATATATCGTCGTTTGGGTAGCAAAAAATTTACTTTACAGTAATGCTTCTCTGTATACGATATTTGACGTATGGCCATCGGGGATGAAAGCATACAGGCTCCTAGGATTGCTAACCCGTGACAGAACCACATACAACTGACCGTGCGAGAAACAGCTGATACTTAGATCTGCTTTATTAATTGTCATCGCAAAACATAGGCTGACTGGAAACTGGACTCGTTTAAAACTAAATGGAAAATTGTTTGGAATGAGAGGAATCTGAGGAATGAAAACACTTTCACCTTTTCCACACCCTGTTAAAATCTCTGCTTCTATCAGATTTCGTTGTAAATTGGTCACTTTTAACCTGGTACCATTGCAAAGTTTTGGGGGGCTTAAATTTCTAAGAATCATTAGGGGTTCGCAGAAGTCTCAGACTCACGCGATAGCGCGTGAGCTTCGCGATCGACAGATAAACGTGCCTTTCGTTGTTCCCCGTTTTGCCTATTTCGAGTTGTCATCATTCGAGAACGATTTGAACTCAGTCGAGATTCTCGCTGAGTCGAAGTTTCTGCAGCACGAAACCTAGCCTGATGTTCCCGAGTTGCAGAAAGCCTTGCCTCACGACCTTCTTCAGATTCCTGTGATCGAACTAATCTCATCCTTTTAGCATTTTTGCTACATTGGGAGAGGTTGGATCTTCTTCGAGGCATTCTTACAATAAAATAGTACTTACTACTTAACACACAGTTATTTAGTAAACACGTACTATCGTAAACAATTGTTTTAAAGAAAATTAAGAAAAAGAACTTAACCTACAAACCCTAAAATATAAATAAATGAAATATGCAGTCAGTTTTTTTTTTCCTTGAGAGGCCGTGACTACTTAACCGGACTATCCTGTGGTTGCCTAAGGAATTCTTAAAGCCTCCAGCCAGGGCTATATCTAGAATAAACTAAGCGACTTAGACTAAGCGACTGCACGCTAAAGGCACCCCCTGTGGGGTACGAACCTTGGCTTAGGGCGTCGCTGGGAGAGGGCAGCAAGGGGACAGGCTGGATCGAATTAGTAGTATTAATGCTTTGATAAGCGCGGCGTTTCCTAGGACTATCTCTGAGAGGAAAGGCCGAAACAAACTCAGAGGTCTCAGTCGGGGAATTTAAAGCTACAGGCTCAGCTACGACGCGGGCTGGCACTTCAGCGGGCAAGGGTCAGGGGGGAGAATTTACTTGGGGGCGTCGCGAGGGACCTCGGCGGTGAGGTCGGAATGTCGGTAATTTGTGTTTGTATACTGTACTGGTTGCCCTATCGCTCTCCTGGAGGAGGGTTATGGGGTCATCGGGGTCGTCGAGAACATGCCTTGGACGGCGAATTTTACTGAGTTTGGAGGGGGTGTGGTTGGCGGCCGCGACCACCAGAGGGTTGGGGTGATTAGCGGCTGTGGCAAAGAAACGCTTGGAGAGGCGTTTCATGAACTGCTGGATAGTGGGGATCTTGAGATCAACATGGAGGATCTCATTGCTAACGAACCAAGGGGAATTTGTGGCCTTGCGGAAAAATCGGTTCTGCAGGGTTTGCATCCTATGGATGTGACGGGGCTTTGCGTGAGCGAAGACTACGCAAGCGTAAGTCATTATGGGACGGATGCATGCTGTGTACAGGCGCTTTTTGCACTTGAGTGACAGCTTGCTGCGTTCATTGAGGACGGAATGAAGGCAGCCTAGAGCGAAAGAGGCGCGCGAACGGACCGTCTTTATGTGCTCTGAGAAGGTGAGGAGAAGGAGAAGAATAAAACAAAGGTATTTGGCTCGCTTTTCCCAAGGGATCGGCTTGCCGAACATGGTGATTGGTGGAGGGGGGGTGGGTTGTCGTCTGGGTCTCGAATAGAGCACCGCTTGACTCTTATCGGTGTTGACTTCGATTCGCCATTTCCTGAACCAAGCAGCCAACTTATTGACTGCGGTTTGGAGACGAAGTCGTAGTTGGATATGGCTGCGACCAGTGTAATAGATGGCTGTGTCGTCTGCGCACAGAGCCAATTGGGACTTAGCATCTTTAGGGATGTCGCTAGTGAACAGCGTAAATAAGAGAGGGGCGAGTACGGAGCCCTGAGGGACTCCTGCTCTGATGGGGGGCAGCGGCGCTGCTCTCAGCGCGCTTTATATAGCCATAGACGCACAGGCGCGAGGCCTGTACGTACTCTGCTAAAATACCTTAACAAATGTTCGCCGTGATTCTTTAAATTGACATAACTTTTTTATTTATGAACCGATTGACATGAAATAAACACTAACTGTTAAGTGAAGCTTACTACAATATATTAGTGAAAACCGCATATAAATCAAATAGGCCGTTTCTGATATTAGCGTGCACAAACAAACAGACAAACAGACAAACAGACAAAAAAAAAATTAATTACAATTTCGGGTTCGGTATCGATATAACAACAACCCCTGCTACTTTTTTTTAATATATTTCCATTGTACAGACACCACTTTTCTACAATTTTATTATATGTATAGATATCACACTCGACATTTACAGTATTGAAAAGGTTAGACGATTTGGTAAAAAGGGTGAAACTGTTAGACGTGTCCTAATTGCATTTGCCACAACAAAAAAAAAAAAAAAATATACTTGAAAAAAAAAGCAATAGAAGGAAAATCTATTATTTCAAAGAAAGTTTTCCTGAAGATGTACTTCACAAGCGTAAACAATTACAAGAAAAAGTTAAATAAGTTCTTTAATATCCGACAAATTGATTGTCCTCGATGAAAGTGAAAATAAGGAAAATAACCGCACAAAATCATCAAAAAACGAAAAATAAAAAAGAAACGTCAGAATCCGGAAAATAAAAGAGCCACAGTTTCTGCCCTAACCAAAATTAGCCCATTGAAGAAAATAAGACGGGCGATATAACATAACTAGTCATAACTTAAGTACTCGAGAATTTTAATTTTATTTGATTTATTAAACCTTTATTTCATCAAAGTACTTATAAATTACATTTTTAAATATTTTTATAAACAAAAAGATTAAAATAAATCTTTTAAAAATATAAAAAATAGTAGCCCACCGGTATCGGGAACAGGGTTCAAGCTACCGGATTCACCGTGTCCTGAAGTAGGTACCGCTTTCTGAATCAAGCTCTTGATCCAACTGCCCAACGAGAGCCTCCTGAGGTGTTTGCTTTTTTTATTAATTAATTATTATTACACTGTTTATATTTTATATTAAAGCTGTTAGTTTATCCCAGAAAATACCATCAACATTATTATAATATTTATTATAGTAGTTTGCTAAGTAATGTCATATAATTAACAAATGCTCCCTCCTAATTCACTTATTTTGTTGTGCCCGACAGGGTCCATACGATCTAATTATAAGTTTACCACCTAAGAATATCTACATGTGGTTGTAATGAAAGTATTGAATAAAGCAAACTTACTTACACCACCTAAAAACAATAGATCTAACAACTAAGAAACATATATTCCAAAGAATATTCGGGATAGTAACCAGTCACCCTCCTTTTCACCTCCACAGCTCATGACAAACAATTTTTCTTCATCCATCAACCAGCAAACGCAGACAGCAAACAATAAAAACCAGCTTATGATCAAAGGAACTGAAGCACAAAATGTATTCGAAGTAAGGTGTTTTTATACGATTTCGGTTCTCATCAAACTTTACCGTCCTTTTACAATTTATTTCCTGATTTGATTTCATTCGGAATCTTGGAATTTCATCGTTTTCATTTCGGTTTGAGTGCTTAGAACTGCTGTTTAGAAGCAATTGTATTCTAAAATATATTTCGGAAATAACCAATAAGTCTAGAATTACAAAGGATTAAGGAATCAATAAGGAATATAAAGACAAACTTTTTAGATGAAGGTCATACTCAAAAAGAAAATTATTTCATTTTTATTATTAAAATTCGAGAATCCATAGTAATCTAATCAATGATACGAGAAAATGAAAAGGAAAAGGTAATGAAAAGTCACTATAGGAGATGTTTCAAAACCAAGGCCCAGTATATGTACAGTACCTCGAAAAATCGAGAAAAGTCCCTGGAATTCGGGAAAAATACAGATAAATTGCATAAGTGCGTATTTTTCTTGTAATCATTTGTTATTTATCAATTATTTTTATCGAATTTCAATATGGCGTCTCGCCAATTTAGGTACTCTGTGGTTATAAAACAATGACAGTATACCATAGATCGACCATTGATCATAAATCGTGAACAGTCTACTGTCACATCTCGTCAGACTAAAAGTACGGTAGCGTAGTGATTCTCTTTAACAATGTAATATGACAGAAATAAACATATCAAACGTCAATAATCAATCAACATGACAGCTTACCGCCATGACGGGTTTTTGTTGTGTGTTGCAATTTCAAGTGTACATTCTTGTGCTTTACTACCAAACAAAGCCAATTTCTAGTAATTGGATGATTGAAAACTGTTTTAATTATGTTTCCCTATTTTGTAGTATGGTGTACAAAGACCTGGCCGGGGCTCTATACATTTTGAAACATCTCCTTTAGGTCACTTTTCGTGTTTGCTTGTACTCGTATGATTACGGTGTTCTAAGATAATAAACTACTATTTTGATTCGGTTTTCACTATTATTTACAGAATTTATTCCGGAAGGTTTATGTGTATAATACAAAACTTCAACAAAGAAATCTCAATGTTTCGTCCAGTCGTAAAACCCGTGTGAAGTGGGGGTGGGGTGCTAGTTTTGAATAAGAACAAAGTAACTAAGTATGAGCAAGATAATAAATTCTCGCTTTATATTAAACAAAAGAGCACCAAGTGAGATTAACAGCCATTCTTCAAACGTAATCTTTGATTCCATCAAGACTTTATTTCAATTTACTGTAAGCTGTCTTTAAGCCAAACTTATCTGAAGAAATATTTGCAAATGAGTTAACTGGCAACTTAAAACCTTGCCAGATGAAAAACTTTTCTGTAATCAGAGCTTGGAATTTCTATTTAGTCAAGATTTTCTCGATCTTGATATAATTTAGTTTTTGCTGGGGTCAAGGAAATTGTTTAAGTGGAATCAATTTCAAGTGCAAAATTGATTGAATTTTCTAAGAAAGAGCTCGCTTTTTAAACTCTTTTTAATGAAAACCTATCTTATTAATTCTTCTGTCAAGTGACTTAGCAAATCGTAAGATTCTTTGTTGGTATTTAATCAACTTATTATGATAGGCATCAAGTTTACTGATTCATCATTTGAGATAATCCGGCCTTTCGTATATTATTCACTAGCTGCGCCACACGGTTTCACTCGCATGTGTCTCGATCCCGCGGGATTATCGAGATAAAATATCTATGTCCTAATACAGTTCATGATCTACTCATTAACCAAATTTCATCCAAAATCCGTTCTGCCGTTTTAAAGTGAAAGCGTAACAAACAAACATACAAAAATCTAATCTTTTCTCTTTATAATATTAGTTTAGAAGTTTAGATATTTAAAACAAAATATTAATTGAATATAATTAATATTCAAATGGGATACCGACTACAATATTCACGTTACATAAAAGCATTCACGTGCATTCCTCGAACCTGAATATTTTAAATAATAAACATGGGACGCCAAAGATTACCATTTCAGAGTCTTATAAAAACTGCATAAGCAGGTCGCCTCGAGGTGACGGTTCACACGCTATCGGCTCCTGCTCAAGCTCTGATAAGCTCCCAATTCCATTCGCCTCTCGCCTCAAAGCTGCTCTTGCTTGGTTTCTACCGGAATATTAGAAAATATAGTATTGGAGAAGGCACTTACGCTTATGACAACAGAGTATGGTGTAGCAGCGTAGCCGCAAAGCATAGCGTGGTATCGTTACGATACGTAGCAGCGTATCTACGCGTAGTAGCGTTACGATGCGTAGTACCGTAGTCATGCATGGTAGCATGGACAAGCGGCGTAGCAGCGGCGCGTAGCAGCGTAACGATGCGTAGTACCGTAGCCATGCATAGTAGCATGGACAATCGGCGTAGCAGTGGCGCATAGCAGCGTAGCGATACGTAGTTCCGTAGCCATGCATAGTAGCATAGACAATAGGCGTAGCAGCGGCACGTAGCAGCGGCTCGTAGCAGCGGCGCGTAGCAGCGTAGAGATGCGTAGTACCGTAGCCACGCGTAGTAGCGTAGCTATGTGCAGAAGCGTAGCAATGCGTAGTAACGTTTAATATCGTAGTACCTACCGTAAATGTAGCAGTTGCTAATTCGTCACATTTTTACTCAAAGAATTCCGCATAAACACATTAATTATTTATCACATCCATCCATAACATTTCCTACGTCTAGTCACAACTATTTTCCAGCTCGCAATACGTCTAAGTTACTTTCTCGGGAGCATGTCCGCGAGATTATTCGCCCTCAGTGGAGTGTAGTCGAGGAGCTCGTATTATTTCATTTGCATAATGTGCGCTTATAAGGTTTGGACGCAGTTCCTTTGTGTGGCGACTGCAGAATGCATGGCCTGTGGAGAGAATTTTCTTTCATTTATGAGATAAATTCTATGTTCTATGAATATATAATACATAAAGTAGCTTAAAAGAATGACTTACTGAAGCTGTATATTACATTAAAATGTTTTGTAAAGTGCATGTAGCGGTATCTACAACGCCACATGCGAACAACACGTCATACTGACGTCACGCAAATCCTGCATCTCGCAAGCAGAGTTTACCGCGCAATTAGCATAGATACAATTTCCCAACATCAATCGTTGGGCAAATGCCCGCCAGACACAACACCCGTCTGGTCGGAGGATCCTCCCTTTTCAATGGAGGTTGAGTGAACTTTACACCCTGTTTCTCATACCTCTAAATGCACATTATGAATAACAAATACGTTTGTATACGTTTGTAAAGGGACGTTGACATTGATTCCAAGAACACGGCACGGCGGCGTGATGTTGTGGTTTCGTGCTACTGAGTGGAGCGAGTGGTTGGTGGTTTTAGAAGAGGCATCTCTCCACAAGCTTAGTTTAAATTCCATAGTTGAGAAGGTACTGGCGAGTGTTTTGTAGAGCCCAGATCAGGGTCGTATAGTTTAAAAAGAAAGCCTTCCAGAAAAGCTGGTGAGTCCTGCATTCCCACTTAATATCCTATTATTACACGAAAGTTTGTGAGGAAGGATGGATGGATGTTTGTTACTCTTTCACGCAAAAACTACTGAACTCATTTTAATGAACTTTACAGTAATATCGCTTCTTCTTCTTAGCGTGTCGATAGCAATCTAAATGGACTCGGCCCAGAATTCGGTCACTTGTTTGGCGCCATCACCAGCGTCCATCAGTTCCTGTAACGTGCAGCTGACAGGACACGCAGGACACGATAATAAATGTCTCATCGTTTGTGAAACAGCACCACATTTACACTCCAAGGCGGAGTCGCCTATGAATTTCCACCTGAACAGGTTTTCCTTGCTTCAGCCAACCTGGGTCCGGAGTCTATTTAAAGACTTCCAGGTTACCCAAGGCAACTCATGTCCAGGTGTAATATAGCTTATACATCAGAATATACATAAGATACTTTTCATCCCGATATTCCTACGGGATCGACACTTATGTGGGTGAAACCGCGGGGCGCTGCTAGTATTGTTATAAATGCTAAAATAGCTCTGTCTGTCTGTAACCTTTTCATGCATTTACGTCTGGATGGATTTCGATGTAATTTAGCACACAGGTAGACAATGACCTGGGTTAGACAGAAGATACTTTTGGCCTAGTAGGATGTTCCTGTGGAATTATTTCAGTAGTCCGCGCTGGCGAAGCCGCAGGCAAAAGCTAGCCACTAATAAAACTCTTAAGAGACACAATATTTCGTCTTTCAACCTTCCAAAGATGACTCTAACCTCCTTCTTCAAACCTGCCCGTTCGTAAAGAAATAAATAAGAAAAACAAACTGACTTAAGTTCTTAACAAAAGAGGTTTCTTTTATACAACAACTGAAGTGCACTCGCTGTTACTTGTTAGTGCTTCCCGGGCAAAGTTTCTCTCTGCGAATACGCTAATTACACTACTTTGTCCTATCTAGCTCTTTTAAAGTAGGAAAAACCATCAATAATATTACTTGCTTGTTAAAGTAACAAGGATTTGCTGAGCTTTTATTTAAGACTATCTAAAGCCTTGGTTTCTTGGGGGAAAGCGTTTCCATCATATAAAATCTGCCTCGTTAGACTCGTAGTCGCTACCAGCGTGGGGTCCTGGGTTCGATTCCCGAGTCGGACGACATAGTGCTATTGGGTTTGTGAAAATGTCTCAATAACAGCCCGGTGTTTGGAAGTTGGTGGTGTGAAGCCGCCGTGCCTCGTAAAACACGTAAAGCCGTTAGTCCTGCGCCTGATCTCTTCCCCGGTCGTGTCGGATTGCCGTCTCATCGGACTATGAGATTAAAGGAACAGAGAGTGCACCTGTGTTTGCACACACACTTGTACAGTCTAATATCTTATGCGTACTTAGCTAATCTCCGTTGAAATTGGCCACCGTGACTGAAATCGGTCGCGTGGATATTATTAACGTCCGTCGTGATAATGCTCTGCTCGTATGTCATTTTCACCCGTGTTTGACAATAAGGTGTCAAAAAAGTCTCTATAATTGGACAAGCGTTATTGTGTGTCCGTTCACCGCTTTCTTAGGGACCCAAAGTTTTATCGGATATGCAGCATTTGTAAGTGTGACCGCTAAGCGTGTCGTCCTGGGTTTGAGACCCTGGGCGGGCAAGTGTTCTTAGTTTTTCAATAGTATTCAGTAGCAGCCGGTCGATTCTGTAAAAATCTCACCGTGAAAACTCAAGTGAAGTGAGCTTGATGTGAGTTGTCAGTAGTGTCAATCCCTAGCATTAGTTGGAATGACAGCTCACTCCACGCTCACTTCACCTAAGTTTTCACGGTGAGATCGTTACAGAATCGCACTGCAGCTCAGCATTAGTGTATGGTTAATGGTGATAGGCTTGCCTCTTATTACATGGCACTTAAATATAACTTAAGTGTAGGTAAGCAAAATGTAGGTGCCTACGCCTTCTACCCCATCGGAGAAAATATAGGTGTTATCGAACTTAAATGAAGTTAACTTTTGCAAATATGAGTACGCGTTTCGCATTTGTTCACCAATTTTTAAGGATTTCATTCCTTGACTAGCGATCCGCTTCTGCTTTGTACGGTTTTTATAACTTGACAAAACATTATGATTTCTGTACTAAATGTGAGTTTTTGGAACGAAGTTCCTTATCGCGCGTTGCGAAAGGGGGCTAGACGAAAAAAAAAATTAAGACCAAACGACACTTTTTGCTATAGTTGTAAGCCGTACGGCGTGCGCGTGTTTCTCTGCCTGTCTCTCTCTCACTCAGAAAGCAAGCCAGTTATACTTCGTTCCATCCGGGTGTCCCTTGACACCTCTCAAGTTTTTTTTATTATTAATTAATCCTCCAAAACCTTCCAGAATAAATTATCTAAATTAAGGTGGAAACTTCATCAAAATATTGTGTTTCATAGTTTGGAAGATCATCGCGATCACACAGACAGATGGAAAGGGACTTTATTTATAATATTATGTATGTATAGATAGATTAACAAGGGAGCTCATGGCTAAATAATAACAGCCGCAGCAGTCGATGGAAGGTTTAGCTACGCTTGCCGCGGTCGGTTTGGGAATGACCATCTATTATATATCGAAACCCTTCCGAAGGCACGTTAAGCCGTTGGTCGCGGCTGTTATTCGTGGATCTTTGGCAGTCGTTAGGTACGGGTCGTCGTAGAAGCCCGCAAGTCTGACAACCAGTCTTACCAAGGGGTATCGTATTACCCAGTCACTGGGTTATGGAGGTTAGATAGGCAGTCGCTTCATGTAAGGTACTGATATTCAGCTGCATCCGGTGAGACTGGAAGCCGACCCCACCATAGTTGGGAAAGGCGAGGCAGATGAGATATAGATAAACAAAACAACCTCGCTTATTCTAAGTTGACTCACGTAAAATAATCAGTACGCCTTGTAAATCAAGATGCAAGAAACTTTTCTAATTACAATGATAATTAAGTTTTTTAGGGATCGCTTTCAATGTTGCCCTTTGCTAATCTATATTTGAGTTACAAGTTTGTTACCGAAATTAGATTGGGGGAAGTTTTTCTAGACACGTTTTAATTAGGGTTGAAATCTAATTTCATGGTTTTGGCTATATTTAAATCTGCCTGTTACCTTTTGATGTTATATTATTGGATCGAAGTTCTTTTACGGAGCTTGCGGTAGTATTAAAATGGGGGAAATCGCCAAACTAAAAGGCGTTATTTATACCCTCTCCGTGCTACTTTTTATTACAAATGAAGAGATACATGAGATAGACAGATATAATAATAAGCATCACCTCTGTACCTATTTTTTCTGTTCTGTTCTTCAATGCCTGTTTATACTATATGTGTGTACATAAATGGTAAAATAAATAAATAGTCTACAAAATTTAAGATGGCGGCCGCGAAAGTTTTCAAATTTTTATATTTTGGGTGCTGTTTTTAAGGATTTCGAGGGTGCTTAAACCGAAAATGAGCTTTTTTGGTTTCAGCACCCTCGAAAACCTTAAAAACAGCACCCAAAATGTGAAAAATTGAAAATTTTCGCAGCTCATTTTCATGTTGGACCTACTTCGTTCCTGCCTGGGGTCCCCGATCCCACATGTTTTTAATTTGGTTTGACTTTAAAAAGTAACTTAAAGATGATGTACAAGATCAAGTGCAGATGAAAATAACTACGCTATGTATGTATGTACGAACTAGGCTATGTATTTTCGCAGGCTCTTTAAAAGATAACAGTTCCATAGCACTTTGTTTTGCATACTGCTACACTAATCCTACTTCTACTATCCTACTACCTACTAATAATATAAACGCGAAACTTTGTGAGGAAGGATGGATGGATGGATGACTGTCTGTTACTCTTTCACGCAAAAACTATTCAACGGATTTTCACGAAATTTGGCACATAGATAGTTTATAACCCAGATTAACACATAGGATACTTTTCATCCCGATGTTCGGATTAAAACTTATGTGAGTGAAACCGCGGGGCGCTGCTAGTAATAATATAATAAAGAGGTAGCCCGCGTCCGCACGGACGTATAAATATCGCGGCGGGATTTTATCGCGCACTGGATTTTCAATGCTCAGTGTTGAGCCGAGAACAGATCGCATCCCAGTGCGTCAAAAAACACACTATTTGGATTTTCAGCTCTCGACGCTAAGGAATGCGTTGAAAATCCAGAGCGCGAAAAAAATCACAGCGGGAAAAAATGGCCCGTGCGTACCTGGGCGTAGAGCTTGTACATAAGTTTGAATGTAGGAGGTAATCTCTGAGAGTACTGTGAAGGGTTGATGAGCCCTTCTAAGAAATCCAACAACGTTACGATTTTTTCACGTGTATTTTGATTGAACGTATTGTCTTTTTTCTTTACATTTTGCCCACTAAACTAGCACTGTGTTTTCCTAAACAAAAAATCTTTTTCCTTTATAATAAGAACTAAAGTTCTTAGTAACGGATTACAATCTAGCCTAACAGACTAATAAGTAATTTAACTTAATATTTTACGAGATATGAGATTATGTTATAACTAAGAATAGTGTCAATTTGCACTTTTACACAGAAACAAACAAAAAAACTGAATAAAATATTTGACAAATCGTTCTAACCTTCCTTGACTGTTCGAATGGAACCCGCGCTTAATTATTCCAGCCTGCTCTAAATAAGGTTGATAAGGACAACCTTTACAGTACCTACTAAAGTTGTCAAAAAATAAAAGGCCCGTTTTGTCATTGGCAGTTCTAGTAGTTAATACAGTTCAAATTCGCAAAACACGTATTCGTTTGTATGAAACTGACAAACTCAAACTCAAAGTATTTATTTCAATTAAACCAATTACAGGCAGTTTTGAATTGTCAAGGGGTCGGTCAGTCAGAAAAATGAAGCTAGTTGCCCATTCCAAAGCGTAGGTACCTATGGAGAAGAACGGGCAAGAAACTCCATGGACATTCTTTTATATCAATATATGGTTACAAAGTATTGGTTACATCATTTATGTTATAAATTATGCATGTGAGAACGATGCAGAACGTTTAAAGCGTCCGTAATGAAAAGTTTAAAAAAAATAAAAATAAGTTAAATTAAAATAAGCCATGGCAGCAAAGAGATGACCAGTCCCTACTGACGGCGCCCGTTCACGAACATGACGCGTGGATCAGCACCATTCAGCTCAACCATTTTGAAGGGAACCAAATGATCCAACACACGCGCCACCATCAGCGAGACATTTGAGTGAGCATGACTTATTCTCTGCTGCCAGGGCAAATTCAAGTCAGTGAAAGACGTACACAGTATATGGTAGCTTTATAGTATGTACATAGTACTCACACATGTGCTATACAATTATACAATACTAGGAGATTGAATTTATATAATGCAAAAAAGTATTTTAAAATCTTCAGCAGCTCCAACAGTATTTTCAAATGCTAATCAATTTATTTATGCGTCCTTATGGAGCAGGACCAGCGTTTAGCCAAGCATTTTTATCAGCGATGTAATCCCCTAATTTATAATATGCCTGGCTGCATAGTGTGCGTTTTATACAAGATTTAAATTTCGTTTCATTCTGTTCTATTATGTGGGGAGGTATTTTATTGTAACTGACAGGTGTCAAGAACGCATCCTCAAATGTCAAAACGGGCCTTTTATTTTTTGACAACTTTAACCGATTTCAAAAATTCATTCACTGACAGAAAACCGAGTGCCAGCGAGATGTTTTGTGGTATAGTTGACTACAATGTGGGCAAAGTCACGGGCAGAAGCTAGTCAACTATAAAGTATTTTCGAATTCTCTATCGTATTTCGAAACTATAAAGTATTTATAAATCAATTACGGTAAACCACAAATTTAATAAAAATGCAACGCTGAGTCGATAGGAAATTAAAACGAGATTTTAAAATATTATTTTCACTCCGCAAACATTTAGTTATTATTTTAAAAGCAGTGTCCCCACTGCCGGTGGGCGTAAAATTATAGATAATGTTATAGCAATTTGTGAAATGGATGTTTCTCTTCAATATCCTAGGGGAGGTTGCCAGAGGTGTGATTTTGTGCAACTGTGTCAATGATTATTATGATATGCGTTGCAATTTATTTTACAGTTTTGATGTATTGAAGTTATTTTATTTGAGTTTTTCAACGTTTGATAACACTGGAACAATTAAATCAATATCTATATAAATAATAAAAAAGTATTTTGAAGAAGCTATGGTTTAAAAGAAATAGAAGATCAGTGAACTACATCTTCCTCATTGCATCTTCTACGTTTAGTAATATTGTACCTATTGTAACCAGCACAGAACAACAATAAAATTTACACAAAAAAAAAAAAATCGGCCAAGTGCGAGTCGGACTCGAGCACGAAGGGTTCCGTACCATTATCTATAAAAATCACGTCTGTTGTATGGGAGCCCCCCTTAAATATTTATTTTATTTTGTTTTTAGTATTTGTTGCTATAGCAGCAACAGAAATACATAATTTGTGAAAATTTCATCTGTCTAGCTATCGCGGTTCCTGAGATACAGCTTAGTGACAGACAGACGGACGGACAGGCAGCGAAGTCTTAGTAATAGGGTCCCGTTTTTACCCTTTGGGTACGGAACCCTAAACACAAACATGGATTTTTAACCAACGATCCAGTCAAAAGCACAGACTGCTGCCAAGAAGCTCCTATCCTACACAAAGTGAGGCGATACTTCACACCAGGACAGCTTTTAAGTCTGTACAAAGCACAGGTCTGGTCAGGAGTTGAGTCAAGACTCAGTGGAACGCAGAGCTAAAAGGCTCATAGTTAGTGAGCTGTCAATAGTGTCAATCCTTAGCATTAGTTGGAATGACAGCTCACTCTACACTCACTTCACCTAAGTTTTCACGGTGAGATGGTTACAGAATCGCACTGCAGGCCAATTCAGCAAGATATTAAAAAAAAAAAAAATGTTTTGATTTACCGTATTCCTCAAAAACACAGCACCAAAAAGATTACATTAAATTATTCACTCACATATCTGAAACACGTGAAGTGACAACGTTTATATACAAGTATTAAAAGGCACAGACGTATAGAATACTATATACAGCGTTTTTCAACAAATACTCGTATGCCGACGATGGAATTTTAATGTCAGCTTCAACATTACTCGCATTTGAACAGGTTGTTGTTCAGATTCGTTTTATTACACTGTCTGCGGCTTCATGATGGCTGATAAAAGTACTAACTAAATATTTAAAAAATTTATACAGTATGTCGTTTTGGTAGGTTTATTTTATGATAGGTTAAGATAAGCCTAAGCAGGCTATAATGTTTTGTTTTGTTTATTTGTTTGCTACATGTAAAACACTGGTTAGTAGGCATGCATTAAAATTTCATGGCACAGTGTTAAAACATGTACCCTGTAAGGGCACTGCAAATTGTACATAGTACTTATTATAATATTAATTCTAATTATTACAATATACTAAACACTAACAATTAAATATAATTACAAAATATTATTACATTTTATTTTAACATTTATCATTATTATCAATTTGTTTATGAATTATTTATTTAGTGCACAATGTACACAACCATAATTACACGCTAATGTTGGCTGGGACACAGGCCTTGTCGCAGTGAGAGGGACTGTGTCGTAATCCACCACGCGGGCCCAGTATGTTTTGGTAGACGTCACATGTCTTCGAATTTTGGGCTCTAGGACATGCCGGTGGAAATAAACGCCTATGGCTAATTTAAATGTTGTCTCTGGGAGTTCTAGTATGATGTGGTCTAAAAAGTTAGGCGTCGTTCACATTCACCCTGCGCCCCGCGACGGGACAGTGCGAACAACGCTTTAAATCTCTTATAAAAACAGTATTTATTGGTAAGTTCTCGAAAAATATCTGTGACAAATAACTTTTATCCGAGGAATAAATATTGCGGTTTGACAGCTGTTGTATAGAAAATGTGACAAACTATCATATTTATTCCTCAGATAAAAGTAACCTGACTATTGAAAAATCAGCCCTAACTCTGACAACAAGAAACGCTACATTTTAGTGTTATCCGCTCACATAAGGATTCCTTTGTACTGAGTAAAACCGTACTTCCTTTGAAAAAGAAAGAATTTTAATCTGTTAAGTATTCATATATTTGCGTAAATTGTTGAGGGTTTTCCCTTTACAACCATCAAGGTTGGGGAGTTGCCAACAATTTCAATAACAGTAAAGGTAACGTGTAGGCGATCATTTTGTTTCGGATACAAATAATGTGAAAATTAAAAGTTAAAGTACAAATACTGGATCTCAAATAAAGTAAACAGTAGATCTGTTTAATTTATTTAAGATCCAGTATTTCTAAGTCAATCGGCGACTAGAATCAATTCTATTTTACTTTAATTTTTGACGTTTAAAAGTGCCTTTTATGTGCTTATTTGAAATAAATGCTTTGACTTAGTATCAATCAGCCAAGTCTTTTCCCAACTATTTTAGGGTCAGCTTCCGGTCGATCTGGGTGCAGCTGTATGCCAGTATTTTCATGGAGCGACTGCATATTTGATCTCCACAACTTAAGTTACTGGGTAACGCGATACCTCTTGGTAAGACTGGTTGTCAGACTTTTGAGCCTAAAAGTCCACCATTTTATATATAAAACAAGACTACATTCATAATAAAACTACATTCATGCCGACCGAGATTCAAACGGGTGAAGGTCGCGGGAATTCATAGAATCCATATTCAGCCGATGAACTCTATGAATTCCAATGACCAGTATTACTGACCACTAATGTCCACTGGTAGAATAAACACCAGTGGTCAGTCATGGATAAGAATGTCGATGCTTTGTGCGGCATACGGGAGATTTTTTGTATGTTTCGTAATCCATTTCCGTTTTTACTGCTGCAATTTCCCTAGCTAGCAGTCAATGCATAACACAGCATAGGTAATCAGCCTATAGTGTTGTCACTGCTGGAACACAAGCCTCCTCTCTCTGAGAGAGAGTAGGCTATAATCCACCACGCGGGTCCAGTGCAGATTGGCACATTTCACATGTCTACGAAATTTTTGGTTCTAGGACATGCCGGTTTTCTCACAATGTTTTCCTTCACCGTTTTGAGAGCAGTAATTGATTAGAATGTTAATGCTTTGTGCCGATACGAGAGAGAGTAAAAAAAACCGGAATCAGTTGCGATTTTTGTGCTGCGATTCCCTTCGCTAGTTCTCCCTGGTCCTGACTCTTTCCTAACGTTTTGTTCCACCTCACTCCTCTTTGCATTGCTAATTCCTCCGGTTAATGCATTGTCTTTGCCTAGTTTGTCATATGAAGGTCATATGTAATGTAGTTACGTAATACTACCGCATCATAGTGCATTAGGTGCCATTAGTGGTTTAGTTAGTAGTCTGAGCCGGATTGACTAAGAGCCACGTGTATATTACAATAGTGAATCTATGCGATTAAGTCTTTATGATTTGTCAGTGGATGACGCTGGCAAATATTAATTAATACGATAAAAAGTATATATATTACATTGGATACACTTCTTTCACTAAGAGCTGATTTTTCCAATGCCAGATAATTTTATCGTAGGAACAATTTTGAAATTTTGATCGTTCTATCATACAAAAACTAGATACTTAGTTTGATAGAAAATTATCGGAATAAAATTGACGTTTGATAAAATATTATCGATCCCTAAGGCAAAATCAGCTCTTTTTTTTTTTTTTGAGGATGGGAAATCATCAAATGACCCCTCCCGCTCTGGGTGGAGCGGAAGGGAGTGTCAGACTCTTACTGACTAAAACCCACCCGTGTTCCTTCCTTAGCCCTTTATGTTCCAGGGCAGCGGTAACCCTTTCGGACGATTTGTTTATTTGTTTGCTACATGTAAAACACTGGTTAGTAGGCATGCATTCAAATTTCATGGCACAGTGTTAAAACATGTACCCTGTAAGGGCACTGCAAATTGTACATAGTACTTATTATAATATTAATTCTAATTATTACAATATACTAAACACTAACAATTAAATATAATTACAAAATATTATTACATTTTATTTTAACATTTATCATTATTATCAATTTGTTTATGAATTATTTATTTAGTGCACAATATACACAAGCATAATTACACGCTAGGCTTAAACTGGTGAGTACATGACCCTGTTAGGGCGCAGCAAGATAACTTAAAAAACTAACAGTATTGTAGTGAGTATCCATTATCTAATTTTTTTTTTTCTTTTCATGTTTTCTAAAACTACCCACTAGTGCTGTGAGCGCTATTTCTGCACAATTACTGCAATTTTATTGATGTAATAATTTTATTTTGCATTAAGTGTCTATCGCATCATATTGTACAGACGCCAGCAGATCAACCTACCCGAAATTTTCAAATTTTCCCAATCAACCTTGAACCTTAATGCTTTAGCGATAAAGTTGAAAATCTATTAAAGAAATTTGACACATTGTAGTAGCTTGATGTGCTGGTGACTGTACACTATGCTTGTATATTGCTTGTATTTTAAGGATAAACAGTGTAACAATTGTAGATATGCCAATAAATAAAGAAATTCTAGGAATAAAGGAGATGTTTCAAAACGGGCCCAGTATATGTACAGTACCTCGAAAAATCGAGAAAAATCCCTGTAATTCGGGAAAAATACAGATAAATTGCATAAATGCATATTTTTCTTGTAATGATTTGATATTTATCAATTATTCTTATCGACTTTCAATATGGCGTCTCGCCAATTTAGGTACTCTGTGGTTAAAAAACAATGACAGTATACTATAGATCGACCATTGATCATAGATCGTGAACTGTCTACTGTCACATCTTGTCAGACTAAAAGTACGGTAACGTAGTGATTCTCTTTGACAATGTAATATGACAGAAATAAACATTAATCAAACGTCATTATTCAATCAACATGACAGCTTACCGCCATGATGGGTTTTTGTTGTGTGTTGCAATTTCAAGAGTATATTCTTGTGCTTTACTACCAAACAAAGCCAATTTCTAGTAATTAGATGATTGAAAACTGTTTTAATTATGTTTCCCCATTTTTTAGTATGGTGTACAAAGACCTGGCCGGGGCTCCATACATTTTGAAACATCTCCTTTACGTTTGACAGTTTTTGTGTAACTGTTAACATTTGAAAATTATTCCTCGAATAAAATTATCAGATAATGGAAAATTCAGCTCTAAATTAACTAACATACTATTAAAACATAAACAGCCTATATTGTTCCCACTGCTGGAAAACAGGCCTCTCTTTTATGACTGACCTGGATTCAAAAAAACATCCTAATCTACGAGTAATAATGAATAAATTGGCATAGTTTTTATCACTTAGAATTTCATGACATGAAATATTGGTAGCGAGTACAAAGAAGACATTTTTGTACGGGGATTAGGCCCACCCTAAGCTGCTTGTATTTTTATCCTGATATTGTTTAGATTACATTACGATAAATTATTGTCAATAATGATGTCGCTAAAACTAAAAGTAGCCAAAGAATTTATACATACCTAAGTAGGCATGTATAATTTGTTTACTTACATTATCAGCCATTAATGTTCCCACTACTGGGACACACGCCCCCTCTCTTCGAGAGGGAGTGGGCTGTAATCCGCCACGCGAGCCCAGTTCGGGTTGGTAGACGTCACATGTCTTCGATTTTTTGATTCTAGGACATGCCGGTTTCCTCACGATGTTTTCTTTCACCGTTTTGAGAATAGTGGTAATGAACTTATTCACACAAAGTAATGTGCTTGCGTGCGTGACCCACAACTTAGAACTCATAAGTCGTTTTAATTTGTTTGAGCAGTTTTAATTACAGTGAAGTAAACAATTTTTTTTATTTTTTTTCCTCGTTAATCACTATCCTCACAAAAAGTCAATTTAATTTGGGAATCTTCTGAGGATACGAAAAATTCTGTAATTTATTTTCTTAATTATTAAACCTTTTTTTCGTCTTTCTGCGCAAACACTGAGAAAATTACGCATCAGGTTGGCACGTGTCTTTGCAGAATATAATTATGTGTTATAAATATTAATAGGCACGCAGACATTAATGTGAGAAGCGTGTAGTCCCGTTTAGGCGAATTAGTTTACTAATATGGTAAGCCAAAAAGAAAACACGGTAACTATCTTAGTATAAACCAGTCCCTGAAGCAGTTATCCTAAATGAATTACTGTCAGTTCGTTGAAAACGATCTTTGTTGTTGTCTTTGGGTTTTATTTAATAGGTAACCGAAATCTTACCCAGAGATATTTTTATCTCATGTGCATGGTCAGTTTTAGTTTTCTTTGAAATCGATCTGGATTGAAATAATAATAATAATAATATCCCTGGACATTTCACACAGCGCCATCTAGTCCCAAGCTAAGCAACCTAATGCTTGTGTTATGGTAACAATATGGCTGATAAACTACTTATATACATTTTTTTTTTGTAAATACATACATATTATAGATAGAAAAACAAAACTGAAAACTGAAATGATTTATTATTTCAGTGCTTTACTCTATAATCAAAGAAAGAACCTACAGAAGACCGCGGGGAAGATCTGGATGAGACTTGCACCGACCAAGAAAGCATAGCACAAAAGGGAGGAGGCATATGCTTAGCAACAAGGGTGGAACAAGGCTGATGATGATGACTCTAGAAATTCGGTTTCGGTTTTAGCGCTGGTGTCCGAACTAAAAACGCATCTATCCAGTATAACTTTACTCTTGACTATTAACATTATACGGGTTTGTTCTTGATACGACAGTATTCGAAAATATCAAAAGGAGGGAATTACCATAGATGAATATATTTGCTCTATGATGTTGTCTACGAAACACTCTGTTTTGAAACACAGATTGAAGCAAGTGATTTCGAGATATCAGAAAAGAGGCAGGTTCCTTTTTAGCATATTTTTGTTCTAAAAGAGTAGCCTAAGAAAAAAAAAATATTGTCTAGTCTTAGCGTGTGAAAAAGAATATCATATCATCATTTATTATTTTGAAAAACACTTACATTTTAGAAACGTAATCTTTGTTCATTTAATGTTAAGCAGGTACTTACTTATCCCTTTATATGCTTCTTTCTATTAGTGTCAGTGCTGTCTTAACATAAATGAAAGTCACGATCGCTAGTTTCAATCCCGAGCAGCGAGGAGCTTCTTCTTCAGCTTTTCGCCACCCAATGCTGAGTGTAGACGTCCTGCAATGCACGCCACTCTTCTCTGTCTTGCAAGGGATTGAAGCTCGACCAAACGAGGATACCATTAATCTTTATCCCTGTGCAGAATACTCCACATTTGACACCTTCTGCGAGTTAATGCCTAGGTAGGTTGTAATGACTTACTTTAAGATAGGTTTTCAAGAAATATTATAATTTGACATTATCGAGCTGGTGGTGTGAAAAATAATTAATAATATTATAAATATTTACAAATAAAATAATCAGATACCAAGAATAAATACCATTTTGAATTTTAAAATCATTAAAATTTACAATAATTATGAAGGAACCTGAAAAGGTAAAGCAAAACATTTAAACAGTGCAAAACAAATTCAAATTCTATCTATCTGTTCGTCCGGACGCTTGCCAGAGATTTCATTAACTAGACAATTAAGAGAAAGGGGTAGAAAACTCTTTGTAAGGGATTTTAAAGGAAAATGAATAACCCAATTTGAATAATGTAATTCTTTATTTCTTTTTTTTTAGAAGCTAAGTCTATTTTTGCGGTCGCGATGCTCTTTACTTTCTCTCCGGTAAGGTCGGGTTTTTAGACTACTGGCAGGAAGAATTGGTTGGTCATCTTGCACCTGCTCGGATGTACTATGTGTAGAACTGTGAAGAAATAAATGGACATTAAGGGTTGATTTTTCAATCGACAGATAAATTTTATTCCTGAAATAAATTGTCGTCTGACAGATGTTGCATGGAAGAACTGTCAAAAATTCAAAATTATTCCGCGGATTAAATTATCTGGCGTTGGAAAAATCAGCTTAGTTGAGTTTCATTTCAGCTCCCGTCAACGTTGAGTTTGGGCTTTGGTTGACCCACGTATCCCGTTAAATTTCTTAATATTTAGAACATGAAGTAAAAGGTTTTAAAATTAAAGTTGATTCAGCTTATTTTAGGCTGGCTGAAACTGTAAAAAAAAACTTGAGAGGTGTCAAGGGACACCCGGATGGAACGAAGTTCAAAGAGAGAGAGAGAGAGAGACAGACAGAGAAACACGCGCACGCCGCACGGCTTACAACTATAGCAAAAAGTGTCGTTCCAACTTTTGGTCTTAATTTTTTCCGTCTTCCCTTCGCAACGCGCGAAAAGGAACTTCGTTCCAAAAAAATATGACAGATACCCAGACTCACGTAGGATAAAAACACGAACAATGACATAAATTAAAACAACAGGCATATAAAAAGCCTCAATCAATCGACTTAGCCTATCACAGTCCACTGCTGGACATAGGCCTCTCCCAGGCTGCGCCACAACACCCTGTCCTCCGCCTTCCGCATCCAGTCTGTCCCAGCAACCTTCTTTAGGTCGTCCGTCCATCTTGGCTGGGGGCGTCTCACACTACACTTGGCGATACGCGGCAAAAAACCTAATATGATATAAAAAACAAAATAAAATAACACTAAACTATTCTACACCCGTGTTAACCAACTCCTCAAACAAACATCGTAAGATTGTATAACGCCGGTACACACGCACCCTCAGCCGATAGTAACCCCCGGATTACACGACACAATCGCATATAGATGTCGCCAGTGTGTACACGGCGTAATCCATTAACACCATGTATCGTGCGGATGTAAACTGTTCTAACAATATTACTTAATGGTGCTGTGTTGCTAAATTGGGCTGGATTTTACGTTACATGTTACGTGTTATACATAATTGGGGTAGGGTGCAAAAGGGTTTAATAGCGTATCTATCCATACTCAATATTAATTCAAACGTATAATATTACAAATGTGAAAGTAACTCTGTTTATGTGTCTATAGAGGTGAGGAACAGGGTATAAAGTCCACTCATCCTCTTTAGAAAAGAGAGGATCCGACCAGATAGGTATTGTGTTTGGCGGGCAATTGTCCCACGACTGATGTCGGGAAGTTTGTATATATGCTAATTGCGCGGTAAACTTTGCTTGCGAGATGCAGGATTTGCGTGATGTCAGTATGACGCTTTGTTCGCATGTAGCGTTGTTGATACCGCTACATGCCTATCTGTTACCGTTTCCCGCCTTAACGGCTGAACGAATTTCGGTGGAACATTTTCGAAATGTCTTATTTAAAATAAGATAATTGGAAATCTCTGTTTCTATGGAAAAAAAACGGTCGAATTTAGCTGTAATTCGAAAATGTTCTCAAATAACTTTTTAAACCTATATATCCTGCTTATGCGTAGGAAGTTTAATTAAAATCGGTTCATGTATTTTGTAAAACAAGGACTTGAAAGTTTGTATGAAATGCCGTACGTTGTAAACGCTCTTAAATACTATTTACCTTAAAGATCAAAATAACAAAAAGTCTTATACTATACGTAATTATATTGTATATATTATTTGTTGTTACGTTTATTTATATCTATATACAGCTATCATCAACTTTCTAGTTTTTCTATATTGGTGTCGGCTTCCAGTTTAACCGGATGTAGCAGAATACCTATATTGTACATTGTGCGATTTCCTATCAGACTTCCACAATCCAGTTACTGGGTAATACTATACCCGTCGCGCGTCGGTAAGGCTGACTTTCGGACTTCTGATGACCCGTAACAACTGTCAAAGATCCTCGAAAGACCATATTATAAACTAAAGTCTTTTTTGTGTCAGTCTGTATGACAGCGTTGTTCTTTTGAACTTCGCAACGAATTTGGATGTGGTTTTCACCATCCGGAAAATAACGGGAGTTACCGACATAGCGTGCAGAGTAAGCAAACTGAAGTGGCAGTAGGCTGGCCATGTTTGTCGAAGGACCAATGGCCGGTGGAGCAGACGAGTCCTGGAGTGGAGACCGCGTATCGGCAAGCGTAGTGTGGGACGCCCCCTAGCTAGATGGACGTCCTAAAGAAGGTTGCTGGGACGGACTGGATGCGGAAGGCGGAGGACAGGGTGTTGTGACGCTGCCTGGGAGAGGCCTATGTCCAGCAGTGGACTGTGATAGGCTGACTTGATTGTTTCACCATCACTAAGACAATTTAATTTATTTCGGAAGGTTTATGTGTATTAATTTATTCAATTAACACATAATCAAAAAAACGATGTCTTATCAAGTCGCAAAACTGTTCGAAACAGCACCTTAATTGCGTATCAATCTCAATCTGACGCATTTTGAATGATATTGCCATTGCTTCATATGTTCGCAAAATGTGTCTGCTCAACAACGTAAATAACGCAATGAATGTTGTTGCACTGTCAAACTGAAACTCATTGTTACTGAGAGTGTGTTACGCATTTACGTCGCTGGACTCGTCTGCTAACTGCTGTAATCATCGTATACTAAAATCCAATAAGATACTAACCAACAGCAAAACTAGCAACACACACAGTGATAAGAATTGTCTTACGCAATTATTTTCTATACAAGAATTGTCTTCTAGTGTCTTACGCAATTACCCCGCAAGAGGGGTAGCCGTATTGGGTTAGTTACTTAATAAAGTAAGTGACTTTACAAAACTAGTAACTAAGTCTAAGAACTAGCCTTTAAGCTATCAAACCAACAGTAATAATTAATATTTCCAATGAAACACTTAGAATCTTTAAAAGGTACTTAAAATTCCGTCGAATCAACACCGCCTTAGTAGGTAATATTTGAACACTCTCCTTTCAAATTCACCTTTTCAACTTTCTATTCTGAGTACTTAAAGTTTTGCTGACTTGCCTTTTGAGGGTTCTTTAGCTCTCAAACAGTGAATTTCTTGACACAATGAATTTTTGAGAGCATCACAATGAACCACTTATATACATATACCTATGTATAGTATATTTTATTATGCGTTGGTTTGAAGTCTTCAATTGTTTCAGAGAAAATGTGAGTAATTGAGATTTCGAAGAGGTTTTCTTTTTTTGTTTGACGTTTACAAGTGTTCCATTGAGAAAGAGAAACGAATGAGTGTGAATGATGTTGTACATATACAATATGAGGGTTACGATACGATAAAAGTTTTGTGATTTTTTATAAAGAATTCGATTTTTTTTTTATTGAATTTTCCTACAATCCTTTTCAATTGTAGGAAAACTCAGGTCACTAAGTTTTACAATCATTTATTTATACAACCAATGTTACACCGCCAAATACAGCACCGTTACGCGCCGTCCGGCCGTACAGATTAGAAATTCCCGCGCTCGCCGAGTGATGTCGACTCATCATATCGATTCTAACGATTCCTCAAATCGATTATACCTACCGATATTCGGCTTATTTAATTGTTTAAAATGTGTGTTAATTGCTATTAAAAATCATAAATCTTATACAATGTTTTCGTTATTCGTGACCACCGAAATAACTTTCGATCGAAAGACCTTTCATCTGTGACGGTTTTCAGAATAATCGTTTCCACCGAAGAGCGAACCTGTCGGTTGTTCGAGACATTCCCTTTTCTTTCTGCTTTGGTGGGCCTTCTAAACTAAAACGTGAAAAAAAAATCAGTTGATCCATAGATTTATGTTCGCATATCTCGACATAACGTGTGGATCAACTGATTTTTTTTCACGACTTCTGGGTTGGTCCCGTGTAAGAGTTGTTCATAATGATGAGTACAATGACCCCTTTTAAGGATTAAAACGATAAAAATTTAACGGTGTATAATCCCGCTAGTACATTCCTCTCCATGAGCGAAGCCGCCGGAAAAATTTAGTTAGGCTATACTTACACAAATTCTCCTTACAAACAGCCCTTCTCGCGTGGCACATGTTGACAAAGGACTGGAAGCCCTTCTTGTACCTGCTGAACATCATGCAGACCGGCTCCAGGTCGGTCTCAGGCAGGTCCTTGCACACATGGTTACATTCCTCGTTTGCTGGTGCAGTCTCTTTGAGAAGATCTGATAGGGTTGGTGCTGCTGAGGCTACAGCTTAAATATGGTATATGTCGTTCAAAGACAGCAATTTTAGTTTAAAGCACTGGCTTATTTAGCTCGCTACTTCAAAGTCTCCTCCATGTAAAACAAATGCATGCGAATAGACACGCACGCACATACCAGAGGGGCAATTCTCGTAATTTTAAGAACGTTCACAGTCTGATCTCAGTCTCAATCTGTCAAAAAAACCTCTAATTTCCCTACATTTTAACAAGTTTTTGACATTTGTTTGTCGCTGAGATGAAACTGCGACTAGATTTTGAACGTTTTAAATTACGAGAATTGGCCTTCAGGAATCGAGGTAAACCCCCAAACAGTCCGCGATATATCGCAGTGAGTATCCTTCGGCATGTACGAGCGCGCATGCATTTGTTTTACATGGAGGTGACATTGAGGTAGCGAGCTAAACCGCGACCGCGAGGTATCACAGTGAGCCATCTTCGGCATATAATTGCCCTAAAACGAACACTGTGTGGGATGCGTGTCGATTGTTTTAATGACTTCTCCGAACAAGTTAGTTGAAACAATCGGTGCGAGTGAATTTCGTCTAGCATCCCACGCGGGAATCACTTGTAGCCCACTTGTAATACACAGTGTAGCCAGGTCATCTGAATAACCTATGAGAGTTTACTGGTTCCAAAGCGTTGTGGTTGTGGTATCATTTTCAGTCACAGAAACTTGATAAATTCTTTGAATAAGTTGCCGATGCCTTTGAAATTCAGCACTTATGACTACGCCGTAATTCTTAGAATACATGTTTGTGTTTGTACCTAATTGCCGCGTCTACTATTTAAATGAAATAACTGTTTCATTTCTTTAAAAATTAGGTATGCTCGTGTACCTTAACATTCACGACGACGGCACTATTTTTTTAATTCAATCATAATTATTTTTATGTTTCTACTCAAGTTGCCCGTTGGGTCATTCATGACTAGCGAAGATATTTGTAATATCTTATTTTGAGTAACCGTAACAGATGTTTTGTTTACATTTAATCTGAATTCGACCTTTTAATGTGGCACGTTATTTACTCTAGAGTGTGGACTTGGCACTAGAATAATTGTTTTCCACCAATTAATGGCCACAATATAACGTAGTCTTACCAATTATGCAAAACAAACTGAGAGTCGTTGGCAAAAACATGCCAACGATAGAACACCAACATTCAATTTAAAATTCAATTTTATTTCATTACTTTTATTATTTATGAAAACAACTTTTTTATTCGTAAACCTAACGAGTTTCTTTGAATCATTCCATTTTTTAAATCCATTTTCAATCGAAGCAGTAATTCAACTTTTAATTTGGAATTTAGAACTGGATGGCATTTCAAAATTAGAACGATTACTAGAACTGGTTATAATATTTGTGTTCTTGTTTTAAAAGCAAATTTCTTGAAAGTTGTTTGATTAAATACTTTGTTATAACTTAATTGATTTTATTAAAATGCTGGTTTGATTCTAAGAATTCTACGTTTTATTTGTCGTCATTGCTGAATTGTAGGAGAACCAGTTCGTACGTCACTATGGTTCCTGCAACCTGTAACAAAGAGAAAAACCACTGTTATATTTATTTAATATAAAATTACATAAAAAAATAAAATAACAAGAAGTACCAATGTCAGTCAAAAAACCTTTATCTACCTAAGTATTCATTCCAGTCTGTATACATAATCAGCCTATAATGTTCCCACTGTTGGGACACAGGCCTCCTCTCTGTGAGAGGGATCGAGCCATAATCCACCACGCGGGCCCACTGCGGGTTGGTGGATGTCACATGTCTTCGAATTTGTGGGTCTAGGACATGCCGGTTTCCTCACGATGTTTTCCTTCACCGTTTTGAGAGCAGTGGTGATGAAATAATTTACACAAAGTAAAGTGCTGCCTGGGTTCGAACTCGCGACCTACAACTCGTAAGTCGGGTTTATTACCACTGAGCTGCCACTGCTCCAGTCTATATGTTAGAATCAAATTATTATGATTTCACAACACAGTCAGTGATCACAAAATCATGAAGCACTACCCACCTACACCTTTTTTTTTTTTTCCTTCCGCTCTGGGTGTAGCAGGAGGGAGTGTCAGACTCTTACTGACTAAAACCCACCCGTGTTCCTTCCTTAGCCCTTTATGTTCCAGGGCAGCGGTAACCCTTTCGGACGATCCCGCTACCTTGGCAGGCTTACCCACCTACACCTTAGACCGATATTTATTTTATAATTTGATACGATGGCCACCACGGGCACAGCTATTTTAATCACTATAATTTTGTGCGAAACGGTCCCCGTGCCTCGGAAAGCACGTTAAGCCGCTGCATCTGGTAAGACTGGATCCAATCCTAACATAGTTTGGGAAAGGCTGGGCAGATAAAAAATAAAATAAAATAAGTTTATTAACACAAAAAACCTTAGGATACAAAACTTTATGATACAAATAGGAACATTAAACTTTGGGGAAAAGGTTGCATAAATAGGGATAAACCCTGCCTTCTAAACTAGGGGTACCCTGTGACTTAGGAGTCAGTGTTCTACTGTAACTTCGTGAAAATCCTTTATTTATGGGTGATACCATGATGAACCTATAGGTATGTGTTTTAAAGGAGGGAAATGTGGTTGTGTGGTGTGGTGTGTTGTGTTGTGTTGTAGAGTGGTGTGTTGTGTTTTGGTGTGGTGTGGCGTATGAAAAAGGGGGGGTTTGTGTTTTGTGGGGGTGTGTGAGGTCGTGAGAGGAGTGTTCTTGTGACGTTGCATGGGCATTGGGTATTCGGTTTTGTAGAATAGTGATTATTATTATTACGTGCTTACATTAATTTAGAAATAAGATCTTCTGTACGGGTATAGTCCTGATTATACAGCCAGTTTTGGAGTTTGGTTTTAGCTTCGTGTTTGTTTAAATTGTGTAAATGGATATGTTTATTCACCCTCCTGTAAATAAGCGAGCTTATTACATAAAGCTGGCGGCTAGCGAAGGCTGTTTTGTGAGGGACAGATGGGCTTGCAGATTTGGCTTTACGAGTGGTAGGATCTAATAAAGGAACTTGACTATGCTTTCTGAGGGTGGCATTTAGCACAAAGAGCTGCCGCACAGTAAGTACCCTGCATTCCGCATACAATTCACTAGTGGGGAATCTATACGGCTTGATGAGCATCACCTTAAGCACCGCTCTCTGGGCGCGCTCCAACCCAAGGAGTTTTGTCTTCGCGGTGCTACCCCAAACCGGAATGCAATAATTGATGACAGACTGGCAAAGTGCAAGATAGACCATCTTTAATGTTTTGGGTTCAGCGCAGTGCCTTAGAGACTTGAAGATATAAATAAGTTTCCTTACCCTTGATGTTAGGCTTTCAACTTGAGAGTACCACTTTAGTCCGTCATCAATCACTACACCCAGGTATTTGGTTTCACTGACGCGAGAAAGTGGTGTACATGAACATGAGGAGGCGCCTAGGCAGGTATGAGCAAAAACCTTTAAATCAGATGGGGCTTTGGTCCTGTGACTAATAGAGAAAGGAATGTAGTTGGTTTTAGCCAGATTTAGTGAAAGAAGGTTATTTCGCAGCCACCTCGCGACTGTCTGTAGTGATTGTTCAGCATGATATTTCACGTCTGTCCATGTATCCCCATATACTACGATCGCAGTATCTTCAGCATATGTGAAAATCTTGGTGTTGGGGAGCGCCAATGTGCAAAGGTCATTTATATATATTAGAAAGAGCGTAGGCCCTATCACACTGCCTTGCGGCACGCCGTATGTGATGATTTCTTCATCATCATAGTATATGAATCAATCTTCACACGGAGTTTTCTGTTTTGGAGGTAGCTCCTGAAAAGCTCATGCGCTGTACCCCGAATGCCTATGGCTTCCAATTTCGACAGGAGAGTAGGAACAGAGACTGTGTCAAAGGCTTTCTGTAGGTCCAAGAACACCGATAGGCATTTACGATGATCATCTAGATTCTTAGCAACAGTTTCCGTTAAGTCAGCAATTGCATCTTCGGTAGATACCCCTTTTTTAAAACCATATTGGTTGCGCGCAATGACTTGATGTTTGTATAGGAAGTTGAGTAGACGACCATTTAGTAACCTTCTCATAACCTTCGACAGTGCCGAAAGAACAGAGATCGGCCTGTAATTATTCACACAGTCCCTGCTCCCGCCCTTAAACACCGGATGGACCAAAGCCCTCTTAAAGGGTTCTGGAAAAATTCCTTTCGCTATTGAGATATTTATTATATGTGTGATAACGGGTACAAGGGGTTTGCGACACATTTTGAGGAGAATAGAAGATATTCCGTCCCATCCAGTGGCACTATCATGTCGTAAATTCATGATAGCTGACTCAACCTCAGAATAGTCAACGTCCAGAATGACAAAAGAATTAGGGGACGAAGTTTTTGGTAGAAAAAATGAATGTGAGGGGGCCGAAATTTTAGAGGCTAGGTCTGTGCCTATATTGGCAAAGAACTTAGATACTATAGATGTTGATGATGTGCGAAACGGTAACGCGCTCATTAATAAGAAGCCATATTTTTGAATTCAACAATATTCACTGCGTCATATTCACTAGACTACGGCGAAGCCCAAAAGAAGGGTAATATTTTTTGTTCATTTTACTGACATTAAGAAGATTTGAATTTTGTTTTATTATCACATTAAAATGTATATTTACGAGTGTGTTCTATAATAAGGATGCTGGTGAAAAATGTGGCAATAAACAAAGAATACAATTCAAATATAATTAAATTTCTTATTTTTCCACTTTTTTTATTATATTATTAGGTATATTTTTACTATATTTATAATTTTATTATTATTATATTTATATATTATTTAGTATTATTGTGTATTGGTACTTAGGACATGTGCCAAATTAATGATATTTTCTTTCTTTTATTTCTTAAACCAGTCGAGCCTAAAAATCTCGATCCTAAAAAGCTAGACATAAAGCCATTGACCCTTGAACAAGAGGAACCTTTTGTATAGTCAGCATCCACTGTACTACTGTAGTCAAGTAAATGAAGGTAGCGAGTGAGGCTTGTCGAACATTTGGGATCCTGCCATTTTGCCGAAATTATTTTGACAAAATTTCATTATCCAACAAATTTTAGCAACCTTTTTTTATACCAATACAATATTTGGAATGATTTTAGCACGCACATTTTCATTTGGTAAAATTTTTCATATTAGTAAGGATAATGTCATTAAGGCATTTGGTCTTTAATCAAATGATTTATTACAGCAAACAATCTTTAGACAATAAACATTATGTGCTTGAATTTGTCTGTTCGGTTAAGTTAAGAACTGTGACTACACAACGCACGACCCGAGCGAGCGAAGCGAACTATCAGAAACATATTTTTGAATGTAAAACCATGCCAAAAAAACACATTGTATTTTAATTTGTATATTTTGTGCAACTGACATAAAGATGCAAATCTTTTGTCATTGACTAACCAATTGACTGAATAGAAATGGTAAATTGAAAACCGACGATAATAAATTAGGCTTAAGGCTTATTTTATTTTGCGTCAAATATGTTATACCAACTTATATATTTGACTACATTGAAATTGATAAAATTACTAGTTGGTAAGCAAGTTATTGTTTAATCGTTCACTTGCCAAACATTAGGTTTGCGTTACAAGTATTTGTGAAGAGTTTATTTGAATTCTTTAATAATTTGGCAAATGAAATTATGCGGAAAATTGTTTGGGAAGTGATAATTTGTCAATTTTTTTTTTTAATTTTTGGATATGAATTTTTGTGGCTTCGCATTTTTTGGGAACCAAAAACAAAATTTACTAAAAAAAATATTAATGGCGGTTGATTAGTGCGCGCGGGGTAAATTGTGGCACTGCACGGGTTTGAATACGACATGGAATAAATATTTTTATGAGAAGCCTAAGTGATAAAAGCTCAGTGTCGACTCCTTCTCAGTGTCCCAGCAGTGGGAACGTTATATACTGATTAAGATTATGTTTATACCTATGTACAGATATCCTATGGAATATATCCATGGGATATTCGTGCAGGTAAACGCACAAACAAAGCAAGATAAAAAAAAAAAACAAAAATACAATAGACAAACAGTACTTAGAACCTTTTCAGAACAATTCGCAGTTCAATTAATAAAAAATACTAAACCAAATTCGTCCTAAAATAATATTCTCTCATTTATATGAATATTTATTCAAGTTAATTTCCTGTCTTCTCATAATTATTATTTTGAAGAACCTAATTAAATTCCGTATTTTCAGAACTCAAAATTAGTTGGTACTTTAGCATTTTGTCGCTTCCTAGCCAAAAGAGATAAGAGACTGGCCATAATTTAATTCTATTTGCATCATAATCTGCTTATAATGTTCCCACTGCTGGGACACAGGTCTCCTCTCTTCGAGACGGAGTGGGCTTTAATCTACCACGCGAGCCCAGTGCGGGTTGGTAGATGTCATATGTCTTCGATTTTTCTGTTCTAGGACATTCCGGTTTCCTCACGATATTTTCCTTCACCGTTTTGAGAGCAGTGGTGATGAAATGATTCACACAAAATAAAATGCCTACCCGGGTTCGAACCCACGATTTACAAGTCGTAAGTCGGGGCTGTTACCACTGGGCCACGATTTTTCTTTATTTGCATGGTTATCATTAATTCAAATGAAGAATTCTGCCGTTTAATATTAAAACAGTGATTTGTTTCTTCATTATTTCAAAGTTCGTTTGTTAATGTTGATTGAAATTAATGAAACTGCATTTTTCTCATTATTTAGTAGTTAGATTTAGTTTTTTATAGAAAATCCTACTAATATTATAAACGCGAAAGTTTGTACGGATGGATGGATGTTTGTTACTCTTTCAAGCAAAAACTACTAAACGGACGATGCATCAAATTTGGCACACAAATAATTTATAACCAGGATTAATACATAGAATATTTTTTATTCCGATACTTCCACGGAATCGCAACTTATGCGGGTGAAACCGCGAGGCTCAGCTATTAGAAAATATTGGATAATGGGAATAAATTGAACCTCTGAATTGCTAAAGTTCATCAATCAAAAGTCATAGGTAAAGAACAAGAAAGAGAAACAAATTATAATTAATAGATTCCTAAAGTATGATTACATATTTATTTTAAACAAAACCTTATTTAGTTAAACGCACAGTAGCTTAATATAGTTTTGAGTGATGTTTGTGTTATCTTTTAAGTGATATCAGATATTTTTGATCACAACGAGGTATCACATAGTTCTAAATTTAACTGAGTATGCATATATTCATAACGCAAGACATGTTTGATATTATTGCATTCTATGAGGTTATATATGTTGTTGAAGCCGATGCAGCATTCTATATTCTGGCATTGCTTGTCTCAACAAATAGTTTTGGTGTTCCTTCGATGTCAGTTATTTGTGCTGCCACTGGAATATCACCAATAATCACATAATAATATATTTTCCGTCATCTCGACGACAGATATTTAATTGATGAATCATGAAATCAGATACCTACTACTGTCGAGCTGGACCTCAATTCTCACAGATCTCGCATTCGTGTGGCATGAAATCATCGGTGCTCGTCTCCGTATGTCGCTTAAAAAACGGTGAGATATCCTGAAATAGCTATTCTCACTACAAGTCGATCTTAAATCACGAATCTAGGGACAATAATGTTGCCATTATGCGTCCCACGAAGTAATCCCTTCCACATAACGATGCGATTTTTTTACGTAGTCATTAATGTACTTTTGACCATCTTTAAAAATGATTTTTAAGGCAAAAACATATTTTGAGCAGCATTATAAAGGTATTTCATTAACATTTATCAATTTAATAATCATTATTGATTTCGTAACTCCATTTTTAATTTATTATTAACATTCATATAAGACCTCCGTACTACGGAATGCATAGCTCATGTTGATTTGTCAGGTCATGTCATCGATACTTGTCACGTCAAAGTAAAGTCAAAATACAATTTATGTTGTTTGTTTACATTGGTCTACATACTAATAGGTAATTAAATAAAACAGAACGAGCTAATGATATTGTAAGTAAGCTGATGACCAGCACAATAACATAAAAGTTTATCAAGATGGAGAAGAAGAGGAGAAGTGTTGTTGTTTTAAAGAGTGCGGTACTGCACCGGACCGTCCTGCTACATGCTTTTCCAACGAACGCTAGGCTGCTGTACCTACGTGTCCTGGCTTCATTACTTTACAAAGGCCCAAAAGATTGTTGGGAAATCCTTGCGAAAACAGATTTCACCCTGAGGCTCGCGTTAGGAGTCTCGTCACAACACGAATTCAATTTTTTTTGTGGTCAAAGTGCCTCACAAACATGAAGACTGGGCGAAACGTGAAGTGGTCCGCCGATTCCTAAGCTCACGGACAACGCTTGACTCATCACGCCGACCTTTCGTGTAAGCCAGTGATTATTATACTGTCCATGTGCTGCAAGGATCAATAAGACTGTTTTAAAAGGATTTTTATAAGTGTAGTTTTGTTCAAGCATATTTACGTAACTTGAAAACTCACTTTTTTGTTTATGGATAGATTTTAATAATTTTTATTGTAAAGGATAGGTCTAGATATAAAACGAATATTTCCGTTTAAATTGTAAAAATCGGACCATAAGTTTAGAAATTATATGGGATTTTGTATAATCAACATGTGCCAACTCACTTTTGTAACAGTTTTTGTTCTAGAAACTTTTTATTGTGCATAGTTAAGTTATATACTAAGGTTTAAGGTAAGGGTAAGGAAGATTATATAACAAAATTGTAAAGATATAACATGGAAAAAATTAATAAAAAGGGGCTTGACAGAAAATTAACAAGCAAAAGGGCTCAAAATACACGACTCGCTTCAAAGTAACGTACCTACGCACACCTATCCACGCGCTACCGGCGTCCCACGACCAGTCTACTACTACGTATCTATTGTAACCCTACCTATTGTAAATTTGTGAGTGTGGATTATACGTATGAACTTTGCTTGTGTGTTTCTATTTCCTAACCCACTTGTTAACGGCCTGCGCAACCTAACTACAAAGACCTTCAATTATTTGCATACCCATATTATTTTTGTTACTTCGCTAAGTTTTACATAGAAAAAAATAAAATAAAGACATTTGAAATATTGTTTGAAATGCTTTTGAACCACTTTATTTCTAGTTACAAAAGAGCCTTTTTAAGAATACCTTACAGACTTATAAATAAATTCAGTATACATCCAAGTATAAACCACAAAAACATAATTATTATCACACCACACATGGGAGTTTACTTTTGGTCATGCTTCTCTGTAACATCTATACACAACTCCAGCCGGTCAAAATTCAAAGTCTAGTTCGACTGCAACGTCCTTCTTTCGGCACTTAAGACCTTGGCTCTTTCTCTCTCGATATCTGTCGATCCAACCGGGAAATGTACGGGAGCAAAGTGGGCACTACAGCTCAAAAATCCTCGCTTGCAGGAGTAGTACCGCGTTTATTGTAGTTGCGACGCGATCGACCTTTCTTGCCCTCAACCAGAGTAAAGCCTGGCAAAGCCGTCCTTGTCCATTTGACTGGTTTTAAATCCGGCGCCTTCCGCTTCTGTATCTCATGTGTCTCATTCATCGACGCTACACAAGCAACAACTATCCACAGTTGATAACTTTGGCGAAAGCCTGAAGTTTTCTTCGTGTGTTTTTCCTTGTGGTGATGGTCGTAGAGTCTTCTAAGATGTTTATGAACACATTTTGTTAAAATATAGGTATTTATTATTTTCTTTCGCAATTGACACAAACATGATTGACATAACCACTGTTTGACGTTCGTACGGTGGTCGACACAGATCATACGTCACGTGTCGACTGGTCATGACTACTCTTTGCATGTCGCATGTAAACTATGGCATGTCGCGTGTTTTTCCTGCGTGAAATGCTCGAATCGTCATGGTGAGAATAGCTCGGCTTGATTTTGTCGTCGGAAAAGTACGAATCGAACGTCAATAACGAATGCGAGATATGTGAGAATCGCTCTACTGTTCATAGTAATATAAATTATGCTAGTGACTATTATTGAAACGGACTATTATTCGGATTAGCACGGACTGTACGGAGGAGCTCGTGCATAAGTTATAACAGCCGCATGTGTTGATCGATCAGGTTAAACTACGCTTGCCGCGGTTGCTCCGTGGATGGGTGGCATCTTTACAAACCGAGACCCCTCCGTGCTTTGAAAAACACGTTAAGTCGTTGATTCCGGCTGTCATTCGTTTATCCTTGACAGTCGTTACTGGTCGTCAGAAGCCCGAAAGTCTGATAACCAGTCTTAACAAGGGCTATCGTATTACCCAGTTATTGGGTTGTGGAAGTCAGATAAGCATTCTTTCCATGTAAAATACTGGTATTCAGCTGCATCCGGTTAGACTGGAAACCAACCCCGACATTATGTAGTTGGGAAAAGGCTAGGCAGATGATGACTAATTAGGATTATTGATGAGGATTATTGTACTTACCGTGAGGACCATATCCCTAGTGATATAAAAGAAGTGCAGTCCACTGAGTGCTACGATTTCACCGTTAATTTGGTTCTGGAATCTTTCAACCTGAGGAACAAGCCAAAGAGAATCTTAAAAGAAGCGAAATCATTATAAAATCATTTTTCAGGATTCAAGAAATTCAGTGTAGGTACCTAATTTGTAATATTTTTCTACTCAATTTTTAGCCGATTCCTATTATCTACGGACCGTTAATAGTTAAAATTAAGACCCTTGCTATCATGCACATAGCTTTGTATAGTAGGCCCTCCCATATGGAAGTAGCTATCACTGGTAAAATTACCTTACGAATCTAATTATATCTGAATTATATCGGAAAGTGATTGTGATTCGCCGGGTTTGAACTCGCGACGCGTCGATTAGGTGCGGTGGGACGACCCGGTCGCTCTGCCACTACGCCACCAAGCGAGTAGTTCCGACGAGCGAAATTGTCCTGTGCTACGTGTGCTACGCGCGACGACGGCGACGTCACCAGCCTGTGCTACGAAGCGCTACGGGCCTCTACGAAACTTGCATCGGCTACGCGCGTGTGAGGCGCGTCGTTGATGAATCAAACGAACAACTGCGAGAAGATCGGCGGGCTACTTAGCAGATAGCATAACATAACATCACGCCTGTTATCCCCGAAGGGTTAGGCAGAGGCTTAACTACCAGATAAGCCGAGGTAAATTTCTTTATACTTATTAATATACGTGATGATTAGTCTCCAGCGAACTCCTCCGAAAACTCCAAATATTGCTATGGCTCAGACTCAGTCTGAACCTGATATCAGCTCGGCGATTGAGTTAAGCGAATATGTTACCAATAGAAGCAAACGACCAAGACAAGAACACTCGCCTGGAGACAAACAGGATGTGCAAGACTTATTAGATAACTGGAAAAGAGACCAGGACACCCGTATCACCAAGATGCTAGAAGATCAAACTGCTTTCATGTCAAAATTGGTTACCGACATAAGTGAGATTAAGGCCCAAAACATAAACATTCAGGCGTCTAATGCCGAAATCTGCAAAACCAATGCAGAAATTGAGCGAACGATGTCCTTCATTATTCATATCAGCTGGTAAAGATTGGCTCTAGCTGCAGTGATGAAGAGGTTGTGCTGTACGGTGTCCCCCAGGGAAGCATTCTAGGCCCCACCCTCTTTCAGATATACATAGATGACCTTTGTAGAGTGTCAATACCAGCTTGTAAGGTTTATGCATATGCAGATGACACGGCTATTTTGGTTGATGGGCCCTCCTGGGAAGATGTGAAACAAAAGGCGGAATTTGCAATGTCTTCAATTATGAACTGGCTTGACCTAAACTTGCTGACATTAAATTTAAAAAAAACGTATTACCTGCCCTTTGCGATCCGGTCCAACACGAAACCTACAAGTAGTTTCACGATAATGGCTCACTCATGCCACAATCAGCTAATATCGTGTTCATGCCCTACCATTGCCAGAGCAGAAAGTGTCAAATACTTGGGTGTGCATATAGACGATGGACTAAAATGGGATAAACAACTCGATGCACTAACTGCTCGAACACTACGCCTTATCCACATATTCAAATCACTCCGAGAATCCGCCGGTGTTGACACTCTAAAAATGGTCTACTTCACATTATGCCAATCGATTATTGGATACTGTGTAACTGTATGGGGTGGGGCAGCGAAGACTTATCTTCTAAGAGCAGAGAGGGCTCAAAGGGCTGTACTTAAAGTTATGCTAAGGAAACCCTACAGATACCCTACAGCGCAACTTTACGCTGATTGCAAAGTGCTGACGGTTCGGCAGCTCTTCATTCTCCAATCAGTCCTGAGGATACATGCCCGCTTACCCCCATCTGATCCAAGTAAGCGTGCATATGTTCCCCCAGGTGCACAGTACAAAACCACATTTGCAAGACGTCAATACTATGTCTTAAGTCATCATGTTTTTAAGAGAATACAGAAAGAACTGGACATAATAGACCTCAATAAATTCAATGTCAAATCAAAAACCTCTGACTGGCTCATACAGCAGGACTATATTAAAACAGAGTCTATACTACTGTCACACATCGCTTGACACAATTAACCACTTCAAATACACCCACAAGATCACATACTCACACACACATACACACTCACACACATACATCGGTACACTCTCCTCCCTTCTCACAACACACGCATGTACATACACCTCAACACTCACACATATTTGAATAATATTGATGTTAATATGCATTAGTAATGGTAGACTGACACACTTTCACTCTTGTATATTTTTAGTCTTACTAAATTTAAATTTTGGCCGATCACTGTCTCTTAAGATACAGGTTCCTCCCTAGTTTAAGAGACAGGGTTCATTATTCTTGTATGCTTATTTTATTGTATTGATTTGCTCTGAACTGTGTCTGTGTGTACTTATATATATTTTGGAAATAAATAAATTTTATTAATTTATTTATTATCTATGCCCAGTTTAGCAATAAAAAATGCTACCGTTTGTAAGCTAAACGATTTGATTTTGTTTATAGGAACCGAGCATTAGTACCTAAGTAATAAAGCTCTGGCTAAACTGAAGCGAATACGGAGCGGGATTCTCTTGCATAATTCGCTCGCACCGATTGTGTCAACTAACTTGAATGAAGGTGTTCAAACTGGCGCATATATACGCGAGACTTCTTAGTCATTAAAACAATCGACGCGTTCAGTCGTGACTCGTGACCCGCATCCCGCTCACTCACTTGTTAATATTCGTTAATATTAACTACATTAATCAAATAATTTTAATATTAAATACATAAGACACAAACCTCTTTACCATAAGATGTCGTAGGCACAGTATACAGGACAGGAAGAGGTAACAATGAAGATGTGTTCACACCCGAAGCTACTAGCGCCACCGTCAGGAAGCGGGCGCAGAGATAAACAGTCGAGTACATCAGGTAAACCGGGTAAAAGTAGGTACGAAGTAGGCTTAAAAAACTGAAAGTTTATAGTATTTTAAGGCTGTCTGTCCATTTGAGTGGCGAGAAGCGGAGAACTGCGTAAATATATTGTTTTAGTACACACCTTCCCTCATGCCCAGGGCATAATTTATTGACGAGTTGTGCTGCTTTGATTCCATTCCTAATACATACACGAACGGTTTTGAGATTATTTCTTTTGAAAGTGGATCAGAATTCCTTACTACAGGCCTACCGTTTACCTGAGACGGTGCCTGAGGTAGCTGCGCGGTGCCTTGATCACGAATGAGCCTTCGTATCCATGTCACGGGCAATTTTTTCGCGGCCATTTTTAATTGCGTTAAGAGTTGAATATCCAACAGTGGATTTTTTGACGCACTGGGATGCACTCTATTAGATTCTCGATGCTCGGCTCAAGAACGATAGTTGAAAACCCAGTGCGCGATAAAAAATTGGCGCGTTTAACACCGCACGTACAATCCTGGACTGACTGAACGCTCGCGACGCGGCGAGCACCGCGAAGCTACCTCAGGGACTTTCTCAGTTAAGTGGTAGGCCTGGAATTTCCACTGAAAAAATATTATTATGGCCAAAATAAGTTTTCAAACAAACTTGCATTTGAACATAATTATGTACTTACGCTAGTACATTGTAAAGCTGTAAACATATGAAGAACAGATCATTTGCGAATGTTACAAGCACAATACCACTGAACAAATCGTCAAATGTTTTGACCAAGTTGGTGGCTCGAGTGTAGTCCTCCCTTAAAGCACCCCATGTTGTATCTGGCACATAATTCTGTAAAAAAAAAACATTTTTTTAACAACAAAGCATTCCGCCCTTCAATTATTAATGTCAAGTGATGGTACTGTAGCTTTGAGGGTACTGTACTCTACTGTAGCTTTGATTCAAGCGTGATCCCCAGTAAACAGTATTTTCGGTGAATTCTAGTATCTCTATATTCAATACAACATGACATTTACTAATTCTAATATTCGGTAATGCGAATTTAATGCATTTAGTTTTCTCCTCATTTAATACCAAAGGATTTACAGTTAACTAATTATAGATCTTAAAGATAGCATTATTTACGTCATCAATCTGTCTCCTGTGCACGTCTGTTTACTTTAAAAATTAGTGGTGTGTCACCAGCAAATTAAATAACACTATTTGTGGTCGTTTTTTCAGTTAATGAGGTCATAGATACTAAAAAGAGGTACGGACCAAATATCGAGCCCTTCGGTACACCCATTTTGACATTAAAACCCAGCGACTTTACACCGTTTATTTGAACTTGCTACAGTCTATCATTCAAATATGATTTTACTAAGCTTACATTTGAAGAGCAGTGTTTCGTGGTTCACGCAATCAAATGCCTTGTATGAGTCGCAAAAGATGCTATTGCATCTTGTGCCTCTCCCTATGCGTTAAAGATGCGGTTTAATAAGGTGAGTCCGGCCTCGGTTGTACAACGTCCTTTGGTGAAATAATACTGTTGATCGTGTAGGATGTTACTCGCATTACGATTAAAATGATTAAGTAAATTTTTTTTCAACATTACTTTTTCAAACACCTTCCTGATACGTACCTTACTAGCAGTCAAAGCAATCCTTTTATTGATCTGTTCCAATATCGAAGTTAAATACATACTTATGCAAACAATGAATATATCTGCGTAGTTCCAAGTGGCTGTTGCTACAAAATTCAGGTACTGAAAACAATTAAGATACAATTCGTGTACCGTTAAAATAAACCGGCTAATATATTTAATAAAATTCACTGACAGGCAACGCACAAATTAAATAAACCGTCAATTTCATGACGGCCACCACTGCGACCGTTGTGTGACGGCAACTACGGACGTAGGAAACCAATAGTTTAGTGTAAGAAACATACCTGAACAATCACTGCCAACCATTCAACGTATGGTACATTTAAATCATACAGCCAGGGAGATGTGACCTTAACAAATAGCTCTCCAATGCCAGCTAAATCCCCAGAGCATTCCAGTATCCTCAAGATCCTTGATAGTATTGACATGATGTGTTCCACTGAAATTTATATGGGTATATAAACTAGCGACACGCCCATGCTTCGCACGGATGCAATCTACTGATATTGTTGTGATTTGGCAAATCATCGCGATCACTGGACTATATCCATGATTCTATGTTAATTATTAATACACATAAATCTTTCGGAATAAATGCTCCCAGAAATGATGGTCAAAACCGCATCAAAATCAACTGTGTAGTTTAGATCGACAAACAGTTCGATCTAAGTGGTCACACAGACAGACACGAAAAACAACTTTATTTTATACAATGTAAATATAAAGACGGCTAATTTTAAAAATGTCGTCCTTATGCAATGACACGGTAACGTTATAACTAACAGTGGTTTGAATCTAGGAATCCAGACTGAGATTGCGTTCCATGTGCAATTGTTTCAAATTTATAGCATACACACGTCTTTGTATTCACCTGTCAAAATATTATAATCTATCTCCATTATGAAGCATACCCAGAAAATTATAAGAACTTACTGAAAGCCATTCCCAGGAACACACCGCAGGCTACGTTGCATCTCTTAACAACTTTAGGATGGATGTACTCATCCAGTTGAGAATTGATCAGCTGTTTCATCAAAGTCGGCCATTTTGGAGCGATTTTAATGAATGAAATTGTAGTACAGCAAGCCGTCGTGAAGAATGTAACGTAAGCTGGAAATATTATACGACAATTGACAAAAAATTGTATAAAGTTGGAGTTTTGGAGAAAATATCTAAATCAAAGACTTACCTAGTGCAGTGATATTACTAGGATTATGGCGCAGTCTGTAGAGACACAACATTGTTCCTATCATTTGAGCAATGGCCATAGTTAAGGCGAACACAAACATAAGTGAGCATTTAGTGAATCTGAAATATACACAGTTAATGTTTATATGTAAAGTCTGGAAAATTTATTGCTTAGCAAATTGACAGTGAATGACAGTTGTATCAAAAGGGATAAAAACAGCAAATTGACAGTGTGTCAATTTAATAAAGAATTGATTGCCTCGACTGTTTTTAATGATTCGATATTTTTTATTTGGCTTGGTAAGCTCGGTTAGTAGTTACTTAATTAAGAATGTTCATTGAATTTTCTTTTACACAAATTCACGGTTCCTTTTATCTTCAAACCTTATACAAATTGGAAAACACAATTATGTATTTCCCATAAAGTAAATATAATATAACAATATCCCTGGACATTTCACACAGCGCCATCTAGTCCCAAGCTAAGCAACCTAATGCTTGTGTTATGGTAACAAGATGGCTGATAAACTACATATATACATTTTTTTTTTGTAAATACATACATATTATAGATAGAAAAACACCCAGACTCAGAACAAATACATGTAGGACTTACAAATATTAGTTCTGTGCGGGAATCGAACCCGCGACACGCAGCGCAGCAGTCCGATCGCTCAGCCACTGCGCTAACCGTGTTGCCAAATGTTCTTGTCTTTAATCAGATAAATCCTTTATTTACTTATTTATTCTGTAAAATTACCTCATTTTCGACACATCCTTTTGCAGTATTCCTGTCACGGGATTCAATCCAATACATTGGCCCCAAACAACGACCCCTTTCATAGCTTTTTGAAACGATTCAAACTGATCTTTAATTTTATTTTTCCCATCATCGCCTGATTTGCCTAAAAGCAACGTATTTTGTTATGAGCTGAATAAAAATAAAGATTAACACAACATAAGTTATGACCAACATTCAATCGATGAACAGAATTTATTTTTTCGTATATTTGATGTACAGAATACATCACGGTATGCGATTTCAGACAAGGCAAATCACGGTCATCTCAATGTAGGTAAAGTTGCTATTTAGAAAATACTATCTTATCAAATCAACATTAAAAAAGTACTCACTGTCATCCGAAATCCAATGCTTAGTGCTCCTCTCTTTGGCTCCACTGAAAAATAATAAAAAAATAAATGAAATAAAACATTATAATCCTTCAAGCATAAAATTATAACGAACAATTATATGCTTACTCATCCAAATGATTCTCTTGCATAACTCTGAAATTGATAGTTTCTAATTCCTTTGAAATTTCTGCAAATAAATTATCGTTTCTAAGATTTAAATTGGCCTTTTTTCGGCCTGAATCGACCTTTTTTAATTATGTTTGGAGTAATGTATTTTGAAATACTTTTTTTTGGTTGGGAGTATCGATTTGTCTAGTGTTACGGTTGGACCTTCATTAATCTATCAAGATCACTTATCGTTAGATCACTACGCGCTATTCACTTGTTTTCCTTTTCGCCACAACGCCGAGTGGCCCTAGCACAAATTAAAATCCTCGTATCACTTATATAACGTACCTGCTGAGTCACCAGCTTGGACTTCTTCCGCCTTTGGTACAAAAATGCAGATACTGACACACCAATCTACTTCTTTCTCTGCATCCTTGACGAAGTACCCTGCTCTGAATATTGCCAGCGTTTTGGCAAGCCCTAGATGTCCGCCGGACCAAGGATCGTCGTTCAGCTAATTGTTAATATTATAGTTGAAACGAGTATTTTAAATTTTAGAATCGTTGGTACCTTATGTTTACGCCTCGCATTCGTGCTAGGGCCTCAGCGCTTAGTTTTCCGCGTTCTGTTTGACCTTGACATCTGTCTTAGTTCAGTCCGTCCAGCTACGGGTCATATATATGATATTAACAAAGATTTAAAAATAATTTTTTCATACCAAAAAGATTCCCACGAAAATCAGTACGTTTCATTTTGTAAGCAACTTGTAAGCACTGTCACAAACGAAGTTAATACAACTGCTTAGCTTTAACCTAAACCTATAATTTGGAGCCCACTTGTTTTCATGTCACTTTAGTAAAATGATTAATGTGCGTCATCAGAATATGAATATTTTATGACGCTGTCACTTTTGGAATAATAAGGGGGTGATGTTTGGGTTACAGTTTTGAGACGCGTTGTTTACGTTCACACATCCAGATGTATGAACTACTGTAACGTAATGTAAGTACATTACGTTACACTACGCATTGGCCCTTTCTGAAGAACCTCACCAATAAGGTCACTATACTTTATGTCCTTCTAGGGCGTCACCTTTTGTTAGACGCCTTACACTCATCCTCTCAATATGACCAAACCATCATCACGTATGATTAGATTACTTTTGTTTTTCAGATAAGTTGGCCTAACTATGATAGAAGTCGGTGCTGGATCTTCTCTCGTATGGGCATGACGCCACTAGGCCGTAGATTTTAATTCGCATGGTGATAAACTCGCACTAATGGTATATTTAATTTATTTAATTATTAAAACTTTATGCACAAATAAAAAAAATACTGTACAAAGGCGGATTTAATGCCTGAGGCATTTTCTACCGGTCAACTTTAGGGTGGTGCACAGACAAAACATGGCAAGTGCAACATACGGGTTATATAGCTATATTGGCACGAATGGCTTCAAGTCACTATGCTTTAGTTTACACTCAAAGAATAGGTAGGTAGTGGTGAATTGGCACGGACAACACAAACAAACTATAGTTTGTGAGACTTTACCGATATCTTCTTTGAATGCTGTATGAAATATAATGCGTACCGGGAATGTAGATTATGAGATTCGTATATTAGAGTGGAGTGGGCAGGACATATAGCAAGACGCACAGACAAAAGATGGACATTACAGACAACTATATGGAAAGGACCAAGAGGAAAAAGAAGCAGAGGGCGCCCTAGAAAAAGGTGGATTGAAGATATAAAAGCGATAGCAGGTAGCGATTGGAGAAAGAAAGCCATGGACAGAGAGGTTTGGAAGAAGCTGGAGGAGGCCTTTACCCGAGAAGGGGTTCCGATCAATGGTACTGAAGAAAGTAACGATAGCGAGTAAAAGAAAATGAAAGAAACTTATAAAAGGTTCAATAAAAAAATAATAATAATAATAAAAAAAATATATATATATATATATATTAAAAATCATGTATTTAATGTTAATATAATTTAAAACGCATGTAATAACAATTATTATTGTGGATTGGAAATAAATGGGCTTTATTATTATTATTATATTATAGTGGTAAGGTGTACGAACTACTAGGAGATCAGAATCATGAAGAAGGTGTAATAGGTAATATGGGCTGGTGTCCGTAACTCCACGTCAAGGCGCGTATTTTGCGTATCATGAATAAGGTATTAGGGTTGGCAAACCTTGTAAATTATAGAACAGTTCAAACAGCAATAAACATTACTATCCACACAATACATGTCAATACCTCAAAAAAAAAATCGCAAAGACAACACTACTAACAAAAGCCTTAATTAAAATGTACAACAAACTAACAGTAAAATATTATTGTATATATTATATACAAGTATATAATAAAAAAAAAGAATAAGTGAGGAGCTCATTGGGCATCAAAAAATGTTCACTCTTTTTAATTCGCATACAAAAAGTCTGTGGCTAATGATTAAAAAAAAAAAAAACTTAAACATAATTTAAAACGAAAGTTAGGTATACGGATCAAGAGGATTTGGTCAAGATAATGAGAAGTAAAGTCCTCCTAAAAAAAAAGCGATCATCAATCCATCTGCCAAACGGGCAATTTCATTTTGGACCGTTTACTGCGAAGCTTTATTTCAGCAGTGACAGTGGGCTTAAAATAACAGTTTCAATGATACTGAAACCTTACAAAATTATTTTCATTAACACTTTTATTTTATCCGTTCGTTAATAACAGCCGCACGGGTCGTTCGAAGGTTAAGCTATACTTGCTGCGGGCTGTTCTTGGATGGGTGACCGTCCATTATATATCGGGATCCCTCCATGCTTCGGAAAGCACGGTAAGATGTAAGTTGGTCTCTGCTGCCTTCCGTAAATCTTTGAAAGTCGTTACGGGTAGCTAGATACCCACAAGTCTGACAACCAGTCTTACAAAGGGGTATCGTGTTACCCAGTTAATAGTTTGTGAAGATCTGATAGACACTCCATGAAAATACTGGTATCCAGCTGAATCAGGTTAGACTGAAAGATGACCCCAAAGTTAAAAAAAAACGTCAAAATCAATCATTATGCCTAGCCTGGGAAAGGCTAGGCATAATGATTGATTTTCACGTTTTTATTTACCAATATAATTTATTATTTGTTCAGAACAGTTGACGCATCAGACCATAAATTGGAAGCGAGGAACAAAGAGCATGACGTTAAAATATTCACAAAAACACCGATGATGATCGACAATCGAATGCGGGATGCGTATAATCGAATAGTATTACTTAACAAACGATTATCGATTATTAATCAAGTACTCTTTTAATCCCGATGTGAGTACAATACTCGTTTTTTAAATGATTGGTATGTGTTCATTGTATTTCAGTGAATGTGATTAATGTTGCAGCTGTATTGTGCTGTAGTAATTTTTATTATATTCCTGCTGTATTTGTTTTTGATGTTTTTTGTTTATTTATTTATTTTATTATTTATGTACACAAACGTACCTATGTTATCGTGTGTCGTTGTTGTCGTGTCTGTTTTGTTTTGTTCTGATCAAAATTTACGTACACATTTTCCTATTAACTTTCACCCTTTTCAATATCTCATGCTACAGTCAACCATAAAAATACAAACTACTTCTACCCAACACCTATATCGCATAACGTAGCATAATAAATTATAATGCTTACGTATATAATGCTTACTGGTGGGACTGCCTCCTCTCTGTGAAAGGGAATGAACCACGCGGGCCAGAGCGGTTTGAAAAATGTCACATGTCTTTGAATTTTGTTTCAAGGACATGCCGGTTTCCTCACGATATTTTACTTCACCGTTTTTGAGAGCAGTGGTGATGAAATAATTTACATAAAGTAATGCACCTGTCTGGGTTCGAACCTACGTCCTACAAGTCGTAAATTGCGGCAGTTATCACTGAGCCACTACTGCTCTACATTAAAAACTGTAACCTATGTATATCAAAGTATTGGTATTTGGTATTCACGATACCCAATAACGTCCGAATTCAGCGGAATATAAACATGAACGCGTGCAAACGAAACCTCCTTTCGTAGTTTACCCCGAAATGAAAATAATACGACAAAAAATATTCTTTCCAACAATTGTGACTTTCACCCTAAGTGCCACAGAACAAAAACTTCACTCACAACTAACATACGTTTTTTACAGTGCATCAAAGTGTCAGTGTTATATTTTGTCGCCCTGTGGTGTTGAATCAAAAGAAGGAATAAGGTTTGAAGAAAAAAAAAAGGTTTCGTCAGCTGCTTTTGTTTTCGTCCAGTGTGATCTGTGTTTATACGCAACAAATTGATGTCACTTTTGTTGGAAGGTAGGTACTTTTCTGAGGCCTACGATCAGCAGTCAGGAAAGCATCTGATGAGGTTTCCTGTTCAATCAAGTATTTGTTTTGATTGTTATTTGTATATTTCTACAATTTTTCTTATGTTTTATGTTGAATTCCGAGTCTTTAAAGCTTTGATTTCTCCAGAAAAGAACTGAACCCCTTTAGCATAATCAGCCAGTAATGTTCCCACTGCTGGCACACAGGCCTTCTCTCTTTGAGAGAGAGTAGGCCACAATCCACCACGCAGGGCCAGGGTGGTGGATGCCACATGTCTTCGAATTTTTGGTTGACTTGCCGGTTTCCTCACGATGTTTTCTTTCACCGATCTGAGAGCAGCGGTGATGAAATTAAGTACACAAAGTAAAGTGCCTGCCTGGGTTTGAATTCACGACAACTCTTAAGTGCCGATACCTACCACTTGGCTACCACTGGTCAATCCCTTTGATCATTCAAATTCTTTGAGCAAATTCATAGTTCATTATTTATTCTGGGTTGTTTAAATTCGTAGAGTCATCCCAGAAACGACCCTACTTTAATTCATGAACTTCAAAACCATGCTAATTTCTAGGCGAAATTTATGGCATCCGTTGTTTTACCGACCATTCTAATATAAACAGGTACTATTTAACTGATTCTCTAAACATTTATTAACCTTCTAATAGTGAACACCTTTTTAAATGATTGAACCCCTAAAAACTTTTTGCGCTTATAATGATGCATACTTTTTATATAACTGAGACTTTTCTTTTTCCTCACAGGTGGTCGCAGTAACTAAGCTAGGGCCGACCAAACGGGTTAGGTTAGGTTGGAACTGTGACCAACCACGCGCAAGCCAAATTGGTCGTAGTAATTAACGCGACCAAGTGAAAAAAAAAACACGACAAAATGAAATGGCAGTTCTAACTTACATAACCTAACCCAGGTTATGTAGGTTAGAACTGCCATTTCATTATGGGACAACCACTATTTTGGTTTACAAAAATAAGAGCAATTATTATATTATAGTGTTCAATAGTATTTTTATGAGCGCAAATGGTATGGTAATTATAAGAGGTTCATTCAAAATACATGCCAATATAAACTAGAAGTGTCATTACGCGCCCTGTGAGTCTATGGCAAAATTCGAGGTCTATTTAAGGTCCAGAAATATTTGCATAAACTGGGCCGTTTGATATTGAAATGTAAATGAAGCCCGGACTTTGGACTTCTGCCCACATTGATGTAATCGACGTGCATTTCGATGCGGAGGGTAGATGTAAAATTTTCATGTAGTTTTCGTGGGTCATGAATAAAATATGGTCGATTTTAGATATTTATGTGTCTATCGTCTAGCTTCGCATTGGTTCTATAGGCTAACCGCATAACTGAGACGTTGCCTGAGGTAGCCGCGCGGTGCGGGGTGTGGTCACGTGATGCGAGAAGGACTAAACCAGTGATTCGTCAACTTGTGACAACTATCACCCCTCCCGCACCGCGCACCTACCTCAGGCAACGTCTCAGTTAAGCGGTCGGCCTATAGTTGTGAGGAAAATAGTTAATGTCCTGAAAAGATTAGCTACCCTGCAAGGTTGATAATTAGTTCTTTTTTGTGGGTAACCAACTAAACAACTCTTTAGTTGATCCTTTTACGACAACAACCGATGCAATTTTTCACCTAAGTTTTACCTAAAAACAAGAGGTATGGTAAACAAATAATTAATCAACGAGTATATTCTGTATCATTCATGTAGTTTGTGAACTGAATTAATATTCACTTACCGAACAGTTTTAGATACATTTTTCAAACACTAATATCGGTATAAATAATATCGGTTACAATAACCGATATTATTTATACCGATATTATTTATTAACCGACATTATATTACACATTTGAGGCCTTCCATTCACCCCAAAAATAAATACTTACATATGCGGGGTGAACGGAAAAACATCCCACGTCACAGACCCCGTCAGTCTTAATCTGTTTTCTTTGCGTCGCAAACATATCAATATATCAAACGGTATGATATTCCTTCCTTACGCATTGTAAATGACAAAGAAATGTTTATTAAGGACGTAGAGACGCAGACGCAGACGCAGTGGGGGGCCATGTTTGTCGAAGGACAGATGCCGATGGCCGCCGGAGCCGACGAGTCCTCGAGGCCACGTGTCGGCAAGCGCAGTGTGGGACGCTCCCCAGCTAGGTGGATGGACGACCTAAAGAAGGTGGCTGGGACAAACTGGATGCAGAAGGCGGAGGGTGTTGTGGCGCAGCCTGGAAAAGGTCTATGTCCAACAGTGGACTGCGATAGGCTGAGTTGATTGTCGCACTTGGAGGCTATTTGAGTGCACCTTACTCGTTTGTCTTTCCTATGTCACAATCTTCCTTCATTATTGGAACGAAGTTCCTTATCGCGCGTTGCGAAAGGGGGCTAGACGGAAAAAATTAAGACCAAAAGTTGGAACGACACTTTTTGCTATAGTTGTAAGCCGTGCGGCGTGCGCGTGTTTCTCTGTCTGTCTCTGTCTCTCTCTTATAGAAAGCAAGCCAGTTATACTTCGTTCCATCCGGGTGTCCCTTGACACCTCTCAAGTTTTTTTACCAAGCTTACCAAACACCAGTATTTTGCCTTGTTCACCATTATTTAACATGGCTATCATCAAAATATTTCAGCTCTTAATAAAACAGCTGTAACTCAGCAAAATTCCAATTTTATTTTATTAGGTTGAACATTGCAGGCCGTGTTACTTCTGTAGTAATTTGCGACTAAGTTTAAAAGGCTCGAAAAGGGAATTTCCCTACAAACTAATATACGATTATTTTCTGAAATGTCCGTAAATGGACAACGACTTTTCTAATTGCTGCTGTGGCGGCAGTCTTGTAAGTAGTTGTATATTGGAGAGTTGTGTTATTGAGGAGGGGTGTAATAGTAAGTGGACAGCAAATCCGGTTTTTACGTAAGTAGGTATGAGATGGTTCCTGTTGGTAAACCCACGGCGCTTCACAGTCTTTTGTTTTTTTTTAGTTTGAGGTTTTTCTTTGAATTTTTTTGACCCGCTGCTGCGGGTTTTTATGTTTGCAAGCAAGTAGAAAACTCTTGAACCTAAGTCCTTATACAAGGAGGCAGGACCTTCGACGCGCAACCTGTCACCACGTACTCAGTACATGATCTGAACCCAGAGAAGAAATTTTTTGTCGGTTATTAAACGACTAGATCTGTAGACCATTTTTTATTTTATCAAGTACCTGCAGTGCGATTCTGTAACCATATCACCGTGTAAAGTAGGTGAAGTGAGCGTGGAGTGAGCGGTCATTCCAACTAATGCTAGGGATTGACACTATTGACAGCTCACTCTAAGCTCACTTCACCTAACTATTCACGGTGAGATTTTTACATAATCGATGGGCTGGTACTTGTTGACAGGCCTACGCTGTCCTCCCATACCTACTGTAATTTGAAAACATTGTAAAAGCCAATTATTTTTAAAAGAGTAACCGTGGAGTTTCTTGCTGGCTCTTCTCCATAGGAAACGACCAATTGGAACCGTGCACATAGCTTCTGACGTTTCATAAGTGCCCATGTTGGTTTATGTGAAATAAAATATTTTGAATTTATTTTGGTTTTGACTAGACTAGTTATTAGACGCAAAATTCCTATGCTAGAGAGTCTAGAAGCATTTGTGCTGAATTCATCGTTACAGTTTGCGCGTCGATGTGCCTGCCACCCTGTATATAGCAATTTCTAAATTTGGTATGTAGATATACATCATCATCATCATCTGCCTAGCCATTTCCCAACTATGTTGGGGTCGGCTTCCAGTCTAACCGGATGCAGCTGAATACCAGTATTTCACATGGAGCGACTGCCTATCTGACCTCCACAACCCAGTTACTGGGTAATACGATACCCCTTGGTAAGACTGGTTGTCAGACTTTCGGGCTTCTGACTACCCGTAACGACTGTCCTATCCACGAATGACAGCCGGGACCAACGGCTTAACGCGCTTTCCGAGGCACGGAGGGGTCTCGGTATGTAAAGATGGTCACCCATCCACAGACCAACCGCGGCAAGCGTAGCTTAACCGGCCGATCGACCTGTGCGGCTGTTATTATTTAGCCACGGGCCCCTCTATGTAGATATACATATAAAAGATTAAAGTAAAAGTCAATATTCTCAATGTCATGTCAAGTTTATATATAAAGTTGTTTACAAACTCTATTAATCTTACTTCAAAAATAAATGTTAGTCTTTATCAAGAATTTGATTGATTGACTTATAATATTAGGCTTGAACATTGAGTTGTAAACATGTTAATTTTCATGTTCAATATTGACGGGTCCATGGATTAAATAACTTGATTAAATCCACAACTTGTCTTAATAAATTACGTTTTGGTAAATTGGTGTATTTGTTTATTAGTAGTTATACACCGATTTTTTTAAAATAATTTTGATGTATGTTTCATACATTTACAAATAGGGTTAAATACAGTATCTACCTATACTACAAAAAATCTATTTTTTTTTTGTTTTTATGATTTTTTTTTTCTTTGAACGTTAATCTCTAAAGCAGCCAGTCGGATTGGAACTACTCTCTTCAGCATCACGCTGACCCTTAGGAGCCGAGTAAAAACAAAAGAAGTCAGAAATAATGCTAAACGGAAATGAAGTGGTGCATTTTAGGTGCGCGTACGTCAAATAGGACGCTTCGGAAATGTTGCCACTACATAAGGCGTAAAACGTTTATTGAGGATGATATTCTCTTAGCATGTATATTTCCTGTTTTTTAATTATATTCTTGTTTGTTTCTATCACAATTAAATTAAATTGTATTATTTTGCTTTAAGTACGCTGTACCAGTACCTACAGCGTCCGAATAACTGTTTATTTAAAAATAAGTGTTGTATTACTTGTTGATGAATAATTGTTTGCTGCATCGGGCGACGTCATTACGTCAGCGCCCGCTGTCGCTGAAAACCAGCGCTGGGGCTCTGTCTTGCATAGGGTCGCAGCATAATGCTGAGCGATAGCCGTTTTGCGTGGATGTGACGCATATCAACCATTTCATAGTGTTTTTTTTCTTTATTTGCTTTTATGTTCTTTTTTGCGTCATGTTTACCGCAAATAAACGTATTTTCTTTCTTTTCTTTCTTTGTAAGTAATAGAGCTGGTGGGCGACGCGATGCGATGAGTTGGGTCTGCGGGACAAGAAATTTCACGCAGACAAAGTCTCGGACAGAAGCTTGTATATTATAAATGAAAGTCGCTATTCTTTTCTGTCTGTGTGACCGCGTTGTTCTTTTAAGCTACGCAACAGACATTAAAGCCGCCGAGAATGCTTGCGTTGCAACGCGTGCCGTGGCCGTCCCTGCCTCGACACAGGTGGAGACAACGACGTGTGTAGGTTCGTCGACCCCCAAACGAGCCTACTCAGCAATAGTAGCCGCTAACAAGCCTGCTGAGCCGCAAAACTCGCAGGTAAAACTAGCGGGAAAACCAAAAGGGGGTAAACGGAGCCGGTCGAAACCCAACAAGGTTTTGAGTAGGCAGGGTCCAGAGAAGGACACGTGCGACAAGGATGGTTTCATCAAGGTGGAGAAGAAGAAGAAGAAGAAGCCTCCTTGTCAGAACCAGTGCGGCACCGCGCCGGCAGGACCCAACATGCTGCTGCGTCCAGCAATCCCGACGACGCAGCTGTACGTGTCCAGACTGCACCACTCCACGAAGGTTGAGGAGATCGTGGAGTACTTGCGTGTGAAGACCAACTGGACTTTGAGGGTCGAGAAGTTGGAGTCGCGTCACAACACTAACTTCAAGTCGTTCGTTGTGCGTGTGCCGACACATCATCTCGAGAAGTTCCTCAAGGAAGAGTTCTGGCCGAAGGGTGTTGTGTACCGCCGGTTTCGTGGCCGGCTACATGACACCAGTCAGCGAAACACGACGCAGACACTTCGTGTTAGTTAGTTCTTAGTGTAATATTAGAATGTTGTATGTATCTATAGTATATTTTTAAGTTATATTAATATTGTATTCTATGTGTTTGTATGGGCCTTGTTGCCTGAAATAAATGGATAAATAAATAAATAAATAAAGTAAAGAAATGTCGATGTGACTGAAAATCAGGGACGGGTCGCGAGTTGACCGTGAATTTATAGGACTATTCACAGTTTCGGGTTTATCCATCAGGAAATTCTCAACAGCTAGACTCTGGTATTGTTCCCAGATGATGACAACAGGCTCGGCTCAATCACGGATGGACGGACGGAGGGGCTTGTGGCTAAGTAGTAACAGCCGAACGGGTCGATCGATCAGGTTAAGCTACGCTTGCCACGGTTGGTCCATGAATGGGTGTCCATCTTCACATACCAAGGTCCCTCCATACCTCGGAAAGCACTTTAAACCGTTGGTCCCGGCTGTCATTCGTGGATCTTTGACAGTCGTTACGGGTCGTCAGTAGCCCGGAAGTCTGACAACCAGCTTTACCAAGGAGTATCGTATTACCCAGTAACTGGGTTGTGGAGATCAGATAGGCAGTCACTCCATGTAAAATACTGGTATTCAGCTGCATCCGGTTAGACTGGAAGCCGACCCCAACTTAGTTGGGAAAACAGGCAGATGATGAGGCTCCGCTCAATCACATAGCACTTAAATACAGAACCTTCGAAATGTGGATGTACTATAGGTACCTCTGCCTGTCCCAGGTGCGATGTTATGTAATTCACGTGGTTTAAGAATACATACCTATCATAATAAAGTGCTTGCGAGCACGCACAATGGACATCCAATGAAGACATTCAATCCACTTGAAGGATTGAAGGATGGATTGAAGTGCAGAAACCAAACCCATAACATAGAACGTGCTTCGAGACTATCTTTCTACATCTTGCAACAATACATCATACATTCAACACTGTTAAACTCACATCTGTCAACATTGTAGCTAGCTTCTAACACTACATACCCTCTAAAGCAAAAAGAGCGTGAAGATGGATTAGGTTGTAGATAACAATGGAGCATTTTAACCGCTTTTTTACGTGTCCCACTGTGCCAACGGTGCTCAATCTTTTTGAAGGTGAAGTCAAATTGTATTTTTTTTTCGTAGAAACCAGGGTTTTCAGAGACCTTATACAAGGTGTAGTTTTGCATCCTCGTCAAATTCAAGGAGGTAACTATGCTACTGATTCTCGACACGAATCAATAATAAAATAAGTAGGTTTTTTTTTCTAATTTTCGGAAAGTGTCATGTGTAGACACGCATTTTAAAACGCGGACTGTGAGACCGCACTGTATATGCCTTTTTACACACACATAAAAACGCGGCCGCTTATACTATAACATAACGCGATTCTGTTCTTTGAAAGTGGTGTACAATAAAATACTGTCAAACTTAAATAACTAAAAAACAAGCATGTATTCATTATTCATCAAGAATCATAATGTTATTTGATTATTTTTTATGTCTTTCATAACAGCCTCCTGAAATTTGACGAAGATTGACAGCTTGTATAGTGGATATTCTATATTTTTGCCAGAAGGAGTCATTATAGCTCTTCTCGTCATTCATCATTGTTTCAGCGAAACTGAAGTAAAGTGTTTCGCTTCTCACTACATTTCACATTTCTTTGTATCTACCAAGGTAGTATTACCCAGTAACCGGGTTTAGGAGGTCGCTCCAGGTAAAATACTGGTATTGAGCTGCATCCGGTTAGACTGGAAACTGACCCCAACATATGTAGCTGGGAAAAGGCTAGGTAGATGATAATGCTAGAGTTTTCAAAAATAAATAAATGATAAATGATTTATTTTCTGTAAGTTGTTTTGTACAAACACTAAACACGTTAATTATATTTTTTTTAAACTAGATGAGTTCGGCGTTTCCTATCTGAATACTCTAAGAAGAAAGGCCGAAACAACCTCAGAGGTCACAGTCTCTTTTATCAAATATTTTGAATTTATTTTGATTTTGACTAGACGAACAATTCCTATGCTATGCCTATGGGGGGGGGGGGGGGGGGTCTAGAATCATGTGCTGAATTCATGGTTACAGTTTGCGCGTCGAAGTCTCTGACACCCTGTATACAGCAATTTATAAATTAGGTATGTAGATATATAAAATATTAAAGTAAAGTAAAAGTCAATATTCTCAACGTCATGTCAAATTTATAAAGTTGTTTACAAATAGTCAAACTCAAAATAAATAAATGATAAATGATTTATTTTCTGTAAGTTGTTTTGTAGTTGTACAAACACTTTTACACGTCAAATATTTTTTTTTTAGTTAGATGAGGTCAGCGTTTCCTATCTGACTAGTCTGAGAAGAAAGGCCGAAACAAACTCAGAGGTCACAGTCCCTTTTAAAGTCAAGATCATATGAAGACCATGTAGATTGGTGTCTGAAATGGTCTTTTGAGGAAAGAACCATACAGATTGAGTGGACCTGTCCAGTCAGAGCACGCATTTGTCAAAAACCGTGCAGCTCAACTCAGAACTTAAGGAGCTCAACGATTCGACGAACAATACCAAAGAAAAAATATTTGGGTAGGCCGCAATAAGCAGGCAAGTTTGAGAATCACTGCTGTTTAGCGACACATTGTAATTTTGCCGACTTATTTGTTGCGACACTAACTCGTGACTATAAACCGCGGGAGTCTATGAAAAATTGTATTTTATTACGTAATTGTAATAAAGAGGAATACTGCATGAAATATACGAGCTTAAATGTGTGAGCTGAATGAGAAATGGGAGCAATAAAGTGAACATCCAGCTTCACCGAAATTCATTCTTCATACTTCAGATTTTATTATGATGTCGCATCACTCTTACTCGTACAAAGCGTTATAAAGGAAAAGAAGGTCACAAATATTGCTCATAGAAATACTAATGACTAAGAAAAGGCTATTATTTGAGAAATATGTATTTAAATGCAATGTTGTCTTAACTCATTACGTTAAGTAGATATCACTTTTCTATCATAATAGATGAAAAAAGAAGTTATGAAAGAAAAATAAGTTCGCTTTCAATGCACGCATACACATTATAAACACACGCCTTTTTCCCATGTAGGGATAGGCAGAAACTACAGAACGCAACCTGATACGATCCTTACATACTCCTCTTTTGCTTCGTTTACGATTATAGAATCGAATCAAACCGAGAATTGCCCCTCGGATGGGCAATTCTCGAATCGACTTGATTCTTTTTCTTCGATTTTAAGAACGTTCACAGTCTAACTTCCCCTCATTGTTGAAATTGATTTTCGCTGAAATGAGATTGATTGAACGTTTTTATTTACGGGAATTGATCTTCAGGTCATACACGCACGCCGGTTCCGATTACTACGCATCTGAACTTTCTGAAGAACATCACAAATAAGGTCACCATCATTATGTTCTTTTCTGTTATTGTACGAGTATTGAAGATACCCCAATGATATCTTTAATGCAATAAAAGTTTACTGCTGAACAAGAAAGCTAGTGAATACAAATTTAATTTCCCTTTCAATCAGTTTAGGTAGGTACCTAAATTAATTAACGCCCAAAAACTCATCACGTGTGTTATTCTACGTGCTCCACGTAGAATAACTACTTGTTCCATAGTAGATATATTAACGTGACAAGGTGTAATAACGCTCCCACCTGCGGGTGTGTACAAACAGCATAAGAGATAAGTATACAGGGTCCTACCTACAACCACATACAATACAAAAAGTTTTTCATATAAAAAGTCATCACGCATGTAGCCATTTTTTTTAAAGAATGTCTAAAGTCATTACAATGAGTACCACCTGAGCAATGCAATGATGTTTATTTCTTGCGCACGAACCGAACTGTGTTGCTGTCTGTACCTATACCAAAACTTGCAGGTTTAATCAAGATGCATCTGAAGTTGCTCGTCTCTGCTTCCACTAGTTCATTACTCTTACTTATGGCGTTGTCTAACACCAATTATAGACAGCAATGTTGTCTACATGGCCTTAGTATTACATTTCTAGGAGCAGTTATTATACTGGATCTAGTAATACAGGGTGTTATTGACAGCCCTCCGCAAACTGATAGGGTGGCTTCAGTACATCATATTAAGATGACCGGTACATGTAATTCTTTCAGGAACATTAAGGGAATCCAAAAAACCAGATTTGTTTTATTACCTCACACGCAACGTATCGTTACCGTGGCAAAACGCACGTAGCGGACGGCAGCGCAGCGAGCTTGAGCGAGGCTGTTTTTAGCTATTTTATTTACATAAATGGAGTGTTGCATACAGAGAACGTAATTTTACATTGAAATAAAGGAATATCAGCAGAGAAAACGGCATAAATATTTTTTTTTTCCTGAGAAAATTTCCAGTGGGATATGATTCAGAATTAGGAGCTGAATCAATCCTGTGTTTTTGTGGAGGGCTGTCAATAACACCCTGTATAGGTATAGTTAATCGTTAGCTATGACGGGCTTGTGGTTAAGTAATATAGCCGCACGGTACGATTGCCACGGTTGGTCCGTGGATGGGTGACCATCTAAAGATGGTAAGATGGAGGGGTCTTGGTATGTAAACATTTCCGAGGCACGGAGGGGCTCCGTGCCTCGGAAAGCATGCTAAAGTCCCGGCTGTCATTCCTGGGTCTTTAACAGTCGTTACGGGTCGTCAGAAGCCAGAAAGTCTGACCAGTCTTACCAATGGCTATCCTGTTACCCAGTAACTGTGTTGTGGAGATCAGATAGGCAGACGCTCTACATAATTATATGAAATACTCGTATCCGGTTAGACTGGAAGCCGACCCCAACATAGTTGGGAAAAGGCTAGGCAGATGATGAGTTATACATCCATACAAGTCTTACCAAGGGGTATCGTATTACCCAGTAACTGGGTTGTGGAGGTCAGATAGGCAGTCGCTCCATGTAAAATACTGGTATTCAGCTGCATCCGGTTAGACTGGAAGCCGACCCCAACATGGTTGGGAAAAGGCTAGGCAGATGATGATGATGACAGTCCAAACACTGAAGTGTGTTTATAATATACTAGCTGCGCCCCGCGGTTTCACCCGCATAAGTTTCGATTCCGTGGGAATATCCGATCCCGTGAGAATGGGTGGATAAAAAGTATCCTATATGTTAATCCTGGTTACAAACCATCTGTGTGCCGAATTTTATCCAAATCAGTTCAGTAGCTTTTGCGTGAAAGAGTAACAAACATCCATCCATCCATCCATGCAAACTTTCACGTTTATAATATTAGTAGGATAGCAACAAGCCCTGTGCCCAATAGGATTTCCCATAAGAAAAGTTTACGAACTTCAATATAACTAAAATATCCCTTTTTAACCCAATTAGGGGACGAATTTTCAAAAAATCCTTCCTCAGTTCTCACCTTCGTAATGAAAGGTACTCTTGTGAAAACTTTCATTGTTTTAGACCGAGCTGTTTAGTCTGTGCATTATCCATCAGTAATTTTGATGAGGTAGATTTGACAAGATATTAAAATAGCAGCATTTTATGCTAAGATTGCGAGTACTATAATCCTTTGAAATCTAAACTTGTCTTTATTCTTTTCCATGTACTTACAGGCATAGGAGCTTGGTGCTTACCAAATTCCTGTCCCGTCAAATTGGATCATTCGGTTCCCTACAAGATGGTTGAGCTGTATGGTACCTACTGATCCACGCGTCATGTTCGTGAACAGGAGCCGTCGGTTGAGACTGGTCATTCCATAATTTATTTTACTTATTTTTATTAGGCTTATTTTTAATCATATATTTTGATTTTTTCTTCAATTGTTTTTTTTTTAAATTGTTCTTCCATATAAAATCTACAAGAATAATGTACGCATAATTTTGGAACATCTTGATTTAAAAGAGTTTTATGCCCGTTCTTCTCGATAGAGATCTACTTTTTGGAATGGGCAACTGGCTTTAATTTTATGACTTACTAACTGACTATTTGACAGTTCAAAAGAGCCTGTAAATGGTTTAATTGAAATTAATGCTTTGAGAATGTCATAAAAATTAGTTTAGTAGTTTGACCGTGAATACTTTTGGTTTGAAAATTCTTTTGTACTAAGAAACATGATGTGATATGACATTTATTTCAGGGATTGTTTAAATAATAACTTTAAAAACAATAAAAGCAAACAACATTTATTCTTTATTATTAAATCTGTCAGTATACACTAGTAATGTTTTCAACGATTGTGGCTACGGTTGTACCATTGTAGTTAGTCTCTGGCGTTATGGAGTACTGTAGCAACACTATTTCGTAAGTTATGATTGTACCCACTATCTGAAAGCATCGAAAACTGATTAGATATACAACATGCCGCTACAATGGCGACATTAATTAAACAGAAGGGTATGGCTAGTGACCAGAGGGGCAATTCTCGAAATTTTAAGAACGTTCACAGTCCGATCTCAGTCTCAATCTGTCAAAAATACCTCTAATTACATTTTTGACAAGTTTTTGACATTGATTGTCGCTGAGATAACATTGCGACTAGATTTTGAACATTTTTAATTACGAGAATTGGCCTTCTGTAATCATAAAAATTATAACAACATAATATAATTCGTAATTTGAAAACTACCGCCTGCGCCGCTCGCCGACATAGGGATCTCTCTCTTTCCTTCAATTCGTATTATTTTTGCACGTTATTCATTTTTATTTCATTGATGCGCTGTTATGATCCGAGATCCCGGCAAATCGCTACAGTTCTTTGAGTACGGTGGCTCCAAGATGCTATTTTAGAAAATTGAACATAAATAATAACGTTTAAGGAAATTAAAATTTGTTCATAAAACGAAAACGCGAAACCGTACACGTGTGTTAAATTAGCGACAGCGGCACGCTGTATAATAATACTTACATAATCAGGCGGTCTCTGTAAGCGTTTTGGACATAATTAGTTGTCAAACGGTTAAGCACGGGTCAAATTGAGGCCGATCCCGTGTGGTACGCGGTACGGGACTGCGCGCGTCGATTTTTTTAATGATTAGAAAGTGCCACGACGATTCACAACTCCAACACCTCCATTCAAGTTAGTTGACATTGACGCTATCGATGCGAACCAATTTCGTCCGACTTTCCGCGTGGGATTCGCTTCAGTTTGACCAGAGCTTTATTCGGTTTAGACGCATAATGACCAACATGTATTGGTGAAAATAACGCAGAAGGACCAAAACGCGAAATAACCAACACGCAAAATTACCAATCTCAATTACTCATATTGACCAATCTTCTTATTACGCATATTGGCCTATATTAATGACGCAAAATGACCAACATCAAACATACGCTTAAGAGCCAAAGACATTCAGTTAGGTACCTACACAAGGAGTGACAAGGGAGCTTTTTTATGTGAAAAAAGTTTTTTTTGTTTTTATTTTTCTCTCTGTTCTGTTAGTTTTGTCATGGTCTGGCAGTTTGAGTAATTTATGTGGTCTACCCAAATGTCCTTTCTTTGGTATTTGGAATCGTTGAGTTCCTTAAGTTTTGAGTTGAGCTGCAAGATTTCTGACAAATGCATGCACTGACTGGACAGGTCCTCTCTATCTGTGTGGTTCTTTCCTCAAAAGACCATCTCACAGACATCGATCTACATGGTCTTCATATGATCTGACCAAGATTATGTCTGGACTTTAAAAGAGACTGTGACCTCTGAGTTTGTTTCGGCCTTTCTTCTCTCAGATAGGAAACGCCGACCCCATCTAGTTTTTAAAATATGATTGACGTGTAAAAATGATTTTACAAACCTACTTGCAAAATAAAATGCTTTTTTATTTTATTTACTAGGTATCATTTGCCTAGCCTTTTCTCAACTATGTTGGGGTTGGGGTCGGATTCCAGTCTACCCGGATGTAGCTGAATACCAGTATTTTACATGGAGCGACTGCCTATCTGACCTCCACAACCCATTTACTGGGTAATACGATACCCCTTGGTAAGACTGGCTGTCAGATTTTCGGGCTATATCAATTCTATTGTCCAACAGTGGACGACTGTATCTGTCATTTCACGTGTGGATGCTTCTGCATTTAGCGTATTGGTCACTAAGCGTGTTGGTCATTTAGCGATTGGTCATTTCGCGTATTTATGACGGTTACCATCATTGGTCATAATGCGAATTAGTCAATATGCGTCGTAGTGCTATATTCTAATTTCAAAAATGGTACTTTTAGATCTTGTTACTTTCACCGATGCCTATTAAGTAGGTAGGTATGTAACTTACTTTGACAATCATATTCCTTGTTACGTTAAAGAACTTTCCACTTAATCCAACGTTAGTATGACGTAGTTGCAACTGAAACCGACGAACCTAAGGAGAAAGTCAGAATTAACGTTAATAACCTCAGTACCTTATAGGTCAATGTGCAATGTGCATTGCCTGGATATTGAATATTCAAGGTCACAATAGATTTTCAATATAATTCTTGTGAGTACCAGAGTCCTTTGGGCCGGATAAGACCAAGAATTAAGGATGATGTAAGATAAACTGAATTGATTCATGACAGAATTATAAGGGCCATGGTAAGGACCATGGTCCTTCGAGCCGAATTAGACCACGAAATAATGATTATGTAAGTAATATGTGGTTCCAAACTGAGTTGAATCATGACAGAGTTATAGACGATAATATTGAGGAGTAAAGGTGTAAAAGCCAAATCAATAATAGAAACCTACAAAATTACAATAATTAAAAAGAAATAAAGATTCTCACCTCAATATCATAACCTGAAGAAGGTATATGACAAACGGAGTATGCAGGTTCAAGACTGATACAGTGCACATTGGAAGCACATAGTGATAACATCAGTGTTCGAAGGACCAGGAAGATGACTGAGTACAAGTAGTAGAGAAGATAGTACGGAGATGATAGTGCTCTGAAAAATGAAGACAAACGAAGAAGATCAATATATTAATTATCAAATATTGTGGGAAATAGGTCGCAGGAGGAAAGAAAAGACGTGTGCACTGTTCAACACAGGGTTTATGTGAAAAAGAAAAGATTTGAATATTTGACAATGTTGACATCAAGGAATGATTGAAAGAGTGAATGAACTAATCGAGTGATTGAATCGAGTAATTATTTTAATCAGATAACACTGGGATTTTTGTAATATTCCAACAGTCCCCCTCAAAAATGCAAGTATACAGAAAAATAAAATTTATTTCAATCACTCAATAACAAAAAAAAACTTGTGTACCTATTTAGAATAAATAATATAGGTACATTTTTATTATTTTAACAATCAAAATGTTGATTTATGTTAACGATTAATCTTATTTTAATAGTCAGTTCTTAATCAGATGAGATAAATCTTACTAATTAAAGTTTAATACAAATTTAAATTGTGTCTTAAATCTAAAAACCTTTTGGAAGGAATCGCCTTCGTAAACATATCAGCCAGTTGATTTCCTGTGGAAATAGATTCTAGTTTTATTATTTTACTAGCGATTTGTTCCCTAATGAAATGGTATTTTATATCTATGTGTTTAGTTTTTTTATGATTTGTAGGGTTATTTGCGATACAAATGCAACTATTGTTGTCTTCGTATATTATAATAGGCTCTTTAATTTGGACTGAAATGCTATTTAGTAACGATTTAATCCAGACTGCTTCTCTTACAGCCTCAAATAAGGCCATATACTCGGCTTCCGTTGAAGAGACGGCGACAGTATTTTGTTTTCGTGTGTTCCACGAAATCGTACAATTATCAAAAGCTTTGAATAAATAGCCTGTTGTACTTTTTCTGTCGTTTTCATCGCCTCCCCAATCAGAATCTGCATAGCCAGTTATTAATTGCTTATAATCACTTTTATGATAAGTCAATTTTATACCGACTGTACCTTTTATATATCGCAAAAGATGTTTTAAGCATTTCCACAATTCTTCATTATTTTTAGATTGGTATCTACTCAATATACTTATGGGAGCACAAATATCTGGCCGTGTACAAAGCATTGCATACATAAGACACCCAATTGCATTTCTACAGGGTGCTTCATAGTATGTGTCAGAATTTAAAGTTAAATAATTTAATTTACAAGGTAAAGGTGATTTAGAAGGGTTGCAATCACTCATAGAGAATCTGTTTAAGACATTTTGTAGGTATGTAGATTGATCTAATGTGATAGTATTATTTGATCTTTCGATTCTGATCCCAAGGAATAACTTTATTTCTTTTAAATCAGTCATCTCAAATTTTTGCATAAGACTGTTCTTATAAACTTGTAATGTGTCAATACTTTTAGTGGAAATGATTAAATCATCGACGTACAATACTATATATACATTTTTATCTATACTATTTTTATCTAACACATAGAGACAAGGATCTACTTCCGAATTTTTAAAACCCATATCTTTAAGAACGAGATCCAAACGTTCGAACCAACATCTGGATGACTGCTTTAGGCCATACAATGTTTTGTTTAGTTTACACACCTGATTACCTTTAGCTAGAATGCCTTCTGGTACCTCCATATAAATATTTTCTTTTAGTATTCCATTAAGGAATGCCGTTTTAACATCCATATGGTGTACATGTAAATCAAATTGATTAGCTAAAGCTAAAATGAATCTAAATGTAGTTATCCGAGTCACTGGTGCAAACGTTTCGTTATAATCCTGCAAGTACTCTTGAGTAAAACCTCGAGCAACCAAGCGAGCCTTATAACGTACGGGTTCCCCTGATTCATTGTTTTTAATAGTGAATACCCATTTGCAACTTATTATGTTGACATCTTTAGGTTTTTCTACTAAAGTCCACGTTTGGTTGCTTCGAAGGGACTCAATTTCACTCTGCACAGCTTTTAACCATTTGTCAGAATCATGTCTATCAAATATATTCTTAAATGACGATGGCAATGATTGCACAGTAATTAACGACAAAAATAAATCAGGATCATGCATCTGTTGATAATTTTTTGGGGGTAAATTGAGAATTCTTTCACTTCGCCTTAAATTATTAGGTTGACTTCCTAATGACGAATTCTCGTTCAAAGAATCTTGAGGTTGACTTTCTATTAGTTTTGCCGAATCATTGTCAGGCTTACTAATTTTTGAGGGAATTATAATGTGGTCACTACTGCTACGTGTTGGACGCGATTGTGTAAAATTTAACTCATCGAATATGACATCACGAGCTATGAACACTTCATTATTTTCTGCATTAAATAATCTGTAACCATTTACATCGTAGCCAACTAATATTGATTTAATAGATTTTTGATCAAATTTAGTTTTTCTAGTTTTATTATGAACGTATGCAGTAGAGCCAAACATTTTTAAGTGATTTATTTTCGGTTTTTTACCATGCCATATTTCGTATGGTGTTTTATTTATCAGAGCTTTAGTGGGTAAAATATTAGTCAAATAAGTAGCTGTTAAAACAGCTTCACCCCAAAATATTTTTTCTAATTTCGCACTTGTAACCAATGTTCGAGCCATTTCGGTTAACGTACGATTCTTACTCTCTGATACACCATTTTGCTGTGGAGTGTAAGGTACCGTTAAATGATACATTATCCCCTTTTCAACACAAAATTCTTTGAACTCGTTAGAAAGATATTCTCGGCCATTGTCGCAGTATAGATTAACAACCTTAAAATTAAATAAGTTCTCACTCTTAGCCACAAAATCCTTAAAACATTTAAATACCTCTGACTTAGAATGCATTAAATATGTGACTGTATAATGAGTAAAATCATCAACGAAAATAGTAAAATAATTTTTATCATCAAATGTGGGTGGTGTTATAGGACCACAAACATCAGAGTGAACAATAAAAAGTGGTCTGTTGTTATTGGATCTCTCTTTTGACTTAGCAAAGGGTAGTCGTGATTGTTTGCCAAGTATACAAGACTCACACAACTCATCACTAGGAATTACATCATTGATAATATGATTATCCTGAATTAGGTATTTTAAAATATTAAATTTTTGTCTATTCAAATGACCGAGACGTTTGTGCCATAAATCATAAGGTATAGAAGTCTCAGATAAATTTAAATTACAATGAGATCGCAGTACTTTAAAATGTAACTTAAACAGGTTATTATTACTTACACCGGACACTAAGCACTTGTTGTTTTTGTAAATATGAACTTTATTATTGTTAAAAATAACCGACATACCTGCTTCTTGAATACGATTTACCGATAATAAGTTATATGGTACATCTGGTGAATATAGAATGTTATCGATTGATCCTTGGAAACCTAGATTACTAGTAACGTTTATTTGTCCTTTACCAAAAGCAGGAATGTTGGTGCTGTTTTTAGCTACCCCAATTTTTAGCGGAGTGGGTAACTCTATGTATGATGAGAAAAATTCCTTTGTATGCACAATGTGGTCAGTTGCGCCCGAATCTAAAATAAAAGAAATTGTATTATTAGTAGAATTAGACTGCAAATGAAATGACTTACATGTTGTAAACATAAAAGCGAAACTGTCCTCATCATTGCCTGAAATCTGCATTGTATTTGCAGTTGGAGCCTGGTGACTTCTGCCGCTATCTTGCTGAATTTTCTTGTAGAAATGGCAATCTTTCTTGACATGATTTCTTCGGCCACAATGATCACAATATAACTTCGAAATCTTATGCATTGAGTTTCCAGTACGTGGGTTCTTCTTATTATCGTGGAACTTTTTCTTGTCAAATCCAGATCTTGATGTAAACTTCTTTGTGGATGCATGTAATACTTTCAGTTCGGTTGTAGTATCAGCTTTTAATTTCACTTCGTGATCTAAAAGACGTGTCTTAACAAACGCTAGATTTAACTGTTCTTCTCCTAATGTTTCTAATGCCGTTATAACGCCGTCGTAGGAAGTAGGTAAGGTTAACAATAAATGTGATACTTTGTCCATCTCATCTAATTTCGCACCAGCTGAAATTAGTTCTGTAATTATATTGTCGAAGTTATTGAAGTGCTGGAATAACGTCATATCCGGTTGCAATTTTAAGCTTAGTAATTGTTTTCGCAGTGCCAACTGTGTAGCTAAACTCCTCCTTTCGTAAATTTTATCCAAATCATCCATCACGGATTTTGCCGTAGCAGAACCTTTTGCAAAATTCAAAAATGCATCGCCTAAATATTCCACTATCGTACCCTTTGCCAGCATATTTTTCTTTTTCCATTCTTCATCTGGGTTTGATGGCGGTAGTTCATCAATCACACTCAAGACTTGCAATTCTCCTAAAAGTGATCTAACGCGAAATTTCCACGTGCTGTAACGTTCACCGTTAAATTGTTGAATATTTCTTTTACTTCGCGACTCCATTTTAAAATTATTTTTATCAAACTAACAGCTGATTATTTTTGAACACTATTATAATCTTAACACTGTATTATTACGTAGCCTGGGCCCATAACCTGTGGGAAATAGGTCGCAGGAGGAAAGAAAAGACGTGTGCACTGTTCAACACAGGGTTTATGTGAAAAAGAAAAGATTTGAATATTTGACAATGTTGACATCAAGGAATGATTGAAAGAGTGAATGAACTAATCGAGTGATTGAATCGAGTAATTATTTTAATCAGATAACACTGGGATTTTTGTAATATTCCAACAAATATGATGCGAAGAGTCTGTTTAGGTTCATGGCCCAGATATGAGAAATGTGTATTAGGGTACGATGGGACTGACATACGCATTGCGATTATTAAAAGTCCCTAAATAAATAAAGAAAAAAAAAATTATCAAATAGTTGATTTCATGATTAATATATTGTGTTTTAAGTTGGTAAACAGGCCATTGGTCAAAGATGTCGGCTGGCTACAGACAATGCGGCAGCAAGAATTAGTTGATAAACTTAAAATTGTTTGTAATTTTATCATCCCCAATATGGTTAAGTTTCACTTCATGCATCCCTTTCAAACTGTCGCGTCGGTTCAGGCAGAAATAGTTAGAATACCCATAAAGGTGTAGTTTTGCTTAGATCTCTACTCTACATTAGAACTGTGATTTGTGAAACGAACTGCTAAGGTCTGCTTTGCTATTTTAATTTTTTTCTTTCTGTTTATACTTGACAACGCGGTTAGCGCAGTGGCTGAGCGATCGGACTGCTGCGCTGCGTGTCGCGGGTTCAATTCCCGCACAGAACGAAAATTTGTAAGTCCTACATGTATTTGTTCTGAGTCTGGGTGTTTTTCTATATATAATATGTATGTATTTACAAAAAAAAAATGTATATAAGTAGTTTATCAGCCATCTTGTTACCATAACACAAGCATTAGGTTGCTTAGCTTGGGACTAGATGGCGCTGTGTGAAATGTCCAGGGATATTATTATTATTTTATTATTATACTTACTCGCTGGTGTGTTCTTCGTCACAATATTTGAAAGTGACATGATTTCGACTGTAAAAGAAAGTAACTTTCATTGGTTTGGCAAGCAAGTTTTTTTTTTGTAAGCCTATACTGTCTCATGGCTGGCTAAAGGCCTCCCCCAAAACCCTCCAGGAACTCTTTTCCCGCGCCACTTCAAACCAACCCTCCTGGTACACCTCCAAGTCATTTCGCCATTTCTTTCTGGGCCGGTCTCGGCAGCGCCGTCCATCTTCAGGCACCCATTGTGTGCAAGAAAGATTAAGCTATTTAAAAGAATCTTCTGCAAACGAACAGGAACAAAATCTAAGCCTCTGTTTTCATCACCAACTATAGGTAAGCATGTCTTACTGCAAGGAGTTGAAGAGCTGTTGACAGATGTAGTAGAGATCAGTGAAGAATGCGATCAGAATGAACGAGCTGATCTGAACGTCTATCTCTTTTACTAGCTTTACTAAGTTTGAATAGTGCACTCGTAGAACTGACCAAGGAATTCCATTCTGTGAAAAAAAAATAAGGATTGGTTTTGATAGATAGAAAAGTTTTAGGTATTTAGCGAAGCAATATTGCGCTAATACTCGTTTTTCTACAAACAGACGCCAGCAAGAAAATCGCGGGTAAGCACTCACACATACCTATACGAATTGTTTTTATTCTGTTGTTATCTCAATTCAGCATGCCAGGCAAAGTTGAATTCTATCATGAGCTACTTACCTTCTTCTTTTTAACGTTGGCAGCTATAACGTTATTTAAGTTCCGAAAGTATGCCGTAATGTAAATGCTAAAACAGGTGATCATCACATCATTAAAACTCCAAAGAAAAGTGGCTTGAAGACAAATGTACTGAAAATCAAATAAATCCATGAAATAATAACCCAAAATACTTATGCTAAATACAAAAAGTAATGCAAAATGCTAACAAAGCAACTATTACTGCGAATGAAAAAGCCATCAAAACAAAAGTAAGTAGAAAACAGCATTATCATCGCTTCATGTAAAATACCAGTATTTTATATGATGCTGCATCTGGTTAGGCTGAAAGCCGACCCCAACATGTATGGGAAAAGGCTTGAAAGATGATGAAAGTGGCAAAAAAATAGTGATAGGGACAAGGAATTAAATAGACACCTCAAATACAACAGCGGTGAAAGCGGTGTGAGGAATGTAATTAAAAACATAGGGCATCCTATGTGTGACGTAGTATTCCATCACGTTGGAGGTGATCCCAAGTTCTTGCAGGCAGTTCATTACGAATTTGATATTGAAACTCGCGCATAGGATATGTTCAACTGTGAATCAAATAAAATAAGATTGAAAACCTTTGTGGCAACAATGGCTGAGGAAGATATAAAAGATGATTGCAGTTTTCACAATAACAAATAAAACAATTTAGGTAACATTTCCTGATCAGATCAGATCGTCCATAGCTTATGAAAAGTCAGTTTTTAGGTGCATGGGTCCAATTTTTCGTACATATAGAAGAAGAAATAGCAAGACAGATAGAGTAGAGGTCTTCCAAAGATTACAATTATTACAACAAAAATGAAAGAATTACAAAAAAAAAATATATAAATTATTTTTCAAATTAAAAATAATAATGACGACATACCCAAAGCCAACGTCATGACCACGTAAGCAATCACAGTAGTTTGTACAACCGTTTTTTTCTCGAATTTCAATTCAGTCAAACTTTGTTCAGTTTCAGTCGCCTTCGCCATTAACTGTGGCCATTGTTGGGATAATTTTAAAAGTAATATTGCCGAAATAAACCCCGTTACGTAAAATATGATGTTAGCTGGAAAATTTTGGAGTATTATATATTATAATCAACAAGTTGTTTTGTAGGATGGGGATCTAAGAATTTTCACGAATTTGGATTGCTTAGTCAACAATCAATATAACATATATACATAGGAATGAAGTTATGCGGACAAGAACCGATATAATGTAGCTTGCAGAGCCAGCCACCTGAAGTCGCAATTGGCTGGCCATGTTTGTCAAAGGACCGACAGGCGGTGGAGCAGACGAGTCCTAGATCCACTCAAGGACTCGTCTGCTCGATCGAGTATAGACAAGTGTAGTGTGGGACACCCTCCAGCTAGATGGACCGACCACCTTAAGAAGGTAGCTGGGACGGATTGGTTACAGAAGGCGGAGGACAAGGTGTTGTGGCGCAGCCTGGGAGAGGCCTATGTCCAGCAGTGGACTGCGATAGGCTGAGTTAAAGACCTATGGTCACGTAGTTAACAGGATTAGACATGTTATCACATAAGGTGCTTATAATGATCAAAATGGATTATATGTATATCAAGATTTCTAAAAGCTTGATCAACTCCAAACAAGTACAGTCATATGTTACTTTGAATCTCATGATAAAAAGTAGGTATTCTAACTAACACAGTAATTTTATACGATACTAAAATACACAGGGGCTCCGAAAACCTAGTCATAACATTATACCTAATATTATAATATAGTTTATGTATGTAATTATTGTATATATTATGTGAATGGTACACCACAAACTATTCAAAATTTCTACATTTATATCTGTAATTTTTATCGTGTACATAATAAAGAGTATTCTATCTATCTATGTTTAACTACCAGTACTTACATATAGTATTCAAATCGACTTTATTTTCTAAAAAAAACAATATACTGAAACAAGATGTCACCACTAGTCCTATTAATGTGGCAATGTAGAAGCAGCAGTAGTAAGACTTTATTTTGAACCTGAAAATAGAAAAGTTTTCAATCAAGGGGACTAAGAATTGTAGCACCTACCTTTAACTATAGACCTACATATTTCAGTTCTTTTTTTTTGGCCTTTAGTGAATTGTTTTAATTTTTTTTTTTTAAGTTAATATACTACATAACAAACAGTTCGGTTTCAGAAGGGACGTCTACTGATGTCGGAGTTGAACTGCGATTTGTCAAGGCATTCTATTGTGTTCTTCATGGATCATTTATCAGGAAACTGCACCCCTACGAAATCGGATCGCCTCTCTGGATCTTCTTACATGTGAGTTAGAGAGTTTATTCAGAGAGTTGATGGTAACGATCGAAAAAGATCAATTTTTGACCCATTTTTATTTTTTATTTATATAAATGACTTGCGTTACCTCATACATAAGAGATACACAAGATATATTTTACAGTTGTTTGTAGACAGGTCTTCACATGATCTGACCAAGATTATGTCTGGACCTTAAAAGAGACTGTGAGTTTGTCGCAGCCTTTCTTCTCAGAGTAGTTAGATCGGAAACGCCGACCTCATCTAGTTTTAAAAATATGATTGACGTGTAAAAGTGTTTGTAGAAACCTACTTACAGAAATAAAATCATTTATCATAACCTATATAGGCTTCTGAACCCAAAGCTTCACCTACCTCGTTCCATCAGCACTGGTTTGCCCAAGCCCCTGGACTGGAAAGAACCCAGTCCATCTGGCCAGCCTTAGCACGTGACGTAAGCACGCATGTAGACCACAAGGCTGATCAGCTCTCCTTACCGTAATTTCGTGGACTTTCATCTTTCGGCTGAAAGAAACATAGCTTGAATTCCTTTGTTGCTGTATAATGAAAGAAAAAAGGGTTCTTCTCATACCAGCACTGACGGACATGTTTATTCAATTCCTGTTGAAAAATTCTTTTCGAGAATGTTGGTCGAAGCTGGGCCATATCTGAACGGACACGCTCTGTTCTCCGTTCAAGCATCTTGACGTTAAATTTTACTTGCACAGTGCAAAAGATTTAATATCTTAAGAACCTAGACAGAAAATTCCAAACAAAAAAATAACAGTTCAAAAAAGTGACATGGGGCTCGCTCTACGAGAACTTAATGCCTTCTAAAACTAAACCTTTTCCGTTCGAGAGTGAACGTTAAATGTAAAGACGGTTTGACAAATACGATAACGCCTGCTCTATAAATGTGTGACATATAAAGTGTCAAGAAGGACTGAGTAAATCCTAATCCGGTTGTTCCAAACAAATCACTCAACGTCAAACACTGATGTTAATCTTGTGTTTTTAGTGTAATTCAGTCGAAACTAGTGAGTTTACGTTTAAGTTATAATAACTTAGTTTGAAGGATACATAAATACTTTAATGATTTCGGGTGTCTATTTGCTGTGGAGTTTAACTGGTTTTATTAGTTTGGGTATATGTCAGGCGGGTTACAAATTAAGGAGTTTCAATAGGAAATAGATGTTTGTAGTTTATGTGAATAGCGAATGAAATATGAATAATCTAAGCGAATTGGACTCGCGCGGTTATATTTTCAATATCTGTCATGACTGAAGCCTTTTCTGCAATTTAAACTAACTACTTTGGTATAAAATATATAGAAAGACAAACAAACAGACAGCATAAGCTTACCGTGGGATATCAGACGTGAATATTCATCTTTGTTTCATTCATTCACACGTCACCGACAACATAACATAAGAATAAACGTTCACCTGTTCATTTCATTTTTCAATCATTTAGTAGGCGAGTGAATGATGCCGAGTGCCGAAATTAGCACCCTAATTGCGTAACACACGATCAATCGCAATCGGTTTTATTTTGACAGTTCAACAACATTCATTGCGTTTTTTACGTGTTGAGCAAACAATTTTTTCGAACTTATGAAGCAATGGATTAGCAATTTGCTTCAAAATGATTCAGATTCCGATTGATCGTGAGTTACGCAATTAGGGTGCAATTCACTAGTGAATTTATATTTCACTTTTGTTTTATTTTATGTTCAGATCTTTTTTTTTTTTCAGGATGGGAAATCATCAATTGAGGGTGTTGTGGCGAGCCTGGGAGAGGCCACATGGGCCTCTCCCAGGATCGCCACAACACCCTGTCCAGCAGTGGATTTCAATAGGCTGAGTTGATTGAAACGTTATAGTTATTCCTTTCTCCGAGCAGGAGAAAGGAATAACTGTTCAAGTAAGATGGTGGTAGGGATTTTAACCGTACTTCCGGGATTGTCCTGATAGCTGTGAAATACTTCTCCACTCCTCCGCCGCCTCGGCGAGTTGGCTTCGTTCCCTCGTACGCCTTCCAAAGGTCCAGGACCCCGTGCCGTACGGTCAGAACCCTCATATTTCAAACACATTAGTGCTTATTTTTGACAGTCATGAAAGCTATCCTTATCTTTTCCATGTAGAGCTTTCATCCTGTCAAATTATATCATCACAATTAGTTTAGCTGTTAGACGGTGAAAACTTACCAGACAGACTGACAGATCACATGAAGAGGCGGAAGCTATTTATTTATTTATAATAATAAGCACACCAACTTACAGCACATTCACTTACAATTCAAATTAAATATCATCTAAAATTAGCATTACAGTAACTATGCAAATAACAGATATGCATGATATTTAACTTAAAAAATATTAGAGACAAAGGAGAACAATAAAAAGTGTGTTTATACATTCTTTTGTAGTAAAAACCATAACATGACATGCATACATAAATTCACGCATTTATTTCCATGGGGGTAGGCATAAATTACAGAACGCCACCAGCTACTATCCTTAAATACTCCGTTTGCCTCGTTTACATAAATTCATACGAGTACTACCACACCATAATATATCACGACTATACCATAATGTGCTATGGCACTGCTCTGAAAACGGTGAAGGAAAACATCGTGAGGAAACTGGCATGTCCTAGAACCAATAAGACATGTAAAGCGCAATACACACTGAGCCCGCCGGGCCGCCGGGCCGGCCTATGTCGGCAACTTTTTGTCGTCGGGCTAGTTGGCGGCTTCACTTATTGCAAGTCGGAAAAATTTGTCGGCGGGTCACTACGGGTCGAGCTTCGCCGGGCAACTGAGCGCAGGCGTACGCAAGCCGCCAACATGTCGGTGGGCAACACGCGCGGGCGCATGTTGCCGACATGATTCTTTTCAAATAGGCCGCCGGATTGTGTCGGCGGGTTGTGTCGGCGGCCCGGCGGGCTCAGTGTGTATTGCGCTTAACATCTACCAACTCGCACTGGGCCCACGTGGTGGATTGTGGCCTACTCCCTCTCACAAAGAGGTCTGTACCATCTTATGCTTATACCATAATAATGAAATGATATTTATTTAAAGATTGTTTAAAAAAAAAAAAAAAACGTTGCCCCACACTAGGAATTTCTCCTGTATCGTGGGTGTGTTTACAAACATTTAAACTCACATACAAAAACAGCCAGGCTCGGAACAACTACTTGTAGGTCATACAAATATTTGTTCCATGCGGGAATCGAACCCGCGACACGCAGCGCAGCGTCAGTCGCTTAACCACTGCGCCAACCGTGTCGTCAAATATAAACGTAACAACAATTGTTTAAATAACAAACGTAACAACAATAAAAGTGAACAACATTTATTTTTTTGTCCATTATTAAATCTATCAGTATACACTAGTAATGTTTTCAACGATTGTGGCGACGGTTGTACCATTGTAGTAAGCCTCTGGCGTTATGGAGTACTGTAGCAACACTATTTCGTAAGTTATTATTGTGCCCACTACCTGAAAGCATTGAAAACTGATTAGATATAGCACGAAGCACTTCCTCTCTCCTTAAACATCGTCATTATATTTTCGTTGCTCCTGTTTCATGATTATATATATATATATTTAGATTAGTATGATTTACTTTATGTACGTATTTATTGTATTATGTAAATGGTACACTACAGACTACCTACAGTATTTGTCTATCCTTCCCCTGTCTCATTCATCCAAAGGTTGTCTTTAAAAGATCGCTCTTAACGATAAGACCGCCCACTGTGTCACCCTTAGTAAAATTTCTATATTTATGTGTGTAATTTAGAATACTCTTTATTATGATCAGTCACCAAAAGAGATAAGTAAAAGGATGTCACCAAAATCTGCCTAAACGAAGTACCGAGGTACACTTAGTGGAATAAAATACACTAGATTACACTGAATAATATTGCATTTATATATTTTTCTTATGGTTACTCGGGGACGAGAATAAAATAACTTTTAACGTAATAAAAAGCTCGCCATTTTGGGCACGATTATACTACCTTGGTTCATTTTTTCATTTCAAATATTTTTATAGTATAATTCAATCTGAATTCAATAAAAACTCTTATTGCATAATCGATTTTATCGATCGCTAGGCAAAGTTATGTAGCTACCATAAGAAAGGATGCTTATACCCAAAAGTAGCTGAATGGAAGCTGTGAATGTTGATAAACAGTACTTAATTTTAGAAGCAGTGTTAGAAATCTATCTGAGTGTTTAACAAACTCGATAAATAATTGAGTTCCTTAGCGTCGACATCCACCGTGTCCTCGTGGCGGCGATCGGCGGCTGCGATCTCTCGCGTCCAGCCCTGGTCCAGGCCATGGTACGGAGCGAGAGTGAATGGGAGGCCGTTACCTCCTTCTGCGAAGCAGTAATGCTCGCGAAGGAGGCGGCGGAGCGCGTGAGGGAAATGCAATCTCTACGCCCTCACGCCCCTAGCCGCCGCAGGGGACGCCCTGGACGGGAGTTAACAGCCGATTCCCCGCCACCGTAGGCGCGGGCTTGCGGGCGGCGAGCAGTGGGCAGCTCGTCGCCCGGTAAGGACCAGGCCCGGGTCGACGGCGCGTTGTGTTCCACGCACGCCTCAAAGAGATGTCAGCACGAACTGACGGGGTCCGCCAGGGCCGATGCCGCCAGGGCTGCGGGTTGTTCGAAAGAGATACCGTGGCCCCTGGCACAGGCAACTGAAGGAACACGGGTGGGTTTTAGTCAGTAAAAGTCTGACACGCCCTTCCGCTCAACCCAGAGCGGGAGAGGTCATTTGATGATTTCCCACCCAAAAAAAAGGGTTCCAACTTGATGGGACTCTGATCTCCGTCATATCCCAGCTTAACTTAAATCAAGCCAGGAACGAACGGAATGACATTTACCCACGAAATAATGTCCACAGAACACATATACTCTTAATGTCAACCCGTACATGCAAAGTTGCCACATGATTTAACTGTTGTACAGGTTATTAAAACTTTACATTTTTTATGTAGCTTTAAATTATATATGGATAAAAACACAATTATTTTCGAATTCCTCTATTTTTTTCTCTACAATTTGGTGCACGTGTACCCCGAGGTACATGTTTGGGCGAAGTTGTATGGGCTTTTGTTGACCTCCTTTGATACATTAACGGTTTGTTTTCTATTAGGTACTTATAATAAAATTTATTCGAAAACATCCATCGGTTTCTCAATTAACTTCACGACGACCTGGTTACTTATCTCCTTTGGTGACTGATCATAATAAACAGAATTCTATTATATTCTAGATTTATAATAAGACTTAAATAATCAGGCAATCTCTGAATGAAAGAGTCTTGGACATAATTAGTTGTCAAATTTTGGTTAAGCTCTGGCCGAATTGAGGCGAATCCCTTCCGGGATATGAGACGCCATTGCACGTGCCTATTCTTTTATAGAGGTATGAGGAACAGGGTGTAAAGTCCACTCATCCTCTATAGAAAAGGGAGGATCCTCCGACCAGACGCGTGTTGTGTCTGGCGGGTAATTGCCCAATGATTGATGTTGGAAATTGTAAGTATCTATGCTAATTGCGCGGTAAACTTTGCTTGCGAGATGCAGTATTTGCGTGTCGTCAGTATGACGCGTTGTTCGCATGTGGCATTGTAGATACTGCTACACTTTTAATAATTAGGAGTTCACGCGAATTTTCACGCCATTTTTACATCTATCTCTATTCAAGTTAATTGAATCATCAGCATCGCCACCATCGGAACAAATTTCATCTCACATCCTGCAGGGGTTTCGCCTCAGTTTGACTAGAGCTTCCTTCTTTCTCTTTCTTTCTTTTTTATTCTTATTAAAGACAAGATATATTTTTGATCCTAGAACTTTTACCGAAGCCTACGTGAGTGGTGGATTACTTACTTTTAAAATCATATTCCTGGTTACGTAAAAGAACTTTCCACTTAATCCGACGTTAGTGTGATGTAGTTGTAACTGAAACCGACGAACCTAAGGAAGATGAAAGTAAAGGTTCGCTTTCTTAAAAGTAAACTTATATCATGCTCTACATTGAATTTTCATAGTCACAATTGATTTAGCAAGTAATTCTTGGTTTCATCTGGCTCGAAGGACCATGCATGACCTGATGATTGTCAACCAGGGCTTTAGACGAAAACGGTAAGATAAAAACGGTTCCAAACTGAATTGATCCAAGACAAAGTTATATGTATTTAATTAATTGAATAGTAGAGGTGTAAAAGCCGAACTAATGAACTAAAATTAATACTATAAAAACAAAGATTCTTACCTCAATATCGTAAGCTGAAGAAGGTATATCATAAACGGAGTATACAGGTTCAAGACCTGCACAGTGCACGTTTGAAGCAAATAGTGATAACATCAGTGTTCGAAGGACCAGGAAGATGACTGAGTACAAGTAGTAGAGAAGATAGTATGGAGATGATAGCGCTCTGAAAAAATGAAGACAAATGACTAAAGAAATAGTTGATTTAATAATGCATATATTGTATTCGAAGATATGAGACATCACCAGCGCTCATCAACCAATCGTTAGAGAAAGTAAATTTGTTCGAGCACCAGTGAAAGATTACTATGGCAAAAGAACCAATAAGTATGTGACCCCTACACTTTTGAATAATATCGAGTGGCTAAGCAAAGATAATAGTGGAATTAGTAAGCGAATATTATAGATTAAATTAAAAACTGAACTGCTTAATGAAATTGTCGCAACATGCGACAATAATTAATAATTAGTTGCGCTGCTGTAATTGTAATCTTCTTACCGTCCATTTATTGTATCTGTAATTCTGTATCTACCTACTTAGATGTTGATCAGATTGTGGATGTTTTAAGACGAGCGCTTATCCTGCCGACAAACTGTCACGCAGTTTGGCAGGTTTATAAGATGTATACACGTATTTGGTTCTAAATATTTTTTTTCTTTTACCAACGCGCACTGGGCTCGCGTGCTGTGTTAGCCCACTCTCTCTCACAGAGATGAGGCCTGTGCCCCAGCAGTGGGACATTATAGACTGATTATATAATATTATGTATGTTACCTATGTATGTTGTGTTGTAAGTTAGTAAAGCTACTAAAGAAAAAGATAAGCTAGTTTATCTTTTCCTTCTTTTTATACTTACTGACTGGTTTGTGCTTTGTCGCAATATTTGAAACTGACATGATTTCGACTGAAAAAGAAAGCTACTTATTAGCAATTAGTTTTGGTATAAAAATATCTTTAAAAGTATTTTAGTGATTTAGAAACTATTTCTCTATTTAAACCTCGATTAAAAGATATGTATATATGTACTAAATATATATTTATATACATATAGTATATCTTTTTGTTTATATATTTTTGTATTATGTATTTATTTAAGTATACTTTCTATAAATTTCTTAAGAAATAAGCAGTACCTTTGTATTCCTATTATAACTATGTCATATATCCCTATATATTTTACTGTGTGTACACAAATAATGAAATAAACAAATAAGCATTTTCAGCAATCCAACAGGGACCATAGCTAAGGTTCTGTTTTCGTCACCAACTATAGGTAAGTATGCTTACTGCAAGGAGTTGAAGAGTTGCAGACAAATGTAAAAGAGATCAGTAAAAAATGAGTTCAGAATGAACGAGCTGATCTGAACGTCTATCTCTTTTACTAGCTTCACTAAGTTTGAATAGTGCACTCGTAGAACTGACCAAGGAATTTCATTCTGTAAATAAGAAAAATAATTGGTTTTGATAACAAAAGTCAGGTTTACGTTCCTACAGAAGTAATATTGCGCTAATACTCATCTTTTTACAGACAGGTAGGTGTATGGTATTAAGGAAATTGCGGGTAAGCAATCAGACAGACGTATACTTAGCCAGTGGTTGAAACAAGGTCAAAGATTATGATGACTTGTCTTTCATAGCATTTAAAATTTTAAATAAATTGCTAAGTACTCCACGTAGCTAGAAGGCGTCGCGGCAGACCCCGTAGAAGATGGTGGGAGGAGCTACACAAAACTAACGACCAGTGGTCCACTTTAGCCCTGGATCGAAAGAGCTGGATTCATGGGGCTCTCCCCATGACTTCCAGCTGGATGATGGGCAGTGGGATGATGCAGGCTAACAGTAATAGTATTAAGTACTTATTATTTATTTCAAGATAATGGGATAACAAAGATCCGTAGTGTTAGTAAAGTACCTTATACCTAGCGTTAGTATATACATAAAATAAAAAAACAATTTGGGTATGAGTCACCTTGTAAAGAAGACGAAACCAGTTTCTCAACCGGTCATCTTCTCCACAAAGTTAATAATTAATACCTGGTACTTTATTTATAAGTCTCTCTATTCTGAATTGTTTTTATTCTGTTGTATGTTGTTAGAGTATGTCTCTGGATTCAGCTTGCCTCTTGGCAAAGGCTCCTCTAGCTGTTTCTATTGAATTCTATCACGACCTACTTACCTTCTTCTTTTTAACGTTGGCAGCTATAACTTCATTAAAGTTCCGAAAGTATGCTGTAATGTAAATGCTAAAACAGGTGATCATCACATCGCTAAAACTCCAAAGAAAAGTGGCTTGAAGACACATGTACTGAAAATTAAAGAAATCTGTGAAATAATAACCGAAGACACTAATTAAAAAGAAATGATAATTTTGTGTCATCTAAAGTGAGATGATGTGGAAGCAAAATATGATAGTGGATCTTAAATGTAAAATACTAATTATGTCACTAATAAAATAGTAAGCAAGAGCAACTCATTTGTCGCTTAAAATGTATGAAGCTGCATCTGGCTAGACTGGAAGCCAACCACAACATAGTTGGGAAACGGCTGGATGGATAATGAAAGCGGCTATAAATAGTGCTGTACACAAGGAAATAAAAAAGCACCTCAAACATAAGAGCGCTAAAAGCGCTGTAAGATACATAATTGAAAATATATGGCATCCTATGAATGACGTAGTTTTCCATCACGTTGGAGGTGATCCCAGATTCCTGCAGGCAGTTCATTACGAACCTGATGTTGAAATTCGTACATAGGATATGTTCAACTGTAAAACAAATAAAATAAGATTGAAAATCTTTATGGCAACAATGGCTATTGATAAAGTTACGAAAGATGATTTCAGTTTCCACAATAAAGAAAAACGAAACAGCGTAGATAATATTTCCAGATCAGATCTGATCGTTCAAAGTATATGAAAAGTCAGTTTTTAGATACAGCTAAAAACTGCACCAACCATTATGTTCCAATTTTTTGTATAATTATTAAGAAGAAGAAAAGTCAAGATAGAACAATAAGTCTTCCTTAAAATCTTCCGAAAATTACAATTGTTGCAACAAAAATGAAAGAATAATACCTACATATTGTTTAAATTCAAAATAATAATTACCACTTACCCAAAGCCAGCGACATGACCACGTAAGCAATTACAGTAGTTTGCACAACTGTTTTGTTCTCGAATTTCAATTCAGTCAAACCTTGTTCGGTTTCAGTTGCCTTCGCCATTAACTGTGGCCATTGTTGGGACAATTTTAGAAGTAATATTGCCGAAATAAAGCCCGTTACGTAAAATATGATGTTGGCTGGAAAATTTTCGAGTGTTATATAATCAACAAGTTGTTTTGCTTACAAAACAACTTGTTCAACAACTCTCAGTTTCCCCTTCGTAAAGGGGAACTGAGAATTTTCTTGAATGTGGGTTTCTTAAGTCAACGTAATATGGTTACGTAGTTAACAAGGTAGGATGTTATCTCTTATGGTGCTCATAATGACCAAAACGGACTATACACCGTGTTTCGGACGATATACGTAAACTTCGACCAGATGTCCAGACCATGGAAATAAGCATTTTTCATTATGGACACATTAATGAATTCTTATTTTTTTGCTAATTTCATACAAACCTTGACGTAAATACTAACGGTACGGCACTACTACTACTAATAGTTATTACTAAAAAAATCTTACTATAGTGTCGACGAATATCTAAATGATAAATCTCTAAAACTTGAAAAATAAAGTCTTTTGCAATTTTAATGTTATGTCTATGTTTTTAGAATAAGTTGAATTATTATATTAAGATACTTAAATGATACTTGTCCTCTCCAAATTGTATTCATAATATCTTTTGCTGTGCCCGACAGGGTCCACGATTGTTACCTACCAAATAAATGTTTACCACCTAAGCCTACATTGTGGAATGCAATAAAAAATTGAGTATTAAATCACCCTATATGCATGCCTCTTTATCTCTTTATTTTTAATTGTACTAAACGGCAACATAGGCCCAATTAAAACCCTTTCCTTAAAGCATAGCTCAATAATTAAATTTCATAAAATTAAATTACAAATATCGTTGTAACGAAGCCTTTTTCAGTTCTACATCCTTTGTTAGATTTGATTAGTAAAAGCTATAGAAGCGTTTGTCAAAGTTTATGGATCACGTGAAGAACACAGTGTATATCAGGTTTTCTCACAGCTTGATCAAGTTGAGAGATGTTATTTAAAATTTAACCCTTATGATAAAAAATTGATATTCTAACCAACACAATAATTTGATACGATACTGAAACAGATAAAAGTTTAGAAAAAATATTTTCACATTACACCTAACATACAAGTATAACTACCAGTAGGTACTTACATATAGTATTCAAATCGACTTCATTTTCGAAAAAATACAGTATACTGAAAAAAGACATCACCACTTGTCCGATTAATGCGGCAATATAGTGGCAGCAGTAGTAAGACTTTATTTTGAACCTGAAAATAGAAAAGTTAGAATAAAGAATGTGTTGAGGAAACTAATTTAAACTTGCTCAAGAAAGTCAAAGGAGTTCTAATAGGACAAGAATATTATATTATTAAGATTTGTTTAATTAGTGATTTGAAAGAAGATCTATTGCAAGCATTTCACCAAATCTCAATAAATCTAAACCTAACCTATATAGACTTAACCCAAAGCTTCACCTACCTAGTTCTATCAGCACATGTTTGCCCAAGCCCTTGGACTGGAAAGAACCCGGTCCATCTGGCCAGCCTTAGCACGTGACGTAAGCACGCATGTAGACCACAAGGCGGAGCAGCTCTCTTTACCGCCAGCTCGTGGACTTTCATTGTTCGGCTGGAAGAAATAAGTCTTTAATTCCTCTGTTACTGTATAACGAAAGAAAAGAGGCTTCTTCTCATACCAGCATTGACGGACTTGATTATCCAAGTCATGTTGAAATATTCTTTTTGAAAATGTCCGCCAAAGCTGCCTAAGCCTGGCCATGTCTGTATGCTCCGCTCTCCGATCAAGCATCTCGAGTTAAAATTGTAAGTGCAAATAAAAATTACATTATGGCTGCATTACGAGAAATTAAAGCATTTTAAAACTGCTAAACCCTTTCCTTCCGCGAGTGTCCGTTAGATGTAAAGACAGTTTTACAAACAATTACACAAAAAAAAAAAACATTTCTTTTTTAGTTTTTTGGTTAACTTTGTCTTTAGAAACCATTTAGGGTCTGAGAAGCACGGCCTGACGACGCACCGTTTCCGAGATATGACTGTTACGTTATGTTAACCCGATACTGCAATAAAATTGGTAGATTTCTGAAAAAAAAAAGCGAAAAATTTCCTGTTCTAATTTTATTTTTAGTTTTCTTTGCTTCTTATAGTGCCCCTAAGCGTATAGTCCAACTTCTACAACTGCGTTTCTAAGACGACCCAGTGACAAAGGTCTGTTCTGTTACATGTCTGCTACTTATATAAAGTGTCTAGACGACCTGAATTAAGCTTAATCCGATTGTTCCAAACCAATCACTCAATGTCAAACACTGATGTTAATCTTGCGTTTTTTCACCACTGGTTTTACATTTTGGTTAAAAGAACTAAGATTCAAGGGTAAATACTTTTATGATTTTAGGAGTCTACTGTTGGTTTTATTAATTTTGGTTATATGTAGGTCCGGCGGGTTACAAATCAGGGAGTTTCAATAGTATATAGATTTATGAAGTTCATGTGAACACCGAACGAAATATGCATAAACCAGGTGACTCACACCGTAATATTTTCATTATTCGTCATGAGCGAAGCCCTAATTCGGTTATAAAGATATAGAAAGGCTGACTGACAGACAAACGGCGTAAGCTTAGCACAGCCCTATGACAGATATTTTATCTCTGAAAGCAAGTATTATTAACCTTATAGTGATAACAATAAATATCACTGTGATCCAAGACCAGAGGTAAAATATCTGTTAAAGGATTGTAATTAGGGTTCCTATGGCACTTTTTTTTGTACCTGCTGCAACATCTTGAAACAGCAAAAATCGAGTAGTGTTTAGACTGACGATAAGAGAAAAACAGAAAGAAAAAATATATTTTAATACACGCACAGGAAATAGACCCAATTAAAAAAAATAGAACATAAAAATTAACAAAACAATCGACAAAAAGAATGCGGGGCCAAAAAGGCTCCTTTCTTATAAGCATAATTATTTATCACAAAGCTGCAACATTAAAAAAAAAAGTTATCGTAGCGCTAGTATTCAAAGTACGATAGTTATAATCACTACAACCCTATAAACTTTAACTTTACAATATGTTTTATGCTAGACAATTTACCAAATGTCACGATAAAATATTTTAGGGCCGTTAAGAATGAGGTCAAGCGTGAGTTGGGTCTAAAATATTTTATTGGTTGTAAAGTTTGTTTAGTGTTTTGCAGTTATTGGGGAAAATTGTACATAGATGTCCACTTCTGCTGCTTAAAAGTGATTTGAAACACTTGTGACCTTGTAACACTATATTATAAGCTAATCGTAAAAGCTCGTAAGCTTAGGAGACTGAAACTGAGCCTCATTTGAGTCCAACATCAATCGGCTATTCACCAAATCAATCAACCTGTCTAGCCTTTTTCAGCTATATTGGGACCGGTTTTTAATCTAACCGGATGCAGCTAAATACCAGTATTTTACAAGGAGCAACTGCCTATCCAACTTGTGGGACTAACACGTATTCCCTAAATATACGCATATATTTTGATGATTGACTATGCGATATTAATTAATATACGAGGACGCTCAAATTAAATAAATCAAATGAGATAGAAAAGAAAATCGTCTATTTTTGGAATGTTTGTAAATATGTGAGCACACACACACTCACAATATGTGAGTCTATCACATAGTTAATTTATAAATGTCATGGTTTCATTAATCCATTTTAATTCTTTTACCTATTGCGGTATAGTAACTTTTTTTTTTTTTTTAGGTGCATCGTCTTCACATACCTATAATTATATACTTAATGTATTCAAAATATTGTAAAAAAAATTAAAAGAGTAACGATGGAGTTTCTTGCCCATTCTTCTCCATACGAAAACTACCTTTTGGAAGGGGCGACTAGAATCAATTTTATTTTTGACGTTCAAAAATGCCTTTTATGTGCCTATTTGAAATAAATGATTTGACTTTTGACTTTGACTTTGACACTATAATTATAAGGCCGAGATTAGCCAGAACCAGACAGACTTGGATCAGCGATACATGCGAATACATCGAAAGCGAGTTTTATAATTACTGTGTTCGAGTGGTTATTAGTGTTGTTTAATTAAAGTGTAATTTTTGGTATTTTATATCGGCAGGTTTTATTGTCACGAACCCAAAGCTCGTAACAATAAGAATCTATCAAAAGGATAAATAAAGAATAAAATCAAAACCGAGTCAAATGATTGCATTACCACCACTAATAAAGAGTTGAAATTAGAATAAAATCTTCTAATTTACAATCAAGATCCATATAACCAATGACCAATGAAAGTTTAGTGTTAAAATTTGACAATGTTATGAAAGCAAGCGTTTATATTTCACCGGGCAGAGAGCCAGCCAGAACGTGACGCTATTTAACAACAACATCATTCATTTCAACAACAAAAGTATTTCTCAGTTGGTTCTGGCACTAAACGAAATTGCTTTGAGGAACTTTTGGAATTGTATTCTAGAAAATTAATCTGCTTCTGTTGGAGTTTTCCAGGTGTAAAGTTGCTCACGGATCGTTAGACGTATTATTGTTTGTTAACACTTGATTTTTGGAAGCCCTGTTAAGAAAAATTGCCTAAATAACCTAGGTACAGGAAAAAATTGGCAGGGCTTGTGGCTAAGTAATAACAGCCGCACGGATCGATCGATCAGGTTAAGCTATGCTTGCCGCGGTTGGTCCATGGATGGGTGACCATCTTTATATACCAAGACCCCTCCATGCCTCGGAAAGCACGCTAAGCCGTTGGTCATTTGTGCATCTTTGACAGTCGTTACGAGTCGTCAGACGCCCAAAAACCTGACAACCAGTCTTACCAAGCGGTATCGTATTACCCAGTTACTGGGTTGCGGAGATCAGATAGGCTGTCACTCCATGTAAAATACTGGTATTCAGCTGCATCCAGTTAGATTGAAAACCGACCCCAACATAGAACTGGGAAAACGCTAGGCAAAGAATGACAGAAAAAAAAAATTACCAGTGCGCAAACTGTAACCATGAATTTAGTTTATTTATGAAACTAGACCCCCTAGAGTAAAAATGTTTCAGTCATTTATGAAGAAAACAATCTGATGTTTCATAGAAAAGTGCCCTGAACCTATTCGTTCAAAACGTATGGAACTACAATTTTTTTTTATAACCGACCAATAATTTTATTCTAGAATCATAATTATACTGAATACATGGTTACAGTTTGCGCATTTATATTTTTTCCCTGTATATAAGTTATTTAAGCAATATTTCTTAACAAAGCAGCAATTTTTCTTGCAAGTTTATATGACTGTTGGTAGGTATTTTAATCAACCGAACACAAATTCACCCGCACATTTACTAATTAGAAACATAATTATTTGTTAACAGATGTTGTTATAAGCTGGCATTCTACCTTTAGAACAATCTCCCCAGCAACACGCTTCCGCCTGTTTTGTTATCTCCAGACAAAGGAATGGCGACACGTAACAACCTCGCCACCAACAAAACAATGTCGACGTCATTCCAAGGTTGAATCTTCCTTACAATAAAACTCACCTGACTTAGAGCGATAGTCCCTACCTATTAAAATTGCCAAACTTCCACGATCAAGTCAACCTGAGACATTTATAAATAGCATTTTAATTTTCATGCAGAATTCAAGTCGAAAAGTCTCATCTTGTGGCCATTATTTGAACGGTACTTTTATTTTTTTTAACTGAAATACAGCAATGCTACATAGGGGTGGAAGTAGTGATAATGGCTAGACTATTCCTTACAAGGAGTTCGACATTACTCCACTACTTTGCTTTTTTAACCAGCCGCGGCCGATGTGTTTCTTGCATCCTACCTACCTATATGATATCTACATATGCCTAAACAAACAAAATGTAGAAAAACAAACTAGTAACGGCCTTCTCCATGTAAAACAAAGTTTATCCAATTGACACATGCAGGCTACACAAATTATAGACGTGCCTCAACATGCCATTTCCGCGGATATCGATATCCGCAGGTGAGTTATCAGTTCAGTAATCGTGTTGATGTTATTGCGGCTGCCTGCTGTGTTTTAAAGGTACCTATGTAATTTATAATAATAAAGTGTTTTTTTATTAGGAAATTGTCCTGAAAATTGTCATAATATAAAAACTTTTTTGCAAAAAAAATCAACCGACTTCCAAAAACGACACTACAAAGTGAAAAATAACTTTAATTTCGGAAGTCGGTGTCGTTGGGTTCACACTTTCGTTGTTTGCCACCGACTTCCGAAATTAAAGTTATTTTTCACTTTGTAGTGTCGTTTTTGGAAGTCGGTTGATTTTTTTTGCAAAAAAGTTTTTATTTTTCACTTTTAAGTTGTAATTTTTACCAGTAATTTTGGTTTAAAAACCAAACTACTGAACCGTTTTTGATGAAATTTCTATGGGACCATTTGGGAAGTATACCCTTTCCAACAAAAAAAGAATTTTTCAAATCGGTTGGCAAGCGAAAGAGTTATGCGCGAACAAACATTAAAAAAAAAAAAAAAACAAACATCCGAATTGAGAACCTCCTCCTTTTTTAGAAGTCGGTTAAAAAATATAATTTAACAACTAAGTAGTCAAATAAAAGCCCTCTCCCTATTTTCTACTACTGCTGTACCGGACAGGGTCCACAATTATCATTCGTTCATTCATTCATTTAGCCGAAAGACGTTCACTGCTGGACATAGGTTTCCCCGAGCACCGCCGCTTTCCGCATCCAGCGCATTCCTGCGGTCTGCCCAAGGTCATAGGTCCACCTCATAGGAAGCCTTCAAACGCTACGTCTTCCTGTACGTGGTCGCCACTCTAGAACCTTTCAGCCCCATCCGCCAGTTGGCAATTCTTCGGGCCACAATGATCATACCTTTGTAAAAAACCTTAAGCTAAGTTCACATGTGGAAGCAATAAATATATTGAGTATTGTGTCACAATATCTAGACAAGACATGCACAAGTACTCAGGAGCAACCACTAATAGGCTATATAAATATTTCAGGTTTTGCGTGGGCTCTTCTGCTAACGGTTAGCGACCCTAAGCCGAGTTGACAGAGTCAAAAATAAATAGGTACATATAGGATATTAAAGCAGCTGACTTGAAAGTAAAAAGATACCCATGTTACACCATCCAACCCGTTGTATGATGGTGTAACACAGGTATCTTTTTATTCCATAAGCTTGGCCTGTTTATGATGAAATTTTTGTCTTCTAATTTTGTTGTTTTCGAGGCTCCGTAGTATATTGTTTGTTTTAGAGACTGAAAACACTTAACTTTAAGATGTTAGGCGTGAGCGACAGAATGATATTTAAAGACTCATAGTCACAGACAGCTCTATAAACGTATTTTTGAACTCAACCTCAAAGCATTTATTTCAATTAAACTTAAAATTTACAGGCACGTTTGAATTGTCTAAATTAAATAGGCGGTCAGTTATTCCGAAAGTTGAAGCTAGATGCCCTGCTAGTAGTACAAAACGAAGATCTCTATGGAGAAGAACAGGCAAAAAACTCCAAGGACACTCTTTTAAAATTTTCTGCGTTGACATTGTTCCATACATTTTGACCTTGTAGATTTTGCAATTTTCTCTGAAACAGTTAGTTTTTTTTTTTTTTTTTGATAGGCGACGAAACATTAATACGCTACTCCATTTACAATAGCATTAGAAAGAAGTTACAAAAGGTTATTTTTAATGCACACTTTGTAACAAAAGTACAATAAACATTGTTACATTACGATAGACGCCGAATTTATTATGATCTATTTTTACAGCAGCTGTCACACTTACTTGTAACCATTTTATCTATTTATCTTATGAAATTATGTGGCTTTCATTTATTTATATTATTTAACTCCAATTTAAAATTACAGTGTCAATGCTAAAAACCTAAAAGAAGCAGGGGTGAACAATACCTGGAACGTTACTCGTTTCACTATAATTCTACCGAATTTAAAAATTAACGTTGGTGAAACTTCTTCATCTTCATCATCAGATGATAGTGACTAAATTAGATAATGAAGTCGAAGAAATGTCACCAACGTATTGTGTTGTAAGTTGTTATTTAAAATAAAATATTAAAAAAAATTATTATTATCTCCATTAATCTTAATTTTTATATCATCATTGTGATCGGTTGTTTCATTCATTCATTTTGTTGTAAGTTTGTAATGTGTGATGAAGAAGTTACTATAAATAAAGCATTATTTTAAAATATTATTTTTATTTTGTTTATATTATACGTCCATATTTGTTAACACAATTTTAATTACGGTGGATGCGCTGCAGTAGCCCGCGAAATCAGACGAATCCGGAGCAATTCTAACTTAAAGGGATGTATTGATAATTTTTAAGGTTAAAATTGTATTATTACCTACATGTTTCTTATTGTCATGCATCATATTATTTTGATTAAGATACAACCTTACACTGACCTGCAAATTGCAAAAAACGCAAGAAAATTTGAATTTCGCCAGTTGCTTTATCATAACTTTGAAATAAAATGTTTTGCATTCCTGCTTCTACGAGCCTCTTTTTTCTAATGCTATTATAAATGGAGTTATAGGTGGATTCGAAAATCCCCAATTTAAGACAAGACTCGATAAAAAAAGCTATGAAAAAGTTGAGTGCTGTTTGATTTGGTTTTATTACCCAATTTCGTACCTGAGAAATTTAATCATGAAATAGCTTTATGAACGAACATCAGAATTATTCAATTACAATAATTTATGTATCTAGGAGAATGTTTTATGGCAACATTTTGCTGAAATAATCTTTTATGTATAAGTTCTCGCTGGGCATCGGAACATTGTGGTAATCTAGAAACTTAGTACGCTTTCCTGCGGCTTATCAAAATCAGTGAATTAATATACTAACATTAACGTTGCGTTATATTATATATTAGTTTATTTTGTTGTTGTTTTTGTTTTATTTGTAGTTTTTTTTTGTTCTGCTGGTGAAATGCGGGTATACTACAGGAACACTTGCTCTGAGCTTCGGGAAAACAAGGCGTGATAAATTGTTGTTATGTGTTCATTTGAATAGGCAGACATTTGTAACAAAATTAATTGATTTAGATTAATAGTAGCTTTGTTATTTAAAAAAATTGTAAAAGCCAATTATTTCTAAAAGAGTAACCGTAGAGTTCCTTGCCGGCTCTTCTCCATAGGAGACGACCAATTGGAATTGTGCACCTGTTACTGACATTTTATAATTTAGGTTTATGTGAAATAAAATATTTAGATTTTTAATTAGATTGTCGATTCAGCTCTTCATTTGTTTATCAAAACAACAACCAGCCAGTGTTATTTCAAATCATCATTATTATTAAATTGAAAACACGAAAGCAGACACCACATCAAAATTGTTGCTCTATTTATATTTGCCGAACATTTAAAAACCATTAGTGCCCGATAGCTTTGAATAAATAATAGTTTTTGAAACAAAAAACTATCGCAATACTCGATTTATTTGCCTGCATTTTAATCTGCAACGATCGCTTTTGTATCACAGATAGGCCAATTATTATTTTTCATGTTTTTATTGCTTTTCGAACGATTAATTTTTTTGTGAAATGTGACTTTATTGCACTACAATAGGGTTGTCCCATCGTTTATCGTGTTATTCTACAAGCCTTATATTGACGTATTCTCGAAAATAGCTTTGGCCCCATTCTGAGTCTCTCAAATATTAGTTGTCAACAATCTCCTCAACTCGAGCGAATCTTCCCATTTCAATGACGATGAATGGAGACAAAAAAAATATCGAGGGAATACTTAGACTATGGGGGTACGTATTTATCAAGGAAGTATCCGCTGTAATTGTGTAAATTAAATGCTGCGGAGTTTGTTGCGCTACTTCTTCAACCCAGGTAAAGTATTAGGGAGTGGTGAAGGGCGTTTTGGGGGACTGTTAATTACGTAATTTTTAAGTTAAAAAAGTGTAGATTCTCAACCTAATTCTTGTGTCGTATATATAATAATAGGGGTTAAAGTATGAAATTGCCGTTTTATTGTAATAGGTAGGTACTTCGAATTGACATAGAACTTTCATGGTTTGAGATTTTTGAGTGAAACTTTTTCACATGGTACCTGAAGTTCTTCTTTTAAAAAATGTGCAACATTCGATTATCGACTTTCATTTGTTTTTTTTTATTCAGCTTAGACAAGAAAGATGGATACTTCGAAAATTCGAGTTATTTTTGAATACGAGTTCCGACGCGGAACTAACACGGCAGAAACAGCTCGCAATATCAATGCTGCGTTTGGAGAGGGGACTGCTAATGAACGCACCGTGCTATTTTGGTTTAAACGCTTTCGTGATGGAAACTTTGATTTGAAGAACGAACCACGTGGAAGACCGCTCACGCAGGTGAATAACAATTAATTGAAAGAGATGGTGGAAGCCGATCCGAGCCAAACTACCCAGAAATTAGCGACATGGTTTAACGATACCTTACCAACAATATTGACTCATTTGCATCAAATCAATAAAAAAAAGAGAAATGGGTGCCTCATGATTTGACTGACCTGTAGAAAGAAACGCGTGTTAAAACTTGTGTTGCCTTGTTGAATCGATACAGAAATGAAGGAATATTGGATCGAATTGTGACATGTGATTAAAAGTGGATTCTTTACGATAACCGTAAGCGCAAAATGCAATGGCTGACCCCAGGTCAAACGCCGCAGCAGTGTCCTAAAGCAAAGCTTACCAATAAAAAGGTAATATTCGCTACAGCTTTCTCCGATCTGGTCAAGCAATAACGGCAGATGTCTACTGTGCCGAACTCCGAACAATGATAGCAAAACTAGAAGTGAAACAGCCCCGACTCATGAATCGATCTTCACCATTATTGCTCCATGATAACGCGAGACTGCATACAGCACGAGAAACTGTTATAACTCCACAGGAACTGCAATTAGAAACCATTTGTCACCCTCCGTATTCGCCAGACTTTGCTCCAACGGACTACCATTTTTTTCGTGATTTGGACCATTTTCTACGTTATAAAAAGTTTTCTTCTCAGGAGGCAGTACAAAATGCTTTCACACAGTCTGTCGAATCTAGATCACGAGAGTTCTATCGCAAAGACATAAATGACCTTCCTATTAGATGGCAACAATGTATAGATAATAATGGTAATTGTTTTGATTAAATAAATATGTTAAATAAAAAAAAAACGAATTTCAATTTTTCAGTACAAATCGGCAATTTCATACTTTAACCCCTAATATTATTATTTTATTATATTAAAAGCCTATGATGTCACACTGCAGGGCAAAGGCGCTCTCTTTCCACTTCTTTCTGTTTGATGCTTCTGAGGACCAGTTCTTGTTGAGGGAGTCCAGCTCATCCCGCCATCTCCATCTGGGCCGGCCGCGCTGTCGCTTGGCATTAAGAGGGACTCATTGAGTCGTAAGTTTGGCCCATTGGTCGTCTGCCATACGACAGATGTGTCCAGCCCAATTCTATTTTAGCGTGGCAGCTTTCCAAGTGACATCAGCTATCTTTGTGATGGAACAGATGGTGGTTCCTAACCCGCCGGTCGATTCTGTAAAAATCTCACCGTGAAAACTCAAGTGAAGCGAGCTTGATGTGAGTTGTCAGTAGTGTCAATCCCTAGCATTATTTGGAATGACAGCTCACTCCACGTTCACTTCACCTAGGTTTTCACGGTGAGATGGTTACAGAATCGCACTGCAGGTCTGTTAGTTTGATACCCAGAATACTCCGTTTCATAGCCCTCTGGCAAACCTCGAGACCTCTGATTCTTATGTAACTTTGATTTTAATTTTGAAATGTTGACTTACCTATTTAAATTGTCTCCTTTGTGGATTTTTTTCTAGGCCTCACAGTTGCACAACACTTACCTACAAGGTTTACATCCAATAGCAGAAGAGGAAAACAATGCTTCAATCGGTTGTAGGGAAATTGTAAAAGTCAAGTGTTTTTGTTTCATATACAGTGTGTAATGGATTATTGGTAGGAAAATAAGAATATGTCGAAGGCCTTCGACATGGTTTGGCACGCAAGTCTGCTGAGCAAGCTTCCAGCCTATGGAATCCCAGCTGGCTTTTGTTGCTGGATATCTGATTTCCTGAGTGAACGGTCAATCAGAGTAGTCATTGACGGCTGCTCCTCTGACCTCATGGCGATTGATGCTGGCGTTCCTCAGGGGTCTGTTCTCTCTGCGACTCTTTTCCTGCTGCACATCAATGACCTACTGATACCAGGTATTGTTCGGTATGCAGATGACAGCACAGTCGTGGAGAAATATCTGTCCAGCGCAAAGGCTGGAGGGGAAGAAGTCAGTTCCTTAAGAGGGGCTCTGGTGGACCGAATGAATGCGACCTTAAGTCTTGTCTCCCAGTGGGGTGACAACAATCTGGTCAGCTTCAATATCACCAAAACACAGGCTTGTCTGTTCAGGCGCGAAAAGGAGCCCTCTTAATCTGGCTCCTACTTTCCGGGGTGTAGCTGTACCTGTGACGGATAACCTCGAGCTTCTTGACATGAAATTGACAGCAAATCTCAATTTCGGCGAAAACATTGAGTCTAAAGCACAAACGGCGGCCAAAAAGCTGGGCATCCTGAACAAGGTTAAGCGGTACTTCACACCGGGACAGCTTTTGACCCTTTACAAAGCACAAGTCCGATCGTGTATGGAGTACTGCAGTCACCTGTGGGATGGCTCAGCTAAATACCAACTCGCCACTTTAGACTCAGTGGAGCGCAGAGCTAAGAGACTCATTGGAGATAAAAAGCTGGTGGAGGCAAAGCTTCACAGTTTGTCTCACCGGCGAAGTGTCGCCTGTCGGTCCGTCTTCTACAGACTGTACTTCGGGGAGTGTGCTCAAGAGCTACACATACGAAGGTCTATCGCGCGGCCGTCTCATTATATTTGTCAGTTTTTTATTTATTTATTTTTTTGTTTTTTGCAATATTACTCAACTCACACTAGGACTTACATGTACATATTCGTTACTATTTTTTATTTGTCACATATTTATTTTATTTAAGTATGCATACACACGTCACGTTGCGGTTTAAAACTGATTTACATCCGTCACCTCACACATCCCGCCTTCACCTTTCTACCATCGAGAGTCCAGACGCACTGCGGGATACCACCCCTATTTGGTTAATATACCATATATACGCACTAAGCGCTTCTCGTCATCTTTTCTGAGGCGCACAGCTAAGGAGTGGAATCGTCTGCCTGCGTCTGCATTCCCGAGTTCATACAACCCGAATCTCTTCAAGGCGAGAGTGAATAGGCTTCTTCTGGGCAAGCTCGTTCCACCGTAGAACTCATCCCTGCCTCTGGGCTGGATTGAGGTCAAGAGTGAGCCCAACGTCAATAAAAAAAATAAAAAAAAGTTGTCCTTAGTTTCGGCCGAACTTATGGGCGATTCCTAGTCCGTATCACCTACGGACATAAGAAAAGTTCAGAGCAAGACCTAAGAATGAATGACAACATAATTTGACAGCTGTCCCTACTCCCGTCGCACGTCCCAAAAAGTTAATTAACCGGGTGTAGGGTTGATTCCGAAGTTTCAAATCTTTTTGGGACGGGTCCGTTTTTCGATTGACGGACTTAGAAAGAAGGCCTTCTGACAGACGGACAGTCTGATAGCAGTAACTGACGGCAGCAATATGTTCCCGTTGGTGCCATTGGGGTACGGAACCCTAAAACTACCCTTATGGAAATTGTAAGGGCGTTTTTGCAAGCAAAACAAATCTAAATGTTTATTTATTTATTAAGGAAAAACAAACAGTAACATATTACAGTGTTATAACAAGGCTTACATACTAAACTGTGATAAATATGCTACCCACTACGTTTTCCACAGATTACTTTAAATACTTACTTTATAACTAGAGAGACATATCATATATATACATATATATGATGTAAACTGTATGTTGAAGTAAAACAAAAGCGTACTCTTGACAATATCTTCTTTAGTTGTTTAGACTTTTAATCAAGATCAAAGAACTCGATTAAGTCTTGATTGTTTTAGTTTAACAATAGGGTTCTGAGTCTGTCCTACCTACTTAATTGTCAGTTGCTTTACAAGAACATCCTTTCTAGGAATATTTCTACCTGAAAACAATTGCTTTGATGAATGTTGATCTATTCACATTTAGCAGTATTTGAAACAAAGTAGGTATTTGTATAAATGTGGGTGTACTATAGGTGCACATCTGACTACTCCTTCGGAGATTACAGGCGTTATGATATTTATATTAACTGAAAAAAATTGTGCCTACTTGATCACAACATAATATTATCAGTGTCAATGTTTGTTACTCTTTCACGCAAAAAACTACTGAACGAATTTGGATGAAATTTGGCATACAGATGGTTTATAACCAGGATTAACATATAGGATGATTTTTATCCCGATATTCCCACGGGATCAAAACCGTCACCAACTCAGGTTTTTTCTGGGTTGTAAGAAAAAAGCTGATCTTTACTTTATTTATTTTGACACTCATTAGACATAATTACAAAAATAATAGCTCGTTAACCCAACCAACTAACTTTGTTTGCTATACTTAAAGCTAAAGCCTTACTTAAAATAAATAGAGAACAGTGACACAGACAACAGTGTTAAAAACCATGATACTACTAGTTGCGCCCCGCGGTTTCAGCCGCATAAAATCCCGTGGGAATATCGGGATAAAAACTATCCTATGTGTTAATCCTGGCTATAAGCTATATGCATGCCAAATTTAATTCAAATCCGTTTAGCGGTTTTTGCGTGAATGAGTAACAAACATCCATCCATCCATACGAACTTTCACGTTTATAATATTAGTAGGAAGTAGGATTAGCAGGATAATCAATATCTCGACGACACGGTTGGCGCTGTGGCTGAGCGATCGACTGCTGCGCTGCGTGTTGCGGGTTCGATTCCCGCACGGAACAAATATTTGTATTGCCTACAGGTAGTTGTTCCGGGTCTGGCTGTTTGTGTATGTGAGTTTAAATGTCTGTAAGCGCACCCACGATACAGGAGTAACTCCTAGTGTGGGGCAACGTTTTTAAAAAAGAAAAAAAAAAGCTTTTAAAAATCACCCTGTATAACAAAGGATTACCCCACTAAATAACAAAGCTATAACTAAGCACTCATCATTTATTATTAAGTTATGAGTAGTGGTTTATCCTCAGTATTGCAACAATAAATAGTTATTAACTCTTACAGAACCCTAATGCAAAATGGTTGGACTACCGTTATCTCGAATATCGGCGTCGGCGGAGTAAATACAGTTAATTACTTTTACAAAACATGGGGCAGGATTGCGCCGTGCTGCACGATGGATCTCTACTCTTTGGACAAGTTTAAAAAATATAAGAACGATTGGAATTGTGAGTATTTTGTTACATTTTATATTTGCAGATATTTTTTTTTTAAGTGTTACGTCATCGGTCGGTTAGTTCATCAGAACAGCAAGAAGGATACTCTACTCTTTGGACCAGTTTAAAAAATATTGCACTGTGAGTATTTTGTAATTAATTTTAAGGATTATACATATCCTACTAATATTATAAACGAGAAAGTTTGTATGGATGGATGGATGTTTGTTACTCTTTCACGCAAAAAACTACTAAACGAATTTGGATGAAAGTTGGCATACAGAAGGTTTATAACCAAGATTAACATATAGGATACTTTTTATCCCGATATCCCCACGGGATCGAAACTTATGCGGGTGAAATCGCGGGGCGCAGCTAGTGGTTGAATAAGCATTCAAAAGTATTATGACATCTGAGCTTGATTTTGTTATGTTCTTAAGTGATCGGATATCATTTGCTTGCGAAATATTTCAGATTAGACTTAAAATTTGTACCCGATATCAAGTCCATAACTTTTAGCGGCATAAACATGAGTTCCCGTATCATGTTTTGGCCCGACACTTGGTCTGCCAGGCCTTTGGCCCTAGATATTTGGCTATCTCTAGTGACAATGTCCTCTCCAGTCTATGAACAATGCTGCGGCCTGATTATCATCTAAAGTTCTTGATTTGCTTACGTTTGTGCATCGACATAACTTACCAAAGATAGAATAGCTTCCACTTTGGAAATATCGAATAAAAATTTTATGTGTCAGGATTGTAATAAATGTTTGATGTTATATGTGAAATATTTTTAAGCAGTGCGCAAACTGTAACCATGAATTCAGCATATGATTGAAGACCCCCTTAGAATATAGAAATATTTCGTAGGATAAAAGAAAAAATTGTTGTTCCATACATTGTTATCTACATCTCTTTTTATGTATTCTCCCATCGCAGGTATGCTGGAAGAGATTTTTTTAGAAATAAGCATCACCATTGTATGTATTTTTCTGATCCTTTCTCCTTGTCTGTTTGTATACAATAAATAACATACGAACATAATACAATACATAACATACAGCCTATAATGTTCCCATTGCTGGGACACCGGCGTCCTCTCGGTGAGAGGGAGTGGGCCGTAATCCACCACGCGGGCTCAGTGCCGGTTGCCGGTTCCTTCACGATTTTTTTCTTCACCGTTTTGAGAGCAGTGGTGATGAAATAATGTACACAAAGTAAAGCGCCTATCCGGGTTCGAACCTACGATCTACAAGTCGTAAGTCGCAGCCTTTACCGCTTGAAACACCAGTGCTCATATGTGTGTACACACGGCTACACATCAAGCTATGCAAAACCAATATTAGCTGACCGTTCATTGTGAGAAAATATCATACAAAGTGAGGCCAAGACAAACTGGTTTTGTATAGCTTGACGTGTAGCCGTGTGTACATAAATGGTTAAATAATGGTTTTCTATGAAACAGCTGTATTGTTTTTTATAACCAACGAAAAATTTCAACGCAAGGGTGTCTAAAACCTGCCAGGGTAGCGGGACCATGCGAAAGGGTTTACCGCTGCCCTGGAACATAAAGGGCTAAGGAAGGAACACGGGTGGGTTTTAGTCAGTAAAAGTCTGACACTCCCTTCTGCTCCACCCAGAGCGGGAGGAGTCATTTGATGATTTCCCATCCTCAAAAACAAAAAAAAGGGTGTCTAAAATATGCATGTATTCATGGTTAAAGTTTGCGCACTGGTCATTTTTTTTTTCTAGTACGTAGTTGATCCTTCATTATTAAAATAGTTAACATGCCATTAACTTAAAAAGGACATACATAAAATATTTCATCGCATTTTGTAAGGATATAATTGTAGCGGTATCTACAAACGCCACATGCGAACAACGCGTCATGCTGACGTCACGCAAATCCTGCATCTCGCAAGCAGAGTTTACCGCGCAGTTACCATAGATTCAATTTCCCAACATCAATCGTTGGGCGTGCTCTCATCCCGCATCCCGGCGCGCGTCAAGTTGAGCGTGTACAAATTGTACATTCGCCCAATATTGACGTACGCCGCTCCGGCATGGTTCGCCCTCACAAGCGAGACGAACCGCAAGCTGCTCCGCGCGCAGCAAAGTCTCGCGCTGCGGACTATAGTCGACGCCCCTCGCTTTGTGAGGAACGACATCATCCAGAGGGATCTCGGGATCGGGAGCCTGGATGAGTTTGTGCGGCACCTCGCGAAGGAAATGTTCGCGCGTGCCGACGCATCTGCATGGCCCCATGTCATGCACATTGCGCCCTGGCACGCGCGCCCCCCTGACGCGAGACCCTTGCCCCGCGACCTGGTAGCGGACGACGCCCCCATCGCACCGGATTGACGCCCCAAGTGAGCTGCATCCAGGTTACACGCAGCTCACCTGTGACAATAAACACTCCACACTCGTTACATACGATCGCTGCGTAGCGTGTGCTAAGTTAATATAGGCACGTTACGTAGCGAAACACAGACATCCACTACTATACAGACGCCTATACTCACACGTGCAAACGCAGCGCGGGCCGCGGCGCACGTAGACACTGAGCGGTGTTACACAAACATTACCGCTCACACACACACGACTGCTCCTTAGCCCGAAACGTAACCGGCTGGCTCTGGAAACGGGACGGGCGGGAGCAAAACACCTTTATTCTGTAGGAGCGTAGAGTCGGCACCTTCGTCGCTGGTCGTCCCCCGCCGGGCCTCCCCCGGGTAACTGGGGGTCTCACCTGGCGGGGACAGACCGCCGAGGTGTCGTGAAGAACGCGACGCTGTGAGTCGGCGTCGCGACGCGCCTACAGAATTACGCATTGCAATCACTCACATAGACGCACGCAACTCACGCGCGTCAAAATGCTAGGGGCCATTATGTTGCCAACCTAGGGAGGGGCCCGTATTGGCGGGCCAACGTATGGCAATCTGCGGCCTGGGGGCGAAGCCCTGGCGCCGCTCGCCACGCCCCCTAACGGGGGCGTAGCGACTTCTAACAGTAGAATCGTTGGGCAATTGTCCGCCAGACACAACACCATAGTATAAAGAGAGGAAGTAGGCTATCTCCGGCACAATCCGCGGTATAATTGCCTACTGTCTCATGGTTGTCACTTTTAGTTAAATTTTAATTCAGTGCCAATAAATTGGCAAGGGTCGGGAAGTTGTATTTTTACTTGTATTGTCTGGGTACCTAAACGATGATGAAACCTTTCACGATGAAAGAAAGAGCGACGGGCCAGCAGACGGGCGGCGCGGGGCGGTGATGAGTACGTGTAAACGGTAGGTTACTAATAGTACTGTCACCAATTCATTAGTTTAAAGCCCGGCCCTTGCCAAAGATAACACATATCTCTGTATAACTAATTCAGTGATCATTAGTCAATAAAGTTCAACAATGGTTTTCCTAACAAACACAGAAATTTATTCAAGATTCATAGCAGTATTATTTATAAAAAAAAAGGATAAAATAAACACCCAAACACACAGCAATACGTTCTCCTGCAATTATCACACATTTTTCATTCATTTAGCGGTCCCGAAAAGCTGTGACGCGCGAACCTCGTGCGATGTTAGCCCCGACTGGTGCGCTGCGAAACGGGCCGAGATTTATTTAAGTGTGCGTGCGGCGACGCATAGATATTTTGGCGCACACATACAAGCCGCGCGCGGTGCGTTTGTATGAAGATAACGTACTTCCTCTCTTTATACTATGACAACACCCGTCTGGTCGGAGGATCCTCCCTTTTCTATGGAGGTTGAGTGAACTTTACACCCTATTCCTCATACCTCTAAATAATAATATGTTTCAAGGATATTGTAATAAATCCGTCACAGGTTGTTAGAACTTTTTGATTTCCGTTTTATTTATGTCTCTTTACAGAACGATATTATCAGTTTAGTTTATTTCCCTACTAAAAACTTTTACTTCAAGACGACAACAAGAATATTTAACGACATAATGGGACCTTACCTGCAAACTGTGGCCTCTTATACTTTTAGACAGAGAATTGTTAATTTTGGATAACAATATTTTATTTGTATTTATAGCTTTTTTTATTTATTTTACCATTTATGTACACACATATATAAACAGACAAGAAAAAAATATTGAACAGAAAAATAGATACAAAGGTGATGCTTATTTCATAAGAAATCTCTTCCAGCATACCTGTGATAGGACAATAGATAGAGATGTAGACAGCGTGTGAAAAAGTAAGAGAAAAAACAAAAAAAGTTTCAAGATTTCGAAATAAGCATCACCTCTGTACCTATTTTTTCTGTTCTGTTTTTCATTGTCTGTTTTTAAATGTGTGTACATAAATGGTAAAATAAATAAATAAAGTTTTAGTTTATTTCAAAGCAATATTTCTAAAATAACGTGGTCTCCAGTGATACTGTATTTGATTAATTAAAGGATTAGTCACGTTTCATACAAAGTTGGGCCCGAAACCACCTTTCATTATTTTCATCAATCGATCAGTCATTTATTCATTTTTGTAACACAGGTACATTAGATAGTTGTTACAGAAATTTACAAGAGCGCTATGTTAAACCCGAAGGCGTACAAATAGTTTATATTTAATAATCGATAGTTTTATATTTTATTAAAATGTATAAAACTAGATTTTTTTAGTTTAAAAACCAGCTAAAGAAATGGTTGTTGAGATTCGGCGCAATAGTAAAAATTGATAAGGAGGACTTCCCCGACTAGGGTAATACATTATTTTTTCGTTGGCGTTTCGGATTTTTGACCCAATATCGTGATCTCCTTTCAGGACTTAATGACACTGCTTACTGCTTTGCTTACTGTGTAAGCAATATTTGTACGTCTTACAAGGCAGCACATAGTGATACGATATTTTTCATTTATAGCATCATGCACAACCTTATCTCTGTCTCACAAATAAGTAAAGGACGTCATTATCCATTTCGTAACCAAAAATTAAAAAGCCGGCCAGAAAAAGAAGTACTTTTGCCTTATGGGAAACTACCTCTTGAGCATTTTTTACTATTACAACGAAATTCTATTTTACTAACCCCCTCGATGCTATTTGAGATTGAAAATGTCAAAAATCATAATTTATTAAAAAATGCTCTTATAATAAAATAGTCCTTTTTTTCTGGTTGTAAAAATAAACTGTTTTAGAGTTTATTTTTACAACCAGAAAAAAAGGACTATTTTAGAACGTATAAAGGACAATGCTCACAGATGTATTGAATCCCGTACCATGCTGCATCAAAGTTAAACTTTGTTTTTTATAGACTACACTACAAAAGTTCTTTTTGTAAACAAAAACCGGGTTTCGGAGATTTTCAAAAAAATCGAAATAACTTAAAAACTAGGTACTAAATATTGTTTCACATGTCATACACGAACGGCCATTATTGCTCTAAAGAAATTATAATCGTTCAAATAAAAATTATATTGTATTTTATTCTAGTTATTTTTAATTAATGTAGTAAATCGGCAAAGTATAATTTTTTTACATGTTTTTTGAAAGACGAGACGTGACGTGACGTGACACTTTCAAAATTCAAGGTTATATTAATCATATCATTTGAAACAGGACGTCATGTCAAGGGAATAAAACAACATTAACACTTTTAACTTTAAATTAAATTCCCTGTTCAAAAATCAAATACCCGACGCGTAATGTCGTAAAAAATGTTGAAGATAATAATTATAATATTTTGATCATGATGCATGAGACTTTTTGGTACGACTTTTCGTCATTGTCTTTTTCTGGGTATAAAAGACGGTTACCTCTACTTGGAAGACGAAAGTGTCAAAGAAGATTACGAAGTTGTACACCAAAAAGATTATTTATGGAGCTACCTACAAACTAAACTTGACTCCACATAATTAGTACACTTCAAGTTACTTCTTATCCCGTTTCGACTAATCCAGGGCTTAGCATAAAAGATCTATTGTTCCCCAGAGCTTAAATACTAAAAGTAAAGGAGTTAAGTAAACAAGTAGAATGGCCTTCTTTGGATATAAAACGTGGATCCACTTGATTGAGTAATGTGCAATCATTATTAGTAGATACTTTATTTTCAGTGGTTTTATGTCTGTAAATAACTTACTAACACTTTTAAGAACCATCGGGGTAATTGCGTAACACACTTTCAGTAGCAATGGGTTTAATTTTGACAGAACGTTCAACAACATTCATTGCGTTAATTAACTTGCTAAGCAAACACATTTTTCGAACATATGAAGCAATGAATAGACTAGTTTCCTAAAAAATTCTAATTAGTCCGTCAGTTAGATTATCCAAAAATATTGGACCCATATTTTTTCTTTTGTCAATTTTATAAAAAAATATGAAGATGTCGCCTGTTAAAGTTCCGCGTGACGTCACGCTATGCTACACTTTTTGGAATGGCGCGGACGTGACGTCAGGACCACGTCAGGACCCACCCTCAAATTTTGACGCACTTTATCTTTATTTTTGTCATTTTTTGTTTGATTGACAAAAGAAAAAATACATGTCCATTATTTTTCGATAATCTAACTGACGGACTAAATATAATACCTAATTATTTTTTTACCTAGGAAACTACCCTATTAGCAATATCTTCCAAAATCATTCAGATTTGAAATTGATAGTGTGTTACGCGATTAGGGTGCGGGTTCCAGGCTCAAATCCCGTAAGATATAATGGGCGGTACTTCCAAGTTTTTATTAATTATCACAAAACTAGGTTTTTATTTAGATCCAACCACCGCGGCAGTTATTGAATTAAGAACTGTTATAGAAATTCAGTTCTTTATACAAAAATGACATCTTGACAGCTTGTAATGACAGCAGCTAGTATTACGAACTTTTTCTAAATCGAAATAAACATCGATATAAAAATACTAGCCCAATGGTTTAGGCCAGAACTAAAGTTAGAACTCGAAGGAAGGAACGAAGTTCAAAATGAAAATCCAAGATGGCGGAAATTTTAAAATACCAAAAATTTAAAGATTTCGCAGCCGCCATCGTGGAACGACACCCATGATATTTTTTCAGCCGTCATCTTGGATTTTCAAATTTTGACCTCACTATTGACTTCAGCACCCTCGAAGACCATGAAAACTATCTTTCTCAATCTATCCGTTTTTTTTTTATATAGGTATAGATAAAAAGTCGCATTGAGGGGGCATAACGCTTTTACGTTTCGTGACGATTTCTAACGCGGAAGCTCCGTAAAAGAACTTCGTTCCAAAAAAAACGAAAGTTGAGAATTATTGTTTTGCCCTTAACATGAAGAAAGCTAATGCAGACTGAGACATGTTAAACGAAATCGTCAAAGTCGGAGTCTTGTCAAAACAAACTGGATATGGTTTATACCTTTACCTTACCTGAATATCAGTATGCATTAGGAAACCAGTTGGGTACCGCAAATACCCCAAAGAAAAACTGTCCAACCGTTAAAGTTGTCAAAAAATAAAAGGCCCGTTTTGACATTTGAGAATGCGTTCTTGACACCTGTCAGTTTCATACAGACGAATACGTGTTTTGCGACTTTGATCTTTATTAACTAATAGAACTGTCCATGTCAAAACGGGTCTTTTATTTTTTGACAACTTTAACAACCTGCACCCTAATTGCGTAACACACAATCAATCGTAAACTGAATAATTTTGAAGCAAATTGCTAATCCATTGTTTCATAAGTTCGAAAAATTTGTCTGCCCAACACGTAAATAACGCAATGAATGTTGTTGAACTGTCAAAATGAAACCGATTCCGATTGATTGTGTGTTACGCAATTAGGGTGCCAGTACCAGATCCGTTTATAACATTGCTGTTTTTTCAGATCCTGTACAAATTCGGTACCAAGAACACGTGGTACCAGAAAAAGAAAAGCCACGTACGACCTTCCAGTCAGCTATGAAGGTGACTCTGACTGTGGGGCAGTGCTTCGGGCTGAATCCAGTTCAGGGCATCTATGAGAATGATGCCTCCAAATTAAGGTGAGAGAGACATCCTCAATTATGAATTCAATTTAGGATTAATTGTAGTAGGCTTTTAATCAATATCAGCAGTGCGATTCTGTAATCATCTCACCGTGAAAACTTAGGTGAAGTGAGCGTGGAGTGAGCTGTCATTCCAAATAATGCTAGGGATTGACACTACTTACAACTCACATCAAGCTCACTTCACTTGAGTTTTCACGGTGACATTTTTACAGAATCGACCGGCAGCAGTGCGATTCTGTAACCATCTTACCGTGAAAACTTAGGTGAAGTGAGCGTGGAGTGAGCTGTCATTCCAAATAATGCTAGTGATTGACACTACTGACAACTCACTTCAAGCTCACTTCACTTGAGTTTTCACGGTGAGATTTTTACAGAATCGACCGGCTGATCATTATTTTGTGCCTTGTGAGATTATACAACGCCGTTGTGAGCTTTTATAATATGGACGTGACTTCCAGCTCTTTCGATCCAGGGCTAAAGTGGACTACTGGTCGTTTGTTTTCTCCAACTCGCTACGGGGTCTGCCGCGACGTCTTATACCTGTGTCAGGGCTCCGCGTGGTGATTATTTTGGCTCACAGCTCATTGGTGTTCCTATAAATCCTTAAGCATGATATCTTATTGTTCTTGCCATCTATTTTGATTTTATTTTTATGAATTATATTAACAAGTTGTACAGGTTAAAATTAAATATTTGCACACCATATGTAATGGTATAATGTAAATGGGCCATTATAGTTTTAAGATACATTGTAAACCTACATTCTGGCAAATAAATGGATTTGATTTGATTTGATTTGGACATACGGCAGACGTGGCCAGCCCTGTCCCACTTCAGCTAAGCGTCTTTTGGAGCAACGTCAGCAATCTGTGTTAATCGGGATCGAAAGAGCTGGAAGTTATGGGGAGAGGCCTTTGCTCAGCAGCGGGATGTTGCAGGCTAACAGTAACCAGTAATATAGACGTGGTCGTAGATGTCCTTGATAAATATGTTCATGTTAATAATGATAAATTATAAGAAAAGTTAAAAAAGTCTTACTACAATTCATCATCATCTGCCTAGCCTTTTCCCAACTATTTTGGGGTCGGCTTCCAGTCTAACCGGATGCAGCTGAATACCAGTATTTTACATGGAGCGACTGCCTATCTGACCTCCACAACCCAGTTACTGGGTAATACGATACCCCTTGGTAAGACTGGTTGTCAGACTTTCGGGCTTCTGACTACCCGTAACGACTGTCAAAGATCCACGAATGACAGCCGGGACCAACGTCTTAACGTGCTTTCCGAGGCACGGAGGGGTCTCGGTATGTAAAGTCTTACTACAATTAAAAGTTAAAAAAAGTCTTACTACAACTAATTAACTTTTATGTACAAAGTTTAGACAACCCTTTTAACTAAAACCACAGTTTTGTACATCGAAAAGAAAGGAATAGAATGTTATATAAACACAATATTACTTTTGAATAACATAAGCTTCCTGCTGCCAGTCAGGTAATAACTGTTACAAAGTGGAAGACGAAAAGGGTGACACAAAAATATTCTTTGATATAGTAATATTATTTGTGCATGTCATGAGTAAATAGTAATAATGGTATCATAATTTCTAAGCCTATATTTTTTATTAGCGTTTTTTGTACGAATTTATAAATAACTACAAACACCTTTGAGTAAGTTTTTCATCATAATTAAATAATGGAGCAGCCATCTTTATTTTTTCGAGGAGTGAATTGGCTCATCAATTCTTTGAAGTACAGTCGCAATCACGAGAGTATGAATATTTCATTTTGATTTTATTTGAAATGGACTAACAGCAAAAAGTAATATAGTGGTAGTTTTAATAAAATATTCTTCTACGTTTTATTGAGCATGTTTCTTTTATTTCAAGTCTAGTTTATTTTCTTTAGCTTTTTTGCTTTTGTCTACGGTATCAGAGAATTTTGATTACTTTAGGTACATTTAACGTTTGGTGAATTTAAAGTAACCACAATTTTATTCTCCTTCTCACCTGATATTCTCAAGATTTTGTGTCAAGAATTAATTGAGTTGTATTTATTCAAGGCTTAAACTACTGCATCTAACTAACTATCCTATATATCTCCACTGCAGTGGGGATGTACAGCTCCGGACACAAGTGGGAAGATGTAAGTCCAACCTGGTAAAGTAGGGCTTCCTCGACGGAACGGCAGTAAGGTGTGATTGTGGAGATATGTCGCAAACCATGCTCCACCTCTTATCCTGCCCTCTGTGTCCCAAAACATGCTTTCAAAGTGACTTCTGAACTGCCACTGACCATGCCGTGGAAGTGGCAAAGTGTCGTCAAAGTCGTGCCAGCGACACATATTTAACTTAAGTTATTAATACTGAAGATTATTATTTTATAAAATAATAACAACGAAAGAAAATCGTTTTTTTTTAACTTTTCGCAGCAACCTTACAGTTTGTTTATTTAATACTTGTTTCTGCAGGTGCAGGTTTTAGCTACACCCATTGGTTAGCAGTACACCCGCGGTTCTGACATCAGGATGGCGGGTGTACTTAATTTTTAAAATATCATTATACGGGTGTAGGTACACAGATTTTCAAGAGAGGTACGTAAAGGTACTCAGAAGGTACCAAATAACTGCAATAAATTTAGGCAGATCTGAAAAGTACACCCGCGGTTCTGATATACATCATTCCGCAGCTGCAAAATCTAAGTAATCCATCTGTTCCACGGATTTTTATTGACTGTAGCAGTTTTTTATTTTGTAGTTCATACTCTCATAGAACGTAAACGACTGACAGATTCGTAAAGTTATAGTGTCGTTAGGATTGCTATAGAGTACACTGTACAGTCCGCAGTCCGCATAGCAACCTAATAAATCTACATAAAGTTGTACCTAGAACTAAGTTTGCGTGAAAATATACTTCATTCTTGTGACATGTAGATTTAAGTTTTAGATGGCTGTTTTATAGTTGAGTTTTATAATAACATCAATTATATAAATTTATACAAATAAAAAATAAAGTGTCTGTTTGTAATGTCGAAATCACCATTTTTAAAATGTTTGTCTGAACGTCTGTTTGTTACGGCTAATCTCTGAAACGGCTGGACTGATTGTAACGGGATTTTTACTGGCAGTTACCTAATATTAAGGAGTAACTTTTATTTTAGAATACCTACGAAAAATAATTTGCAAAGTGACACATTATTGTTTTCCAACAACCACGCGAACGAAGTCGCGAGTACAACTAGTGGTTTTAATAATATGGTGATCGTTATTTTAAATTTAGTCAGCTCTAATATGCTAACTAAATAGAAAATTCTAGGTGGGCAAATAGATTGGACACCGAAAGTAAGTAAAAAGAACTGGGTAGGCATATACTATATTATACCTATCCGGTTCTCTTCGTACACTAACTTGATTCAACTTGGAAGAGGCTATGTCCTGCAGTGGACTATAAAAGGCTGGGTTGATAGTTAAGATAAGATAGTTTATTTGTCCAAAACATGAGTAACTTGTGTGAGAGTGTTTTTGTTAATATTGTATAATTAAAACCTTACATTCAACAGTTCAGAAGTAAAATTTCTAAAACTTCTTTTGTGTGTGATTGTACACCTTTGTTCCCGGAACCACAGACAATAATTCTGTTTTTTTTTACAGATTTAGATTCATATCATTTCGCTGTTTATACACGTATATATCTATGGTGGGTCAGTTCACTTTGGCTTTTGTGCTGTTCCTGAGCTTATTTAAAGAGTCTTCATCTACAGTGGACACTGCCAGTAAGTAAATTCACTTCCCATAAAATATCTACTAAATAATAAATAGTCATAGTAGATAAAAAAAAAAAAAGAAAGTTGATGAAATAAACATTTTTTTTTATCTACTATGATCGAAATATTAGGTACTTAATGCTTGTTTTAATTGACATATTCAAATGTTCATGTAGAAACCTAACCCCCGAAATCCGTCAGATTGTGTTTGGAAGTGAGAGAAAGTGCTAAACTATTGCTTGATAATAGTAATATGGTTGAAGAAATCGGCTGCTCAACAACGTAAATAACGCAATGAATGTTGATGAACTGTCAAAATGACACACTTCTATGGCATCGCCATAGAAGTGTGTTGCGAAATAATCTCATTGTTTTAAAATATGTGTCTATAAACTAATAGCTACAACAATAAAAAATAAATCATATCATAAAATCAATCTTATCCAATTTTATTCCGATTTTAGCTTTTTTTGTTTACCAGAGTATTTTTTTTTTTTTGTAATTGTTTGGCTTGACAACGACATGTCATGAGGAAGAGAGAAACCATAGAAATATAATGGAAATGCATGTGATTAAAAGAGGGATAAATATAAATGTTGATGGATGGAGAGGGAGAGGAAGGCCAAAGAAAAGGAGAAAAGTGTTGATAGACTGTGTAAGGAATGATATGAAAGACTGAGTGAATGATAGCGTGATGGTTAACAGGGGAAAATGGAAGAAGAAAAAGTGTTAAACCAAGTAACATGGGACAACTTCTAAAGGCTACATTCACGTAATTAAAAACGTTCAAAATCAAGTCGCAATCTCACCTCAGCGACAATCATTGTCAAAAATGCAGGGAAATTAGAGGTATTTTTGACAGATCGAGACAGATCAAACGTTCTTAAAATTACGAGCATTGCCCCTCAGGAAGATGATGATGTTAATTTAGTTTTTCAATTTCAGCTACACTAATATTCTACAGTTTCGGTTTTACAACAACGACATTGTTTTGGCGGATCGCAATGAAATGGTCGAAGTTATGCATGCTCATAGCTAAGGTGGAGTCTGTTGATCCTAATACCGACATGAAATTAGGAAGGAAGTTTAATATCGCTTGTCTCGTGGTGCTGTCATTAGCTTTATGTAAGTTTGGAAACATTTTTTTTAAGAAACTTAATTTTGATAATTACAAGTTATTAGAAAAACGTGAATTAACAAGTTGTTAAGTCATGAGCGGTGAATGAAACTAACACAGTCAATTTATAGGATACGATATAATAAACATAATCGTCTCACAAAAAAAAAACGATTTCTAATTTTAGTTCAAACCAGCTAGTTATGAATGTTCAGAATAATTTAAAAAAAATCGGCTTTTTTTTGATAGCAGAAGGACACCTACTTTAGATCAGGCTCTGTTTTTTAAATAATTAAAAAGAAATATAATCAAATCAGTTCAGCCTGAGGGGTAGTTCTCGTAATTTAAAACGTTCAAAATCTAGTCGCAGTCTCATCTCGGCGACAAACAAATGTCAAAAACTTGTCAAAATGTAGGGAAATTAGAAGTATTTTTTGACAGATTGAGACTGAGATCAGACTGTGAACGTTCTTAAAATTACGAGAATTACCCCTCTGATCTCAGTCTCAATCTGTCAAAAAATACTTCTAATTTCTCTACATTTTGAAAAGTTTTTGAAACTGACCTTCAGACTGTGAACGTTCTTAAAATTACGACAATTGCCCCTTGAATTCTAACCCCCAAAAACCAAAGAGCGGTCTCATAGAAAAGTGCAATACAGCAGATTTTTTATAACCGATGAAATAAGAATTAGAATGACTGAGCCGTCTTTGTTATTTTTTTATAATGTTCGTTTTTAAATATTCCGAATAAGGTTCTTAAGGGAAAGAACAATTGGAAAAATGGCCAGGGAAATAGGAAAATTTGGGAAACAACTGAAAATGCTTTGTAGGTAATAAACCTTACTTTTGATTTTCAGTGGAGCATTGTTTCTCAGAGTTGCACGGCATCTCATTGAGTTTGGACTGCGAACCAGATAGCCCCCTGTACGAAACCTTTGTGAGACACAGTTTTCAATGGCTTTTCCTATTCTTTCCGTACAACGACTTCCTTGGATTTCTGGCTCAAGTAAGTTTCTATGAAATATCTTGACCAAAATATATGTTGAGCAGTGGTGGTCCAGTGAAAGAAAAAAAATAAAGAAAAATTATTTATTCTGCATAAACAAAACGCACATTACCATAAAAAAGATATAAAAAATACATACAAAGTAGTCAAGATAAAAAATAAAATCCATTTATTTCAGGTTCTCCCTTATTGCAATCACAATTTACGAAACACGAGATAAATGCAAATCACAAAACAGAGTTATTTTTAAAACACCAGCCACCTCTTAAGAGGTCATTGTACTCATCATTATGAACAACTTTTACTATGGGACCAAAACTGAAATCGCAAAAAAAAATCAGGTGTTCCCTACATTTGTGTTCGCATAACTCGTCAAAATATAGGGAGCATATGATTTTTTTTCGCGATTTCAGGTTTGGTCCTATAGTAAAAGTTGTTCATAATGATGAGTACAATGACCTCTTAAGAGGTGGTTGATGTTTTACAAATAACCCTGTATAAAAATAAATGCAATGTCATTAAATCATAAATACAAAAGCCTCGTACTCAAGCATATAAATAGTTGTGGTTGTAGGTTCGAACCCAAACTTAACACCCTTTAAATCACAATCTGAAACATTTTAAAAGGATATTGCTAAACCATTGCTTCATAATGAAAAAATGTCTACTCAACAACGTAAATAACGCAATGAATGTGGTTGGACTGTCAAAATGCATTGCAACTGTTGGTGTGGTACGCAACTACCCCGCTGCATTTATTCATCTCGTTGTTCATCATTGTAAGTCACGACCGCACGTCGGTGATAAAACAACTAGCCCTTGAAATGGCCTAGCGTAGTACGGAGTTTCAACGGAATAAGATGCCAGCTTATAATGGCACGTCAATGGTAACAAAACCAGTATAAGCTGGCCCACTGTACAGGTTTTGGAACCTCGCAAAGTACTTTGAAGTTTTATTTATTTGTCATTGTTGTATCATTTCTTTGCAGTTTTTCAACTTTCAATGTACATTCAACTGGAACTTCAACGACGTGTTCGTCATCTGCATGAGTATGTACTTGACGTCGAGGTTCAACCAAGTTAATCAAAGGATTATAGCAGCTAAAGATAAGGCAGGTGTTTGGAACATAATCATAATATTATGAGCTTGTAGTCCTTCACTATGTTAGAGGGGCTCGTGGCTAAGTAATAACAGCAAGGGTCGATCGATCGCGTTAAGCTTAACGAGGCCGGTCCGTGTACTGGTGACCATCTTTGTTTTACATACCGCGACCCCTTTGTGCCTCGGAAAGCCCGATAAGGCACGGCCACTCCGTGCCTCTTGGTATGTAAAAATTGTCACCCATCCACGAACCAATCGCGGCAAGCGTAGCTTAACCTGATCGATCGACCCGTGTGGCTGTTATTACTTAGCCCCAATCCCTTTTTAAACCTATAGTTTCTTAAAACCTATTTACGGAAATAAATCATTTCCATATACTTCTCATCTAATTACCTCGCAGAACTCACCATCATCGTTCTGGCGCACAATGCGTGAAGACTACAACAGGGCTGTCCACCTCGTGCGCCAGGTGGACAAGATCATAGGAGGCGTGGTCTTCATATCCTTTGCCAGTAACCTGTTCTTTGTCTGCTCTCAGCTGCTGCATACTCTTGCGTGAGTATTTCCACTTGTTATCCTACTTTGAGTCCTACTGTGGGTAGTTGCCTTCCCTTTTCCTTCCAAACCTCCTTGTCTTGTGCGATCTCTGGCCATGTTAGCCCTGCAAACCTCGCTAGATCGTCACACCACCTTCCCCGTGGTCTACCTCGACGGCGATGTCCTCCCTCAGGCGTCCAGGATGATACTCTTTCGAAACGATTTTTGGTCTTCCACCCGTCAACAGTTTACATTTTTTTATAATATGCGATGACGCTTTAATTTGAGCTGATACTGGCTAGAGACTGTTACCTAATATTGCGAAAAGACTAAGGCTAGCCGTACGCACAAAATAATATAGCCGTGACAACACGGTTAGCGCAGTGGCTGAGCGATCGGACTGCTGCGCTGCGTGTCGCGGGTTCGATTCCCGCACAGAACAAATATTTGTAAGTCCTACATGTATTTGTTCTGAGTCTGGGTGTTTTTCTATCTTTAATATGTATGTATTTACAAAAAAAAAAAAGTATATAAGTAGTTTATCAGCCTTGTTACCATAACACAAGCATTAGGTTGCTTAGCTTGGGACTAGATGGCGCTGTGTGAAATGTCCAGGGATATTATTATTATTATTGTAAATGCAAGATTGTCAAAAATATTGATCACTATATATGGCATACTACGCCATCATCGCCATATTATTATATTGAACAATAACGAGATACGGGCCGCACACACACAATATTATTGATAATATGCATTTTATTGACAATATTATTGCGGCTAGCCTAAGATAAAGGTAGTTTTAAATGTCAAGCTAATATCTGGCTTTTAAATATTCTAATTTCAATAATTCCGTGCACCATAAATGCGTTTGGCGCTTAAAATATTTAAAACATCATTCTGTCTCTGTTGTGTTCAAGAACTATGTTTTAAATTCGGTGGTATAAGCGGGCCTAAGTATGTTAATATTATATTTTAACATATCTCGGGACCATGGGGTCCCGGTCCTTTAGATGGCGTACGAGCCCCTTAGAAAATTTTATAGAAATGTGGCACCACCCGACGATTACCCCTGTATGCACTATGCAAGTGCACCCAAATATAACCCCCGGTTAGTGTAGGACTATTGCAGGATATGGAAAAATACAAATTTGGACTATGGGTTTGGGTGGCTAAAGTGGACTGGTTACCAATAACTATGGAAGAACTCTGGCCCCTGCCTGATCAAAGGTTTATATGTACACGGATAAATGGCAGGGGGTGACTTTCACACTCAATAATGGGCCCCCGAAAACGATCGCTAGCACATAGTGTCGTAGCGACAAGGGGGCAACATGTCCTGAGGTGCTTATGAGGAGTGGAGAGGTATTCCACGGCTATCAGGACAATCCCGGAAGTACGTTCAAGATCCCGACCAGCATCTTATTGAAAAACTTCCTTCCTCCGAGCACGTTTGCTCTTGCGAATCTCCACTCAAGCCAGCCAATGAAGGCAAGAATGAGGTGGGAGCTCTGTTCCTCGTCAGTGTTCACTTCAGCCGGCTAATAAAGGCAAATCAGAGGTGAGTAACAAGACTTCTCCCGGGAGATAGGGTCCGTGGGGTCGCTACTGCCCAACAGCTCACTACATGCTGCCCTGCGGGTTCCTGTATCTCTCTTGGTCTGGCTCCTCACCCTAGACTTGATCCGGCAAAGTAAACTCTTCCATCACAGACTAGAGTTTAGAGCGCGCAAGCCCCACCACGACGTCAACGTAAAGATACGGCGGTGGGGTAAATTTTATTATTATATTATATTATTTATTACAGAGGAGGAATAAAAGCAACTCCAAGATGCAGACCAGATTCTACAACAGATCAGAGGTAACACCATATATTAACGATACAATTGCTCACTTACCGACCATTGCTGACTATGTATGACATTGCAGATTCCTCGGCGGTTACGAGCATTCGATCTACTTCGTGTACTCCTTTGCGTTCCTGGTAGTCAGGTCGCTGGCAGTATCGCTGACTGCGGCTAAAGTTCATGCTGCCAGCTTGGAACCGGCGCATTCGCTGTATGATGTGTCTTCAACGAATTATTGCGTGGAGGTGGTTACTACAAGTATTGTCTTTTGGAACACCAACACGTCTCTTGATGAATGACTACAGTCTGGCCGTCGAGACTTCAAAGGAATGCGTTCTTGACAGCTGTCAGTTTCATACAAAAGAAAACGTAGGAATTCGGCTGGAATTGTCGTCATTAACAGGTGTCAGGACGTATTCTCTCGATGGCTGGAATGTAATCATTACCATAAAGTTTTTTTAACTATCCCCCCCCCCCCCTCATATTATTGTTATATTACTGTAGGTTTTAACTTCATGCATGTTCTGTTTTCAAAAACATCTTGATTTAGAACGCCGGCAAAAAAATAAGCAAGTTTATTTAGAAGACCTTTCTAAATAAATAAAAGTTGTATCAGAGCTAACTACTCTCGCGAAACTTCCCAAATCTCTAACTAGCAAACTTGTTTATTTTTATCGAATTCATTCCACCACAGGAAAGTACAGCAAACAAACATGTGCTTACGAAACTTTGGCAAACTGGGAAACTATTAAGCAAGAAGATTATGGTACGATATAAGAATTTACCGAAGTACCACCTTTTATCCAAAAAAGTAGTATATTATATTACCTACTTTAAAGCCTGTCATTTGGCCCATTGATGCAATGGTTCCTGATTTTAGCGCCTAAAGTGCAAACAATTTTTTTATTGATGAGCGTACTTATATCATAAATACCTGTATTCCAGCTGCACTGCATTGATACAATAAATAATACATTTACATTTTTATATTAATACATTTTATTCGGCAAATAAATAAAAACCTTATTATTTTTATACAGCATCTCCAATTTTGAACTGTTATAAGACCGTATCAACCTTTCAGTTCAGCAACCATGGCACAAGGCGTATTGTAGTATACCTTCTGTACCATTTAGTAGCAATGCTGTTAGTAAAGTTAGTTATTATTGCAGGTTGAGAGGTTTCTGGATCAGATACACGGAGACACGGTCGCGCTGACTGGCCTTCAGTTCTTCCATGTCAAGCGGGGATTAGTGTTAACGGTAAGAACATCTATTTTATATGACAACTGGCAAGCTGTTAGCTGCTGACTCTTCATTTAAACTGGCTAGGGGAGGCCATACGACATGAATGTAGTTCCCAGAGGAGTAGCCTGAGGTAGATAGGATACCTACATTTCGTCGATTGTGCTATCGGCTATTGGGCTATTCTTAGGAACTATTCACAGTCATAATATGGTTCTTGAATGTGAATGATTGTTGATATTGATGAGGGGCCCGTGGCTAAATAATAACAGCCGCACAGGTCGATCGGTCAGGTTAAGCTACGCTTACCGCGGTTGGTCTGTGGATGGGTGACCATCTTTACATATCGAGACCCCTCCGTGCCTCGGAAAGCACGTTAAGCCGTTGGTCCCGGCTGTCATTCGTGGATCTTTGACAGTCGGAAGCCCGAAAGTCTGACAACCAGTCTTACCAAGGGGTATCGTATTACCCAGTAACTGGGTTGTGGAGGTTAGATAGGCAGTCGCTCCATGTAAAATACTGGTATTCAGCTGCATCCGGTTAGACTGGAAGCCGACCCCAACATAGTTGGGAAAAGGCTAGGCAGATGAAGAATGTGAATGATTGTTCCAACTATTGCAACTAACCAAAAATTGCTTCCAATTAAATCAAATCATAAGCATAGCATGACCAGCCTATAATGTTCCAATTGCTGGGACACCGCCTCTTCCCTATGAGAGGGAGTGGGACAATCCACTACGCGGGCCAAGTGCGGGTGTGGATGTCGCGTATCTTAGAATGTTTGGTTCTAGGACATGCCGGTTTCCTCACGATGTTTTCCTTAACCGTTTTGAGAGCAAATCTAATTCAATTTAATTTAAATGACGCAAACTTTATTTTTTTCCTAGAAATTAATTTAAGCTGCAATTGGTAACTATGCAATTTATCAACGTTTAAAACTGAAGACCACAGAGACGTTCAAACGTCAAAGGATAAAAGGCGAAAAAATACAGTGACCTGCAATAGATGATAGAAAAAGCTTAATTAGAAAGTCTCCATTACTATCAAAGGATATATCATTAGTAAAAGAAGGTATTTCTCTTATAACTTGAACATTATCCGTAAGTTTCCGTCTTCAGCTCTCCACGGGAGTTAGTAATTAAATAATAACATCGGATTTGCGATGCTTCGCTGCGTCTACACAGAGCCAGACTTGAGACGTAAGGTTCTTCAGATTGACTGTTTTAGTAGATTTTGGCAATACATGAGGGTGTTAGTTTTATTTATTGAAAACTTCACTTGAACACTTCAACGACTTAAACATACATAAACAAAAATTACATACAGTTTTAGGTATTAGCAGAGAATTTAATTATTAAAGGACGTGTAAGTTACCATTTGACATCATTGCAGTGGTGACCTGGCTTCAACCCTCCTTGAGAATGCAAAATATTTTACCCGTAATGTTTTCCCAAATCTTCCAAAACAACAAAAATAAACTTGAGAGGTGTCAAGGGACACCCGGATGGAACGAAGTATAACTGGCTTGCTTTCTATAAGAGAGAGAGAGCGACAGACAGAGAAACACGCGCACGCCGCACGGCTTACAACTATAGCAAAAAGTATCGTTCCAACTATTTTCCATCTAGCCCCCTTTCGCGATAAGGAACTTCGTTCCAAAACTCTGCCTTAAAAATGTCAGTATGACTAAATAAAATTGCATCCGATTCTTATACTTTGTGATATATTCTATAAAAATCTCACGATGAAAACTTAGGTGAAGTGAGCTGTCATTCCACCAGCCGGTCGATTCTGTAAAAATCTCACCGTGAAAACTCAAGTGAAGTGAGCTTGATGTGAGTTGTCAGTAGTATCAATCCCTAGCATTATTTGGAATGACAGCTCACTCCACGCTCACTTCGCCTAAGTTTTCACGGTGAGATGGTTACAGAATCGCACTGCTGGTGCTAAGGGTTGACACTATTGACAGCTATTGAGTGCCGCCAGAGCGGGTCTATTCTGTGAAAATCTTTATCTATATCTACATCTTAATCTTTATATTTTAATCTTATTCTGTAAATAATTTAGCGAGCACAGAGATGTGCTCGCTAAATTCGGAAACCCTCGATCTGAAGCTCCTTAACACAAACACAATTCACTTGAACACCGTGCGGTTTTACTATTATGAGAATCCTTTGTTTGGAAGCTGGCGCAGGAAGAGTGGGGATATAATAATTATGGCAGCTCCTAACTTTGGATTAAGGGGCTGTTATAGCAACTTGCTTGTTTCTAATCCTAATTTGTATTCTAATGTGATTTTGCGGTTTAGAGCACATTATAATTAACTATGTTGAATGTTGTGCAAGGTTCAGCGGTGTATGACACACCTGGGGCCTATTTATTAAAACCGACAGGCCAATAGGTGACAGGTTACAATCTGATAATTTGACAAGTCTGCTTCGTACATTTTCTACTTTTTATGCAGCACATCGTAAAATGTAACAGTTTATGACAAATTCATAATTATCACATTGTCAGTTATTTTAAATAGGGTCCAACGGGGTAATAATAATAAATAACAGTAGCAATGGCTTTAAAATTTTGACAGTTCAACAACATTAATTGCGTTATTTACGTTGTTCAGCAGACCATTTTTTCGTTCATAAGAAGAAGCTAAGTAGCATAAGTTCATAAGATTAGCAATATCCTTCAAAATGAATCAGATTGTCATTGATAGCGTGTTACCCAATTAGGAAGCTGCACCCTAATTGCGTAACACACGATCAATCGGAATCGGTTTCATTTTGACAGTTCAACAACATTCATTGCGTTATTTACGTGTTGAGCAGACAAATTTTTCGAACTTATGTAGCAATGGATTAGCAATTTGCTTCAAAATTATTCAGATTCCGATTGATTGTGTGTTACGCAATTAGGGTGCTGGTCCATGAGTGGATGACTATAATTTACACTTCGAAACAAGATTTGTGCTTTGGAGACCATATTGTATTGTCATCTGACCCAGTTGTCATCAGATTGTTATTCGCAATCGTTAAAAGTTGTTTGAAGGCTGAAAGTTTGACAACTGAGGTCATTGTGGACCAATCGGTCTACTTTGTCGAAAACTTACCGTGAAAACGTAGGTGAAATGAGAATTAAGTGACGTATGTACAGACGCCAGCACATCAAGCTACCCGAAACTATCAAAATTTCCCAATCAACCTTGAACCTTAATGCTTTAGCGATAAATTTGAGAATCTATTAAATAAATTTGACAGGTTGTAGTAGCTTGATATGCTGGCGTCTGTACTTTCCACCTGCTGCTTGACACCAGACACAGCTTACCTACTTCAAGCTCACTTCACCAAAGTTTTCACGCTTCAACCTTGTTCAGAATTCAAGCATTACCAATGTTCTGCTTTCCCTCGTTTCAGATTGCGGGAACTATAGTCACCTATGAGCTGGTGCTGATGCAGTTCACAGGCGTCACGCCTGCGTCACCAGATCCTGAATAATTTTATGTCTAGATAGACATAGAATTATTCCTAATTAATCCTAGGATTAGCAGCAGCTTTCTGGAAAAGCAATAAAGAAAGAAGATGGAAGCTTATCTATTTAATTGAATATAAACTAGGAAGGGTGGAACTAACTAAATTATATTTTGAAGTTATACGAATGTAATAGTCCTTATTAAATTGTTGAACAGTAGGCCACCAACAACAACAACAACAATACCAGCAAACAAACAACACCAGCAACAAACCAACAATACCAGCGGGGTAATTGCGTAACACACTAAATAGTAGCCATGGCTTTCATCATCATAATCAGTCTATAATGTTCCCAATGCTGGGACACAGGCCTCCTCCCTTAGAGAGAGTGGGCCATAACCACGCGGGCCAAGTGCGGGTTGGCGGATGTCACATGTCTTCAAATTGTTGGTTCTAGGACATGCTGGTTTCCTCACGATATTTGCCTTCACTGTTGACAGTTCAACGACATTCAATGCGTAATTTACACTGTTGAGCAGACAAATTTTTCGAACATTTACGAAGCAATGGATTAGCAATATCCTTCATTTGATATTATACAAATTGTGTTTGAAAGTGTGTTACGCAGTAATTAGGGTGCAGTTTATGCTGGCCTCTTATTATATTATTGAAACGCCGCCCTACGCTAGGCCAGGTCAAGGTGTTAGTGTTACCACAGACGACACGTGCGATCAGCTGTACGTGTCAAAGATAGAATGTTTGATGGAATTCTGATGAAGTCCCCAAAGATCTAGAATTAAAATGTGTTTATTTCTTATAATAATAAATAAATTGTTTGCTTTTAATAGTATTAGTATTATTGTGTTTCATTTCAATTCCGAAGAAAAAATAAAGATGTGCAACTTTTAGGATTGGTGGTTGCAATTTTGGTCAACCAATCACTACTGCCTCAAAACCCAGATACTCCAAGCGTTTATTTCAATTAAACAGTTAACAGGCACTTTTGAAATAATGTCAAAGGAGTCGGTTAGCCAGAAAGATCAAGCTAGTTGCCCATTCCAGTGTGTTCATAAGGAGAAGAATGGGCAAGAAACTCAATGGACACTATTTTTAACCGACTTCTAAAAAAGGAGGATGTTCTCAATTCGAATGTTAGTTTTTTTTTATGTTCGTTCGCGCGTAACTCCGTCGCTTGCTAACCGATTTGAAAAATAGCTATTACCTATAGCTAAAATTCTTGTTTTATTGGAAAGGGTATACTTCCCAAGGGAGTGATATGAAGATTCAAATGACGTTATTGCGACGCACGCTATTTCGAAAAACTTTACGAGTGGTACGCCAGTTCGAAAACACATTGGGTCGAAAACTGTTATATCGAATGACGATAATATAGCGACGCACGCTATTTCGAAAAACTATTTGAATGGTACGCTAGCACGAAAGTCTTGGTATCAAAATCCACTGTTGCGAATAGCTTATTCCAATCTGAATTTGTCTGGGGATCGAACTCGCGACCCCGATAAAGCCTTATCTTTGTATTGGGTTTGGGAAACAAGAGCCATGAGAAGTATTATTTTGAGACAACTTTTTAATTTCCTTAAGTATAATAATAACAAAGAAATCAAAACATCAAAATTATAGGTGGTACTCATTACCAACAGTAATGAGTACCACCATAATACTTCTCATGGCTCTTGTTTCCCAAACCCAATACAAAGATAAGGCTTTATCGGGGTCGCGAGTTCGATCCCCAGACAAATTCAGATTAGAATAAGCTATTCGCAACAGTGGATTTTGATACCAAGACTTTCGTGCTAGCGTACCATTCAAACAGTTTTTCGAAATAGCGTGCGTCGCTATAACGTCATTCGATATAACAGTTTTCGACCCAATGTGTTTTCGAACTGGCGTACCACTCGTAAAGTTTTTCGAAATAGCGTGCGTCGCAATAACGTCATTCGAATCTTCATATCACTCCCACTTCCCAAACGGTCCCATATAAATTTTATCAAAAACGGTTCAGTAGTTTGGTTTTTAAACCAAAATTACTGATAAAAATTACAACTTAAAAGTGAAAAATAAAAACTTTTCTGCAAAAAAAAAAATCAACTGACTTCCAAAAACGACACTACAAAGTGAAAAATAACTTTAATTTCGGAAGTCAGTGGCAAACGAAAATGTGAACCCAATGACACCGACTTCCGAAATTAAAGTTATTTTTCACTTTGTAGTGTCGTTTTTAAATTATATTGTTACAAAATATTATTTACATTATTAATATTGAATTTATAATCCTACTGATATTATAAATGCGAAAGTTTGTGAGGTTGGATGGATGTTTCTCTTTCTCGCAAAAACTACTAAACGGATTTGGATGAAATTTGGCACACAGATCGTTTATAACCAGGATTAACACATAGGATACTTTTTATCCCGATATTTCCACGGGACCGAGATTTATTCCGATGGAATTGTGGGACGCTGCTAGTCATATTATGTATGTGAAAACGATCTAAAAAGACTTTAATATTTAAAGCGTCTAGAGTAACATTAAAAAATAAGGCAGCTAAGATATTATAACTCCAAACGTGAGAATCCATACTAATCCTAACTAATATAATGTAATAAATGCGAAAGTAAGTTTGTTTGTTACGCTTTCACGCTAAAACGGCTAAACGGATTTGGATGAAATTTTCCACACAGATAGACGTTGACCTGGGTAAGGACATAGGCTACTTTTCATTCTGCATCACAGACGAATTCGCGGGCTACAGCTAGTATTATAAATTCGAAAGCAACTGTCTGTATGTTACCTTTTCAAGCCTAAACCACTGAACGGATTTCGATATAATTTAGCAAAGAGATATATATGGGATTCCGGGGAAGCACATAGGCTATTTTTCTCCCGATAGCATGTTCCCAACATCCACGTGGGCGTAGAGCGTAGGCAGAAGCTAGTAATTTGTAAGAAAGTTTATTGGGCTTCTAGAAACAACGATGAGTTTATAACATCACGTACATATTGGGTCCAATTGCTTTGTAATGTGCTTCTATGAATTATGCTTCTCTTGTGACGGAACGTTAACCAGTTAGGTTACAACTAAATTATAATTTGCAGTTGGTTTCTTTCTTTTATATTAGGTCAGTATTGGACTATAATTGAGAATTTTTCAAAGTATCAAGCTGTTGTACTAGTTGCGGTGCTTTTATTAACTGTCACCAGAATTATATAATAACCCTTCACTTATTCTGAATAGCCCTTGTCCTCATGTTTACACTTACGAGCTAAACAATTCAGTTTTCAGTTCAATTTCCAATTGTAGTAACGAGTTACTCACATTTTTGCTAAGGCTTTTAATATCACAGGCGGGCTCAGCTTTAAACAAAAACCAAGACATGATATGACAGTATAATTATACCTCAGAAATCGGTTGGAAACTTTACGTGATTAAGAACTTTACAATCGTTTTCACGATTAAAGAATTCATTGTAAATATAAAGCATATTCTAATGATATGTTTCATTTAGTAAACATTGATTAATTTAGGTTGAAGTAGGATGAAGGAAATAGAAAATATATTTTCTTTGATAAAACGCTAGCAATATTTCCAGTCCTTTGATGGTTATTAGGACTAATCTCATCTATCGAAGCCAAATAATGGGAAAATGATTTACTTACTACCACTTTGATATCGTATGATATTGGATTTACAGGGCCGGATTGTAATAAAAAATATATATATTTTCAAACCACCAGGACCCATAATGTTAGTTACAAAAAAAAAACTTGAAAAATTATGTTAGTAGGTACAAAAATAAAATAAAATAAAAATGGAAAATAATGTTGCTTCATAATGCTTATAGATATTCTTGTAGGTGTCTAGGCAAAATACGACTGTGTACGAAAATTAGGTAAATTTAATGTAAAAAATATTTTAAGAATTAAGGTACACTTTGGCTTCAATTTCTGAATAGAATCCTTTTTTTTTTAAAGCGTTGTCCCACACTAGGAATTGCTCCTGTATCGTGGGTGCGTTTACAAACATTTAAACTCACATACACAAACAGCCATACCCGGAACAACTACCTGTAGGCAATATAAATATTTGTTCCGTGCGGGAATCGAAACTGCGACACGCAGCGCAGCAGTCGATCGCTCAGCCACTGCGCCAACCGTGTCGTCAAATCATGGACATCATCATCATCAGCCTACAGCAGTCCACTGCTGGACATAGGCATCTCCAATTGTATTTAGGTCGATTTTCGGCAACTCTCATCCATGTATATAAAATTGGGTAAGTATAACTATGTACCGACTTTTGACTTAAAACTATTCGTTTACCCCGCATTTGACGTGTTTGAATGTCTGTTGCACCCCTAAGAACCAAACCCAAATGAACCCAACATCACCTTTTGAAAAAGTATTCAACCGAAAATTGGCAGTTATTATTATAACCTACTAGCTGCGCCCCGCGGTTTTACCCGCATAAGCTTTGATCCCGTGGGAAAATCGGGATAAAAAGTTTCCTATGTGTTAATCCTGGTTATAAACTTGTGTGCCAAATTTTATCGAAATCCGTTCTGTAATTTTTGCATGAAAGAGTAACAAACATCCATCCATTTATCCATACAAACTTTGGCGTTTATAATATTAGTAGGATTTAACGAAGGAGTCTTTGCACATTCTATTGAAATTCGTCCCTGTAGAGCATTTGGGCTATGAATCCAACAGGTCTCCAGATTGAACAAAGGAATTGGAGGAGCTTCTTATTGCGTCTTATCCCGCACAATTATTGGTATTATTGTAGGAATATTGAATGTATTATAATAGATAATACCATTATTATCTGAGAGTAAATACTAGCAAGAAATAACAGCCGCACGGGTCGACCGATCAGGTTAAGCTACGCTTGCCGCGGTTGGTCCGTGGATGGGTGACCGTCTTCACATACCAAGACCCCTCCAGGCCTCGGAAAGCACGTTAAGCCGTTGGTCCCGGCTGTCATTCGTGATCTTTGACAGTCGCTACGAAAGTCTGACTACCAGTCTTAGCAAGGGGTAAAGTACTACCCAGTAACTGGGTTGTGAAGGTCAGATAAGCAGTCGCTCCTTGTAAAACACTGGTATTCAGATGCATCTGGTTAGGCTGGACGCCGACGCCAACATAGTTGGGAAATAACTAGGCAAATGATAAGTAAATACCTACTGATGATTTATTTGAAATGATATTGTCTTTAATAATATTGTATGTTGTTGGGCATCATACAATTAACAAACAACTTTTAAATTGTAATTTTTATCAGTAATTTTGGTTTAAAACCCAAACAGCTGAACCGTTTTTGATGAAATTTCTATGGGACCAATCTGAAAGTATATCCTTACAAATAAAAAAGATTTTGCAAATCGACATAAAAATAACGGAGTTCTGAGGTGACAAATATAAAAAAAAATACAGTCGAATTGAAAAACTCCTCCGTTTTTGAAGTCGGTTAAAAAGAAAAAAAAAATCGCTTTCTTCGGTCTCATCTCATGTCTTCGTTCAGGTTTATGTTTACCACTGTACTCGATAGATGGCGTTGTACTATTCGAGCGGCTGGCTGAATTGCGGTGTTAAGATTCTCCGCGAATTACTAACGCCCCTCGCGAGCTCTGGTACCGCATCGCTTCTCGGCCTTTTGGCTAAGATCAAAGTGTAGTATCACTAGTATCTGTTCTCTTTACCTAATTATCTGAAAGTTCCCTCACTGAGGGACCAGCAGTGCAATTCTGTAACCATCTCACCGTGAAAACTTAGGTGAAGTGAGCGTGGAGTGAGCTGTCATTCCAAATAATGTTAGGGATTTGACACTACTGACAACTCACATCAAGCTCACTTCACTTGAGTTTTCACGGTGAAATTTTTACAGAATCGACCGGCTGTATATACAGGAATATTTTTTAAGCAATGCGCAAAAAAATTTTGGTGGTTCAGTATCAGTAATAGAACACATTTCCATTATTTTTTCAAAACTTTTTTATATTTTTTTATCCGACTTTAAATCAGCAAAATATGGACACTATCTATTCGTAATAATATCAATGAGCGCGGGCGCCGTACGGCTTACGAGTGATGGTGCAGGGGGGGGGAAACCCCCTTCCGGGCGGTAGGGTGGCGCCAGGCGGCGTCGGCCGGCCGGCCGTTCGGCTCGACAGTCTGCTCGTCGCATGCGCGTGCGCGGTCGTCGTTACGTCACGTCCAGTCGCTTTCCCGCGCAGTGCGCAACCCCCGCGTTGTGTTGTGTCGTACTTATGGTGTCGGATTTTAGTAACCGCGAGTTCTATGAGATGGTGCGAGTCTATTTGTTAAGTGGTGAAAGCCTACGAGCAGCTCGCAGAATGTATGCTAGGGAGAGCATACCTCGAATGCGAGCCCAAGGTATCGTTAAAAAGTGCCTTAATTTAATTGATTAATGCGTTATTTTCTGCATTTTGATGGTCCTAAGCCCATGAAAGTATGAAGGAAAAATTGGAATTACTCTTCAAATAACTTCAGACCACGGCCTAATCTTAAAAAAGTTTAATTCAAACCTGATAAAATCAGCGATTACTGATCGCTGATTTTATCAGGTTTGAATTAAACTACATTAAACAACTACTACATTGTATGTAACCCACGTAAATATCTATCTACCCACGCCCACGAAAAACGACCGAGCGCTTCGCCATGCCGCGCCGGGCGGCGCGTAGTGGCCATAAAATCAATTTCAAAATAGACATCTTTCGTTAGCGATAACTTTATTTTTTTGTACTAAGACTTATCAAAATAAAAAATAGGTGTTTAATAAAACTCATTTAAGTTTAATTTGTCAAAATTTGCGCACTGAATAAAATTAATTAATCCTGTATGTAACTGATTTTTGTAAGCTGACGGGATGTTCGGGGCTCGCTCCACTCCCGTTGCGGGTCGGCCTGGCATTACAGTGCCGCGCCGGGATCAGCCCACATAATACTCTAAAACTACATCTTAACCACAGTATATTGTGTTTTAACTACAACTGTAACTGTAGTGATAGGTGCCATAATCACTGACTGGTAAGTTACCGTGATAGTTATCAATAACAACAGAGCAATTTCTCTTGTATACAGACACAAGAGAAATTGGAAAAGATGACCCGCTGACTTACTGAATCTGGAAACCCCTATTACCCCAGGTTTAGCAGCATTGCTCTGTACACCGTACACCAAGCCTTAACCAAGCATCAACATTGATAAGTCTGCGCACGACGTTTGACCTTCAAGATTATATCCCTGCCAGCACTTTTAATCACTTCGTCATAATGGTGGCGATTATTTACTTTGGAAAACAAGGAACACAGCACACTCTCTTGACACCTGACAGAAACGTCAAGATGGCGGCAAACGATCGGGAACGGTATTATTTCGGATATTTTCGCGCGCAGACTTATTTTGCGCACGTTTTATTGTAATATCGCCCTTCCCATTGAACTATCCAATAGTTTGAACAAAAGATCAAATGACCCGCTTTTCATTTGTTTGCACGATGCTTACGGAGAACCTCTTTGTCTACTTTGCAGGATATGGTTTTTCTAGAATTTCCGTATAGATGTAAATCCAGCTATATGACATAGGAATTGAGCGTTCGTAAGGGTAGACAAGACTTTTATGAAGCCTAAAATTAAACTGCGCATTTTAATAATAACATCACGCCAGTATTTCACAACGGGGTAGATAGAGGTACACCGATAATTCTCCAGCTACTCGTATGTTATGATCGCATTAAAATAAAAATGCTCGGGCAGTGATATCGGGTTTTTCCACCTGGATTTTCTCAGTTACCTGGAGTCTGGATCAGTGCCCGGTTAATGACAATAGGCTCGTCCCATAACTGGCGAAATGCCGCTGTACTATAGGGTACGTCACACCTCCCAACCAGCAAAAACTAGGCTTACAACAATCCCAAGACTACTGTTTTTTTGCTCTTACATCACTCCTATATAATCGTATAAGCCTGGGTTTGGGCACCAATTATAAGCATGTTTAGTTTAATATCGTTTTAATATCAGTCTAATTGAATGCTGTTTGCACTTACAGTAATCTAGCCAAAATTAATTTAAGCCGACGTAGGCTTATATTGCTTTTACGTAAGTATCTTGTAAGCCTGCATAGGCTTATATTGGTCTAGGGTTAGAATCTTTTGAGGCAAAATAAGCTCATTATGATTTTACGTGAGATCAAACTTAAAAGTTCGTGTGTTTCAAAGTTACAACGGAAGAAAAAACAATTAATAAATGAAAACAATAAAATTTGCTGTAAAGTTAATGTTTAAACTAAAGTGCCGTTATTATCAAGTGCGTGTATTTAAGTTTTACGGTAAGTATTCGTATTGGAAAATATTATTTACTGTTAAGTAGACCTCGTTTTACGCTTCAAATTTCATGCGCCTTAATAATTATGGTTTTTCCTGTTCTCGTTTAATTATTTTATTTGTTATTTTGTATTGATAGTGTCGCCATTAGCATAGCTGCATTTTACAAGCGCACTATTAGACTATTGTAAGATGGCGGCAAACGATCGGGAACGGTATTATTTCGGATATTTTCGCGCGCAGACTTATTTTGCGCACGTTTTATTGTAATATCGCCCTTCCCATTGAACTATCCAATAGTTTGAACAAAAGATCAAATGACCCGCTTTTCATTTGTTTGCACGATGCTTACGGAGAACCTCTTTGTCTACTTTGCAGGATATGGTTTTTCTAGAATTTCCGTATAGATGTAAATCCAGCTATATGACATAGGAATTGAGCGTTCGTAAGGGTAGACAAGACTTTTATGAAGCCTAAAATTAAACTGCGCATTTTAATAATAACATCACGCCAGTATTTCACAACGGGGTAGATAGAGGTACACCGATAATTCTCCAGCTACTCGTATGTTATGATCGCATTAAAATAAAAATGCTCGGGCAGTGATATCGGGTTTTTCCACCTGGATTTTCTCAGTTACCTGGAGTCTGGATCAGTGCCCGGTTAATGACAATAGGCTCGTCCCATAACTGGCGAAATGCCGCTGTACTATAGGGTACGTCACACCTCCCAACCAGCAAAAACTAGGCTTACAACAATCCCAAGACTACTGTTTTTTTGCTCTTACATCACTCCTATATAATCGTATAAGCCTGGGTTTGGGCACCAATTATAAGCATGTTTAGTTTAATATCGTTTTAATATCAGTCTAATTGAATGCTGTTTGCACTTACAGTAATCTAGCCAAAATTAATTTAAGCCGACGTAGGCTTATATTGCTTTTACGTAAGTATCTTGTAAGCCTGCATAGGCTTATATTGGTCTAGGGTTAGAATCTTTTGAGGCAAAATAAGCTCATTATGATTTTACGTGAGATCAAACTTAAAAGTTCGTGTGTTTCAAAGTTACAACGGAAGAAAAAACAATTAATAAATGAAAACAATAAAATTTGCTGTAAAGTTAATGTTTAAACTAAAGTGCCGTTATTATCAAGTGCGTGTATTTAAGTTTTACGGTAAGTATTTGTATTGGAAAATATTATTTACTGTTAAGTAGACCTCGTTTTACGCTTCAAATTTCATGCGCCTTAATAATTATGGTTTTTCCTGTTCTCGTTTAATTATTTTATTTGTTATTTTGTATTGATAGTGTCGCCATTAGCATAGCTGCATTTTACAAGCGCACTATTAGACTATTGTAAGATGGCGGCAAACGATCGGGAACGGTATTATTTCGGATATTTTCGCGCGCAGACTTATTTTGCGCACGTTTTATTGTAATATCGCCCTTCCCATTGAACTATCCAATAGTTTGAACAAAAGATCAAATGACCCGCTTTTCATTTGTTTGCACGATGCTTACGGAGAACCTCTTTGTCTACTTTGCAGGATATGGTTTTTCTAGAATTTCCGTATAGATGTAAATCCAGCTATATGACATAGGAATTGAGCGTTCGTAAGGGTAGACAAGACTTTTATGAAGCCTAAAGTTAAACTGCGCATTCTAATAATAACATCACGCCAGTATTTCACAACGGGGTAGATAGAGGTACACCGATATTTCTCCAGCTATTCGTATGTTATGATCGCATTAAAATAAAAATGCTCGGGCAGTGTTATCGGGTTTTTCCTCCTGGATTTTCTCAGTTACCTGGAGTCTGGATCAGTGCCCGGTTAATGACAATAGGCTCGTCCCATAACTGGCGAAATGCCGCTGTACTATAGGGTACGTCACACCTGTTCCTCGAAGGGTAAAATAGAGGACTTTACCCTTCGGGGAACAGGTGTGACGTTTTGTTATGTCAAAATAAAGTTAAGCTACAACAGCCGATCGATTCTGTAAAAATCTCACCGTGAAAAGTTAGGTGAAGTGAGCTTAGAGTGAGCTGTCAATAGTGTCAATCCCTAGCATTAGTTGGAATGTCCGCTCACTCCACACTCACCTAAGTTTTCACGGTGATATGGTTACAGAATAATTGCAGTGCAGCAGTGCAATTATTGCACTGCTGAACAGTCTAAAACAACGGTAATACCGCCAATAAATATTTTCACGACAATGATTACACAAAAGAAAGTATCAAATTTAAAACTTTAGTAGGTAATAAATACCCTTAGGCTGTGCGCAGATTGGTAAGTGAGCACACACACAAGCGACATGCGTCAAAGACGGAGGTCATCGCAACGGCTGCCGCCGAGACGCGTTGACGGCTATCGCCGACACACGTCAACGACGGTTGTAACTTTCGAGTAGCGTCGTGAACAATGGGCCGTAGCTTGCAACAAAAAGGTCTGGCCACAGATATCTATCTATATCTGTGGGTCTGGCAGTCAAAAATAATAATAATATCATCATCTGCCTAGCCTTTTCGGCTAGGCTTCCAGTCTAACCGGATGCTGCTGAATAGCAGTATTTTACATGGAGCGACTGCCTATCTGACCTCCACAACCCAGTTACTGGGTAATACGATACCCCTTGGTAAGACTGGTTGTCAGACTTTCGGGCTTCTGACTACCCGTAACGACTGTCGAAGATCCACGAATGACAGCCGGGACCAACGGCTTAACGTGCTTTCCGAGGCACGGAGGGGTCTCAGTATATAAAGATGGTAAAAAGTAAGTAAGATGGAAAAAAAAAAATATATGTCAGCCTATTAGGTACTGTCCCACTGCAGGACAAAGCCCTCTTCTCATACAGATAAGGCATAAGCATTGATCACCACGCTTTCTCAAGGCGGGTTGGCGATTTCACAGTTATATAAATTACTAGCTGCGCCCCGCTGTTTCACCCGCACAAGTCTCGATCTCGTAGTAATATCGAGATCTAAAGTACCGTAATCCTAATCCAGTGCAGGTGTACCCATGTGCCAAATTTCATCCAAATTTGTTTTGCTGTTTTAGCGTGAAAGCGTGACAAATAAACATACAAAAAATCAAATCTTTTCGCGTGATAATATTAGTTTAGATAATATAATATGTAGTTCTAGTTTTGTTGCGATATTTTCACTCACCGATGTCGATATTGTACAAGATAAACTTAGAAAGTCACATATGGAATTGCAAACGTTAAATTGATTCAACCTCGCGCATGAGAGGGCTTTACCAGTGGGACATAATGACACAAATATCGTGATAACACGTTTATTCAGCCAATAATGTTCCCACTACTGGGACGCAGGCCTTCTCTTGGTGAGAGGAAGTGGGCCGTAATCAACTACGAGAGCCCAGTGCGAGTTGGTAGATGTCACATGTCTTCGAATTTTTGGTTCTAGGACATGCCGGCTCCTTCACCGTTTTGAGAGCAGTGGTGATGAAAATATTTTCCGCAAAGTAAAGCGCCTGTCTGGATTCAAATCTAGGACCTACAACTCGTAAGTCGCCGCCATTACCACTGGGCGGCCACAGCTCTTCCATGACCACACGTTTCTTACATAACATGATGAGTCATGTCAGAGTCAGAGTCATGATGGTCAAAATATTACACTTTTTTTGGTCTTACTCTCATTCGCCAAGTGAGTAAAGTATAAAATGCGATAAGGGATTTTTTTTCAGTCTCTCTTCTGTCTACAGCAAACTAATCTGCTTTGCTTCTCATGTCCGCCCTGTCTTACCTACTATAAGTTTAACCCCTCCTCAAGGAGTACTTCGGAGACGTGGCGAGATTACGAAGCTCACTGGAGAAATCCCGAAAGGATCATGTGAAGAAAATATTGAAATTGTCGATATTTCCACCGTGTTACGTGCTGAGGATCTTAATAATGAAGATCAGTCAAGATGTAGTAACGAAGGTCTATGCAATATCAAAAACGTTTAGTAGTATAATGTACACAGCCAAGGGCGTTAGAATTTATTTTTGGGAAGAGCACAAACAGATAAGAAGTAAACTGCTACATCTTGTAACAATACAGTGTTTGCACTTAAATCTTTCCGATTTAAGTGCAAACACTGTATTGCACTTAAATCGGAAAATTTGACAATTTCGGATAGCTTGATGTGCTGGTCTGTAAGTTTTTTTTTTGCCGTGAAAAACTATGTTTTATTCACCGTGTGTAGGCAAGGTTGTCAGTGTTGTATAGATTACTATGGAAGCTTGTTTGCAGAAACCGTGCCGTGTATAAAGGGCCTTACTATGACGCTAACCTAATTGTCAGTGTCGAATAAACCATTTCATTCACATTCTTCCTGACGATGTTGATTTGTAACTTGCTGTAGTATGCTTCTACCTTATGTACGCAAATAGAAACAAATGTTATCGTATTAATCTCCGAGTTCTTTATTTTATTTAAGCAGCTTGCGCGGAACCGTGCCCCTTTTCCGGGGCCTCTGGCTCTGCCCTTGCATACAGTCTTCAAGTGATTGGCGAACATGGGGTAAGGCGCGCTTAGGCTAGGTGGAGCGAAGAGAAAAGCAGGGTGGCCGCGTTAGCCGAGGATCGAGTCAAATAGTGTGCGATTAAAGAGGCTTGTGTATATCAGAGGACTGCTATCGGTAAATAATGATGTGCAATTATGGTATCAGTGGACAGAACCGTGACCACATAACGCACGAGCCGAGCGAGCGAAGCGAGCGTGCCGGCGAGTGGCAGAAATATTTTTGAATGTAAAACCTAACCAACAAAACACATTGTAATTTAACTTGTATATTTTGTGCAACTGACATAAATATGCAAATATTTAATCATTGACTAAGCAATTGACTGAATAGAAATGGTAAATTGAAAACTGACGATACTAATACTTGGCTTATTTTTGTTTGTGTAAAATATGTTATACCAACTCAAATATTTGACTATATTATAATTGGTAAAAGTACTAGTTACTACAGCTATTTGAAGCGGTCATTTAGAAGAGGCTTCCTTATAAAAGTTAGATTTATAAACGACTGAAAAACGAATGGAAAATATAATTAATGAAAATATAAAAAAAAAACAGATCAGTTAAACAATTATTTACTTACGAGTATATACCTACTCTTTTTTACAATGCTCTAGAATTCTTATTAAAAAATTGTTTAAATAATACCAGTGTTCAGTAACGTTAAAAGCTTTTTATTTCGAAGTGCTTCAAATTTTTTCACCTGAAACTCTGCTATTGGGGATTCGATAGTGACGAGAATCGGATACTTTTTGTTTTCAAATCACAATACCCGCATTGTCCGCTTGTTCATACACTACGTGAAAGGCGTTGCATAGAGCTGTGTTTTATTAAACCTTTGCATGGTGAGGGATATTTTAAAAATGTTACAGATTATTGGATATTATTTCAATCATCTAATAACTTTATTCGAGGAATATTTTTGTATTTTTGACAGTTCTGCCATACAAACTGTCAAAAGTCAATTTATATCTCGAATAAAAGTTATGTATCTGGCGATGGAAAAATCAGTCCTTAGTATTGTAGTTCTATGTTCCAGCCAGTCGATTCTGTAAAAATCTCACCGTGAAAACTCAAGTGAAGTGAGCTTGATGTGAGTTGTCAGTAGTGTCAATCCCTAGCATTATTTGGATTGACAGCTCACTCCACGCTCACTTCACTTATGTTTTCACGGTGAGATGGTTACAGAATCGCACTGCTGTTTGATTGCAATTTTACTTTTTTCAGACTTGTAAGTAGTAATAATTTAATTATCTTAAAATATTTACATAATTTGAAAGCTAAGACTATTGTCTTAAAATAATGATATGTACAAGTATATAAAAAAGGAAAGTATGCCCTATGATACTTTCCTTTTTTTTTTAATTCGTCCCCATCGTTGTCAACAGGGAAAGTGCCCAAAAGGCTTGCAGCATGATAATTTCTGTCTGTTGTATTGCAATGCTGATTCTTTGGCCAAACAGAATAGGTACTCTTTTCTTATTCTAAAGGACAAAGTTGCTAACATTTTGATAACATATTATAAAGAAAAACAAAAGTTTTAATAGTTATTTCTTGTTTAATTTTTACAATAATAAAATATGAAGATTGCATTCTATTTAATCTGCATTCGCGACATATTTGCCAAAAATGTAAGCAAATATGAGTTTATGGAAAAATAACTTTACTTCCTATACAATAAAATTCAGTTCACGCCACAACTTCAAACATTTTTATAACTTTTTCAATAGTTCTAGTCACTCTGAAATCAACTTAATAACCATTAGAATAAAGTTGATATTTGTTTAACTTGAAACAACGTCAATTTAAAACAAATGAAATTTGAATGTACATAACTTTCTTTGTAGGTGGTTGAACTAAACGTTTCAATTACATTACAACAGTTTTGTGAGACTACTAATTATCATATTGTATTAAAACTAACTCATACTTCAAAATAGCAGCTGCTACCTGAAATCAAAGAAATGCAGTTAAAAACTTCATACTAGGTTATTTTAAATTGGCTAGCTAAACTCCGCATACGCGATAGTTATTCACAATCCAGTTACTGCGTAATACGATACCCCTTGGTAAGACTGATTGTCAGATTTTCGGGCTTCTGAAAACCCGTAACGACTGTCAAAGATCCACGTATGGTAGCCGGGATCAACGGCTTAACGTGCTTTCCGAGGCACGGAGGAGACTTGGTATGTAAAGATGGTCACCCATCCACAGACCAACCGTGGCAAGCGTAGCTTAACCTGATCGATCGAACTGTGTGCGAATCTAAATACGATACAATAAAAAGATTTGATGTTTTTATAGGGAAGTTCAATGACCGTTGTTAGTGTTGTACTTGAAGTACCTACAAGTTGAGAAAAACTGTTTTCTTTTGTTTTATAAAATTTATTATATTTTTGCTTTATCATTTTTAGATATCGATGCCCATTGCGTCTGCGCAGTTTAGCTAGCCAATTTAAAATAAACCTGTATTATAATATCACCGGTTCTATTAACTAAAGAGCCATAAGCCTTGAGTACTAAATGGCACATTTGTCGTAAAAATCCCGATCCTCAAAGATGGGGACTTTTACGACAAATAAGCCATTTCTAAGCGCAAAGGCTTAAGATCAGTAATCTATACGAATATTTTAAAGAGAGAGCGAATTTTGTGACTTTGTGAGATGTAAAGGGTATCAGGAACAACAGCTTTTCTTTGAAAAAAATTTCCACCATTTGATAGGTTCGTTATTCCAGATGGACATAGGCTATCATCTTCTTCTTCGTAACACTCTTGTCAGAGCGGTCGTGGTCCTCATGTAGTTTCTTCTCTAGGGGCTGATATGATTCGCTTCACGATTTCTCATCACCTACTCCGATTTCTGGTATTTTTTTTTGCACGGGTTTTATTTGGTCAGTTTCATCTCATGGGTTAGCGTCCGCGTGGTCTAGTGCCCTCCAGGCCTCCACTCTACCCTGCACGACAAGGCGCTCTATAGGCTATAATGTATACAAAAATAAGTACTTAATAATACCAATGAAATACTATCTTGTAATCATGCGAGGCGAGTACTTTTTGTTAGGTTAAAGCGGTGAATGATTTTGCGAATCCCGCAACCCCGGCCAGAGGTAGAGATGGAACACCACGGTGGTTTTAGCCGGTAAGAGTCGATAAGAGATACCCCTCCGTCACCCCGACGATGGAGGAAGTCCATGAGTATTACAACCGCGAAACAAAAAAAAAAAAAATTAAAGCTTAGGACTTGTGCACAACGTGTCGTGAAGAGAATACCGTCTTTACATGTTGATTGCACCCGTGCGAAGCCGGGGCGGGTCGCTAGTAAACCTATACAATTTTACTTACTTCTAGCAGAAGTTCCCTCCTGAGTGAGAAGAAACCCATCCCTGTTAACGCGACGAAGTCATGTGCTAACTGATACTGAAGTCTTTTCATCTAAAAAGTAAAAAAAAAGTTTTGATAAAGAAAAAAAAACCATCGACGCGCAATCTGTTACCATGGACTCATTGCATGATTGTGAACTCCTCTAAGTTTTGTTTTTTATATCTGACGTAAAATTTCGACATTAGGGGGCAGAATCTAGATTCATGTGCTGAATTTATGGTTAAAGTTTGCGCGTCACGTTAACTTGCCGAATAGGCAGACACAGGTACCAACCTCAACATTATAAGAAGCACTAGGACACGAGTGGAGACTCTTCAGAGCTCTCTGCGAGTGAAGATGGACATCTGAGGCAGCCAGCACTACACTACAGGCTCTAAATATTAACCAGCTCAGTGAGAAAAGGAAGTAGCAGCGACTGATCGTGCTTCCACTGCTCTTGCTGCGAACAATACAAAGTTGACATACTGTATTTTAGCTTGAATCCAGCACGCTTAGCATAACTGTAATAATAGACATACTCGTAATAAAGGATCCGTGACGTTGTAGGAAGAATTTTATTGCGCGGTGTCAAAAATGGAAAAAAAGCAACGTAGATTATTGAGTTGCTTCTTAAATACATACCTACATGTTGTATTAGGTGATAGCAATACATAACAAAGCATTAGGTTATTTATTATAAATATGTGGTGCCATTCCTAAGAAGTTTTTTTTTAATACCGTAAAATGGGGTTACATTGATTAATTTTGAAATAAAACTGACTGTAACTTCTTCAGTTATTTATAAAAAAATACAAAAAAAATACTGTAATGGCGACTCATGGTTTTTTATTGATAAAATTATTTATTTAATTTTTACGCCCTGTAGGTTCCGAGAAAAAAAAACATTAAGTGGCTTATCATCTTTATACTTGATATGGGGTCGCTTTGATTGCCCCCGTTTTTTGTACGTAATAAGAAAGTAGCCCCTAACAGGAATAAATAAATTAAATATATATATATTAAATAATAATATATAATATGTTCAATATTGTCATGGAATGTCACAGCTTAAACCGCAGCCATTTTTAAGAAATATGGCAAAACTGTCAATGTTGCCAACCCAAAATAAAAAAAAAATCTGCAGTCCATAGACTCCGAGATTTTACTAAAAAATCAACGAAAAAAAGTAATCATCAAAGACACCCCGCTATTCAAATGTCACCCCATTTTACCGTACTGCTTTTGTGTGTTGCCTGCTATTTTATTTGTATGTCGCAAACTGTGCAGTTTTTCAAATAGGTGGAAATTTGTTTTGACAAATACAGCCATCTCACAGATGTATAGGCAGGGTACTGTTAAAATACGGAAATTCACAAAGAACGGCTTGCAGCTTTCCGTGCTTTGAATACCGCATATCGCCCTAACACACCTCTTCTGCGCTCTAAATACTGTCTTCATATTGGTGGAGTTACCCCAATATATGATTCCATATCGTAATGCAGACGTAACGTATGGCGTATAATGCATACATTATACGCCATAAAACCTTTTGATTTACCTCCTTTGCAATATTACGTAAAGCATATGAATGTTGACTCAGGCGTTTACATACACTGTCAGTATGAGTTTTCCACGACATGTCTCTATCCAGCTCAAGCCCTGAAAATTTTGTAGAAGGAACAAAAGGAAGGACAAAAGGTTATTTCCATGCCCTTCCAAAAAATACTTTCAAGTGGTCTGAACGAGTAGCCCTTAGAACCTCTTGCATCAAGGACTGAAAAACCCCGAACGTCTTTTGAATAACCTTGCAAACCAAGGTTCATCCAATACTCCCAGACAAAGAACCGAATGGCTAGAAGTGGCGCTTTACCTAAGTGGAATACGCAAAGATCCTCCTTGCGGAGCTGACTCGGCAAAGTATACTTAATTTAGCTTTCTTGACTTTCAAAACTCGGTATAATTATTTGAGAAGGCCACTATTAGCTTTGTTCTGTTTAGCTCCAAAGGCCCTTTAGTGTCGACCCTAATTAAGATAGCTTAATTAGCAAGTAGGTAATGTTAGAAAGTTTGACTTCATTATTTTCTTATCAGTTAGATTTATTTATATTGTAAGTACACTTTGTGATAGGTTTTTGGCACGTGGGTGGTAATAGCCGCACGGGTCGAAGTCTAAGGTTAAGCTACGCTTGGTGCGGTCAGTTCGTGGATGGGAAGCACGTTAAGCCGTTGGGTCCCAGCTGTCATTAGTAGATCTTGGACAGTCAGCAGCTCAAAGGTCTGACAACCAGTTTTACCAAGGGTTATCGTGTCACCCAGTGACTGGGTTGTGGAGGTCAGATAGATAGGTGGGTATTCAGTTGCATCCGGTTAGACTGGAAGCTGACCCCAACAAAGTTGGGGAAAAGCTAGGCAGATTGATTAGATTGGTTATTCTGTAAATAAATTCGGCGATAGTTTTTAGGCGTTTCTTGACCTTTTTTTCTGTAAAAAATCAGTGGTAACTCAGTGGACTTACGAGTAGGTCGTGGGTTTTAACCCAGGTAGGCGCGTTACTTTGTGTAAATAATTTGATCACCACTGCTCTCAAAACAGTGAAGGGAAGCATCATCGTAAGAAAACCGGCATGTCCTAGAACCAAAAATTCGAAAATATGTGAAATCTACCAACCCGCACTGGGCCCGCGTGGTAGATTACAGCCATAGAAATGTAAAAAAACAGAGGGGCAATTCTCGTAATTTTCGATCTCAGTTTCAAGCAACAAGCATTAGGTTGCTTAGCTTGGGACTAGATGGCGCTGTGTGAAATGTCCAGGGATATTATTATTATTAGTTTCAATCCGTCAAAAATACCTCTAATTTCCCTATTTTTTGACAATTTTTTTGACATTAAATTTGTTTGTCGCCTAGGATGAGACTGTGACTAGATTTTGAACGTTTTAAATTACGAGATTTGGTCTTCAGATTACAGCCCACTCCCTCTCGAAGAGAAGAAGCCTGTGTCCCAGCAGTGGGAACATTATAATTATGCTGATTATGGTACATCACTTCGGAATATTTGCTTTGTTATCGAGTCAAGTGTTCTAAAATTAGCCTATAATTTTTATCTTCATTTTCTTTGATGACAGTCGTGATAGCCTCATTATAATAGATTGACATAATTTTAAATAAGGTTGCTTGTTATTTGTACTTAATCAGTAAAATTAGGTACCGTACTTCATATTCAGGCCTTTCATGTTGAAGTTTCCATCAGGGCTTATGAAATAAGTCCAAATATTTTCTTTATTTTTAATATCTATTCTGAGAACTGCGGAATATTCCGAGTTCTATCTGATTATTACATTTTGAAACTGTTTTGTTGTATCAGTCCATAATTTTCATCGTGTGTTTCGACAAATAGAGACTGTGACCTCCAGTGTTTGTTTCGGCCTTTCTTCTCGGAGTAGTCAGATAGGTAACGCTGACCTCATCTAGTTTTAAAAATACGATTGACGTATAAAAGTGTTTGTGCAAACCTACTTACAAAAATAAAATAATTTATCATTTATAATTTTTTATTTTTTATTTGATTAGCCTATGTCCTGTTGCTGAGCAAAGTTCTCCACCAAATCTTTCAAGGCCTTTTCCAAGCTATCTAGATTTGACCTTTGTGAGACGCGTCTAGATCTCTCGCCACCTCTTCCGGGGCCTCGGCTTTGCCGTCCATCCTCAGGCATCCACCGTGTGGAGACTGTTGCCCCTATGCATGCTGCTGACGTGACCCACCATATTTCATTTTAGCTTGGCAACTGTAGCGTTGTGAGGGTCTCAACGGCAAATTGTCAACTGATAATTAGTAAGTTGTAAGTCACATCACTAGAATCATGGCACAACACTAATTTACTAAGAACACTGTCATTTTAATATCCGCTTGCTCAGCTAGCAGGAACAGGGTATTAGTGTTCTGTGAGCAGGAGAGCAGGAGTGATTCCCTGATCCTCAAGATACTGGCACCCCAAATCTAGGGTGAGTTCCTCATTAATTTGGTAATTATACCAGACCCTCTGTACTGGATAGCAGTTGTAAATTTATAGTCTAAGTATCAATGGTGTATCTATTTGCGCGGCTGAAGGTTATCCGGTGCATGGGAGACGGAAATATGTATGTATTGCTGCTGCATCCGGGCTATGTAATGCCTCACTGTGTATTATAAGCTAAATAGCAAGCCATCTGCTAGGATTATTGTTTATCTTGTGTTTTATGCTCGCGTCATATTGCATCTGTCATTGTGACACGCATGTCTTTGCAAACTATCTGCCTGTAAACTGCTGCGATGTGTAGCTTCCTCATGTCCTGCTCCCTACACCGTTCCTTGGTCGTGGAAGGTGGAATGAGGCTGGACACATCGCACATTGCTTGCTGCTTTCGCATTATTGACATGCGTACCCTCTACCTACTGGTTCTACGTAGCAGTTCTACGTACTGGATTCTACTTACCGGTTCTAAAAACCGGATTCTACGTCTAGGCTGAGGACGGGGCAGCTCACCTACTGCGCGCTACACGCGTAGCTGAACTGCGCACTGCATGCGCAGCTACAATACTGTGCGCTTATCTACTGCGCGCCGCACGCGTAGTTGAACCGCGCACTGCATGTGTGCTATACTGTGCGCTGCACGCACACCTATCCGCGCGCTACCGGCGGCCTGCTGACGCGCCGCGGTTTGCAGCCTATTGAGGCCTTACCGGCTTCCTGAACGCGTACTGGCAAGCCTGTTCTCGGGCCTGAATTTCTGCATCCCGGAGAACCAAGGACAAATCAAATCCAATCAAAAGTCATTTATTCAAATTAGGCTGAGAATCAGCACTTTTCGAACGTCAAAATTACAAAAGACAGTCCCCCAAAAACGCCCGCCCTTCACCACTTCCTAGTGCTATCGCTGGGAAGAAGAAGTGGCGCAACAAAGTCCCCAGCAGCACAGCTGTCTGTTCAGTTATAAAATACTTGTTACTATACAATACTAGGCGTTAACTAATTAACATTACAAGGCACATAATATAAAATTAAATTACTTGCAATATGTCGGCTAGCCACGCCAATATACCAGCAAATATAAAAACTATACGTACTCAAGCTGACCGGACGGTACCTTTATTAACTTACACGTGCTAGTGCTCAGAACGATAGTGCGTCCTACCCGCGACCTAGTCTACTAATACGTATTTATTGTAAACCTAAGAAGATTATACCTATGAACTTTGGCTAAGTGTTTCTGTACCTAACCTAATTTGTTGACGGCCTGCGCAGCCTACCCGCAAAACATTTTTGTCTACTTCTAGCATCCCCGTTTTGTAGTGCACCGTAGTGTTTCGTATTATTCCTTTTATATTACTGTACAAAGAAACTCTTTAAAGGTCTCTAAGTCTTCAAATCTCATTAAATTTTGTACTTACATCAAATTTATCTTAACAAATTAAATTACGAATACAAAGGGCCAGAAAAATCCACGATGTGTCTGACCTGTGCAAGTCCAGATTTTTAAGAGGATTTACACCATTTTCATTCTATGATAAGAAAATATAATGGTAATCTTATAACATTCGCCTAGTCAGATTTGTTTGTCTTATAAGGACTATAATATTGTAGAACAAAATGGTAATTTGTTTTCTTACGAATTTTGGAAGTAGACTTATTTTTGTTGACTTATTGAGCTAGGTTGAATGTTTTTAATTTGTGAAATATTTTATTGACATAACAACACGTAACATTGCAACACACTTGAATTGTCCAAAGCGTTAGGCAGATAAGTACATAAAGTACACGAACATTATATGAGTTATGTTATTATTACATAACACTTGTGTCCTAATCCTTTGGGGATTATAGACGTTACGTTTTTTATGTTATCTTGTTTTTCTAATAAATTGCAACCTAAAAGATAAGCAAAATGTGCAGCTGGACCGAGATTATAATCAGAACTATAATTATCGTAAACGAAGCCGAAGGATTATGTTAGTATCGTAGCAGGTTTTTGTCGTTTCTTGCTCCCCCCATGGTAAAAAGGCATAACCATATGTATGTAAGTATGTACTACAGTAAGTCCTTTATTAATCATTCAATAAAACATAACATAACATCACGCTTTTGTTCCCCAAAGGGTTAGGCAGGGGTGCACTTATAGAACACCCACATTTCGTCAGTCATATATGCTTAAGTTCCATGTAATAGATTGTATTTCAAACTGATTTCATCTTCAAAACATTGCTAACGCATTCGTAAAAAAGAATAATCACATTAATTTATTGAAATTTCAGTTAAATACTTCGATCAATAATAGTAGGTACTAGATTAAGGATCAGGAACAAAAATCAGTCGCTCAAGTGGCCACGTTTGCACACACGTAAACATCTACATTTCTTAGAAAAAAGGTTAATAATATTAACAACTTCTGTTTATTATAAACCTTAATGCTTAAACATAAAGTTTAATTACCATTGCAAAATATATTTAAAATATCGCTTGAAAATAAAATCGTCTACCTATTTTGAAATTTTCAGTAATTTATTCTAAAATTAAACTTAAAGTCTAAGTATTACTTAGACTTTAAGTTTCATTTTAGAATAAATTTAATTTTATAATTAGGTTCAAAACATACTAATTTGAAATAAGACCACAAAAGTATTTGTGGTCTTATTTTTTCGGGCCGTTTTTGAAGTACTTATCGGGAATCTAGTACTATTATTGATCGAAGGTTAAATAGGTAAATTATGTATTATAAATGTATTGAGTATATATCCCTATCAATAATAAAATAGTGTTACAAGAATATTCAGTACCAAAATGTGTCAAAGAAACTGGAGTAGATATTTGTGACATATCGAAAATAAACTCTACTTAATGAGCGTAGCATAAACGAACGTATAAAATAATACTTATTACAGGATGTAATATTTCCCTCATTAACTCCTGTTAGTTTAGTTCAATCGAGTGTGAAACATGAAATCTCTTCTACCAAGAGATCTATTTATGAGAATTAGAAGAATTGATACAAGTATATATCGATTTTCAAGATCAAATACCTATACGATACTACAGATAGGCAGTCGCTCCATGTCAAATACTGGTATACTGCCGCATTCGGTGAGACTGGAAGCCGACCCAACAATTTGGGAAAAGGCTACGCAGATGATGATTTTGATTCTGAGACAACATTTTGAAACCAAAATATTGACCATTGTTTATTATTGGCAATAGAGGCAAATTCGAATTCCCAGCTTTTGTTTCTCCTGATTTGGTCGCCTGTTTTTTACGTGCTTTATTAAACCAGGGGGTCTACTCCGAAGTAGTATCTGCCGAATATTCGGCCGTTTCCTGCTATGAAGTTATTATTTGGTTCGGTCGGTTCCAATCCTACACTCCTACACTCTTTCGAATATTGATTATGGTCCCGACCCAACTGAGCTGATCCGAACTTTTATCGCATTTTTCAATAATATTCGGTTCGGCCATGTGTCGGTCCGATCCGAACATTCGCACTTTGCACTTCGGAGTAGGCCCCCTGTTAGCTTACATGCGATTTAACCAAAAATTTGCAATTTAGCAGTAGAACCAACACACTTACTGTATCCCGAGATATATCTGAAGACAGATGAAGTACAAGTTGTTGACGTTGGACAGCAGCACCAGCGACCCAAGATGGCGGTCGACCATGCGCACGAGTGTCGATTGACGCACGTACGCCTCCCGGAGGCGACGCCATACTTGGGTTTGTAAGTACAGGTCGGTGCCAAACTGTAAGAGGAATTGAATGTGAAAATGGAGGGGAAGTTCGTTGTATGTGAAAAAGAGCTGATTGCAATTTCCTGGGCATCATTTTAAACTTCGACCGACGACCTTGTGAAGGCCGCCGGAACCGAGAAGCACAGGACCGATCGAAGTGGGGGTGCTTGGGGGAGGCCTATGTCCAGCAGAGGACGTCTTTCAGCTGAAATGATGATCATTTTAAACTTGAGTTGTTAAAGAGACTTATGATCAGATCTAGGAATTTTGTTGCTTCCCGTCACTCTTCCAACTGACGCGTGTATTTCTATGATGCGTTTACGTTGTGTGCGTTTCATGGACATATGACGTTTAAATCAGTGCACATTGAGGTCCCCTATAGTTCTGTTTCCTTTGATCTATACTCTCCCCTTGTAACTGTTTTAAAAATAGTACTAATTTAATATTAGTACAACAGTACCCATGCAGGCGTTAATATGACACATCGAGCTTCATGCAAGCAATTCCAGCTATCGCTAGAATTGCAATTTATCAATTGCTGCACTATTGTCAGTGTTGTATGGATCATTATGGAAGCTTGTAGACAGATACGTTTTTTCTACAGCGCGGTTTATAAGCATTACCATAAAGAAACCGTGCAGTGTACATACTGCCTAAGAGTCATATTTTTATCACAAAAGCACATAATATCATTCATTACCTCAAACACGTTACATAATGAAATTGTTTTGTAATAAATTAGGGGCTCAATATAGAATATTCAAAGGGTACTATCTACTAAGGGTAATTGTTTTCGTGTACAAGACGTTAATGAGAAGCTGCGTGTCTGTTGATTATCGTCCTCGCAAGTTAATAAGTTAATAGATGGAGGCTTAGGATGGGGCTATATTAGTTAGGAGACATAAAGTGGTTAATTGAAATATAATAAGTAAGGCTTTGGTGGAAAAATTTTGATGGAACACCATATTGCAAAAATAAAATGGTCCTTATCGATTATAATTGGCTGTCGAAGCGAACATCGTTATTGCTTACATATATATATCTATAGTACTAATAATAAAGCTAAAGAGTTTGTTTGAAAGCGCTAATCTCTGAAACTATCCGTCGGATTTGAAAAAAATCTTTTTGCATCTGATAGCCCAATTCTTAAGGAAGGCTATAAAGGCTATTTAGCATTACGCTAAGACTTTTAGGAACCGAGCAAAAGTCAGACAAAATGCTAAGCGAAACCGCAGTAATAGTGGGGAGGCGATGTGAAGCAAAGTGGTGGGTTGGAAACAATATGCTGATAACGCCAACCTGTCACATTTGGGAGTTCTAAAAAAAAAACAGCAACAACTGTCATGATTTCCATATATAAGATTATGTAAGGGCTTTAAGGACAAATGACATAAAATGGCAAATAATTTAATTTTATGTTCTGTGTCTAGTAATGTTAGTATTTACTTGACACCTTGTATTGTATACAATCAAGTATTTTCTATCTGAACAGACAGCTGTGTTGCTGGGGAGTTTGTTGCGCCACTTTTTCTTCCCAGCGATAGCAGTAGGAAGTGGTGAAGGGCTGGCGTTTTTGGGGGACTGTCTTTTGTAATTTTGACGTTCGAAAAGTGTTGATTCTTCGCCTAATTTGAATAAATGACTTGATTTTGATAGCATTTTTCAAAAGTTCAAATAGTTTTGTTTTCGTTTTAGCCGTTTGATTGATGTGCATTTTTTGACTTGCCTGTCATCATTTTTTATTTTGTTAATAAAGTTCTTCATTCATTTACATTATTAGCCGTTGGTCCCGGCTGTCATTCGTGGATCTTTGACAGTCGTTACGGGTCGTCAGTTGCCCGAAAGTCTGACAAACAGTCTTACCAAGGGGTATCGTATTACCCAGTAACTGGGTTGTGGAGGTCGGATAGGCAGTCGCTTTATGTAACATACTGGTATTCAGCTGCATCCGGTTAGACTGGAAGCCGACCCCAACATAGTTGGGAAAGGGCTAGGCAGATGATGATTCGTTTACATTAAAAGTCCTCTATATATGAATATAATAGCCCTTTAAGACCATACAATTATAGTCATGAAGTTCAAGTAAAAGTATCTCATTGGACAGTTACCGTAAAAATACTGTTTTTTAACGGAACGGAATGGAAACATGATGTTTGGAGCATCGCGCCTAGTTTCTAGTTTCTTAAGTTCTTCGAGTTTCAAAACCAAACGATTGTTTTCAAGAAGTCTACATTGATATTAGACATTACATAGAGTTAGACGGCACGGTTGGCGCAGTGGTTAAGCGATTGACTGCTACGCTGCGTGTCGCGGGTTCGATTCCCGCACGGAACAAATATTTGTATGACCTACATGTATTTGTTCCGAGTCTGGGTGTTTTTCTATCTATAATATGTATGTATTTACAAAAAAAAAAAAATGTATATAAGTAGTTTATCAGCCATCTTGTTACCATAACACAAGCTTAGATTGCTTAGCTTGGGACTAGATGGCGCTGTGTGAAATGCCCAGGAATATTATATTATTATTATTATATTACTCGTTTATTGAGTACCTAATTAAATAGTGTGTTAAATATTGCTAAATACCAATTTTGTATGTGTGCAAGATAATAAATACATAAATTTTTATACTGAAAAAGATGTAAGTATTAATTTCACAACACACAAAAATACAAGGTAATAATAATAAAAACCTACCCTCTGTTTGACCTCGAAACGTTTCTCAAGGGTAATCACCCGGCTCACATACAGGTTGAGTCTGTGGTACCGGGAGCTAAGACCCATGCTGATGAGAATGATGATCAGGTCTTGGAAGTTCCATAGAGCAGTTGCTAGTTTGCTGACTATGAATATCGGTATAGCATACCATAGGGTGTAGTCCTCTGAAAAATATAAAGATACTAATAAAATCACCCCTGTTTTGCCAAAAGGGTTGGGACAGGTGTAGTAGGCTACCATTTCGCCAGTAAGTATCCTATTAAACTTTACTGGACCCAGCGATCACACCCAGAATCTTAAAATGTTGTATTATTATGTTTTGTTAATCCTATTTTGTTTGTCTTGTAGTGTATCTACAATAAATTATTTAATTAATCCATACTGAGGGCGCATTCCACCAAACTTTTATACCTTGAATAAGTCATCTTGAGAGTAAATTTTTAATTTTTGACAGTTTTGCTATACTAGAACTGTCAGACGTCAATTTTATCCCACGGATAACAGATATCTGACTTTGGTAAAATTAACCCTTTATATTATGAATTCGAAAGTAACTTTGTCTGTCTGTCTGTATGTTACCTTTCCGCGATAAAAATTAGCTAGGAGATAGATGGTATCCTGGGGAAAGTCATAGGCTACTTTTTTCTCAAACATAATCCTAAAATGGGTGATAATTATAGGGGGTAAAAGTTTGTACCTATGGGGAAACTCAGCATTTCTTAAGGGACAGAAAATTTCAAAATTATGCTTTCTGTTGCTTTATTCCAACATCCACGCGGGCGAAAAATAAGAAATTAGCAGTTGTGCTTCACTAGACGTTACTAGACGCGTTGGTGTATAGTGGTTTCAGAGATAGTCAAGAAAAAATCTTGAATAGAAAAGCAATAGAAATTTTGTCACACTGTGACATCACTGACATGCATCAAGAATTAAACTAAATTTCTTAAACAGGCTACGACAGAATCCTAGACACTGCTGATATGGACGCATGTTCTTTTTTTTCAAAAATGCTTGAAAAAACGAGCATTATTTTGAAAAATTTCTTCGATATAAATCGAAAAAATATACTGGTGCACGTACATGCGAGTAGCGATCGACAATGTTAGTATGAAAATGCATAACTGTCGTGTTTAGCGGCCGAATAAATTACTATGAAAACTCATTTAAAAATGGAACAAACTTTTACTTCGAAACATGACAACCAAGGATCTAACTTTTTAAACGTTTTATTTTATTTTTGAACCGGATTGCATATACAGTTGTGAAACAAATGAAAATACTGATGCGTGAAAAAAAAATGTTATTCGTCATTAATTCTAGCATTTATATTTATTTTTACTAAGTTTGAATTACCAGGCATTATTCGAGAAAGAATAAAATTAAGGCTAACACTTACGAGCTTTTAGCAGGAATCCGTGAGAAAGAGTGACGTATCTATAAATGAATTCTTCTGGAGGGAAACCGATTCCGGTTGCTGACACCATGCTCAGTACGTGCTCAACTGAAAGGGAAAATCAAGCTGAACATCTTTCTTTTGTGTGGTAAGTAGGTAGGAAGGTAGGCAGGCGGATGACAAATGGGAACTGCCGCTAATGGTTGTGTGTTACAATTACTAGCACCAAACCCTTCACACCGAAACATAGCTTCTACTAGAAGCCAAATAATTTAAAAAGCTGAAAGACCAAATGGAAAGAACACGTTTTTTTTTTAAATAAAGCAATCATCGTATCTATTACCTCAGCCTATCACAGTCCACTGCTGGACATTATTAGGTCTCTCCCAGGCTGCTCCACAACACCGCCTTTGCCTTCTGCATCTAGTCTGTTCCAGCCACCTTTTTGTGCTCGTCGTTCAATCTAGCTAAAGGACGTCCCACACTACGTTTGCCGATACACGGTCTCCACTCTAGCGTCCCAATTGCGTAACACATTATAAATCTCAATCTGAATCATTTTGAAGGATATTCCTAATCCATTGCTTCATATGTTCGAAAAATGTGTCTGCTCAACAACGTAAATAACGCAATGAATGTTGTTGCACTGTCAAACTGAAACTCATAGTTACTGATAGTGTGTTACGCATTTACGTCGCTGGACTCGTCTGCTAACTGCTGTAATCATCGTATACTAAAATCCAATAAGATACTAACCAACAGCAAAACTAGCAATACACACAGTGATAAGAATTGTCCTCTTCTTTATTCTGACGTCAGGTGGGAAGTCGAGTGCTGTGTTTGTCTCCGTACTCAACCAGTATATTGATAGCTTTCTCCAAGAATGCACGAATTTTGATGACAAGAACAGCGAGATTACTGCGTTAGCATAGAATATGGCTCCTGAGAGGCGACCAATTAGACCATCTGAAAATAGGGTATATTTTCATATTTAAAGACTAGCTTTTGCCAGCTTCTGTGTCCCTAAAATGACAGATTTTTCCGGCAGATCAAAAGTAAGTTATGTCACACTCCGAGCCAAAATTCTTCTTTAAATTAAAAAAAATCACGTCGTTCCAATGTTTTGTTGCTGCGTGAATCAAGATCAATCATAGAAATACACAAACACACTTTCGTTTTTTTTTATTGTTTTTATTGCCGAATGGGCTTGCTCTTGACATCGATAACGCCTTATGGAAAGCGCGATGAATGAGGTCTATGATAGAACGAGCGTGCCCAAAAGGTGCCTTTCACTCTTGCTTTGATGGGAACACAGACACAAACCATACGTTGCAGGCTCTTTCTAATGCACAAGAGCCAACAATGTATGGTTTTATTAGATAATATTCCAGCATTGTCTTACCTCAAACAAAGAGTATTATCACCGAATTTACCTATCAAACGATATAGCACCTATTAAAAAAAATACCTCGTTTAACGTTTGATCATAAAAAATGACAAAATTTGATTATCAAAGGATCTTAATTAAACTGGATCTGGAGATTCCCTTTATAATATGAAATAGCAATAAACAAATAATTAATACATTTTTTAACATAGTTATAAATATTATTTACTAATAATTAATGGAATGTAAATGTATTCTGAAATAAAACGATTAATAATAATAAACTTACTATCAGAAGATTTCATCAGCCATCCTCCGAGCAGCGTGATAACCCTCCAGACAGCAACGCATTCTGTGACCACCAGCATTACAAATAGTATCAGACACCAGGTGAAAGCCAGGGTCAGACCAAAACCTGAGATGCCGAAGTACCGGGCTTTATAGAAGACACTGTTCAGTACAGGAAGAAAATCCTGAAAAAAAAGTAGGTCCTTAAAGAGAATTGAGGATTTTTATTTTTTATATATTATTTTTATTTTATTATGGAGTCTGGCATAACTATACTGTCACGCCATTTTGTTTTTTTTTTTCAAAATGGCGGTCACGCATGAAACCTATTTTACTCGATAGCTGACATCAATGCAAACGAAAAATATAATGTCAGCTATCGATCTATAGGTTTCAAGCGTGGCCGCCATTTTGAAAAAAGATCTAAATGGCGGACAGGTAGGTATGCCACGGATCTTCAAAGCCTTTAAAAATATTAAAGCAACCGACCGCGAAAAAAGTAAATTAAAAAAAAAAATGAAAAGAGGATGACCGCCAATCCCACACCCCATTAGTATACCCTAAGCCACACAATCTCATGCAGTCGGAGGCAACTTCTTAAATGTAACAATTAAGACCTAATTACCTCCATTGCGTCGCAAAGTCGCATAAAGAAAATAATTTCGTAAAACTTTCTAAATAGCTTAAGTTACATTTTGCTAATTGCTTTGTTTTAAAAAAGTTATTCGCGATTCATTACTTTTACTTAAACATAAACTCCTGAGCATTGTTGCTAGCAAGTCGAAAGGCCTCCTGATGAGGCACGATCTGTGCGAATTGCACGTATTGTTGCCAGGTGTCTCCAGAAGATGGCATAATAAGTAGTATTCCTTATGTTGTATTGTATTATTATTATTCCTAACCTGTTTATCTCAGTTCAGTATACATACTAACATAGTTTAAGTAATACTAACAAAATGATGGGTAATGTGCCTGAATCAAAGATGAATAAATAAATAAAACGCCAATCGGCCAGTTACATTAGATAAAGAAAAAATATGATACCAGGGGCGTTCAATGTATTCATGGTATCAGGGAGATTTACTAATGATGTGGGTAATTTGACTAATTAATTTATTAATGACATTATCTAAGGGCATAAAGGTAAAATTTCATATAGTTGTGATCATTAATTTGCTAGTTATCCTTTGTCAACGACCACTGGAATGGCTAACGTGACAATGTTGAAAAAAATCGAGCACCGCGCTGTTATTAAATTCCTTACCAAACAAGGAAAAAGTAAAAAAAATATTCAGAAAGTGATTGTGGCTGTTTACCAAGATTCTGCACCTGCGTTATCTATGGTTCAAAAGTAATCAAGTTCATTTAAAACGGGCAGAGAGAGTATTGAAGACGACACTCGCTCGGGCGGCCAGGTTACTGCTTCTACGTAAGAAAACGTGACAAAAGTTGAGAAGCTTATACTGGAGGATGCCCGAATGATGATCAAAATGATAGCAGAAATAACCCACCTCTCTGTTGGTTCTATACACACTATTCTTCATGACCTTCTTTACCTTTCAAAAGTCAGTGCAAGATGGGTGCCGCGAATGCTCACGGTCAAGTCAGTTCCATCAAGTATTTTCGATCAAATTGATACTGAAACGTGGGTTCATCATTATGACTCTGAAAGTAAGCAAGAGTCCTGCAGTGGCACAAGAAGGGTACTGCGCCCCCTAAGAAATTCAAAGTTCCGTCCGCCGGAAAAATCATGGCCACAGTGTTTTAGTGGGAATCAAAGGGAGTTTTGCTGATTAGGTACAGTCAGCAACAAAAGTCAATTAACACTGTTACTTTTACGAATTATCTAAATTGATCCAAAATGATGCGATACATTGGTTTTCTCTATTTCATGTAATAGCAAAGAGTTAATTATTCTTAAATATTCTATTACTATATGTTTTTTAAGAATATTTAGCTCAATAATTAAGATTTAAACAACTAAAGTGTTAACCGACTTTTGTTGCTGACCGTACACAAAAAAAGGTGAAATCATAGACATCATCATCATACGCATATAATCTTACGCATCCACTTTGCGAAATTTACGGGAAGCAATTAAAGAAAAAAGACGGGGTACACTGACCACCAGTGTGTTGCTTCTTCACGACAATGAAGAGCTCAAGGCAGCAATAAATACGCATTTTTCAGAAAAAGAGAAGATTTTTTTTCCAGGGTATTGAAAAGTTAATTTCGAGATGTAATAAATGCATTGGGATAATGGGGAGATAACGTTGAAAAAGTTTTTTCATGCCATTACCGAAAATATATTGAACGCCCCTCGTAGTAAGGAATCGATGGGCAAAAGTACTTCATTCTAAGTTGTATATTTAGGTTGTATATTTGGTGTAAGATGAAAGGATCAAAGGAGTCTGGGCAAAAGTAGTCTATGGACCAATAGCGTTACGGTTTCGATATTTGTGAAGAGATACTTCATCTTTACCCTTGTGCAAAGTGGTATCAAAATCTGACCCGGCAATTTTGATGGAAATACACTTTTATAATATACAGGGTGGATATTCAGGCGGGTGGTAAGGGCAGGTAAGTAAGTACGTTAACCGTAGCTACAGAAAAGCATTCTTTTGAGACTATCCTTAGCTTTTTGAAACGTTGTGACCTGCATTTACAGATTTTGAAAACACACGAATAAATACCGTATACCCAGTTCAAAAACTTTTAGAACTGGGTTCGATATTTGAGATGTACAGAAGGCCAATTTCCGTAATTAAAAACGTTCGGAATCTAGTCGCAATCATCTCATCTCAGCGCCAATCAATGTCAAAAATTTGTATAAAAATGTAGATAAATTTAAGGTAGGTATTTTTGACAGATTGAGACAGAGATAAGGAGGGGCTTGTGGCTAAGTAATAACAGCCGTGCGGGTCGATCGATCAGGTTAAGCTCCGCTTGCCGCGGTTGGTCTGTGGATGGGTGACCATTTTTTCTATTCCAAGGCTAAAGGCTTAATATGTCCCCGCCGTGTCCTCGTAGAGGCGATCGGCAACGGTGGCGACCTCTCGCGTCCGGCCCTGGTTCAAGCCATGGTCCGGGGCAAGAGGGAGTGGGAGGCAGTCACCTCCTTCTGCGAAGCAGTCATGCTAGCGAAAGAGGTGGCGGGAGGGATGAGGGAAAGGACCTCACGCCTCAACCGCCGCGGGAGACGCTCCGGGCGTCGGGAGCCGCGTGACGACTCCCGGCCACCGTAGGCGCGGGCCTGCGGGCGGAGAGTAATGGGTAGCTCTCCGTCCGATCAGGACCAGGCCCGTGCCGGACGGCGCGTATGTGTTCCACGCGCGCCTCAAAGAGATGTCAGCATAAGTGTCGGGGCCCGATAGGGCCGAAGCCTGCCAGGGTAGCGGGATCGTCGTCGGAAAGGGTTACCGCTGCCCTGGAACATAAAGGGCTAAGGAAGGAACACGGGTGGGTTTTAGTCAGTAAGAATCTGACACTCCCTTCCGCTCCACCCAGAGCGGGAGGGGTCATTTGATGATTTCCCAACCTCAAAAAAAAAAAAAGGCCCTCCATGCCTCGTTGGTCCCAGCTATCATTCATGGATCACTGACAGTCGTTACTGGTTGTCAGAAGCTCGAAAGTCTGCCAACCAGTCTTACCAAAGGGTATCGTGATACCCAGTGAATGGGTTATGAAGGTCAGATAGGCAGACGCTCCATGTAAATTACTGGTATTCAGCTGCGAAATTACAATGGGAACGTTCTTAAAAATACGGAAATTTGCTTTCAGGTATGAGATTGTAGCGGTATCTACAACGCCACATGCGAACATTGCATCATACTGACGTCACGCAAATCCTGCATCTCGCAAGCAGAGTTTACCGCGCAACTAGCATACAAACTTCCCGACATCAATCGTTGGGCAGTTGCCCGCCAGACACAACACCCGTCTGGTCGGAGGATCCTCCTTTTTCTATGGAGGATGAGTGGACTTTACACCCTGTTCCTCATACCTCTATAAGATCAATATATACCCTAATTACCCTATGAGCAGTTGGAAACTAAGTAAATGGTCTTACATCATATTTCTTCTGGTTTAGTTTCGTAACTAAATTCCTTTTCATATTATACTCTTCACTTTCGATACTTTTTATTCCTCTAGCATGTAGCTTCGTCATCATCATTAACATGTTCCTGCCCTTGTTCCATGTTACTTGGGGTCGGCGCATCACACTTTCTTCTTCCATTCTCCCCTGCATTTAACTTCTGTGACTTCTTATCCCTTTAGCATTTAGCTGTGTGAAGCTGAAAATTAAGTTTTTAATTAGAATTTTATTGAGTACGAAGTAGTAAAAGTATATGCGGGGAAATGGCACTAACAATTTTAGTAGTTTTGAGTTCAGCACTTAACGACTACGATTAACTGAATTGGAACCCTTCCTGAAATACTGAAATTGTTAACTGTGAAAGTAATTGCAACTGCAGAGTTATTAATACACACATAAACTTAGAAGATAGATCCCGTTGAAGATGGCGGGGTGAGCTGGAGAAAACAAACGATCAGTGGTCCATTTTAGCCCTGGATTGAAAGAGCTTGAAGTCATGGAGGGAGGCTTTTGCCCAGCTGTGGGACGATACACGGTAACAGTAACATACGCTTTCTTCCCATGACGGTAGGCAGAGACTATAGAATGCTGCAACGATTCTTACATTATTAATCTCTAATTAAGAATGGGTAAAGGTAGATTTTTTTGCAAGTGTGCAAATTGTATATGTACGACAGGTACATAGAATCCAGCAGATCATTCTGTCAAAATGGCGCTGTCATAGCTATAATTAATACAAGGCGTGAGGTAGTTTTATTTTATTTTTCGAAAATGACGCGTTGTTGTGTTCCTAAGTACTCTAAAATTGGAGTCTGATTTCCTGAAAGTCCCTAAAATTAAGAGATTGTAGCAAAGCTATTCTAAGAGATTAAAAAAAGTAAATAATAATAATAATATATTTATTCAAAAAATGAACAGAGTTCGAGGTTATGCTGGAAACATTTTCGAAAAAGTGATTACGAGGAAATATTTAAGGTTTAAAATTATGAGAGTTTCCATATTACTTGATTTATAAGATTGTAATCACCGAAAATAACGAAATAGTGACATATGCGAAATAGATATATGAACGTAATGTCAACTTTTTTGTAGGCTGCAGAGCGATTCTGTAACCATCTCGCCGTGAAAGCTTAGGTGAAGTGAGCGCGGAGTGAGCTATCACTCCAACTAATGCTAGGGATTGACACCATTGACAGCTCACTCTAAGCTCACTTCACCTAACTTTTCGCGGTGAGATTTTTACAGAATCGATCGGCTGTAGGGACCTAGCAGGCTATGATCACGCCATCTACAATTAGCTTGGCCCGACTTTCCTCATTGGGTATACTTTCCCTTTCAGATTGATGCTGCCCATCTATCTGGGGTAATGTACTATCATTTGTTACTGCAGAAATACAAAGAAAGAAGGATATACATAGGTCTGGTATTTACAGTCTAATCTTAAGAACATGTAGCTAGTGCACACTAAGAAAAACATGAATTATTTATTTATTTTACCATTTATTTTTTTTTTATTTTTTTATTACACACATAAATAAACAGACATTGAAAAACAGAACAGAAAAAATAGGTACTGAGGTGATACTTATTTCATAAGAAATCTCTTCCAGCATACCTGAGATAGGACAATAGATACAGAGATGTAGACAGCGTGTGATAGAGCAAAGGAGACAAAAAATAATAGGTACATAGAATAAAAAAAACAATTCACTTAAAAACTAAAAAAAAAATACGAGAATATACTAACATACATAGAAATAAACATACATAAATACTTACAGCAAAACAAATATTGGTGATGCGTTTACGGGGTATATTACTGCGAGAAGATATAAAGGGTTATTGGTTAAACACTAACAACCTTGCAGGACTGGATTACAAACATCATAAACAACCACTTTTGTTCTATAATATGTCTTTTTACAAAACATAATACATTTAGGTACCAAAAACAAACCTTTAAGATTCCGTTGTTCTATCTAACCCCCGCTCCCCTCCGCTGAATTTTGTACTAAACACGGCAGTTTTTTTACCTAACTAGTGCTTTATTTTGCTTTGCGCAGAGTTCGTAACAGAAAATCGAATATTTCAAATCGTAGAATTGAAATATTTTTATTTTTGTATGAAAGTCTGATGAATTAATAAAAGTCATAGAACAAAAGTTGTTGTTTATGATGTTAGTAATATAGTCCTAGGAGGTTGTTAATGTTTTATCAATAACCTTATATACCATACACAACACAAGCATTAGGTTACTTAGCTTGGGACTAGATGGCGCTGTGTGAAATGTCCAGGGATATTATTATTATTATACAACATGTACCGTAATTAACGCACACCACCAAATACCCCAATTAGAATATTATGTTATACTCATAATGCATACACTGATTTTTTACTATTATGTATAAAACATTGTTTATGTATTAAATTAGATTGTGGGAGAAAATTGTGTTCACATTACAAATCTACTCACGCACAGCATGTACTCGTATAAGAGTCTAGTGTAGTAGGTATTTTTTCTGCTGGGGAGTTTGTTACGCCACTTCTTTTTCCCAGCGATAGCACTAGGAAATGGTGAAGGGCGGGCGTTTTTGGGGGACTGTCTTTTGTAATTTTGACGTTCGAAAAGTGCTGATTCTCACCCTAATTTGAATAAATGACTTTTGATTTTGATTTGGTCCATTTTGGTTTGTTTTGACTGTACAGCGAAAGTGTGACTGTAATTTACGTAGTTTTCATTATTTTTGGAATAAAGAATTACCTATATCAAAAATTACAGAAAATGATTCAGCAAAGGATTCTGCACAAACTATTTCATAATGTGCATTAATTCAGTTACACATTCAATGTGTAACTGAATTAATGCACATTATGAAATAGTAGTGAATGTAAACGCGTTCAACTATACAAATTATTTGTATAGTTGAACGCGTTTACATTCACGGGCAATTGCGTAAAACACTAACAGTAGGAATGGCTTTAATATTGACAGTTCAACAACATTCATTGCATTATATATGTTGCTGGGCAGACAAAGTTTTCGAACTCATGAAGTAATGTATTAGCAATATGCTTCAAAATAATTCAGTAGAGTAGAAATGAGTAATATTGCACTTACCAGTTAAATAGCCACACCGTCTTCGATGCTGCAGTGGATAGTAGTGATTCACTCAATGTTTGGTCCATTGTACATATACATTATGGAAACATTGACCTATTGTATTTTCATATTAACATTACTATAGCATCAATAAAATATTTTACTTTGCCCCGAAGTGCCCGCATTTATTATGAAAATTATTGTTTAACACACCCGAATCGCATGTCAGGGACAATTATTGAAATGTCTAACAAAACTTAATATGTATGCCATTTCAGCCTTTACTGTTCTTGAAATAGAGGTAAGTGTTGTTTGCATGAAGGACTCTGTGTTTATTTAGTAAAAATGACATGTCATTATATGTCACTATTTGTATAGACACAATTATTATGATTTTTTTGTTGATTTTATCTTTCTAATATTTACACAGGTCTGCATATGTAATTAGCTAATTATTTACATATTTATCATACTTGCATGCAATTGTTTCGGACATTGCAATAATATTAATATAAACGTTCAAATATTTTTTTTATGTATGAAAATTGAATAATTTTAGATTCATATTTAGTTGATATTATTATCGTGGATGTCCACGCTCATAAAATGTAAGGATAAACGTGCACGTTATCGTGGATGGAAAATTAAAAGCGGCTTCATACAAATGTCTATACATATTTCTTCCCTGTGATATCATGATGCCATGGATGTCCACAATAATATCGTCACGTTAGAAATTACAATAGCAAACATATTTTTCTACAATGATTAAAATCCACTGAATGAACTTTCCGGTATTAACTTTAAAAATAAGCTTCCCGATGTTATTATATTTATTGACTTTTCAAAGGAAAAACCACTAGGTTACATACAAACTTTAAGTTCATAAAATAAATATGAAAGAGACTAATAAATTATACAGAAGAAAAAAAAGCGGCACTGAAACGCAGGATCATAGACATGTGTATTCTTCCCGTCTTAACCTATGGTGCAAAGACTTGGTCTTTGACTAACATCCAGAAGTCCAAACTCAAGGTCTGCCAACGAGCAATGGAGCACAGTATACTAGGTGTTAAATTAACGGATCGTGTTCGTAACACAATACTGCGCTCCATAAAAAAGATAGCTGACGTGGCTCAAAAAGCTGCCCAACTTAAATGGCAGGACATGACACAGAAGTGAGGCAGGGCCGCGGCAGACCACGCAAAAGATGGTGGGACAAGCTGGATAGGTACCGTCCAACCTGGAAGGAGGACGAGCGGGCTCGCAATAGATAGAAGGAGTGGAGTGCCTTTGCCCAGCAGTGGGACAGCGTACGGTAGTATATATAAAAAAAAAGTGCTAGTCGGACTCGCACATGAAGGGTTTTGTACAACGAGGAAAAAAACGCCGATAAAAACTCGTTTCTTGAATGGAGACCCCTTTTAATTTTTAACTTTATTTTTTTTAATTATTATAGTGGCAATATAAATACACACTGTGAATTTCAACTATCTACCTATTACGGCTCATGAGATACAGTCAACTGATAGACACACGGACGGAAGGACAGCGGAGGCTTAGTAACAGGGACCCGTTGGCACCCTCTGGATATGGAACCCAAAGGGGGAAAAATGTCGTAGGTATTTAAATATTAGCTGTTATATTTAACTGAACATCATCACTGCCCTGCTCGTCAAACTGAATGAGGACAAGTTCGTAGGTTATGATCGCACCGGCCATCTGTAAATATAAAATCAATAAGTCTTTCTTGACACATTTTACTTTCATAAATATGTGGCGATAGTCTGATTATACAGGGTGTTAGGCGGAAGGTTAGCCAAGCCAGGTTCGTAGGTAGACCCATTTAGGAATTACATATTTAGTTTGATACTACAAATTGATCGCGTAATGTCATTGCTGTCTATACAAAACAATAGTTCTGTATTGTACTATCAATTGTATTACCTAATCCGTTAAGAACTTAGTAACTGACCACTAACAAATAGCTATTCATTTGTACTCCGGTTCGATACTAATAACGGTATAAACCTATGTTTTCATAAATCAACGAACCGACAAAATTCACACATTTATCAAAGCCTAAACTTAGGATCTAGCATCTAATGCTCTGCTATAAAGGACGCTTTATCAATTTCCAACCTAATACCCACATAATACAGTCCAAATTCCTCCAACACATAATGAAAAACAAAAGCAGGTAGAGTATCGACGAAATCCATTTCATTCTCAATTTGACTAGCTTAATCTTTAGGTGCAAATTCGCTTAAAGCTTAATCTAGAACAAAAACAGTACAACCTGTAACAAAATAGTTTTGTTTAGATAAAAGAAGCCCATCCCGCTGAGAGCGATGTAATCTTTCGTTAGTTGGTCTTGAAGACGCTCCACCTGCAAAACGAAGTTCTAATTGCGGTTACGTGCGGCAAATAGATGGAGGACCAAACGAGCTGGAAGTTTTGTACATTTGCAACATTTAGTTGTTTTTTGGTTGATTGTGTTTCTTGCTGGTTGAGGATAGTTTCGAAGAACGTGAATAATGGCCGAGGTGTGTGTTGTGTTTAAATGGTCACATAATATACAGGGTGACAGGGACATCGACACACAACCTGGTACCGTAGATTACGTACATGATTCTGAACGTCGGTTATTGAAAACGTTAATTGCTCTGCCATACATTTTGACCGCGTAAGTATTGCAAAGGCTTACTATTCCATCAACGACTACTTACACGATAAGAATAGTTGGTCGCCCTAATTAACTCAAGACAATGTTCATGTTCTTTCTCCAGAATCAGCTTACTGACAGGTTATTAGTATTAACTTATTTATTTATTTTACTTTGATGGTCCTAGTTTTCATCTGTGACTCAAGTGACAGCTATGTGACCAGAACCCAGCTATGCATAAATATGTAAGCTGTCACGCCCTTTATGCCTGGAGGCTTTTATTTAGGTAGTAAGTTTTTATTTCCATTTGAATTAATTATTTTTCAGCTTGAGTACGTATAGTTTTTATTATATTTGTTGGTATATTGGCGTGGCTAGCTGACATATTTTATGGCAAATAATTTAAGTTTCTTGTAATGTTAATTACTGAACATAGGTTCCTAGTATTGTATACATGCACTATATTCTAACTGAACATACAGCTGTGCTGCTGGGAAGTTTGTTGCGCCACTTATCTTCTTCCCAGCGATAGCACTAGGAAGTGGTGAAGGGCGGGCGTTTTTGGGGGACTTTTGTAATTTTGACGTTCGAAAAGTGCTGACTCTCAGCCTAATTTGAATAAATGACTTTTGATTTTGATTTGGTCCATTTTGGTTTGTTTTGACTGTACAGCGAAAGTTTTTTTTTTGCACTTTTCTATGAAAGCGCAGATTTTTTTTTTAACTGACGGAAAATTTCTACTCTATGTGGCTATAATCATGTGCTGAAATCATGATTTTAGTTTACGCTTCGATGTCCTGCCGCCAAGAGAAACCGAAGCAAAAATTAGTCCTCATTTTGAAATATTTGGCTTATATGGTCGCTGTGTAGCAAGGCTTTCGTACATAAAATTATGATCGTTTGTATTTGCAAGTCAAGTAAAAACTTTGGTCCTTCGGTACGAGTTTGAACATTTTATTACATTTGAATACCCCAGATGGTGCAATGAACATATTAATTGCATCATGTTGTCATCATGTTGGCATCCCAAAATTATATAAAATGTCTTAGGATTGCTTAATCTTACTTACTTTATGATTATTAAATCCACGACTAAAATGATGAATGATGTTAAGCATTTTAAAAATTACTTTTGGAAGGGCAATTTTCCACAAGCAAAGAGAAATTACCCCAATTACATCGATATAAATAAAAACGAAGAACCATACTTACTTCGACATTATAACAATGAGTATCATAAGTATACAGATACTTAACAGCTAGTTTCGAGTGCGTATTGACATCAGCAGCCGCTAAAACGACACTGACCACTCTGATACAGAGCCAAGTTAATGATACTATATAGTAGATCCCTGTAATTATGTCCGTGGAAAGACCTTGGCTAGAAGTAAAATAAGGACATATTATTCGCAAAGAAAAATTTGAATTAAGTAAGTATTTATTAACTTCAAGTAAGTAAATAATAGAATAAAGAAAATTTCAAAAAACTTTCATAGAAAAGTTGATAGTCCATAATTACTCCGTGCAGATCAGCCTTGTCTTAAATTATATGGTGTGATCAGCTTTGCGACGACGTGGCCCACCTTTATGTATCTGCCTTTTTGTTTTAGCAACTTAAATACTGAGTAGTTTTGATTATTTCTTATTGTTTTACCATATATTATATAAGCTAAAATTCTTATGGTATATCCCGTGTCAACTTAAGAGAAAAAAAAGTTTAGATGAGTTGGTAGGCATTCGTGACTGCCTTTCAGCTACATAGGTGGGATAGTGACCAGAATAAGACAGACGGTGAAAAATGAGAAAAGTTACGCAAAAAGTGAGAAAAGTTACGTTGCAGTACTTATGGTTTAAATTCAAGAGTAACTTACGTAATCCCCAAAAACATCTGCAAGCATATAAAGTAGAAGTTGCAGGAACAAGACAGAATTATTGTGCCACCAAGGGCTACATCTATCTTACGCACGAGCATCGCTTGCTTCACATACGCCTCTCTTATTTTGCGCCAAGTATACACTCTGACTGCTTCTGATTGCTGTAATTAAAAGTTGGATTTAGGTTATCATATTGAAGGTCCATGGTAAATCTGTAGAAATTGCAATCAGTAAGAAGATGCACAAGAAAGAAGAAGACAAAAACGGATACGTAGATAATTATGTACCTATGTATAGACGTCATTAAATATCAATCGATTATCATTTAAAACTTCATCCACTTCATCATCATCACCATTTCAGCCCGGAATCACCCACCGCTGGGTATAAGCCTCCCCTTTCTTCTGCCATACTTCCTGGTTCCGTGCGTCCCTCATTCAGGTGTTTCCGGCGACTTTGATGATATCCTCAACCCAGCGCGCTTTTGGACGGCCCTGATTTCTTATGCCTGACCTTGGCCACCATTAGGTCACAGCTTTACTTAATGCGTTTGAAACATCATCCTGTCTCCGTCTTCACACGATTGAGAGAAACAGAACGATCAAAATCAAAATATTTTATTTCACTTAAACCATCATGGGCACTTATGGAACGTCAGAAGCTAGGTGCACGGATCAAATTGGTCGTTTCCTATGGAGAAGAGCCAGCAAGAAACTCCACGGTTACTCTTTTAAAAATAATTGTCTTTTAATAATAATTGTCTTTGTTTTGTTCCCATTAAGTAAAAGATTATTAGCTGCAAACCATTTTGAAAAAACAGCCAGACTATCATTGACATGTAAGACATCTGTATCTTTTCTATCTATTTAAAAAATAAGGGAAGTGTCATCAGCGAATAAAATTATATCCGATAGGTTAGCCATCATGTAAGGAAGGTCGTTAATATATATTAGAAATAGGAAATGACCAAGAATTGAGCCTTGAGGCACGCCCATCCTTCCTGGAGACCCCGAGGACGTCGCTCCGTTAACGTTTACTTTTTGCTGCCTCTTTGATAGATAGGAAAGAACAAGATCAGCAGCTTGTCTACGAATTCCGTAGTGGTATATTTTACAGATCAGTGTATTGTGATCAACACAGTCAAACGCTTTTGAGAGGTCACAGAAAATGGCAATTGCATCCTGGGACTTCTCTCAGGATTCCAAAATGTGACTGATGATTTTTACTCCCGCGTCTGTCGTAGACCTACCTTTCGTGAAACCAAACTGGCGACCATGTAAAATTCCATTTGATGTTTTAAACTAACTTAGAGGGCCTTAATGTGTTATTAAATCTCCCAACAGCTTAATACTTAAGGTTATGCTCCTTACCTTATCAGAATCCATCTGCGACTTCTCCAAGGCACATATTTTGGCAACGCACTCGTTCAGTCTACAATACCGAGACGTCAGGCCCATACTGATAAGGACTATCAGTTGGTCTTGAAAGTTCCATAACAGACTAGCTATTGTACTTATGAAGGCTAGTGGCATGGCAAACCATTCAGAATAATCCTCTGAAATTTCAGAAAGTTCCAATTCTTTTAAGTACTGGAATAGTACAGCTTTTAAAGTTTAAGTTAGGCTCAGAACAGACCAAAGATGTCAGAGCTTATTTCATTGAATAACAGTATTCATTATTAGTATCATAAAGTGCAAATGATTTGGAAACATCTCCATGGACATAAGTCGGCTCTTCGTGTCCACTTCGCGTACTTAGGTCAATAACATGGCTCCTTCTTCTATCTGTGGTCTACGCTGAGCCTTATTCAATTAATGGCATAAATGTATGGTCTAACTTACGGCTCATAAAAATGAATCCATGTGAGACAAGGACGTATCGCTTCAATATCAACGATGACGGACAGTCCAGTCCTACTGATGCTACTATACTTACAGCATGTTCAACTAGAATAAATGTGAGTAAAATGTGTTATTATTATTATCACTACTAATAAGGAAAGGGATTTATCAGAAGTCGTTTGAAAATCACTGAATTTGAAAAAAACCCAATGGGTCTTATTGATCACAAGGTTGCCTTGGTTTCCTCTTCTTCTGTCTCTGAATCAAAATAGTTAAAGGTAGACATCATCTGTTTAGCCTTTTCAGCTAAGTTGGGGTCGGCTTCCAGTCTAACCGTATGCAGCTGATACATGGAGCGACTGCCCATTTGACCTCCTCAACCATAATGGAACCAACACACAATGGAAAATCCCAGTACCTACACTATGCATTATCGGAGGATGGAAAACAGGATCTCAGCAGTAGGTTTTGCCACTCCAAGACAAATGAGGCATTCAAAAATCATAGTTACATTTATCACTTTACTCACAGATTGAGAAGAATGTCATAAAGCCAACCACAAAATGCATTCTTCTTTTCAATGTGCTGTCGTCTGGGACTTTCACTCCAACAGACCGTTCCACTTTAGCCCAGACCACAGATATATTCTTTCTCCAGTAGTAGCACAGCTTTGAGGCTAAGATCAGCGAAAATATTGTTATTGTATAGAAGATGGTTCCAGCTAGTCGGGCTGTTATACTGCCTGAAAGAAAGTTCACATTTTGTACTTTAATTTCATTATTACCTTTAGCTTTTTCTTAATCTATCGAAGTCGGTTATTATGATTGCAGTTTAGCTATATGTATAGGGGCCGATTTCCAATAATTTTCAATTTCAGTTTATTATACACTGAGGGCCGGTTTTTAGGGTTCCGTAGCCCAATAGCAAAAAACGGAACCCTTATGGATTCGTCATGTATTTCTGTCTGTCTGTCCGTCCGTATGTCACAGCCGGCCAGCTTTTTTTCCGAAACTATAACAGCTATACTGTTGAAACTTGGTAAGTAGATGTATTCAGTCAACCGCATTAAGATTTTCACACAAAAATAGAAAAAAAAAACATCACATTTTGGGGGTTCCTCATACTTAGAACTGAAACTCAATTTTTTTTTTATCAAACCCATACGTGTGGGGTATCTATGGATCGGTCTTTAAAAATGATATTGAGGTTTCTAATATCATTTCTAACTTCTAAAATAAGAGAATGATGAAACTAAAAAAAAATATATGATGTAAGTACATTACCATGTAAACTTTCACCGAAAATTGGTTTGAACGTGATCTAGTATATCATTTTTTTTATACGTCATAAATCGTAAACCGCAATTTACCTTTCATTCACTCAACTCATGATTGATTTTTATAGATATTGGTACGGAACCTTTCGTGCGCGACTCCGACTCGCACTTGGCCGGTTTTTTGATCCGTAGTTAAACTCAACCAATTGTTAAAAATAGTAACTAATGGTTAAAATTTTGCGAAATGTGTTTTTGATCAATTTTTAGTTTATTTAATGATATAATTTAATTGCTAATGGTCAAATAAAAATAACCATTAGTGACTATCAGATAAACTAACAATTGACCAAAAAACACATTTTGCAAAAATTTAACCATTAGTTACTATTTCTAACAATAATTGGTTGAGTTAACTACGGATCAAAAAACCAGCCCTTAGTCAAAGCTTCTTCTCTCGTATTGGCTCAAGAAAATGTTATATTTGCCAGTCAGCAACGTGGTAGCGTAGCTGACTGCCTAGGATGCCCCAAACCTACATTTAAGTATCCACGCTCGTGAGGCCTATTGTGCGCACTGATCATTATTATTTGAAGTAGGTACTTACGATGTCCAGTCATGTCCCTAGCAATTCCTGCAAAAGCTCGAACAACTTTCCAAATAGCCAAGAATTCTATGACAATTAAGGATCCTAGAATGAGTGTACTCCACAACAGGCTGATGTATCTCCTGCATCCAAAGACGCCAAATAGGCTAGACCAGTAGAACACCTTCTCCATGATGTCCAAGAAATCCTGATGGAAGTAAATGATAAAACTCGTATTACACAAGTTTTCAAGCTTCTAGGTGAAACGCTTGGTATAGGTAAAAGTTTGGAGTACGAGAAATCAATTTAAAAAAAACATACATAGTAACAATACAAAAAGCTAGTAAGCTAAGGAAACAACATAGACATGTATAAATGCCTCCTCTATTCGAGAGGGAGCGGGCGGGAATCTACACGGAACTTGTGATAGATGTCACACTACAATGATAGAAGAAAATTCTATTAAACTACAAAACTGTAAAAGATATTAAAAAAACTTACATCGTGAATCGGTTGTTCAGGTAAAAGCAACGTATTTTTAATTAAAAACGGATTAAATTCTTGACCAGACATTTTTCAAGGTAACGTATAACAAACATTCATCAATATTCACTATTTGCTCATAAATCAATTATCGTATTTCAATAGAACTACGGAATGAACATTATAATAAATAGACTCTTAATATTCCCTAATTGGTTTCAATTTAAAAACGTTCAGTTCTGTTTGACCTCTAGTATATAAATGATTACCTATTGCACTAAAAACACGATCATTGAAAATATATGTACAGTACCTCAGTAAGCCCGTGGGATTAAAGTCCTCTTCCTTAATATATCACCATTTTTTATTCCCATATTTGCGAAGCTACCCTTCGAAAATACGGAAACAAAAATAGGCCATTTTTTTGTTATTTGTAGCGAACAAAGAGGTCATACTAAAAAGTTTCCATACTCTCAACTATTTGTGAAGACCAATCTATACTGGCCACTACCTATTTGCGAAATCAAAAGCACGCGATATGATCGCCTGATTTATTTTTATCAATAATGTGAAATCGTGCAGGCTAACTCACTATTTGATGACTTGCTGAATATTTTATACAAATAGTTGCAGAAAGTTGACATAGGTCATGATGACTGGAAACTTCTAGAATATAATATTTATATTCACTAGTGAATATTGATCACTGGTATCTATTTAGTATTAGGGGTTAAAGTATGAAATTGCCGATTTGTACTGAAAAATTGAAATTGTTTTTTTTTTAATTTTGCATATTTATTTAATTAAAATAATTACCATTATTATCTATACATTGCTGCCATCTAATAAGAAGTTCATTAATGCCTTTGCGATAGAACTCTCGTGATCTAGATTCGACAAACTGTGTGAAAGCATTTTGCACTGCCTCCTGAGAAGAAAACTTTTTATCACGTAGAAAATTGTCCAAATCACGAAAAAAATGGTAGTCCGTTGGAGCAAAATCTGGCGAATACGGAGGGTGACGAATGGTTTCTAATTGCAGTTCCGGTAGAGTAAAAACGGTTTTTCTCGTGCTATATGAGGTCTCGCGTTATAATGGTGAAGATCGATTCATGAGTCGGGGCTGTTTCACTGCTAGTTTTGCTATCATTGTTCGGAGTTTGGCATAGTAGTTGCCGTTATTGCTTGATCAGATCGGAGAAAGCTATAGTGAATAACACCATGCTGAGACCACCAAACAGTTACCATTACCTTTTTACTGGTAAGCTTTGCTTTAGGACACTGTTGCGGGGTTTGACCTGGGGTCAGCCGTTGCATTTTTCACTTACGGTTATCGTAAAGCATCCACTTTTCATCACATGTCACAATTCGATCCAATATTCCTTCATTTCTGTATCGATTCAACAAGGCAACACAAGTTTTAACACGCGTTTTTTCTGCAGATCGGTCAAATCATGAGGCACCCATTTCTCTTTTTTTTTTATTGATTTGATGCAAATGAGTCAATATTGTTGGTAAGGTAACGTTGAACCATGTCGCTAATTCCTGGGTGGTTTGGCTCGGATCGGCTTCCACCATCTCTTTCAATCGGTCTTCTACGTGGTTCGTTCTTAAAATCAAAGTTTCCATCACGAAAGCGTTTAAACCAAAATCGCACGGTGCGTTCATTAGTAGTCCCCTCTCCAAATGCAACATTGATATTGCGAGCTGTTTCTGCCGCGTTAGTTCCGCGTCGGAACTCGTATTCAAAAATAACTCGAATTTTCGAAGTATCCATCTTTCTTGTATAAGCTGAATAAAAAAAAAAAACAACTGTAAGTCGATAATCGAATGTTGCACATTTTTTAAAAGAAAAGAGGTGTCCGACAACACCATCAGTGATCTACGGGCAGAAGTAGTGCTCTTGCGCAACGCAATTCCTGCAAGTAGGTCACCTACCGACGCTGACGCCGCAAATGTGAACACGCGTCGCGGGGCACAAAACGCCTCCATCTGCAGTTTCGAGTCGGCGGACTCTAATGCGTCACCAACTGCCGAGAATGCTTGCGTTGCAACGCGTGCCGTGGCCGTCCCTGCCTCGATACAGGTGCAGACAACGACGTGTGTAGGTTCGTCGACCCCCAAACGAGCCTACTCAGCAATAGTAGCCGCTAACAAGCCTGCTGAGCCGCAAAACTCGCAGGTAAAACTAGCGGAAAAACCAAAAGGGGGTAAACGGAGCCGGTCGAAACCCAACAAGGTATTGAGTAGGCAGGGTCCAGAGAAGGACACGTGCGACAAGGATGGTTTCATCAAGGTGGAGACGAAGAAGAAGAAGAAGCCTCCTTGTCAGAACCAGTGCGGCACCGCGCCGGCAGGACCCAACATGCTGCTGCGTCCGGCAATCCCGACGACGCAGCTGTACGTGTCCAGACTGCACCACTCCACGAAGGTTGAGGAGATCGTGGAGTACATGCGTGTGAAGACCAACTGGACTTTGAGGGTTGAGAAGTTGGAGTCGCGTCACAACACTAACTTCAAGTCGTTCGTGGTTTCGTGGCCGGCTACATGACACCAGTCAGCGAAACACGACGCAGACACTTCGTGTGCGTTAGTTAGTTCGTTAGTTAGTTCTTAGTGTAATATTATAATGTTGTATGTATTTATAGTATATTTTTAAGTTATATTAATATTGTATTGTATGTGTTTGTATGGGCCTTGTTGCCTGAAATAAATGGATAAATAAAAAATAAATAAAATACAACGGCAATTTCATACTTTAACCCCTATTATTTGACTTATCACCGTTTTTATAGCAACAACACAAGCTATGCTTTTCTAAAATTGCTTTGTTTTTATAAAGCTCTATATAAATATGTACTCGTAGATAGATTTCTTGCAAAGAAATTTTTCAAGCAGTTCTAAAAAAAAAAACCTAGGTGTAATGTTTTAGATGTACCTTATCAAAAACTGGTCTTAAGCTCCTCCGTCTTACAAATCACAGCCTTAAACTATTCTATACGTGAATAACTTTATTTTCTACTATAGTATAATAGCGAGGCCAACATGGACTTTCGAGCGGGAAGGACACCGTTTAGTAACGTTCAGTAAGATTTTATTCCAGAGTCATTGTTCATTAGACCCTTCGTATCGAACGTGGATCCACGCGAGACGCAATGGCGTTTCAAATTTGGATATGATCGTCTCACTGCAGGAAAAAGGCCTCCTTACTTCTTCTACTTCTTGGTTTGACTATTTCTGCAGCAAATACTTCCATTACATATAAAATAATCAGGCTATAATGTTCCCACTGCTGGGACACAGGCCTCCGCTCTTTGAGAGGGAGTGGGCTATAATCTACCACGCGGGCCCATTGCCAGTTGTTAGATGTCACATATCTTACAAAATGTTTGTCTAGGACATGTTGGTTTCCTCACGATAATTTCCCCGTTTTGAGAGTAGTGATAAATAGTGGGGCCCGTGGCTAAATAATAACAGCCGCACAGGTCGATCGGTCAGGTTAAGCTACGCTTGCCGCGGTTGGTCTGTGGATGGGTGACCATCTTTACATACCGAGACCCCTCCGTGCCTCGGAAAGCACGTTAAGCCGTTGGTCCCGGCTGTCATTCGTGGATGTTTGACAGTCGTTACGGGTAGTCAGAAGCCCGAAAGTCTGACAACCAGTATTACCAAGGGGTATCGTATTACCCAGTAACTGGGTTGTGGAGGTCAGCTAGGCAGTCGCTCCATGTAAAATACTGGTATTCAGCTGCATCCGGTTAGACTGGAAGCCGACCCCAACATAGTTGGGAAAAGGCTAGGCAGATGATTTGAAAGTAGTGATAATTAAATTATTTACACTTAGTAAACTGGGCCGGTCTAGATTCGAACCCATGACCTACGACTCCTAAGTCGGGGCCGTTGCCACTGCCATAATACATCCACTAGGTGAATATTGGTATATAATAATATCCCTGGACATTTCACACAGCGCCATCTAGTCCCAAGCTAAGCAACCTAATGCTTGTGTTATGGTAACAAGATGGCTGATAAACTACTTATATACATTTTTTTTCTTTAAATACATACATATTATAGATAGAAAAACATCCAGACTCGGAACAAATACATGTAGGTCATACAAATATTTATTCCGTGCGGGAATCGAACCCGCGACACGCAGCGCAGCAGTCAATCGCTTAACCACTGCGCCATCCGTGCCTTCATTATATAATCATTAACTGTCAGTAACAATTGGTCAAGGTATCCAGCTGCTGGTTACATCAAAGGCGTTTTTTCACTAGTAAAGGGGACGTGGGAGAGAACGAAAGAATTCAAGTAAAACAAACAATTCAATTCAAATCTATACTCCAATAGCATTCATAGTCAAATTCAGCTGAACAGGATCAGTGCCTTTGTCATCAAACTGGATAAGGACGAGCTCGTAGGTTATTATCGCACCGGCCATCTGTAAGAATAAGTTAGATTAGAAACTTTTGTATTGAGGAGAAAGAATGTTACTGGGTGATTGTTTTGGGAAAGTTGTTTCAGATTTGTTTTCCTTAGTTAGAAACGAGGTCTTTTAGGTTTGAAATTACCTGAGGCGATGATAATCTTCTTATCCCCTTCTTCTTCTTCTTGTTTTTTTTTTTGTTTTTTTTTATGCGTCATTTTTGCCGCAAATAAATGCTTTTTCTTTCTTTCTTTCTTTCTCATCATGTTACTACATAATCTACAACTGATACCAATCAGCCTCTAATGTTCCCACTGCTGGGACACAGGCCTCCTCTTTTCCAGACGAAATGGTCTGTGATCTACCACGCCGGCCCGTTCTGGGTTGGTAGATGTCACGTGTCTTAGAGTTTTTGGTTCTAGGACTGGGAAGGGGAAACTACGGCCCGCGGGCCATCTCCGGCCCGCGAAGGCTTGAAATCCGGCCCGCGGCCATCAAACAAAAATCATGAGAATATTTCGTATTGTTAGTAATTTCATTCTCATTGGCAATGGCCAGCTTGCATAGAACAGTTCACATGTCCCACAAAGACCAGCGCTCCTCAACCTTCTACTTTGCAGCTAACTTAAAAGTTTAATTTAATTACAATTTCCAATTTCTTTTTTATTCCAATAGTTATTTTGTAATATTGCACAATAATTTAGTGTTTCAAAAATACATATCAATATTTTTATTTCAGTAATTAACATAGCCAAAAATGAAACAACTTGGCCCGCCATATATTTCGTTAGTATTATATTGGCACGCGAAGGAAAACGTTTCCCCATCCCTGTTCTAGGACATGCCGGTTTCCTCACAATGTTTCCCTTCGCCGTTTTGAGAGCAGTGGTGACACAATGATTTATACAAAGTAAAGCGCCTGTCTGGGTTCGAACTCATGACCTACAACTCGTAAATCGGTGTTGTTACCACTAGGCCACTACTGCTCTGCAACTGATAATTGGTCTTCAATTCTGATAAATTACAAGAGCATCCAACCGCGACACAAGTACAATTAAAATTAGAGCCCCATAAGTCAAAATTTCTAAATAAATAATGTTAACGATCAAAACTTCACCTTATTCTGCAGTTGCTCGAATGGTAGAACACACTATTTTGAAAATGATTTTTATTTCGATTTGCTGCTAAACTTAAACTTTTAAATAATAATCCAATATGACTTTCTATATAATAATCAGCCTATATTATTCCCTGCTGGGACACAAGCCCTCTCTTCGAGAGTTAGGAATTTCTTTACCACGTCGTAAATAATATAACTAATACTCGACCTGCAGTAAAATACTTTTACTCAAAATGAAGAAGCCCTTTCCGCTAAGAGCGACATAGTCCTTAGACAGTTGGTCTTGAAGACGCCCCACCTGCAACATGAAATTCCACTTAGATAATGAAGAACTGAAATGCTGTATTTCTGCCTCTTGCTCAACTACTGGGATGATCACAGCGCCTGCTAAGCCAACCGGTTTATTAATTAAAAATCTCAACGTAAAAACTTAGAAGAGGTGAGCTTGAAGTCAGCTGTCGAATGTCGAATCTGATGTCTTGGTCATTTTCACATTCCTAACACCTAACATTATACAATACACACACCTAACCACACAAACACCCAAAAACCAAAAATTTTTGAGAAGTGTATTTTGAAACTTCATAGTAAACGCTAAAGTGATCAGAAGAATATTGAAGAACATTCCTAAAAAGACGTGCTTAGTAAGTTCTTTCTTCATTTGCTTTTCTCATCATCTTCGTCCACAAAAAGTAGAAAATACTACCTCAATATTATAACAATAAGTATCATGAGTGTAGATGTATTTAAGCGCCATTCGGGAGTGGGCGTTGATGTCAGAGGCTGCTAACACAACACTGGTGACCCTGAAGATCAGCCAGCCTAGTGACACGAAGTAATATGCTGTCCTGATTGGTTCGCTGGATTGGCCTTGCCTGGGGACAAAGAAAATTTTAAAAAACTTGAGAGGTGTCAAGGGACACCCGGATGGAACGAAGTATAACTGGCTTGCTTTCTATAAGAGAGAGAGAGAGAGAGTCAGACAGAGAAACACGCGCACGCCGCACGGCTATAGCAAAAAGTGTCGTTCCAACTTTTGGTCTTAATTTTTTCCGTCTAGCGCTCTTTCGCAACGCGCGATAAGGAACTTCGTTCCAAAAATATTTATTCATCTTAGGCACGGAACTCTCACAAATGCCATCGCTGCTTACAGTGTCTTGCTAATGCTGTGTTTCAGAATGAGAGTTTCAAAGAGACAAGACTATCTCTAGTCTTGTCTCTTTGAAACTCTCATTCTTCTCTCATTATTAAAAAGCCTGCGATGTTCCACTGCAGGGCAAAAGCCTCCCAACTCTCTTTCCATTTCTCTCTGTTTAACGCTGCTAAGGACCAGTTCTTGTTGAAGGAGTCCAGCTCATCCCGCCATCTTCATCTGGCCCTGCTGCGCTATCGATTGTAGAGGCGGAAGCGGAGGTTGTGTTAGAGGGCTATGGAATGGAGTATTCTGGGTATCAAACTAAAAGACCGAGTTAGGAATACGACTATCCATTCCATCACAAAGATATACTGATATCACCTGAAAAGCTGGCACGCGAAATTGGAATTTGGCTGGACACATCTGCCGTATGTCAGACGACCAATAGGCCAAACTTACGACCCAATGGAGCCTTCTTAATGGAACTCTCATTGCAGTATTAAAAATGTTTTGGGACATAATATAGCGTATTCGTCACAGAATATTTTTGCGCCAGATGTCATAGACAACGTTTAATAAGAGACCGGAGCCTCAGACATTGAGAAATTTTGTATAATCTAGTCCGTTCCAAGCATTAGATTTTAATGAAATACCGTTTAGGTATAAATCAAAATTCGATATGGTTAGCAATATTTTTACCTACCTACTTCATCATTATCTTTGTTAGAATACTAACAAAGATAATGATGTAGTAGGTCTGGAAATAAAAGTGCTATGTCAAGGACTATTCCTTGACATAGCAATTTTATTTCCAGAAGTACCTAGATCTCTTAGAAGACATTAAAGGCCCCTAATAAAGCCTGGCTCCAAAGTACCCACATTACACCGTATATATCAAACGTGATGAATGTCTACAGCTGTTCTGAGCATTACACACGTTAAGTCCTATTACGGACGTGTGAGCCCACTTTTTTCGTACACCGTTCGGCCCTAATGATGTATTAAGTACCGGCGAAAATGTTTGGAACTGTGGAAACTTGGTGCTAACGGACTATTTAGTAAGTACTTTGATAAAATTTGTGTTTTCATTCGGAGGTCACATGACATAGTGTTCTTGATAGTAAGAATTATTATAATAAATATTAAATATATTTTATGAGTCTTTTAAGTTAGGACATTATTTAGTTATTTTTTTAATCAAATAAATTGGCTTTGCAAATATGAGTCTGAATCATTATAATAATGTATCCTATGTGCAAATGTGGAAACATAGATCTATCTGATCTATTTGTTTGTTCAGTTTCAATCTAATCCATTTAGCAGTCTATACGAGATAGAGGAGGATATATTATAATTATGTAGGATATTTGGTGTGTTATGCCAAAGCGATTTAAAGTATTTCTTCCTTTTAGTAAACTAGCTGACAGCTTAGCTCATTTTGAACAGTATTTTTGCCCTGCAATACCTGGGGACTCTCGACTTCCTAAGACGTGATCTACGTGTCATCGCATTTCACCAGTCACCCAGAGACAAAGATAAAAAGTCTCACGCTCTTGTTATTCAAAGATGCATGTCTTCCAAATTGGAACGTCTTGCAGCTCAACTTTAAATTCCGTAGGTATTCAGAAATTTTACCCGGTTCTATAAAAGCCGCAAAAATGAAAGGTACGCCCGACATTGAATGATTCTCTTTTAGGTTAACTCGATTCAATTTGGTTGCTTCCTTCAAATTAAGGCCCGCTTGCATCACAAATTACTGAGTAGGTACATGTAGCGTTAAGCATATTTAAACCAACATTCTGTCCCTTTCAACTTTAAACAAGTGACAGAAACAAAATGATGTTTTAAATGCGTTTCGGGATTGACGTATTTAGTACTTTGTAGTAAAAGTGAGCCTTAAATACATAAGCGAACTGTATGCAATTGGCATTGTTCTTCTAAGCGTATCGATGGCAAAAAGTTCAAACTTATTTGGCCCGAAATTCTGCGCGAACTCCGCTCATTGATGCAATCATTATGATCATCAAGTGCACAGGTGAGAGGGTATGTGGCGCAGGATGGAAGGTGGGCCACTGTATGTGGGGAGGTGCCGCATACGCACTTGAGATCAGAAGGCCAATTCTTGTAATTTTGAACGTCGCCAATTCTTGCACTACGTACTTGAGATCAGAAGGCCAGTTCTTCTAATTTTGATTTTTAACGTTCAAAATTATAGCCGCGATTTCATCTCAGCGCCAATCAATGTCAAAAGCTTGTCAAGAATTTAGGGAAAGTAGAGGTATTTTGATAGATTGAGACTTAGATCAGACTGTGAACGTTTATAAAATTACGTGAATTGCCCCTGTGATGAATATTGGCATTATCCTAACTATAAAAAAAAGCTTAAACCTTTTTTAACTTATATTTGTGCTTGAGAGAACTTACGTAATCCCCAGAAACATTTGCAAACAGATAAAGTAAAAGTTGCAGAAGCAGGATAGTATGATGATGCCGCCAATAGAACCATCCACTTTGCGGACCAACATCGCTTGCTTCACGTATGCTTCTCTCATTTTGCGCCAGGTATACACTTTCGTAGCTTCGTTTTTCTGGAACAAAGTACTTCACTATTTATTTTATTATTTATGTACAGAGGTCAGTAGGTCAAGCTACCCGTAACTGTCAAAATTTCCCAATCAACCTTGAACCTTAATGCATTCGTGATAAAGTTGAAAATCTATTAAAGAAATTTGACAGATTGTAGTAGCTTGATGTGCTGGCGTCTGTACACAATTACGCACAGTAACACAGGTACTACAGACATAGCTACACTATTATAAAACAAATCAGCCTATAACGTTCCCACTGTTGGGACACAGGCCTCCTCTCAGTGAGAGGGAGTAGGCCGTAATCCAGCACGCGGGCCCAGTGCGAATTGGTAATGCACATGCTTCAATCAATAATAGTACTAGATTAAGGATCAGGAACGAAAATCAGTCGCTCAAGTGGCCACGTTTGCGCACACGTAAACATCTACATTTCTTAGAAAAAAGGTTAATAATATTAACAACTTCTGTTTATTATAAACCTTAATGCTTAATATAAAGTTTAATTACCATTGCAAAATATATTTAAAATTTCGCTTGAAAATAAAATCATTCTATTTTTAAATTTTCAGTCATGTATTCTAAAATGAAACTTAAAGTCTAAGTAATAAGGTTAAAAACATACTAATTTGAAATAAGACCACAACAGTAATTGTGGTCTTATTTTTCGGGCCGTTTTTGAAGCGCTTATCGGGAATCTAGTACTATTATTGATCGAAGGTCACATGCCTTAGAATTTTTGGTTCGACATGCCGGTTTCCTCACGATGTTTTTCTTCACCGTTTTGAGAGCAGTGATGCTGAAATAATTTACACAAAGTAAAGCGCACTGGGCCAGCACTGGTACTTCGCCAAATATTGTAACACAATTTATCTAAATTATCTTACTATAAGGTCGGAAATGGCAGTCGATTAATATTGTTAGTTTAACATCAATCACAACAACATGATATATAACACCACACCTGGTTTTCCCAAAGGTTTAGGAAGAGATACACGTGTGAGGTGGAACATCAATCATTGTCATCTAGATTTACACAAAATTACTACAGGTTGGTACACTGATTTTCAGCATCCATTTTCATGTAAAAGTTGAAGTGCCTTCAAAAGCGCTAATTTCATAAGTTTTTGTTTAACCAATTTCGCTGTTCAGAATGAATTCTTAACCCACAAACTTCAATCGATCTTCTTAAAATTGCATTTCAGATTTGGCATTCATTGGTCGATAACTTAACTTGAAATTCCGTTTTGTGGTCTCGGTAGGTATTCTGAATAATAACAGCCGTACTGGTCAATCATGCCGCGGTCGGTTAGTGGACGGGAGACCATCCATTACATAATAATATCAAGACTCCTCCGTGCCTCAGAAAATCAAGGCACTATACGACTATAGCCGTCATAACAATAAACCTTTTTTTGTGTCTCGTTTACCGCGCCTGAACGGTAGATAGTCGTTACGGGTAGACAGAAGCCCAAAAGTCTGACCTCTTCGCCTCGGAAAGCACGTTAAGCCGGTAGTCCCGCCTGTCATTCGTGGATCTTGGACATTTGTTACTGGTAATCAGAATCCTGAAAGTTTGACAACCAGTCTTACCAAGGGGTATAGTGTTGTACCCTGTACTGGGTAGCGGAGGTCAGATAGGCAGTCACTCCATATAAAATACAGGTAATCAGCTGCATCCGTTTAGACGGGGAGTTGACCCCAACATAGTTCGGAAAAGACGAGGCAAATTGATTGATTAGTAGTCGGTAGATATTTTAAGACTTCTTTTAAGTTAAAGTTTCTGTAGGCCATAAAAGCAATAGATACACGTTTGAAGAACTAAGAGTGGTTCGATCTAACCGCATTGATTTCCCCAGAGCGTGATAAGTTTCAATATGATATAGTTCATATGAGGATTGAAGATTATATTTGTTGTGTTTATACTGGGTATTGTTGAAATGTCATGGATTATGTTTAGGTACTGATAACTGTAACAGTTGAAATTATCACAGAACACATCGCCGACGAAGAGCAGTGGTGGCCCAGTGGTAATAAATAAATAAATAAATAAATAAATATCCCTGGACATTTCACACAGCGCCATCTAGTCCCAAGCTAAGCAACCTAATGCTTGTGTTATGGTAACAAGATGGCTGATAAACTCATTTCATTTCATTTATTTATTCACAAACAATTTACATTGTGTTTGAAATCGTTCCCTAAGATAAATATAATAAAAAAAAAACATTAACATTAACCTACAAGAAACACATAAAAAAAAAAAAAAACAACATAACAACTAAAATTACCTGCAATAACATTTTCAATGTCAGCTCATTATGAATTTAAGGATTTAGGGTTATAAATAGAAATCATTTAACAAGTACCTAACACATTTACAAATTAACAACATAACTCAACTAAAAATTACCTACAATAAAATTTTCAATGTCAACTCATTAAGGATTATAGATTAGAAATAGAAAACATTTAAAAATTACAATAAAAATAAATAGTTCAATGTCAACTCAAATTAATAATAGGTAATAGGAATCATAATAAACTTGTCATTTAAAAATAATGTCCATATCATTCATAAAAAAAAAAAAAAAAATAATAATTTCAGTCAGCTCTAGTAACATAACTTATAATATATACTCGTGTTGACACGAGAAAACGCTTGGTCATAATATTACATGTCGTCAACAGAGTAGAGACACTTATCTAGTAGGAATGCTTGAAGCGTTGTCTTAAATGCAGATGTATAGATCAAGCTTTTTAAGTGTAGTGGTAACTTATTGAATAATTGCACTGCTTGATATTGTGAACTGTGCTTCACAATGTTGAAGTGAGGATGAATCTTATTTCTCAATTCCTTCCTACGTGTGGCCTCTCTAACCAGTCTTTCCTCATCTGTCTCATATTCATGTATGTACTTTTTAAGATTAGTCAGAAGGACAAGAACATAGAGACTGGGTACTGTAAGGATGTTTAAATCTAAGAAATGTGGACGACAACTCTCTCTTTGTGAAATACGGACAATGGTACGTATAGCTCTTTTTTGAAGGAAAAAAGCTCTTTGGCAGTTATAATTGTAACTGTTCCCCCATAATTGTATGCTATATCTTAATTTGGACTCAATTAGCGCGAAGTATACGATTTTTAAATGTTTAATGTCAATTTCGTCTCGAAGGATTCTTAACGCATAACACGCAGATGATATAGATGCATCAATGGCTGCTAGTTCCTTTTTCCAGTTTAATGAGTCATCTATGTGTATTCCCAAGAATTTAGCTTCTCTCACGAGTTCAATTTTGTTCTCATTTAGTATTATTTCCATGGTGTCTTTATTACGAGCAGTTGTTTTGAAAAACATTATCTTGGTCTTTGTACTATTAATTTTCAACTTATTTACGGTAAACCATGAATAGAGATAACTTAAAGCTGCATTAACTTTTTCCGTAAGTTCTTTTGTGTCATTTGCCCCAATAATGGCATTAGTGTCATCCGCAAAAACAACGAGTTGTATGTCTGGTAGAATTTTGTTTATGTAATTTATTAAGTCATTAGTAAATATAATGAATAATATGGGCCCTAATATCGATCCTTGCGGAACACCGGCACAAATATTAAAAAAGGTGATTTATAACTTTGTCTATGTCCATCTTGAATCTCACTGATTTCTACAAACATTTTTCTATTTTCTAGATAGGATAACAAAAGTTGGGAGGCTTTGCCTCTCACTCCGTAGTGATTTAGTTTAGCTATAAGTAGATCGTGATCAACAGTGTCAAATGCTGAACTTAAATCTAAAAATACGCCAGCTACTCTCATTTTATTATTAATTTTATTGATTACATCATTAACAAGAGTATATATAGCGTCTCCGGTGCCAACATTTTTTTGATATCCAAATTGTCTTCTATGTAAGACTTTGTTTATGTTAATATGAAGTACTAGCCGAGATTTGATAATTTTTTCGAATATCTTTGAAAGCGTTGGCAGCAAAGAGATTGGCCTGTAATTTCTAGGATCAGTCCTTGTGCCTTTTTTGTGAATCGGTATGATCTTGGCTATTTTTAGCTGTTCTGGAAATATTCCTTCATTAATACACCTATTAAAAAAGTAAGAAAGCGGTTTTGCGAGTATATTTAAATTATCTTTAATAACAGATATAGGAATTTCATCATATCCACAAGAACGTTTATTATCCATCCTTCTGACAATATTAGAAATTTCATTCGGAGTGGTAAGAGTAAAACAAAGTTCGTTTTCGACCCGTTGTGTACTCTGCTGAAGTAATAGCGTCGCTTCCTCATCTTTGCTGTCACTGGCAAGACATTTGCTATCAAAAAGTTTTGCTAGCGTGTCAGCTACTTTTTCGGGATCATCAACTATTTTGCCGCCAATTTTAAGTAGTAGATGTTGCGTTTGCATAACTTTAGATCGGTTTGTGCAATTGTTAACAATTTGCCAGATTTCTTTGCTAGAGTTTGTTGAATTCTTTATTTTTTCACTAACCGTTATTTTTTTAGCCTTCGTGATAACCCTTCTATATATTCTGATGTATTTATTTTTGTAATTTAGAACACTGGTGTCAAGATTATTACCATTACTAGCGCATAAAATGCGTTTCATTTTACTAGAGATTTTCACACCTTTGGTGACCCATTTTAATTTAGTACTCTTTATAAGGTTAATTTTACGTTCCTTTTTTTTGTAACTATTTTTAAAAACCTCTGAGAATTTCTTTATAAATTTATTAATTCCCATATTACTCCAGTCTCAATATTCCCTGCCTAAAAAATGTGTTGTTATTAGAACTGAAAACTCTCTTATTTATAACAATATGCTGGTCGTAGTTACTTGAATTGCTTGTCACTGTTTCCGACCAAAAATTACCTAAAATACCTCCATGTCCATCAGCCAGACCATTATGGTCTACTTCACATTCTTTTACATAATACTCTGGCAGGTTTGTTAGGATATTGTCGATACACGAAAACGAGTCGTTTCGAATAAAAGTTGGCGTGCTAACAAGATGCTTAAAATTGTAACATGATAATAAGCTGACAAATTCAGTGCGCTTCTTACTATCTACAAGTAAATCTATGTTAAAGTCTCCGCATATAATGCATTTCCTATTAAATAAATGTTCCAGCAATTTTTCCATGCGTGTCATGAATAGTTCAAAATTCTTGTCATAAGGACTACGATAACAACAACTTATATACAGACCAGTATCGATATCTTTAATACAACATATTTCAAAGCTGTCCATCTTATAAAGTTTGTTAATTACATCTATATTCTCTACTTTTCTATCCACATGTCCAAGGATCAAACTACCGCCTCTAGTCTTTTTACTTCTAGTGTTGTATGAAATCAGGTTATAGTTATCTAAGGAAAAAGAGTTTACGGACTTGTCATTTAAAAAATGTTCACTAATACATATGTAGTCTACCCTGATTTCAAGAGATTGTATATAAACATCCAATTCATTCTTCTTATTACTAATACCACACAAATTTTGGTGAAATATGTTGATATTTTGCAATTTAGGTGTGATTAGTTCATTACTCTTATTAAATACACCCGCAAGGTTTTGGTTTAGGTGCTTACAAACGAAAAAACTGCTCTGTTTTTTGTTGTTGATTCGCAGACATGTCCTCATTTCTGTCAATTTCATATTTATAGTCAGTGTTGGTAGATTGTACATAAATAATTGTGTTATAAATATCCTTAAAAATACATTGCAGTCCGGAGCTATTTATTACGCCAGTGCGTCTGTCAAACATGGTGTTGTCGTATCGTACATTCTTGTTACTATCCAAAAAGTAGGCATATTCGTGAGTATTTGTATCTAAAAATAATAAATTGTTGAAGGTTTCCACTCTTGAATTATACAAGTAATTATTAGTAAAGAATTTGTACGTCGGAGTGCAGATGATTATGTTTGTGTTTGTGATTTCTTCCAAAACTTGTCGAAGTTGTAAAATGTTATCAAAATATCTATTTGTGACTTTAAAGTCTTCTTCACCTAGTAATATAATGCAGAAGTCCAACAAAGTGAAATTATCCAGCTTTTCTCTGATGCCTTTTAACAGAAGTTGCATACTTCCACGAGGTGTAATGTAGTGACAAATTTCACAGTTCTCGAAAGTGTTTTCTGCTATATGAAGCAATTTATTCTTGTTGTCTGTACTTAGGATGCATATTTTGTTACGTTCCGAGTATTTTTTGTCTAAATTATCTGTGCTTTGTTTTATTGGCGTAGCACTATTATTTTCCTCTGGTTTCGGCTTGTCAGTTTGTGTTTGTTTGGATATATTGTTCTTGTTCTTTTTGCTGGAAGACTTTAGCTTGACTGGACTGCTAGTCACTCTCTTATATAGGTCATTATTTTTATTCAAATTTTCATTTAATGTCTTGAGATTACTGTTTTCTAAAGACAGTGCTTCAATTTCTAAATGAGCGCTTTGTAGATCTTGTTTAAGTGTCAAAATTTGTTCTCGTAGTTTATTAACTTCATCGTCTTCGTAGCCAGACATTTCCGGTACACTCGTGACAGTCTCATTTAACGTATGACTAGTATCTACCTCACCGTCGTTAAGAATCGAATCCGACTTTGTCCTGGTACGGCGGAAAGTAATATTGTCTAAGAAATTCATATTGTATCAACTTAAGTTTGTCTTAGTTGAAATAAAATCTTATAAAAAGTAAATCAGTTTCCGAGGTTTGAACTCTCGGCACCTCGTGTACGCAGTTCTGAGGATGCTTCCTGGGCCCCTAGACCAATTGAGTCGTTATTTTCGTAAGTGAAATAGTGTTCCACATTCGTCGTAAATTAATTTAAATTTTTAAAAAGTCGTTATGATGACTCATGCGATAGTTATATTTGCACTTTTTTTTTTTCCACCAACACAATTTATTTTGTTGCGGTTGAATACGAAGTACCACGACTTCTATTAATAGTCTTTCACTATTCACTTATCTTGCCTACACAAAAGTTTATAATTGTAATTATTTATGCACTTTATTAAAATTGTTTATTAGAATGTTATGAATGTTATGATGCCCAAAAAAGTTCACTATTTCACATTGTTTCACTTAGATTACACTTGTTCATATGGTTGGGATCATACTTTATAAATTTAAGCAGAATTCATTATACATTAACACTTAAAATTATTTTTAATTAAGAAAAATATACGGAGCTTATTTACATTGATGTTCACTAGACAACGCCATCTAGCGGTTGAACTACTTATATACATTTTTTTTTGTAAATACATACATATTATAGATAGAAAAACACCCAGATGGCCGCGACTTACGAGTTGTAGGTCGTAGGTTCGAACCCAGACAGGCACTTTACTTTGTGTAAATTATTTCATCACCACTGTTCTCAAAACGTTGAAGGAAAACATCGTGAGGGTTACCTCACGATGTTTTCCTTCAAATTTTTGGTTCTTAGACATGCCGGTTACGGCATGTCTAAGAACCAAAAATTTGAAGACATGTGACATTTGCCAACCCGCACTGGGCCTGTATGGTGGATTACGGTCCACTCCCTCTCACCGAGAGGAGGCCTGTGTCCCAGCTGTGGGAACATTATAGGGTCATTATGCATGGCCGATGAGGCCAAATGGTTGTGGAGTGGTAACCGCGTACCGGATGACTTAGCGTTGGAAGGCCTTCCACAAGGTGGACCGATGACCTTGTGAAGGCCGCAGGAATCCACTGAAAGAGGGAAGCACAGAACCGGTTGAAGTGGCGGTGCTTGGGGGAGGCCTTTGTTCAGCTGTGGACGTTTTTCGGCTGAAATGATGATCATGATCAACTAGTTTCACTGGAAATCGTAGATGTCGATAGTCGCAGTTAAAATTAAGACCAAAAGTTGGAACGACCCTTTTTGCTATAGTTGTAAGCCGTGCGGCGTGCGCGTGTTTCTCTGTCTGTCTCTCTCTCTCTCTCTCTTATAGAAAGCAAGCCAGTTATACTTCGTTCCATTAGGGTGTCCCTTGACACCTCTCAAGTTTTTTTTATCTTGGTTTACGCTAAGGTTTTATCTGGTAGATGCACTTATAGAATGAAATAACTTGAGAGTCTATAAGGAGCTACTTTGGTCATCACTTTTTTTGGTGAATTACAACCGATCAGGGAATTAGAGTCCGCGCAAACTAAGTCTGCGCGCTGTCAAAATCGGAAATAATCGCTTGCCGCCATCTCGACGTTTATACAAAGTGTCAAGAGAGTGTGCTGTGTTCTATGTTTTCCAAAATAAAATATTCGCAATCATTATGCCGTATGTGATTACAAATGCTGGCAGGGATATAGTCTTGAAGTTCAAACACGTGCGCAGACTTCGCATGCGCGCACTCTAGTATGTACTCCTCCTTGCAACCGACATTTTAACTGGTAAGGACGCAACGTAATCATGACTGACTGAATGAGTCACTTTATCCCTAAAATACGCGGAAGTACCGCAACAGATGTGCCGAATCGAGCAAAATGGCTGCGACATACCTACTGGAGGACAGTGAAAAATGTTTATTTAATTTTTGTATTCTCTAGTTGCTATAAACAGAGGTAACTCCTCAGTTTGAGTAAATAGGACCCTCATCTGCCTACCCTTTTCCCTAATATGTTGGGGTTGGCTTCCAGTCTAACCAGATGTGAGTACCAGTATTTTACATGGAGCGACTGTCTATCTATCCTCCACAACCCAGTTACTGGATAATACGAAACCCCTTGGTAAGACTGGTTGTCAGATTTTCGGGCTTTTGACGACCCGTAACGACTGTCAAAGATATCCACGAATGACAGCCGGGATCAATGGCTTAACGTGCTTTCTGAGGCACGGAGGAGTCTTGGTATGTAAAGATAGTCACCCATCCACGGACCAACCGCGGCAAGCGTCGCTTAATCTGTTAGCCACAAACCCCTCTCAGATAGGACAATCAGGTATTAAAAACAGACAAAAAATCATTCGAATTCGAATCATCTGGACTCTGCAAAATGCAGAGAGCTGTGAGCTCAGTGACGTATTTGTCACAAGCGCTCCATTAACAACAGCTAGATAAGTAGCGACATTTATTACTAAAATCCGGGTTATAAATTCAAACCGCTTTATTTGTGGCCGAATTGATCGGATATTTTGTTTGTAGTTCACATGGCGGACAACTAAACGCCTGTTACTGCTGATGTTTGCTAGTGCAAGCATTAGTAGTAACAGGCGTTCCTCATCAGAATCATATTGACTACCCATAGTAGTCTATAGGATTGTTAATATGATTCTATACTCAAAGACAATGTATTTATTTATTTTTACTTTACAATAAACCGCGGCCATTAGCTGTTTAGTATTGGATATTTAATCATCTGCCTAGCCTTTTCTCAACTATTTATTTATTTAAGAAATTTGGCGCTCTTAGCAACGTGAGCGTCTGTGGAACGAATTTTTTGATAGCGACTTTAACAAAATGCGCATACTCTCATGATAAACATGTTCTAAATATCTCATAGTAAACACAAAAAAAAACGTATTATTTCACGATTTATACCCAAATCATCAGAGACGTTCCAAAAGAACACGACGACCGTTTGCGACAGTTCCTGAGACGCTCGAGCTCGAGCACTTTGAATCGGCACTAAAAACAACTATCATTTCATAATATGATATGATAGTTGTTGATAGAGTATCTTCGATCAATAATAGTACTGAATTCCCGATAAGCGGTAAGCCCACAAATACTTTTGTGGTCTTATTTCAAATTAGTATGTTTTTAACCTTATTACTTAGACTTTAAGTTTCATTTTAGAATAAATGACTGAAAATTTAAAAATAGAATGATTTTATTTTCAAGCGACATTTTAAATATATTTTGCAATGGTAATTAAACTTTATGTTTAAGCATTAAGGTTTATAATAAACTGAAGTTGTTAATATTATTCAACTTTTTTCTAAGAAATGTAGATATTTACCTGTGTGCAAACGTGGCCACTTGAACGACTGATTTTTGTTAGTGATCCTTAATCTAGTACTATTATTGATCGAAGTTTCATATAGTACATTTAGTCCAGCGTACTTATTTATTACCGGTCAGTGGGATAGGGGCACTATCTTAGCTCTAATTTTAGAATTACGAGTATATAGTTGAGGTTGGTGCTGCCCTTTACCATTCTATCAACTGTGGTTTCCTATACAAACCCACTACCCACCCACCTACCCATACTTCAGGAAGTTTCACTATAATATTATAATGGATCTCTAAATAGATTCATAAACTAATTGTAGCCGTGAAAGCTGAATGAAAGGGTCTACTGAATATGAGAATTAATTTTAATCATTTACGGTTGGTATATCACAGATACAGAAATGGTAATATTAATTGGAGGAGGCTCCACAGAAATAGGTGGTTTTTATACTGGAAATGATAATGACGGTAGTTACTATAATAATATAAAACGCGTGGGAAGAGAGATGGAGCTTTTACACATCTAATTACGTCACCTATCATAGGTGACGTAATTAGATTTGTAAAAGCTGTGAATGGTGGTGATATTATAAAAAATGATTATTACCCCACTAAAAGAGATAAGAAAGCTCTAGGATTCTACGGTGTAGGAATCAATAGTGCATGCCATTCAAGATCGCAAGGAAAAAATGCATTTTTCTTTCTTTCTTTCTTTCTATTCAATATGCACAGCTCAAGATCGGTCGTAGTAGTGACGTTAGGGCCGGCCTCCCAAATATCGTCACAACCCCGGTTTATTATATCCGGAAGTAGAAATAGTCTTTCGGCTGAGATGGTGATAATCAGTAATACCTATGAGTATATTAGAATTCAGAAAGTCAGGTAATTTTTGAGTTTTGGATCAATTAACTCTATTTCAACCTAAACAAAGTTCAAATTCCATTGGAACCAATATTTATTTAGGACCGTTTTATAACAAATGGTCACTCAAAAATCAACTTTAGAATAAACAACCCTAAGGTAGAAAGTTGACTAAGTGACAATGGACGTAAATTATCTGAGATTGAAGAATTGAATTATACAGTACTTTATTAAAAATGAGAATACTTAAATAAAATCGTTTTAAAAAGTTGCTTACTTTATCGGATTCCATCTGTTTCTTCTCCAACGCACATAGTTTAGCTAGACACTGGTTCAGCCGATGATACCTCGAAGTCAGGCCCATACTGATCAGGATTATTAGCTGGTCTTGAAAGTTCCAGAGTAGAGTAGCCACGGTACTCATAAAGGCTAGAGGAAGCGCATACCAGTCCGAATATTCATCTGGAATTTACAGTCAAATGTACATTTTCTATACTATTTCCACAAAGAGAGAATAATAAGGTTTGTATACGAACATGTTGTTACTTATGTTGTAAGTGTCATATACAGGGTGGCAGGGACATCGACGCGCAAACTGTAACCATGGATTCAGCACATGAGTTTAGACCCCATAGCGTCGAAATTTTTCGTCGGTTATCAAAAAAAAAATCTTCTGTTTCATAGAAAAGTGCAATACCTACGCGGTCAAAACGTATGGAACAGCAATTTTTTTTTATGACTGACGAAAAATTTCGTCGCTATGGGATCTAAACTCATGTGCTGAATCCATGGTTACAGTTTGCGCAGAAGCGCGATTCGCCTCCTGCCACTATACAAATGTAGCACTCATCATGAGTTACTATTGTTTTAAATAAAAAATACCCAAGATATTCTAAAATAATAACTTGATTACCATGAAAGTACTTACGCCTCAATATCATAAATCCATGTGATATTAGAACGTATCGTTTTATAATCAAAGATGGCGGACAGTCCAGTCCAATGGCCGAGATAATACTCATGAGGTGTTCCACTGGAAAATTGAAAAAAAAAACATCAAAGTATACAGCGTGTACGCACACATATGAAATTGTAATTAAATAATGGCTACGGCAGTCCATCTGCTTGCTCACGGTTACATGTTTATTTATGTAAGCAAACCTTTATACTGAACTGGACATTGAAATAGGAAGATTCAGAATTACTTTGACCTTTTTTTTTGTCAGCGCTGTGCTGGCGTCCCCATACCACAGCATCATGCTGCGTGGAAGCCTTCTTGTCATAGTCATGACGTGCAGCTGTCGACTTTTGACGTTTCTGCTTTGTGCTCATGATTATAGATTATATTTTGTTTTTATTTTTGCTTATTATAATAAGCAAAAATAAGAATTAATTATCTTCATGCACGTGTTTCTATGACAAATAAACCTATTTTTGTCTTTCTTTTCAAATCAATTCAATTTTTTTCTGAGTGTCTAGTCAGTTTACTAGGAATGGTCCATAAACTGCCTGTTTTCCTTGAAGGGTTACTCAGCGGTGTTAAATTCACCCGGCCGCCCGCTGCTGGTGTGATTGTTGAACCGCAAAAAAAAAAAAACAAATCCAGGCCGACTGACTGACATCGAGAAATTCCCATTCAGCAGTGTATTTCAACCTTTTTCATGGCGTAGCCCCTTTAGTACGGAAATTATTTCGCGACCCCCTTCCCTCCGCTGCTTCTAATTTGGAATTAAAGTCTGACACTTTGGATACCTTTTGGTTTAACAGAAAAATGGAATTCCCACAATCAACGACTAAAGCTTTGAAGTGTTTGATTCCATTTGGAACCTCCTATAATTTTAAAGAAACGGCGTCCCCATTAATGAGTCTTGGTGATCCACACGTTGAAAAACACTGCCATGTATCTGAGAGTGCAACAGTTACTATTATATTATTTTACACACGCCAGCACATCAAGCTACTACAATCTGTCAAATTTATTTAATAGATTTTCAACATTATCTCTAAAACTTTAAGGTTCAAGGTTGATTGGGAAAATTTGACGGTTTCGGGTAGGTTGACCTGCTGGCGTCTGTACTACAAGAAAAACGTATCTATATACATATATATATAATATGTAATAATCATACCCCTACATCAATAAACTTACACATTGAGCAAATCGTCATAAAACCAACGACGAAATACATCCTCTTCTTCAATGTCCTATCAGCTGGTGCTTTGATAGCCATTATTCTTTCAACTCTGGCCCACAATTCTGAGATGTCTCCCCAGGACCTGTACAGTTTTGATGCAAGGATCATGGACAGGATTGCTATCGTGTAGAAAATGGTTCCCGCCAAACGGGCTGTGACGCTTCCTGTAAGTGTAAATGAACATGGAGTTGATGGAGGTTGGTGGTTGTTGTTGTTGTTGGAGGTGTTGATGTTGATGAATTGTATTAATTAGGAACCATTATTGATTGTTTAAATTGGAAAGTAATATGGAGCAACCTCTTGTGTCGTCTTTGTAAAATGTTCACTGTATACTTTTTTTTAGTTATAGGTACTTTCTGTACCGTGTTTTCTGCGTGTCTATGTTTTATGTTCAATGTTTGTGCATATATCCTACGTAGATGGCTAGTCTCCGTTGAGATTGACTGCCGTGACCGACATTCGGTGTGGATACTTAAAATCATCTGCCTAGTCTTTTCCCAACTATGTTGGGGTCGGCTTCCAGTCTAACCGGATGCAGCTGAATACCAGTATTTTACATGGAGCGACTGCCCAGATAGGCAGTCGCTCCTCCACAACCCAGTTACTGGGTAATACGATACCCCTTGGTAAGACTGGTTGTCAGACTTTCGGGCTTCTGACTACCCGTAACGACTGTCAAAGATCCACGAATGACAGCCGGGACCAACGGCTTAACGTGCTTTCCGAGGCACAGAGGGGTTTCGGTATTTAAAGATGGTCACGATGGTCAAGATGCTCGACTAGATAAAAGGTATGACCATAACAGGCAGAATTAAGAACAGCAAAGTTTTTCTGGAGTTAGTGTTTCTGTCAAAATAACATTTCATTCATCCAATTTTTTCATAAAACATTGAAGAACTTTCTTTTTTTTTTAAAGAACGTTGCCCCACACTAGGAATTTCTCCTGTATCGTAAGTGCGTTTACAAACATTTACACTCACATACACAAACAGCCAGACCCAGAACAACTATTTGTAGGCCATACAAATATTTGTTCCGTGCGGGAATCGAACCCGCGACACGCAGCGCAGCAGTCAATCGCTTAACCACTGCGCCAACCGTGCCGTCGTGAACTACTTACTTTGTCCAGCAGTATCTATTGCCCAACCAGCAAGTGCCTTTATAACCTTCCAGATGGCTTGGATTTCCATGAAAATTAACACACTCAGTAAGAAAGCACTCCAGAAGTAGCAAATGTATCTCTTTGACCCCAGCACTCCGATCAGGCAAGACCACTTGAACACATTCTCCATCACAGTTAGGAACGCCTGAATGAAAAAAAAAAAAAACAAAAAGGTATTGATTTCTACATAGCACACACACAACAATTGAGGTGGCCGACATAGGCTACACAATTACTTGCACGTTAACATAAACAGGGATAAATACAAGAGTGCGCTTCCATTCCATTTAGAGGTGCCACACAATTCAAGATAAGGACGAAAACATTAAAATCAAACAAATAAAATAATTCAAATAAATTTTAAACAAATAAAAAAATACTATAGACAACAAAACATTATGCCTAAATTTAATAGGTACTGTTTTAAACTTTTATATTTTGCATGTACGAGTAATATCCAATTCAGTATGCTTCGATACTTTGTTAGGGTGCGACTTTCACTGAGAGCCGTCGGACTATTTCTAAGCCGAAGAGAGGAGGCCGGTGTCCCAGCAGTGGGAATATTATAGGTAGGCCCATACTTATCATTTCATGCACAAGATCACACTTTAAGGCCCTGCGCAGACGACAATTATATGCAGTAACGCACACGACGCGCAAAAAGGTCGTGTGCGTTACTGCATATAATTGCAGTTCTATTTTCACAGACTAAAAAGTGCGTCACGGATAGTCTGTCGTCTACTCAGGGCCTTAAGATAATAATAATAGTATTTCATCGAAGCATAGATGTATAAAGCATCGAAGCATAAAGGACATCTTCATTAGTCCACACCTCCTAATTTGTCTTAAGACCTCGCCAAGTTACTCGTACACATACCGCAATACTCCATTATATACCTTCTGCTTAATGTCTACCCCCGTCAAAGCTTTTATTTAACTTGCGATTATGTATGTACAGTAGCAGTCCAAAGCGGCGCGCCAGTTTCACGAAGCAATAGATTGACACTTCTGTTTAACTTACGACCTTCTTCTAATGAGTAATTCCTATACTTTATAGTATACACACACACACTCTATTCACACACTCAACACACACATTCTCGCATTCGTTTGCAATTACTTTGAATACTTAATCACGGTATTGACTACAGTTCACTTATTCGTAAAATTTTACGATTATACCCACAGATATCAAAATAAATAAATTATAAGGTAGATGGATGCAGTTAACTTAAAGAGTCATTCAAACGCGGCTAAATAGAACGTTGTTCATTGTGGGTTAGCGACGTGTGTTCTATATCTATATATTAGCGGTGTTGTAGTTCCTTTTAAAATGCAAGCAAATTTGAACATTGAAATGAAAGCGAATATTATTGCGCTGCGTAAAATTGGACTTAATATAACACAAATATCTGATGAAACCGGACTGAGTGTAAGTGTAATGATTAAATTATTTTATTAAACAATTTATCTTATTAAAGTAGAACTGCTGATCCTTATTTTTTAAAAACGTTTTATAAAGTCTAAATAGAAGAAAATATAATTCCGAAATAAATTTATTTACCTAGATTATTGAATGATGGATTAATATAACTATAAGTATTAATTCTATAAATATATGTAACATCTCTTGTCATTATAATTTTGTTTCTAAATCGTAGGTAATATTAGTATTTTGCTTAGTAGCCTAACGGTACTCCTTTTTTTTATTTTAGAGAAGTAATTCCATGGCCGGCACGACCTCCTGACTTCAACCCCATAGAAAATCTATGGGGTTTAATCACACAGCGATGGGACGCAAGGAATGAGAGGACTGATGAGCAATTGAAGCTGCATTGCCTAGAAATCTGGGAAAATATAAGAGGAATAGACATATGTAGTAATATTGTAGGGTCGATGCGCCAGCGTTTATTTGATTGCATTGCTAATAATGGGGGTTATACGAAGTATTAAATTATAAGTTGATTATAGCAATACTAAAATTATATTGTGATATCCGTAATAAGGATTATTTTGAGGTTTAGCTTCAATCTTCTTTTCATAATGAAAATGAATACTTAAGCTATAACCGCAATAAGTCCTAATAAATACGATTTGTTAACTTTGACATTTGAGATAGGCAACCAAGGAGTCCGCACTTTTTTTATTTACGTGGGTAGATTTGCTAGTTGTAGTTTGTTAAAGTACTCTAACAAACTACAACCAGCAAATCTACCCACACAGTGGTAATTAAAGGACAATATTACTATATTAAATTGAATCTTTGCGACAAACACACTTCTATTTTTTCTAGTCCTTTAAACCAAATACAACCTTATTGCATTAAACATATGGTCTTAAATCGAACTGGATTCAAGTCATCGACCGACCCGTGAGTGATAACAAAAGCATTCCTGAGCGATAAGGATTTTTTCTAAGTGGTTACGGACTAATGAGTGAATACAAATAAAATAGACTAGATTACGTGCAACGAATTTACAAAACGCATAATTACGGTGAACCGCTATTACCTGCTTAACTTCAAAAAATTGTTCTTTATGAGAAAATAAACTGTTTTAACTAGACGTTTATTTATTTCTAGTTTATAAAATTATAACGAATAAACAATTTGAAATTACTTATAAAACATTTTTATTTTTAACCCCATATTACAAGAACAATATAATAATAACAATATAATAACTTATTATTATCGTTTATTAATCTATCGAATAATAAAAAAAAACGATAAAGATTATTGTTGGAAAAGAAAAATTAAAAGTCCCATCTCGAGATTGGAACCCAGACCTATGCGTTCGAAAATCTAATACGTAAGACTACCAGCTATCGGTACTTGATGAAATGACTCCAATTTTAGCAATGGTATGAACCAACCAAAGTCATGCGTAATTACGTAGCCTATGTGCAAAAGCGACGGTATGTTTTTTGTTTCGTTCGACGCCAGCCAGTGTGCGAATTCTGAGATTCTGAGATGTGCGTTCTGTGTTGATACATCACTACACACAGACGTAGGTACGGACGTTACCGCGCGTTCACAGCAATACAGTCCTTAAGCTGGTAATCAATTAATGACTCTTGACTGTATGTAACTATGTTGGTTCGGGTGGCCTCTTGCAACTCAATTTTGAAGCAGATATCTTCAACCGATTAAGCTGAAATTTTGCATGCATGATTAAATCGGATGACAATGCAAAATTATTATGACATGGAGCTGATCTGATGATGGAACCGGAAGGTGGCCATAGGAACTCGGAATTTAAACGACACAACCCATCGAGTTTGGACTCGTTTGATCCGTCTTGTTGAGAAATTTGGTGCTACATGGTAACCAGGTTTGATGATGTAGCTAGAAGATGGACATAGGAACTTAGTAATTAAACGACACAACCCCATCGAGTTTGGGCTCGTATGATTCGTCTTGACGAGTAATTTGGTGCTAGATGGTAATCAGGGTCTGATGATGGAGCAGGAAGATGGCCATAGGAACTCAGTAATTAAACGACATAACCCCATCGAGTTTGGGCTCGTTTGATTCGTCTTGATGAGTACTTTGGTACTAGATGGTAACCAGGGTCTGATGATGTACATGTAGCTTAAGTGCAGTAAACGCATATAACGAGAAAACACTAAACTATGCCGTAGTCAATCTCGCATCAAAAATACTATAAAGTACGTAAGTAGTAAGTAGTAATAAGATTAAAAGAAAAAAAAAAGTATTTAAAAACAAGCTTTTATTACTTGTTAATAAAAAGAAATAAAAACTTAAAAATAATTTAAACCTGATAATAAATAAATACAAGTGTGTTTTTTACTTAGCCTTCACTGATCCACTGCTAAGCAAGGGCCTCCCCCAAATCTTTTAGGTTCAAGAGCCACCTCGATCCAACCCTTGCGGTACGCGTCTAGATTTCACCACATCAAAACCTCATTAATTACTTCTAATTAAGCCATTTACTATAATCACACTTACATCATGATTCGGCTGCTTAGGCAGAAGTAGCCTATTATTCCGCAAAAACTGACTAAAGTCCTTATTTGACATTTCACAAAGTATAAATTACAAATCACTTAGCGGGACTCATATCGGTATGTTTATTTCAATAGCGGAATAAAGTTATCGTGTAAAAAAATTGTTGCTGATGGCAGATATACGTAGTTTTTCTGTTTGCAAATGGATTATTAGTGGTCACCAGTCTTGGTTGAACTATAATACAGGCTGTTTGTTAGGTTTAGATGGTACTTTGGTTTTTGTAGTAAACTGTAAAAAAAAACCAAAGGGTTGCACTCCGGGAGTGCCGGCAGAAGTGAAAACTTGAATATTACGTTGTGCATTTTTGATATTTTGGAATGCGGTCTACTCTCCCTCCATCTTACGAATTTTCGATCAGGTCACGTGTCCTAACGCGAGCTCCGTCTTACGAATTTTCGATCCGGTCACGTGTCCTGACGCGAGTTTAACATTTTTTACCCATCACACAAAAGTGTACAACGCCGCTAAAGAAGTTTTCACTTCAAAACCTTCGTATAATTTTAGTAATTCATATAGTTTTATCAACCATTAATTATTATTTTATAGGTAATCATATCGTAATATTTTGTAGGAGGAAACATTGCTACCTTTCGAGTACTAGGAAAACACATATTTTTTATGATAATAATCTTAACTTGACTGATAATTTTTTGAATGGTCAAGGCTTAAATCATCGTCATTCTCATCAGCGTCAATGAAACTAAACAGCTTGGGTCTAAAAAGATTGCGAATACGAATAAAAAAAAAACATTTACAAGTACAATACTGCCCGTACTTTTACGTATAGTACTGTGCTGTGAATAATAAATATACAGGGACCAAATTATACCAGTCCAGAATTATTTGCAAAATAACAGCACGCGATCCGATCGTCCGATTCATTGTTATCAATCATGAGAGATCGAACAAACCAGTAATAACAGTTTAATAGCTTGCGAGCCAAATATTGTGTGGAATATTTGAATATATTGTTTACATGAAAATAGACATGATTAACTGGAAGCCAAAACGATGCTGAGAAAAATAATAAATATTTGAATTGAAAAAGTAAAAGATGTGACCAAATACCGATTTAATAGGACCAGACCAAAACACGGATCATCTAAAAAACGGCGGCGGCGATCTCTCGCGTCCGGCCCTGGTCCAGGCCATGGTACAGGGCGAGAGTGCACGGGAAGCCATCACCTCCTTCTGCGAAGCAGTAATGCTCGCAAAGGAGGAGGCGAAGTGCGTGAGGGAGACGCAATCTCTGCGCCATCACGCCCCTAGTCACCGCAGGAGACCACCCTGCACGTCGGGAGTCAACAGCCGACTCCCGGCCATCGTAGGCGTGGGCTTGCGGGCGGCGAGCAATGGGCAGCTCGCCGCCCGGTAAGGACCAGGGCACAACGCAACGCGCCGCGCGACGGCGCGTTGTGTTCCATGCGCGCCTCAAAGATGCACACACAATTTCAGCACGAACTGAACACTTTGACCATACCAGACCATTGGTACTCGTATGTAAGATATAAATGCACAATATTACGACAACCCCGGGCAAAGCTGACTGGATGAGATTCATGTCTATTAAAATTTAATTGGATTAGATGTGTCTAGGGCATGAAAGGTGGAATTAAAGAAATACACTTTTCTGAAGAAATACAGGCAAAAATGTATCTGTTTGTATTAAATTTTTTTTCTAAGGAACCTCCTAAAGCAGCGGTTCCACGACTCGTGCCAAGCATTCCCACGGCCCGTGATCTAGCAGGCCCCGCGAGTTGAAGCTTGTCGCGGCCCATGCCGTTTCCCGCGGCGAGGGCGGGTCGGTGTGTGTCGGCTTGGTGTGGCCTTTTGGCCGCTATTCTAACATCTCAAGTGATATAGAGCGATGGCTGCGTGTGCAGCCACTGTGGTTTTATTCAGTGGTCAACATTTGTTAAACAAATCAAAAAGAAACGCGCCACGCCACGCCACGCCGCGCCTTTGTACTTACCGACTCTCGACGACTCGAACTGGCATCGATAGGTCAGGCAACAGTCGTGGAACGGCACGCCTCATTAGATGCGACGGTTTCCATGGCCTGGCGCGATCTGGCCTGTGAGAAAGCGGGCCGTGGGACGGCAGCATATTACGCACGCTTAACTTTGATTAAATTAGTCCTAAATCTCAAGATGACACACGTAGCTCTAAACCTACAATTTCAAAACGGACATGTAATAAAACTAGAGCAGCGTATATTTTTGACTGTAATTTTAATTTTAAAAGCACATAAATTCACGTAACGAGCTAACTTGTTTCAGACTGCGCTGAGTTAAAATGACTGTTATTCTTAGCAACATTTTTCTTCCGTTTCCTGGTTAGCATTTTCTAGCACAAAACTGGTATAATAATCTTGGAAGAAAGATCCCATTTTCTTGAAGAATTGTTTGTGTTTTTGTTCGAAAATGTTATTATCGTTTGTAGGTAACTAGGTACTTTTTCTTGGATCTTCTGATAGTGAGTGATTATTTGTAGTCAATGCCACCAGTCTCTTTGGAACATTATTTTGCGACGCCTTGTTTTAGTTTGTCATTAGTAGACAGAAACTCGACATACATTATAAAAGTATGTTTGTTACTCGGAAAGAAATCCAGCCTATCATTACATAATAAAATAATATTATACAAGCATATTCTTATGCCAATTTGGACGTATGACATCCAACTTTGGGGCTGTACTAAACAAAGCAACGTTAAAATAATCCAACAATTCCAAAATAAAGTACTCAGGGATGCTGTAAAAATGCTCCATGGTATAGTAGAAATAACAACCTCCACCGTGACCTTAAAATGGAACTCGTCACCATCATCATTCAAAAATTTGCTCATGCCCATGAACACAGACTTCACTGACATGTGCATGTCGAGGTAATTTAGTTGCTAGACAACACGGACTCAAATGGTTTAGTTCTGTTTAGCCTATGCACTATCATAGGCTAAAGAGAACTAAACCATTTAAGTTAGTGTAGTATTTATATAGTGAATGAATAATACTGCGGTGCTAACTGCTAATGGTGGTATACCTACATGTAACATATGAACAAAGTGTTTTATCAATTATCAGACCCTAAGAAAGTGCTACCAAACTGTGTAAAAGTGCAAATTGATATCAATTACAGTGCAACCTTAATATAACGTACCTCAATATAACGAATTAATTCTTCGTAATCCCCTTGAATTGTCCATAAGAGTCAATGTAAAATATACCTTTACATTGCGAAGATTTTTTGCGAACAACCTCTTTAAGTATAACGAATTTTCAACTATCAAAAAAAGTGTAAACCGTAAAGTGTAAATTATGTGGCTTGGCGATTTCGCTACATTCACATGAGCGTAAGGTGAAAAACTCTCATACTTTTTACGCTTTTGGATAAAGCCGAATGTATACATACTTTTACTCGTGACTATGCCTATCAAAGTCATAAAAATGTTTGAATTATAAAATATCTGCGCTTTTCTAATATTTTAAAAGTTAATGCAAGGCTAAGTTCCCATCCCTGAAACTTTCGAAAGTCGTGACATTAATATACGAACTTTCTTCTTACAAATTCATTCATTTTATATCCATTAAAGCTCAAAATGAGGACAGTGATACAAAAATTAATAAATACTGTAATATATTATTAATAATAAGGAAAAATGTGACTAAAGGAAATAGCAATTTATTTTTAAAATTGAGTACAACATTTTTCATTGTAATGAAATAAAATTCCATAAACAAAAGTATTTACGAAATTTTTTTTTGTTTCCAGCCAGAAGGCGTCGCGGAAGACCCCGTAGAAGATGGCGGTAGGAGCTGGAGAAAACAAATGACTAGTGGTCCACTTTAGCCCTGGATCGAAAGAGTTGGAAGTCATGGGGAGAGGCCTTTGCCCCTCAGTGGGATGATGCAGGCTAACAGTAACTAAAATATAACTATACATCTATATAGAAAATGTTAGTTAGAAATTCCAAAGAAAATACCTTTAGAGCGCAGAAAAACTTTGCTTGTTGAAAGAGTATATTGTAAAAGTTAGTTTTTAACAAAGAAGGTAAAAACTTAATTTTACAATAAACTCTTTTTATTTCGCGTAGGTTTGCGCGCTGTTCGAGGGAGGTGAAGATTACGCTCTTCAGGGCGTACTGCACGTCCCTTTACACGTGCAGCTTGTGGGCGAAGTACACGCGAGCATCTTACGGGGCCCTCCGCGTCCAGTTCAACAACGCGCTCAGGGCAGTATTGGGGCTGCCTCGCTACTGTAGCGCTTCTGGCATGTTCGCTGAGGCGCGCACTGATTGCTTTTATGCGACCATGCGCAAGCGTTCTGCGTCTCTGGTGCGTAGAGTGTGGGGCAGCCCCAATGCTGTACTGGCGATGATCGCGGACCGGATGGACTGCCCATACATACGGCACTGCTGTGATAGGCATGTTGCCGTCAGCAGGGCCCGTTAGATGTTGCCTTTTTATTTTATTTTATTTGTATTTTATTTATTTTTATTAACTTTTGTATGTTGTGTGTATTTGTATTTGTGTGTACTCCACATATGAGTTAATGTTGCTCGAAATAAATGTATTTTATTTTTATTTTTTATTTATTTATTTCATTGTACAGACGCCAGCAGGTCAAGCTACCCGAAACTGTCAAATGTTCCCAATCAACCTTGAACCTTAATGCTTCAGCGATAAAGTTTAAAATCTATTAAAGAAATTTGACAGATTGTAGTAGCTTGATGTGCTGGCGTCTGTACATATCTGATTAGCATCAATTTGGACTTTAACCAATAGAAAATATTGCATTGAATCAATATTCCACTGAAAAATATTTATCGGAAAACTTCACTCCAATCAGAAACAAGATTATGAACACAGAAATCTAATTATCCTATTATTAATACTTCTCATTTATCCTCTGTCTTTTATAGAAGTGCATTAGTTAGGTACTATCGTTGGCGGAGTCTTAATTACATGCAATTCATTCCTGTGTCGGCTGGGGCACCACTATTAACCTAATTTTCTGAATCTCTGGACGAGAGCTCTCAATACGACGGCATTATTACTCGCTCGATGGCTTACGAATTAATTTGAATCAGTTTAAAAGCTTTCCGATGTGATTTTGCTCATGGAAGTCAATTTGGATGTATTTTAATTCAGTACGAATGGAGTTTTAACAGTTTTTGTCTCGTCATTTGCGTACTGTTCACTGTTCCACACATACATAGCTTAGTGTGCATACACACGAGCGACACGCGGCGACGACAGAGGCATAAACTGCAAGGGTCGACGCGTGCGTGTCGGTGACAGTCGCAGACGCAGTAAGGTACTCAAATACACGACAGCGACGCGTCGGCGGCTAGGTATGTCCGACACGCGTCGGCGGTTACAGTTGCCTCTATCGTCGACATGTGTCGCTCGTGTGTATGCATACTTAAGAAGAGTTATTGTTGAAATAAATTTTCGTGTCGATGGTAAGTATATTTTGTTTTTTTTTTTGCTGGAACATTTTCCAATTTAAAGTATCCTTATTTTTTCGCTATTAAACTTAGTTGCAAGAGTCCAAACAGTAGTTATTCATTGATCCATCACCACTTCCAACTTACTGCAATTCAGAACCCCTGCAAATCAACAGCCCAGAAGGTGATTTGCGGGCCCCACTAAATTAACCCTACCGACCGAGTGTGAAATTGACCTTTTCGCTACCCATACTTGACTCCCCAATTTTTAAGTTACAACTTAACTTTCTCTTCGTGTATGTTGGACCCAAATAATAAAAGGCCAACTGGGCCACAGGTTGAATTATACCAAATTAAGTTGACAAAATGAAAACATTACCCAAACATTGTTTTATTACAAGCCTACCTTTAGAAAGTTTGAATCAACAGCTGTAAACGGCAAGCGGTTTTGGTAGTACAGTCAAGCAAAAACATAAGTATACAGGCAGCAAAGTTGCAAGGACAAACAATACTGTGAGTGTACTGAGTAGCCAAGTGTCAAGTGTCATCAGTTAGGGCTAATTTTTCAATCTACAGATAATTGTTATTCGTGGAATAAAATTGACGTATGACAGTTTTTGTATAGAAGAACTGTCAAAAATTCAAAAATATTCCTCCGATAAAATTATCTGGCGTTGGAAAAATCTACACGCACAATAAAAATAATATTGCAGTGCAGCACACACAATAAAAACATTATTGCAGTGCAGCATACACAATAAAAATAATATTACAGTGTAGCACACACAATAAAATATTATTGCAGTGCAGCACACACAATAAAAATATTATTGCAGTGCAGCACACACAATAAAAATAATATTACAGTGCAGTAGAAAAATGACTGTCTCGTTGGTCAAGTGGTCGCAAGCGCTACTGCTGAGCACGAGCTACTGGGCTCGATTCTCGGGTCGGGCAAAGTGTTATTCGGTTTTTCCTTCTGGAACTCAGTAACAGCCTGGAGTCTCTATTTGTGCCTGGTTGATGGCAATAAGCTCACCCCCTGTTACATGGGACTTGAACATAACTGGCGAAATGCGGGTGTACTATTGGTGCACCTCTGCCGAACCCTTCGGGTAATACAGGCGTGATGTTATGTTACGTTGAAAAATACATATTTTGGCATGTACACCCACCTCTTTTTTTGACGGTACCCTGAAACTGACACAGTTTGTAAAAGTTTTATTTTTGTCGCAATCTGTATTCACATGTGCCGTGTCTGGTCTCAATTTCCGCGTTCAAAGTTTGGACATGTTCGGATGAGTGGGATTAGTGGAAGACGTCTAGTAGTTAGTAGTACTCGTATGTTGAACTGGACTGTTAAGCATGGCTGTTGTTCAGGGTACATTTATACGACTGTTGGGGTAAATTAGTACTAGAGGGGCTTGTGACTAAGAAATAACAGCCACACGGGTCGAACGATCAGGTTAAGCTACGCTTGTCGCGTTTGGTCCGTGGATGGGTTACCATCTTCATATACCAAGACTCCTCCCTCCGTGCCTCGGAAAGCACGCTAAGCCGTTGGGCCTGGCTGTCGAATCGAGAAGCCCGAAAGTCGGACAACCAGTCTTACCAAGAGGTATCGTATTACCCAGTCACTGGGTTGTGGATCAGATAGGCAGTCACTCCATGTAAAATACTGGTATTCAGCTGCATCTGGTTAGATTGAAAGCCGACCCCAACATAGTTGGCAAAAGGCTAGGCAGATGATGATGACGGGACTTTTTTTTATTCGTGGTGACTGCCTAAATTTTACAAGCTTTTACTTCTGCCAAACTGCAGAGCAGTTTGTTGGTTGATTAGTACTTGCTTGATTGATTGATTGATTGATTTATTTATTTGTAGAATCATGAGTATACATACAAGGCATGCAGGTTGTTCATAAACAAAAAAGATCCGTCATGTTCGGCCTTTGTGGCATACAAATATAAAGGTAAAAAGTCATTCCTAAGTATTCAAACAAAGCTAATAAACATTATTAAGTTTTTACATAAACTAAAAATTAAATTTAAGCAATAAATTATACATTTAAATGAAATTGTCCTATATTCTAATTATAAATAATGTCAAAATTATAAAATGTCATTAAATATTTGTTCAATTCATAACATTACACCTTGTCATTTAAAAATTCTAAAATACTGTAGTATGCTTTCCCAACTAAATATAATTTTAGCCGCTTTTTTAATATGTGTGCACTTAGTTCCCTCCATCCCTTAGGAAGTTTATTGAATATTAAAGGCGCCATGCAAAATACACTTTTCCGCATTAATGCTGTTTTGGAACTATGTGAGCAAAGCATAGTGTTATCGCGTCTGATGCGACCGACTTTGTCTGCCATGCGAGGAAATAATTGCCGATTACATTTTACAAACATGATAACTTCAAATATGTACAGAGATGGTAACGTCAGTATGTTATAATTAATAAAATACGGTTTACAACTGTCAGGCGAATCTAATATAAACATCGTCCTAATACATCGTTTTTGGGCTTTGAAAGGTATATCCTTGTTAGTCGAATTGCCCCAAAGGATAATTCCATACCTTAGGTGCGATGAAACTAGCCCGTTGCTGTTATGGGCCAAGCCTAAATCCTTGCTGGCGGTAGATCTGCGCTGTATGTCTATAATTAGGTCGCTTGCAGTCCTCTGTTCAACCGACGAGTGTTGTTTATTGGCACAACTGCTTTTTAAATTTTCTAACTGTACAGACAGACAGCTGTGCTGCTGGGGGGTTTCTTGCAGCTAAAACACTAGAAAGTGGTAAAGAGCGGGCGTTTTGGGGGACTGTCTTATGTAATTTTGACGTTCGAAAAGTACTGATTCTCAGTCTAGTTTGAATAAATGACTTTTGATTTTAAATTACTTACGAGAAGATGTGAAAAGCACCAAAGATCTAAACTCCTGGTTGTTTTTTTCAGTCATGGAAAGGGCCCATAAAGGTCTAAGGTACAGACGCCAGCACATCAAGCTACTACAATCTGTCAAATTTCTTTGATAGATTTCAAGATAGAGCTCAAGGTTGATTGGGAAAATTTGACAGTTTCGGGTAGCCTGACCTGCAGTCTGTACCTACGCCTCATATTTAAGCACTTACGTAGTTACGATTCTACGTCATTTTAATCCCTATCTTTTTAAACTTTCTCTATCTATGCAATGCCTTATTCATTCATGAATTCATTTAACTTGGTATCATTGCTATCCGTAACTAAATTATTTATGCTGTCGTCATCCAAACCGTGGCCTTAGTATGAGCTTGCCCTTGTAAGAACACACGATAAAACTTTGAGGGTAAACTTGTTATATCCTCCAACTTTTGCGTCGCCCAACCTTCGCAGTAAGCAATGTACAGCATAATCAGCCTTTGGAAGTATGACCAGGGTGTAAAGCTCACTCAACCTCCATAGAAAGATATATAAATAGATAATGAATAGAAGTATATATAAATATAAATAAATAATAGAAAAGGGAGGATCCTCCAACCAGACGGGTGTTGTGTCTGGCGGGCAATTGCCCAACGATTGATGTTGGGAAATTGTATCTATGCTAACTGCGCGGTAAACTCTGATTGCGAGATGCAGGATTTGCGTGACGTCAGTATGACGCGTATAATGTTCCCACAGCTGGGACTCAGGCCTCCTCTCTTCGAGAGGGAGTGGGTTGTAATCTACCACGCAGGCCCAGTGCCAGCTGTCAATCGTAAACCTTTGGCAGTCATTATGGGTAATCAAAAGCTCAAAAGTCTGACAACCAGTCGTACCAATGGGAGTATTACCCAGTAACTGAGCGTGGAGGTCAGATAGGCAGTGGCTCCATGTAAAATACTGGTATTCAGCTGCATCAAGTTAGACTGGACGCCGACCCCAACATAGTTGAGAAAAGGCTGGACTTATGAAAGAGTTGCGAACGTGATGTATAAGAGAATGTTTAATGATTTTAATTACGAAGGATTTATTGTTATAAATATTTTTTGAAAAGTGCCTCGTGTCGGATACATTGTGAATTCCTCTCATTGTTCATACTTCGGGAATGTTTCGTTGTTGTGACATTGTGTCAAACAAAAGGAGCGGAGTTGCCTGCTTGTTTCGTTTTTGACAAAAGGAATAATTTTCCACGCGGTACTTTTAAAAGATAAATTCAAGATTAATTCTGTGTTTTGTTATAAATTGTTATTTGTATTTAATAGAATATAACAAAAAAATAATATATATATTAGAATCAATTATTATACCAATTATTTATTTATTTTTCTCAATTCTTGTTTCAGAAGTTATTGTTGTCTATAGGTAATAGGTACAGCGGGCTGGTATCCGCAACTCCACGACAATGCGCGTATTTTGTTGTCTATATTATAATTTTTAATCTATGTCTATACTAATAATAAAGCTGAAGAATTTATTTATTTGGACGCGCTAATGTCTGAAACTGCGGGTCGGATTTGAAAAATTCATTTTGCATTCCTCAATGGGGCTATCAAAGGCTATGAGCTACTTTACCATCATGCTACGACCCTTAGGCGACGAGCAGTCAGAAAGATCGCTAAGCAAAGACGAAGTGATGCAACGGTGTGGGTTGGGGGTACAACAGATTTCACTCGGACGAAGTCACGAGCAGAAGTTATAATAAATACATATAGGGTTTCATTATTTTTGTGATGAAACTGCCCACAGACTGATATTATATTATTATTATATTATAAATGAGACAATAATAAAACACATTGTAATTCGAAAATAACGTTTATTTCTACATAACATTTATTTTATGCATCCACAAAAATATGTAATTGAACATCTTTTGAGAAATAAATTAGTTCTATACACTTACCTAGAGTCTATAGTAGGTACTTAAGTAGAATAAAATCATTGCTATTTCTTATAAATTCACAGAATTTGTCTTAAAAACACTCTTATCCTAGACATTTTCTTAAGTAATCCTCAAATGACCTTTAGATTATGAAAGCCGATCAGAAAAGACTTGGTGTTTGTGGAAAGTAATTTCGATTACAATAATCGAGAATTACAATTTCGACCCACGGTTTGAAAATCGAATATAATTTCGGATTCAAATCAGAAATAAATTGTAGGACCTAGATACGTTTCGAACAGAAAACATGATATTAAAGAAAGTATCAAGGTTTATGGTCCAAGTGTGTTCAGAATCCCATTTTTTTTTGTCATTAAATAATAGAACGGGGTAATTGCGTAACACACTAATAGTAGAAATGGCTTTCATTTTGACAATTCAACAACATTCATTGCGTTATTTACTTTGTTGAGCAAACAAATTTTTCGGACTTATGAAGCAATGAATTGACAATACAGGGTGTTATTGACAGCCCTCCACAAAAACACAGGATTGATTCAGCTCCTTATTCTGAATCATATCCCACTGGAAATTTTCTCAGGAAAAATAAATTTTATGCCGTTTTTTCTGCTGATATTCCTTTATTTCAATGTAAAATTACGTTCTCTGTATGCAACACTCCATTTATGTAAATAAAACAGCTGAAAACAGCCTCGCTCAAGCTCGCTGCGCTGCCGTCCGCTACGTGCGTTTTGCCACGGTAACGATACGTTGCGTGTGAGGTAATAAAACAAATCTGGTTTTTTGGATTCCCTTAATGTTCCTGAAAGAATTACATGTACCGGTCATCTTAATATGATGTACTGAAGCCACCCTATCAGTTTGCGGAGGGCTGTCAATAACACCCTGTATTGTGACTGGAAGAGTGTTACGCAATTAGGAGCACCCTAATTGCATAACACTCTTCCAGTCACGTCTTAATAATTTTGAAGGATATATACAAAAATGCAAATAAAATTGTAATTTAACACTTGCAAAGTCATTTCAATTCATATTTTGAAAATAAAAGGGCCTTCAGTAAAAAAGATTATAACTAAATGAGTACAATTTTGCAACCAGTATTTTAGCAATAGTTCATAAAATTTGCAGATGTTATAACACTGTATCATGGAATTTAAATGCATGCCTACAGCCCGATTCATACTTTATGGGTGCTTGGAACAGATTCACGCAGAAAAAATCTTGAACGATCCTAAATTAAACAGCAGTCTGTATTTACGACTCGCATAATTAATTAGTTAATTCACTCTTACAATTTATGTTTTCATTAACTTGGAGTTTGTGGTACACAGAACCAATTTAGAAAGTTATACATTAGCTTTTATCGTTTTCAAAAAGCAAATTAAATGCTAGAAATTTGATTGCAACACATACAAAAATCAATGAAAGTACGGCAAAATAAACCTAACAGGGTTCAGAATAAGAACCTCAACACTTCAATAGACGCAAGAAAAACAAAAAAAAGTGCAAGTTTTGTCATTCATCCAGTTTTTTTTTTTTTGCCAACTTTGTAGTTTTTTATCCAGTTGAGCTCATCCCGCCTTCACCTTTTTACCATCGAGAGTCCAGACGCACTGCGGGATACCACCCCTATTTGGTTAATATACCATATATACGCACTAAACGCTGCTCATCATCTTTTCTGATGCGCACAGCAAAGGAGTGGAATCGTCTGCCTGCGTCTGCATTCCCGAGTTCATACAACCCGAATCTCTTCAAGGCGAGAGTGAATAGGCTTCTTCTGGGCAAGCTCGTTCCACCGTAGATCTCATCCCTGCCTCTGGGCTGGATTGAGGTCAAGAGTGAGCCCATTGTAAATAATAAAAAAAAAGTTGAAAAATGGCCGCTATTTTCTTGCTCATCTCGGGCAAAAATTAGAACAAAATTAACTTTTTCAATCAGAATTATGTTTGCCTCTAGTGACTAGCAAAAAGGTTTTCTTGAATTCTTTCTGCTTTAAACTACGCCGGTAAACAACAAAGAAGTAAAAGTTTTGTAGTGAGTATCCATTAATCTTGTGTGAAGAGAAAAAATGTAGTAATTAGGCCATTAACGATACTTCTGACATGCTGGAAGAATTTAACGAAGAACAATTCGTTTCAGAGTTTTTATGCATAGGAATTGTTGTTGATACGAAGATGTTAGTGTGCAACCAGATCGCGGCTAATCGACGTCATTTAAAGATAATATGCGCTTTTATAACTTATAGAGGCCCGCGGCTAAAAAACAACAACCGCACAGGTCGCAGGCCGCACTGTGCGTTTTGTTTGTGCAGAATAAAATATTTTTCTTTCTTTTCTTTAGGTCGATCGATTAGCTTCAGCTACACGTGCCGCGGTTGGTCTGTGGATGGGTGACCATCTTTACATACCGAGACCCCTTCGTGCCTCGGAAAGCACGTTAAGTTGTTGATCCCGGCTGTCATTCGTGGATCTTTGTCAGTGTGATCAGAATCCCGATAGTCTGACAACCAGCCTTACCAAGGGTTATTGTGTTCTACCCAGTAACTGGGTTGTGGAGGTCAGATATGCAGTAGCTTCATGTAAAATACTGGTATTCAGCTGCATCTGGTTAGACTGGAAGCCAATCCCAACATAGTTGGGAAAAGGCTAGGCAGATGATGATGATGTGCGCTTTTGTAATTTCTAACGTAACTGTATTAATGTGGACATCCACGGCATCACGATAACACAGGGAAGTAAAATGTATGGAAATAAATAAAGACGCTTTTAAAATTTCGTCCACGATAACGTTATAACGTGCACTTATTTCTATACGCTTTATGGACGTGGACGTCTACGATAATAATCGTCGCGTTAGAAATTATAAAAGCGACATATTTTGCGATATAATGATATGAGGTGAGACACTTTGTTTAGACGATCGACGTCGATCGACAGAGATCTGCTTTAACCCTTAGTAGATGAAACGAGCCAAATTTATAAACTGGACATACCTGAACCTACATACAGGTTAACAAACATTGGTACATTACAGGCGAAAGCTCCCAATTAGGGAGCGCTTTACTATTTTCTACATATCTACGCAATAAATGGATACATGTTTTTTCTAGTTTCAACCAATCAACATTCATATTTTCGCTTGAAATCGAGTTATGCACGTAACAAACTAAGAATAGCTATTTCACGAAACGATATATTTTTGAGGCCTGTTTCGGATTTGTATTCAAATTAATTTCCGTAGAAACAGATGGATTTCCCGGCGACGCGATGACGGGCGACCGAGATACAATTTGGCATTTCATCGCACCTTATACCTACAGTTTAATTTAAAATATATTACCGAATTATATACCGGGAAAGTGGGTTTTATGAGTTATTGGTTAGGCAATCAACGTGTGTTTTTGCGTCAAAATTGGCAAATTATTTAAACGGTGAATTGGACTGTTTAGTTTTTTGTATTCATTCTTTTAGTGCTTTGACATTTAGTTTATCTATAGTCATAACTTTTTTATAATTGATTTTGATCAAAGATCCATTTGATTTATCTGTAACAAGAAAATCTGGGCCTGTTTTCTGGTTGTGATCATTTTATCAGAGTGTAGGTACCAAAAACTTCGAATTAATGTTTAGTGAGAATGTTTAATCAGGGGGCTAATTCCTGTAATTAAAATCACGTTGCCATCTCGTCTCAGTTACAATCAATATTTTGATATTATTATTATAAATGTAAGAATATTAGAGATATTTTTGAAAATATACAACTGAAATTAACATGCGAACGTTCTTAAAAGTACAGGAATTGCCCTTCAGAGGAAATTACAATTTCAAAGCCAGGTCCTAATTTATATTAATATTTAAAGTCATAAATTAAATTATTATTTGAGCAAAAACTACGTAAAACATATTGGCATTTTATTTGGCAATGCTTTATCTGGTCATTAGCGGGCCGGAGTGATGCAGCAAGCGCCAGCGTGTGGCCACTAAAACTGCGACTATGGTTAGCTTCGAAAACGACATACGTTTACAAAGTAAATTGGCAACTTAGAATTTCGTTGATGAAAACAAATGAAAATTTGTAAAAAAAAATGACGCGATTCTTTTTAAACTTCTGTCCCCTTTTAGAGCCCGATTACACGTACCACAACAAACCACATCGCAGCGACAAAACGTAGGTAAGCAGTGGTTACGTGTGAATAGTGTCGCTGCAACTTTTTGCAGTTGCAGTTGCGGTAACAACAAAATTAAATCAAATGGTTGGGGCAACGTTGTGTTCGCAATGTGGCCGGCCGCAAGTGCGCGGTCTCGGTGGTCGCGATGTGGCTGCGATGTGGACGGTCGGTTTTGACGGCCAAATGTTGTCCGTGTGAATAAACTGTCCATTTTCATTCATATTTATTTATTTAGGATATCCATGATGTACACAATACATGACACATAAAATAAAGGGCAATATCAGGTAATAAGTAGGTGTACTCCTTCACTTAAAGGAGACCACAGCAAGCATATTAACGCTCGTTCACGTGTTGTCGTTGTGGTGTGATTGTGGCTTGGTTGTGGTACGCGTAAACAAGTCTTTAGTGCAAGTTGGCGTGGTACGTGAATTAAAAAATATGCCTGTTTTAAATTGGACCTGAGTCTGGGGAGTATAAATGTCGTAATATGTTATTTGGTAGTTAACGAGTCCCTAGGTATTTGCACCGCTTTTTATTTGCAGACTTTCAGAAAAATATTGAGCTCTGTATTGTGGCAACAGTGGTGGCCTCAAACTTGAATTTGCGGCAGTTCCCATTGACTTACCAGTTATAGGGTCGTAGGTTCGTACCAAGACGGCACGGTTGGCGCAGTGGTTAAGCGATTGACTGCTGCGCTGCGTGACGCGGGTTCGATTCCCGCACGAAACAAATATTTGTATGACCTACATGTGTTTGTTCCGAGTCTGGGTGTTTTTCTATCTATAATATGTATGTATTTACAAAAAAAAATGTATATAAGTAGTCAGCCATCTTGTTACCATAACACAAGCATTAGGTTGCTTAGCTTGGGACTAGATGGCGCTGTGTGAAATGTCCAGGGATATTATTATTATTATTTACTTTGTGTGAATTATTTCAACACTACTTTTCTCAAAACGGTGAAGGAAAACATCGTGTGGAAACCGGCATCTCCTAGAACCATAGATTCGAAGACATGTGCCATCTACCACCCCGCACTGGGTCCGTGTGGAGGACTACGGCCCACTCCTTCTCACCGAGAGGAGGCCTGTGTCCCAGCAGTGGAAAGATTATAGGCTGATGATGTATTGTGACAAAGTTATCAATATTAATCGTATCTTTGTTTCATTCAACATTGTTGATCATCGTTATCGCTGTCACTTATCTCTATAGCCAACGCTGGTTTCGCAGCCCCATTTTATAATAGTATCGTGTATCGCTTCAATCGACTTCACAATGAAATATTGGCAACGACGCTTTTCGAAATATTATTTAATACTGAATGTTTAATTAAATTTATTTTCTTTGTTTTTTCGTTGTAGTATATTCTTTTAATTTTTTTTTTTCGTTATCAATCTTTGTCTATCATTGAAGAAATTTTACAATAACGGTACCAAAAAAATTGTATTCTGAAATAAAAAAGAAACTGAAATTAAATAGCAGGAATTCTGTAATAGTTGTCATTAAAACAGTGAGAAGCGAAAGTATAATGAAATAGTTTATTAAAAAGAAGATTAGTAGGTATTTATATTGCTTTCTGAAATGAGACAGGTAGCCTAGAAGGTATTAAAGTCTTTTTTAAATCCAGCGTGTATCAGAAAAGTGTAATAAAATTTAAAGGTGGGTAAAATTAAAGGTAAAAGAAAAGTGTGGTCAAATTCAAGGGTGTGGTACAAGCCATCAAGCTGAACAACTTTTTCCATGGGACCAACATCGTAATCGAGAAAAAATAATCAGTTGTCTCATACATTTGGGTCGAGTAGGTATTGATTTGTATGGGACTGTTGATAATTTTTTGATGATTACGATATTGGTCCTATGAAGATTGTTCAGTTTGATAGCTTGTACCACACCCTTGAATTTGACCACACTTTTCTGATACATGCTGTATAACAGCAAGCTAATTGAGTAACACACTATCAACAGCAATAGCTTTAATTTGACAGTTCATCAACATTCATTGCGTTATTAACGTTGTTGAGTTGACAAATTTTTCAAACATGCGAAGCAATAGATTAGCAATAATCCTTCAAGATTATTCAAATTGAGGTTGATATTGTGTTACACAATTAGGGGATAGGATTATATACATAAGAATGGAAGAATACGATCCAATAGCTTATCCGTATGGAAAACACTACTTTGGCACTAATCAGATAGTCAATTACATTCTAGATATAAAACACAATTATATCAGACTTCAATCTAATACATTTACAATTACATTCCTTACTTTGGCAGTAGATTTCCAATTTGAAAACAAAACACGTTGGTTCAAAATCTATCACAAAAAAAAAATCTCTTATACTCGTTGCAAAACGCGAGCGCGCGTCGTGTGACTTTTATGTCGCTGACTTAAGGTGTTATTCTGAACGCGACCGCAACCGCAAACCGCAATGGGCAACGTCACCCAACCGCAATGACAGACCGCAGTGACTCGACATGCTGCCGCTGCAGTTTTAATTCTGAACGCGGCGTCACAACGTCGACTGCAAAGGTATTTCTCTTCTTTAGGTTCACGATGGTGATTTGTCTAACAAAAAAAAAAACTTGAGAGGTGTCAAGGGACACCCGGATGGAACGAAGTTTATCTGGCTTGCTTTCTATAAGAGAGAGGGAGAGAAACACGCGCACGCCGCACGGCTTACAACTATAGCAAAAAGTGTCGTTCCAACTTTTGGTCTTAATTTTATCCGTCTAGCTCCCTTTCGCAACGCGCGATAAGGAACTTCGTTCCAAAAAATAGCTTTTAGTGACAGCCAGTGACGGCACTATCACTGGTTTGTGGCAAGACCAGTGGTGGCCTAGTAAGAGCAGTGGTGTGGTGGCTCAGCGTAATCGGTCCCGAATTACGAGTAGTATGTAGGTCGTAAGTTCGAACCCAGATACTTCATCACCACTGCTCTCAAAATGGTGAAGGAAAACGTAGGGAAACCGAAATGGCCTAAAACCAAAAAATCGAAGACATATGACATCTATCAATCCGCATTGGGCCCCCGTGGTGCATTACAGCCCACTCCCTCTCACAGAGAGGCCTATGTCCCAGCAGTGGGAACGTTATATGCTGAATATGCTATGGTATGCGGTCGAGGTGGCAACGTTGTCATATACGGAAGCATTTTCATACAGTTACATAGAAACCAGTAAGTTGTATTACTGTCATTGCGATTGCGTGTCGTTGTCGTTTGCGGTTTGCGGTTGCGGTCGCTTCGGAATAGCACCTTTAAGGTTTTATTCTAATGAATTAATGATCGACGCGCGCTCGTGGAATGTAACAATTATAATATCTTTACTTAATATCTAATATTAAAATCTCCTATAGGTTGTTCTATTAATACTGTTTCGGTGGTGTCTGGTGCTGCTGGTGACGCGGATGCTAAAGCTGATGGTCGTAATGATATGGCTAGAGGTAAAGCTGATCTTGCGCAGAGTTGGGACGCTCCGCGTGTTGAGCCGGTTGAGCGGTAGCGGGTACAGCGGCCGCGTCTGGGGACAAAAGAGTTTGATCACAGCATACGTAAAGATATAATTATTATTACTGGAAGGAGTTTCTTTAAGAAATCGTAAGAGTTCTATGGAGGAACAAGATTCTGTTCCCAATAATTCTTGGATTTATAAATTACTTTGTTTGTTAAGCAAAACTTCTATGAAGACATATTTACAAAACATTCAAAGAGTAATTAAAACTTTACGAATTCGCAGATAAAAGGGTTGACTCTTAAATAATATTGGAAGATCTAGTTTAAATATTATTTTAATATTTTAAGATCTACTAAAAACATTATTTATGTGTCAACACTTTTATCTGTGAATTCGTAAAGTTTTAATTACTGTTTAGTTAGTAATTTTCATAGTATGGTTTGCAAACAATAACTTAATATTGCAGCACGTTATTATTCTAAATATTTACCTAAAATATAAATAAGAGTTTCTGAATTACAAAATCTGTATAGAGTTACACAGTACCTTTTCGTCAGACTGTAAGTACAATTACATATTTTCAAACTTTTGAAGTTGCTACTAAATTATAAATTAACAAGACTAACTTTCTGCTTCTCATGAAAGTATCAGCAGAACATTAATAAAGCCTAAAGTATCTTTGCATTCATATTCTGTGTGGTTTTAATCAGGCACAGACGAGTTATTGTTTTCTTAATTACAATTGTGGCGGGTTCACACAAGAATTATTGTCTCTTATTCAAAACGTTAGCTGTATTCAAGATATTACTTGTTTTTTTTATATTTTTCTAATGAGAACTACAAACAAATGAAGTGATCTTTTGATTCTATAATACGTATTGTGATATGTTTTGGTATTTTTTATTGTGTAAAATATAGTTTATTTTGCGATGGTCGCTGACGGTGGCGCGTGTGTTGAATCATTGAGCTCCCATCAAAATGGTTGAGCTGAATAGTGCTAATCCATGCGTCATGTTCGTGAACGGGAATATTTCTGAATAGCCGACTCCTTGACAAATCAAAAGTGCGTGTAAGTGGTTTAATTGAAATAAATGCTTTGAGTTGGAGTTGGGTGTTATGGTTGGTTGTTACGATTATATTAGCTATATTTTTCTAATAATATTACATTTTAGTTATTGGAGTTTTGAATGGGATAGTTGATACTTTGTTCTTGATTACGATGTCGGAACGTTCATTCTCTATCTTCTCATCGTCATCATTTCAGCTGAAAGACTTCAAAGCTGGTCCCCCAAGCACCGCCATTTCGACCGGTTCTGTGCTTCCCGCATATAGCGGATTCTTGCGCGATATACTGCGGATTCTATCTTATACCATGTAAAATGACGACAAACTTGAACTTGCAAGCAACAGATATACATAAGTCTGATCAAACCGCATAACTAAGTTACGTTGTCGGATCACAAACTGTTTTGGATACAAGCCAGCGAAAACAATTTGAAAAATCAATGCAGAAATAGTTGCTGGCTAAGTATAACTTTTTAGCTGAATTTGTTTTTCCTACAAGATATCACTTTTGTAACCGTAAATGATATATTTTATGCCAATCTGTATTTTAATGTGAGCCCATCAATTTAGATGTTTATTTTTGATATCAGAAATATGAAAAAGCGCAAGGGACCTTAGATTTTCAGGAAAGCTAAAATAAGTTCTTTGTACAAAACTGACTATATTTTTTTTAAAACTATAAGTACTATTCAAACATCGGGAGGAAACTAGCATGTCCTGGAACCAAAAATTCAAAGACATGTGACATCTATGAACCCACACACTGGGCCCGCTGATGTGGCCTACTCCCACTCACCGAGAGGAGGTTTGTGTACCAGCCGTGGGAACATTATAGACTGATTAAATATCTACTATTCAAAAACTGTCTATTACAAAATTTCCTAGATTTGCTTAGTATAAAATACTTATAATAGCTTAAATAGAACCCGGGGCCCGTGGCTAAATAATAACAGCCGCACAGGTCGATCGGTCAGGTTAAGCTACGCTTGCCGTGGTTGGTCTGTGGATGGGTGACCATCTTTACATACCGAGACCCCTCCGTGCCTTGCAAAGCACGTTAAACCGTTGGTCCCGGCTGTCATTCGTGGATCTTTGACAGTTCGTTACGGGTAGTCAGAAGCCCGAAAGTCTGACAACCAGTCTTACCAAGGGGTATCGTATTACCCAGTAACTGGGTTGTGGAGGTCAGATAGGCAGTCGCTCCATGTAAAATACTGGTATTCAGCTGCATCCGGTTAGACTGGAAGCCGACCCCAACATAATTGGGAAAAGGTTAGGCAGATGATGAATAGCATAAATAGAAAATATTAAGTAGCCTTAAGCTTTAAGGATAGCATAATTATTGTGTGTTACGTTAATTAAACTTTTAAAAGTGAGTACAGGTTTCTTGCATTAACAATATAAGTTTGAGGTTTCGGTAGGTAATATTATTTTGACAAATGACGACTCTGAACCAAATATTTGTAGTGGCTGAACTGCTTCCTGCTGATTACATTCAGCCGGAAAGCCATTAGCGATGTACTCATCATGAATATTCAATAAAATATCCAGATTCTTGAGTTCAAAGAAAATCATAATTGATGAGGATTTTAGATATTTTTTGCTCTTATAAAACCACTTTAGTCTGTTACTATTTATTAACACTAAGAGGTTTGAGCCGTTCAAATAATTTGTGAGCATTTTTGTCAGAAGAACATTCATTTGTTTTATGATTGATAGAAGTATACGTATATTTTTTGTTGAGTGGATTATGAAATACGAAATTATATATATTTTTATTTCAAATGAGGACTATTGGAACACTTTCTGTAGAAAATGTTCCAATTGTCCTCATTTGTTTCTAGTGCCTAATCAATACTAATATTATAAAGTTTGTTTATTTGTAAGTTTGTATGGCTAAGTAATCACAGCCGCACGGTTCGATCGATCAGGTTAAGCTACGCTTGCCGCGGTTGGTCCGTGGATGGGTGACCATTTTCACAAACCAAGACCCCTCCGTGTCTCGGAAAGCACGTTAAGCCGTTGGTCCCGGCTGTCATTCGTGGATCTTTGACAGTCGTTACGGGTAGTCAGTAGCCCGAAAGTCTGACAACCAGTCTTACCAAGGGGTATCGTATTACCCAGTCACTGGGTTGTGGAGGTCAGATAGGCAGTCGCTCCATGTAAAATACTGGTATTCAGCTGCATCCGGTTAGACTGGAAGCCAACGCCAACATAGTTGGGAAAAGGCTAGGCAGATGATGTATATAGGGAAGTAATCTTCGTAACTACCAGTCAGATTTGTTTTTTTTGTCATTTGATAGCCTAATTCTTGAGGAAGGTAACATCACGCTACATGCTACGCGATTTGTGCCGCCCTTAGAGGCTGAGCAAAAGGAAAAATTACAGAAAAAACGCGAGGCGAAAACGAATTATTTAGTAGTACGAGGGAGGGATGGGATGCGACGCGCTGGGTCGGGGGCCGAAATTTCGTGCAGACGAAGTCGTGGACAGAAGCTTGTTTGTGTATATTCAAATTTTATTTATGTTTCAAATTGACGTTATTTCAAGTTAAACAAATATCAACTTTATTTTTATTGCAATTAAGTTGATTTCAGAGTAACTAGCACTATTTTAAAAGTTATAAAAATGTTTGAAGTTGTAGCGTAAACTGAACTTTATTGTGTTTATTTTTGGCGAATATGCCGCGATATTAGATTAAGTATAATATTGTGTTTAGAAAAACTGAAAATTAAAAAGCCTTGCTTTTAGAATTTATTCTGTTTTCAAACTAGACTAGACTTATGCCTGATTTTTCCAACGCCACAACTTTTATTCTAGGAATAAAATTGACGTCTGACAGTTTTTGTATGGAAGAACTGTCAAAGATTAAAAATTATTCCTCCGATAAAATGCTGTTGAGACTGCCTCGTTTTTGTAGCGCATCTGAGATGTTTGCGGTCAATCGAACCGACGACTTTTATGCGGTCATGCGGAAAAAAATCTCGTCCTTAATAGCCAGAATGCGGGACAGTGACAACAGTATTCTGAGGACAGTGGCGGATAGTATCTACTCTCCTATTCTGAGACGTTTTGTGGAGATGATGAACGAGTGAAGTACTTTCTCTTCGCTTGTGCGTCGTCCACATGAAGCGGTCTCGAATAAAAAAGTATTATATAATATGGCACTAACATTAGTTATAAGCAATTTACTAACACAGTGGATCTTACGTTGTCCGAAATAAAGAATTTATTATTATTATTATTAAAATTATCTGGCGTTGGAAAAATCAGCCCTTAAAAACACAAAAAAAAAACATTACCAGCACGTATACACCTGTGAGGGTCAAAGGGGATATCGGAACAGAAAAGTACATCCTGTAGTATGCCGGGTACGCCCATCTTATTGGTAAAAGGGAGATTACCTTTCTTCGTCCCTTGTATAAATAAACGTGCCATTTTTCGCTACAGAAATATTTACTGGATTTTATAACACAGTGAAGTTTTTCGCCAAATCTACTCGATTTATCAAATGATCGGAGGCTCCAGAATCCAATATATAGGCATTTTATTTTATTAGCCGACCCTTGTCCTCGTTTCGGCTAGTAAAATAAGATTTAAAGTTGCGAATCTTCTGATTCCAATTAGCTACGTACAGTCACGAGCACCAATATGTCAACACTTGGCAACTTTCAATTGCGATTTTTTCGTGAAATAACGAATGCAACGTTGAAATACGACTAATTACATAATCCTTAGGGTTTGAAAATGCTATGTTCGTAACAACATACTTTTTAATTAAAAAATAAAGGAGTAAATCGCTTTTGAATAAAGCTGAGTGTATACATACTTTTGCTCGTGACTGTACAGTCAGGTAAATTTATTGTATAACCCATTGTCCCATTTTGCCATTTCATATAACTGGCAAAGACATTTGTGAATAACGGAGTGTATACTATACCGTACCATACCAAGACAGTGTTATGGACGTATCAAGGGTCTACTCTGTAAGTCCGAAATTCGTAGTATCGGCAGAAGTTTCGGGCATTTCCGAATCCGTATCACTTACGGCCATATGATTAGTTCGGGACCCGAACTAAGAATGAATGAGCCTGTGCACACCGGCTTGGCAACGTCGCGTCCCATGGACGGAGCTCATCAGCACCGGCAAAGTATTCTCGTCGACGATTGTGGACACTCCGTGCATAGCACGCGACGGTGTTGGTCGGTAACGGAACAATCTAGTGGGCATAGTCTCATTCTTAGAAGTATAAAGTTTTTTTTTCTGACATGTTCCTAGCATGTCACAGTCATGCTAAGATAAAGTGTAGTGGGTAAACTCCTAACAACAATTAATTTCGATGACTTTTTTTCCTTCATTCATAGCAAATATTCTATATAGAAAGAAAGAAAATACGTTTATTTGCGGTAAACATGACGCAAAAAAGAACATAAAAACAAATAAGAAAAAAAAAAAAAATTAGAAATGGTTGACATGCGCCACATCCACGCAAAACGGCTATCGCTCAGCATTATGCTGCGACCCTATGCAATACAGAGCCCCAGCACCGGTTTTCAGCGACAGCCGGCGCCGACGTAATGATGTTTTATTATTTTTACTTTTGATATTTATTAGTTTTTAAAGAAAACCAGCAAGATACTAAACTTACCTGGTACAATGACACCTTAGTAACCTAAGGAAGGCGGCCCTGAAGGTCCTGTTGAACACGGTGTAGATGATGGGGTTGATGGTGGAAGACACGTAGCCCAGCCATAAGCAGATGTCCACCACGTGCTCTGCGGAAAGGTGTTTGTTATAGTATTTTGAATATCAGAAGAGGTAGTATACAGGGCCAAATTGAATTAGCTAGCGAAACCCCGCATTTTGAATATCAAGAGGGGAGAAGAGGTAGTATACAGGGCCAAATTGAATTAGCTAGCGAAACCCCGCAAACGTAATGGGTTTTGAAATTAATTTGAAAAACAATATGGGATCATCGACCGCGGTTAGTGTAGTCACTTGAAATATCAATTTTAAATATCAGTTTTATTTTGTGTAAGCTTCATAGCATCAAACAAAAGAAAATAGATTTTCTCAAATCATACTTCAAGTAAAAAAACTACTATCTGTCGCTGCCTGTAGGCTGTAAATGATAATTTATTTATTTTTGAGAGTCGGTTATAGAATCACTTTTACATGTGAAATATATTTTTTTTAAACCAAAATACATACCAAAAAAATTCCAAAAAAATGTCTGATAAATTCGTATTTTTTTTTGTATTTCTTAATATCCTGTGATATTAAGAAATACAAAAAAAATACGAATTTTTGGACAAAGTAATGTAAGGTACCCTTACTGATAAGTGTTATAATTATGTAATGTAATATCGTTTTATTTTTCAAAATAAAATAAAAAAAATAAAAATACAGTCTAGACATAATGGTCAGATCATGTGTGGAACTTGTAGTAAGTATCTGAAACAGTGTATCCTTTCAATGCATAGCATAATAGCATAATCAGTCCATAATGTTTCCACTGCTAGGACACAAGCCAGCTTTGTTGTTTTTCTTCGATCAATAATAGTACTAGATTAAGGATCAGGAACAAAAAACAGTCGCTCAAGTGGCCACGTTTGCACACACGTAAACATCTTGATTTCTTAGAAAAAAAATTAATAATATTAGCTACTTCAGTTTATTATAAACCTTAATGCTTAAACATAAAGTTTAATTACCATTGCAAAATATATTTAAAATGTCGCTTGAAAATAAAATCATTCTATTTTTAAATTTTCAGTCATTTATTCTAAAATGAAACTTAAAGTCTAAGTAATTAAGGTTACAAACATACTAATTAGAAATAAGACCACAAAAGTATTTGTGGTCTTATTTTTCGGGCCGTTTTTGGAGCGCTTATCGGGAATCTAGTACTATTATTGATCGAAGTTGTTTTTGCTTTGTTCTCTATTCGAGATGGAGTAATGGCCTAGTGGTAACGGCCCCGACTTACTAGTTGTAGGTCGTGGGTTCGTACCCAGAAAGGCGCTTTACCTTGTGTAAATAATTTCATCACCACTGCTCTCAAAACGGTAAAGGAAAACATCGTGAGGAAACCGGCATGTCCTAGAACCAAAAATTCGAAGACATGTGACATCTTCCAACCCGCATTGGGCTCGCGTGGGGGATTACAGCCCACTCCCTCTCGAAGAGAGGAGGCCTGTGTCCCAGCAGTGGGAACATTAGTGGCTGATTATGTTATAATGTCCAATGCGGGCTGGTCAATGTAAATGAACCACTCTAATTCTAATTTCACACTGAATCTCTAATTTGTTTGTTCTGGAAACACTTTCCAGACTTTATTATTTTTTCTTTGAGAAGAATAAATATTGCTGTATTGTAAACAACTTAATTCTATTGATGAACGCTTTATGCCTTAATGGCCTCAGTAAAACTCGCAATAGCAATTGATTTGACTAATGTGGTGTTCTTTTGTTGTGAATGAAACACAAATAGAATATTTTGGCCAAATTATGTTAGACAGTTGTGCCAGATGATGTGAAGTTACAGATTTGCAATAATGCACCTATCATACATGGCACGCGGAAGCATTATGAAACATAAACCGTTCGATGTTGCCATATCTCTTGGCACGAGACTCAATTCTGTCCGCAATATACAAGTTTCTTATGCATTCGCCGAATGGAACGTTTTGCAGATCTATATTTTCGAATTATGTCACATGTTCGTTCCTAACCCATTTAATTTTGAACTTGGCCTGCTTCACCCTCTATAAAAACTAAGAACTAACCATTTGCTATTATAACGTGAAAAAGTGTTTGACGTTAAAAGAAGTAAAGTTATATTTACCCAAACACAAATATAACAATGCGTGTCCAATATAATAATGCACTCAGGGTACTGTTGGGGCTGCCATGGCGTTGTAGTGCGTCAGGGATGTTCGCTGAGGCGCGGGTGGATGGCTTTGCCGCGATCGTTAGGAAAAGATGCGCCTCCCTACTCGCTCGGGTTCGTGGCAGTACCAACACTATACTGGGTGTTTTTACCGATCGGTGGGAGTCCCCCATGCTGCAAAGGTGGGTGCGGCTCCATGTCATAATTTAATTTGTTTATTTTTTTTTTGTCAATACTTACATTAGTTTTTTAAGTACTTACATTGTTACTAACCTACTATGGACTTAGTCTGAAATAAATGTTTATTATTATTATTATTATAACTATAAGTACTCTTTTTAACCTGTACTATGGCGGCACTGTAAGGTGGCTTGTAAGGTTTGCACATTTCCATGTAGTTCCCTTAATAACATAATAAGCCTATAATGTTCCCACAGCTGGGACACAGGCCTCCTCTCTTCGCGAGAGAGTGGGCTAACAATCTACCACTCTACCACGCGGGCCCAGTGCGGGTTGGTACTTGTATATGTCACATGTCTTCGAATTTTTGGTTCTAGGACATGCCGGTTTCCTCACGATATTTTCCTTCGCCGTTTCTAATGCCTGCTAAATGTGACGAAATGGATGCCATACTACAACAATGTTGTTGTTTGAGTCACAATTATGATGAACTGCTTAAACTTTTATTTATTGAATGGAGAAGCTATCTATTTAATAAAAATCTTAAGTTCATTCACAGATAGACGAAGCACAACCTACCGGGTCTTGAAACATGAAACTTTGCACCAAAAATTCCGTGTATAGCAAAAGTGACGATTTTTTTTAAAATTCGTCTTCTTACGGAATTAAACAGGGTTGATAGTTTTATCTTATGTCATATTTGCCGATAAGAAATCCTACCGGGTGGCCGCACGGCTTGTATTTTTATAATTTTTGTTTTTTGCGGTCATAAATGCCACCATATACAATGCTACTGACTTAGTGTGCATACATACTAGCGACACAGGTCGATGACAGAGGTCACTGCAACTGTCGACGCGTGTCAGCGACAGCCGTCGATTGGCGGTTGCCGTCGATAACATGCCGCTCGTGTACCAACCTACCAACCGAGCACCGTATTCAAATCGCGTCGAAGGATGCAGTAGCCTCTGTCATCAATGCGTATCACTCGTGTGTATGCACATTTAGTAGTGATTTGGCATTTAATTCTATAGCCTATAAGTTTAGCCAATCCTCGGGCCGTGGGGTCCGAGCGCGCATGGTCTTTTTAAGGAAATCTCGAAAAGACTAGTTGACACTTCCCATGACCCAAGGGCTGGCTTTTACCTTGGCCAGAGGCTAAGCATTGCCATACAACGTGGCAATGCCGCCAGTGTCTTGGGTACATTACCAGTCGACAGCGATGTGGATGAATTTTTCGACGCTATATTTTAGTTCGTAAATAGTTTTAGTTAATTTAGGATATTATTTTGTTTTTTTATTCTATAGGTAAATTTCAACCAGCGTAATCAACATCCAAATGTCAATTCAAACCATTTCGCTCCCCATTTCGACACGGTTAACTGCCGACTATAAATCAAAACTAACCGCGGTCATAACTTACCTGGGACTATGCAGGCTGGACACGCAGCGAACAGTATATTGAGTAGGAAGAATGGTGCCCAACAGAGTACGAATGTGAAGAACACTAGTCCAAGGACCTTGGTCGCTTTCTGCTCGTTCGCCACCGCGTTTGCTGAGAGGGAGCGGCCTTTTTTGCGATTTGCTAGGAATCTGGAACAAAAATTTTACTGTTAAGGGCGAATTTTACTAATGAAAACCTGCTTAGACTGGAACCGGTTAGACTGGAAGTCGACTCCAAAATAGTTAGGAAAAGGCTAGGCAGATTTAATTAGTTAGTCTTTCTGTGATCTTCAACTGAAGAACTTGAACTGCTTAGCATAAAAGAAGCCTCCTTGTCAGAACCAGTGCACCGCGCCGGTAGGAACCAACATGCTGCTGCGTCCAGCAATCCCGACGATGCAGTTGTACGTGTCCAGACTGCACACTCCACGAAAGTTGAGGAGATCGTGGATTACATGCGTGTGAAGACCAACTGGACTTTGAGGGTCGAGAAGTTGGAGTCGCGTCACAACACGAACTTCAAGTGTTCGTGGTACGTGTTCCGACACATCATCTCGAGAAGTTCCTCAAGGAAGAGTTCTGGCCGAAGGGTGTTGTGTACCGCCGGTTTCGTGGCCGGCTACATGACACCAGTCAGCAAACCATGACGCAGACACTTCGTGTGCGTGCCTGAAATAAATAAATAACCATCGACTTGCTCCCGTCCTGCTAATCGCATTCACTGCGTTATTTGTATGATGCCCTCAACCCTTTGCAGGACGGCCTACATTTCAGAGACGGCCTACAGTTTAGAGGTATGAGGAACAGGGTGTAAAGTTCACTCATCCTCCATAGAAAAGGGAGGATCCTCCGACCAGACGGGTGTTGTGTCTGGCGGGCATTTGCCCAACGATTGATGTTGGGAAATTGTATCTATGCTAATTGCGCGGTAAACTCTGCTTGCGAGATGCAGGATTTGCGTGACGTCAGTATGACGCGTTGTTCGCATGTGGCGTTGTAGATACCGCTACACTTCTACCTTTTTAAAATCACCATCATAAACATAAACACGCTAGTATTCCCCGATAGGGTAGGCAGAAGTGTACCTGTAGTACACCCACAAGTGGCCAGTTACATATAAGTACCATGTAATAGGGTGCGAGCCTCTTGCCATCAACCGGGTACAAATTCAGACTCCGGTCTGCCCCTATAAAATTCCAGACGGAAAACCCCAATAACACTTTAACGCCATCATTCCTTCAAATAACTATAAAACCTACTGCTCAACCTCGAGTCATCGAACTAACTAAAGGTCTCTGCACACAGCGGGCGGGGAGCGACGCGACGCTGAACAGTTGTAATGTACTAGATATTACGGACAGAGCTGCCCCGCTCGACGCGTTGGTAACCGTCGCGCCCCGCCGCCCGGCCGCGCCGAGCTGGGAATACAAGTCAGAAGCGGCGGGGCGGGGCGTGGCGGGACGCGAGCGCGTTTTTTATTTATTTCATGCACCCATTTCCGTTTACGTTGTTTTTTCTTAGCTAGCGCAACTATGAGCAATAACGTTTCCATGTCTGAATCGCTCAACATCTTTTTTGATGAAAGAAAGGCGCGGCGGGACGGTACGTGATCGCGCCCGCAGTGTGAACACTGCCGCCGTGCCAGCGCCGCGTCGCCGTCCCGTCCTCGCCCTCTGTGTGCAGAGACCTTAAGTGAAAAGGTACAGTATTCACATTTTCTGAGCGACCCCAAAAGGCTCTAACAATTTATTTCACTCAAGTTTATCAATGTTCTGGTCTTAGAAACGTCAGGCGAATAAACGTCAAGTGCCTTCACCGGGTCCCGTACAAATGAAGGCATAATAAAGTCCCTTTATAAGGCGCAAATCTTTTAAACCTTTTTGTCCTATTGATCGACAGACCCTATTTACCTTTCGATATACCTATTTACCTTGCGATATTTTAAGCCCGACAGATTGGGTTGATTGGCACTTTCTATTCAGTGACTGGTTCGATGCGTAATTATGGAGATTAAGTGAGGAAGACAGCTTTCGTTTCGGCAAAGTGCTATTACGTTTTTTTCATCAGGAATTTGTCAGTAGCAGCCTAGAGTCTCGATTCGTGCCTAGTTAATGGTATAGCGGTATCTTCAACGCCATAGGCAAACTACGCGTCAAACTGACGTCACGCAAAATCCTGCATCGCACAAGCAGAGTTTACCGCGCAACTAGCATAGGTACATACAACGTCCCGACATCAAACGTCGGGCAGTTTCCCACCAGACACAACACCCGTCTGGTCGGAAGATCCTTCCTTTTCTCTCTCATACTCTTTAGAGTATGAGTCCTCTAATACGGTGGGTGTACTATAGGTTATCATCTGCCTCACTTTTCGGAAAACACAGACGTGATATTATGTTATGGGAATCAGAAACGAAGAGATCCGCAGGAGAACGAAGATAACCGACATAGTCCGAAGAATTGCCAAACTTAACTGGCAGTGGGCAGGGCACATTGCTCGCAGAACAGATCGCCGATGGGGCCGAAAGGTTCTGGAGTGGCGACCGCGTACCGGAAGACGTAGCGTTGGAAGCCGGGAAGTTCTCAAGGTCGAGGCCGAGGCTTGAGAAGGCCGCAGGAACCCGTTGGATGCGAGAAGCATAGTACCGGTGGAAGTGGGGGTGCTTGGGGGAGGCATATGTCCAGCAGTGAACGTCTTTCGGCTGAAATGATGATGATGAATGAATGATGTTATGTTATGAAGAAGGCGCAAATCGTTTAAGCCTTTTTGTCCATTGATTGATAGACCCCTATTCAACTTTCAAATTTTTAAGCCTGACAGATGGTTTGATTGCCACTTTCCATTGAAAGACAGGTTGAATGGGAATTTTTGGTAATTAAGTGATATCGGTTTTTACTTTGTTAACGGTCTGTTTTTTATTTTATCGGGTTGAATTAATTATGTAGATAATCTTGTTTCATTTTTGTCAATCAATCAACTCAGCCTTTCGCTGTCTACTGCTGGATAAAGGTATCTAGGCTGCGCCACAACACTCTGTCCTCCGCTTTCCGCATCCAGTCTACCCTAGCCACCTTTTTTGACAATGGCAGTGTCATAATATGGTATACAGCGTGGCGCTTTAATGGTGACATTAATTTAACACATGTATACGGTTTTGCGTTGTAGTTTTATGAATATGTTTTAATTTATGTAAACATTAATATCTATTTATTTATTAACAATTTTATAAAATAGCATCTTAGAGCAACCTGACTTAAAGAACTGTAGCGCAGGGGTCATTTGCCGGGGTCCCGGATCATAACATCGCATCAATGTAATTAAAACAATTAACGAGCCTTTGCTCGTTAATTGTTTTTAAGGCGAATTGAAGGAAAGAGAGAGAGCCCTATGTCGGCGCGTGGCGCAGGTGGAAGTTTTCAAGTTACGATTTTTTTATGTTGTTATAATTTTTATGATTACTGGCCACTAGCCCTACCCGTGTGTTAAATTAATGTCGCCATTGTAGCGCCACGTTGTATAGTGATAGCTTATGCTTTTCTATAAGCAGGCTCTCTAAATAACAGCCCATACTACCCTAGTATGTAGTGCCTTTTTGTGAAACGTAGAAATAAACATTGACAAGGCGCAGTGACAATAGGTGCAGTAAGGCAGTGATCAGAGAGTAGAGTGGCGTCCAAGGAGACGAAGTGTCTGTCGTCTGGAGATGAGATGGGCGGACGACATTATTGCCATCGCGGGTAGAACCTGGATGAGGTTGGCACAGGAGCGTGGGGATTGGCACAAGAAAAGATGGTGTAGCAGTGAAGTGAAGTGGATAATGATGATGGTGAGAAACAAACATTTATGGGAATCGCTATAAAGACGTTGCTCACGACATATCAATGGTGCATTCATGATTCCCGAGCTTTGTAAGTAAAATAATAAGCCCAGTAGAATTTCCCCCCACAAATGTGCCTAGATAATAGAGGGGCCCGTGGCTAAATAATAACAGCCGCACATGTCGATCGGTCAGGTTAAGCTACGCTTGCCACGGTTGGTCTGTGGATGGGTGACCATCTTTACATACCGAGACCCCTCCGTGCCTCGGAAAGCACGTTAAGCCGTTGGTCCCGGCTGTCATTCGTGGATTTTTGACAGTCGTTACGGGAAGTCAGAAGCCCGAAAGTCTGACAACCAGTCTTACCAAGGGTTATCGTATTACCCAGTAACTGGGTTATGGAGGTCAGATAGGCAGTCGCTTCATGTAAAATACTGGTATTCAGCTGCATCCGGTTACACCGGAAGCCGACCCCAACATAGTTGGGAAAAGGCTAGGCAGATGAAACATGCCTAGATAATGATACCTTCAATGTGCTGAAAACTTTTCTCGGAATAATAACAAAAATGGCACTGCAACATAATATGAATGGAAGCCAAAACAGCTCGTTTGGTGTTCCAAGGCTAATTTGCAGAAAATAAAGTTGGTCAGACATTTTTATTCAGTTACAGATTCATAAATATTTAGCTATGAATTTTCTCGAGCGTGAGAATATGCAGCTTGTAATGTAGCTGTGGTTTTTGTTTAAAATGGAGTCTCTTTGTAGATGTAGTAAGAACTTATTAAGATACCTTTCGGGTAAAGGTACCTAAGATAAATGGAGAATTAATCCATGTTTAATATTTTAAACAGGGAAGATACAGTTGAATACACGAAAAGATTTGCTCACATTTTCTTCAAATATTTTATTTTATTTTAGACCATCAAGATTCCAGAGACAGGCGTGACGCGACAGTGCAACGCGATTCTAGTAGAACAATTTTCATAAAGGTTTCATAGAAATTATTCTAGAGCCACGTCGCGCTGTCGTGTCGCGCCAGTCTTCGGGAGCCTTTAGTCGACCCAGAACCATAAGATCAGGTTTTCTCACTTTTTCTTTCATTAGTACTTTGTATTTTTAGTTATTGTACGATTACTAACTAAGAAACTACGGAAAATTTAATATGGCGAGTTTATAAAAAAAAAAAAACTAAAATCTACCTAGAATTTATGAACACGTCAAAGAAAAAACCGTTATGAAAAAGTATATTTAAAATATTATTATATACTTTCTATCTATAATATGTAGGTATGTATTTACAAAAAAAAATGTATATAAGTAGTTTATCAGCCATCTTGTTTCCATAACACAAGCATTTGGTTGCTTAGCTTGGGACTAGATGGCGCTGTGTGAAATGTCCAGGGATATTATTTATTATTATTTATTTATTATGGTAATTTCCGTGCCAAAAACTTCTATCTGCAATCTAAGTACCAACATAATAGACCAAATACAATATTATGCCTATATTATTAAAGAGATCTTAACACGTAATAAAGGCCTTCGAGGGTCAGCCTAACAATTTAGTATTAATTGGAATCTCATTAAAGACTACCTAAGTGATTCTGATTTCAATAATTATAATGAACGAAATCATCTTGCAAAATGAATATTTAGTACCTACTGAAGTACCTGCCTACCTCCTCGCCACAATGGTCATAATACAAAAAAAAAAAAAAAGTTTTAGATACACTAACTAGGATAGAATCTACTCCAGTTGCATTATAACAGCGAAGGAAAACATCGTGAGGAAACAAGCATGTCCTAGAACCAAACATCAGAAGGCCAATTCTCGTAATTTAAAACGTTCAAAATCTAGTCGCAGTCTTATCTCGGCGACAAACAAATGTCAAAAACTTGTCAAAATGTAGGGAAATTAGAAGTATTTTTTGACAGATTGAGACTGAGATCAGACTGTGAACGTTCTTAAAATTACGAGAATTGCCCTTCTGAAGACATGTGTAATCTACCAACCCGCACTGGTACCGCGTGGCGGATTACAGTCCACTCCCTCTCACAGAGAGGAAGCCTGTGTCCCAGCAGTGGGAACATTATTTAGGCCGATTATGTATTACTTTCTAGGTATTATCATCATAGTTTTCTATCCAACCAAACATCTATACTACGATGAACGATGTTTGAGCCCAATAGTTAAACTAAAAAATTGTTTCACTCCACCAAATCATCATCATCATCTGCCTAGCCTTTTCCCAACTATGTTGGGGTCGGCTTCCAGTCTAACCGGATGCAGCTGAATACCAGTATTTTACATGGAGCGACTGCCTATCTGACCTCCACAACCCAGTTACTGGGTAATACGATACGATTTCACTCCACCAAAATCAGATTCAAAATCGTTTATTGAAATTAGGGTGAAAATCAGCATTTATTAGCGTCTAAATTTCACATAAGGCAGTCCCTTCCCCACTTCCTAGTGTTTTAAATGGGAAAAAAACACTAACTTACCCATGCAAATCCGGACACTAACAGTTAACTGAATAAATCATGTTCCGACAGGTTAGAAGAAGTTGCCAACAATATAACATCTGGCCATATAAATATACATGAAGATGGAAAACAATGCAAGAGCTACTGGAACGATGAAACAAACAGAAATTAATTCTGTACTGCTACAATGGAAATTGCGGAAGATTTTGGCTTTGTGTCACATGAAGATTTTAAATTAGAAACGGTTTTATGCTAATCTGCTTGTGTGGATTCTGCAGAAGGTTATTTTTTTATTTTTGTAAAATGTTATATTTCCTGACCTTGGGGCATTCCATCTTAGAAAATAGTAATGTATTGTTTTACGGTTGATTGTGACAGAAAGGGAGAGATAAATATAAGAGAACTGAGTAAGAAATACAGTATGGGGGTAAACAATAGACATACTCTAAGCGAGTGTAGTAACTGCTCATGAATAGATGGATGGATTGACTGTGGATGAATGACGAAGATAACGTGTTGCACCGAACCCAAGTAACATGGGACAACGCCAGGAAGATGATGATGAGTGTACTATTCATTAAAATGTCTTTGCCTTTGGGCAGTAGTGCGACAGCGCAGGCTAGTAAAAATGGAACCAACATGTATGAAAAAAAAAAACTACCCAGATACCTATAATTCTAGGCACAACATTATCGAAGGAATATTTTCAGCAATTACCAATATGTACATTCACAGGTTATCAACATTTATTTAATGCATAAAGATATATCCTTTAGGTGGGTACTCCTGCCTGTTACAAAAACATTTTATTTGCCCAGTAAAAGCAGCTACAGTTAAAATAACCGACGAATAAACGCCAGCATTTTTCATTTTGTTAACTCAAAGCGTAGCCAATTTGTGTTTTAATGTAAAATCCACTGCATAATAAGTTGGTTACTAAAAAGCAGCAAATATGTATTTAGGAAATTTCAGCTGTCCTCATACAAAATGAGGACATTTTGAAACAATGTAGGTAATTAGTAGAACTCATCACGTTTACAAATCTGACATTTTAGTATCAGAGAAGAATTATGGTTTAAAATAAAACGTGAGCCGCGGTTTATTTTACGCTTCGTTGTAATCTGTCGCATTTATAAAGTTATGCTGGCGAAGATGGCGTGATAAAATAAATACTAAAAAGATGTAATAAAGAATCGTGGCTTGAATTTAAGACGTAGACAGCAAGTGAGGTGTTCAATGATCAATCCGTCTCTGTACATAATAATAAAAGCGATTGATTTAGAAAGCGGTACTTCTGGACACGGCTCGCATTGTTAGGAGATTCCTCTCTCTGGAGCCCTGACTGTCGGTTGCTTGGACCCTGTTTCCGATACCGGCGGGCTACTATATTATATTTTTAAGTGTTATGTATATATTTTTTATATTCTAATATGTAAAATATAATTTATATCTATATACAGTGGCGTGCACACAGTTTTAAGACAGGGTAGGCAGAAAATTGTACTCACCAAAAATACTACACGTTGGTTTTGGTTCGTCGTCTTGTCGATTGATGATGTAGGTAATTGCCAAATGTCAACTCAAATGTCCATAGATTGACTGATTTTATAGACATATCAATTTACTTATATTCGAAGTGGCCTTTCGGCGCGTTTGTTTGATGTTTGGTAATGTTTGTGTGATTTGCAAAATTTAAATAAAATCATTGAAAAGATGGTGGTGTGAGTATACTAAGTATGTATATAGGATTGTTTTATTTGTATATTAAATCTACACGCCTATCTTTCTGTAAGAATATCTGCAATATGGAATCGTAAAAGTTGGGAAGGCGTTTTATTTCCGTAAGAAGGTTTTTTGCTATTGAAATCGTGGAAAGATCTGTAAGTCGTTGCTGGCCTTGTGTATTTCTTAAGTAGGTGTGTATACGTTTTAGCGACGAGAATGACCTTTCGGTTGAAGCACTGCTCGCGGGAACTGTAACAATTAATTTTGCCAAACGCAGTACTTCGGGAAAAACTGTATTTATGTTATTTTCGTAAAAATGTTCTATAATTTTGTAAATACTAAGGTTTTTGAATTCGGCAGATTTATAAACACATTTGAGCTATTGATAAGGCGGTCTAAGTTAAAGTCGTATAATTTATAAACATTTACGAATTTCGATACTAATTCAACCGGAAAATTGTCATTATATTTATTGAAATTTTCGCATGAAAGTAGTCCAAAAAATTTTAACTCTTTCAGATTTTTATATCGGTCGCGACATTCGATGGATATATTGTCTATAATTTCAATAAAAATGCGCTTAAAATTGGTTTTCGCGTCCACAACATTACGTTTTTGTTTTGGCGACCCTGTGATTATTTTTACGCCTTCAAAAATTAATTCAAACCTAGATCTGAATGATTCCAAAAATGATTCAAAGTCCCTAATTTTTTTAATGCAATAAGCCACATCTGATGTCTTTTTTTGCATAATTTCGTAAAGCACATCAGTTTCTGCGAATATTTCGTTAAACACATGAAGTAAAAACTGGAATTTAAAGTCTTTTAAATTGTGTAACAAATACGAAACTTGACTTAATGTCTCACCATCCCAAGAGTCTTCGTTTTCAGCCATATCCTCAAATAAATCAACTAAATGTAAATAAGAATTGAAAATTACATTTACAGTACGCGAATTTGTAAGTCCATCGAGTGTCAACAAACGAAACAAAATAACCGATTACTGTGTATGCAACCTGTCAGCCAATGATATGAACCATATTGTTTTGTATTGAATTTACGATTGACTTTACCTTTTTTTTATTAATTGCAAATCCGGTGTAGGACGACCTATCTCGATAACTTGTTTTTTTTTTCACTAAAAGATAGTTTTGAAAACGCGTCATATTTTATTTTATCAATACACACACTATCTGAACAACTTTCACAGACAATATTATCCATTTTTCACTCTAATCACAATGTTAAAGTCCTAAATATCTGATAGCGTAAGTCACAAACACAACACACATCAAACAATAATGGCTACCTACTATTGACTATTGAAATTACGTAGTAAAAAGGAAAATTAATACGACAAAAAAATGATGGCAATCTAACTATATAAAATTCAATGAAACAATGTTACTTCTTAAAATATTCGCATTGCATAGCAAACTTTCGTCGGAAATGTTCGGTTAGGATCGTAATTTTTCGTGTTAGCTTTAAAGAACAACTCGAACAAGACACTGGCTTTTCATGCAGTTGTGTGCGTGATTTTTGTCATTGTGTGTCAGCAAAGCCCACGTAGCTATAGGAACGCACACACATAAAAATACGCATGACCACGAGTTTCCACGGAGCACACATACAATATATTCAGAGACGAATAGTTTGTGTCTTTGCCGTTGCAAAGGCGAGGTGGCGCTAGTGCAGTGAACTGTATCGATCTTAATGATAACACCGGCACTCGATAGGTGGAGCTGATTTATGATTTAAGATTTTTATGTTGTTTTGTTTATTGATAAAATAATATTAGATCTATTATCAGAACTAGGGTAGGCAGTGTCTTTCTGTCTTTATGGAACGCACGCCACTGTCTATATATATAGATATATACATATAGAATTTCTTTATTCAAGCTACAAAGACTCAACAAGATTGTTAGTAAAACTTACGACTATGTTAGTAAGCACAGACACTATAAAAATAACGGTTGGTCACCGTTGCGACATCCCATGAGAGACGGCACCACAGTGACCCACGTACACACAGTCTAGGCGACTCGCAATCATGCTTAAGACACTGTTGGAGCCGCCCCACACCCTGCGCACCAGGGAAACGCACTTTTTACGCATTGTTGCGTAAAAGCAATCTACATGTGCGTCTGCGAACATCCCTGACGCACTACAGAAACGGGACAGCCCCACCAGTATCCTAAACGCATTGTTATATTGAACGTATTGTACGTATTTTTTTTTTTATTTATTATAAAGAGATAAAGGAAATAATTAAATAAACTTTATTTCAAACCATACATCCATTACAGTCATACATTCATATTTGTGTTAGTAAGTAGGTACTAAAGAACTGTGCTAGTAAACCACAAAAAAATGAAATTAAATTGACACGTATAGTGCGATCCAGTGTCAAAAAAACCAGCCTAGTGCGACACAAGGCAAAACACGCCCAAAAACACGCTTCTTGTATGGACACCCCTTTATTTTTTATTTTTTTTTTGTTATTTATAGCGGCAATAAAAATATACAGAAATTTTCAACTGTCTACTAATTACGGTTCATAAGATATAGCCCGTTGACAGACAGATGGATGGACGGATGGACGAACGGTTGTAAGGACGGACGGACGGACAGACGGACGAATGGATAGCGGAGGCTTCGTAATAGGGTCCCGTTGGCACCCTTTTGGGTATGGATCTACAAATGGACCATCTAACCTGGTCGCTATTACTTTACAAGAGGTCTTCATCTTGCAGTGGAACAACAGGCTGATGTATATAATTAAACATTATAGTTCATCCTTCAGCATAATTATTAGTGGTCGCTCGAAATCAGCTCATATTAAATTGAAAATGCGGTTTTAACTATAACTTGATTTATTCATTTATTACTGCTCGCTTTTCAGTTATTTAACAGCCATTTAAATATCCAGAAAACCTTTTAAAACAGACTGTTCGGTAAAAAGCACCATCAGTTTTCAGATTAATAATTCCAGTTAAAAACAGGTATTCATCACTGAACTCCGACAATCAACTGTATGATGCCACGGTTAAAACATCTGACGATCCTAACCAAAATAAATTTTTCATCGTTTAAAACATTTATTGTGATAAATTAAAACAAGTGTTGGAATCGCTTTTACAAACTCAGGGCAAGTTTTAACCAAGCCTTCATTGAAAATGTAAGAGCAAATTTTCTTTGCAAGTGTTACTCAAACTTTGTTCCAAAGAAGCTCCTTTCTGAGCAAGTAATAATTAAGGACTTTGACACTCGTTAGAGAAGTTGAATTAAATATTATACCTACTCATAAAGTTTTCAAGTGATATGTTCAATTTTGAAGACAGACTTTTCTCTTGTATTTTGACGATAAAACATGTTTCATCAGTGTACTCGTATGACAAAATATCAGTAAACCATTATTAATAAATTAGCATTCGTTGCTGACAGACACGCAGGACACGATATTATGTAAGTTTCCCATCGTTTGCGTCTCCTGTCAGCTGCACGTTACAGGAACAGATGGACGCTGGTGATGGCGCCAAACAAGTGGCCGAATTCTGGGCAGAGTCCATTTAGATTACTATCGACACGCTAAGAAGAAGAAGAAGCATTGGTTTTATAAGCGACTTCTAAAAAAGGAGGAGGTTCTCAATTCGGATGTTTGTATTTTTTTTTCGCGCATAACTCCGTCGCTTGCCAACCGATTTGAAAAATTCTTTTTTTGTTGGAAAGGGTGTACTTTCTAAATGGTCCCATAGAAATTTCATCAAAAACAGTTTAGTAGTTTGGATTTTAAACCAAAATTACTGGTAAAAATTTAACTTAAAAGTGAAAAATAAAAACTTTTTTGCAAAAAAAACAACCGAAAAAAATTTTCAATTAAAAAAACGCTATTTTACTAGAATTATAAACGTAGGAAATAAATGTTTATCAGATGGATTACCAACTTAAATTGTCTGTATATTCACAACTGTTGTCACCCTTTGACAGTTGTATAAAATGGCTATAACCCGACAAATTGACGTAGGGTATCAATTTGATAAACAATTAATTTTCCGGATTGTACAAGTACATACAATAAAATTTCCACAACACCTAAAAGTTGAATGATTTAATATTATACTCGTAGGTTTGATGAAACTTCCGAGCAAATTATAATCTTCATATCTTTATTAACATTTTCAGGTTCTGGAATTGAATAAATAGAAGACTTTTTTCGTTCCGTCAAACACAATTAATTCTCTGGATAGTTACCATGGATACAATGGTATAGTCAACATTCAGTCAACCTTTTTAATGCAGTAAAGTGATGTTTTATTTTCGCTACAACTAAACTTTTTATTAAATCACTAGCTGCGCCCCGCGGTTTTACCCGCATAAGTTTATGGGAATATCAGGATAAAAAGTATCTTATATGTTAAGTCTGGTTATAAACCATCTGTGTACCAACTTTCATCCAAATCCATTTAGTTGTTTTTGCGTGAATAAGTAACAAACATCCATCCATCCATACAAACTTTCACGTTTATAACATTAGTAGGATAAATCTTTTAGATGTTCTGGAATTTTCATCTCATTAATTTATTTACCAAACCTGTATGAATAGATAGCTAAACTTTGGGCACCTCAGCCTGAAAGGTCACTGAAATTTTTATAGCCATACTTTACAATAGCGGATCTTATCTGAACTGGCTTTAAAAGGGATTGTAACCTTTTATTGCTTAAATTGGATCTAAAATATCTGGACGTGATTTATTTTTATTGTTATCACGACCTGAGAATAGAATTTAGGTTACAGCTGGTATTGTTATAAGGCAAAAGGTTATTAAAATGGGCTTAGTATTTGTGTGGCTTAGTTAGTATTGTGTGTAGATTTAATAGTAAATGAATATAATTTATATGATGAAGATTATACTACAGGTATTTTATTTTGCTTTTTTTTTATTATTATTTTTTTATTAATAAAAGTATTTCTTTCTTTTCTTTTCTTTCTTTCTTTCTCTTAAAAAAAATCTTTTATTATCATCGTCTGCCTAGCCTTTACCAAACTATGCTAAGGTCGGCTCTAGTCTAACAGCATTCCATTGAATGCCAATATTTTACATGGAGCGACTGCCTACCTGACCTCCACAACCCAGTTACTTGGTAATACGATAAGACTTGGTAAGACTGGTTGTTAGATATTCGGGCTTCTGAATACTCGTAACGACTGCCAAAGATCCACGTATGACAGCCGGGGCCAACAACGGTTTAACGTGCTTTCTGAGGCACGGAGGGGTCTCGGTATGTAAAGATGGTCACCCTGTTCTAGCTTAACCTGATCGTTCGACCTGTGCGGCTGTTATTATTTAGTTTGCGACTGCCAAAGATCCACGTATGACAGCCGGGGCCAACAACGGTTTAACGTGCTTTCTGAGGCACGGAGGGGTCTCGGTATGTAAAGATGGTCACCCTGTTCTAGCTTAAAAAAGCGGTGCAAGAGTAATTATTTATTTTATTATTAGCCATTAATGTCCCACTGCTGGGCAACGGCCTCCATTCTCTCTTCCCACCTCTCTCTCTATCCATAGCTGCCAAGGACCAATCTTTATTAAAGGAGTTCAGATCATCCCGCCATCTCCGTCTGGGCCTACCGCGATGTCGCTTGCCATTAAGCGGTACCCACTGGGTCGTAAGTTTGGCCCATTGATCGTCTGACATGCGGCAGATGTGTCCAGCCCAATTCCGTTTAAGCGTGTTAGCTTTCTGAGCGACATCAGAAAGCCAATTCAAAAAAAGAAAATCAAAAATACCTCTAATTTCCCTACATTTTGGCAAGTTTTTGACATTTGTTTGTCGCTGAGATGAGACTGTGACTAGATTTTTAACGTTTTTAATTACGAGAATTGACCTTCTGACTGTTCCATTCTTAAAATTACGAGAATTACCCCTCAGTTATTGTAGTGTTGGAACTGATTGTTGTATTTTAACCCGATTCACATAGTTGGAAAAGTTAAAGAGGTTCATTAATATAAAAAAAAAAATTGTCATTAGATTTTGAATAATTTTATCTGTTCGGTTGTAATTAAAATATTGTCTTTTATTGTCTACTAAAATCAGAATACCCAGCGCTATATACCTATGACATTTATTTTTTAAATTATGTAACCTCATACTGAGATAGGAGCCTTTTGGCATCATATAAGACTTTCTGTTTCTGTTTTCTTTTTGTTACTTTTATTTTTAAGTATAATTTCTTATTTTATTTTTGACTGAGCTTAGTTTAGTTTTTGATTTTTCTGTACGAGTCACAATACTTTTATTATTATTATTATTTTATTTCTTTATTGACAATTTAAAGTAAAATTCTTGAGAAGAAGTTTTTACTACAAAAATAACAATTATATGCGAGCTCGACTGCGTATGTATAATGTACTCTATGCTCGACTGTCGACTGTAGACTGTCGCAACACTCGGTCTCTCCGCCAGTCCTCGCTGCATCCCCTCCACCGACGATCGTGTCCAAGCGGTTGCGTTTCCGAGCATATGATTATTCGTTTACCCATCAAATAGTTAGATGGCGCGGTCCGTTGTACTGCGGCGCCATCTATTCATATTCGTTTATATGCATTCCATAAGGTATACAGATGTTCACAAAAGGCTTATAGCTAAGAGCCGTTGTAGACCCTGTCAGGGCACAGCAAAATTATAGTTATAAATATTTATTAAAAATCTAAATTGTAGAAACAAAAATCAAAATAAAATTCTACATGAAAACTAAAAAATTACGCTTCCACGACATAATAATATGAATAAAATTAGCAGTAGTTGAAAAAATGTGCTAACAAATTCCTTTGTTTTATCGGATTTTTAAACTTATCAAGTTATTATGATTAGTTCTTAACCTTATAAATTTTAATGGCATTTAAGTAAGTAAGCATAACTTTTATTAATACGAGATCATTTCGAAAATCAGGCATTATCATGTCTTTTTAGCCAATTTATTTCACTACAGTCCATTAAATCTTTGGTAACATGATGGCTTAGAATCAAATGACATAAATGGCAATTACATGACATAAATAGCCGAAGGGTTCCGGAAGGACACGACGGAAACTCCGTGATTGAGCACCTTTCCTGACGAGTATCCTTACGCTACAGTTTTCTCGATTATGACAAGGTATCGATTCCGTTTAGGGGTTGTTTCGATAGATCGCTTTTAGCGATAAGACTGCCATTGTGTCACGACTTGTAAATTTCTACATTTATATATATGTTGTACATAATAAAGAGTATACTATTCTATTTCGATAATTCTAATGGGTGAAAGGGTGTATCTAGTATGCTATGAAAAATACTTTGTTTTATCGGTTACCAGCAGCTATGTAGGTAATGGCTGCCTGGAAATGGCATGCCCTGTCACCTCTCCACTTGATTAGTGAGCGGAATTAGCGTAGCTGAATTTTGGGCCATACATGTTTGAGCTTATTGCCATCGCGATACGCTAAGAAGAAGACAGTTGGGAATTTCTTTAGTTCCTGTGGAAAACACAAAATTTTTCTTGTTTCTCCTTGTAGGTATGGGAACCGATCACTTTTCCGAATTTTTTTTTGTCCGAATTTGATTTTACCGAAAGCTATTGACCGGCGACTTTTTTGCTATAATATGCATTATTAGACATATTTTTAGATCATCGAAGTATCATGTGTCATAGGTGTTATTTTACCGAATTCGCCGATTTACAAAATAACTTTTTGCTATTGGCCTAAGTCTCTTCTGAACTTTTTCATTTGCCATATTTTCCACCACACCGAAACAACATTTTACGGAATATTATTTGGTCAGCCGGTTACTTGGTAGCATTTTTAATATTAAATTAAAATAGTGTCATAAAAAGTCAATTATGTTGTGCTACAAAATTTAGTGACAGAAACGAGGAATACAGGATCAAATTAAATTAGCCAGAAAACTCCGTCCAACACTTATGGAAACCATCCATGAGTGTTGCATGGAGTTTTCTGGCTCAAAGACGTCATCACGTCAAACGCTGGCCGTCACTGAAAACCAGCGCTGGGGCTCTATCTCGTATCCCTATACGAGACAGGGCATACATTTATAGAAAGAAAATACATTTATTTGCAGCAAACATGATGCATAAAAAGAACATAAACACTAAATCAATAACAAGTTGGGGGAAAACATGCATCATCGCTCAGCATAATGCTAAGAAGGGTCTTAGCATTATGCTGAGTGTTTACTTTCTTATTATGCATCATGTTTGCCGCAAATAAATATATTTTCTTTCTTTTGTTTCAGTTTATAGAAAACTCAAATAAAAATTACCAAAAAGTATACCCTAATTTTAATACCGTAGACACCACTTACCTAAGAGTCAACGCATTTGGCGCAGCGAGTGTCAGCTTCAAAGGCCTAAGCCTGGCTCTCCTGGTCTCAGCAGCTATGCTGGGAGGGGTCTGTGTGGCCACGTCTCGTCCTCGTCTCTGGCCTGAGGAGCCCGTACCTCCGCAGCCATTCATGTAGGAGAGTTGAGGGTGGGAGACACTCATGCCCACTTTGTTACGTTGGGCTCTGTGGGAAAAAGGAGGAGGATAAAATTAAAAATTTAACCCTGTCTAACCCTTTGAAGGCTTGTTCCCGTTAAAGAATCATTTAACAATTAACTATCAACTAAAAAAAAAACTAAAATACTGGCATTCAGCTGCAACCGGTTCAAAATCAAAAACAAAAAAGTCATTTATTTAAATTAGGCTGAGAATGCACTTTTCGAACGTCAAAATTACAAAAGACAGTCCCACAAAAACGCCCGCCCTTCACCACTGCCTAGTACTATCGCTGGAATGAAGAAGTGGCGCAACAAACTCCCCAGCAGCACAGCTGTCTGTTCAGTTATAAAATACTTGATACTTGATTGTATACAATACTAGGTGTTAACATTACAAGGCATAGAACATAAAATTAAATTATTGGCCATATGTCAGGTAGCCACGCCAATATACCAACAAATATAATAAACACTATACGTACTCAAGCTAAAAAATAATTAATTAAAATGTAAATAAAAACTTACTACCTAATTAAAAGCCTCCAGGCATAAAGGGCGTGACAGCTTACATATTTATGCATTGCTGGGTTCTGTTCACATAGCTGTCACTTGAAGTCACAGATGATAAACTAGGACCATTAGACTGGAAGCCGAGCCCAACATAGCTGAGAAAAGGCAGGTGATGAGTATACCAAAAGGCACAGGAATCAATTAAAAAATCGACAAATGAGTAAAACATCATACTGAAGTTTGATGCTAAATTCAGAGATGACCAAAATATTCAACCAAAGCCAGTCACTTTCGTCCACTGCCGCACCATATTTCAGATACGTAATACAGCCAACACGACCTCGCACGACTTAATTTAGCAAAACACGGTCACTACGGCTCGACGAGGCTGTGATTAAGCATTTCGGTTGAGTTCCTAACCATTTGGGCACGGAGACCCCGGAAAATTTTGCATATGTGAAGTCACATGGTGGAACGTGAAAATTACTGCGGAAAAGCTATTATTTAAAGTTGGATTACTAGTTTTAAGTCTGTCTTGGTCGTATTGCTACAATAGCAACATTAAGTTAAGACACGGATAGGGCTAGTGGCCAGTAATCATAAAAATTATAACAACACTGCGCCCCGCGATTTCACCCGCATAAGTTTCGATCCCGTGACAATATCGGGATAAAAAGTATCCTATATGTTAATCCTGGTTATGAACCGTCTGTGTGCCAAATTTTTATCCAAATTCGTTCAGTAGTGTTTGCGTGAAAGAGTAACAAAAATCCATCCATCCATCTATACATCCATCCATACAAACTTTGACGTTTATAATATTATTAGTAGGATAATGAGGATTTTAATTGTGTATGTTTAACCCGGCGGCCAATTACGCTGGGTCATACTGACCCGACGCGACTTAAATCTGTCATTATTCTTTTTTACGCTGATCGTGCAATTTTAGCGTTTGTGTAGCTGCGAGATACGACCTCCTTCTAACCGAACCGCAGGGTACACTGCGAGATATACGTGCATCAACTCAAAACGGGTAAATATGACCCAGCGTCATCGCTGGCGCAGTATTTTTGTGACATACTTTTATTAGGTCATTTAGAAGTTTTTGTTAAATATGGCACTGATAGACCACGTATTACACCACCTGATAAAGAATATTTGTGGTGTTAGAAGAGTCGGAGTCTGACGAAGAAGGATCAAATGGTGCTTCGACAGTTGCGCGAAAGAATCGCTGGTTTTGCGAGTGACCCCACCTAGGAACCTTCGGGAGAGGTTCTCCGAATGTTCCAGGAACTCACAGAAGATGTCAAATATGACCGTCTCAAAGGGATAAGAAGACATCTAATACTTGTAATGCCTGCCAGATTTACATGTGCCCAAATCATTTGATTCCGTTTTGCAATAATAGCAGTTCTATGTCTGTGAATGAGGAAGTAGAAGACTTATTTGTTACTATTATTATGATAAGAAGTTTGTTTGCTGTCTATTTTATTATGTACGATTATTAAGTCATATTATTATTTAAAATAATTTAACAAAAATTTCAAAAATATTAATGTTATGTTTTCAAAGTTGATTTTGCATGCGCTATTAAGAAAGCTAAAAGTTTGAATTATAAAATGGATTTATTTCTTTTTACTACTTATGCAAAAACTCTTGTATAATAAATAATTATTAAAATGTAGACAACTTCTTAAACTTCATGACAATTACTCGATAAAATCTGGGTCATGATGACCCGGTATCATCGACGGCGTAATTATATGTTCACGTCCTTTGCCCTGGGTTAAAAAAAGTTATGTAGAATACGTGGTCTCGATTAATGTGATAACCTAATCACCACACAGTATACATTATTATAGTTGGTAGAATTCGTTAACGTAACACAAAATAGAGCAGTATCATTATGGCGCTCACTGGAATAAATATTATGAGGGTAAATAATGCTTCCATAATATAATAATAATAATATTGACTTCCATAATAATACCAACCAATTAAATTAAAATCAGCACCCAATCAATTTATTTAATTAATTTATTTGTAGAATGCAGTAGGTACACAATCAAGCTATAAATGACCAGTTTTAGCTGACCTCGCATTGTATAAGTTTTTGTACAATCAGAAGTCGGCTTAAACTGGTTATGTATAGCTTCATGTGTAGCCGTGCGTACAATGCCGCCGTACACAACTATGACAGGCAATTTTCGTAATTTTAAGGACGTTCACAGTCGGAGGGGTAATTCTCGTAATTTTAAGAACGTTCACAGTCTGATCTCAGTCACAATCTGTCAAAAAAAGTTCTGATTTCCCTACATTTTGACAAGTTTTTGACATTTTTTTGTCGCCGAGAATTACGAGAATTGGCCTTCTGGTCACAGATCAAACAATTATTGTGAACTTCCAATTTAGCCACTTTTTACTGTTTTGTGGCCTCCACCAATTTATTGTCATCATCATCTGCCTAGCCTTTTCCCAACTATGTTGGGGTCAGCTTCCAGTCTAACCGGATGCAGCTGAATACCAGTATTGTACACAGAGTGACTGCATATCTGACCACCACAATCAGACTGGGTAATGCGCTACCCCTTGGTAAGACTGGTTGTCAGACTTTCGGGCTACTAACGACCCGTGACGACTGTCAAAGATCCACAGATGACAGCCTGGACGGATGGCTTAACGTACTTTCCGAGGCACGGAGGGGTCTTGGTATGTGAAGATGGTCACCCATCCACGGACCAACCGCGGCAAGCGTAGCTTAGCCTGATCGATCGACCCGTGTGGCTGTTGTTATTTAGCCATAAGCCTCCACCAACTTTCGATAACAAAATCAAAAGTCTTTTATTCAAATTAGGCTTAGAATCAGCACTTTTCGAACGTCAATATTACATAAGACAGTCCCTCAATACGCAAATCGTTCACCACTTCTTAGTGCTTTCACTGGGAAGAAGAAGTAGCGCAACCAACTCCCCAGCAGCACAGCTGTCTGTTCGGTTAAAAAACTTATCCTATGTACAGTCGCCAGCACATCAAGCTACTCCAATCTGTCAAATTTATTTTATAGATTTTCAACTTTATCGCTAAAGCATTAGGTTCAAAGTTGATTGGGAAAATTTGACAGTTTCGGGTAGCTTGACGTGCTGGTGTCTATACCTATACCAGCTCTTTGAAGTACGGTTTGATTGAATTTACTATGAAACGAATCTACGTTTTAATTTGAGGTTTCGGTCAAAGGCAAGAAAAAGGGTTGCTTGTTATTCATGTTTTTGGCTACATCTGAGTTGACAGAAACATGAGTGGAATCTTCGTTGCTTTGCTTTCTTCGATACGTAGTTATTTTTTAGAATACGTAGATTTTAGGATATTTAGATTTTTGCTTATAGAGTCTAGAGTCACTAACCATCCGGTCAATCACAATTATAATCTTTTGATTATTTTGATCAGTTATCACAATCCTTTGATTTGGAGGCACTTCACTGCTTTTTTGTACTTAGTCATAGAACAGAAAAGCAGTGCAGTTCAACATCTGCACTGTTATAAGAGCTGGTGCTAAGTCCCTTGCCCACATTGCACCCAGTTTTATACTGCTTGCCATCTTTTAAATTTAATATTTTAATAATAATCATATTGGAAAAGAATAATTTGGACGGTGAACCCTAAACTAGGCATTTGCCTGTATCCTGCGGGGTCGAAATTGCGACATTTTCCGATTTGTTTCGGATTTGCCTCACAAAATTACTCAATATTCAATCATAATATTACATTCCACAAGTAAGTTCAAGTGCAAGAGTGCAGTGTAAGTTCAAACCCACATTTGATATGCCTTGTTTATCCTATACGTTGCTTTTAACTTTTTCCCTTTGCTAAAAATGCTCATTTACCTCGTAGCACTAGTGATCCTCCAAGTAAGCTGCCTGCTCACAGTTCTGTTTGGGGACAGGTCTGGAGAACTCCTCACGCCGAGCCGCCGCATGCCTTGACCTGTTGGGCCATTGTCATAGCCCCCGCATTGCCTGCCAACAAAGTATACAGTTTAAATAGTAGAATAAACCTTTTAGAGTCCATCAAAAGTGTCTTTTGTTGCAGACATTTTTAGCACTTCTTTTTAGTGCTGCTTCAAGTCCTCCTCCATTGTTGCAAAAAGCTTACTCATCCCTATTTTTACGGGTTAGTTTTCAGGGTCGTATCGTCCATGAGTATCGTTCATTCTATAAACTACAAATAATTATGTTCCTACATTTCAAACTGGAGCCATATTTATTATGATCATCAACTCAGTCTATCGTTGTCCACGGCTGGACATAGGCCTCTCCCATGCTGCGCCACAACACCCTGTCCTCCGTCTTCCGCATCCAGTCTGTACCAGTCACTTTCTTAAAGTCGTCGGTCTATCTAGCTGGGGGGCGTCACATGCTACGCTTACCGATACGCGGTCTTCACTTCAAGACTCGTCTACTCCACCGGCCACCAGTCTTTAGACAAACATGGCCAACTGCTACTTCAGTTTGCTTACTCTGCAAGCTATGCCTAGTTATGTCTTTGCATATTATGATAGTGCAAGACAATATTAATAATAACCCGTCCATAATGTCCTGTCATACATTTAGTTTTGCCTTGATATCTCGAGTGCCATAAAATATTATGTATTCGAGATCATAACTGTTTACAGCAACATACGAGGTATACACGTGTAGGAGTAATAAGTCTGGCGTATGAAATATTGAGGTATTCCGAAATAACTCGACTCCATTAGGTAATTCATCGTGAGAACACAATGAACTATGATAAACAAGCGCAACACTTTGATCCAATAAGTCTATTGTCCTATAAACAACTGACACATAACACAGATGCCTTTAACTCCTAAATTAGAGCAGAAACTGAATCTACGCCAGAAACGTAAATCCGTGTACAGACAATGCATGCCACATGCTCAACAAATCGCCACGAAGCTAATGAAATTCGCCGCATAGACGGGATGCTCACGAAGGAGATGGCAAATCACGGCACATATCTCTCAATGTCTGTACACAGCTTTAAGTACATAACAGATGACTAAATATCCCTGAAAGCTATTCGAAACGCGTCATAAATTCCAACAATAATGCACAGTAAAACCAAACGTCTTCAAATCAACGATGCGATTATTGATGGCTTCACATAAATCGAACCATAGCCAACTACAGCCAATGTTGGTCATAAGCCCAGACAAACAATTACATTAAAGCTTTTATGGTCGATTATAACGTAGCCGCTATTTCATGTATCGATATTTATGGCGAACATTTGGTCCGTTTTATGGCACCAATTTGTTATGATCTTGTTTACAATAATGTCCTTGTGGACAGATAGTTTGCACTAACTGAGTATAATATGATTGGAAGTTGTTGGAGAATTAACATTTGGAATTTTGGGACGAAAGGTTCGGGTTTAGAGTTATTGTTAGAATTTGGATGCGAATGAATGAGTTACATATAAATATTAATAATAGCAGAGCGCAATGGTGGCCCCGCGGTAACAACCCCCGCTTACAAATCGTAGGTCATAGGTACGAACCCAGACAGGCGCTTTACTTTGTGTAAAATTTCATCACCACTGCTCTCAAAATATTGAAGAGAAACATCGTGAGGAAACTGGCATGTCCTAGAACCGAAAAATTCTAAGACATGTGACATCTACCAACCCGAACTGGGCCCGCGTAGTGGATTACGGTGCACTCCGAGAGGAGGCCTGTGTTCCAGCAGTGGGAACGTTATAGGCTGATTATTGATATAATAGAGAGAGTAACAGATAGGATCCATAAATATTGAAAGAAAGTAGGAACCATACCTATGTGGCGCCATCTACATCGCCACCTACGAACTACGCATCAAACTGACATCACGCAAAATCCTGCATCGCGCAAGCAGAGTTTACCGCGTCAATAACATACCGACATCAATCGTCGGGCAATACCCCCCCACCAGACCTGTCTAGTCGAAGGATCCTCCCTTTTCTATGGAGGATGAGTGAACTCTACAACCTGTTAAAAATAAATACTCCAATAAATACTCCTAATACTCCAATCTTAAGAAAGTAGTAAATATTTCAATATGTATTTATCAAAACGTTTAATAATATATCTTGACGAGCCATCGTCCGGCTCAGAAATCTCTAGGTTCAGAGTAGAAGAAAATTAAAAGACTAGCTAACTATAATTATAAATAAATACAAAAAGTATAAATCACTTGAAATACAAATCAACGACTAAATTCGAGAAACGGTATGTAAAGTCCATTTCGTTTTCACAGTAGCCATGCCGAAATTCGATAAAAGAACATTCAATAAGCTAAATGCTAAATCTCCATGTAATATGAACTTCAATTCATATTGGCAAAGCTTATGAAAAAGTATTTTATTCAAATATCCCGTTATCCCGTTAAATTGAAGACTTTAAGTCATGACTGAATATGAATAAGGTTCAAAATAGATTGAACCTTGTTATAAGCCTCGTAAGGCTTTCTGAAGATATTGATTCAGTGAAAGTGAAGTGACTGTAATAATCTGTAATCTATCACTAAATAAAATATCTAGATCTGAATCACAATTCTCAACTCTCTCCTTCTTTTTACCTTTGCTTTTTAGGGTTCCGTACCTATCCGTCTGTCTGTCAGCGGACTGTATCTCATAGGTAGACAGTTGAACATTTCACAGTGTATTTATTTCTATTGCCGCTATAACCACAAGTAAAATTTTAGTGATAATATTAAGTGTGCTATTATTGGCGCAGTGGTTAAGCGATTGACTGCTGCGCTGCGTGTCGCGGGTTCGATTCCCGCACGGAACAAATATTTGTATGACCTACATGTATTTGTTCCGAGTCTGGGTGTTTTTCTATCTATAATATGTATGTATTTACAAAAAAAAAAATATATATATAAGTAGTTTATCAGCCATCTTGTTACCATAACACAAGCATTAGGTTGCTTAGCTTGGGACTAGATGGCGCTGTGTGAAATGTCCAGGGATATTATTATTATTATTCCATACAAAAAACGAGTTTTTTCCGCGTTTTTTGCCTTGTGTTCTGGGACCCTTCGTGTGCGAGTGCGACTCGCCCTTGGCTGTCTTTTTCATGTCTCTCTGCTTATCTAATTGAATTTTAATATTACTGATTTCCGTTGTTACCTACATAGTCTAAAATACACATTTTGTTAAAAGCAAGTACGAAGAATTACCGAAGGTAGGTATCTTAATTAAATAATTTCGAGCGTGTAATTAAACATGTACTCCATTGTAAATTTTCAAGAACACACTTATGTTGAAAATAAACTAGGCGAGTGGCTTTTTACGATGTACCTAGTATACATACTTAAACTTTCACGGTAACACATATTATATCGATACCATCCTAAAGGACGGTATCCGATCGGTATCGATCTTGCTCATTGGCTTGGAAGATTATTATTCCTAGGTTCAATCCCATCCATTTTTTAACCCCGCTTAGATAAAGGCTCCTTTGAACACCTAATCCCTTAGGAATGAGATCGAAAATTCAAATCTGTTTCGTGAATACCTTCATGTTCATTCGATATAAATCTTGGAGTAAATCCAAATGTAGTGAATGGATGGAAGTCTGCATGCCTTTTATCCTTTGGGAACAGACTTTGCTGCAGTATGGTTTTAAATACAGCAGTTTTATTCAAGTAACTTGTGACCCGACCCTGCCTTGCAAGACTTTTATGTCTTGACAAAATATGCATAAGTATAATAATTAGCCTAAAATGTTCCCACTGTTGGGACACAGACCTCCCCTTTCTGTGAGAGGAAGTGGGCTATAATTCACCACACAGGCCCAGAGAGGGTTGGTATATGTCCTCGAATTTTTGGTTCTAGGACATGCCAATCCATCCTTACGTTTTCTTTTACCATTTTGAGAGCAGTTTTGATAAAATAATTTACACAAAGTACACTGCTTGCTTGGGGTCAAACCCACAACCTTCAACTCGTAAGACGCGGCTATTACTACTGGGCCACCACTGCTCTCTTGACATAATATGAACATTTCTTCATTATATCTACGTTAAATATTAACGTATGGTTCACATCAACCTTCCGGAACAAATTCTGTAAATCATGGGTGAAAACCGCATAAAAATCCGATGCGCAGTTTAGAAAAACTACGCGTTCACACAGACAGACACGAAAACGCTACTTTAATTTTATAATCGGCAGGCCAATTCTCGTAATTTAAAACGTTCAAAATCTAGTCGCAGTCTTATCTCAGCGACAAACAAATGTCAAAAACTTGTCAAAATGTAGGGAAATTAGAAGTATTTTTTGACACATTCTGACCGAGATCAGACTGAACGGTCTTAAAATTACAAGAAATGCCCCTCTGGTTGTGAACGTTCTTAAAATTACGAGAATTGCCCCACTGACTGTGAACGTTCTTAAAATTATGAGAATTGTCCCTCTGATATAAATGTAACATTGCCGGAACACTTTTCTTTTTAGTAAATCTATTTTGTCTCTGTGCTGGGCAAATTTCTCCCCCTTATTTTTCCAGTTTTACCTTCTCAAGCCATCTGGCAATAACGAGTCCAGGACGTCACGCCACAGTCTACCTCGGTGACGCCATCCTCCTTCAAGCACTCACTGTGTGACGATCTTGTCCCATCTGTTCTTAAACTTTCAGTAAGTGTCCACCCAGACCCATTTCTACCCAGATTTATTGCCAACATTGGCGATGCCTGTCTTGGAGCATATTACGGTGTTGCGAATTCGATCGGTCAGCCAGACTTTGTTGTTAAAGTATAGCTCGTGACTACGCTGAATGTGTCATTCTCTTGAGGTGTCCATGACCATCATTTAAGAAATTCACGGGTGCAAATCATTATTATTCCAAATACATTGTTTTCGCCTCTTTTGTCTTCCAATGGTCGTCATTGAAAATGTATTTTCTTTACATCATGTGTTGTATAATTAGTATGTTTATGCTAATGTTCACAATTTGACATTCACATAATACTGTAGACGGTAGGGCCGTCTACAGTATTATGTGAATGTGAAATTGTAAGTATGGTTTATTTCCGCAGTTTGTATCCCATTACGGGGTATTAGTGTAATTTCTTTAAGGAATATACGGGATTTTGAATGCCAGAAGAGAAGATGTGAAACTACGATGATTAGGTTTCTCTAAAAATTTGATTATTTTCTTTTGTATTTTTAATTTTGTTTCTCATGTTCCTGTAACCGGAGATGACCATTCAATTCTCGTATATTTTTTTTTGTCTCAATCTGTCAAAAATACCACTAATTTCCCTACATTTTTGACAAGTTTTTGACATTGATTGACGCTGTGGTAAGATTTTGACTAGATTTTAACCGTTTTTAATAACGGAAATTGGCCTTCTGGTATTTCTTTAAATCTCACGGGTACGGGTACACATATTAAGGTTGAGTAGTTTAAGTGTTTTAGGATGTCCACTGCTGGACATAGGCCTTCCCCCAAGCACCTCTACTTCGACCGGTTCTGTGCTTCTCGCATTCAACTTGAAGGTGTAAAAGTGTTTTATACTGCATTGTAATTATTGTCTAAATCTAATTGTAGGAATTTCCGTACCATGCGACATGTGTTTAATATCCGAACTATGCGACATGTGTTTAATATTATTATTACGTCTCTGATATTTCTCGCGACTCTTGGTCCCGAACCTTTGGAAGACGTGGGAGGGGCTAAAGCCAACACGCAAAAGCCCTTTAGATGCTTTTAATGAAATGAGGCACCAACAGACGATTATTGTTGTACGCACTATGCAAATTATTATTATTGGAACGAAGTTCCTTATCGCGCGTTGCGAAAGGGGGCTAGACGGAAAAAATTAAGACCAAAAGTTGGAACGACACTTTTTGCTATAGTTGTAAGCCGTGCGGCGTGCGCGTGTTTCTCTGTCTGTCTCTATCTCTTTCTCTTATAGAAAGCAAGCCAGTTATACTTCGTTCCATCCGGGTGTCCCTTGACACCTCTCAAGTTTTTATTTTTTGTAAGACACCCTAGCAGCCAAAGCAAATTAACTGACGCGGAAGAGCTGGAAGTCATGGGAAGAGGCCTTTTCCCACCAGTGGAATGATGCAGGCTAATAGTAACAGTATAAATTAATAGATTAATCTCATGACCTGCTTTTGATTTAATCTAAATGGCATTGGGATTTTTCATATTTATCTAAAAGGCCGCAAACATTAAACTAAATACTGTTGGACCCTCATTCAAAAAAAATCTACAAACAAAATCCCACACCGACAAGACACCGACACGGTTGGCGCAGTGGCTGAGCGATCGACTGCTGCGCTGCGTGTCGCGGGTTCGATTCCCGCACGGATCAAATATTTGTATTGCCTACAGGTAGTTGTTCCGGGTCTGGCTGTTTGTGTAAGTTAGTTTAAATGTTTGTAAACGCACCCACAATACAGGAGTAATTCCTAGTGTGAGGCAACGTTAAAAAAAAAAAATCTGCAGAGCCAATACTCTACTTGCATCGCCTAACCCCTATAAGTGCTTCAAAGACTTAGACGCCGCAAGTTGATACTAATCCACCTAACTACCGAGCATCGAGCCTGCTCCTTATAGGAGTCTTCCGTATATTTCCACCCTGAAGTTACACAGAATAAATAGTTACAGAAGATCAGTTTTATACAATGAGCGAATACTGACGCACGCACTCATAGACATGAACGTATGGCGATCTCAAATGATAATCGCGATACGAGAAGCATGTGTGTGTGTGTGTGCTTCTGCCAGAGAGAATCAGCACAAAATAAAGGTCGGCTCCATACAATGATCGTTAAACAATCGTACTGATCATCGCCTTGTCGCTATAGGTTTTGTTTTGGCATTTTTCTATTCGTATGAACGTTTGATTCAATGAAATGCTGAATTGTGATCCTAACTTTTTGCCGTAAAATATCATACAGGAAAGTGTCGTATAAACGGCTGCTTATAAAGGGTAGACCATCAAACTGGACAACTTTCTCCATGGGAGTAACATCATCAATTTTTTTTTTGCATTTACGATGTTGGTCCAATGGAGAAAGTTGTTAAGTTTAATGGCCTGTACCACATTTTTGACAGCACCTTCTGATGCATCCTGTATAGTATTGCGTGCATTTTCGCTCATTGTATAAACTCGACCTTCTGTACCATATATATTCTGTGCTAATTTCCTCTGGCTGACTGCCAAACGGCTTACAAAAAGGGCCGCGTCGTAGCATCGATCATAATGAACGGCTAACCGGTTTGTTTTTGATCCTCAAAAAAGGGCAAATTCTTCAAATAAACAAAGTTTGTTTGGATTAAAAATGTTAGCTTTTGATCCGCGCTTATTGATTACGTGTTTGTTTATTGATTTATGGTCAAGGGTTACGTAGATTGGATATTCTTAGAACGTAACATTTTCAAACAGGTGTCTTAATTTATTTATGAGTTGATTGATCACGGTTTGTTGAAAGTTTTACTGAGAAAATGTGTGATCTATGTTTGGAGTGTGTTCATGTATTCAAATTTCAACTGTAAGAAACGGTATGATAAAAGTATATTTGGAATGTGTTTTTTCTTGTATTAGACTATTAGTAATATATGTATTTGTACTTCATCGATTATCATCGCTGAACTAGATTTTATAGTGTTTCATTTTACTTATTTTTTTACAAATTACGCTGTGGGTCCTATTCCTACGTCCTATTTCTTCGACCAGAATTAATTTGTCTGTCTAAAACTTGTATTTCATAATACTGTATCAATGTGTATCAATTAAAGACCTACTGAGTTATGATCATACACATTGATATAACATTATGAAACTGTAATTAAATGAGTGCTTGTGTGGGGTGTTGTTCTTGTTGTGTGTGTGTGACTGTACCTAGTTTTTTTCTGCACTCTAAGAATTCCCGTGTACAGTGGGTGCATCTAAAAACTGGCATTTCACTTGAAAAACTGACAAAATACAATACGACAGTAATCCTTACAATAATTTGTTTAACCGATACGCCATAATAATTATGTTAAATTAACCCATTCCCTGCCCCATGAATTACAAATGATTCAGGTTGATTTTAACTATTGTGTCTACTTCGACAATGAAAGTGTTAACCCACTAACGCTACACAGAATACCGCCACTCCTTTTAACCCCTCAATTTAGGCAGATGTGCCCCATATGGGGTTATAATTATTGGATCAATAGGGTTCGCGCCATCTTCGCGCCCACACTAACCTATGGCGCGGGGTAAACATAACATTATTATTTTTTTTCTATTGAATCCCGTTTATATGCGAAGGAAAGTAAACTTACATGAATAATAATTGATATACCGATAAACATTTAGTGGGAAAGCATGACAATATTTGTGAAGAAAATGGCTCCTACAACACAGTTTTAACTAGTGCAGGACCCAGAGAATTCCAGTGTACAAATTGTTTTATGTCAATAAATAATTTTTATGTTTGTTATGTTAATGGAGGTTCCTTAATTTATAACAGGCAAAATAAAGATATTGAAGTGTATTTTACATACAGTTCTCTCAGGTTCCGGAATTCAGGAACCTGAATTCTCGTCATTTTAAGAACGTTCGCAGTCTGATCTCAGTTTCAGTATGTCAAAAACCGACACTTTATTGAAACATGATGAATCATCATCAACATCATCTGCATTTTCCCAACTATGTTGGGGTCGGCTTCCAGTCTAACCGGATGCAGCTGAATACCAGTATTTTACATGGAGTGACTGCCTAAATAAAACATGCTGAATATCACAAAAAATTGAGAATTAATAAATTATGACAAGTACTTTGAAACAAGAGGAAACTTTCAGAACAATGAATTATTTTTCTTTCAATAATTATTAAAAATTTCTTAGAATTCTGTTGCTACCAAAAAATAATCATCTTTGTGCCAAAAACTATTAATAACGTAAACAATAAATTATAATTTCTTTACACGTCCTCATTAATTTACGCCTACTTAGCAACGCAAAGTAAATTATATTATCGCAAATAGTTAATTATTTCCGGCACCCAATCACCGAAAATTCGACCAAAAAACATCACAAAAATTCTTCTATACCTTCCTTACCTAAACAAGTACAGACGCCAGCAGGTCAAGCTACCCGAAACTGTCAAATTTTTCCAATCAACCTTGAACCTTAATGCTTTAGTGATAAAGTTGAAAATCTATTAAAGAAATTTGACAGATTGTAGTAGCTTGATGTGATCTGTATGTCAAACTAATTAAGAAAAACATTCCTTTAGGCTTAATTAAAAATATTTATACGTAACTAAGCCCAGAAAGTGAAAGGCGTGAACAGCTCTAAACTTTTCTTTGCTCTTAAAGTTTAATGAAAGTTTTTGATTATCGAAGAATTCTTCAGTGGAGCTCTTGTTTTCGCGTGGTAGATCAAAGTGAGTTTATTTATTGAGTTTTCTTTGGGTAAACAGCCGTTTTTGCATTGAAAGTGGTTTCTTTGTTTGAGTATTCAATCGGATCGAAACCACTTCAAGCGAAAAAAAAATCGAAAAGGCAAATAGACTTTTGCTGAATGAAAAAAAAAAACCTTTGCAACTGATAATTTTTAAATGTATTTTTGAAGTGGAAACTTCTTTAGCGGCGTTGTGCACTTTTTTGTGATGGGTAAACTCGCGTCAGGACACGTGACCTGATCGAAAATTCGTAAGACGGAGCTGGCGTCAGGGCACGTGACCTGATCGAAAATTCGTAAGACGGAGCTCGTGTCAGGGCACGTGACCTGATCGAAAATTCGTAAGATGGAGGGAGAATTTTTTGTGATGGGTAAAAAATGTTAAACTCGCGTCAGGACACGTGACCTGATCGAAAATTCTTAATATTAGTAGGATTTTTGTAGTAAGGGAAGTTTCATGATCGCTGCATTAACCCTAAATCAAAAACAAATGACATTGCATCATTCATTTCCTCTCCCTCAAATCACATTCTGAAACTAGTCTGTCAGCAAAACATGAAGACCAAGGGGCTTAACCGCAAAAAGATCCCCTAACAATCACAAAAGGTAAGAAAATGATGTTCGTCCACCAGAATGACCCAAGCAGATTACCCTTTGTTTGATTTGTTTGATATAGCCTTCGTTTTCCTCATCATGAGGGAATGATGGACAGTTCGACAGTAGATTCTTACTTTACTTGACCTAATTAAGTATTTACTAAGTGTTCGTTTGTATTGAGTAGGAACTTTATGTGGCCTACCCAAATGTCCTTTTTTTGGTATTATTCGTCGAGTCGTTGGGCTCCCTAAGTTCTGAGATAAGCTACACGATTACTGAAAAATGCTTGCACTAACTGGACAGGTCCACTCAAATCTTTGTCATTCAGACCATTTCAAACCCTTAACTACATGGGCCTCACACGATCTGACCGAGATTGTCTGAACTTTTAAAGAGACACCTGCCATTTCGTCATTTCTTCTAGATATGAAATGTCGATTCCATCTAGTTTTTTTTTTTTGTATGACGTGTAAAAATGATATTATATATATTATACACGGACATTTTAAGATCTAAAGGTGACATTTGTTAATATTTTTAAGTTTTTAAACTTTATGTTCACGCCTTAATTTCGATATGATAGCTTTCATCAAATGTCCGTGCAACAGCACCTTAATAACTTATCACATTATCCATCAAAATATGAATCATTTTGAAGAATATTGCTAGTCCATCGCAAGAAAGTCTGCTCAACAACGTAAATAACGCAATGAATGTTGTTGAAGTGTCACCTACTGCCTACTTTTAGAGTGTTACGCAATTACACCGCTGGATGTTTTGTTAAAAAAAATAAAAATAAAGCGTGTGGCCATGCTACAATTCCTATATGAAAATGTCGATGGCAACGTGATAAGGGTAACTATAATATTTTGTGATAGTGCGGCGCGATTTATTTTTAGTAGTACGAAAATTGCTGAAATGTACCTACTATCGCCAAAATCTGACCATTTTGGAAACAAAATCCCGTGCACATGCTAACCACAGCTGCGTCCGTAAGTAAAACAAAAGAGGATCCTTTTTAGGTCGACTAATAATATGCGCTGCAAGCAGGAATAGTCCTTACGCCACCGTAAGGACTATTCCTGTTTGCAGCGCATATTATATAATCAGATATAGATTTTGGCAATAGTACCTACTGAATTTAACAAACAATTTTAGCCACTGCAACATAGGCAGATAGAATACTTTTTATTAAGTACAGTCACGAGCACCAATATGTCAACACTTAGCCACTTTCAATTTCGATTTTTTCGTGAAATAACGAATGCAACGTTGAAATACGACACATAACATAAACCTATGGGTTCGAAAATGCTACGTTCGTAACAACATAAAATTTCATAAAAAAATAAAGGAGTGCATCGCTTTTGAATAAAGCCTAGTGTATGCATACTTTTGCTCGTGACTGTACACCATAAAAATTACAGATGTAAATGTAGAAAACATAAAATCGATCTTTTACAGACAACTTGCCATCTAAGCAGAGCCGTCATGAAATACCGAGAAATTTTAGGGTCATGTAAAAAATGTTTCCACAAAATAATCTCGCTGAGCAAATTGTCCGCGGTTAGGTGAATCCTGATTATGCCGAAAAGCTCTGCCATACTTAGCACACGTAACAATAAAATGTGGAGGTATATTGTGACTCTACTACGACTCAAGGTTAGAAAAAAATTTGGTTTCACGTGGTTTTGGTTTGAAGATAGTGTATTCTCATATCTTAGGTGGCTTTGGAATTAAATCCTGCCATGTACCTAATCCGTAAGACGTAACTATAGCCACGTGCGGAACTGTAATGTAGCGGATAAAAAAATGATGAAATAATATCAACAATGGCCTAGTGGTATGTAGGTTCGAACCCAGACAGGCGCTTTACTTTGCGTAAATTATTTCATCACCACTGCTCTCAAAACGGTGAAGGAAAATATTCGAAGACATGTGACATCCACCAACCCGCACTGGGCCCGCGTGGTGGATTACGGCCCAGTCCCTCTCACCGAGAAGAGGCCTGTGTCCCAGCAGTGGGGACATTATAGGCTGATTATGTTATATCAACAAAGTTAAAGATCTGGACTAACTAAGGGATCAAGAAGGGCACAAAAAGGCCAATTCCCGTAATATAAACGTTCAAAATCTAGTCGCAATCTCATCCCAGCGACAACCAATATCAAAAATTTATGACAATTACAGGTATTTCTGTCAGACTGAGATTAGAATGCAAACGTTCTTTAAAATACGGGGATTGCCTCTAAAAATTACCAACGAAATGTAACGAACCAATTTATTTATAATCCATGAAGCTCCCTCTTTAGGCTTACATAAGTCATATTCGGAAGAAGTAGCGTTGGAAGGCCTCCCACAAGGTGGACACTTTTGAAGTCAACCACTTTTGACAACCTTGTGAAGGCCGCAAGAATCCGCTGGTTGCGGGAAGCACAGAACCGGTCGAGGTGGAGGTGCTTGGGGGAGGCCTATGTCCAGCAGTGGACGTCATTCAGCTGGAATGATGAAGTCATATTCATACGATGTATTTTCATATTTATATATTATATTTATCTTTTTTTATTGCTGAATGGACCTGCAGTGTGATTCTGTAACCATATCATCGTGAAAACTTAGGTGAAGTGAGCGTGGAGTGAGCTGTCATTCCAACTAATGCTAGGGATTGATACTATTGACAGCTCACTCTAAGCTCACTTTACCTAACTTTTCACGGTGAGATTTTTACAGATTGGTCGGCTGGTTCTAACCTCTATCACCCGTGATGGAAAGCGATGACGTCATACATCAAACACAAATGATGATAAGTCATGCCATTGTGTTGATTAACCACATTTATTTTAAAGCTAATACAAGATTCACTACAATTTACCCAATTTTACTCTTAAAAATAATTCCAGCAAAACTTTCCGTACAAAAAATGCTGCCCGAATTTTCCGTTCCCATTTACGTACCATCACGTATACATAGTTTGACCTTAATATGTTCTCAGTTGTGCACCTATCATGGCTGACTGCACCCATCTGCACAAGACACGGTCCAAATGACATGCGGTTTTTGCACGTCGCGGCAGAATTGAGGGCAGCGAATCCGTAATGAGGTGCGGAGTAAACTAGGGATGTTGAAAACTATTTGGATAAAGATAAACAGTAGTAAAAAAATAGCTAAGTAATGTAAAAGAATCTTTTAATAGTACCCGATTGGTAGTGCCCTCTCTGTCTAACAGATTATTGAATATACCGTGACGTATCCGTGAAAATGCAAGGCGCTTGTGTGGTGTTATGATCACACAATAGCCATACATTTTCTGTACCACGCGACAAGGGCCCTTTTCAAAACTTATTTTGTGTATCGCTTATTCTCTATAAGTATTATTTGTATCGTTATTTTAGTATCACAAATAACTAATTATGATTATCTTTGAAAAATCGTCATTATTTTTTTCATGATTCTACTACACAGCTACACTACTAACAATTTTAGCCGTCTATACTACAGACGACTAAAGTTGTTTGATAAGATAATCTCTTAATATACCTACTAACTGATTACAAAAATGTTTTCACTGTTAGAAAACTACTCTATTTCCAAACAACATAAAATACTGTTTACCTTAACAAGATGCACATTTCCTATGGAATAGTCCATGTGAAAAACGCTGGTAAAACTGAGTTTTCAATATTAGTCAACATCCCTAGATAGGGGTGAGTTAGTTCCTGGATAGTGGATAGTGCCTTTTCGATACGTATTTATTTCGGTACCTGTTCGGGACAGAGGTTCAGTGGGAGGTGAAAGTGGGGTTAGAGCATGTTACGACAGGATTGAAGTGCGGTTTTTCGATTTGTGGGTGCATTTCACTTTAATGTTTTATATAAATAACGATGGGTTTAGCTTGCAAATTATAGTGCCAACTTTAGCTTAAGAAAATACAAGGTGGTAAAGACACGCAAACGACACAAACTGTATGCAAGAATTTGGCATATTATTTTAGACCCATTTTAGCGCAGGAATTTCGTTGGTTATCATAAAAAATCAGTTACATACAAAAGTGGTACAAAGCCGCCCATTGTATATTTTGTAGTGTGTCATGTATTTTTTATGCTATGTACTTTTGTGGTGTACAATAAAGTATATATAAATAAATAAATAATAAATAAATAAAAGTGCAAAATGTATGGAACAGCGATTTTTTTTAAAATGACCGCTGAACATTTTTAATGTAGGGGACCAGAATCATGTACTGAATCACATGGTAACAGGTTGTGCGTCAATTTCCCAGCCATCCTGTATAGAAATATAGTTCTATTGATTATTGCAACTAACTGATTACATTAACTCTTCATTTTTTATAAGAAAACAAAATCATTGAGTATGTAACAACTAACAATTTCTTTTTTGTTTCATTGTTTTGTCTCTACTCGCTTTGCTTTAATGAATTTTACTTTTACTGCTTATTTTAGTTTTATATCCTATCACGTAATATCATTTTTAACTTGTAAATTTTAGTTAATAAGATATCAACTTTAATTTTATAATTATAATTATAATGCTTGTGGTACACCCAATGTTTATGGGGCATGCGGTGCTAACCTGTAAGAAATTGTTACACTAACCCTAGATTATGGTAGATAGCACTTTAAATATTTACAGTGTAAACAATTGTTGGTTGGCCAATAAAGGAAAATAAAAATCTTGAGAGGTGTCAAGGGACACCCGGATGGAACTAAGTATAACTGGCTTGCTTTCTATAAGAGAGAGAGAGAGAGAGACAGACAGAGAAACACGCGCACGCCGCACGGCTTACAACTATAGCAAAAAGTGTCGTTCCAACTTTTGGTCTTAATTTTTTCCATCTAGCCCCCTTTCGCAACGCGCGATAAGGAACTTCGTTCCAATATTTGATTTGAAAGTGACCAGGGTTTATTTCTTTCTAATAAATAAATAAATAAACTCCTCCAGACCATATTTCCACCACGGCGGCCAATCTCAACGGAGACCAGCCTCGGCGCAGGAGATATTATAGTGCACAAGTGTGCACGCAAACACAGGTGCACCCCCCCCTCTTCCCTCACTCTCATAGTCCGATGGGACGTGTATATCAGAACCGCGGGTGCGGGAGAGTCACGAGCACCAATATGTCAACGTACGTTGTACGGGTGTAGGTATACAGATTTTTAAGAGAGATACGTACAGGTACAAAGAAGGTACCAAATAACTGCAATAAATTTAGGAAAATCTGAAAGGTACACCCGCGCTTCTGATATACACGATGGGACGGCAATCCGACACGACCGCAGAGAGATCAGGCATAGGACCAGCGGCTTAACGTGTTTTCCAAGGCATGTGGTTATCACACCGCCTACTTCCAAACTCCAGGCTGCTATTAAGAAATTTTTCCTAATGGAAAAACTCAATAATGCGAACCGACCCGGGAATCGAACCTAGGACCTCAAGCACAGCTTCTTGTACTTGTACTTCTTACCCGTCACGCCTGTCACGTTCACCATAGCTGTGGACAGTAAAACATGCGCAGAAGTAGCAAGCTGCATGGAATTGACTGAAAGCACAACATTTGAAGAAGGCGAAGCAGAAGGCTGTGCAGAAGGCATGGCAGAAGGCAATGGATTGGAAGCAAGTTTGGGCTCGTTACTTTCTGAATGCAAAAGCGTATTGTGCTTTGTTTTGCAATATTTGCAATGTGAAAATCTGAATTTTTTAGAAACATGTCCAAAGCGTAAGCAAGCTGCAGCAGTCGTGCTTGCGACCACGAAACCAACAGGGCAGTTGTCTTACTAATAGCTACAGCACGTAACCACATCGTTCAAAGCCTTTAGCATCAATAATATGTAGTGACAGATTCCACCGCCCACAACATAAATACTCCATTTGTTTAAACATTATTTACAACCTGTACCATATAGAGTGGATAATTTATTTATGCCCAGTTTTCGCCCGTGGTTTCGCTCGTGTGAAGGTTGGACATTATACCACGGGAACATACTACCATGGATAAAAATAATTCTATGTCCTAAACCAGAGGGGCATTTCTCGTAATTTTAAGAACGTCCACAGTCTGATCTCAGTCTCATTCTGTCAAAAAATCCTCTAATTTCCCTACATTTTGACAAGTTTTTGACATTTGTTTGTCGTCGAGTTGAGACTGTGACTAGATTTTGAACGTTTTAAATTACGAGAATTGGCCTTCTGGTCATGGTCTATCCTTGTTTCAAATTTCATGCAAATCCGTTTCGGCGTGGACGTGACAGACATACGCATTTGTGATAATTATTAGTAACGATTTATTTTGTTTGTTAACCATCTTTAACTAGCTTCTGACCGCGGTTTCGTTCGCGTGAAATTTCTTGTTCCTCCGACGCACCCCGTCGTATCGCATCACCTACATAATTATTTGCACTGTCACTTTTTTAGCTTGTGGTGTGTGATGTTAAATATAGCCCTCCTCAAGAATTGGGCTATCAAATACATAAAGATTTTTTCAAATCCGATTGTATTTTCAGTCGTTGTGCCGTAACGTTGACAGCTCTCTCTCTCTCGCTCTTTTTCAAACACCTGAAAAAGAGAGAGCATCCGAACACGGTACGCGGTTAGATTGTTTCCCCCCTCTGTAGCGCCATAGTATGAGTGCATGACATTTTCATTGATGGATCGTGTCCATCTCATGCGCTGCACACTTCCGCCGGGAGCTGGGACCCTATCACAGGCCAGTGGGCCTCGAGGTCCTAAGCCGTCCGGCGGCTGGCGTATATACTTAGTTCCAGATATTAACGCGTTTAAACAAACAAGTGAAGACCTTAATAATATAATAATAATAATATCCCTGGACATTTCACACAGCGCCATCTAGTCCCAAGCTAAGCAACCTAATGCTTGTGTTATGGTTACAAGATGGCTGATAAACTACTTATATACATTTTTTTTTTGTAAATACGTACATAATATAGATAGAAAAACACCCAGACTCAGAACAAATACATGTAGGACTTACAAATATTTGTTCTGTGCGGGAATCGAACCCGCGACACGCAGCGCAGCAGTCCGATCGCTCAGCCACTGCGCTAACCGTGTTGTCAACCTTGTTTGTTTGTTTGATTGCGCTGATCTTTATTATTAGTACATATAGACAACAGGATTAATTTATAGCTTAGAAAATGGTGGCCGTATAATTAAATACTGGTGGAAAAACCTGTAGTTACAAACATGAATAAAATTCTCATTCATAAAATGTTAGCACCAGTATTTAATTATACGGCAATCTTTTTTAAGCATATCGAAATGCTAGACATCGTATTTTTGTCACAAAGTCACCTAAAATAAAGTGAAGGTCGTTCCAAATTATTCTGTATTTAACTTTCTTATGCATTATAATAGCAAAATTACGGCCCCACTTAAAAAACAACTTTTATTTTTTCCTCAACAAAAATGACTTAGCCAGTATGACTTATAAATTACTTAGGGCAAAAACTCTTGCCAAGGAGTTTGCTTACAAAACTTGGCCGAATTTTTGTCAAGTAACCTGCGAAATGAGACTTATGAAACTCTTAATCTTTCGCCAAGCAGTCGACATGAAATTATTCTTGAGTTATCTACATATATTTTAGTAAGATTTCAGAGATCTCGACTCCAAAGTTACATTATGTATGTAATATTACAGTGTTATTGTAATGGTAGTGTCGTGTAATTAGTGTGGATTAGAATACCTGTATATTATAATTCCTTGCCCACGCTTTGCGCTTAATATACTTTGTCCAATTTAGGTAAAGCGTTTTTTGACAGATGAAACTAGTGATTGCAGCAACACACAATACATTGATTGATACACGTACGGTATTATAATGTCTGTAGAAGCCATAAATAAGATAATTCAATAAGATGAGGCAGTTTATATGTTTATTTTATTACACATTTTAAAGTTAGCTTTTACGTAACCTGGAATATGTACGTACGTTCTAAGACAGCTGTCAAAAACGGTTAACCTAATAGACAAGGTATAGTAGGATTAATCTAATACCATGCAAGAACATATTATTATACTTGTTGATGACTTGGTATAAACAAAAGCCCGGAGTTTGGAAGTTGGCGGTGTGACACCCCCGTGTCTCGGAAAGCACGTTAAGCCGTTGGTCCTGCACCAGATCTCTCTCCAGTTGTGTCGGATTGCTTACCCATTGGACTATGAGAGTGAGAGATAAGGGAGTGCACCTGTGTGCGCACACACTTGTACACTATAATATCTCCCGCACGCAAGGCTTGTCCCCATTGAGATTGGTGCCATGGCCAAAATACGACTGAAAGACTTAATAAACAATAATTATAAGCCTTCGTAGTTCTGCAAGATATCAGCATCGTTCTCTTTTTGTTTATCTAGGGATATCTAGTAAAACAGATACCTACTTCTGGTGTGACGACTACTGTACTATTTTCAGGCGGTAGATTAATATTACTGAATGGGTAATAATAACTTTTCTAGTTTTATAAAGAAAATTTCCATTGTTTCGTCAAGCAATTTAATTGACAAGTCACCAACAACAGAATATCAAAAATAGATAAAATAAACAAAAACATAAACAATTTAAAAAAGGGTTCAATCGACCACATGTATAGAAAATAAAAATCTGAAAAGCATAGGTATGTTTATAAGAACATAACCCTCAATACTGACAGCGTTGACAGCTATGCGGACAAGTGCTTCAACACCTAAGTGTCTTTTATTTTGTATTTATTTGTATAGTAAGTTAGTTAGTCATTTATTTTAGTATGCAGTGTAAATAGTTAGTTATCTATACATACAATAAAAGTAATTGATACCTCAATACTTAATATATTTGTCGGCGCCTCCGCTTTTCTAGACTGTCAATTGACTTCTTTTACAATTGTCAATGTCAAGAACGAACACCGAGCTCTGGTGAGGCAGCCATCTTGTAAAATAAGCAGTTTACTTCGGATCACGGTGAAATGCGCATGCAACCACGTGCTCGGTTGGACGTTATATTTTGTGTGCATCCCTCTTGATCTAAGCGATCTATAATTATTTTGTAAAGTGTTTGATTGCATTATCGAGATTTATAAGTGAAATGAATGTAACAAGTGTTATTTTATTGAAACACTGCCTTCCTACCCGATAATCCACGCCTACCTGAACATGTGGATGAAACTCTTTATTGTTTTTCATTATGTGAACTTATTTGGTAGGTTTTACTAAGACATGATCATTAGCTAAGTAGGACCTTGTTTTTGCTGTCACGCAGTCTAGTAAAAAACATCGTATTTGTTGCGCAAACTACCATTCTCGACAGGGTCCAGTCTATTTCAGGCATTATGCTGAGATAAGAGTCTTTTTGACCTCACACAGGACTTTTTTAGTTTATTTTTTCTTCTGGTTGTTTTTAGTGTAACTTTGTTAGTTTTAAATGCTCCTTTTTTACTTTTTGAATTTCCTATGTGCTCCAAATAGAAAAAACATCTTTGAAGATTTGATTTCTTAATTTTGTGAGTAATCTTACCTTCTCTGCGTCCCTCCAGGTACAGGGGTGGCCGCAAGACGTGCCTGCCTCTTCAGCAGCTGAACAGTCAGCGCAAAAGACACCACCATGGTCAGCATAGGAATGTAGAACGCCACCAGCGAGCCGAAGATCCAGAACAGGCGGTTGTTGATCACGCAGAGGTCTGGAGTCGGCATTATGTTGGAGCGGTTGATAAGACCTGCAAATTGACATGTGATGAAAAGTATGAATTTAAGGAATGTTTATTGGTGATGTTTTTTTCTGTTGGCAATATGAAAATATAGCATAATCAGCCTATATGTTCCCACTGCTGGGACACAGGCCTCCTCTCGGTGAGAGGGACTGGGCCGTAATCCACGACGCGGGCCCAGTGCGGGTTGGTGGATGTCACATGTCTTCGAATATTTTCCTTCATCGTTTTGAGAGCAGTGGTGATGAAATAATTTACGCAAAGTACAGCGCCTGTCTGGGTTCGAACCTACTACCTACAACTCTTAGGTAAGTCACGGCCGATACCATTAGGCCATTGTTGATATTATTTCATCATTATTCCATCCGCTACATAACGGTTTCGCACGTGACTATAGTTACGTCTTACAGATTAGGTACATGGCTGGATTTAATTCCAAAGCCACCTAAGATATGAGAATACACTATCTTCAAACCAAAACCACGGGAAACCAAATTTTTTTCTAACCTTGAGTCGTAGTAGAGTCACAATATACCTCCACATTTTATTGTTACGTATGCTAAGTATGGCAGAGCTTTTCGGCTTCATGTACGAATACATTTGAAGACAGTGTTGTTACTGGCTTTGTGTACGCGTGAGTCAGTGGCAGAAGCCGCTGTACTGACTCAGGAAACTGGCCTCGTGTAAGAAACCCATAAGCAACCAAGTTAAAAACAAATTTTTAGCAAAGTAAAAATCTCCAATTAAAATCGGAAAGTCACCAGCCAAAAACACGACAACCCTCAAATTACAAAAATCCGCAAATCATCGACACTGCCAATGACTTGTAATTTATTAAAACCTCCTTTTTCCTCGTTTTAATCTGAAGTGAACGTCGGTGGGAAGCCAATTCTCCTTTCCCCAATTCCTTGTACGTTTAATCACGTAGGTATGTAATTAAGAAACTAACACCTACATTCTGAGCACAGTTTAATGTTTAACTTTGACTGTTGGGCAATGTCGGACAATAACTTCAAGTGTCAGCCGGTCGATTCTGTAAAAATCTCTTCGTGAAAACTCAAGTGAAGTGAGCTTGATGTGAGTTGTCAGTTGTGTCAATCCCTAGAATTAGTTGGAATGACAGTCCACTCCACGCTCACTTCACCTAAGTTTTCACGGTGAGATGGTTACAGAATCGCACTGCTGGCGATGTTAACCGATGTCTTCGCCCGACTGTTACTAGTTTTGAAGTGTTGTTTAATTCTTGCTAATCGGTTTTAATGTAGAATTTGATGTGATGGTCCGTTAGGCACCTGGATCCCTAAGGATTTTTTTGGTAGGAATTCGAAATCTGGATTTAAGCCTGGTGGTAGCAATAAGCTTACTCTCTTTTACTAGGACTTATAATAAATGCCTTGATCTCTAACGCAATGTGGATGGACTTAAACTGCCAACCCGTTTGGGGAACACAGTCGTAATATTTTGTTATTGCTTGTTATCAAGGGTCATTGTTTGATTTCAGCTTTGATTTCTGATTAAATGAACAGTTGCTTAGTAACCAGCTTTTGTGTTTCCACGTGGCAAGTTTTGGAAATTAGCTGTTGGGAAGTTCGTATACATTCGTTTTTTCTTTTGGATGTTTTTATAAATATGAGGAAATACCATTAAAAATAACTTAGGGAAAATATCTGGACCCTAATTGTGTACACACTTTCAATCACCATCCGAGGGTTTTCAAGGGAATTCCTTATAGGTACTTCTTCATAGGTTAAAAATTTCGTTTGCTCAACAACGTAAATAACGCAATGAACGACACTGAACTCAAAATGAAACGCATTGCGATTGATTAGCCCGCAGGTCTAAGGCCGATAAACTTACCTTTATTCATACAACAAAATTAATAATATCACTTTTTTAAGCCCCCAATTTTATTTATCCTCTTTAAAGAATTCAAATTGAAATAACATTGTGTCGATAAAATAATTGTTATGATTTTATTTTAATATTTTACATGTTTACTTATTATTTCGTTATTTTTGTACGAAGTTTTCCAAGTAAGCGCATTTTACAAGTTAGGCCTCTATAACTCCTCGTTCATCACATGGACTACCATCATGATTTTTTTCAGATTTTTCAAGCCAGCCGTTTAGCTTTTAGAGGGGGGGGAGGAAAGCCATATTTTAACAAAAAAATGCGCTTTAAAATTGAATATCTCGGAAACAGATACATCAATCAAAAAATCGTCTTAAAACCTCGCAATGTTTTTAAAAGACCTATCTAATGGTATCCCACACTATGGGGTAGATGCGAGAAAAAACAATCATCCCCACTTTACGTGAAGGGGAGGTACCCCAAAAAAATAACTTTGTCGACGTTGTAAATACATATTTCCATGCAAAGTTTCATCTTTCTATAATCCAAGGATGGACGGACTGACGGACGGACATGACGAAACTATAAGGTTTCCGAGACGTGAACTACGGAACCCTAAAAACGTTCAAAATCTAGTCACAATCTCATGTCAGCGACAATCAATGTCAAAATCTTGTCAAAAACGTAAGGAAATTATAGGTGCTTTTGACAGATTGATAAAATTACGAGAATTGCCTCTCTGATTAGAAGGACGTTCCTTAAGATCGCTTTTATAAGACTGCTCATTATGTCTCCTTTTGTAAAATTTCTACATTTATGTCTGTAATTTATCATCATCATCTGCCTAGCCTTTTCCCAACTATGTTGGAGTCGGCTTCCAATCTAACCAGATGCAGCTGAGTACCAGTATTTTACATGGAGCGACTGTCTATCTGACCTCCACAACCCAGTGACTGGGTAATACGATACCCCTTGGTAAGACTGGTTGTCAGACTTTCGGGCTACTGACGACCCATAACGACTGTCAAAGATCCATGAATGACAGCCGGGACCAATGGCTTAACGTGCTTTCGGAGGCACGGAGGGGTCTTGGTTTGTGAAAATGGTCACCCATCCACGGACCAACCGCGGCAAGCGTAGCTTAACCTGATCGATCGACCTGTGCGGCATGTCTGTAATTTATATGGTGTACATAATAAAGAGTATTCTATTCTATTTCTTTCGATTTTGCATACTTGGCAAATGAGAGCTAGACCAAAAAAAGTTTAACATTTTGAGTGTCATTTCACTTTTATTACGTAACAAAATTATAACGTGCGATAAGAAACTTTTTCACATTATCTTACTTTTATAGCAAGTTCCATCAAATAGTAAAAATACCTGCGTTATGTTAGCAATTACGGAGATTTTAATATCGCTAAAACCAGTAAGTTACCACGTACTATCTTTAAGTTAGTAAAAAAGATAGTAAAGTCACTTTCACAATTTGAAAACCTATCAAGTGTTCGGAACTTAATAGGTTTTGTAATGGTTATTGTCTTGTTAATGTAATGCACATAATATTATCAAGAAAATTAACTATTCATAAACCTCTCCTGTGAAGTTTCGTTTGAAGGCATTTACAAGGTATCTATATGGGGCATCCATATCACAGCCTGTGTAACATAATAACAATTAATTGCTAAACTCAAAAATTAAACCATTCATTACAGGCACTTTTGAACTATCAAGGAGTTGGTCAATCAGAAAGATGAAGCTGTTGCCCATTCTAAAGCGTAGTTGGTTCCTGTGGAGAAGAACGACCAAGAATCTCATTGGACACTTTTTTAACCGACTTCTAAAAAAGGAGGAGGTTCTCAATTCGGATGTTTGTATTTTTTTTTTATGTTTGTTCGCGCATAACTCCGTCGCTTGCCAACCGATTTGATTGTTGGAAAGGGTATACTTCCCAAATGGTCCCACAGAATTTCATCAAAAACGGTTTAGTGGTTTGGTTTTTAAACCAAAATTACTGGTAAAAATTACAACTTAAAAGTGAAAAATAAAAACTTTTTTGCAAAAAAAAACCACCGACTTCCATAAACGACACTACAAAGTGAAAAATAACTTTGATTTCGGAAGTCGGTGGCAAACCACGAAAATGCGAACCCAACGACACCGACTTCCGAAATTAAAGTTATTTTTCACTTTGTAGTGTCGTTTTTGGAAGTCGGTTGTTTTTTTGCAAAAAAGTTTTTATTTAATCAAAATATTGATGCAAAAAAAAATATTGTTCAAAACTTACCTAAAACAGTAATAGAACTAGAGACGAACATACTAAGGAGCCAGACTAGCGCGATTTTGATGATCACGACCCGCTTGGTGGAGTGGTGCCGACTCTTCAGAGGGTTGCGGATGCCCAGGTATCTGTCGACAAAGGGATATCATGAGCAGGATGTAAACATTAGGGTGTAGAGAAAATCAGCGAGCATTAATTGTCCAGCCTATTTATGGTCTAGTCGTCCCAACCGCTAATACTGACCGTGAGGTACTTCTCAGTAATAGTCCGAGGTCCTTCCTCAAGAAGTAGTAAGTAGTAGTCTATCGAGTAGTAGTAAGTAGTCCGCTCGATACATACTCGTATAGATATATAAGCACAAATAAATATAAAGAAATAAGACAAACAATGAGAAAACATTGTCGTTGTGACGATACTTCTAATTGTAGGTAGTGAAAAACGAATAAAATAATTACCGACAAACTCCTATTAAATAAAATGTAAACCCGACCCAAACATTGAAAATAGCGAAAAATCTACTAAAATATAACCGATTTTTGAACGCCAGAATGGGAACAGAATGATAAATCTAGTAGTTCAGACACGTCAAGTTCTTAACAGTCTGGAATTCGGTTTTCATTTGAAGTATATTGAGACTTTACGTGCACATAATGTTTGGAAACATAAAGTTATGAATTGTGAGCGCAGCAGCACATATTTTGATAGTTTAATGCATTATTTATTCCTAATGGAGTAAGAACGGTATTTATATAACCCGTAAACCAGAAATTTCAGTATGAATAACGTGCTTTGGCAACGATTAGGTACATTTAGGCGAGTATCACATCTCCACCGCGAAAGTTCCGCCATGACTTGTCCGTTGTTGAAACAAAAGCGAAACTGCCTGTTCTAACGCATTTGATTTTGATTCTATCCCTATCTCGCGTGATTCGCTATTTTGTTGCGGTGCCGCGTTTGTTTCGCACCTTTCTGTGGCAGTCGACAAGTTTATAAAGCGAAACTTCATTATTTTTTTTGTAAAATGGATGTTGATCTATTTATATAAAATTCAAAGTCCTGACTGACTGATATATATTATCAACGCACAGCCTAAACCGCTGGTCCTAGAGACATGAAATTTGGAGGGTGTGTTCTTCGTGAAGAGTAGGCATACAATAATAATGATTGACGTGTAAAAGTGTTTGTACAAACCTACTTACAAAAATAAAAACATTTATCATTTAATAAGAAAGGATTTTTCGAAATTCCACCCCTAAGAAGGTGAAATAGGGGGATTTTGTTTGTATGAAAAATCTTATTCATCGATATCTCTCTTACCCGAACTTTTCGGTGATTCCAGTAATATCGTAACAAAACTGGACGGCACCATTTCCATCGCCATCATAATATATTTGCATATTGTCGCACTACCTAGTTTTATAAAAGTGCAGAAATATTATGTAAGTTTAATTATCTAGCAGCACAGATAATAAATCAAACAAGGACAAAACAATCAAGTTTCCCTATAAATCGTTTACTACACACTCATAAATACTCATAGTCTAGAATTTTCCAGTACATCCAGATGCATTTCATTCAAGTTTTACAGTCAATATTCTGAGTGACTGAGTAATTAATCAATTTAATGTGTAGTTACATACATTCACACAATACTCTTCTACATTTTGAGTTGCACTCCCTTCTCCTCCTTTTTTACCATAAATTTATGTTTAGGAAAATACATTCTATATCTAAGCAAGATACTTACAGAAGTATAACCACAAACATGGCAAACTGACACACTTCACAAGTTTTGTTTATTTTTTATGATACCTTATAGCTGATCACTGTCTCTTAAGATACAGGTCACCCTAGTTTAAGAGGCAGGGCTCACCCAATTCATGTACAGACCTTGTGGTTACAGCATAATTATGTACCTAGTACCTGTCTTTATTCTTATGCCAACCAGTTGTAATCCATTTTTTACCTATTTCTAACCATAACAACTACATAATGTATTTTCTTGTCTGTAACTTATTTGAAATAAATAAATTTATTATTATTATCTCCTTTATTGCATTTAATTTACATACAAATTACATTTTTAAATAAGTATTTTTGTAAACAAAAAGATAAAAAAACATTTATAAATATAAAAAATAGTAGCCCATCGGTATCGGGAACAGGGTCCAAGCTACCGGTGGTCAGGGCTCCAGAGAGAGGAACCTCCTGACAATGCGCGCCGTGTCCAGAAGTACCGCTTTCTGAATCAAGCCCTTGATCCTGCTGCCCAACGAGAGCCTCCTCAGGTGTTGGTCGAGGCTCTTGGCTATTAAGCCATTGGCTGTCACGACTATCGGCACAATGATCGCTGAGTCCACATAAGTCAAGATACTTGATTTGTTTATCTTTCTCGGTTTTCACGAGGTTCTCATCATGCGTGACATTAATTATTATTATTAATTAAGCCAAGTTTGTAGCAGTAAGTTTTAAGATAGCCTAGATATTACGAGGACACAAAGACGGATGGAAAACAACGTAAGTCGCGCAGCCATTTCCACTGAGCTACCACTGCTTTCCCACTGAGCCAACGCTACTCTCTTTATTCGTCTGATCTGACCAAATTAATAATGCTACCATACACAGCGAGTTCTGACTTCAGATTTGTCTGTTCAGACCAAACTCCGTACCCGTGTGTCCGGCGAAGGCCGGAACGGTTACTGTCAGAAATATATCTTTGAAACTAAACAGTCCGATCGTTTCGTGTATGCGCTGCATCCTATTAGATTCATCTGATGATTGGTTTTATGGTAGTTTATTTATTTAGATTTACCAACGCTTGTATACACTACAGCCATTACAGGAAGCAATAGAAAATAAAGAACCAAATATAACAAACAAATACAGGTAAATACAGCATTTTCTTCTAGCTATTTCGAACCCAGACAGTAGCTTTACTTTCTGTAAATTATTTCATCACCACTGCTCTCGAAACGGTGAAGGAAAACATCGTGAGGTAACCGGTGTGTCCTAGAACCAAAAATTCGAAGACATGTGACTTCTACCAACCCGCACTACGTCCCAGTGTGGATTGGAAGGTCTCAGCAGTACGATCATTAGAGGCTGATGCATGCTCACAGCATTTTCTTATTATTGAACAGTAGTAGAACGTAAAGTAGAGGAGTTAAATTATTTATATAAAAGAAAAAAAGTGAGATACAGCTGTCACACACACCAATAATAACAAAAAGAAGAGAAATAAATAATTGAGCGCACTAAAACTATAATAACTTGCGAGACTAATGATCAATAACTTAAGATCGGAACCGACCAAAGGGGCAATTCTCGTAAAAAAAAAACGCACACGCACATCACACACACACACACCCCCACACACACTCACGCACATTTTTATTTTTGTCAATTATTTTGTAACCGCTACAAAGACCCATCTAAGATACAGACAGGTTTTTCTGCCTAGTTTAGGAAAACATAGGTCTCCCATGACTTATTGTTGTACTGGTTCTACTTTATATTTATAATAACATTTTAGTCTATAAGACAACTCTGTATGCTATGTATGTACAAACTGCTTATAAAATGAATTTATTTATTTAATTTTAAGAACGTTCACAGTCTGATCTCAGGCTCAATCTGTCCAAAAAATCCTCTAATTTCCCTACATTTTCACAGGTTTTTGACATTTGTTTATCGCCGACATGTAACTGCGACTAGTTTTTGATCGTTTTAAATTACGAGAATTGGCCTTCAGATGTGCATGAGACAGTCTTTACATATTATTATGTATTAAATAGATACACTTCAGAATTGGCCTTCAGATGTGCATGAGACAGTCTTTACATATTATTATGTATTAAATAGATACACTACAGTTTGCTTTATAATTTTTCTCCAAAAGGCTTAGCACAACTCAGCCTATCTTGGTACACTGCACGACATAGGTCTCTTCCACACTGCGCAACCACTGCCTGTGCTTCGCCTTTCGCATCCAGTCTGTCTTAACCACCTTCTTGAGGACGTCTGTCCATCTAGCTGGGGTTCGTCCCTCACTACGCTTGCCGATCCGCGGTCTCCACTCCGGGGGGTCTACTCCGAAGTAGTATCGGCCGAATGTTCGGCCGTTTCCTGCTACGAAGTTACTATTTGGTTCGGTCGGTTCCGATCCTACACTCCTACACTCTTTCGAATATTGACTATGGTCCCGACCCAATTGAGCCGATCCGAACTTTTATCGCATTTTCAATAATATTCGGTTCGGCCATGTGCCGGTCCGATCCGAACATTCGCACTTTGCACTTCGGAGTAGGCCCCCAGGAGTCGTCTGTTCCAACGGCCATCGGTCCTTCGACAAACATGGCTAGTCCACTGCGACTTCAGCTTGCTTACTCTACAAGCTATGTTGCTAACTCCGGTTATTTTCGGGATAACTTCGTTTCTGATTTTATCCTTCAAAGAAACTCCGAGCATAGCCCTCTCCATAGAGCACTGCGACCTTAAATTTGTAGACCATCTCGACTGTCAGCGTCCACTTAGTGTTGGCACATTAGAAGTCATTTTAAAAGTGCCTATCAATAAATTAATAAAAATAATATCCCTGGACATTTCACACAGCGCCATCTAGTCCCAAGCTAAGCAACCTAATGCTTGTGTTATGGTAACAAGATGGCTGATAAACTACTTATATACATTTTTTTTTTTTGTAAATACATACATATTATAGATAGAAAAACACCCAGACTCGAAATAAATACATGTAGGTCATACAAATATTTGTTCCGTGCGGGAATCGAACCCGCGACACGCAGCGCAGCAGTCAATCGCTTAACCACTGCGCCAACCGTGCCGTCAAAATTTGATTTACTAAAATTAATTTGATTTACTTGAGTTAATTTCTCATTTTTCAACTTACATTATTTGTTATCTAGCGTCCCCGCCGGACCAAAAACGCCCGTATCTTTTCGTTTTTCAATAAGGTATTCTGCACACGAACCGGTTGGTCGGACTGCAGTCTGCAGCCGCATCGTCATCGCTATAAATCTTGTAGGAATACCTTATTTCCTCGTTACAGGTGATGTTGATGAGTTTTTAGTATCGCCGATACGGTTGGACGAGGTGCGCTTTATATTGGGTGTGGTTACAAAAGTAGCGATTTATGTAATGGAAATTGTTCATTTTTTTTTTTTTTTTGTGTTAGTTTTTTGACTTCGTCTTCTCTTTACTATAAAAAAAGCTAACGTGCGCTTTTATAATTTCTAACGTGACGATATTATCGAGGACGTCCACGTCCATAAAATGTTTGGAGATATGTATGTGCACGTTATAACGTTATTGTAAAAGTGTCTTCATACTTTTCCATTAATTTTATTTGCTTATGTTCTCGTGGTACTTTGACGTGGACGTTCTCGATAGTATTTATTTATTTAATCTTTTCGCACACAAAAAAGGCACAAAAGCGAATTTAGTGCCTTAGGCATTCTCTACCAGTCAACCAAGGGTGGTGAAAAGATTAGATGGCAGGTGCTTTGGTTGAGCTGAACAAAGATAAAAACAAAGCTATTCAAATTATTGAATTATAAATAAAAAACGTACACAAATACATAAATATGTTAAAAACCTATAATACGCATACATACTATTAATTATAATTATATACTTAATGTCGTCGAACTTTCACGATAATATCGTCGACGTTCACGATAATATCGTCGCGTTAAAAATTATAAAAGCGTACATTAGGTGGTTGTACAATATATAAGTATAATGCACCGTGGAGGCTTTTTAATGGCCTCCGTGTTGATTTTAGCATTTGCAATACTTAATTGGCTCTAAGTTAATATTATCAGGTGGCGTTCTGTAGTTTCTGCTAACTCCCATGGGAAGAAAGCGTGAATCTTTATATACGTATGTATCAAAAAGAATGTCGGAAACTAGTGCGATTATATGATTATGATTTTTAACGTAGAAGAACTACCAACCTCAATTACCTGTTATGCCAAGCGCACATTATAGCCACAACGCATTTTAATACAAAAGTGCGGACCGGCCTGTAATGTGCGTTGCTTCATAGAAAATGTACCAAAGTGATAAAAAAAAATCCTCCAATTTTGCAATGCGCTGTGTCGTGGCGCGGCCCGCCCACATCTTCGCGAAGTTCACTGGTAACCGTTTAAAACACATAAAACGCAAATACCCCAATTTGCTCTACGTGATTTCAAAAACAGCTCCCTCATTCTCTAAGCAAAATAAACGTAGAAACTTTTTCTCCCGTCTCCCCGCAATACATTTCAGCAAAACCGTTGTGTAGTACTGTCGCAGCTGTTTTCGTGGCTTCACACAGAGTGATACGTTGCCGCAGCAAGCTGGCAATATATTAAAATTACCTGGACGTACGTTTCTGCAAACTCCTGTATACATCGCATTTTGGCTGACGTTGCAAAATACGGTGACTTGGCGTGTATAAGATGAAGAATTATTTTAATATTTTATGCAAGGTTTGTTTTGGACATTACTAATAACATGGTGAAGGGACACATCGTGAGGAAATCTGCTGTTCCATTCTGTAAAAAACTGACCGTGAAGTGAGCTGCCATTACACCCCGATGCTAAGGATTGACAAATAAACTCAAACTCAATCCATTTATTTCAATTAAAACATTTACAGGTACTTTTGAATAGTCTAAAGTCGGACAGTTAGTCAGAAAGCTGAAGCTGGTTCTAGATCTTTAAGGAGAAGAGTTGAACGGGCAAGAAACTCCGAGGACACTTTTTTTTTAATCAAAATTTATTACAAAACAATATAAACAGCTGACTTCAAGCTTACTTCACTTAACTTATCACGGTGAGATTTTTACGGAATAGATTGGTTAGGCTTAAAATGAATGCGAGTCTGTAATCGCCAAGACACACTGAGCAAGTGATGGGCAATGCTCAATTGGTCATGCCTTCTCTGTAATAGATGAGGCCTTAGCTGTGCAATCGAAAATTTGGCTTTTATTATTATTTTATGCATGATTCCCTCCAACAGAGAGAAGGCCTGTGTCCCAGCTGTGAGAAATGTATAGGCTGGTTATGCTATGCATTATTAAATTGAATTAGTATGATATTTTTTGCTTGTAAAAGGAGAACGTGAGGGTCAGATTTTTTTATTATACATTTTTTAAATTTGGCTGATGTGACACTCCACAGAAGGCAATAAATTTTCAAAAGTTTTGTTATATTTTCATGGTTAAACTACCTCATCGGCAACTATGTTGGTCAGCTTCCAGTCTAACCGGATGCAGCTGAAAACAGTATTTTACATGGAGCGACTGCCTATCTGACCTCCACAACACAATTACTAGGTAATAAGATACCCCTTGGTAAGACTGGTTGTCAGCCTTTCGGGCTTCTGACGACTCGTAACGACTGTCAAAGATCCCCGAAAGTCAGCTGGGACCAACGGCTTAACGTGCTTTCCGAGACACGGAGGGGTGTTGGTATGTGAAGATGGTCACCCATCCACGGACTAACCGCGGCAAGCGTAGCTTAACCTCATCGATCGACCTGTGCGGCTGTTATAATAATATCTATAAAAGAAGGTGAAAATTAATTATTAATTAGACCAGGCTAAAGAAGCAAAATATTTTTTTTTTGAATCTTTGCTTGAAAGTGAAACACAAGTGTCATACAAAATTAAATCAACAGAGCGTATAAATAAGATGACGAATTTATACGTTTATGATCTTGACAAATTTAGTGGCCAGTCAAGCATTTTACGAGTGAAAGTTATAGACTAGGAAATTCTCGTGACTGGCGAGGGAACTCTGTCTTTATTTGGACTTTTACGACTCGAAATGTAATTATTTGTCTAATCATTATTTTGAAGTAGGTAGGTACTTGGTTTCTGTTATTTTTTATTTTAAAAAAAAGTTGAAAGAAAATCAATTCTCTTGACTGGCGAGGGAACTCTGTCTTTATTTGGACTTTTACGACTCGAAATGTAATTATTTGTCTAATCATTATTTTGAAGTAGGTAGGTACTTGGTTTCTGTTATTTATTATTTTAAAAAAAAGTTGAAAGAAAATCAATTCTCTTGACTGGCGAGGGAACTCTGTCTTTATTTGGACTTTTACGACTCGAAATGTAATTATTTGTCTAATCATTATTTTGAAGTAGGTAGGTACTTGGTTTCTGTTATTTATTATTTAAAAAAAAAGTTGAAAGAAAATCGTAGCGATATGTAGTTTCTGCCTGCACAGGAAAAAATTGTGAGATTATAATATATGTACTTATGAGTATGTAAACATATTTTATTACATTTTATTCCATAGTTAACCAAAATATACCTGTTTGAAAAATGAAAGGTACCTATACTATGACCACCAGGTTAACCGTTTTTGACAGATCGAACTAGTGAGCAATTATATTCTTTTTATCTAAACTGATCCACGTATTCTATATATCTTAAAATCTTCTATTTATAAACACAGTAGCTTCTGTCCATGTGAAATTTCGCGTTCCACCAATCCACAGCGTCGCATCGCATCGCCCGTCCGCACTTTTATTTCCTTTTTTCTCGGGTCCTATGGATCGCAGCGTGATGTTAAAAAGATTATAACCTTCCCAAAGAATTGGGTTATCAAATTCATTTTTTTTAAATCCGTTTTCCAGATATTGCGCGTTCAAACTAAACACAAAATCTTCAGCTTTATTCTATTATAAGTATAGATTTTATCTTATTTTATTTACCAAGTAACACAAAAGCTGTTCATAATATATCCCTAGTCTCGTCATAGATACATAGAAGAGAACGACTCGCAACTTGATGGAGAGAGAGCGAAACAATATTTATGAACATCTCACTTGACGTCGCTTGTGGGATAACTTATAAGATAATATTATGTTCTAAGTTAGAGGGAATATGCGTCTTATCTCTCCGGTATTTCATTTTATGATTCTTTTGTTGGACACTCTAAAAATAGTTCGAAATTGTTTAAGGATTTTTGTACCAATATTTTACTAGTCCACAGTCTCCAAGGACATTTTAATTTCTTATTTCAGGAAACTTTGTAACAAACACTTTTTATGTACATAATCCTTTCTTTGAGGTAGTTAACTTACTCGTAGACCCATTTACCTACCTCTGTATGTAATTTATCTTACTATACGATTAGATAGTGAGATAAATTCTAGGTATTATAGGTGTTTTTCTATCTATAATATGTATGTATTTACAAAAAAAAAAATGTATATAAGTAGTTTATCAGCCATCTTGTTACCATAACACAAGCATTAGGTTGCTTAGCTTGGGACTAGATGGCGCTGTGTGAAATGTCCAGGGATATTATTATTATTATTAAATTATCAATTAAAATCATAAATTTCTTCCTCAGAGCATTTAACAAACATTATTACTCGAATTTTTAAAATGACTACGATAAAACAAACATAAAATGGTAACAACCAAACTCCAACGTAGCAGAAAAAGTTATCGGCTACGAAAGCGTAGCAGGCGTAGCCTCGTCAGCTACGCCGTAGCAACTGAGCGTACTTTTATGAAACAGGGACCGTATTTTGTTTATTTGAATTTATTTTCATTTAGTCTGACAACCAGTCTTACCAAGGGGTATCGTATTACCCAGTAAATTGGTTGTGGAGGTCAGATAGGCAGTCGCTCCATGTAAAATACTGGTATTCAGCTGCATCCGGTTAGACTAAATAAATAATAATATAATATTATGTGTATTTAGTATGTACAAACAGTAACCTAATTCTAAACACACAAACAGAAATGGCAAATAATCCGTAGTTACCTCACACAGCATACAAACTACCCACAAAGTTCCTCCTTAGCATTATTCCGGTCTGTTGCCTTCAAAACTTTTACCGAAGTATTACGAAACATACATTTTAATACCGAAACGCTCGCTTCAGAAATGTATTCAAATTGTAGAGGAAAACTTACAGGTAATGTCAGTTGGACAAAGAAATAACAACAAGCATTGAAACTTGGGTACAGTCACAAGCATCAATACGTTTACACTTCACAACATGTGACAGCGATTTTCACGTGTGATAACGATTGCAACTTCGAGCTGCGATTGTAATAGACAGCTGTGCTGCTGGGGAGTGTTGTTGCGCTACTTCTTCTCAGCTAAGGCACTAGGAAGTGGTGAAGGGTGGGGGGACAGTCTTATGTAATTTTGACGTTCTACAAATAGTGATTCAGCCTAACTTGCCTGCGTCTGCATTCCCGAGTTCATACAACCCGAATCTCTTCAAGGCGAGAGTGAATAGGCTTCTTCTGGGCAAGCTCGTTCCACCGTAGATCTCATCCCTGCCTCTGGGCTGGATTGAGGTCAAGAGTGAGCCCATTGTCAATAAAAAAAAAAAACTTAGATGAAAGACTTCTGACTTTTAACTTTTTGAGCTGATAAAATATACAAGTTGTTGTTTTGCATCCTGGTCAAATTTCAGGAGGCTGTTATGACAGACATAAATAATCAAATAAAATTACGATCCCTGGTAAATAATGAATACATACTTGTTTTTTTAGTTATTTAAGTTTGACAGTATTTCAGAATACACCACTTTCAAAGAACAGAATCGCCCCGTTGCGTATGCGGCAAGCAGTGTTTTATGTGTGTGTAAAAGGGCAGTTACAGAGCAGTCTCACGCGGGCCGCGTTTTAAAATGCGCGATCCATACATGCAGATTTCCGAAAAATTTTAAAAAGAACTTGCTTATTTTATTATTGATTCGTGTCGAGAATCAGTAGCATATTTACCTCCTTGAATTTGACGAGGATGCAAAACGACACCTTGTATTTCATAATATTAATGTTTCGAAAACACTATGGAACTACACAAATATTCAATCAATAGCTTAGGAGAAAATGCAAATGCCTGCAGCGGTCTTCCCGTCCGATTATAATTTGGGTGTTTTCAAGGCTAGAGTGAATAGGCTCGTAATAAATTAGTGCGCTTACCATCAACGATTGCATCTCTGCTTTCCATCAGGCGGGATCGCAGTCAAGCGCTAGTTTATAACATTAAAAAAACAATTTAACGTATTCAGTATATAATGTTCCCACTGCTGGGACACAGGCCTCCACTCTGTGAGAGGGAGTGGGACGTAATCCACCACGCAGGCCCAGGCGAGTTGGTATATGTCACATGTCTTCGATTTTTTGTTGTAGGACATGCCGGTTTCCTCACGATGTTTTCCTTCACCATTTTGAGATTATCATTAATTTCTGTAAAAATCCATCGTCATAGTTCCTTCGCCATTTTGAGAGCAGTGGCAATGAAATAATTTACACAAAGTAAAGCGCCAGTCAGGGTTTGAACCTACGACCTTCAACTCGTAACTCGCGGCCGTTTCCCCTGGGCCCTTTTAAACATTGCTTAATGTATGCAGATTTATGTTTATAATAATAATATAATAATATCCCTGGACATTTCACACAGCGCCATCTAGTCCCAAGCTAAGCAACCTAATGCTTGTGTTATGGTAACAAGATGGCTGATAAACTACTTATATACATTTTTTTTGTTGTAAATACATACATATTATAGATAGAAAAACACCCAGACTCGGAACAAATACATGTAGGTCATACAAATATTTGTTCCGTGCGGGAATCGAACCCGCGACACGCAGCGCAGCAATCAATCGCTTAACCACTGCGTCAACCGTGCCGTCATAAATTGTTTATGATTGTACGGTCACTAAAGGAGATAATTAACCAGGGTTTCAGATGTAATTGAAGTTTAGTAAGAAACCGATAGATGTTTTCGAATGAAATTTAATTTGATAAATTATCTGTTTGTTTTCTATTAATTAAATTAAATTTTATACGAAAACATCCATCGGTTTCTCACTAAACTTCAACTATATCCGACGACCCTGGTTACTTATCCTCTTTTGGTGATTGTATATGAACCATTTAGCAGCTAGAGAACCTGATTGTGGTTTTGGCTGAAACCGAAACTGAAATTCAGTGAAACGTAGTTTGTGGGACGCTAAAGGCGAAGTTTGGACGCAATGCCGAACAGTTGATGTAGCCTAGATGCTGTAGTGTAGTTCCTAATTCATTTAAGATGCATGGGACATGACACTATTTAATACTAACTCTAGCCCGCGGTTTCGCCCGCAAGTAATTTGAAAATTACCCCATGAAAACTTATCAACGGGATGAAAAGTATCGTATCCTAACTCAGGTCATAGACATTTAACCTGGGTGTTAAATTTCATCGAAATCCGTTTAGCCGTTAAGACTTTCGCATTTATTATAATTTGTAGGTAAGTTGGTATATGGTATAACTAGCTCCCGCCCGCGGCTTTGCCCGCATGGTATGTCAATAAAAAAAGTATCTTGGTACAAAATTTCATCAAAATCGGTCTAATTGGTCCAATCGATCAAAACCGGCGACGTTTCGGAGATTTGCCTGAACAACAAAACAACAAAGACAAAACTTTAAAAAAAAGTTTTTGTTTTTGTTATACGTTTTTGTTTTTGTTATAAGCTTTAAATAAAAGCTGTTATTTTGACAATACTAACAGAGGCTTTGATTTTATTTATTTGTATATGAGATATAGACATAAATAATATATTTTTACCGTTGAAACTCTAAGCGAATAGGTACTCAAACTGAAAGCATTTATTTCAAATAAACCAATTACAGGTATTTTTGAAATGTCATGGGGTCGGTCAGTCAGAAAGATGAAGCTAGTTGCCCAATCCAAAGCGTAGTAGGTACCTTTGGAGAAAAACGGGCAAGAAACTCCATGGACAATAATTGTGGGTAGTAACTTCTCCAAAAAAGAAATGTCACAACCTAGTCCAGTTATCTTCATGACATACTTGCATAACTGTAACTATTTCTGCTGCCAAATGGGCAAACTGTTTTAATATATCGTTACGAAAACTTGTTCCGAGCCACTATTTTCGTCTTAACTTATAGTCGGAGCCCAAACTTCAGTCAGACGCTATCAGTAAAAAATTATACCCACGGGAAATATTCTGGAGTTTTTCGTTGGCAACACAAGATCTACGCACCTGGTACCCACCACGTACCTACTAGGTACCTAATATGTCATATTTCTTATGCCCTTTTTTGTATGTTATAATAATTCGTAAAAAACATTAATCATGCTTATATGGATTAAGGTTATTTTAGGAATCCAAATAAATTATTGAAAAGGTTTTCCGATTGTATAAATGGCAATATTTTCGTTAAAATATTCGATCTAGGTCCGGGTTTTATATCGTTTCGGATCGGGTCATTTTGCTACCCAGTTGTCTACAACTGGGTAGCAAAATGACCCGATCTCGATAATGTCTACATTAATATAGTTAGTAGGCAAAATTTGACGTACATGTAAAGGCTTTTAAAGAACGACAAAGGTCTCTAATGTTTGGCTATAAAAACGATACCATCGTTTTCATAGCCAAGCATTAATAAAATTAAAATTATTTCATCACCACTGCTCTCAAACCGGTGAAGGAAAACATCGTGAAGTAACCGGCATGTCCTAGAACCAAAAATTCGAAGACATGTGACTTTTACCAACCCACACTACTTCCCAGTGCGGGTACGGGCCCAGTGCGAGTTGGTAGAAGTCAGAAGTCACAGGCCTCCTCTCTGTGGGGGGGGAGTGTCTCTCTCACAGAGAGGAGGCCTGTCAAACTCAAACTCAAATCATTTATTTCAATTAAACCATTTACAGGCACTTTTGAATTGTCAAAATTAAATAGTCGGTCAGTTAGTCAGAAAGTTGAAGCTAGTTGCCCATTCCAAAGCGTAGATCTCTATGGAGAAGAACGGGCAAGAAACTCCACGGACACTCTTTTAAATCAAGACATTTTTACAAAATCCTGGTTACATTATTCTTATTGCTTCTATATGAGATATGATATGAGAACAATGTAAAGAAACAAATTAAAATATTAAATTAAAAATATTAAATTAAATCCCTGTGTCCCAGCAGTGGGAACATTAGAGGCTGATTATGCTCACAGCATTTTCTTATTATTGAACAGTAGTAGAACGTAAAGTAGAGGAGTTAAATTATTTATATAAAAGAAAAAAAGAGAGATACAGCTGTCACACACACCAACAATAACAAAAAGAAGAGACAAAAATAATTGAGCGCACTAAAACTATAATAACTTGCGAAGACAAATTATCAATAACCTTTATACGACTAGAGGCTGATTTTTCCAACGCCAGATAATTTTATCCCAGGAATAATTTTGAATTTTTGACATTTCTTCGACACAAAATATTAATAATAATATCCCTGGACATTTCACACAGCGCCATCTAGTCCCAAGCTAAGCAACCTAATGCTTGTGTTATGGTAACAAGATGGCTGATAAACTACTTATATAAATTTATATAAAAAATCAGTCAGACGTCAATTTTATTCCACGAATAAAAAATATCAACAATGTTGCTGGTCGGTGTCGTGTTGGTCCGTTTAGGGCTGATTTTTCAATAGTCAGATAACTTTTATCTGAGGAATTAATATTACGTTTTGACGCTTTTGCATAGAAAATATGTCAAACTGACATATGTATTTATTCTACAAACCTTCGGACCTAGCCATGACACCGACCAGCAACATTGTTGCAATACAAAGTCGCACTGCACTATCTTGCTGATTCCCGTCGACAGTGTTGACTACATATTCTTTTGTTTTCAATAATAGTTTAGCGATACTATCTATTTATTCAACAATGCATTTATTGGGACTTGAATCACGTACACTAAAGAACAGCCAAACAATTCGATTCTTTATTTATTTATAACCAAAAACTCTCCAGTAAAGTAATTATCATAAAACGCTTATGACTATATGGGTGTACTATATAATAGGTACACCTCTGCTTAACCGTTCGGGAAATCAAGCGTAATATTATGTTATGCATGTGACTTAAAGAAAAGAATGGATGGATGGAGCATCCACCCATCCATTCTTTGTCCAGTGGTGATGGATGGAGAGGGTGAGGAAGGCCAAAGAAAAGCTGGATGGATTGTATAAAAAAATAAATTAAGAAAGAACAAATAAGCAGCTGTTACATACAAAACTTCAATACCAACGCGGTTAAAATATATGGAACAGAAATATTTTTTTTAACGACAAAAACCATGTACTAAATCCATAGTTGCATCAATCAGAATCATGTACTGAATGCATAGCTGCGCGTCGATGTTCCTGCCAGCCTGTATATAAATTTACTCGAGGTCCAATTCTATTTAGGGAAACGTCTCCTAATAACTAATCTACCACTGAAAAGCCAAACTTAAACAATAAATACACTAAACAAAAGTTACGTTAAGGGTAATTTACAAAGGCATTCGCCACGAGTAGGTAAATACCAAAGCGATTGGGATAGAATTCCAACGGTTTTTGTACGAAGTCACGTCCCACTCAAGATTTACGTCTCCTATCTGGATGAATCGAGCCCTAAAATAAATAAAGCCCTATAAAATCCTTTTTAGAGATCCGCGTGGTCTTTGGCAATTATTATAGCTGCGATTACAGTTTTTTTTGCTGTAACTGAACTTTAATAACTTACTAGTTAAATCTATTTTTCAAACTTTAACATACACACAATAATATACACAGTGATACATGTACGCATCTCACGATATATGCTATAAACAATAGGGATCGGGGTAAATATAAAGGTTACTAAAATATTTACGGTTTCGGTGCGCAGCTCCCAGTTGACGGACGTCACATGACTGTCAAAAAGGGGCAGAGTCGTGCTCTGTCAAAAAGGAGCGCGCGTCATATGTTTTCTTAAGGAAGCTTCTAGAACATTCTAGAAGCTTCGACTCGCTCTCATTGACCGGGTGGGAATGAGAGGCATTTCCACCAGAAGCGCTTGGATTGTGGCGGGAGCGGTTACAAATAAGTTCGCATTATAAAACGTTATTTTTTACTACTACACACCACAGAACACAGAACTGGTTGAAATGGCGGTGCTTGGGATCGCCATTTCAGCTGGTTCTGTGCTTCTCGCATCCAACGGATTCCTACGGCATTCACCAGGTCCACATTGTGGGAGGCCTTCCAACGCTACGTCTTCCATTACGCGGTCTTCTGCAAGTAATGTGACGACACGGTTGGCGCAGTGGCTGAGCGATCGACTGCTGCGCTGCGTGTCGCGGGTTCGATTCCCGCACGGAACCAATATTTGTATTGCCTACAGGTAGTTGTTCCGGGTCTGGCTGTTTGTGTATGTGAGTTTAAATGTTTGTAAACGCACCCACGATACAGGAGTAATTCCTTGTGTGGGGCAAAGTTAAAAAAAAAAAAAACGAAAATCGAATCGAATTGTGTCGGTTAACTTGGTTCTTCTACAGATCTCTTCATTTCTGATTCGATCACGTAGGGAAACTCCAAGCTTAGCCTTCTCCATTGCCTTGCGGGCGGCCTTCTAATGAGGCCCGTTATTTGTATGAGCCCCTTGATTTCCCATCGTAAGAAAAATACCTATCTACTCTCATACAGATAACGTAAGAGTTCTGATCACCACAATTGCTCACTGTGTGGCGGTAATTTTCAGATCATAATTTCAATCTGCGACCTCAAAAGATGCTTTAAAGATTTCAAAATGGCATACAATTTTCCTCAATCCAATTTAAAAAACAAGCTTAGCATATTCTTTTCAATCGTTCATTCGTTGACCCACTTACGGTCTAATTCACTTTTTGGAGAAGCGAGAAAAAAATATATTTCTGATAAAAATGACATATCGGCAACATTGAAATACGGAGCTATAAAGTAAATTGCTCTGATCAATTGAATGTGAGTCATCGGGTAGTGCCTTGCTTGTAAAATTTGTGGATCGATTTCCATTATACTGAGTTGTGAACCCTTTTGCTCATACAAAGTAGTCGTTTTTTATGCCTTTTTGTACGGTCACCAAAGGATTTAAGTAACCAAGGGTCGTCGGATATAGTTGGAATTTTTTAAGAAACCGATGGATATTTTCGAATAAAGTTTAGTTTAATTAATAGAAAACAAACAGTTCATTTATCGAATTAAATTTTATTCGAAAACTTCCATCGGTTTTTTTTTTCATAAACTTCAACTATATCCGACGACCCTGGTTAATTATCTCCTTTGGTGATTGTACCTTTGGACCTTCGTGTTTAGGTAGCAATGATAAGCTAACAGCGACTGGAATTTTCAGTAATTGCTTGAATTTACAGGAATAGAAAAGTAATTGTTTAATTTTTTTTAATGTTTCAATGTAACATAGTTTTTTTAGTAACACATATATTATTATGGACCAATGTCTGTTTTTTTTTTTTTTTTGTATAATTATGATACGCATAACATATCATAACCTCACGCCTGTATTTCCCAAAAGGTTAGGCAGAGTTGCACCTATACTTAGTATATCCACATTCCGCGATACATGTTGTGAGGAAAGTCTTGAGTATGAATGTGGATGGCTATAAGAGAGAGAGAGAGAGATGATGATATTATTATGGAGACATGATATACCGAGAAAACGACTAATAGAGAATTATGGAAGTAAATTACATTTTGCGCCGACCCCAAATAAATTCGGACCAGGGCAGGAGAATGATAAGTAATGTAATGTAAATGTAAAACTTCGTTATTCCAAAATTCTGTTTTTATTTTTGCTTTTTTTTCTTTCACTCGACTGCCTATCTGACCTCCACAACCCAGTTACTGGGTAATACGAAACCCCTTAGTAAGACTGGTGGTCAGACTTTCAGACTTCTGATGACCCGTAACGACTGTCAAAGATCCACGAATGACAGCCGGGACCAACGGCTTAACGTGCTTTCCGACCCACGGAGGAGTCTTGGTATGTAAATATGGTAACCCATCCACGGATTAATCGCGGCATGCGTAGCTTAATCTGATCAATCGACACGTGGGGCTGTTACTACTTAGCCACAAGCCCCTCAATGTCGACATATCAATAACGATAACTGTGTGTATTTTAAAACAAAGTCAAATCAAGTTGGAGAGTACGGAACCCTTAGTTAACTCGTAGTTTTCACCGATCCATCTCGAGGGCTCACTATAATCGACACTCCGGAATGGCAGTTCCTACCACTAAAAGAGTGCTCATAATAGCCCCATAAGTAAAATAATTCACGCGGCTCTCAAATAAAATGTACTTCCTTTGTGAAAAATAATCATCATTTCCTTTTACCGAAATGTATATCATTTTAGGCGCTGTTTGTATTATTTTGTACGTTTTTTTACTGAAAGGAAAATGTAAAGTAACACGAAAATCTAAAAGAATAATAATTCTATGAAAAGCAGAATTTAGGTAAGTGCTAGCCACTTACTGGAGGGGTAACGTTACACCTTATAATAATAAACGCTAATGGGGATTCTCACTAGTATCGCCGAGCGGCTGGTCATTTACCAAATCGCCTCGGAAGCCGAATCGCCACCCCATTTACACAGGCCGATGAAAATGTGACTAATAATTTTGCATCAAAATGTCTACCTTTATACGGAACTTTTACGATCGATTTTAGTCACCCACCGCATACGACCCGACGCCGCATGACAAAAGTCGCAACCTACACTTCTTTAGAACTTGCGATTTTAGTCGCTTGTGGCTTAGTAAAATTCGTCCTAAGCAGTCTTTATTGGATTTTTTATACTCCTTCTGTAGGAACCTGGGCTGGCGAACCTTAGTATATAAGAACAAAGAAATTATGAAGATTTTAATGGATGCTGATTATAAAAAGTAACATTCTAGTTGGCAGTCTTGCCTCTGTATGTAATTAATATTTCTTGGCATCATTTATTTCAGAAATAGTTTAATTTGATTGTTTTTAAAACGGGTTTCGGGTCTTCCACTTCCTAGTGGCAGTGCTGAAGGGCGGGCGTTTTGGGGGACTTTTTGTAATTTTGACGTTCGAAAAGTGCTGATTCTCAGCCTAATTTGAATAAATAACTTTTGATTTTGATAAAATACTCTCGACGAAGCAAAACCTTAATCAATTTCACTGCACTTTCATAAAGTGATATGTCCTCGACGAAGCATTAGATTCTATCCATAACGCATAAATAATCCATGAGAACAATATTCACAAGCTCACGCATGACGTCTCATGGACAGAACGATACATATGTCTGGACAAAGCGATATTATGTCCATTGAATATGGGATCCGATATCAGTATCATATTTCAGTGCGCAGAAGCAGTAGGGTCAGTTTCGGATAAACTCGTAAAGTGTTGAGCTATGCAGTTGGGTCGAGTGCTTTGATGTAAATATTAGTGTCGATAAAAATTTGATACGTTTGCCTTTTTGGTGATAAATCGGGCGTCGACAAATACAAAATGTAGAGGAATTTTTAGCTTGCTTGTTTTGTTCAGTCAGCAGATTCATATGAATTGCCACGTACTTAAGTAGGTAGTCAAATAGGGATGCAGGGGTGAATCGGGACGAAACTTTAAAGGAATTTTAATAATGAAATAATAACGGGTGTACAAGGACACTTAACGAAGCCGAGAGTCACTTGTACTCCCCGCAATTTTCAAATTTGAATTTTGCGGGCTACCTAGCGCATCCCCCTTAACTGATATTCTTGTAACTTACTCGATTTGCTGTTATTATCTCAAAAAATCAAGTAAAATAAAACTGCATACATACCTGCCGATACTGATGAAGCACATATGCATGATGCTCGCAGAACACGCGAGCACGTCGCACGTTACGTAGACATTGCACCACACCACTCCCAACGGCCAATACCCTGAGAGGATATAGATTTGAACTGATTGTAGTAGTATATGGGAATAAGGAAATAGGACTGGAGTTACCCTTTTATTGAAGCTGATATCAGACCCTTCATTTCAGTGAATGGTTCACTCAAATGAATGTTCATTTTTGTTCCATTCCACGTTCACACGACAAAAATTACATAGGAACGTTCATCTGCTCTTTTCAATAAAATCTATACTAATAATATAAAGAGGAAAGATTTGTATTTTTGTGTGTATGTTTGTAATGAATAAACTCAAAAACTACTGTGCCGATTTCAAAAATTCTTTCACTATTGGAAAGCTACATTCACCCTGAGTGACATAGGCTATATATTTATTACTAGAAAAGATTAGGGATCCTTACTAAAACTAAACCACCCGTGCGAAGGCGAGGCGATTTGGTAGGCGCGTAAAAAATGCCCAGTGCTGAAATTCTTTAATGAATACAATTTTCACTTTTGATTAATTTTGTGTTCAGATGTTTCACTTCGAGTGAATGATGTCAAATAGAAGACAGAAATGAACAAAAAGTGAAGCGTCTGATATCTACTAATAAACACAAAGCTACGTTGGATGGGTATCTCGCAACAATGGAATGAATTTCTGTCTCATTTATCGACGCTTGATAAGTGAAAACTTCATTTTTTACTATAAGGCCGTTTGACCACCGTTACGTCAACGAGAACGAGATGACGGCACCAAAGTAGCGTTTCATATATTTAATATGGCCGCATGTCCACCACACGCCGTCACCAGGACGTCACACACGTTTCGAATAATCTCAGTTCATGGTGGTGGGTGGACAAAAGATGTAGCTATGAGAATGACAGAAAATAAAAATATTCATGATGACAACAGAAGATATCTCGATTTCCTTAAAATATTGATATTTATTTTGTGTTTGTGTCTAAAACACACACACTAGTCTGAGGGTCAACATTTTACATTTCAAGCATAATATTAATATTGAAACAACATTGAAAGGTACCGTCTCCTACATTTTCCCCCAAATATTCGTAACTATATTTTCGCACCGCAACATATTTACAGCCTAACCCACAAAATTGGATTCCAAGTCGGCAGTCGTATTTTTTTGACTACTCGATGATTTCCGCCGAATTTACATTCAACTATGAGCAGAAGATTGCTTCCTGCTGACAAATATGCTAAATTCAAAGGAACAGGTACTGGCAATAAGATTTCATGTCCCCAGATGTGACACACGGTTCAAAAGAGTTGGCGGGAATTTAAAACTTTTTCTTTAAAATAAAAAACGACTCACACATTCATTTTTTTTGTTTTGTTTTTCTTCATTTTTATGTTGTGTACATAAGAGAGATGTTCCAAATAAACATATTATTTTCTTTTTATATATTTTCATTCATACTTCAGTGAAACAGTGTACTTCAGTGTTAATTTAATTTTAAAGAAACACCTTTAGACACTGCTTGAGCTAACTGTCAAGTTTTATTCTCAAAACTAGAATGTACGTTATTTTTTTATAGAAATAGTAACATTAGATAATCAGCCTATAAATTTTCCCACAGCTAGGATACAAGTCTCCTCTCTGGAATAGGGGGGCGGGGTGTTTATAATCAACCACGCGGGCCCAGTACGGGTTAGCAGATTAGAAATAGTAAGAGATTTTCGAAATAAACATTTTCTATTTATATAATATATATCTATTCTGTTTGACATTTTTAAAATACTGTTTGGATATCTCCAAAAATAAGGAACTCTGTTCATGGATTCCTAAGTCTAAAATAAAAATATCACAGGTATGTTTTGATGATCGCCGTTCAACAGCCCCGTGTGTCACTTCAGTTTATATTAGATAACCATAGTCGAAAACGTTCACACAATTGGCTGAACTTCCTTTCATAAAAGGCTTGCATAGTTGGAAATAGGTACAATTTGTAAGGCTCTGGTACACGTTGGTATGAAAGATGTGGACTATCTCGGTGAATGGATAGTGTGAGCAGTAATAGGTACAATGTGTTACCGTTTTCATGCAATTTTCTGGAGCCCCTTGTGAGTCGTTTTAAAGGAATTGTGGAAGATTTTTTGTAGGGTTGTAGTTGGATGATGATTGTGCATGAAATATACTCGTGTATGGAAATATCAGGGGGTTTGAAATGTTTCGAAAAGGTTGCCATATACCTACCAGCATTACCAGTGTTGACAATATTATGCTTTTTATAGTGTTAAATGTATTTTTTTTTTAGTTATGTATTCTATAGTGTACAACATAGTTTATAATAAATAAATAAATATATCATGTAAGTAACAGAACAATTATGATTTATTTTTCATTTAGATTTAAATATAAGGCAACCATATCGTATGGTATAAACCTATAAATAAAACAAAAAAAAAATTGATTGAGAAACTTACCTAAAAATCCAGGAATCGCCCCCATAGGCATCACAAACAAGCTGACCAATAAATCAGCGATCGCCAGCGACAGAAGAAAATAATTCGTAACATTCTGAAGTCTCTTATCTAAACACACCGCTAAACACACCAATATATTACCCACACCACCAGCTATAATAAATACTATCACAAATAAAAAACTCCAATCGTAACCCACTTTATCTACCACATTGTCCGTCACATTCCTAAAGCCATAACTACACTCAAAAGTTTCCACTACACCAAACATTGAAGTTTCATTCAAAGCGTCGATGTACAACGTCCGGTTTCGAGTTTCCGTGTAACAGAATAGGGTGTCCAAATCGCAGAATAAACTTGGTAATCTGAGCCAAAGGTTCTTGAGTGCACTCTCGAAGATTATGGTGACCATGTTCAGCTTGAGGTAAGGACTGCACAGAGTGTCGTTGCCACCAACATTTGTAGTATTACACGAAGTGCACGTATATGAGGTTTCATTTTGAATATCTATGTTTAATTCGCAGGTATAGTTGATAGCGTTATCATCAGTGGTGCAGTTGAGACCGGAGAATGAATCACCACAGCCCCGACCGTGAATTAAATGACATTGGAATTCTTGAAACGCTGTGTCCAGGAATGTGAGATTATTCATGTCAAAGACCATGCTAGGTCACATGTTGTACTCCGTCTTTACTGGTCATCCTTGCGGGATCTGAAACAAGAGAATAAGATATATTAATCTTCAATTTTTATCTAAACTTAATATTATAAAGAGAAAAGATTTGATTTGTTAAGAGTTGATTTTTGTTACGTTTTCCCGCTAAAACGGATAAGTGTTCATACACACGAGCAACACCCGTCGACGACAGAGGCAACTGCGTGCACCGATGCGTGTCGCTCGTGTGTATGAACACTCAACGGATTTGGATGAAATTTAGCACATATAATATAATAATAATAATATAATATCCCTGGACATTTCACACAGCGCCATCTAGTCCCAAGCTAAGCAACCTAATGCTTGTGTTATGGTAACAAGATGGCTGATAAACTACTTATATACATTTTTTTTTTGTAAATACATACATATTATAGATAGAAAAACACCCAGACTCGGAACAAATACATGTAGGTCATACAAATATTTGTTCCGTGCGGGAATCGAACCCGCGACACGCAGCGCAGCAGTCAATCGCTTAACCACTGCGCCAACCGTGCCGCCATGGATAGACTATGACCTGGATTAAGACATAGGATTCTTTTTATCCCGATATTCCCACGGGATCGCGACTTATGCGGGTGTAACCGGGGAGTGCAGCTAGTAATTAATACTTTAATTGACTTGGCAGAATATCCGTTCTAGCCAAAAGACTTTGCCCAGACTCATCATCATCATCTGCCTAGCCTTTTCCCAACTATGTTGGGGTCGGCTTCCAGTCTAACCGGATGCAGCTGAATACCAGTATTTTACATGGAGTGACTGCCTATCTGACCTCCACAACCCAGTTACTGGGTAATATGATACCCCTTGGGACCAACGGCTTAACGTGCTATTCGAGGCATGGAGGGGTCTCGGTATGTAAAGATGGTCACCCATCCACAGACCAACCGCGGCAAGCGTAGCTTAACCTGACCGATCGACCTGTGCGGCTGTTATTATTTAGCCACGGGCCTCTCAGACTTTGCCCAGACTATGTAGGTATATATTTTTTCCGTTTTATAGGAGAAAATTTAACAAACACATAGGCTTTACATACATGCATAATCAGCCAATAAAGTTCCCACTGCTGGGACACAGGCCTCCTCTCGGTGAGAGGGGAGTAGGCCGTAATAATTATGTCTTCGAGTTAAGGTCGTAGGTTCGAACCCAGGCAGAAGCTTTACAAGTACTTTGTGTACATAATGTCATCACCACTGCTCTCAAAACGGTGAAGGAAAACAGCGCGAGGAAACAGGCTTCTGCTATATATTTATATAGAGATAGATAGATAGATAAACCATTTTTTATTTGGCTAAAACCATTTTGGGAAGTTGGAATTTAACTATATCCTGTTGTTCCCTACCCCTAAAAGATAATCTCCCCTCGCTCAGGAAACAAAAGAAGGTAGAATTAAGAAGATCATAATTTCCATCTTACAAAATCTTTGTTGCGAGCATTTTTAATTTTGTTCCTCATTTACAACGAGGAAAAAAATTAAAAATGTTCGCAGTTAAGTTAACTAAGTTGAAAATAAAGACAAATAGACGCTAATATAAATGAGTACTTAATTAACTAGAGATTAATTATTCCCAGCAAGTTGTTAGTCAGTAAAGGAGCATTAATTAAACTGTTTAATGATCATAAATTCAACCTTCATTTTGCTCTTACTAACTATTATTCAACGCGTAATTTCCGACTTGCTGACAAGTTAATAGACTGGTGAGAAATAGGTATTCAGTGTCATCGTCATCCATTGCACGTGCTATGTCAACAAAAACGATTTTCCATAAAGTTTCAATAAGATATACAATTCATACAAACATTTTCTCGAAGATGCTAAATTATTCTCATAATTTCAATTATTTTAGGAAATACTTATACTATTTTCAAGAGGTCATACGTGAAAGGACCGAATGTCAAACAACTAACCAGGACCCTAATTCAGTATGACCACAAAATGATTCCTTACTTGGAAACCAGGTCAATTCGTTAGCTAATCACGACATCTGCAAATAACATATTCTATTTGACAATAATAATATCCCTGGAAATTTCACACAGCGCCATCTAATCCCAAGCTAAGCAACCTAATGCTTGTGTTATGGTAACAAGATGGCTGATAAACTACTTATATCCATTTTTTTTTTTTTTTGTAAATACATACATATTATAGATAGAAAAACACCCAGACTCGGAACAAATACATGTAGGTCATACAAATATTTGTTCCGTGCGGGAATCGAACCCGCGACACGCAGCGCAGCAGTCAATCGCTTAACCACTGCGCCAACGGTGCCGTCAACAATGAATGAAACAACACGAAAAAACGCGAAGTTGGCGTGGTTTCAACAGTCAAAATACCACGCTTGACAACAGTACGTAGTTTGCACGTGGTTAGATTACTTGGAAATATTAATTACCATACAGAATTTGGCCCTGATTCTTTAAGATGCGACAGATGTACAGACGCCAGCAGGTCAAGCTACCCGAAACTATCAAATTTTCCCAATCAACCTTGAACCTTAATGCTTTAAGGATAAAGTTGATAATCTACTAAAGAAATTTGACAGATTGAAGTAGCTTGATGTGGTGGCGTCTGTACTTTTTATATATCTGTGCCTACTAGGCACAGTAGTTACTTGAGGAGTTAATTCAAGTTTGATATTTTCATTGCTACAACAACAATTTCAACTATTTTGGTAAGTACAGTGTGTCATTATTACCTAGCTACGCTAGCTAACGAAATACAAGTATTTATAGTCTATGTACTTCATTCCATAACCACCTTTATAGTCTTTCTTAAAAGATGAACTATTCATACATAATATCATCACTCACCTGCACTCATTCCAACTTGTTTGAGGTCTGCTCAACATGTCTTTTTCTTCCATATTTCTCTATTAGTCGTCATCTCGGTAGGCAACCGCTTTCTAACCATAAAATATCCAATCCATCCATCTATCATTTCTTTGGTCTTCCCCTACTCTTATAGCCATCGACATTCATACTCAAAACTCTCCTCACGACATTTTCCTCATTCCTCCGTATCACATGCCTATACCATGATAACTGACTATTCATACATAATATAATGGCACGTACACACCGCTGCTTCGAAGCAGACTAAAGTGCACTCGACTCCGCATATTAACGGAGAGATGCGGGAGTTACCAAGAAGTGACATTTAGGGCATAGACAAGTAATGAGGTTACGTCTGGCGCGGATTAAGAATGAATTATTTATTTTATTTGATAAAATATATAAATAATAAAATAGATTATTTATTTATTTATTACTGTAATTGCCCGTGACATCACAGCGGGCCCTATCAGAATACCAGCGCTGCGACATTTATTTTTTTAAATGTCGAAGCATCATGCTGAGATAGGAGCCTTTTGGCCTTGTACAGGACTTTCTGTTTCATTTTTCTTTTTGTTAGGTACTATTTTTATATATAATTTGTTTTTTTTTTCTAATTTTTCATTGTGTTTAGTTTTATGATTAGTTAGTTATTAGTTATTTATTTATCCTCACACTGGAACGCCATACGGCAATTACACCAATGGAGCAAAAAATCACTTTATGTGCTGCTTTCAATCCATCCTGTGCGCGGTGGACATCGAACGAGTGGCGATGGTTCGTGCACGCTCACGCAGCGTGCAAGTGCAGCATTTGTCCAGAGCCCCATCACTCCTTCCATATTGCGCACATTCATTGCGATTTTTGGAAACTCATTGATTTTTCAAAGTAAATACATTAAAATTGAAAAACACGGAAAATTTTGAGGTGTCATCCTGCCTGACAGATGACGGAAAAGATGATCTTCGTGTACGAGTCGCAATAAATACTTTTTCTCTCTTTCTTTCTAAGTGGTGTGCAGGTAGGCCTACGTTAATGTAGTGTGGTGCGATGCTCTTTTGATTTAATGGAAGACAAAGAAGGTAGTGGGATATTTAAATCATTTTCAATGAAAAAACAATTATGTTAAAAACAGTTATGCTAGAAATCAACCCTAAGGTGTTAACGTTAATTTTTACTTGCACCTTATATATTATTTCCGACTACGGCGTCATTGCAAACATTTTGAAATTATATTATTACTAACTTTTTTTTCCGAATCGCAAACGCCAGTAATAACTATGACTTAACTCATGAATCCACTGAAAAGTTATTTATTACCCACGAAAATAACTACAAAAAGTCTTTACAGCCAAAACGTACCATTTATTTCACATCCAACATATTCCGATAAGGGTAGGTCGTAACATTGGCAAACCAGTCACAGTTTATCGCAGAACATTCCAGTTCATTCAGAGAGGAATTTTGTTGCAACAGACCCAATTCAGAATGGTTGTGCCGTCAAAGTTGAGGACTACTCAGAAATGGGTGTGCTCGAACAATTTGTCACTATTTAGATCTTTGAGATCAAAGAGCAAAGCGGTTTTGATGTGATGGCTTTGCTTTAGGAACGATTTCGTCGAATTAGTCAATGAGAGGAAAGCATGTTAAGCCGTTGGTCCCGGCTACCATTCGCAGATCTTGACAGTCGTTACGGGTAGTTAGAAGGCTAAAATTCTGAGAACCAGTCTTATAAAGAGGTATCGTGTTACCCAGTAACTGGGCTGTGGAGGTCAAATAGGCAGTCGCTCCATGTAAAATACTGGCACTTAGCTGCTTCCGATTAGACTGTAAGCTGACCACAAACATACTTATGAAAAGGCTATGCAGATTGATCTTTCCGTCAATTAAGTCAATGAATGTGTGAACGTTTTGCGTGAATGTGACGCATGTTTACCCCCAACTTGTTTTTTTTTTATGCGTCGTGTTTGCCGCAAATAAATGCTTTTTCTTTCTTTCTTTCTTATAGCACAAGTCATATGTATTAGGGGCGAGCCTATTGCCGCCAATCGAGCACAAAACCACTAGGTGGAGCCACGATCTTCGCAGGATTGCTGGTAGCAGCTGGATGAGAGTTGCCGAAAATCGAATTGAATGGCGTGCAATAGGAGAGGCTTATGTCCAGCAGTGGACCGCTAGAGGCTGATGATGATGATTTATTGTATCATTATTGATTGTGTTTTGGAATAAATAAATAATAATTATAACACAACTTTAATCTTATCTTGGGTGCCAGAGGAGATAATCAGTGATATGCAATTTTAAGAATCAAAATTGTCATGGTATTAACCAATCACCTATAATTTCGAATTATAAAAATTCAGGTTCTGAAGGAAAAAGTACATTTATTTCAGCTCGACTATGTACTGTGCGTAAAATTAATTATATGTACTGTGCGTAAGTTATAGAATGACCTCGTAGACTGAAGAAATAATGTCTTATTCAGAACACTCCATACCAGCATAAAGTCAAGAGTTACACATTACCTAATACTAATTTCTGAAAATAAACTTTGCTACGATATAATTAAAGTCCCGTTTTCACCTTCAAACTAAGACCATTTCTTAAGCCACAACCACAAACTACACGTCTTTAGCACTTAATACACAAGTGTAACAACCTGCTCTGAATGTTAATGGGATCGCTTAATGTTCCATACAGTGTGTCCGTTCCTCTCAAGTGTACAATCGCCCTTAGAGCACGTTCAGCGCTTGGAGGCATCTTAGTTAATGCTATGTTCTTGAAATTGTGATTTGAGCTAGTAAAGAAAGTGGTTAGGAATAGAAATGAAGAATTACGGCAGCATTGGTGAAGAAACACTGGGCGTTGCATCACGGATGGAGCATTTAGGGTTGATTTTTCAATAATAATATAATAATATCCATGGACATTTCACATAGCGCCATCTAGTCCCAAGCTAAGCAACCTAATGATTGTGTTATGGTAACAAGATGGCTGATAAACTACTTATATACATTTTTTTTTTGTAAATACATACATATTATAGATAGAAAAACACCCAGACTCAGAACAAATACATGTAGGAGTTACAAATATTTGTTCTGTGCGGGAATCGAACCCGCGACACGCAGCGCAGCAGTCCGATCGCTCAGCCACTGCGCTAACCGTGTTGTCAAAACGTGCGCAAACCGTGTCGTGTACAATGGACAGATATTTTTTTTAATTGTCGTCTAACAGTTTTTGTACGGAAGAACTGTCAAAACTTCAAAATTATTAAACGGATAAGGTTATCTGGCGTAAGAAAAATCAGCCCTAAGTCCTTTAAATTAATTATAATAACCCAATAATACAATTATGAAACCGTTTTCACATTTATCTGAGCTTTTTTAAACCCACAGAATCAAAAAGCTTCCTGCTAAACCTGATCATATATTATCATAGTGATATTTTCTCATAACCCTTGAGCAGAGGGACAATTTTCGTAATTTTAAGACCGTTCACAGTTTGATCTCAGTCTCAATCTGTCAAAAAATACTTCTAATTTCCCTACATTTTGACAAGTTTTTGACATTTGTTTGTCGCTGAGATGAGACTGCGACTAGATTTTGAACGTTTTAAATTACGAGAATTGGCCTTCTGGTTACTCAAATCATGTCAAATACAGGAATCGCAGGTATTAAACTTATTTGTTACCTATAAGCTGTATAACGTCTCATCTGTTGACCACATTGATAAACATTATCTACACTTCTCCTTTATCACAATACTAGCAGCGCCCCGCGGTTTCACCCGCATAAGTCTTGATCCCGTAGGAATATCGGGATAAAAACTATCCTATGTGTTAATCCTGGTTATAAACGACATGTGCGTCACATTTCATCTAAATCCGTTCAGTAGTTCTTGCGTGAAAGAGTAACAAACCATCCATCTATCCATCTTCACAAACTTTCACGTTTAGAATATTAGTAGGATTTTATTTCTCGTTATTTTAAACACTAATAAGACATTCAGTATACCGGGTGGAAGGGTGAACAGTGGCAACTTTCAAAGGACGGATAGATAATCTTAAATAAAAAAAATATTACAAAAGTTTTAAATGTGTGTCGCAATTTTTTTTTTTGCGAATTTTACAGTTTTCTAATTCCGAAATTTTACGCGAAGTGACCGCACCCGAATATAACGCACGAAGCGGGATATTTTCGGGATATTAGAAGAAAAACTTAGAAAAAAATAGGGTCATATTTTTTCAACGGTTTTAGAATCTACTCATGATACTTATGCACCTCCTTAAATATTGCCACTGTTCACACTAACAGCCTGTATACAAATATATCAAAGGAAGAGTTTTATAAAAGTTACAAGCTCAAAGTTCAGCGCAAACAAAGTTAGCTTGTTATTCTTGTTTTCTTAGCTACAGTTACAAGTGGCCATTTAATTATTTTGCCCGCTGCGGTCTTGAGAACTCGGCAGTTCACAACTGCTTTTCACTTTTTTACGGCTTTTTTCATTTAACTTTCAGTCTGGGCGACTGTTTCTTTGCTTGGGTACAGTTAACAGTAAAACTCGATGACATCTATCGTTGTTTTGAAATGTAATTCCGGGTCCCATTCCGGAATTATTTTTTTTAATACTTTTTTAAAAAGAACCAGGTTCTTAATAATTAATTACATTCTAGCCTACGAGTATAAGACTAATAAGCAATTTTAATCTAACTTAATTTATTACGTGATAATTTTAAAAAAATATTTTAAAACTTGGAATTTTTTCCACTTTCTTAGAGTCTGATATGATGATAATGAGAGAAATGGATGGATCGATGGTTGCGGATGGCTTTGGTGGTGATGGTGAGTCTGATATGGTTCTTTGTTCATGTGTTATTATGTGTGTCATTGGCACTATTATTTCTACACTTTTTACACTACACTAACTCAAAAAGTTTTGTCCGTTTTAATCTTCGCACTATATTTGTTTGTTCTAACAGCTGAATTGCCTCGATGTTCACATGTCGGTGTCGTGGGTGTTCATGGGTAATTAAATTTTAAAACAAAGTAAACGTAAAGTGTTATTGAGTTTTTCCATTTATACTTAGTAGCCGCCGCAGTCTGATTTCTGCCTGGTTGATGGCAACAGCTCTCCACTATTTAATGGTACTTAATCATAACTGGCGAAATATGAGTGTGCTTTTGATTACACCCCTGCCAAACTTTTCGGGGAATACAGGCGCTATGTTATGTTATGCTAATAACATTAATCGATGTATGTAGTACTTAAATAAATTGCAAACTATAGTTTTGTATAATATGGAAGCATTTTTAAAATTTTGTATATGTAAGAACCATGAATCCGTTTCTTTTACCATGTTTTGATGTTGACTTGAAAGAGCATGACAGTTGAGAATATGTCATGCTCACTTAAATGTCTCACTGGTGGTGGCGCGTGTGTTGGATCATTCGGTTCCCTACGAAATGGTTGAGCTGGGTGGTGCTGATCCACGCGTCATGTTCGTGAACGGGCGCCGTCAGTTGAGACTGGGCATCTCTTAACTGCCAGGGCTTATTTTTAATTTTATATTTTAAATTGTTTTTTTTTACATTGTTCTCACATATAGAAGCAATAAAAATAATGTACCCAGGATTTTGTAATAATATCTTGATTTAAAAGAGTGTCCGTGGAGTTTCTTGCCCGTTTTTCTTCTTTCTGGAGCTTCAACTTTCTGACTAACTGACCGACTATTTAAATCTGACAATCCAAAAATACATGTAAATGGTTTAATGAAATAAATGATTTGAGTTTGAGTTTTTACACATGTGTTTGTGTAGGTATATTGTGCTAACAGTAACCAACTTCTATTAATTTTACTAGTTCTATAAAATCTAACATTTTCTGCGACCAAAATAATTATATAATTTAAAGTTAGAAACCCAAATGTTAGTCAGTAAAATTAAAAACTTTTCTAATTTTGAATCTCGTAACAAACTAATCGGTGTTTTGGCACTCGTTTGCTACAAACATGGTTTTAGACTGGGTAAATATGTTGTCTATTTATCACTTAATTGAATCACACGTATAATCGTATGATTGGTATTTAAACTAGCTTAGGACTATCGTCCGCGGACTACAACACTATTCAAAAAAACTTTTTTTCTACTCTGCCAATTTTTTTTTTTTTTTTTTTTGTAAAGTATCATAATTGGTGACACTTTATTTACATTACAATACATTACAATCTAGCCTATTAGCTAATAAGTAATTTAAATATAACTTAAACTGCTAAGTAACTATATAATTAAGAAATCATCCAATAACGTCTTTCTTATTCAGTATAAGTTATGGGGAAGACACTTGATTCACGTGTTCTTTATAAGATTCAGCACTTGCACTACAGTTTGAGTTTACTTACACTGCACTAAACTAACTCAAAAGGTTTTACCCTTTTTAGTCTTCGCACTAATTCAGTGTTGTCAAGGAGTTGGATCGCCTCGACATTCACGTGATGATGAAGTCTGTGTTCATGAGCTTCTGTATATTTTTATGCTTCTGCTATGTTTACGACATCCATCTTGAGGTCCCGGTGAAGGTCGCTGTCTCTACCAAATGAAAAACGAATCAGGTAACCTGGTTACATGAAAAAAAAAATCCCGCTGAATACATCTCATCTCCTTTTTCAATACCTACGGGTCCATAGGTACACGACTCAGCCAATCACAAACTAGTTTGTAACGCGTGGTCCTTTGTACACGGCACTGTTTCATTACAGTTCGGCGTATAAACCGCGCCGTACACGTCAACAAGAAAACGTGTCTATCAATAAGCTTCCACAATGAACCATACTACACTGACGAACCTTGCCTAAACACAGTGTATAAACCGCGCCGTAGAAAAAATGTGTCCGTGTACAGTCACGAGCACAAATAAGTCAACACTTGGCAACTTTCAATTGCGATTCTGTCGTGAAATAACGAATGCAACGTTGAAATACGACACATTACATGAACCTGTGGGTTCGAAAATGCTATGTTCGTAACAACATAAAATTTAATTAAAAAATAAAGGAGTAAATCGCTTTTGAATAATGCCGAATGTATACATTACTTTTGTTCGTGACTGTACATACAAGCTTCCATAGTGAACCAAACAACACTGTGAAAACATCGCGAGGAAATCGGCAAGACCTGGAACTAAAAATTTGAAGACATATGACACCTACAAACTTGCACTGGGCCCGCGTGGAAGATTACAGCCCACTGCCTATCGAAGCAAGGACGCCTGTGTCCCAGCAGTGGAAGCAGCACTGGGAAGATTACAGACTGATTATGCATCAGCAGCACTGGGAAGATTACAGACTGATTATGCATCAGCAGCACTGGGAAGATTACAGACTGATTATGCATCAGCAGCACTGGGAAGATTACAGACTGATTATGCATCAGCAGCACTGGGAAGATTACAGACTGAATATGCTAAAAGCGTAATTAACATTTTACGTTAGACACATTACGAGCAGTTAGGGTAAAGACAAATAAATCCAAGACAACTCGATATACAAATCCCTCCAAGTATATCCTACAACCTTTACATACCGCCACAGATGAGTACATGCACATAAATGACACACTGATTGTCGGATTTTTTGGGACTCGTAACGACCGTCAAAGACCTACGTATGAAAGTCGGGACCAACGGCTTAGCGTGCTTTCCGAGACACGGAGCGGTCTCGATAATGTAATGGATAGTCACCCCACCACGAATCGACCGCGGCAAGAGCAGCAGTTTTATTTAGACTTTAGCCCACAGAAACAGATAAAGGAAAATAAATTCCCAAGACAACTCGTTATACAAATCCCTTCAAGTACATCCCCCAACCTTGACATACCGCCATAGATAAGAACACGCACATAAATGATCATAGAACAACAACAGTGACGTATCCTCATTGCAGCTTCGCTAATACGGATGTCAGGTGAATTGGTATGGAAATGACATGCCGATGGCGGCTCGAGGGCTCCGGCGGAGGCTGATCTGCGCTATCTACATACGATTGTGAAGGTTAGTCAATGTAGAATAGGCTTATTATTGAAATTGATTATTAGTATATGTAATATAAATAAAAAAACCGGTCATGTGCGAGTCGAACGGAACATAAACGCCCGTATCTTTTGATTGCGTTGACTTAGAAATTTGTTTTTTGGAACGAAGTTCCTTATCGCGCGTTGTGAAAGGGGGCTAGACGGAAAAAATTCTTACGAAAAGTTGTCACGACACAATCGCTACGAGTGCTACGCCGTAGCCGATGCGTAGATTATCCGCTACGCAGCTACGTCGTCGCAGAGCTACATAATAAATTATCTGCTCAACAACGTAAATTGATTTATAGAAGATTTTTATTGGAACGAAGTTTTGGAACGAAGTTCCTTATCGCGCGTTGTGAAAGGGGGCTAGACGGAAAAAATTCTTACGAAAAGTTGTCACGACACTTTTTGCTATAGTAAGCTATTGTAAGCTGTGCGGCGTCGCATGTTTCTCTGTCTGTCTGTGAACTTCGTTCCATCCGGGTGTCCCTTGACACCTCTCAAGTTTTTTTTACTGCTTCAAGGGATTGCAGCCCTGAGATATTAATTTCAACTTGATAACTTCACGCATTCCTGAGGAAAAGGGTCTTGACAGACGGACAACGAAGTAATATTATAAGGGTTCCGTTGTTCCTTTTGAGATACGGAACCCCAAAAACAAAAAAGACAGATACTTATTACTTATTAATTTCATTCTAGGTGCATCGTCTTCACATATGATTGTATAATTAATGTATACAAAATATTGTAAAATATTTTAAAAAGAGTAACGGAGGAGTTTCTTGCTCATTCTTCTCCATACGGAAATACTTTTTGGAATGTCAAGAGTGCCTTTTATGTGCCTATTTGAAATAAAGGAGTTGACTTTGACTTTGAGAAAACAAATTCTCGGTACGAATATTATTGGTAAAAGAATACTATCATCTTTTTCGGCCGCTAAACAGTATTACTCAATACTTTATTATTGCATTCCTTAATGTATACGTATGATATGTGTATCTATTCACAATTAAGTCTACCTTGCCTTGTTGGTATAGCGGTCGCAATTGCTACTGCGAAACAGGAGGTTGTAGGTCCGATTCCCAGTTCAAGCAGTGTTATTAAATATCAGCCCGAAGTGCGAATTTCTGCCTGATTGATGGCAATTGGTCCTGTATTACTAGGAATTAAACATAACTGGCAAAATGTAGTTGAGGTGTACACTAAACTTTCTACAGAGGGCCAATTCTCGTAATTTAAAATGTTCAAAATCTGGACGCAGTCTCATCTCGGGGACAAACAAATGTCAAAAACTTGTCAAATGTAGGGAAATTAGAAGTATTTTTTGACAGGTTGATACTGAGATCAGACTATGAACGTTCTTAAAATTACGAGAATTGCCCCTCAGGAAGGTACACCTCTGCCCCGGAGAAACAAACATGTTATCTAAGTCTAGCTTGATGAGAAAAAAAAAGTAAACACTAAAATTCAAATTTGACGACACGGTTGGCGCAGTGGCTGAGCGATCGACTGCTGCGCTGCGTGTCGTGGGTTCGATTCCCGCACGGAACAAATATTTGTATTGCCTTCAGGTATAGTGGTTCCGGGTCTAGCTGTTTGTGTATGTGAGTTTAAATGTTTTTAAACGCACCCACGATACAGGAGTAATTCGTATTGTGGGGCAACGTATTTATAAAACTCAAACTAAATAAATGAACACAAAAGTTGTCTTTTTGCACAGTCATAAAACGTGCGACACATACACCGATTTTTCTTCCTACCTCATATTTTCCGGAACATCTCCAATTTTTCAATTTTCTCCTACCCGCATTTTCTTTCTAAAAATATTAGGTAGCTACACTCGTTCGAATTGCGTTCATCTCAGAAAGAGCACAGGAATGAGGAAGACAGGAGTCCACAGCGTTATTTATGTTTGTTCATTGTATACCTACTGATCGGGAACAAGTTCGGGAAAACATGGGGCAATCAAGGAAAGTTTTCTGTGTTGACGACTCGATTGACTACTGGAGTAAATGTGGGGTGTGCCGTAGTAGTTGTTTTGTGTCTTAAAATCGAAGTAGGAGATTTGTTCATTAATTGGCTATTTTAGAAACTTTCTTTGGTAGAAGTTTAAAGTAGTGATAAATGGATTGAACAAGCAAATCGATTGTTTTTTTTTTCACTAATATTTAGCAACATTATCATCTAAATTAAAACGAAATGATTCGAAATATTGCTTTTCAGCATTTCATATAACAGCTAAGACTTTTAAAATTGACTTTACTTCCGATTTATAAGAATATTTGGCTCGACAATTAAAATTAAAAGACTAAACATATAGGCTACGAAACCAGTTTTATAGTTTTTAACGTGGATCAAAATAATGCAGTATTGATATTCGACGCTTATGAGCTCAACTACGCTCAATTGTCACTAATGAGACGAATTACTTTTTCTATTGTTCAATCAACTCAGCCTATTGCAGTCCACGGCTGGACAAAGGCCTCTTCCAGGCTGCGCCACAACACCCTGTCCTTCCGCCTTCCATATCCAGTCTATCCCAGACATCTTTAGGTTTCTATTGTTAACGAACTTAATAAGCTAACCTAACTTATGCCTCTGGTATATGCAAACAATTGGCTGCCATTAGACCATGCCAATGCATTCTACTTAAAGGAAACCCACTTAAGTCACAGCTAATTTAAAACAGTTATACTTCATCACGTAAAAGAAGTATCATGTTAAAAGCATCGCCGACGTATGAGTTGCATCCACTCTATGAGATGCGTCCTTTGTAACCTACGTCAAAAGAAAAGCAGAAAACTGTTCAAGCGTTACTTCTAGCCAATTTTCTCTCTTTCACTCAAAACGACTTGTTAGCAACGTCTTAGATCGTTACATGTCGCTTAGTTAATGCTTTATATTTCCATACCTACCTGTTTCTTTGAGGGGCCCGTGGCTAAATAATAACAGCCGCACAGGTCGATCGGTCAGGTTAAGCTACGCTTGCCACGGTTGGTCTGTGGATGGGTGACCATCTTTACATAATGAGACCCCTCCGTGCCTCGGAAAGCACGTTAAGCCGTTGGTCCCGGCTGTCATTCGTGGATCTTTGACATCGTTACGGGTAGTCAGAAGCCCGAAAGTCTGACAACCAGTCTTACCAAGGGGTATCGTATTACCCAGTAACTGGGTTGTGGAGGTCAGATCTAGGCAGTCGCTCCATGTAAAATACTGGTATTCAGCTGCATCCGGTTAGACTGGAAGCCGACCCCAACATTGTTGGGAAAAGGCTAGGCAGATGATGATGACCTACCTGTTTCTTTATTCGTTTTAATATCAAAAACTAAATTGTTCAAACACCAACCTATCAAAAGAAAAATAAAATCGACGCACAACCATTTTCGATGTAAACACTAATTAATACAGACGTCAAAAATGCCAAACAAGTTTCATGAACAGTACATTTTGTAGTGAAATTGAATAAAAAAGCCTGTTTTTAACGCGACGACGACGTCGAGTTTCCAGTCTCGGACGTTATTGTAAATAATTCATAACTGAGAAAACAATGATTGTTCGGGAACAATGGCGCGGCTAGGTGTTGCTACTGGCTTAAATAATTCATTTGTGCGGATCGAAAGCAAATATAATTAAAAATTCTTAATTAAAACGTCAATTTCACTTTTGTTTTCCATGTAATTTTATGGGTGCGCTTATTTTGTTTGGTTGTAAACAAGTTAATAATTTAGGGATTGCGCCTGTTATTTTCATTGTTTTAAATTGTTGAAATTAATTTAATTAGTGGTACCGCCAGGGCAAATTAATTGTTTGCTATGTCAAAATCGTTTCATACAACTGTTAGAGAATGACAATTGTGATTTGAGTTGAGTTGACGAACAATTTAAGTTGTTAGTTGATTCGATAAACAATTAACGTCTCTTTTCAATTAGTATAATTATTATAACGCCCCAGGATAACATTTACCAGAAGTGGTCATTGTATTAGTGGTTCAGCAGCTTCAACCAGACCATCTCAGACATCGACCTACATGGTCTTCATATGATATGACCAAGATTATGTCTGGATTTTAAAAGAATGACCTCTGAGTTTGTTTCGGCCTTTCTTCTCAGACTAGTCAGATAGGAAACGCCGACCTCATCTAGTTTTAAACAAAATATTATTGACGTGTAAAAGTGTGTGTGTACCCACGGCTACACATCAAGCTATACATAACCAGTGTAAGCTGATTTCTGATTGTACGAAAAACCTAAACAATGCTAGCTCAGCTTAAACTGGAAATGTATAGCTTGATGTGTAGCCGTGTGTACAAACCTACTTACAAAAATAAAATCATTTATCAATATCATCAGAGGGGCAATTCTCTTAATTTTAAGAACGTTCACAGTCTGATCTCAGTCTCAGTCTGTCAAAAATACCTCTGATATCCCTACATTTGATCACCATTGGGTAACCAAGACACAGTCTGTGCCTAGTTTGAGACCCGCTGTTAAATCAGTATAAGTTTTCTGTTGGTTAGAACTGCATGCAATAATACTACTAATTTTTGACAAGTGTCGAGAATATCACGCCGCGCCGGTAGTTGGTATTGTGTTGTAAGTTGTTAGTTAAAATAAAATATTAATAAAAACTTTTTTGCAAAAAAAATCAACCGACTTCCAAAAACGACACTACAAAGAGAAAAATAACTTTAATTTCGGAAGTCGGTGTCGTTGGGTTCACACTTTCGTTGTTTGCCACCGACTTCCGAAATTAAAGTTATTTTTCACTTTGTAGTGTCGTTTTTGGAAGTCGGTTGATTTTTTTTGCAAAAAAGTTTTTATTTTTCACTTTTAAGTTGTAATTTTTACCAGTAATTTTGGTTTAAAAACCAAACTACTGAACCGTTTTTGATGAAATTTCTATGGGACCATTTGGGAAGTATACCCTTTCCAACAAAAAAAGAATTTTTCAAATCGGTTGGCAAGCGAAAGAGTTATGCGCGAACAAACATAAAAAAAAAAAAAATACAAACATCCGAATTGAGAACCTCCTCCTTTTTTAGAAGTCGGTTAAAAAAAATGATTATTATTTCCATTAATCTTAATTTTTAAATCATCATTGTGATCGTTTGTTTCATTCATTCATTTGGTTGTAAGTTTGTAATTTGTGATGAAGACGTTACTATAAATAAAGCATAATTTTAAAATATTATTTTTATTTTGTTTATATTACACGTCCATATTTGTTAAAACAATTTTAATTAAGGTGGATGCGCTGCAGTACCTACCCCGCGAAATCAGACGAATCCGGAGCAATTCTAACTGATGATTTTTAAGGTTAAAATTGTATTATTACCTACATATTTCTTACTGTCGCGCATCATATTATTTTGATTAAGATACAACCTTACACCGACCTGCAAATTGCAAAAAACGCAAGAAAATTTGAATTTTAAAATTGTTTTATCATAACTTTGAAATAAAATGTTTTGCATTCCTGCTTCTCCGAGCCTCTTTTTTCTAATGCTATTATAAATGGACTATAGTTTTATAAAAGTGCAGAAATATTATGTAAGTTTAATTATCTAGCAGCACAGATACTAAATCAAACAAGGACGAAACAATCAAGTTTCCCTATAAATCGTCTGCTACACATTCATAAACCATAGTCTAGAATATTGCAGTACACCCGGATGCATTTCATTCAGTTTTACAACCGTTGGTCTGGGCAATATGAGATACACGTCACTGCATGCTTACATTACAATGGGCTGTGTCAAGGAGTTTTACTCTGTCATGGAATTATTACGGGGTGGGGCTTGAGTTATACTGTTTTATGAGTTCTGCCAAAGAATTAGCATTGCCATACAACGTAGCAGTGCTCTGCAAGTCTTCTGTGCACGTTCCTGGGTGACAGCGATGCGGACGAGCACTTCGACGCCTGTTTTTTTTTTTGTATTTACTTGTATATTAAGTTAGTCATTTAATTTAGTACCTAGTTTAAATACTTCGTTGCATTACACAAGGTGACCGGTAATTTGACCTATTCCTTCCAGGACGTGACAGTGTGACTCATTTGCAACCATTAAGCACCCCATAATGCCTAGGCGAAAATTCATGAGCTTCGAGAAAAGCCAAGATTAATATTTTTTTGAAATTTCCCAGAATTCGTAAAATTGAAATTTTTCTAAATTCTCCAATTTAATGGTTTTTATTGCTATTCCATTAAGTACCCAATACGTCGATACACCTTTAGTTCACCAAATTTTCTAAAACATCAAACAGTTAAAAGTTAAAGGAAGAAGTGTATTAAATATTCTCAAAAATCATCTATGTACACGAACTTTGACAGCAGTTACTGTTAATTAGGTAGATAAGGTTCCGGGGGGGGGGGGGGGGGGGGGGTCAGGTTCAGTTCTGCCTATGTTTGTAATTAGTGCTGTTGTTTTAAGTGTAGTTGCTGTTTCTTTAACCTAGTTATCTTTAGCAGACCAGAGGTTGGCTGTTTGTTTAAAAAAAGGAGTTAGATACACTTCATTACAGTCAGACTTCTTTTAATTTTTTCTATTATATTTTTTATTCTTGTTCACTGAGCTTAGATTACCTTAAGTTACATAATCAGCCTATAATGTTTTCACTGTTGGAACACAGGCCAGCTCTCAGTGAGAAGGAGTGGGCCAGTCCACCACACGGGCCCAGTGCGGGTTGGTAGATGTCACAAGTCTTTGAATTTTTGGTTCTAGTACATGCCGGTTTTTTCACGATGTTTTTCTTCATCGTTTTGAGACCAGTGATTATCTAGGCATATACAAATTGATTGTAGATTGCAGTATACAGGCTGAAAACATTATAATTATATTGTGTTAAATTGTCTACCTACCTATTGAACATGGCTTAAACGCCGTTAAATTTTGATCGTTTTAGTCCTTAAAAGGGGTCATTGTACTTATTATTATGAACAACTTTTACTACGGGTCCAACCCTGAAATCGTGAAAAAAAAAACAATGTCGAGTTATGCGAACATAATAAATCTATGGATCCACTGATTCTTTTTTACGATTTCAGGGTTGGTTCCATAGTAAAGGTTGTTCATAATGATGAGTACAATGACCCCTTTTAAGGATTAAAACGATAAAAATTTAACGGTGTACCGCTATTAAAAGATTGATAACTTAGAGTTATGAATCTTTTAATAACTTAGAAGCCATGTTCATTAGGTACCTACAAACAAAGTTAAAAAGATTTAGATGTACAGTCGGTCTATTCTGTAAAAATTTCACCGCAAAAATATATGTGAAGTTTTTTTTTGACAATGGGCTCACTCTTGACCTCAATCCAGCCCAGAGGCAGGGATGAGATCTACGGTGGAACGAGCTTGCCCAGAAGAAGCCTATTCACCCTCGCCCTGAAGAGATTCGGGTTGTATGAACTCGGGAATGCAGACGCAGGCAGACAATTCCACTCCTTAGCTGTGCGCATCAGAAAAGACGATGAGAAGCGGTTAGTTCGTATATATGGTATATTAACCAAATAGGGGTGGTATCCCGCAGTGCGTCTGGACTCTCGATGGTAAAAAGGTGAAGGCCTCATGTAGCTCTTGAGCACACTCCCCGAAGTACAGTCTGTAGAAGACGAAGATGAAGAAGGAAGTGTTGCCTGTGATAGACAGTTTCAGTTGCCACTGTGAGCACACAAGTCAGCTGTAAGTGAGCTGTCATTCCACCTAATGCTAGAGATCTACACGATTGCTTACTTCACCTAAGTTTTCACGATGAGATTTTTTCAGAATAGACTAACAGGGTCCTGTTTTTTACAGAACTCGTTAATGAAAGCAAAAAATGTAGATGTTACTTCCATCGACGACTTTTTCTACTTTAGAGGTATGAGGGACGGGGCGTAAAGTTCCTGTATTCCCGTTGTCCCCGTAGGCCATGTCCCCGTTAAAGGGAACAAAGGGAATTTAGTCCACTTATCATCTATAGAAGAGGGAGGAGCCTTCTCCTGGATGACCAGGTATGCGCGGACGCTGCATGCTGGTGGTCAGGATACCCGTTAAAGCCGTGGATGCTGGCTGGCTGGGTGATTCGCCGCTAAAGCTTGCGGGACTGATGATGATGTCGTCGCGCTGAGGTAGGTGCACGAAGGCTGCGCTGTTTTTCATACTCGGGGTCACCAGTTTGGAGTTATGAAGAGCAGGGTGTAAAGTTCACTCAACCTCCATAGAATAGGGAGGATCCTCCAACCAGACGGGTGTTATGCCTGGCGGGCAACTGCCCAACGACTAATAACTGGAAGTTAGTATGTATGCTAATTGCGCGGTAAACTCTGCTTGCGAGATGTAGGATTTGCGTGATGTCAGTATGACGCGTGGTTCGCATGTGGTGTAGTAGATACCGCTACACTACTATTACAAATAAACTACCTCTTAACTCTTACACTGGGACCACGCTCCGCATACAAAGGTTATGTGATGAACCCCTACGTAAATGAGAAGATGAAACGCTCTCCAAATTGCCTCGGCTGTCAGAGTTAAAACCTGGATAGATATAATTTCGAGAGAAGCCTACAATTTGTGTGTACGAATATAATTATGATATTTCATTACTCAAACTTTATCAAAGAGAAATGTTACTGTTGTTTTTTTGTTTCGAATAAGTTTGTGAAAAGGCTGGAAATCTATTGTGAATATTATTGTGATATCAACCAAAGTTCACTTATAAATTGTCGCTAGCAAAAAGGCAGCTCTATTGGGATACAGGCCTCCGTTCAAGGACTGTATCCCGATAGAGATGCTTATTTGCTATCGAATAGCAATTCGCGGAGAGGGAGTAAGCTGTAATCGACGCGGACCCAGTGTGTGTTGGTAAATATCACATGTCTTCGAATCTTTGGTTCTAGGACATGCCGGTTTCCTCACGATGTTTTCCGTCGCCGTTTTTGAGAGCAGTGGTGATGAAACAATTTACACAAAGTAAAGTGCCTGTCTGGATTTGAACCTATGACCTACAACTCGTAAGTCGCAGCCGTTACCACTCGGCCACCACTGCTCTCTTGCCCGGGGTTACCATTCTGAAATTTGATAAATCTTGAAAAAAAATACCGGCCATTTTCAATAATCATAACACACATAACATTACGCCTGTATATCCCGAACGGTTAGGCAGAGGTCTTTATATTAGTACACCCACATTTTGCCAGTTATGTTTAAGTTTCATATAGTCGGAGGTCACAAAAGCCAGACTACTGTAAAATTCCTGATGGAATAAACCAAAAACACTTTTCCAGACCTGGGAATCGAACCCAAGACCTCACGTGCAGCAGTAGCGCTTGCAATCACAAGACCTACGAAGCCGTCGCTATAAATTCCGGGCATATTTTTTTCTTTTCTCAATATACCTACTCCTATTTTCTTAAAAATAATAAGTCCGGATAAATGACAAGGCCGGATGACTGAATAGGGGACCAAAAAGATGGACTTGTCTGAACAAAGTCTCAATCCTCTATAAAAGGTATAGATAAATGATTTTATTTTGTAAGTAGGTTTGTACAAACACTTTTACACGTCAATCATATTTCAAAACTAGATGAGATCGGCGTTTCCTATCTGACTAGTCTGAGAAGAAAGGTCGAAACAAACTCAGAGGTCACAGTCTCTTTTAAAGTCCAGACATAATCTTGATCAGATCATAAAATGAAGACTCTGTAGATCGATGTCTGAGATGGTCTTTTGAGGAAAGAACCACACAGATTGAGAAGACCTGTCCAGTCAGTGCACGCATTTGTCAGAAATCGTGTAGTAAATTTGAATGCATGCCTACTAACCAGTGTTTTACATGTAGCAAAAATAAATATATAAAGTTCATTAATGTCAAAGTGTATAAAAGAAAAACAACAACAAAAGAGAAAATAAATAAAGACATTCAACATGTAAAAATTGAAAGCAGCTCAATCCAAAACCAAGCCTTTTTGTCCTCGATATAATCCTTAACGGTATAAAAGGCTTTCTGGCACAACTTACGTTTAATTAATGATTTGAATTTATTAAGGCTTAGATCTTGATAGATAACTAGATATAAAGTACTCTAAAGGAAAAACTCTCTGAATCGAATTCTACATCCAGCTATTAATATTTTAATGAAATAATTGTAGAATATTTTAATTAAATAATTCAAATCAAATCAAAATGGTTCATTTACATAAAATGTTTGGTACAAAAGACGATAAGTATATAAAATTGTAGTGCAAAGACACGTTCCGCCATGAAATTATTGATGGCATGCAAATATATAATACATGAAGTAGGCATTGTAGTAACAACACATATACCTACTAATAGGGAACATAAATAATAAAATATATTACAACGCATTTCTGAATTGGTAGGACTGACACGATCTTTTGTTCAGAAATTCGCGTACAGAATAAAAGCTGTGTGATATCAACCATTTTTTCAAAACCACACATTTTTGTAATGTAGTTCTGTTATGCAGATAGCTAATGAGTTATATATAATGGCGCCATAAATGATAAATGATTTTATTTTGTAAGTAGGTTTGTACAAACACTTTTACACGTCAATCATATTTTAAAACTAGATGAGGTCAGCGTTTCCTATCTGACTAGTCTGAGAAGAAAGGCCGAAACAAACTCAGACGTCACAGTCTCTTTTAAAGTCCAGACATAATCTTGGTCAGATCATGTGAAGACCATGTAGATTTATGTCTGAGATGGTTTTTTTGAAGAAAGAACCAAACAGTTTGAGAGGACCTGTCCAGTCAGTGCACGCATTTGTCAGAAATCGTGCAGCTCAACTCAAAACCTAAGGAGCTCAACGATCCGACGAACAATACCAAAGAAAGGACATTTGGGTAGGCCACATTAATTACTCAAACTGCCAGACCATGACAAAAATTAAGAGAACCGAGAGAAAAATAATATAAATACAATGACCCACATAGTCTTCACATTCACAATGATTAAAATAATAGAATACTTTACAAAGTAAGCAAATGTCATAGTATTATTTCAAATTCATCAATGTCAAAGTGTATATAAAAAAATAAAAAAAACAAAAAACAACAACAAAACAAAAATAAAAAAAATAAACACATTCAATATGTAAAAATTGGAAGCAGCTTAATCCCAAGTCTTTTTGTCCTCGATATAAGCCTTAACGGTATAAAATGCTTTCTGGCACAACTTACGTTTAATGAATGATTTGAATTTATTAAGGCTTAGTAGATCTTGAACGCGCATCCATATATGTACACGCAGCGCCTGAATAGTTCTATCGCAGGTAGGTACAGAGATTTTCAATAAATACCGTGTGACTTGTAGAATATAATATTAGAAGATAGAATTGTAGAAGATGATAACGATGCACATAAAAATCAAAATGGATTCCAGTTTACGGAAATTATAAAAAAAAATATCCCATTTTAATATTGAGAAAACGACTTCAAATGTAATTTTATTATGAAATTGATATTTTATGAGAGCTCCGTGTCGGAAACGTTGTTCCAGATATTTTTAATAAGAGATTATGTCCATATTATTATCAAGTCGGATAATATTCCTTTAATGTCCATTTACACGGAGCAATGTTATTGCTTGCTGCATGCGATAACGAAGAGCCATATAAAAATGCAGCACTGGAATAATGTACGCAGTCTATATGAGGTGTTACTTTATTATTGTTTATTTATTTATAAACCGTGTTCCGGACGATATACATAGACTTCAGCTAGATGTTCAGACTATGGAAATAAGCATTTTTCATTATGAACACATTCTTTTTTTTTTTTTTTTCATACAAACTAAATACCTTCACGTAAATCACACGATATACGAGCACATGCCTCTTTATCTCTTTATCCGAAGCTTTTGATAGATTAATCATTTTAATTACACTAAGTGGCAACATAGGCCAAATTAAGACCCTTTCTTACTGCACAGCTCAATTAAATTTCATTAAATGAAATTACAAATATCTTTGTAACGAAGCCTTTTTAAGTATTACTTCCTGTATTAGATTTGATTTGTAAAAGCTATGGAAGCGTTAGCCAAACTTTATGGATAACGTGAGGAACATGGTGTATAGGTTTTCCAGCCCTAAGATACAGACACCTGTCTAGTTTATGGCTCACTAGCAAATAATATATTGTAAACTAGATTTAGGTAATATTTTAAGCTACTCATGTCGTCTTAACTTGCTATTAACTAGTGAATCTGCTTACTGTATTACCTCGACAATAAATATTATTCTATTTATTTAAAAATGAGAACCTAAGGCTAATTCTGTTGAAATATCGACTTAGTTTGTTTAGAGATACCCACCCATACCGTTGTGAACTAAAATAACGACTTAATAGGAAAATCCCTTACCCTTCACACGTCATAGCACATCCCTGAAGTTTTTTACAGAAGGAAAAGGCTATGTTTACACTACATTTCCACCGCACATTTTTAACAGAATTAGATTCAGTTGCTGGATGTTGGTGTAAGAAATGAGACTTTATGCTGCAAAAAACGTACAATTTAATAATTGTTTAGGTAGTGTTTTAGCATCCATGGTTTCCCCATGCATATTCTGCGAGTATTTTATAAGTAAAAATTCAAATTAATTTATTAATTACTACACATAGTTCACAAACATACAAGTTTAGAATTAGCATGCAATTCTAACCAACAGAAAATTTAGAATGATTTACGAGTAGCAGCGGGTCCCGAACTAGGCACAGCCTGTATCTTGGTGACCCAAAGACTACACAAAATTAATAATTGAATGAGTTCTGCTAGGGCAAGATTGTTATTGATAATTTCATAATAATTAACAATTAATAATTAAAAATTTAATTTTATATCTTTCATAATTCTTAATTTATTAGCTACTAGCTTCTGCCCGCGGCTTCGCCCGCGTGGATGTCGGAAGTTATCCCACGGGAACGTGCTAACAGGATAAAATGTATGTGCTTCCCCAGAATGCCATCTATCTCGCGGGCCCTTTGTGGCTAATTACAGTAGAAAACCAATTGTGTCTCATTAGTGGTGATTAAGAGGGTACCTATATGATATCTTTACCTAAGTACCTACCTAATTAAAAAAAAAACTCAATAACAGAAAATTAAATACCTACCTAAATAAACCTATTTCTGATGATAACTAATCTAAACTCAATAAATAAGCAAAATCCCTAAAAACGAATATCTATACGAATGACTAATCCTACCTAACAGTATTATAAAATAACCTACGGTCACTACGTACACTATCAAATATACTACCTATACTTTAAAATTAAAATCTATACCTACGACTCATATAAAAATAAACCTAAATAACTCTAAAAACTAAAAGGAATAAAAATGAACTCCACTGCGGGTGACCCAACCTACGACAAACTTAGTATTTGCGGTTGGTACAGTACAGACAGTGGTAATCGGGTATAGGGATCGAACCGCAAAATTAAGTTTGTTTTTTATTGTATATACTTTTCCGGGATAAAAAGTACCCAGTGTGGTGCCCAGGATATTAAAGAATAATTATACCAAGTTTCATCGTAATCGAACCGGTAGTTTTTGCGTGATGCCTGAACAAACAGACAGACAGACAGACAGACAGACAGACCGACAGACAGACAGACAGACAGACAGACAAAAATTTTTTTAATCACATTTTTGGGTTCGGTGTCGGTCTAGTAACACCCCCTGTAAATTATTTTTTTGATATTTTCAATGTACAGAATTTTCACTTCTACAGATTTATTATAAGTATAGATTAACAAATATTTAAGTAAAATAAGCTAACACATAGAATAAACATACAAAAATAGTTGAAGTGAGTAAATATGGGGTGTAATGTAGGTATGTGTAGTTGTGCATCTTATCAGAAAGATGATGGCATGTATAATGAGATAAACACTATTCATATCGCAGATATATACTAACTTCATGTTAGAGTGCAACTTAGCATTATTTTTACATCAATTACATGTATAAATTGTTTGTTATGTTAGAAAATAATAGATCGTCAGCTTGCAGAGCTGGCTGAGCGCGTCATGATGTAAAAGAAGTAGCATTGTTTATAGAAATGATTACGGTATTATACTATTACTAAATACGCGTTATATTGATAATCTCGGCACTGTATGCGTGCGTGGCGCTTACACAGTATGTACGTAGTCTTATTTAAAAAGAACATTCTTTCTACTTTGAGTTCACGCTTCATTAATTACATCCCAAACAAAACTAATAAAACAATCGATTTCCTCTTTCGATAGCGTCCACTTCAGTTAGTTCTAAATCGATTACTCACATCACTGACTCGATACCTTTTTGATTCATGAAGGTCCGTTCAAGTGCTCTTTTCCAACGAAACAGTGTTCATGGAGTCTCTTGTCCGTTCTTCTCCACAGGTACCTAATATGTTTTAGAATGGGCAACTAGCTGCATCTTTCTGACTGGTTGATCCCTTTTTTTTTTTTTTTGAGGATGGGAGATCATCTAATGACTCCTCCCGCTCTGGGTGGAGCAGAAGGGAATGTCAGACTTTTACTGACTAAAACCCACCCGTGTTCCTTCTTTAGCCCTTTATGTTCCAGGGCAGCGGTAAACCCTTTCGGATGGTCCCGCTACCCTGGCAGGCTTCGGCCCTATGGGGCCCCGTCTCTTTTGCTGACATCTCTTTGAGGCGCGCGTGGAACACGTACACGCCGTCCGGCACGGGCCTAGTCCTGATCGGACGGAGAGCTACCCATTACTCTCCGCCCGCAGGCCCGCGCCTACGGTGGCCGGGAGTCGTCACGCGGCTCCCGACGCCCGGAGCGTCTCCCGCGGCGGCTGAGGCGTGAGGTGCGCAAAGTGCGTTCCCTCGCCCACCCCGCCACCTCCTTCGCTAGCATGACTGCTTCGCAGAAGGAGGCGACTGCCTCCCACTCCCTCTCACCCCGGACCATGGCTTGAACCAGGGCCGGACGCGAGAGGTCGCCGCCGCTGCCAATCGCCTCTACGAGGACACGGCGGTGCTCTGCCCAAGCAGGGCAGACCTCCACCGTATGCTCCACCGTGTCCTCTGGGCGATCCTGACAGTGGTGACACCCGGGCGTCTCCTCCCGCCTGATGATGTGCAGGAACCTCCCGAAACATCCGTGTCCGGAGAGGACCTGCGTCAGGCGGTAGGTGAGAACGCCGTGACGTCTCTCACTGGTTGACCCCTTGGAAATTCAAAAGTGCCCGTAATTGAAATGAAATGAATACTTTGAGTTTGAATGATTTTGTTTGTAGGTTTAACTCTCATATCCGGAATACAAACTGGCGCCACTTACAATGAGAACTCTCAAATCAAATCATAATATTTTATTTCACATAAACCTACATGCCTAGTGCCTGTAATTTGGTTTATCTATATCTATCTATACTAATAATAAAGCGGAAAAGGTTGTTTGTTTGAACGCGCTAAACTCTGGACCTACTAGTCGGATTTGAAAAAATCTTTTTGTGTTTGATAGTCCAATTCTTGAGGAAGGCTATCTGCTATTTAATATCATGGTCGGAGCCGAGCAAAAAGAATAAAACCCAGAAAGAACAGTTAAGTGTAGTCTATAAAAACCAAAGTGTAACTTTGATGCAGCATGGTACGGGAGTCCATACATCCATTGGGCATTGTCCTTTGTAGTAAATTTATTATGAGTAAATAAAGATTCTTTAACCACAAATGCTTTGTGTTTTTTGGGTTTAAAGTTTCAGTGAATTAACCAATGGCGCAATTTAGGTGATCTTTAAGGGGTTCCAGGTATTGCAAAAGAGCGATATTAGCTCGACATTCCTTTGAAAGAGTTTTTTTCCTTTGAATGGTAATTCATTTTATTCCGCGCTGACTGTGAACTATAACATTTTCGACTGTGTCAGCTTCATTTCTTTTGAATAAAGGGATTTTCGATAATCGAGGTTCTCTTAAGTAAGTATGGTTACAAAGATTCCGAGGTTAAAGTATCTAGCCGGTTCTAAAATATCAGGTAGTGGTTGAAACTTACGTAATGCCAATTTCGGTAATATTGATTTATTTAAAGGTACACTAGCCACTAAATTAAAAGACAAACTAAATATACAAATAAATACAAAAACAAAAGGATATTTAGGCGTCGAAGTACTTGTCCGCATCGCTGTCACCCGGAAACGTGCCCAGAAGACTGGCAGCATTGCCACGTTGAATGGCAATGCTAATTCTTTGGCCAAAGAACAACCCAGCCCTTTGGTCACGTGAAGTGTCGATCAATTTCGATAATAAGACTTAACATGAAAATTGAATTTAAAAACTACCTGATTGGTCTAGTAGTCACAAGCGTTACTGCTGAACATGAGGTTCTAGGTTCGATTCTTAGGTCGGGCAAAGTGAAATTTCGTTTCTTCATCTGGAATTTCTCAATAGCAGTCCGGAGTGTAGATTTAAGCCCGGTTGATGGCAATAGGCTTGCCCTTTATTACATGTCAAAAGTCAAAGTCAAATAATTTATTTCAAATAGGCACATAAAAGGCACTTTTGAACGTCAAAAATAAAATTTATTCTAATCGCCCCTTCCAAAAGGTAGTTTTCGTATGGATAAGAATGGGCAAGAAACAAATGGACAACATGGGACTTAAACATAACTGGCTAAATGTGGGTGTGTAACCCTTCAGGGAATTACAGGCGTGATGTTATGTTAGGACCCGTATATTTCCTTTTAATTGGTGTTGTCTTAAACGTAATATAAACAGCTCAATGGCCAAAGTATGTCAGCTGACCAAACCCTCGCCTTTAATGTTTAGCTCTCGATGTACTACCCGAGCAAATTGAATGCAGTAAGCAAATATTTACTAGTGTTGTGCACTTGTTCAGCTTATCGATATTGATTCACAAAATTAAACATTAAAATAATGCTTATGTCGATGAAAGACGAATAAATACAATCATTATCTATTTTTCAATTGCTAAGAATGTGATACAAAGAAGTCATTATGAACGTTTTAAATGCAATTTTTTTTAATGTATGTAATTTCTTTTAGTACATTTTTGGTTGAAATACCCATGAGATAATTTATAAATTGCAGAATGCGCAGAAATGATATTTATAATAGGTACCTATTAACTGAGGGAATCCACACTTAAGAGGGATGCGTTAAGATAGCCCGCAATTTTTTTTTAATTTTTTTTTTTGGAATTTGCATGACTGGTTTATATTTCATGAAATAGGCATTCAATTGGTTTTGTATCATTTCTGTAAATACATTCGTTTACGGTCGCGAATCATAGTTCCTGACACTGACCTGCAAATTGCAAAAAACGTAAGAAGATTTGAATTTCGCGGACTACCGTGGCGCTTCCCCCTTAAATGTTTCCAACAAAGATCAAATTGATAATAATAATTCGTTGTAACATCCCACGTTAATGCTAATTGTGTATTTCGATGAAACTGCTACTAAAATAATTCGTAGGCGTTGTGATTGTCGGTTTTAATCAATGCTTTGATGAGCGTACGTAATTGCATAAATCACGGTAGTTTAATTAAAGTCGCTTGCCGATACGCGGTCTCCACTCTAGGATTCGTCTGTTCCACCGGCCATCGGTAAACCTCGAGTAGATGCGGTAAATGTGCGATAACTTTGATTATTTTTACTGGTAGTAAAATAGTTTCTACAGATGTTGAAAACAAAACTAAAACACGTAAATTAATCCATGGAAGGATCCAAAAAAAGATGTCAACACCGGGGATAAGTAAAGGCATAAATTACACGTGAATCGTAAGTTTTATCCTCAAAAACACTTGATCATACATCAAAACAGTGATACATCAATTTACTGACGTCAAAATCCTTTCGACATCAGTCAATCATACAAAACATGATTTTTGTCCATAACATTTTCGAATCCGTAATTTTGTATCGTACCATTACAAAACTATTCACATTATTATTCAAATCACATCCCTTATGTCCTATTTTACTATTCAATCTTGTATCTTGGAATAAATAGAAAAGGAAGATGTTACTTCAGGGTATAATAATTTCTCGTGTCGTATGTAATTTATTGGGGAAACTTAAACTTATCGCTCGATCAGAATTACGAGGTTAGATAGCGTTTTTTTTTTTTTTTTCATAAACGTGCATATTCCAATATCTTAGAAGGTTTGTGTGCAGTGGACCAGCTATCTCTAAAATGAGGTTTAATATCTAAATATTAATCCTCATTGTAGAGGTAAGAGGTCTATCGTATTTGGTATTTCTCAGTGAAGCTTGTAATGTAGCGCTAAAAAAGAAAACGTTTTCAATAAAAAGTGCCAGAATAGGATAGAAAAATATTGAAGAAACATGAGCACTTTATTTATTCCTACTTAACAATATATTTTCGAATGATTTACGACAGTTTTAGACCTAAACACAAAATATTACAAAAATATTCCAAGTAATAAAATCATTAATCACGCCACCGACACTGAAATATTTTGCACAACGTTTTGCACTCAGATATTTCCATCGAATTCTCACAAATGTCGATACCTATTACGATATCGATGGTACAGCACTAGGGCATTCAACAGTGAAGCCGTCGTCACGAACACTCGAGCGCGCGAGTGCAATGCGACTTGACACGGTCACATAACTATGTACTGTCGTCTTGTAAAGCTATTTATAATATTTGCGGACTTCACCGTATTTTGGTATTGTTGGTGCTACCGGAGCTTTCGGAAGTTACGTAAGCTAAATGGTACAAATGGTATTTAGTGTGACACGCCGGTATAGTCCCAGTTGCCCCCACATGGATTGCATGGTGGCAATCCATGGTAATTTTATTGTTAAAACATGATTATTGAAAATATGTAATTTGAATATTTGTGACTGACTATGATGATTAGCTAGGTAGTTTAATTATTGTAAGTACTTTAATTATCTGTGATACGAATTTACACCAAGTTTTTATGATTAAAAGCAACTACAATGAAGAAAATTTTGTTTGCATGTCCATAATAATATCACTTATCTACTAATAAAACCACATTGCAAAAGTCTGAACGCCAACCCCCTCATCACGGCCGTAAGACAGACAACGATGAGGAGGGATGGCGATCCACGCCGCAGTGTACAGCGCAGTGTCCTGGGTTTTAGGGGTAAATAAATAGTCAATCAGCAAGTTGGTAGCCCGTCTGACTTACCCAGGGTACGCTGGACGAATGCTTAGTACAGTAAGCTTCAAGTCATTTGTAACACGTTGACCTTAAGCTGGCAGAGTTTCAAATGAATAATAGTGTAGTCAGCCTATATTGTTCCCACCGCTGGGATACAAGCCTCCTCTCTGTAAGAGGGAGTGAGCCGTAATCTAACACCCTTCCTCACGATGTTTTCTTTCACCGTTCTATGAGCAGCTGTGGTGTTGAAATAATTTACGCAAAGTAAAGCGCCTGTCTGGGTTCGAAACTAAAGAATATAATAAAAGGCAAGCTACTAAATGCAGATTTTCTTACCACTGGCGCGCGGCAGTACTTCCTTTTTTTCTACCCTACCAGATTACTTTACCAGTTGCAGCAGGATTAAGATTCGATTTTTTCTGTGCACGCTGTGTATATTTTCAATATTTGCAGTATTTTTTTTTAATAAAAGACATTGCTTTCATTACACTGCATCAAAGGGAAAAGAAGATTAAAAAAGATATATATAAAGTCGTTTGCTTATAAAAATAAGGAAGTTCCACTTATTTGTTTCTTTTTAATTGAACTTCCCACGCTGTTACATTTATGAGTGTTTCATACGCGGAACTTTATGCTAGGAGACGCGACGACAATCGTAAGAAAAATAATATGAATTAATTACTATCTCCCGTTTATCCTCGTTTTGAACAAGTCTTGTCAAAGACTTGTTCAAAATATGTCGCGTGGAACACTCAGGTAGGCGTGGAAATAATGAAAACGCAATTTATAAACGAATTATATTTTCTTGACTTTACTCCAGACTTAAATCCTTATTAGCGACACTATCGAATGGTGTAATAATACAGTGTGTGTGTTTTTTTTTTCAAAATCAACGGGTTCAATTCTTGGCTAAAAATATTGATTTTGCAAAAATCCAACGATGCATTTTTAGTTTTCACCAAAATCGAGCCCGAGACTCTTTTGAGTACTTTTCGCTATTCCTCATAGTTTCAGATTTGGCCATCCACGCCCATTTGAAAAATTCACCCTGTATAGCTTGATATGTCTGTTTTAATTCCAATGTGCGCACTGTATGTGCACGATATGCACAAATTGCTCATAGAATGATGATGTATAGACACTTTAGAATAAAAGTTTAAGATTATTAATTTATTTCGATGGCTTATAAAATAAATGCTGGAACTTAGGGCTTTGGAACATTAATCATTAGAATTTCTTGAGATTTTGCCTGTAATTTTAATTATTTTCCTATCATATACCCTAAGGTAAGTTTCCAGTCACTATATAATAATATAATCAGCCTATTTTGTTCCCACTGCTGGGACACAGGCCTCTTGAAGACAGGAGGGCAGTCACTATGAAAACAAAATATTTTTTAACCGTTGTGAATCTTCTGCACACAACTGCCATACAATATGCACTTAACTGAGTACAATAATTGGAGGAAATGGAGCGGCAGTCTTAATTATTTGCAGGCTTAGTGTTAAGTGCTATTACATATGCATCGCGTATGATTATTATATTCCCTTGCGCTATGGAATTTGCCGAGTTACATCTCATACAAGGGAAGAGATGTAGGGTAATGTTATGTTCGAAATTAACAGAATGAATGCCCAGTTCGTGTATGAAACGAATCGTCGTCTTTTGTTTTGAACACAATCGGCAGGGTAATTGCGTAACACAATGCGGTCGCAATGGGCTACATTTTGACAGTTCAACAACATTCATTGCGTTATTTACATTGTTGAGCAGACACATTTTTCGAACATATAAAGCAATGGATTAGCAATATGCTACAAAATGATTGATAATGTGTTAGGGTGCCGGTCTATTCTGTAAAAATCTGACCGTGTAAAAACTGAGGTGAAATGAGCTGTCATTTCAGCTGATGAAAAATTGATAGATTGAAACTATTGACAGCTCACTTCACTTTAGTGTTCATGGTGAGATTCTTTCAGAATACATCGACTTTTCTAAGGAAATACGTAAAATATTATATTAATTCTTCAAACTTGACGTTAATTTATTTTTTATTATGTTGGTTGTCAGCAGCGAACGGCTATTAGTTTTATACAATTTTAATTAGATGCTAAGGAACAGGTGTGTAATTTATATCAATGGAGAAAACTGGACGCAAAAGCAAACTAATATAAATTCCCATTTCTCGTCATTCTCACTTCGAGAAATATTTACTAGAGGGAAAGCTCATTAAAATTCCAGATGCATTTTATTCAATGTTTCCCACTGGATGTACTACGTACAAAGATTTTATTAAAACGTTTATGTTTTATAAACGTTTTAATAAAATCTTTCTAAAATCTTCACCTTCATTCATACGGTGTACGAATTTTTCTATAAAGTTTATTATACTGCAACATTTTATTACCATGATCAAAGACTGTCTATTTTTGTAATCATTTCTATTCCACTGTTAGAGTTAGAAAACTGTTTTTTTTAAGCTAGCGTGAATATGTTTTTCACATTCGTCGGAAAATAATAACTAACATAAAAATCCTCACGTTTTATTGACGACTCACGACGACGATCTATGTGACGACTTCATGAAATGAGACTTGAAATCTGATACAAAAAGATTCTGTTGAATAAATCACAGCAAAAATAGCTGTGTTTTTGAACTAGGTCATAAGTTTGAATCCTATTTGTTGTTGGTACTGTAGAGACTGTAACCTGACATGGTTGTAGCATGCAACCTCCGCGAGTCCGTTTTAAATAAGAGCCAAACCACACGGGCGGCGCGGCTGCGGCGCGGCGCCTGAGCGGCGCCGCTGCGGTTTTCTACATACAAAAATGCATTGTAGCCACATGGCGCCGTGCGGTGTGCTCCGGCGCCGCGCCGCGCGCGCATCGGAATCGAGACGAGGCGGGGAGGGGTGTAAGCAGAGCGGAGCCGGAGCGGCGCCGCTCGCAGTTGTTGCGTAGCGATGGGCAACCCCTCATTTTGCCGCCGCTGCGGCGCCGCCGCGGCTCCGTAGAACGTTGCGACGCCGCTCTGCCCGTGTGGTCGCCAGCGCGGCGAAATGGCTTGCGGTGCGGCGCCGCACCGCCCGTGTGGTTTGGCTCTAAATGACACAAATATAAGAGATAAACATTCATTTTTGTATTAAGAATAGAAACAACAGTAGTACTCAGAGGGGTAATTCTCGTAATAAAGAACGTTCACAGTCTGACCTCAGTCTCAATCTGTCAAAAATACCAGACCTATAATTACCCTACATTTTGAAAAGTTTTTGACATTTTTTTGTCGTCGAGATGAGACTGCGACTAGATTTTGAATATTTTAAATTACGAGAATTGGCCTTCTTTAGCTTTATTATTAGTATACCTATAGATAATATATATTATATATCGATTTTTACGAACCCTATATTAGAATCTTGGTTTAAGTCCGGTTAATGGCAATTGACTGGCTTTCTGTTAGATTTAACTACAACATAGCTATCATTTCTATCTATAAATGTATGTATTTACAAAAAAAAATGTATTTAGGTAGTTTATCAGCCATCTTGTTACCATAACACAAGCATTAGGTTGCTTAGCTTGGGACTAGATGGCGCTGTGTGAAATGTCCAGGGATATTATTATTATTATTATAGCTTGCGACTTTACCTAATTTATTTTTTCTCCAACCATTAAATTTTTTGTATATACAGTTTTTACTCACCAAACTTTCCAGTTTGACAGTTTTGCTGTTGTTTTATGTAATTTACCAGTAACGGTTAATAAAACAAAGGACCCGCATATTATCCAATCTATGATCCAATCAAACCTACCTACTGACGGATGCCATTGATTGCACTCAGAGTACCTAGTCGTTAGATGTTAACGATGATTGCAGTCACTAGTCAGTGTGAGATGTTTAATGAAACTGAGCAAATAGGTTTATTATTCATTTACATGATTCTACCTTTGTTTACAGTAAACTACAAGAATGTGGTGTTCAGACAACAACTTGTGTCTAAAATAAATACATTATTTACTAAGGTAGGTAGGTTTTTGTTTGAGTTACAAGTTTCAATTTAAATTAATATTTATTAACCATTCCTGAGATTTATTTAACTACATTCATACTTAAATAATAAATAAATATAATAAAGTTTTATTGACATAAATAAAGGTGTTACATTTTGATTTGAAGCCCTGACTCCTGTGCTAGGTGGTACCTGTGTTACAGGAATCAATGTCTTCACCCGTTGAAATTAACAATTTATGCTATAATATTAAAATATCGTAAAAAATAAATGAATTTAGTGCATGCATGCTCTTGAGTGGTTTGTGTTCATGTATGTGTGTGTGTTTTCTGTGTTTTGTGTGTATGTGTGTGTGAGAGAGTTTGTGCTTGGTGGCTGGACTTTGGATAATATTTGAGTTTGTTAGCCTCCATTACTATTTGATTATCACGATCACCATCATCATACTAATAGTTTAAAATTTTATTGAATTTTATGACTTATGACATATTTTTTTTATATTTTTTATTATTTTACTGATTTTAATGTAATTTGGATAATTGTAATGAATTAAATATAGATTTCATGCATGATGTTTCTTATACATATATTTAGTTATAGAAATTCAGACACGATGTAAAAATTGTTATTGAATAAATGAATTGAATTGAATTGACCTGGGTTGCGACATAGGATACCCGGATTTTTATCCCAGTAGTGCGTTGCCGTGAGTAATTTCCTACCTCCACTCGGGCGAACCCGCGGGCAAAAACTAGTAGATACTTAATAATTATGATCGTAATAATATCTCCGAGCAGTCTCTTACTAAATCAAGTCATCCCCAAGAAACTACCAAGTATCCTTAACTTATGCTATGAGTACACTAAGTGAGGAGGTCACAGACATTCCCAACAACAAGTCAACAGAGTGGCGACAGTGAAACTTAGCCTAATTTAACTAACTAACTAACTAGCCTAATTTAGCTAACTACGGTGCCCGAATTATGGTAATAGCAAGTATACTGTGTGACTTCGAGACTGGTTTGAAAGGTAAATAAATGTATTAGAATACTTAGAATAGACTTTGATATTAGTTCTGTGGTTTCTGGTGCTTCAGAATAAACGGGGTATGAAATATTCATTACACTGTCAATCTTGATCACCATAGGCCGTTTTGGGGGACTGTTTTATGTAATTATGACGTTCAAAAAGTGCTGATTCTCAGCCTAATTTTAATAAATGACTTTGATTTTACAATACCTTTTATTTTGACAACTCAAAAAAACGTGTGCAGTCGGAGGACCTCCGTCAGGAACAGGGTATCTTACGCGATACGTATAAGGGTTTAGATTTAGAAGCTCGCATAAAGTTGTCGCCATCTTGGATTTTCATTTTAACCTCGCTATTGATTTAACACCCTCAAATACCACGAAAACGACCCCGATGATGAAAATTTAAATAAAAGTTTTGTGAGCCTCCATATTAGTTTTTTTTATGTTGATCTACAACTTTAGCACACTCGAAAACCATGAAAACTATCTGAATAAAATGAAAAAGAAAGTCGCATGGAGCAAAACAAGATTTAAAATACAGTCGTGCCAGCGACACGAAGAAAAAGCCTGCTATTAATAACAGCACAGAATTTCAATTTTCCTTAAAACATAACCAATAAGCAATTAATTATAATCAAGCAGATCACTATAACTAATCGTCACACTCTTTTTATTGGCTATAAACTAGTCAGTTCACTGCGTAAAATGACGTGTGTTTTAAAAATAAATGGAAAACAGGAAGTTGTAGGGAAATAGATAAATAATTATGATCATTATAATTTATTGGTGATTTGATTAAATTTTGGATATTACTCATAAGTTTTTTACGCCAAATTTATTTGCTATTACGCAGAACGGAGTCTGGATTTGTACCTACCTGGTTGTTAATAATAGGCTCGCCTCCTATATATCGGACTTAAAGATATATGGCAAAATGTGCGTGTGCTATGGGTGCAGGGAGAACTAGCGTGATGTTATGTTATGAATTTGCTAGTTGGTAGGCACCATATTGCTGTTTATATGGTTAAAACTACTCAAATCCAAAGACATATTAAAAACCGCAAATAAACGTATTTTCTTTTTTCATATTTAGTTACGACCTATATTAGTGTTTTTCATGACTGGTAATGAATTTGCAAACAAAACTCCTATATCAACAAAATGACCAACTTAAAAAGTAAAAGTCCCCAAACGTAACTAATACCCACATTTAAAACTTTTTCACGGCCAAAGACGCACGATTCATCTTTAGAACGGAGCACAAATCGAGCGGCCCGAAGTTATGGGGCCATAACTGTTATACAAACAGGCGGGGTCCACCATAAAACTTACATTTTTTCCTTTACACTAACTGAAGATCTATTAAAGGTTCAGAAGAAAACTGTTTTACTTTCAGCGTTAGGCTGGCAACCCTTCCGGGTGGGTTAGACTTATACTCGAATGGGATTAAGAAAAGCTTTGGATTTGGGGCAGCTGGAGTGTAGTCTCGGCTTAATTTTATTGCTATCACTGATGATTATGAGCTTTTGTCTATCTTTCACCACTGTGTATAAGTACTCGATCGAGAATAAAGTAAAATACGACGTAAAAACAATCTGCCTAGCCTTTTCTCAACTACGTTGGGGTTGGCTTCCAGCGTAATCGTATTTTTACGACCTTTGGGTTCGTGTCAGTAAAAACTGCCGATATAAATTACAAAAATTACACTTTAATTAAATAATAACAGCCGCACAGGTCGATCGGTCAGGTTAAGCGGCGCTTGCCGCGGTTGGTCTGTGGATGGGTGACCATCTTTACATACCGAGACCCCTCCATAATAACAGCCGCACAGGTCGATCGGTCAGGTTAAGCTGCGCTTGCCGCGGTTGGTCTGTGGATGGGTGACCATCTTTACATACCGAGACCCCTCCGTGCCTCGGAAAGCACGTTAAGCCGTTGGACCCGGCTGTCATTCGTGGATCTTTGACAGTCGTTACGGGTAGTCAGAAGCCCGAAAGTCTGACAACCAGTCTTACCAAGGGGTATCGTATTACCCAGTAACTGGGTTGTGGAGGTCAGATAGGCAGTCGCTCCATGTAAAATACTGGTATTCAGTTGCATCCGGTTAGACTGGAAGCCGACCCCAACATAGTTGGGAAAAGGCTAGGCAGATGACACTTTAACTAAACAACACTAATAACAACTCAAACACACTAATTATAAAACACAATTACTCGTAAGTCGCACTTGAAGATCGCTTTCAATGTATTAGCATGTATCGCTGATCCAAGTCCGTCCAGTCGTGGTCCACCCCAGCCTTAACTATGTAAGGCTGGGGTGGACCACGACCGGACAGACTTATAGAAGGTTATGGAACCATCTGTGGCACTATTGCCACAGATGGTTCCATTACCTTCTATTGTAGAAACATCTAGAAGGTTGGAGTGCATACCAGATGTCGATAGTTCTAGCATCGAAATTTCTAGAAGGATCTAATCTCGATAATCGAAGGATCTAAGTAATAATAAAGCTAAAGAGTTAGTTTGTTGGAACGCGTTAATCTCTGGAAGTATCAGTAGTATTCAAAAAATATATTTGCATTTAATAGCCCAATTCTTGAGGAAGGCAAGATTTAGGAGCCGAGAAAATTAAAAAAAAGTCTGAAAGAACGCTAACCAAAAACGAAGTAATAGCGCGGGCGGGCGATGCGATGCGACGCGACGGGGGAACAATAAATCTTACGCGGACGAAGTCGCGAGCAGAAGCTAGTACTATTATAAAATAGGATTTTTCTCAATGCAGACTTTATTTCACGAGAAAAACGCATTTAAATTTTGCGTGACTGTAAGGTGTTTATGCTAGACCATTATTCTAAAACTGTATAGTGTGTTTTACAATCTTTTATTCTTTTTTATTTTTTTAAAACGTTGCCCCACACTAGGAATTTCTCCTGTGTCGTGGGTGCTTTTACAAACATTTTAACTCACATACACCAACAGCCAGACCCGGAACAACTTCTTGTAAGCCATACAAATATTTGTTCCGTGCGGTAATCAAACCCGCGACACGCAGTGCAGCAGTCGATCGCTTAGCCACTGCGCCAACCGTGCCGTTATAATGGCAGGTCAATTTATATCGATAATACTATATGCAGTATGCTCATATCGGTAGTATACGAGCATGCTGTAACCCGCTACATTACGTGAAGCGGCTCGCCATCATGAGCGGAGCGAGAGAGAAACAAATGAGCGTTTGTGGCTGTTTCGTTGGTCTAGAGGTCGCAAACACTGCACCTGAGAATGAGGCTTGGGTTCGATTCTCGTTTCGGGCAAACTGTTATTGTCAGTAGCAGTCCAGAGTCTGGATCTGTGCCTCGTTGATGCCAATAGGCTCGCCTATAACATAGGACTATAATTTAACTGGTGAAGTTTGTGTGTAGGCACTTAGGTTTGCTTCCACCTAACCCATTGGGGTATACAGACATGATATGTTATGTAAATGAGCATGCTGGAAAGTGATATCACATTGTAACCTCGCGCTTTCACCATTATTCTTCAAACCACCACCAAGCTTCGTGGAACACAATAATAAATACTACAGACTGTCAACGTTCTCTGCTTGGCCTTTTCCCAACTATGTTTTGGTTGAATTCCAGTCTAACCCAATGCAGCTAAATACTACAGTATTTTACTTGAAGCGACTGCCTACCTGACTTCCAAAAGCCAGTTACTGTGGAATTTGCATTTGTAGTAGTCGTGTCACTTCAAATATTTCTTTTGTCTCCTCCTCTGCTGCGATGTCAAAGACCGTAGTTTTACCTCTAATGCACGAATCAATACTCGCTTTAATCCTACCCGTTCGTTAAAACTAACTGGATGAGCCTCACATAGAGTTTACGTAATGCCGGTATCAAAACAAATAGTTTACAGGAACTGGATACAACTGCCACGTTAGTCTAGAGGTCGCAAGCGTTATGACTGAGCATGGGTTCAATTCCCGGATAGAACAAAGAGTTATCGGGGTTTTCCTTCTGGAATTTCTCAGAAGTAGTCCAGGGTCTGGATTAACCCGGTTGATGGCAATAAATAGGCTGGCTCCCTATTACATGGAACTTAAATATATGTGGCGAAGTGTGGGTGTGCTATGAAGAGCTGATGAGCTCTTCTAAGAAATCAAACAATGTTACGATTTCTTTACGTTTATTTTGACTGAATGTCTTTATAGGCCAGTCATATCGAACTTAAAATCGCAAACTAACGGCTAGTTCTGATTTTTTAAGATGTTGTTAGGATCACTACCAGTAGCGTATATCCAAGTTTGCAGCTTCGAAAGACCTGTGCTAACTTTGCAGCATTCGAAAAACCGCGAAGTTTTCGCACGTTTTTTGGTATTTTCAATATAAGTTCTAAACTATGCGTTTTCTTTAATTATACAATACGTGTTTAAAGTAGACTAAAATTGCTACAATTTGAGATCAAAACCAGCTCTGTAGGTTTAATACTTACCGAGATACAGTTCTTCAATAATTTACAACTATGTATTAATGTTGTGAATATTTATTACATAAGTATATTTACAAGGCATTACAAGGATATTATTTTTGGTTAGAGTTGTTCATTTTGAACGCTTCGTGGACGGTTCATAAAAATTGTCTGATTCAGCCTGAAAATTTGGCACAAGATTGTCGACGTCGTCTTCTCTTTCTTCGGCAATTTCAAGCTCGGCGATGTTATGGCAAGAGATACCGGAGTAAAATTTGCAGAGTGCTCCGCATTTGAGGCCTTTTACGCAAGTACGGCCGCCTTCTCCAAAATTTGCAGAGTGCAATTTGCATTTGAGACCTTTTACGCAAGTGCAGCCTACTCTACAGCCTTTCTTGCACCCGCAATCTTTTTTTCTCTCAAGTGATCAGTATCACTGTTTTATTCTAAACAAAAAAACCTAATACAAGATACTTGACACCTCATTCGAAAGTTGCTTGACTGCTCGAATGCGAACAGAGCTAATTTATTGCCAGCCTTCAATACATGTCATAAGGTCGACTTTAGCGGACAACCTTTACAGTACCATAGCTGCACTTCTGCCTAACTCTTTACGGAATTCAGGCGTGAGGTTATAATTATAATGTTATGAATTGGATATGGAAAAGCGGTTCAGTAAATATCAAGACTGGCTTCGTCATGGGTCAAAGAACATTTTGAGTTTGTAACATAATATACATACTCACAGTTGTTTTCATTCATTCCTCCGGGTCAGAGCAAGCTTTCCGTTGCTGTTGGGCGCTGTTTGGATTTTCCCTCACGACACGTTTTGTCCACAATTGGTACGGGGGATACAGCCCCAACTTTAACATAAGACTGCGACGTTTTGGTGGCATCCAAGGGTTGGGAATTTCTCCCACATTGATTGATGTCATTTTTTTCTATAAACACTGCACTGTAACACAATTTATCTACTTATAGAATTTATTGTATTTTATTAATATTTATTCTATCATGACAGTTTTGACAGCGCTATCGCCATGACAACTTTTCTTTCAAATCCTTAACGGCCTGTAACTTTTTGGCTGATTATACATTCATACTTCTCCAAAATTAATCATGGCCACTAACAAATCTCAAATTCATATTTTCTGCATGATGTTGTTCTGCGAGTTGACTTGATAAATCCACGTAATACGAGGATCAGTTCCCGTTTCGCCTCTAAAGCGAATACATCAGATAAGCCTGATACTCCAGTGCCACCTATCCCGGGAACACCCAGCGTACCTCTCCGCTCTGGTACCTGACGGACCCTCCCTACGGCTCCGTCCTTCGTCCTCCGTCCTCCGTGAAGGCCTTCAGTACCAGTCGGACCACCGCCGCGCCTCGCCGGAAGACTCCGTACTCCTATTGGGTCGCGCCTCATCCGAGAGTCGCCTCAGAATACCCTCCTGTATTTATTGGGCCGCGCCTCATTCGAGGGCCGCCTCACCTGGCGGTCTGACAGCACCCCGCCGTGTCTGCTTCCTCCCGCTCTCGTGCTGCGTCCTGCTCCTGCTGCGTGGGCCCTCCTACGGGTGTCCTCCGTGCCGCACACGCACCAGCACCTCTGCCCTCACCTGCACCTGCACCTGTCACCGGCACCTGCCTCGCGTCGGTCTACCTCTTCAGCTCCAACTGCAACTCCACCTCAGCCTCCTCAACCCACCTATCGCGCATCGTGATCCATAAACCCCACCTCCCCATTATACACACCACTCCCACTCCATCTCCATCCTTACCTTGTAAATAAATCTTTAATTGATTTCTACTTCCCTTTCTTTAATTTAATTACCTTTGACTTTAAAGTTAAGCTTTTCTTGTCGCTACACGACAAGTTGTCGACTGTAATTTGTCTACTATTGAATTGAAATTTGTATAAAACTAATAACAATACAATAGTAACTGTAATTTGTTAAATGAAATAAAATAAAGATTTGTTATTTATTTCTCGTTGAAGAAAACCCGCGTACAAAACGACGACACAAGAAACTCCATTTCTTTTGAAGGTCAAAACTCAAACTCAAACCATTTATTTCAATTAAACCATTTACAGGCACTTTTGAATTGTCAAAATTAAATAGTCGGTCAGTTAGTCAGAAAGTTGAAGCTAGTTGCCCATTCCAAAGCGTAGATCTCTATGGAGAAGAACGGGCAAGAAACTCCACGGACACTCTTTTAAATCAAGACATTTTTACAAAATCCTGGTTACATTATTCTTATTGCTTCTATGTGTGAGAACAATGTAAAGAAACAAATTAAAATATAAAATTAAAAATAAGCCCTGGCAGTTAAGAGATGACCAGTCTCAACAGATGGCGCCCGTTCACGAACATGACGCGTGGATCAGCACCACCCAGCTCAACCATTTCGTAGGGAACCGAATGATCCAACACACGCGCCACCACCAGTGAGACATTTAAGTGAGCATGACATTATTCTCAACTGCCATGCTCTTTCAAGTCAACATCAAAATATCATAAAAAAACGGATCCATGGTTCTTACATTTACAAAATTTTCAAAAAAATTATGCTTCTAAATTATACAAAACTATAGTTTGCAATTTAATTAAGAGATGAGAGAAAAAAAAATTACTACCAATCATGAAGAGGTATTTAATACTGAAGTATTAAAAATTAATCCTGATTAATTAAAATAAACACTAAAAAAAAAACAAAAAGGGGAAGCATCTCTTCCAAAAATTGAAATTGTGATCAACTATTATCCTCCTACGTCCTTCAACGGAAGGTTTTAAAGAAATTGCCTTCATTATTATGACTGTGGTGGTGACAATGAGGCTTAAGCGGATCTGAGTAGGAAAACCCTATTGCTAGATGACATAATGTCCCTCAGTAAAACATATTTCTATATGACATGTCTCTCAAGGTCACTGCATAAGTATATATATATATATACTATAAATAAACTTTTTTTTTATGAGCATTATCAGCCTGTTACTTCTGGGACACAAGGTCTCCTCTCTATGAAAGGGAGTGGGCCGTAATCCACCACGCGGACCTAGTGCGGGTTGGTAGATGTCACATCTTCGAATTTTTGGTTCTAGGACATGCCGGTTTCGGAAATAAATTACACAAAGTAAAGCACCAGCCTGGGTGCGAACCCACGACCTACGTCTTGTAAGTCAGGGCCGTTACCATTCATAACATAGATTTAAATAATTCTCCCTTGTTCACTTAGTACTTTATCAATTCCGACATACTAATTATTTATTATTACTGCTAATTAAATATACCTTAAGATAAAAATAATTACTTTATTATTCCTGGTCTTAAGGCGCTGCCCAAACGTAGGACACTGTTAGCGCCCAGTTTTTGGTCGCACAATTAGGCGTATTGGTATATATTAATTACATATGAATTACAAGTTCAAAGAAAATACTTATTCAAAAATATTAAAAAAAAAATTGTATCATGCTCAGAAAAATATTTTCTAATTCTCCACATTTTGAGCATAACCTATCATATTTTATGTATTGATAATAAAAAGGATTCAATTAACTAAAGAAATACTTAAAAAATATTCTGCTGAGCCGTGCATTCATATTTTAATTAAATTAAAACTGCAACTTTACTTTTATTTTGGTGGTTTGGTGGTGGCGATTCAAATAACCTCAAACGTATGCGTACGTACGTATTTTGAACCTTATTTATTGCCGCGATGTGCTATTGACTTTTATCTAAACAAATCCTATTCTTCTTCGTATATATTATATGTAAATGGTACACCACAGACTACCTGCCGTATTGTCTCTCCTTTTTCCCCTTGTAAAATTTCTACATTCACATCTGTAATATTTATGTTGTATAAAATATCATCATCATTTGCCTAGGCAAATGATGACCCCAACGTAGTTGGGAAAAGGCTAGCCTTTTCCCAACTACGTTGGGGTCGGTTTCCAGTCTAACCAGATGCAGTCTATTTTATATGAAGCGACTGCCTATCTGACCTCCACAACTTAGTTACTACAGTTACGAGTACCAAGTAAGTAAGTCAGGCTTTCGGGCTACTGACGATCCGTAACGACTGTCAAAGATCCACGAATGACAGCCGGGACCAAGGGCTTAATGTGCTTTCCGAGGCACGGAGGGGTCTTGGTATGTAAAGATAGTCACACATCCATGGACCAACCACGGCAAGCGTAGCATAACCTGATCACATTTATGGTGTACATAAAAAAGAATATTCTATTCTATTCTATTCTTACCGCGCCTTAAGTCTTTACAGAATAATAATAATTCTACGAGCGTGTTTGTGGTAATAAATATTGGGTAGCCCCGTGGTTTTCTCATTTACCCACCACGAATTTGTAATGAAGAGGACGGAGTAAGTACAATAACAAGTACTCCGTGGAACACAACGAAAGGATAGAAGGTTCACTTGATCAGTGCCTGAAAAAGTGAGTGGAAGGTGGTAGAAGAAAAGATCCTTTGTTGACCGTTCGTCCAGAAGTCATCATCATTAGGGGCATCCATAAATTACATGAGGTGTTTTTTTAAATTTTCTGCCCGTCCCTCCCCCCCTGGTGAGATGTCGTGAGATTTTATTCAACCCCCTCCCCCCATATCCCAATCTCACGTGAGATTTTTCAAAATGTGGGTTTCTTACGTAAACGCGTTGGATTGTTACTGTAAAAAGAAAAAAAATATTTGCTTCATGCTTTTATTTACGGCTAGCTAAGACTAGTATAAATCAATATTGCTGAGAGTTTAAAGTTTCAAGCGAAAACAAAGGACGGGCTACACTGTACCGTAAATTCAGATTAAATTGAGCTATTTGGTATAAAACAAATAATATGGTGGTTTGACAGTCAGTAGATGTATAACGTCGAAGTATGAATGCAATTATTTTCTTTCGAACTAATTAGTGAATGATCCTTATCGTATTACGATTACGCTTAGGATTAAATCTTAAGCATGTACAATCTGGATTAAATGGACCAAAACAGTATAATTTTTTTTTTGTTTCAATCAGAAAATAAATTGCGTGATATTTGACTCGACCCCCTTAAACACCTCACGTAATTTATGGACGCCCCCTTAGGTATCTGCCTGAGCTTTGCAAAACTCAGGCAGAATATCAAGACTCCTGGAAGCAGCTGAATATCAGGACTAGGGGGCTAATAGGGTCACCCGATGGACGCGGTGTCGATCCCGTGGGAATATCGGGATAAAAAGTAAGTATTCTTAGTGTTATTCTAATGTATAGGTAAGCTATATTACTGTAAAGTTTTTTGCGTGAAAGAGTAACAAACATCCATCCATCCATCCCCACAAAATTTCGCATTTATAATATTAATATAGTAGGATAAATGAGTAGCACAGCTTGGTTGTCAGTTTGATAGAATTGATAAGTGGTTCAAACTATAAGTTCATGAGACTTTATGATTTTGTGTGTGATGGCAAATATTAGTGACGGGCTGAAACCAAAGAGAAACAGTTTGACCTAAGTGGATGTACCCAACTCAAAAAAAACTCAAATCTTTTATTTCAATTAAACAATTTACAGGCACTTTTGAACGGTCAAATAGTCGGTCAGTTAGTCAGAAAGTTGAAGCTAGTGGCCCATTCCAAAACGTAGATATCTCTGGAGAAGAACGGGCAAGAAACTCCAAGGACACTCATTTAAATCAAGATATTATAAAATCTAGGGTACATTATTCTTGGTGCATCTATATTTGAGAACAATTAAAAATATAATATTAAAAATAAACCCTGGCAGTTAAAAGATGACCAGTCTCAACTGACGGCGCCCGTTCACTAACATGATGTGTGTTGCAATATTTAGAAATGCAAACCAACTTATTTAATCATAATGTTTATACTCAATGGCTGCTAGTCAATTAGCTCATAATTAAAAAAATAGAAGATAAAGGAAACTTTCTTTCTTTTCTTTTTTTAAAAAACGTTGCCCCACACTAGGAATTTCTCCTGTATCGTGGGTGCGTTTACAAACATTTAAACTCACATACACAAACAGCCAGACCCGGAACAACTAACTGTAGGCAATACAAATATTTGTTCCGTGCGGGAATCGAACCCACGACGCGCAGCGCAGCAGTCGATCGCTCAGCCACGGCGCCAACCGTGTCGTCAAAACTAAAAGCGTAAACCTTCTGAGCTATGTATGCTTCATGACTGTATTCAGGGGTATAACAATTTATTGTCGATAAAGTAAACTCTATGATTTAATGGAGGACCCAGGTAATATACTGTTCGGCTCAATTGCGGTAAAAATAAATGAAAATCTATGAAAAAAATGCTCATTACATTTTCAAGGTGGACGATGAAGTAAGTAATAATCAGCCTATAATGTTCCCACTGCTGGGACACAAGCCTCCTCTTGGTGAGAGGGGGTGGGCCGTAATCCACCACGCGAGCCCAGTGCGGGTTGGTAGATGTCACATGTCTTCGAATTTATAGTTCTAGGACATGTCGGTTTCCTCACAATATTCTCCTTCACCGTTTTGAGAGCAGTAGTGATGTAATAATTTACACAAAGTAAAGATGAAGTAAGTAGAAGTAAGTATTTCTATAATTTATAATATTAAAACTTTGCACAAGTAAAAAAAATACTGTACAAAGGCGGACTTAATGCTGAGGCATTTTCTACCAGTCAAACTTATGGTGATTCAGAGATAAAACATGGCAAGTGCAACATACGGGATAAATAGCCAGGAAATGACTATAAAATACAAGAATAAATGAACTGTGAGGAGAAAAAAATATCGATAAAGAAGAAAACGAATCCAGCAAATCAGTGCTGGGATGTTACGGCCAACTTCTGACGAATATGTTCTGCCTTCACTTTAAAAGATTACCAACTGGTTGCTGTCCTGATGTTCAGAGGGTGCGCATTCCAAAGGAAGAACGCCTGGATAAGGAAAGAAAAATGAATGAAGTCAGAACGGTGCGTAGGACAACGTAGAAGACGATTGTTGGTCTAAGAATATAGCTATAGCTGAATTGATTCTTATTTCAGAAAATAGTGCGGTTCATACTTCTAAGCAATTGAGTACCTAATTCATTACATAATGGCAGCATGGTGCGCTTTGCTTAGCGCTTTGGTGTGTACTGTAAGTGTAGCAAGCAATTGATATATAAATAAATAAATAAAAAACTTGAGGGGTGTCAAGGGACACCCGGATGGAACGAAGTTCAAAGAGAGAGAGAGAGACAGACCGAGAAACACGCGCACGACGCACGGCTTACAACTATAGCAAAAAGTGTCGTTCCAACTTTTGGTCTTAATTTTTTCCGTCTAGCCTCCTTTCGCAACGCGCGATCAGGAACTTCGTTCCAATAAATAAATGGTGTCTGTGGCACAAACTATGTCCAACTTCTTATCTTGCCCTTTGTGCTCCAAAGAATGCAGCCATAAAGACTTCTGCGCTGCCACCGTCGATGCCGTAAAAGTGGCGTTCTCAACAAAATTTTATTCACTGTCGTGTCATCGACACGACGAAGATCATTAGGATACCTACTACACTTACTTTCTAACTGAAGGACAATTCCCTTAAAAAAACGTTAAAAATGTAGTCGCAATCTCATCTCAGCAACGATAAATTTAAAAAAAATGACAAATATGTAGGGAAATTAAAGGTTGAGACTGATATCAGACTGAGAAACGTTCTTAAAATTACGAGAATTGCCCCTCTGCTAGCTACCCGAAAATGTCAAATTTTTCCAATCAACCTTGAACCTTAATGCTTTAGCGATACACTTGAAAATCTATTAAAGAAATTTGACAGATTGTAGTACTCGTAGCTTGATGTGCTGGCGTCTGTACATTCAATTCATTAAAATATTAAACAATGTCTTTTCATTAGGCATGCATCCAAACACCGGCGCAAAAGCTAAATTAAAATAGATAATTCATTAGTTTGGCTACCTACCAAAACTGTGTGATACTTTAATCCTAATTAATTAAGCTCTAAGATAAGCGATTAAGAGCTATCTCAATTAGTCTTAACAATTATTGAAGGCGATTACTCTTATCTCAAAGTCTTAGCAATTACCGTAAAATCTACGATTAATGGCTTGTTCTACCTCCGATTAAGGTCCAGATCTGAGAGATCATCATTAGCCTATAGCAGTCCACTGCTGGGCATAGTCCTCTCCTACTGCATGTCATTCAACTCGATTTCGGGAACTGTATGTAAGTAGTTTATCAGCCATCTTGTTACCTTAACACAAGCATTAGGTTGCTTAGCTTGGGACTAGATGGCGCTGTGTGAAATGTCCAGGGATATTATTATTATTAACTCTCAGCCAGCTGCTACCAGCCATCCTGCGAAGATCGTTGCTCCACCTAGCCTGAGGGCGTCCTACCTTACATTTACCGTTTCGCGGTCTCTACTCAAGAGCACGTCTACCTCAACGGTCATCTGAGAGATAGTGACAAATAAAGAAGTTAAATTTTAATTATCTTTTAGATACTGCCTACCCAGACGCTACAAAATGGACCCTTAGCAACGTAGATATTCAAATTCAAAATCATTTATTTGCTAATATGGATAATTACACAAAGTTATTAAGATTGGCTATAAAATCTTCCTTGTAAAAAGGTATTTCTTGCAAATAAATATTATTATTATTAAAAAAAATAGAGCATACTCATAGTTCAAATCTCAAGCTTTGACTGTATCACAACATTGTTATACAATTACTTGCAACAATAATTAATAACACAAATTTGGTAATTTCACCATGGCAAATAATAATAAAACATTAGCAAATAATAATGTCACAAGAATAATAAAAGATTAAAATGTCATGTATATTAAATGAGAATGTCAAGTGAGATATTCAGTTGTATAAGAAATTCTCCAACGGAAAATACCTGTTATTGTAAGACATTACCTGGAACCATATCTACGACCTCTCGTTTGCAAGTCTTATTTATGGTAAGCTGGGTCCTAGCCAAGATATTTGAAACCCATTTTGTTACAATAAAGTTCGATATGTCCTCAAGGTGAAACCCAGCTTTTTGTCAGACTTAGATCGGAAGTGTGGGTCTAAAATGAGGAGTGGCACATTTAAACATTTAAGTAGCCATAGCCAGTGATATGTACTTTGTAAATGGTAGTACGGCAGTACTACCATTTACGGTTTTCACGTTAGCGCCGAATATAAATCCTTAACTCAGCCTGTCAAATCGATTGCATTAGTTATGACTGGGTATTAAAAAAAAAAACGGTCTGTTAAATCAAAATAATAATTTAAAAGGGTCGCCGTTATCAAAATCGATAAGAAGGACTATAACGGTGCCATAAATGTAATGGAATCCATACTTTACTCACGATCATCTGCCTAGCCTTTTCCCAACTATGTTGGGGTCGGCTTCCAGTCTAACCGGATGCAGCTGAATACCAGTATTTTACATGGAGCGATTACCTACTTAACTGTTCCATCCATGCTAAATATTTTATATGCAAAAGTAACTCTGTTAGTTTTACCTTTCAGGCCTAACCCACATAATCATTTGTTATGAAGTCTGACATTGTATGACAGATAGGCAGCTTGGGACTTAGAAAAGAACATAGGCTACTTTACATTTTTTTAAATATGACATACAAAATACTCGCAGACGAAGTGATGGGCAACAGCCAGGTTAGCATGCATCATAGAATACTCTTTATTGTACACCATACAAATTACAGAGCATAAAAAATATAAAATTTAACAAAGGATGACACAACGGGCGGTCTTATCGCTGAGAGCGATATTTTAAAGACAACCTTTGGATGGATTAAAATTAAGGAGAGACAAATATAGTAGGTAGGCTGTGGTGTACCATTTACAGTATACAATTAATATATATATAAAGTATATTTTACTCATCTAAATAAATATTAATAAACATGAAACAAGAGCAAAGAAAAAAAATATTATAATATAATAATGATGATGTTTAAGGAGAGAGGAAGTGCTTTTTTATCATCATCATCATATCAGCCCCGAATCAGCCATGGCTGGGTCTATACCCAGCCGAGGCTAAAGGCGTGGCGAAAGGGGAGACCTATGCCTCCCCTTTCTTCTGCCATACTTCCTGGTTCCGTGCGCCCCTCATCCAGGTGTTTCTCGCAACTTTGACGATATCGTCAACCCAATATGCGAGGACGTGTTTTCCCAACTGTTGGATTTCGTATTCTTTCATAATTTACATTGCAGGGTAGAAGTAAAATTGACTTGCAAAATGCGTCACTATCCTATCATGTCCCATCCTTTTCCCACATGCACACCTAGACTATTGCTGTTCTTGTCACCACCTACGGTGACGGTTTGAAGACCCAAACACAACTTCGAGAGTAGCGTTACTGAGAACATCTCCCCTTGTTAATTTGTTAATAACTTTACGGTTGCGAACTGCCGCAAGTCCATTTTGCGAACTATTGAAAAACACTACGAAAAGTGCGTGGTTATATGCTGAAGGGTGTCTGAGTGCTTCCTCGTGTGCTCCCCTGAATCCAGCAAGGACGCGAACCCCCTGCCGACCGACGCGAAGGCCAGACATTGAAGACGGCGAATTACAGGTCAGTGGTGCTGCATGTTTCCTGCCAAATTCCGTTGTCCATCTTCACAGGTTCGTCGTCCTAATTCGTGTCGCATTTGCAAAGTCAGACATACCTACGTACTTTTCAACCCTCGCATAATACAGTCCACTATTTCAAACCAGCATCCCCGCGTCTGGGATAACCTCAAACAAATTTTATTTTTTCCGCTCACTTATTGGTGTTAGGCGCCACCATTAATTTTGGTCACTTCGAGCCGAATGAATTTTGGTCATTTTGGCCGTAAGTATTCTAAATTCAAACCGCATGGTCAGATAACTAAACAGTCACTGTACTACGTAATTAAATAGATTGTCGTTTATTCTTTGTATTTTCCCGCACCGACAACTATTTCCTTTTATTTCCGCACCCGCATTGCATAGTACAACACAACGTAAAAGTTATTTCTTTCCAAATTCATTCCATTTTTGTGGTCCGCCATTTTGTATCGTTTCTGATCGTGTTTTATATAACTTGTTCGTAATTGTTCGGTAAACTTCGGTACGCTTCGTTAGCGCTCGTTCGCATACCAGTTCTTTAAGATACTTTTCACTCACCCGCAATAATTTTATTTTATTTTCGCTACTAAAATTAATCGTTTTTACGATAATCCGCTTACAAATACCTACCTACTTTGTTTAAATATTCGTGTTACGTACTTATCGCCGCTATACTATTTACAGTTGTTCACAATGGTTAAGCCTAAGAGGAAGAGTAGTGATGCAGACATGTTCTTCGACACTACGAATACTAATAAAAACCAGTTATCATTATACTTAGTCAAACGTGATGTTATTTACAAACGCGTAGAAAATATTTTTGAACTTGCACACAAAACAAATAATGATCGACAATATTTTAAGTCGTTTTGTTCCAGTGCTTCAAATATTGATACATTGCGTAATGATTATCAACAAGCTTTAGATTCCTATAATATATTAAATTTACAGTTGTACCCCGATTCCGAGGTCGAATATGATTCCTGGTTGTCGTTTGAAGAAATGTTTTGTTTTATAAAACAGGTTTTGCTCGATAACAAAACCGAGTGTCCTGAACCTGAACCTCAACCTTCATTACTAAAATCTAATTATTCTCGCCTTCCGCCCATTGATTTGATGTCATTTGACGGTAATGTCAAGAAATGGCCATTGTTTTATCAACAATTTAAAAACATGATACACGATAATGCATCGCTCACTAATAGTGAAAAAGTATTTTACTTAGTGGGTAAATTAACTGGACAGGCGTCGTGCGTTTGCGCAGGGTTGGCTCCAACCGCAGAAAATTATATTATTATTTGGGAGGCACTCGTGCAAAAGTATGACGATCCTCGCTCACTCGCATCCGCTTATTTAAACCAATTGTTACAGTTTAAACCGCTATCCATGGCTAGTTCTGATGGGTTAGATTCATTTATAAATAATTTTGATTCATCTGTAGCAGCGCTTAAGCAATTAAAGCTTAATGATTTAACCGAATTTGTTTTCTTGCATTTGGCTCTGCAAAAGTTAGACGCAGACACAATTAAATTATTTGAAATTACTTATCGTAAAGATAAAATACCTTCTTACCGTAATTTAATTGAGTTCATAAAGGAACAAAGTAAAGTATTGTCTCGTTCTACGAACCTTAGTAAATCTATAGATAATAATCATTCCCAGTCTAAACAGCAGCGCCAAACTAAGCACATCCCTAAACCGTCCAAGTCTTTTGTGAATACAGACATAGGGTGTGGTCCAAGTGTAAGCGATAACTGCGCTTTATGCAATGACAAACAACATGAACATTTATATTCTTGTTCATCGTTTAATAAATTAACCCCACGAGAAAGATATAATTTTATAAAACTTAATAATTTCTGTAACAATTGTTTAAGTATAAAACACAAGACTTTTTCTTGTACTTCGAAACATACTTGTTCTCATTGTTCAAAGCGACACCACACCTTGTTACATTTCAATCCAACTAATCAAGATAAAACAAATTGTAACGTTGGCTCCGTGGTGTCCAACACCGCAAATCCTATTCCCGCTACCGCTCATGACGCGCCGCGCCCTACCCCGGCCAGCAGTCATGCAGAGTCCGCTATGACTCATTCGCTCGCCGCTTCTAATGACCCTACAACTATCTGTACAGTTTCGTACGATCGAGCAGCTCGTTATCAAACGACTACGTTGTTAGGGACCGCAAAAGTAAAGTTTGTTGATTCTTTAAACCGCACTCACTTTTTGAGATGTCTAGTGGATCCTGGCTCTCAAAGTGATTATATTTCCGCATCTTGTTGTAAGCGACTATCGCTTCCTATTTATACTCAAACCCGCTATTCGGAAGTTCAAGGCATTGGAGGAGCTTCACAAAAAATTCTCGGTGTTACTTCAGTTAAATTTACCTCTCGCTTTGATAATAAGTGCGAATATGCTATAAGGCCGATGGTAGTAGGACAGATTACGTCACAGTTGCCGGACACCTGTGTTGATACCGCATCTATTGAATTTATTCGTAACTTACCGCTCGCTGATGACGAGTTTTCGCAACCGGGAACTATAGATATACTTCTAGGTGTTAAACTTTATTGTGAAATTTTACTTTCTGGTCAAATTAAAACCTCACATGATGGTATGCCCTCTGCCCTTGAAACGACTTTAGGTTACCTAATCTTAGGTGACGCTCCTATTATTTCCCCGCAACCCGCTACCCGCACATTGTGTGCTTTTACTTCTGATTCGCTACACCAGATTGTCGAAAGATTTTGGGCAGTCGAGGAATTACCTTCGCAGTCATTTTTAAGTCCCGACGATCAGCAGTGTGAGAACATTTATACTTCAACCACTGTTCGTAACTCCGACGGCAGTTATTCCGTTGACCTTCCTTTTAAAGAAGACCCAAATAATCTAGGTAATTCTTATACTACTGCTAAAAAACGCTTTCTACTTTTAGAAAAGAAGTTTTCTAAGGATCCAAATTTAAAATTAAAATATGACGAGGTTATTCGTGATTACCTAAATAAAGGTATACTGTCCCGCACCGCACCTGAGGCATTAGCTGCTCCAGGCTTTTATCTACCGCACCATCCTGTAGTTCGCAACGACAAGGCGACAACCAAGGTTCGCCCTGTGCTGGATGGCAGTGCCAAGACCGATACAGGCTTATCACTAAATGATGTCCTTTATACAGGCTGCAATCTACAGGCTGATATATTTCAAATACTTCTGAATGTTCGTGTTTATTACATTGCCTTTTGTGCAGATGTGAAACAAATGTATTTATGCATTTATACGAATGCTCCGCACCGCAAATATCAACGAATCTTATATAGATTTTCAGAAACCGACCCACTCGAGGTTTTTGAGTTTACTCGAGTCACATTTGGGCTTCGTTCTTCACCATTTCTGGCGCTCCGCACGCTACGTCAACTCGCTAGCGATGAACGGCATAACTGGCCAACTGCGGCAGCCGTATTAGAGAGGGACATTTATATGGATGACGTAGCTTCATCTACTTCTTCTCTCGAGGAAGCAGTCAAGACAGCTACCGATCTGATCCAGATTTTCAAAACTGGCGGGTTTGATTTAGTTAAATGGACGTCAAACTCGCTGGAATTGCTCGAACATATTCCCGAGTCGCACCGTCAATCTGAATGCATTTCCTTCGACGATGGAAATACATTTAAGATATTAGGTTTGCGTTGGTTACCCGCTCAGGATACCTTTATTTTCGAAATATCAAGTCCCCCACCTGTTTGTACTAAACGCGCCATTTTATCCGCTACCGCTCGGTTATACGACATCTTAGGACTCGTCGGCCCTGTAATTCTTTTCGCTAAATTAATCATTAAAGAACTCTGGCTTTTAAATCTCGATTGGGACGATATAACCCCTTCTCGTATTGTTAAAATATGGCAACAATACTTAACAGAACTACCGCACCTATCTAATTTATCATTTCCACGCCATCTAGGTATAGAAACCGGTTCTATGGTTTCCTTAGTCGCATTTTCAGATGCGAGTGAATCCGCATACGGCTGTGTCATTTATTTACACGTCGTAAATGGTGATCAACCGCCTATTATTTCACTCGTGTGCTCCAAATCGCGTGTGGCATCCGCTAAACCTAAAATCACTCTCGCACGCTTGGAATTAAACGGAATACTTTTAATGTCGCGACTTCTTAAAACCGTTTATGACACTTTATCTAAGCGACATAAAATCGAGGATATTTATGCTTTCTCGGACTCTGAAGTAGCACTCTGTTGGTCTGTTGCTTCGCCACACAGATTCAAAACTTATATTGCCAACCGCATTTCTCAAATTCAGGAAAATATTTCACCTGAAAACTTATATCATATCGCTGGCTTACATAACCCCGCAGACTGTGTATCTCGTGGGCTCACGCCTTCGCAGCTCATTCAACATGAGCTATGGTTTAAGGGTCCAGGCTGGCTTTCCTTGCCTAGACAAGACTGGCCTATACAGCGATTTTTATCCAACCGGCCTTCATTACCCGAAGAAAATAGCCGTCCTCTTTATGTTTTGAGCTCTGACCCATCAGAGCCATTAGCACTTACTCCCGCGCATTTTTTATCTACTTCTCCGCTAGAATGTTTACCAGCAGCCGACTTATCCGAAGAACGAACACATCTGTTGTCTCGTTTCTCCTTAATGGATTCGATAGTTCAATCATATTGGAAACGATTCAAGTCGGAATATTTACATAATTTGCAACAACGCGAAAAATGGAATACTCCGTGTAACCCGATCACAGTCGGGACCGTAGTGTTGTTAAATGTAGATAACGCTCCACCCTTGCAGTGGCCATTGGGAATTGTTACCAATGTATACCCTGGTAAGGATGGTGTTGTTCGGGTAGCGGAAGTAAAAACTAAGACCGGTACTTATAAACGACCAGTAGTGCGGTTATGCCCGCTTCCGACTCAATAGTCGACATATTTATATATACATATTTTCGCTCATAAGTATTAATTAGTTTACGATTAGACAAGTTTAGTTTAGAAATTTCATTATATTTATTCGCTCTAGTTACTAAATACTCACTACTTGAGGTTGCTGAATATAGCGATTCTCTTACTTTTCTAACCTTTTTGAAGGGTTTCTTCAAAAGCCGGGAGGATGTTGGATTTCGTATTCTTTCATAATTTACATTGCAGGGTAGAAGTAAAATTGACTTGCAAAATGCGTCACTATCCTATCATGTCCCATCCTTTTCCCACATGCACACCTAGACTATTGCTGTTCTTGTCACCACCTACGGTGACGGTTTGAAGACCCAAACACAACTTCGAGAGTAGCGTTACTGAGAACATCTCCCCTTGTTAATTTGTTAATAACTTTACGGTTGCGAACTGCCGCAAGTCCATTTTGCGAACTATTGAAAAACACTACGAAAAGTGCGTGGTTATATGCTGAAGGGTGTCTGAGTGCTTCCTCGTGTGCTCCCCTGAATCCAGCAAGGACGCGAACCCCCTGCCGACCGACGCGAAGGCCAGACATTGAAGACGGCGAATTACAGGTCAGTGGTGCTGCATGTTTCCTGCCAAATTCCGTTGTCCATCTTCACAGGTTCGTCGTCCTAATTCGTGTCGCATTTGCAAAGTCAGACATACCTACGTACTTTTCAACCCTCGCATAATACAGTCCACTATTTCAAACCAGCATCCCCGCGTCTGGGATAACCTCAAACAAATTTTATTTTTTCCGCTCACTTATTGGTGTTAGGCGCCACCACCAACCTTTATTACTTACTAGTGTTTGAAACTAGAAATAATTTCTGCGTAACAAAATCCTGATCTATAAATAGGCAGTAATAAAACTCGTGCAGTGTTCCAAAAAAAAAGAAAATGATCTTGACAGTGAACATGTTCTAATACAGCAGAACCTGGCATTTAGCCGAGGAAATACTAAGATGAAGCACCTATTAAGATGCCTGAGCCAAGAGATGTACTGTTTAGAAAACCACAACCAAATACTTTACCACAATGACCAGAAGGCCAATTTTCGTAATTTAAAACGTTTAAAATCCAGTCGCAATTTCATCTCAGCGACAAACAAATGTCAAAAACTTGTCAAAATGCAGGGAAATTAGAAGTATTTTTTGATAAATTGAGACTGACATCAGACTGTGAACGTTCTTAAAATTACGAGAATTGCCCCACTGACCTTGGAACGATCTTAATATTCGCAGTTAAAACAAGACTAGACTAGAATAGATTTGTTACAGCTAAGTTTAGACATTCTGATGTTGAAATGTCCGAAAAATGTATTGCAACTCATCACAGACATAAGCATTATCAGCATGTATCATTCCCACAGCTGGGACATAGGCATCCTCTCTGTGAGAGGGAGTGGGCCATAACCCACTATGCAGGCCCAATGGTGGATAACACATGGCTTCCAAAGTTTTGGCTCTAGGTTACAGAAATAGACGTTCCAACATTAATTCTGTTTTTTCTAACCGTAGATTGGGAATAAGTGTCCATTTATTTTGTATTTATTAATTGAACTTTATTATTGTATGTATAGATAACTAACTATTTATACTAGGTACAAAATTCAATCACTAAGGATGAATTTCACCAAACTTTTATATCTAGAATTAGTCTTACCCTGAGAATTATTTTTGTAGTTTTGACAGTTTTTCCATACCAGAACTGTTAGAAATCAATTTTATTCCACGGATACAAGATATCAGAGGGGTAATTCTCGTAATTTTAAGAACGTTCACAGTCTGATCTCAGTCTCAATCTGTCAAAAAATACTTCTAATTTCCCTACATTTTGACAAGTTTTTGACATTTGTTTGTCGCTGAGATGAGACTGCGACTAGATTTTGAACGTTTTAAATTACGAGAATTGGCTTTCTGACTTTGGGACAATTAGCCCTAGACAATTAATAAAAAAACAAAAGGACACTAGACGTCGAAGTACTCGTCCGCATCGCTGTCATCCAGAAACGTAACTATTATTAGGAGATCCATTTTTTGGTATCTCTTCTAAACCACTGTTTTAAAAGAGAAAATTTCTTATTTTCTTTATTATGTTACACAGTTATAAACGATGCCATCTTTTTTAACTGTGTTATCTACTGTTGCAAGCCTTGTTTTTCCTCAAGTGGAATTATCATGCCCAAAAAATGTTGATGAGAAAAAACGTTTTGTTTTCACTGTGTTTCTAACACAGCCATTGCCAAGCTAAGTATAGAGGTGTAGATTTTGCAAAATTTCAAGGCCCAGATTCTAATACCATGTTCAAACATAAATCTCGATTCGAATCTGATCGATTTTGAACAAAATCTAGTTTTATGTAGATAAAGCTTAAGTGTCATTCTCGAAAACCGGTATTACAATCGGAACCGGAACCGGAATCGAAACTGGAGTTACTGGACCTAGAAAGTTAAGCCGAGGAAAAATCTTGGGTGCAATTTCCAAAGAATATGTAAGTGGGTTTCGACCAACGCATAAAATTGCGTTTCGTATCTAAAGTGGCACCTAAGATACTAAACTATCTTAACTGTAGCTAGGGATAATAAACTAGTTTCTTTTTATAAATGTAGTTTGCTAATTGAGTTCCACTACACCTATAACTACTAATATTTCATATAAATCTAAAGAAGTAGAAGAATTTCCGTTCAGAACTCAGCAAATAATAATAAAGATGATGTTAATAAAAGACAAAACACGTCTTATCGTAGTGACAATCCCCATTTATTCAACAAAACCTTTTACGAAAATGACCAGACAGAATCCATGCCTGTTTTCGTCTAAGCATCGCGAGCTGTATTAGCTATAAATTAACGCAATATTCGCATCGTAAATTCGTAGTTGCCATATCGATTATGTCGTTGACACATGGCGCTTGTTCGTCATAACAACAAATTGGAGCACGTTCAAAATCCTTGGACATATTTTGTGATAATGCTTAATTCGAGTTTGATTGCTTCTACGCTTGTTTTTATTATCATTATCAGCCTACTGCAGTTTATTGCTCGACATAGGCATTTCCAATTGCACTATATGCATAAACGTGTCACTGTCGTGTAGCGAAAAGAACAGCTGAACTATAAAACACAAAGGTAAAATTAAATTAAAGCAAGGGAGGTAGAAAACAATTTGATATATTTACAAGAAAGGATGGAGATGGAATGGCAGTGATGGTGAACTGCACCTGTACCTGCACCTGCCGCCAGCACCTGGTTCGCGTCGGTTTACCTCTTCAGCTCCAACTGGATCTCCATCTCAGCCCCCTCAACCCACCTATCACGCATCGTCATCCATACACCCCACCTCCACATACTACACACCACTCTTCAGTCCATCTCCATCTTTTAATTGCTTGTAAATATATCTTTGTTTTCTACCTCCATTTCTTTAATTAAATTTTTCCCTTTACTTTAAAGTTTAGCTTTTCTTGTCAATACACGACATCATACCAAACAAGTAGGTACTATATTCACAAACGTGTTATGCCAAAGGTTGCACAAATGCACGTAATATCCATTTAAAAATCGGTCGCCTACTCCAATATTTTCCGTTAGTACTTTGGTCAGCGCTTTAGAACCGAGCAAATTTAATACAGCTGCTTTAAATTCAGCTACAAAGCTATTTGATTCACAATACGAAGTTACAATAAAAGGGAAAACCGAAACATAAGTTATTATTCAATTTCTCGGAAATACGAGCTTTGGTATGCTTTCGCGAAGTTTCCACTTTTATTGCGTCTCAGTATTTAAGTTTTGCCATATGTTTCTGTCGTATATCATGTGTCGGACTGTCATCATTGGTCATCAGAATTATAGATAGATAGATAGATAGATAACAAGTTTATTTGGTGCAACAAAAGACACAATACAAGCAATAATAAAGAAGTACATCAAAAAAGGTGAAACGTAAAAAAAAAACAAATATTAAAAAACTAAATTGACCCATAGACACATAGTACAAATAAATATAAGGATCGATCACTCTGGGCGGTGTGTGTCTCATGAATTATGAAAGTCAATTCTAGTAAATAAAAACGTTCAAAATCTAGTCGCAATCTCATCCCAGCGACAATCAAAGTCAAAAACTTGTCAAAAATGTAGAGAAATTAGACGTATTTTTGACAGATTGAGACTGACATCAGACTGTGAACGTTTTTAAAATTACGAGCATTGCCCCTCTCGTTTCAATCTAGTAGTTTCAGCAATTAGTTTTCGCTTATCGATTATTTTCTCCAAATGATCTTAGTTCCTATTCCTACGTAGAAACCGAATCATTTTCCTGCCATTGTTGTCTACGATTGAATCAAACACTCTGGAAAGACCCTCTGCATGAGGATAGATTTAATATTATACGAGTAATGTAACAAATCTGTTAAAGGAAACAGACTTTCCGCTATTAAAACAGGGAGATTTACGAAGATACCTATAAATAAAACCACCGAAGATTGTGAGCTCCGAATGTTTGTAAAGGAAGGAATCTGGTGTAAGTCCAGGGAAGCAAAACAAGCAATCTTTCAGTCCTCGGTTCAGCTTACCAAATAAACATTGCCTTGGAACTCTCAACCACTTTAATTTTGTACAGAAATGCATGCCAGATAACTTGGCTTCACTGAATGGAATCGGGTTCTCGATTTGTTTGTTTTTTTCTTTTTACTTTGTACGGCATTTACCTCCATTTTATTGGTCTCGATTTTTAGTTTAGTCTCGCCGTTTTTACTAATTAAGTTTTTGTGTTGGTACAATTTCCTTTGTGTGTTTGCATTGTGAAGTTAAACTCTGCCATTTCGAATTACTTTTATTAAAGTTCTTTCGTTCCTAAGTTACAATGTAGATGGCGTAAAAATCACAATACTTTTTTTTTTTTTTTGAGGATGGGAAATCATCAAATGAAAATGGAAATGAAAATGGATGGGAAATCCCGCTCTGGGTGGAGCAGAAGGGAGTGTCAGACTTTTACTGACTAAAACCCACCCGTGTTCCTTCCTTAGCCCTTTATGTTCCAGGGCAGCGGTAAACCCTTTCGGATGGTCCCGCTACCCTGGCAGGCTTCGGCCCTATGGGGCCCCGTCTCTTTTGCTGATATCTCTTGAGGCGCGCGTAGAACACGTACACGCCGTCCGGCACGGGCCTAGTCCTGATCGGACGGAGAGCTACCCATTACTCTCCGCCCGCAGGCCCGCGCCTACGGTGGCCGGGAGTCGTCACGCGGCTCCCGACGCCCGGAGCGTCTCCCGCGGCGGCTGAGGCGTGAGGTGCGCAAAGTGCGTTCCCTCGCCCACCCCGCCACCTCCTTCGCTAGCATGACTGCTTCGCAGAAGGAGGCGACTGCCTCCCACTCCCTCTCACCCCGGACCATGGCTTGAACCAGGGCCGGACGCGAGAGGTCGCCGCCGCTGCCAATCGCCTCTACGAGGACACGGCGGTGCTCTGCCCAAGCAGGGCAGACCTCCACCGTATGCTCCACCGTGTCCTCTGGGCGATCCTGACAGTGGTGACATCCGGGCGTCTCCTCCCGCCTGATAATGTGCAGGAACCTCCCGAAACATCCGTGTCCGGAGAGGACCTGCGTCAGGCGGTAGGTGAGAACGCCGTGACGTCTCCCTAGCCACAATACTTCGATTTTGTTTTTTTTTTAATAATACATAGTTATCAAAACTAATACATTACATCACGCCTGTATTGTCCAATGGGTTAGGTAGACGTGTACCTAATAGTGCACCCACATTTTGCAAGTTATGTTTAAATCCCATAATAGAGGGCAATCCAATTGCCATCAATCGCTGCATTAAAACTACTTTTGACAGTAATAGTATTATTGAATACATCCGAGATTTCCCAATCCTGTACTCCTACATCGAAATCGAATAATCCATTCGAAATAGAATCACCAAATAAAATCAAGTTTCTTCTATTAGCCGGCCTAAAACTGCCTCCAAAATATATTGAATTACGGTACGTCAGTGGGTTCTGAAATATTTTTGGGAAATGTCAGGCAAGTGACAAGGGGACAAGGGTGACCCTGGTGCAGTAAGTGACAGATGACAAGTTGACAGTCGCCTACGTGCAACTATTTTATGGCGGGAATTATTAGAAAAATAGTTGGCAAACGAGGATTTTGGAGACGAAACAAAGATGGCCTTATGTTTGCAGGTTAGAAGTAATATGTTCGAAGCACAATCGTTGCGATATTAACTAAATACTTGTAAAAAAAATCTAAATTATTCCTCGGAAAAAGACATCTGACGTTGAAAAATCAGCCCTAAACGGTTAAATTTAGTGCCCACAACCAAATGAAGTATTCTGAATTAATCTGCCTAGCCATTTCCCAACTATATTATTTTACATGGAGAGAAGGGCCCGTGGCTAAATAATAACAGCCGCACAGGTCGATCGGTCAGGTTAAGCTACGCTTGCCGCGGTTGGTCAGTGGATGGGTGACCATCTTTACATATCGAGACCCCTCCGTGCCTCGGAAAGCACGTTAAGCCGTTGGTCCCGGCTGTCATTCGTGGATCTTTGACAGTCGTTACGGGTAGTCAGAAGCCCGAAAGTCTGACAACCAGTCTTACCAAGGGGTATCGTATTACCCAGTAACTGGGTTGTGGAGGTCAGATAGGCAGTCGCTCCATGTAAAATACTGGTATTCAGCTGCACCCGGTTAGACTGGAAGCCGACCCAACCCAACATAGTTGGGGAAAGGCTAGGCATATGATGATGATGATGGAGCGACTGCCTATCTGACTTTCACATCAGTCACTGGTCCACACGATACCCCTTTGATGAAACTGATTGTCAGACTTTTGGGCGTCTTAATAGGCGTTGTTATCATTTATTTATTTACGAAAACTTTATGCAGAAGTAAAAAAAAACTGTCAAAGGCAGACTTAGTTCGAGAGCTATGAGAACTAAATGAATAATTAAAAAGATATTGCATTTCGTTAACATTCCATAACACATCGATTTCGCACCACAATACAATTTATTCATAAAAATCCAAGTGCACACTTGCGGTATTAGTACAGCAACATTGAAATGCCACCGCGAAGAATGCATTCAGGCACAATAAGGACGCATTAGAGCATGCATTTCTGCGCACATGTAGACCGGTCCTAGGCTTGGTTGTTTCTTAATAGAGCGTATCGAGTCAGGTTACAAGGTGGACCTGAGATGTGGAGGTCGTGTGTTCAGGGCTTTTGGTTTACTTAGGAATTAAAGTAGGTTGTATTGTTATAGTAAGGAGTTAGGGACAGTAGTTAAGCTTGTGGAGTTAAAAAATTGTTGATAGAAATTAACCTTTTTCTACTTTATGTGTATAATGAAAATGGTACACCACAGACTACCTACAGTATTTGTTTCTCCTTAATTAATCCATCCAAAGGTTGTCTTTAAAAGATAGCTCTTAGCGATAAGACCGCCTATTGTGTCACCCTTTGTAAAATTTATATATATTATTTATGTTCTGTAATTTATATAGTGTACATAATAAAGAGTATTCTATTATATTCTATTCTTTTTTACTATATAACCAGATCGTCATTAATGCTCCTGAATGAATATGTGTAAACAAAGTAGAAACTAAAATAGCTATTGATTTATATATAGCAGAAGTTCATTTGACGTTGTTTATGATAGAGTGTGCCGCTTTAATGGCGACATTAATTTAACACATAATTTCATTCAACGTTATTATTTATTTATACTTTTCTAAAATAGCATCTTGGAGTAACCTTAAATAACTGTAGCGCAGAGTTTATTTACCGGGATCACGAATCATAACATCACATCAATGAAGTTAAAGCGAATAACGTGCAAAGAGTATGCGAATTGAAGGAAAGAGAGCCCTATGTCGGCGAGCGGCGCAGGCGGTGGTTTTCAAAATACGCATTATTTTATGTTGACTATTTTTTATGATAACTGACGACTAGCCCTACCCGTGTATACATTTATGTCACTATTTTAGCGGCACGTTATGTGTAGCAGAAGGCTAATTGCCGTAATTAAAAACGACAACATCTCAACGACAATGAATGTCAAAAATGGTAGAGGTATTTTTGACAGATTATGACTGCGATCAGAAGGCGCATTCTCGTAATTTAAAACGTTCAAAATCTAGTTGCAGTTTCATCTTGGCGACAAACAAATGTCAAAAACTTGTCAAAATATAAATTAGAGGAATTTTTGACAGATTGAGACAGGTCAGACTGTGAACGTTCTTAAAATTACGAGAATTGCCCCTCTGACTGTGAACATTCTTAACATTACCAGCCTCAGTAATTCGTTTGACGTTGTTTATAATATGATACCTACTTGATTAGACTTATAATCTAATAACAATGAAACTAGTAAAAGTATAGAATATAGTAGGTACTAAAAACGTATAAGCAAATGGGATCCAGAAAATCCACCTCCAAGTCTCCGCAAATGTCTAGTGCATTCACGAAAACACGGAATTCGATCTGACTATGTACAACATTTATTTATAAAATACTAGCACCGCCCCGCGGTTTCACCCGCATAAGTTTAGATCCCGTGGGAATATCGGGTTAAAAATTATCTTACATGTTAATCCTGGTTATAAACTATCTGTGTACCAAATTTAATCCACATCCGTTCATTAATTTTTGCGTGAAAGAGTAACAAACATCCATCATTAATTTGACGGCACGGTTGGCGCAGTGGTTAAGCGATTGACTGCTGCGCTGCGTGTCGCGGGTTCGATTCCCGCACGGAACAAATATTTGTATGACCTACATGTATTTGTTCCGAGTCTGGGTGTGTTTCTATCTATAATATGTATGTATTTACAAAAAAAAATGTATATAGGTAGTTTATCAGCCATCTTGTTACCATAACACAAGCATTAGGTTGCTTAGCTTGGGACTAGATGGCGCTGTGTGAAATGTCCAGGGATATTATTATTATTATCCATCCATCCATCCTCATAAAGTTTCGCGTTTATAATATTAGTAGGATAAAAGTGGAGAACTAAACTGCACCAGCATATATCACCCTTTCACCCCTGATTAAAATGGAAGTGGATATCTGGAAGTAGTTCACTTTATTTTTATTATTCGTAGTTTTATTATTCCTTAATCTAGTCACACATACTCGTAGCTCATAATATTATAATACGATACTCTGTGACGCTTCACCATCAAGATGGTTCCTTTAATGACTATGCGTTTTATGTGCCAATAATGTATGATTACTGTTATGTTTTCCTGTGGGATAGCAAAAGTATGCAATTATCTGAGTACTCGGCTAGCCATATATATGGCGTTTTCTGCGCCTTATTTTAATGTATCAGTCCTTTCAGCAAGAGACAAGCTCGTCCAACCATCTTTGCCAATCAATATGGACATAAAAACTATTGGGCCGAGATTAATAAACGTTGCATAGTACAGACGCCAGCACATCAAGCTACTACAATCTGTCAAATTTCTTTAATAAATTTTCAACTTTATCTCTAAAGCATAAAGGTTTAAAGTTGACTGGGAAAATATGACAGTTTCGGGTAGCTTGACCTTCTGGCGTCTGTACATATTTTGTCTTAAGGCCCAATCACACGTACCACAACCACACCACAACCACAACCGCATCACAACGACAGCTCGTGGATGGACGTCAATTTGTAAGAAAATTAATAGTTTATTCACATATTAAATAAATTAACGCCTCCAACCAGGGCTTAAAGAACTTAAAAACTAAGCGACTACACGCTAAGGGCACCCCCTGTGGGGTACGAACCTCGGCTTAGGGCTTCGCTGGGAGAGGGCAGCAAGGGACAGGATGACCGGAATTATTTAGGGACGAATTTAAAACTACAGGCTCGGTTGGCTTGAGCAAGGGATGGGGCGTCGTGACGAGCTTCGACGGCGAGAACGGAAGGACGGCTGTCGGGAACAACGTTGCGCTTTTAATGCTTACGTAACTTAGCATACGCATAAGCTGTGTATGCTAAGTTACGTTTATTAATCTTGGCCTAAGACACCACTGAATTCCATAGATGTGTTGTAATTTGGTGATCAATGTTTATTCCTACTATATTAATGAGAGGCCTTTCTAGTGATGAAAGCCATAGCAAGGTCTTCATAATAAGTAATCATCATCATCTTAGCGCTAGCCTTTTTCCAACTATGTCAGGGTCGGCTTTCTGTCGAACCGGGTGGAGCTGAATACCAGTATTTTACACGAAGCGAGTGCCTATCTGACCTCCATAACCTAGTTCATAATAAGTAATCATCATCATCTTAGCGCTAGCCTTTTTCCAACTATGTCAGGGTCGGCTTTCTGTCGAACCGGGTGGAGCTGAATACCAGTATTTTACACGAAGCGAGTGCCTATCTGACCTCCATAACCTAGTTTGGCCCTTGGTAATACTGGTTGATAGACTTTCGGACTTCTGGCGACCCGTAACGACTGCGAAAGATCGAATGACAGTCATATAAAGTAATATTACCTCAAATACTTTTACCACAAAGAAAATCTGAAATGTAGTCTATTTTCATTAGCTATCAATAAAATGCCCATTTCAATTATTTCAAAAGAAAAGTTTCCAAACCTGATCAATTTGAGTAATGAGTAATATACCGACGCGGCGACGCCATCGCAAATTAATTTGGAGTACATTTCGATGTTTTTTCTGTGGTTTTCTCTTTGTATTTACATTTTATTTGCATTTATTTGCTATATACACATCCTTTTCCTGAGTCCTGGAGTGGAGAATAGAATAGAATAGAACACTCTTTATTTTACACCATACAAATTACAGAATATAAATAATATACAGGGTTATTTGTAAAACACCAACAACCTCTTAAGAGGTCATTGTACTCATCATTATGAAAAACTTTTACTATGGGACCAAAATTGAAATCGCAAAAAAAATCAATTGTTCCCTACATTTGTGTTCGCATAACTCGTCAAAATGTAGGGAGCAGCTGATTTTTTTTTCGCGATTTCAGGTTTGCTCCTATAGTAAAAGTTGTTCAAAATGATGAATACAATGACCTCTTAAGAGGTTGCTGGTGTTTTACAAATAACCCTGTATAAAATTTTACAAAGGGTGACACAATGGGCGGTCTTATCACTTAGAGTGATCTCAACCGCGTATCGGCAAGCGTGACGGACGATCTAAAGAAGGTGGCTGGGACTAGTTGTTAGCCGTGCGGCGTGCGCGTGTTTCTCTGTCTGTCTCTCTCTCTCTTATAGAAAGCAAGCCACTGTTATACTTCGTTCCATCCGGGTGTCCGTTGACACCTCTCAAGTTTTTTGTTATAATTTTGTCAAATTTTTGTTTAGTAAACATAACATCACGCCTTGTTTCCCCCGAAGGGTTGAGCAGAGGCGTGTCTAATGTACACACACATTTTGCCAGTCATGTTTAAATCCCATGTAATCGGGGGTGAGCCTAATTGCCATCAGCCGGGCACAAGTTCAGACTCCTGGCTGCTACTGAGAAATTCCAGATTCAGATGCATCCGGGCTGGAAGCTGACCCATATGACATAGTTGGGAAAAGTTAAGGCAGATTGACTTGAGATTTCATAACAAATTCTGATCAGGCTTATGAAAACCGGGCGAAAGTTATTCCATAAATATTTGCCGGAATAAAAACATGACTGTACCCGCACCCTTATGTAATCACAATCGCTTTCATTATCGTGTTAGCGATAAACAGGCTTAACACAATATATTGTTGAGCAGTTAAAGCAAATTCTATTGTGATTGTGTTACGCATTAAGGATACTGAAATTAACAAGTGTATCAACAAAACATTTTTTTTTTCTTTATTAATAAGAACTAAAGTTCTTAGTAATTGATTACAATTTAGTCTATTAGACTAATAAGCAATTTAACTCAAACTTAATATTTTTCGAGTTATATTATCTTATAACTAAGAATAGTGTCAATTTGCACTTTTACATAGTTTCGTAGCACTTTCTTAGGGTCTGATAATTAATAAAACACTTTATTCATGTGTTACATGTATAGCAGCTTTAGCACCAAACTATTATTCATTTACTATATAAAGACTACAACACTAACTCAAATGGTTTAGTTCTCTTTAGCCTACGCACTAAGTCCGTGTTGTCTAGTTGCTGAATTGCCTCGACATTCACATGTCGGTGAAGTCTGTGTTCGTGGGCTTCAGCAAATTTTTGAATGATGATTGTGACGAGTTCCATTTTAAGATCAGGGTGTGGCTACTTCACACCCTCTATAGTTGGCAGGGTGGGGTAAGCCACAGTGGCCGCATTTTGGTTTCTCTTGCGGAGATTTCGTACAGTTGATTTTAAGATGTTTGCCAGTGCATTTGACACACCTCAGCTCTCTTCTGCATTCATGAGTATGTCCATAAGCCTGGCATCTTTTACATTGAGGAATGAGTTTCGGGTTTTTGAGAGGGTGTATTTCAATTTTACACCCTAAAATGTGCTTTATGCGATAGATTTTGTTGACATTTTCGTCATTGTTAAATAATAAGATGAACATACTGAGTGGGTCTTTGGTCTTCCAGCTCAACTTGTTGTCAACTTTTTCTATTTTCAAACCTTGCGATATTAAATCATCTTTAATTCGATCTGGCTGGCACGAAGAATGTATATTTTTCACTACAACTCTTATTGGTCGAGCCTGTTTGTTCTCGTAAGAATGCCAAAGATATTCTTTTTCTGATAAAAACCTAGCAATCGCTCTATAAGTCTTCAGTTTTGGCGTTGATTTTCACACAACCTTCGTTCATCATTTTTGCGGTGAAGAATTCAGTTGGTTGGGTTTCAGTTAGTGAGTCGTAGAACATATTTTGGTAGTTCTTAACTCCGTCTATTATGATTGGCGGTGGTGGAGATACTTTTTTGACTAATGTCTGTTCTTTCTCCCATTTTTGTTCTTGTTGGGCGCTTGTTCCAGGTTGTTGTTGTGAAGAGAGGGAGATGTTAAGCTTCTTTTTCTTCCTACTTTTAGCTCTAATCCACTCAGTCTCTTTAGCGAGTTCTTCCTCGTCTGTGCAGTTCTCGAAATTTCCCTTTTCTGATTGAGCAAATTGTATGTTGCTCTTAGTTTCTTACTCCGAGTCATTATTTCCTTGTCCCCTAGAGCTGGGATTTACTTTTTTGAGGCTTTGAAGTTGTAGCTGGAGGCCTTCTATTTGGATCATCAGATTATTAACAAGAAGTTCCAGCTGTTTTCAATCTAATTTTTCTTGGATGTAACTGTCATACAACAGCTTTCCAGATCGGTTTTAATTTTTACCTTTGTTGAAGACATAGTAAGATAAGTAGAAACGTCACCTTTACATTTATTTAATTGCACTGTCTACTCTATAATTAATAACTGGGTTATCTTGGCGACCTTCATAAACCGATTTCGCAACGCGGCAATGACGGTGTTATTGTGATGCGCCAGCGAATTACTCTAAAGTAGAGTACCCGCGCGCGAATGATACACGTCCGTTCTCGATAGTAACAAAATAATGAAGCTAACCAGCCAACACTTAGGTACTGAAAAATATTTTAAAGCTGGTTTGAATCCTGCTTATAGGTATTATAAACGCTAAAGTTTGTATGGATGGATGTTTGTTACTCTTTCACGTCAAAACTACTGAACGGATTTGGAGGTTTGGCACACAGATAGTTTATAACCAGGGGGTCTACTCCGAAGTAGTATCGGCCGAATGTTCGGTCGTTTCCTGCTACGAAGTTACTATTTGGTTCGGTCGGTTCCGATCCTACACTCCTACACTCTTTCGAATATTGACTATGGTCCCGACCCAACTGAGCTGATCCGAACTTTTTTCGCATTTTTCAATAATATTCGGTTCGGCCATGTGTCGGTCCGATCCGAACATTCGCACTTTGCACTTGGGAGTAGGCCCCAGGATTAACATAGGTATAGAATCAGTTTTCAGTTTTTAGTATTTCGTTACCATTTACGTATTAGTCTGTAAGCTTTCTTAAAATTTTAAAAATAAAATAATTAATACTTTTTATCCCGATATTCCCACGGGATCGAAACTTATGCGGGCAAAACCGCGGGGCGCAGCTAGTTAAAAATAAACAACAATTTGATTCATGATTCATCTCCAACAATTGAAATTCTTCTCTTTCCTCTTCTTCACATTAGTATGATTTTCTGCTAAAGATAAGAACTGCGAAGGTTACCGATATCTCACAAAAGAATATGGTAATGTGTCGGCTCGAAGACATCATTAAAATATGGCAAAGAGCTTTCTGGCGCCCTCTTGACCTTGACTCGGAAAGTGCTGGTCACCATAATCGTTGTGCTATCATACTTATCGTTTTATTCTCTCTGACTTTATCTCACGTTCTTTTTATAGATATAACAATACATGACTGTATTTTTTAAGAGGCTGGGTTGTATGGCTATCGGGTGTTGGACTACTACAGTATTGCAATTACATAACTGTTAGGTACATGACTAGGAAGGGCCCGTAGCTAAATGATAACAGCCGCACAGGTCGATCGGTCAGGTTAAGCTACGCTCGCCGCGGTTGGTCTGTGGATGGGTGACCATCTATACATACCGAGACCCCTTCGTGCCTCGGAAAGCACGTTAAGCCGTTGGTCCCGGCTGTCATTCATGGATCTTTGACAGTCGTTACGGGTAGTCAGAAGCCCGAAAGTCTGACAACCAGTCTTACCAAGGGGTATCGTATTACCCAGTAACTGGGTTGTGGAGGTCAGATAGGCAGTCGCTCCATGTAAAATACTGGTACTCAGCTGCATCCGGTTAGACTGGAAGCCGACCCCAACATAGTTGGGAAAAGGCTGGGCAGATTTTTCCAACGAGACAGATAACTTCATCGGAGGAATAATTTTGAATTTTTGACAATTAGACGGCACGGTTGGCGCAGTTTCGATTCCCGCACGGAACAAATATTTGTATGACCTACAAGTACTACAAGTTGTTCCAGGTCTGGCTGTTTGTGTATGTGAGTTTAAATGTTTGTAAACGCACCCACGATACAGGAGTAATTCCTAGTGGGGCAAAGTTTTAAAAAAAAATCTTCCATACAAAAACTGACAGACGTCAATTTGACTGTTGATTGAAAAATCAGCCCTTAGTAGTCAAATAAAAACCCTCTTCCTCTCTTCTACTTTTGCTGGCGCCCGACAGGGTCCACAATGATCATATTCTGTAAAACCTACCACCTAAGTTCACATGTGGAAGAAATAAATATATTGAGTATTGGGTTTTGTATCACAAGGCAAAGAACGCCTAAACAAAACGTTCCTTGTATTGTTTTATTAACTTTATTTTATTTTTATTATTTGCTTTAGCGGCAACAGAAATACACACTCTGTGAAAATTTAAACTGTGTACCTATTATGGTTCTCGAGATACAGCCCGCTGACATTCAGACAGACGGACGGACAGTGGAGGCACCCAATCACTAATGAGAGGGTTCTGTTTGATTTTTGTTAAGACGCTTTCTCTTTTATCGTAGGAATTGAGTGAAAACAATCAGCGGGGTAAAGCAATGTAGTAGCAAATGTTTTTTTTTAATGTGCTACTTGTATTATTAATGTTCATTTTTTTTATTATTTTGATCATATGGAACGATTTCAAACACAATGTAAATTGTTTGTGAATAAATAAATAAAATGAAATGGGTTTGATTTTGACAGTTCAACAACATTCATTGCGTTATCTACGTTGTTGAGTAAACACATTTTTCGAATTTAAGAAGCAATGGATTAGCAATATCCTTCAAAATCATTCAGATTGAGATTAATAGTGTGTTACGCAATAACGGTGCAAGCCCCAATCCCAATCTTTACAAAGTTATACCTACTTCAAACGTTTACTAGAAGTGCGATGATCGAATAGTTGTTACAGGTTACAGGCGAATTAGGACCAAAGCGGCAGGTCGCGGGATTCTACTACTACTATCTAACTATCCAAAGATTTAAATCGCTAGATTTGCTCTTACCGTACTTCGTCATGCGAAAAAGTGTCCATACTGAGAACAGTGAGCTCACACATTATTAAATAGTCTTTCCATGACTTTCAAGTCAAGTCACTGCGTCATTATGTGTCAAGGGTGTCAAAACAAAACAGAAACGGGAATCTTTTGACGCGGTACGGCGAATTTAATGATTTAAATCTTTGCCGCTGTCATCATTTCTATGACAGCCGTCGCTACGGCCGTTAAGTGCGGCCACCGCTCTTCTAAGAGCCGTACCGTAGCCGTAGCTTTAGAGATCACAATGTCGTCTTTCAAGCGTAATTTTATTAATAAGACTCACACGACCTCACAAACTTTCATTGTAACTTTCATACCGAACGCCCATATTCAGACTGTGGGCGTTTACGGCCCGATATGACGTCACGGCAATAAAGAACAACAGTGTAGCCTTTCTTTTGTCACGGAGGCAAGTGCCAGCGTTTATTAGTACTAGAAAGTTGGCAGTACAGTCAAGGAGATAAGAAGTCGTATGTTGAAGTATTGCAGTTTGTGGCGGCGTCCGTACCTAGTTATGAAGTTGTTGTAAGTGATGAATTAGAAGTATGAGTTTTGTGAGGCTGTGTGTGAGTTCTAAACAAAACTGTACATGTCGTTGACTAAGAATTTATAAACGAGTATTATAAGGGTCTCAAAGAGAGACAAAGTAAACATGATGAAGTACGGAAACAAAAGATTTACTGCTTATTAAAACAAACATGGGAATTCCCATTGCTTGTGTAGCATTTTATTGGTAAAAAACCCTCCCTTCTTTGCAAGTTCTTGTCGCAGATAGATTGTCGAATCCGCTGTTTTACAAAACTGCTAGTAGTTTTTTCCCGTTCTTCTTAGGTACCATAAACGCTTTGGAATTGGCAACCAGTTTCATCTATTTCAATTAATCCTTTGACACAATTTACTTTTAATAGTACTTTCTAAACATTAAGGTGTATATAGGGCTCGTTGACCTTGTGCATGTGGGCGGAGCTAAACGCTCTACTCCCGAAAACGTAAAACGCGCGCGGTGGCGCGCTGAACTAAAACGACGATCAAAGAGTATGCAGAGGCACAGACATGCCGCCCGCAGGTCGCTATTTTTGCCAACGATTCCAGAAGGGAATTGCGGTTGCAAGTCTGATATATTTTGTATAGATTGATACGTATGTTACGTATATTTTAAGCATTTTTCATTTAGAAATTTCGATTTTATTTAAAATCAGAACTTAGTTCCTGCGGGGGTAAAACTTTTCTTAGGAATCGAATAACATTTTATTTGCATACTGTAGGTAGGAGGATTTATTAAGTACATAAAAATGAGATTTTATAAAAAATGTGATCCTGTTTCACCAATTTGAATTATTATAAATCAGTAATAAACCTACCTAACTAGCACTGTACCTAAATAGCATTTTAGGGTTCCGTAGCCAATCGACCGATGTTATAGTTTCGGCAGTGACCTTGAAATAATTACCTACGGCCGTTTAGTAGATAAACCTCGTCATGGGTGTCATTTTCGTGGTTTTCGAGGGTGCTGGAGCCGATTATAAAGTCAAAATGAAAATCCAGGATGGCGGCTACAAAACTTTTCAAAATTTTCGTCATGGGTGTCATTTTCGTGGTTTTCGAGGCTGCTGAAGCCAATAGTGAGGTCAAAATGAAAATCTAAGATGGCAGGTGCGAAAATTTTCAAAATTTTCGTCATCGGTGTCATTTTCGTGGTTTTCGAGGGTGCTGGAGCCGATTATAAAGTCCAAATGAAAAACCAAGATGGCGGCTGCAAAACTTTTCAAAATATTCGTCATGGGTGTCGTTTTCGTGGTTTTCGAGGGTGCTGGAGCCGATTATAAAGTCAAAATGAAAATCCAAGATGGCGGCTGCAAAACTTTTCAAAATATTCGTCATGGGTGTCGTTTTCGTGGTTTTCGAGGGTGCTGGAGCCAATAGTGAGGTCAAAATGAAAATCTAAAATGGTGGCTGCAAAAATTTTCAAATTTTTCATCATGGGTGTCGTTTTCATGGTTTTCGAGGGTGCTGGAGCCAATAGTGAGGTCAAAATGAAAATCTAAAATAGCGGCTGCAAAAATTTTCAAATTTTTCATCATGGGTGTCGTTTTCATGGTTTTTGAGGCTGCTGAAGCCAATAGTGAGGTCAAAATGAAAATCTAAGATGGCGGGTGCGAAAATTTTCAAAATTTTCGTCATGGGTGTCATTTTCGTGGTTTTCGAGGCTGCTGAAGCCAATAGTGAGGTCAAAATGAAAATCTAAGATGGCGGGTGCGAAAATTTTCAAAATTTTCGTCACGGGTGTCATTTTCGTGGTTTTCGAGGGTGCTGGAGCCGATTATAAAGTCAAAATGAAAATCCAGGATGGCGGCTGCAAAACTTTTCAAAATATTCGTCATGGGTGTCGTTTTCGTGGTTTTCGAGGGTGCTGAAGCCAATAGTGAGGTCAAAATGAAAATCCAAAATGGCGGCTGCAATAAATTTGGAATTTTGCTTCATAAGTGTCGTTTTCGTGGTTTTCCAGAGTGATAAAGCCAATAGTGAGGTCAAAATAAAAATCCAAAATGGCGGCTTCAAAAATCTAGTTTTAGTTGTAACTAATTATTCAGTCATCATTTGAGGTGTTGGTTACATATAAAACTAATTTTCCTTCTTAAATATCTAAATAAAGAACTGGATAAATAGATAATCTTTCAATAATAAGTTACCTGTATTAAATCAATTGAATTTTAATACACAATGATACAGTATTCACGGAAACGCATTTCTTGTGTCTTAACCGTATAGGATATTGTTTTTGCAATCTATCTGTCACTCACTCACTCACTCACTCATGCGGTCTCGTGATAAATAACATTGTTTATTTGGCAACTCATCACACTAAGTATATTATTGTCAAATAAGTATCGTGTACCTAAAATCAAGTAATAATTAGTTATTAGTTTTATTTTATTAGTAATATTAATTAGTTTGATCGGAATAACTTAGATTATTCGAAGTTCCTTACGTATGATTTAAAAAAAAAAACAATTTTTTGTAGCCGCCATCTTGGATTTACATTGTGAGCTCACTATCGGCTGTAGTACCCTCGAAAACTATGAAAATTACACCCATGATGAAATATCTGAAAATTGTTGTAGCCGCCATTTTGGATTTTTATTTTGACCTCATTATCGGCTTTATCGCCCTCGAAAAGTGGGAAAACGACACCCATGATGAAATATTTGAAAATTTTTGCAGCCGTCATTTTAAATTTTTATTTTGACCTCACTATCGGCTTTATCAACCCCGAAAAGCATGAAAACGACACCCATGATGAAATATTTGAAAATTTTCGCAGCCGCCATTTTAGATTTTTATTTTGACCTCACTAGCGGCTTTATCACCCCCGAAAAGCATGAAAACGACACCCATGATGAAATATTTGAAAATTTTTGCAGCCGCCATATTGGATTTTTATTTTGACCTCACTATCGGCTTTATCACTCCCGAAAAGCATGAAAACGACACCCATGATGAAATATTTGAAAATTTTCGCAGCCACCATTTTAGATTTTTATTTTGACCTCACTAGCGGCTTTATCACCCCCGAAAAGCATGAAAACGACACACATGATGAAATATTTGAAAATTTTTGCAGCCGCCATATTGGATTTTTATTTTGACCTCACTATCGGCTTTATCACCCCCAAAAAGCATAAAAACGACACCCATGATGAAAAATTTGAAAATTTTCGCAGCCGCCCTTTTGGATTTTTATTTTGACCTCACTAGCGGCTTTATCACCCCCGAAAAGCATGAAAACGACACCCATGATAAAATATTTGAAAATTTTCGCAGCCGCCATTTTAGATTTTTATTTTGACCTCACTAGCGGCTTTATCACTCCCGAAAAGCATGAAAACGACACCCATGATGAAATATTTGAAAATTTTTGCAGCCGCCATTTTGGATTTTTATTTTGACCTCACTATCGGCTTTATCACCCTCGAAAAGTATGAAAACGATACCCATGATGAAATATTTGAAAATTTTTGCAGCCGCCATATTGGATTTTTATTTTGACCTCACTATCGGCTTTATCACCCTCGAAAAGTATGAAAACGACACCCATGATGAAATATTTGAAAATTTTTGCAGCCGCCATTTTGGATTTTTATTTTGACCTCACTATCGGTTTTGTCACCCTCGAAAAATATGAAAACGACACCCATGATGAAAAACTTGAAAATTTTCGCAGCCGCCATCTTGGACTTTTATTTTGATCAAATCCAATCTTTTCTCATTTTAATATTAGTTTAGATATGACTACTTGTATTTTACTATCGTAAGTATTCGTAAGCGTCCACGCGCACAATAGAAATGGGCCATCTGCAGCGAGCTAGTCAATAAACGCACACTGATACAATTCGTTCGTAAATATTTGCACTAACACAGACAGACGCGCATAGTCGGTCGATAGCCGGAGCGTAGCAGCGAGCGACACAGCCATCCCGTCTCAATGCTAACGCATGACTGCCGCCCGCGCCCGCGCAGAGCCCCTCTGAAGCTCGATCTCAAAGTGGGGACATTTCCTTTGCAAATGTTAATTGATTTACATAAGCTAAGACAAATCTGTAGTACCTCTAACCATCGATTTTTCAGTGTAAAAATATTTCCAAACATCAAAGCCGTTTAGAAGTAATATCGAATTTCAGAAAAAAATAGCGTGTTGGTAAATATTTTTTTAAGGCAAAAGTATTAGCCATACGAAAAAATCCTTCTACAGAAATGTTGTTCATGAATCTATAGCAAACATATATTTTTTACAGATCTTTTAATCAAGCCGTTAATGAGAAATATTCTTCATAAAGTGACCGTATTACGGTACTAAACGAGAGTAAGGCCCTTAATAAACATACGAGAAGTTTAAATACCACTGTTAATATCAACCTTATCGCAAGCACGCAAACAATTTATTGCATAACGCATGCTGCTGCCAAACCTTGCGTGACCCAATAAGTACCATCAGCAGATTAGCGGAACAATTTTAGTCATGGCCTCTAGCCAAACTAGAAAGCCCTAGCAACGAGCAACTATTCGGTACAGAAGTCTTGGATGTTACATAATAATAGCCAGTAAATGTCCTACAGGGCTGGGAAAAACGCACAGATACCGTCTCTAAATCTTAAGATATCTACTAAGTAACACTGAAGAAAAACCTAATGAGGGCCCTCAGATAGTATAGAAATAGAAAATATTAATACAGTAAGCAGGTTCACAGGTTAACAGCAAGTTAAAACGACATGAGTGGCTTAAAATATTACCTACAGCTAGGTTACAATATGGTATTTGCTAGTGAGCCCCAAACTAGACAGGTGTCTGTATTTTGGGGCTCAGAGTATGAATTCCAAAGTGGAGACTAGAGAGGTGATTTCAAGTATGGTATGGTGCGTGTGTGAGTTTGTGTGGTGTGTGTGTGTGATGTGCGTGTGGTGTGTGTGTGTCTGGTGTGGGTGTGTGTTTTTTCCATTGTGCATTTGTGCTTCATTTGATGTGGTGTCAGGTCAAGGTCTTTATATTAGTATATAGTCATCATCTACCGTCTCGGCTTACCTTACCCAACTATGTTGAGGTCAGCTTACAGTTTAACCGGATGCAGTTAAACACCAGTATTTTACATGTAAAATACTGATGTTCAACTACATCCGGTGAGAGAGTCGCTCCATGGCGACTACCTCCACAACCCAATTACTGACTAAAAACTTGAATATCCTCAGTTGTACAATATTGATCTAAAATCCCTATTAGCCAGAGAGACAGACAGCCAGCAAACATATTGTTTGATTTTCTTCCAATGCCTTCTGTTAACGAGAAGGGTGTAAAGTTGACTCATTCTCCATAAAAAAAGGAGGACACTTCGACCTAGCGGGTGCTATGCTTAGTGGGCTGCCTGTCGGGACGTTGTATATATGTTAGTCCTGCGGTAAACTCTGCTTGCGCGATGCAGGATTTTGTGTGACGTCAGTGTGATGCATAATACGCATGTGGCGATGTAGATGCTGCCACAAGGCCTTTGGCCTGCAGCCGTCATTTAAACGGGAAAACCATGAGATTTTCAACATTCTGACATTTCAGAATACAACAATGACTGACTGACACAAACAATAATTTAGTACAAAATATTCGGTCATTAGATGTCACAAATGACCCATTTGACTTTGGCCGATAGATTCGAGTAAAAAAATATTTCAGGAATATGTATGAAGATTGAAAAACCTTTTTGGTAACATGAATATTTGAATACATCATGGCGATATCTGGGTTTTTATATTATTATTATGCATACTTTGACGCTTCGGAAAAGTTGCCACTACATAAGGCGTAAAATGTTTATTGAGGATGATATTCTCTTAGCGTGTATATTTCCTTTTTTTAAATTATATTCTTGTTTGTTTCTATCGCAATTAAATTAAATTGTATTATTTTGCTTTGAGTAGGTACGCTGTACCAGTACAGCGTCCGAATAACTGTTTCCTTAAAAATAATTGTTGTATTACTTGTTGATGAATAATTGATTGCTGCATCGGGCGACGTTATTACGTCAGCGCCGGCTGTCGCTAAAAACCAGCGCTGGGGCTCTGTATTGCATAGGGTCGCAGCATAATGCTGAGCGATAGCCATTTTGCGTGGATGTGACGCATGTCAACCATTTCTTATTGTTTTTTTTTTCCTTTATTTGTTTTTATGTTCTTTTTTGCGTCATGTTTACGGTTTATTCCCGTTGTCCCCGTACGCCGTGTCCCCGTCACGGGGACAGCGGGACGTGATTAAATTTATTTCCCGTTGTCCCCATAACCTACATTTGGCCAACGGGGACAACGGGAAGTAAACTTTTCACGAGTCGTTGTCCCCTTAAATCTGCATTCTGTTTTAAGCTTAGTTTTTAGCATCGGAAACATACACTTTGTTGGGTAAAAGATGCCGACTCACACATACTACAGAAAAAAGAAAACGTTTCAACAAAAAAATTAAACCGCCGATAAAACTGAAAAGCAAAAAATAATAAACCTTCTTTATTTAACCATAACTAGCTGACCCGGCAAACGTTGTTTTGCCATATAAATTATTTCTAGCTGCCCGGCGGCGGCGCTACTTCGTTCGCGTGGTGTCCTACACCCTACCCCTACCCTACTCTTACCCTACTCCTACACTACTCCTACACTACTCGTACCGTACTCCCAAAAGTAAATAAAAGTATTAAATAAAAAAAAGTATCCTGTCCGTCTTGTTTTTTTTTTATGTTACTCCAATTTTCAGTCAAATCGATTCAGCCGTTCTTGAGTTATAAATAGTGTTAATAAATAACACGACTTTCTTTTATATATCTGGGAATCAAAGTACCAGGCTAACATAGACGAGCAAGATAATACTCACTGTGCCATTATAAAATATAATTGCTTTAGAAAAATAAAAAAGTATCATATATCCGTCTCCTGGTTATAAGCTACCTCACCACCAATTTTCAGCCAAATCGGTTCAGCCGTTCTTGAGTTATAAATAGTGTAACTAACACGACATTCTTTTATATATCTGGGAATCAAAGTACCAGGCTAACATAGACGAGAAAGATAATACTCACTGTGCCATTATAAAATATAATTGCTTTAGAAAAATAAAAAAGTTCAGCCGTTCTTGAGTTTTAAATAGTGTAACTAACACGACTTTCTTTTATATAAATAGATAACTAAGTTCTTAAACTAATGTAAGTATACCTAAGTAATTTGAGTCGGCGCCAAACAATATTGAACAAGTATGTACAGACGCCAGCACATCAAGCTACTAACTACTATCAACTTTATCAAGGGGGGAATGCCACTGAGAGAGAATCAGTCTTCAAAGCCCAAAAGAGATGTGCGGGCAATGTGTGCATTAAAACCTACAGATACTTGTAAACCACATTTTATAAATTTAAAAATATTGACATTATCATCTCTGTATATCTATGAACTAGCATTAGACATTAGAAATAATATAAATAAATATGAAACTTTAAAAAGTACTAGGCATGCCAGTACACTTCGAGCAATACGCCATAGAATGGTTATGTTTGACAAAAATGCATTTTGTATGGGCCCTAGAATATATAATAATAAATTACCTAATAATATAAAGGAAGCAACTAATTTTATATCATTTAAAAATAGATTATAGCTTTTTTTGATCAATAAAGCATATTATAAAGTTAATGATTATTTAAATGATAAATGTAATTTTTTTTTAAATATTTATAATGATAATAAAATTATAATAATTAATAATTGTCAATATATGTTATAGATAATGTTTAATGTCATCTACATATGTACCTATTCAACTATATTAACGGGGACAGTGTGCGGGGACAACGGGAAGTATTTTTAAATATTTAATTGAAGTACCGCTGTCCCCGTAGGACGGGGACAGTGTACGGGGACAACGGGAAGTATTTTTAAATATTTAATTGAAGTACCGCTGTCCCCGTAGGACGGGGACACGGCGTACGGGGACAACGGGAATAAACCATGTTTACCGCAAATAAACGTATTTTCTTTCTTTCTTTCTTTACTTTCACACTTTATGGACGTATCGGTTAACATTTTTAGTGAACTACATACGGGGTGGCAGGGACATCGATGCGCAAACTGTAACCATGAAATCAGCACATATTATTCTAGACTAGCGTAGTTTTTCGTCAGTTAACAAGAAAAAAAATTGTGTTTCATAAAAAAGTGCGATACCTTGACCGCGAGGTCAAAATGTATGGAAGCGCAATTTTTTTTAACAACTGGCGATATATTTTAATTGCAGGGTTCAGAATAGTGCACTGGTAACAGGTTGGGTGTCAAAGTCCCTGCCACCCTGTATTATGGTGACTGTTAGTGTATTACGCAATTACCCCGCCAGTAACCCCTTCTGAGCCACAAATTGGGGAAAGGTGACCTATTTCCTATTTTTTATAGACCCCAGGAGCAGCAGTGAAGTGCATTGAAAATGTTGAGAAGTGCTATTATTGGTACGAGTATTTTAATTTTAATGGAATTTGTAATTGTGCTTTTATTTTATTTTATTGTAATTTTGATTGTATTTTTTTTTATTATTGTAATTATGATGATTTTTTATTAATTGAATTTTTGGGTAGTAACATCGCATTGGCGTTATAGCTGTTAAGTTGTTATTTACGAAATTTGGGAATAAATAAATAAATATTTTTTTTGCAGAAAACCAAACGAAATATCAAATACACATAGTTCATCTCATGTTTGTTATGTAATTTCACTCAACATCTAACACGATAATATCTAAGGCTAATATGCATAATATTCAATAAGGCAAGGATTCCCTGTAGAAATAACCCTAAAAAGTAATGTTGTTTTTCGTATTTTTTTTGTAGCTTCCTCGTCGTTATAGACGTAAGAATGTAAGGCGAATTATGCCAGCAACTTTGTAAGGATTTACTTGACGTTATTGTCTTTCAAATATAAACGTTATAATGCAGGGCAATCATAATAAACAATAGCGTTCATACATACATATTATCACGCCTTCTTCACATGGGGTGTAGGCTGACACTTCAGAACGCCACCTGCGTAAACGAAGGAAAAGAAGTATGTAAGTCGTTTACCTTAATGCATCTGGCCATATACACGCACATTGGTTACAAGTATTTCGCACCTGGCCTTTCGACAAGGTTAACCAACAGTTAGTGTAGTCACTTGAAATATCAGCCAATATCGCTATTCTCTATTAGATATCACAACAAGTGCTCATCAATATAGTATTATATATTGTAGCAATATATATTGTATAATTTTGTTATTGTTTTACTCTTTAATTTTGAAGAAATTATTCTTAATTTTTTATATATCTCATTTGTTTTTCTTTCTGTTTTCAGTCTTTATCTTTTTTTTATCATTTAACTTTTAATTATGTATTTGCCACACGTAGGTACTATTACTGTTCCTAGCGCTTAGCTCTTTTTTTCTTAAGCTTCTATGCCTACTTGTGGACAGCGTTGTCGGTTACTTTATAACCAAATTGCTATTTTGTTAAACTAGTTGTAAGTCCTTATAATGTAACTGTTTGCTGTTCCTCTCAATAAAAATAAAAATATCAGTGAAAAAAAAAAGTTTTTTGGTTAGACGTGATGGGTGTCGATATCTAAATACGATAAAACAAAATAAAACAGATTTTCTCGAATCATACTTCAAGTAACAACACTACCAGCGGTCTTCGACCCCCAAGAAATCAGTATTTTATTTTATTTATTTATATAATCACTTACAACTAATATTACAGGTACCTACAACCCAATAATAATAATAATTTATTTATTGCAGGTAAATAACACCCATTCAGTACACGTATAACTCAGATCAAATAAAATTCAAATTAGATAAAATCATTAAACAAATTAAACAGAAACAGAATAAAACGAATTAAATTAAATCAAATTAGAATAAATAATCAAAACAATAAAATTAATATAGAAATAAGAATTAAATAATAAATAATCAAAGCAATAGTGAAGCCAACTTAATAATAATAACTTATTACATAATTATAAAGTTATCCTTTATTTTTAATTATTTTATCTTTTATAGAGTTTACACATCGATACCCATTCTGCAGAGTTTCGCTAACTAATTGGATTTGACCCTGTATACAATGTCCATCTAGGCCTAGGGCATCCCGATCTTTCCAAAATAGTGAAATCATAATTTAAATAATAGAGAAGTATTACTCAATTTGCGTAGGTTAAAGCCGTAGGTAAAAGCAAGCAGTCAAAGAAATCTTGACTAGTTATTTTAACTTACGAACAGCAGTTTCACCTTTAAAAACAGTCACCCCTTTTCTGCAGCATAAAATTCAACTCGAACATATTACTGACTAGCTGTGACCCGCGGTTTCTCCCGCATAAGTTTCGATCCCGTGAGAATATCGAGATAAAAAGTATAAACCACATGTGTGCCAAATTTCATCCAAATCCGTTCAGTAGTTTTTGCGTGAAAGAGTAACAAACATCCATCCATCCATACAAATTTCACGTTTATAATATTAGTAGGATTCTCTTATCATGCCACTTTTATTCTTGCATATTAAGGCACATGCTGCAACAGAGCGTCGTTTCAAGTAGATTGCGCAAGGAAAACAGTTCCTTCTTAGCTACCTATTCCGTAGATAACTTTAAAGACAACAGTAAGATAGAGAAAGTTGTTTCCTTCCCACTTCCAATCTCGCCGCTCAGTCTCTCTTTCGCTAGTAAGAAAAGACAGCAACAATCTTGTTCTTTAACTCCATTAAATTGTTAATCTACCCTCATTTACAGTAACGATATCCTTTAAGCGTAACAATTAAACTGTTCAAAACAAACTTTAAAGTCTAACATTACATTATCGGCTCAAAATAAACAAGAAATATTATAAAGGCGCTCCCACGGCATATGTGTAGCTAAGTAGCTTGTGGTTGTTAGTATAGTTTGTAAGTTTTATTAACATAGTTTTAAGGGTTTTTTTTTTGGGGGATGGGAAATCATCAAATGACCCCTCCCGCTCTGGGTGGAGCAGAAGGGAGTGTCAGACTCTTACTGACTAAAACCCACCCGTGTTCCTTCTTTAGCCCTTTATGTTCTAGGGCAGCGGTAACCCTTTCGGACGATCCCGCTACTGGCAGGCTTGGGCCCTATCGGGCCCCATCAATCTTGCTGACATCTCTTTGAGGCGCGCGTGGAACACATACGCGCCGTCCAGCACGGGCCTGGTCCTGAATCATTTTGAACAAATTGCTAATCCATTGCTTCATAAGTTCGAAAAATTTGTCTGCTCAACACGTAAATAGCGCAATGAATGTTGTTGAACTGTCAAAATGAAACCGATTCTGATTGATCGTGTTACGCAATTGGGGTGCGGGTTATTTTTATAAAGGATAAAAAAACTACGTCATGAAAATGTAAAACTTTTAAAATTGAGTAGTGACGTTTTTATTAACCTTTTTATAATAATAATAATAATAAAACGTTTATTTCGGAAACTTGCTCCATAGATCTTTGTAGTCCCATCTAAAAACCATATCTGCAATATATCTAAATTATGAATGTTATATTTTATCACGACAGCTTTTGCAATGATAAGAACCACTGCTTACCTTGTATTATCAATTCCTTTTCCAACTTTTTTTTTTCAATTATTTTATCAACATTATTATTTGCATTACATTGTGAGTTAATAAAATACATTGTTAACCTTGCATAGGTAATCAATACTGTTTATCTTCTTCCAATTATTTTATTAAACTGGTTATTAATTACACACATAAATGGCGATTCATAACCAAATCTATAGATATTAATTTAGTCAAAACTATGTAATATTATAAAGAGATTAAAGAGATTTTTTGTACGTTTGTTGTTATGCTTTGAAGCTAAAACGGCTAAACAGATTTAGATGAAATTTGACAAATGGGTATATAGACCATGACCTAGATTAGGACATTTTTTTTTTCTTTTTAGCCCAATGCTGGGCAAAGGCCTCCCCATCTTCTTCCACCTTTCCATGTTCTGTGCCTTCTCCATTAGGACATAGGAAACTATTTATCCCGATATTCCCACAGTATCTGCACTTATGCGGATCAAACCGCGGGGCGCAGCTAGTATTTAATATTAAAAAAAGTCGATAGATAATCTGTGTGACCGTATTTTTCTTCTTGATTACGCAACTGATTTTGATGCCGTTTTCACCCGAATTCATTCCGGACGGTTTACGTGTACAGTGTGTTTTGTTAAAACAGTGCACACGAAGCAGGGGCGTGTCGCAAGTACTATTACAAATGAGTCCAAGAACATGTTTCTGCCATCATTTCCTTAGTTTGTATTGCCAAGACATTATAGAACCCTAATATAGCATTGTTACGACTTGAGTTAAATTGCTGTCGGTGAATTAGGAATTGAGTTAGGGCTCCCCCTATCTTTGTTCTAAATTTAATATTCTAAGTTATCACAAACAATAATATTTATTTCATCATTCATGTTTATTTATTTATGTATAGTTTTGAATAATAACAGCCGCACTGGTGGATCGATCGCCTTATACTTGTTTATGAATAATTGTTTGCTGCACCGACGACGTCATTACGTCGGCGCCGGCTGTCGCTGAAAACCAGCGCTGGGGCTCTGTCTTGCTTAGGGTCGCAGCATAATGCTGAGCGATAGCCGTTTTGCGTGGACGTGACGCATATCAACCATTTTTTATTGTTTTTTTCTTTATTTTGTTTTTATGTTCTTTTTTGCGTCATGTTTACAGCAAATAAACGTATTTTCTTTCTTTCTATTAAGCTACGCTTGCCGCGGTTGGTCTATGGATGTGTGACCATTTTTACATACAGACACCTTTCCGTGCCTCGGGAAGCACGCTAAACCGTTTTTATGGATTTATGTCACTCTTTACGGGTAGTCAGAAGCCCGAAAGTCTGACAACCAATCTTACCAAGGGGTATCGTGTTACCCAGTAACTGGGTTGTAGAAGTCAGTTACGCAGTCGCTCCATGTAAAATACTGATATTCAGCTGAATCCGGTTAGACTGGAATCCAACCCTAACATAGTTGGGAAAAGGCTAGGCAGATATATATATGATATGTGAGCATCGTGGCTAAATAATAACAGCCGCACGGGTTGATCTTCAAAGTTAAGCAACGCTTGTCGAGTCTGACAACCAATTTTACCAAGGAGCATTGTGTTACCCAGTAACTAAGTTGTGGAGTCAGTCAGGCAGTTGCATCCATGTAAAAATACTGATATTCAGCTGAATCCGGTTAGACTGGAAGCCGACCCTAACATAGTTGGAAAAAGGCTAGGCAGATGATGATGTAAAGTTTTGACTTCAAAACAATACTCCGCTTTAATGGCTAATAAATTTATCAAAATATCTCTATACACACCCACCCTTAGGCCCTTTAGTACACACACGTTTTTCTTGCTGTCAAAAACTACGTCATCAATATATGGATGGAACACTTTGAAAGCTTGTTGACAGACATTTTTTTTTCTACGGCGCGGTATATATGCCTTACTGTAAAGAAATCGTGCCGTGTATTACACAGGGCCTAACATGATCTTCAAAATAACAAAAGCTATTTTGGAAGCATTCAAAAATATAATAAAAATAACCGTTCTATTTCAGAACCTACTCTTCAACACTCAAAACAAAAATAAATGATTGGCATTCAATTTATTTGAAAACAAAAGAAGACAGCAATTCGACAATCCTTATTACAAATCAAATACCAATTTCAAATAATAAATGTAGACAAAATGAAGACAGTATCAGTATTTTGAAGTAAAAATGTCTTTAGCGCGTTGAGCGATATTCGGAATGGGGAAAATCTTATGGGTTTACGAGTACGTCACCCACATGATAATGTGAACGGTATATCGATATAGCTATGAGTATTACGTGTTCCACTTGGCCAGCAGTGTAGCATACACATAGTGAAAAGCCTCGAACTCAAGCAAATAAAAAGTTGGCAATTTTGTCCATTGCTGGAAAATCCAGCAATGGACAAAATTGCCAAGGGGCAAGGGACCAAAGACAACACAAATTAATTGACATTGACAATAAAATAGTACTGTGTGCCTCACGGCTGCGGCAAATAGGCCCACTACAGCATAAATATCAGACAACTAATGCCTGACATTACTTTAAAGTTAATTTTTAAGTAACAGATAGTTTTAAGTACTTATCATACATCGGTTGATGACAATAGACTCACTCTTCATTTCATGGGACTTACACATAACGAACTGTGCGTGGGTATTTGCACCCATGCACATTTACTGCAGGCACGCCTCTGCCTTACCCTAACGGATTACAGGGTGAGTTGTTTTGTTATGTTGTATTTTTATTTTGATGTTAATAAACCATAAAGTGAACCACAAAATTAAATTTTAAGGCTGAACGTTCCAATTCACATTCTAAATACTTTCATTATTACTATCCAAGATGTCAAAATCAATATTATCAATAATTATAATTGTTACTAACAGGCGTCCATAGGGTTAGTAAATTTTATTTCAGACAAGAGTCTGGAATAAAAGTCTTTTATTCTATATACCGAAATAGCCACCAGCTTGCTAGCTAGAAATGGTAAAATCCATTTTATCCAACCAATGCAGAAATAAAATTTCTACTTAAATTAGAATGTCAATCAGAATGTGGTCGTTTATCTAGATTTCCGATATCTTATAACATTTCCTTGGGTGATGGAATACTTTTAAGGCTTTCGCGGGAAGGTTTGTTAAATAGGTCACTGTGCCAGAAGTGATGGCTACTTTAACTTAGAGTAAGTGTCTAAACTTTAAATAGACTCTTACCGCCGCACTCACAAATTTCAATTTTGTTATTGAAATTATTATTATTAACCAGTATTCATAAGTATTTAAATGTAATTCTCATTTGGAAAAATACGCGTCTCACTCATAATTAGTCGTAAGTTAATGTTTCGCTATCAGTAATGAATGTCTAAAAAAAATTAAATAAATGAATATCTCGTAGAGTGACTGAAGTGGTAGTGGGCTGGCCATGTTTATTGAAGGATTGATTTTTGTCGAAGGTGGAGTAGGCGATTAATGGAGTGGAGACCGCAGCTAGGTGGACCGACGACCTTAAAAAGGTGGTTGAGACTGGCTGAATGCGGAAAGCGGAGGCTCGGGACGCCTATGTCCAGCAATGGACTGCGCCAGGCTGAGTTGAAATCAACTCAGTCGGCTAACGCCCACACCCTCAGAATTTGAATACTCTTAACTCTCAGAGGTTGAATAAATCAACCATTGCTGAATAAATGTCTGAGAGTGTGGGCGTTAACCATTAACAGCAGCAGATTAGAGCACACATAATTTCGTTGGCAGTCATGTTTATTTCCAGCGAATAATTGGCTACCAATTTTCAAATGTTATAAAAGGGATACCCTACAGGGAATGTTACCTACGATAAGAAAATGTATCTGCTATTAGGTAACAGTTATTTGTTTGTTAGGCCCGTATTCTGGACCAATATTCAGACGCATTTCAGTTTAAACCTGATTTGACTTGAGAGGACTGGGTCTAATTAAGTTGGCTAGCGAAACCCTGCAAACGTAATGGGTATGTATGTTTGTTTATGTATGTTTATGTGATATAAAATAAATATCAAAATCAAAATACATCACATAAACATACATGGGCACTTATGAAACGTCAGAAGCTAGGTGCACGGTTCCAATTGGTCGTTTCCTATATGGAAAAGAGCCGGCAAGAAACTCTACGGTTACACTTTTAAAAATAATTGACTTTTACAATGTTTTAAAATTACAGAAGGTATGGGAGGACAGTGTAGGCCTGTCAACAAGTACCAGCTACTTGATAAAATAAAAAATGGTCTACAGATCTAAAGTCTACAAGGCCTACAAAGTCCTCACATTTACAAAATATAGAAGAATCGATCAAAAGGACAGATAAAATATAAAAACCTATTAAAAACAAGTGACATGACTGTCATTATAACCACTAATAAGAGTTGAAACTACAATTGTCTGTATACAATGTCAAATAATAAAAAGATAAAGGAAATATCGATATCCAAACACGATAAAATAGAAATGATTTGATGTTTTTTGGAAGGGTCCATGACTGCTCAAAACACATAAGACAAACCTCGCAAAGAACACATTACAGGACCAAAATTAAACTAAACACCGGTTCATTAACATGAGTAACAACAAAACTGCCAAATAGAACTTGTAATACAATATGCGTTTAATTTCTCACATTGCATTTGACATTTGGCCTTATTTGACATTGACAGAATTGTCGGCATCGGCATAATTGCCATAAATAAAAATTTAATAGAACTCTCCATCCTTGAGCTTAAAACCGGTCATCCCAAGTAACATTTTGAATAGGTATAGCTGGCACCTACCTAGGTACATCCTGCAAATGTGTAACTGCATTAACGTGGTAGTATAATAGGTGTGTTGGGGTGCTTGCGGCTTCTAAGCAGTATTGGAGCACCTGGTCTCGTTACTTCGATCAATATAGATAGGTACAGGTATGTGGTACTCTAGGATATTGGCAACATCGGTTGTAAAACAATGTCACCTACTTTGTAGAGGTAGAGGAGAAATTTTGATGTAAAATGTTTGTTTGGCCTCTTAGAAGTAACTTATTATTAAATTTAACTTACGAGGGCTGATTGATAAGTTTCCGAAACGATAAAGAAAAACTTTAAAAATCTATTTAAAATAAATTTATTTCTCAACGTAGTTTCCTTCTACCTCAATGCATTTAGTCCATCGCTTCTCCAATGCCGATACACCAGTTTGAAAAAATGTTTTCTCCAACCCCTCAAAATACTCGTCTACGGCAACAATGACTTCATCATTTGATGAAAATCTCTGGCCACCTAACCATTTCTTCAGGTTTGGGAATAAGTGGAAGTTGCACGAGGCCAGATCTGGGAAGTAGGGTGGATGCGGTAGCAATTCGAACCGCAATTCATGGAGTTTGGCGACTGCAACCATTGACGTGTGTACAGGCGCGTTGTCATGGTGGAACAAAAATTTTTTATTGGCCAAATGAGGTCGTTTCTTTCGGATTTCGTCACTTAATTTTTGCAGCAAGCTTGCATAGTGCTCTCCATTTATTGTTTTTCCTTTTTGCAGATAATCCACTAAAATAATCCCTCGTGCATCCCAAGAAACAGTCTCCATCACTTTTCCGGCCGACAAAACCGTTTTTGCTTTCTTCGGCGCAGGTTTTCCGCTCTCAGTCCACTGCTTAGATTGTTTTTTTGTTTCAGAAGTATAATGATGTATCCAGGTTTCATCTACTGTAACATAACGCTGCAAAAACTCGTTAGAATCTCGGTTAAACAGCGCCAAACATTCCAATGAATCGTCCACACGACGTTGCTTTTGGTCGACAGTGAGCAAACGCGGCACCCATCGCGCGCAAAGCTTTTTCATTTCCAAATGTTGGTGTAAAATAATAAAAACGCGTTTAGATGAAATGTTCACCATCTCTGCTATCTCTCGCAACTTTAAGCGCCGATCGTTCAGTATAATTTTGTGAATTTTTTTGATCATGTCCGGATTCGTGACTTCATTTGGACGGCCAGACCTGGGGAAGTCTTCGCAGCTCTGTCTTCCACGTTTAAAATCAGTTACCCAGGTGTGAATTGTACTCAATGCAGGAGCAGCATTACCTAAAACACTGTCTAGCTTGACTTTAATCTGGGTTGCTGTTTTCTCTTTAAAAACGTAAAACATTATCACCGCACGAATTTCGTTTCTTTCCATTGTTATGAAAATTCACGACAGAGAAAGTTCTAGGTCCTCTCATACAAATTCCATCCGTTCGATTAAATTCAAATTTGGTGTTCTATTTTCGAAAAGATGCTAGAATATAATGTAATATTTTTTTCTTGCGTATCTTTTTTTTAAGTTCGTGGTTTCGGAAACTTATCAATCAGCCCTAGTATATCAGCAGCTTTGTATAAAAAAAAAGTTACTTTCTTTATTTCCTTTTATAGGTATTACCTCCACGCGTGCCTGAGAAAAAGAGTCTTGACAGACGAACAACGAAATGATCTTATAAGGGTTCCGTTTTTCGTTTTGAGGTATGTATGGAACCCTAAAAAATCTTACTTGCATATTTCCTTTTATAGGTACAGTACTATTTACACAGGAACATGTGAGACGTAATGGAAAGTGCGTTTTTATAAAATAGAGATTTCTTTAGGATCTGGATAATGTATAATTTGGGGCATATCTACAGGGTGACAGGAACATCGACACACAACCTGTAACCATGGATTCAGTACAGCCGATCGATTCTGTAAAAAACTCACCGTGAAAAGTTAGGTGAAGTGAGCTTAGAGTGAGCTGTCAATAGTGTCAATCCCTAGCATTAGTTGGAATGACAGCTCACTCCACGCTCACTTCACCTAAGTTTTCACGGTGAGATGGTTACAGAATCATGTTGCAGGATTCTTGAAAAAATTTTTACACGAGTGCGTGTATTAAAATTTCATCGGTTATATATGAAAAAATCTGTTGTTTACTACAAAAGTGCAACCTGTGTGTCAAATGTATGGAACAGCACTTTTTTTTTAAATAATTGACGTAAAATTTCAATGCAAGGGGATCCAGAATTATGTACTGCATCCATAGCCGTATACCCAAATGCTGCATTATCCAGACCCTAAATGAATAGGTGCATAAATTAATTCTTCAAACAAAAACAGGACCCGCCATGTCCCAAGGAAATCAGCAAATTTGACAACAGTCTTTCATTAAAATTTGCGGCTGACAATGTAATTTAACGCACCAATTAAACCATTTAATAATTAAAAAACTGCCCACACCAAAAAGTTAAAAACTGCACATAAATTCAAACGTAGTCTGCTAAATTACTTTAATACGTCGCACTTTCATAAATCTTGCAATAAGCACGACGCGCGACGATGCAAAAAATGCTAAAGTACAAAATTTTAACTTCCACTTAGTTATGAGGCACTTTCACGGATATATTGCGATGAGACAAGGTCACACTGCGAGCTAAACGAGAACTGAAAACCCCTGAACATCATTAAAGCATTCCGCTGCATTTTTCTCAAGGAATCACGACCTTGTGAGCAGAGATGAGCGAGAAATGACTTAACTCGCTTTGCGAACCCACCTTGCCTTATACTCTAGAATTGCTCAGAATCCATTTATTTTAAAATTCATTTTCAACTTTAAGAGACATCTGCGCTGAAAAAAATATCTTCAATTTACATTAACATAAATGGCAGCGCTTTACTTCTTGATGGCGTTTTCTGTGCGTTCATTGATGTCATTAGAGCCTCATTAAATATGGCACGCGTTAATTGGCAATGGTGTTAGTAAATGAATTAATTTGCAGTGTTATTTGACATTTTTTTAAGCAAATAAATAGGTGTAAATTAAGGCAGGTTTTCGAATGGAAAATGAAAAGTACTTTTTTGATCCAGGTCCCCACAGAGCGTGGAATCAGTGGGCTGGTAGTGACTAGAGACGCCTTTGAATATTGTTGTTATATGAATTTGGCTCAACTGTTAGGTGGAGGGGCCCGTGGCTTAATAATAACAGCCTCACAGGTTGATCGATCAGGTTAAGCTATGCTTGCCACGGTTGGTCTGTGGATAATTTTTACATACCGAGAACCCTCCGTGCCTCGGAATGCGCGTTAAGCCGTTGGTCCCGGCTGTCATTCCTGGATCTTTGACAGTCGTTACGAATAGTCAGAAGCCCGAAAGTCTGACAACCAGTCTTACCAAGGGGTATCGTATTACCCAGTAACTGGGTTGTGGAGGTCAGATAGGCAGTCGCTCCATGTAAAATACTGGTATTCAGCTGCATCCGGTTAGACTGGAAGCCGACCCCAACATAGTTGGGAAAAGGCTAGGCAGATGATGAGGTTGATCGATCAGGTTAAGCTATGCTTGCCACGGTTGGTCTGTGGATAATCTTTACATACCGAGACCCGTTCGTGCCTCGGAAAGTACGTTAAACCGATGGTCCCGGCTGTCATTCGTGGATCTTTAACAGTCAGAATTCAGAAGCCCGAAAGTCTTACCAAGGGGTATCGTATTACCCAGTAACTGGGTTGTGTAGGTCAGATAGGCAGTCGCTCCATGTAAAATATTCCATCCATGCAAATTCCGCTGCATCCGGTTAGACTGGAACAACCAGGATAACGAGGTAAACCACACGTCATCACTATAAAGTGTTTTAAAAAAAATTGTGAATTCAGATCAAAATGTCTCACAAAGTTAAGGAAAGTCTCCTAAGATCATTTTCCTGTAGCTACAACGATTAAGGTACCTGCCCTTACTACACAAAAATTCACCCTATATAACAAAAAACAATCCACTATTAGTACCATGTTTGCGACGTTGATTGGCAACCCAATCATCGCACGGTTGATCAAGTATGATTCAATATTCATGCTTATTACCTTGCGTGTTAGTTCGTTACTGTGTTTAGTGAAGCCCCGTTTACGGGTAGGAAAACACAGTTACAGTAATACAACTGGCGTGGTGCTCATACACAGGAGCGACACTCGTCAACGGCTGCCGTCGACAACGTGTTGCTCATTTATTTGAGTACTGTGCTCAAATACACGCGCGGCATGTTGTCGACGCGTGTTGCTTGTATGAATGCATAGGTACTTACGGGAAGGAAAATATAACTTGTGTTCGCGATTTGTTTGCAAAACATGTAAACAAATATGAGTTTATGGAAAAAAAAACTTTAATTCACGCGCAATAAAGTTCAATTTACGCTACAACTTTGATCGTTTTTATACCTTTTTCAATAGTGCTAGTCACTCTAAAATCAACTTAATTACCATAAAAATAAAGTTGATATTTGTTTAACTTGAAATAACATCAATTGGAAGCATAAATTTGAGTTGATTTGGGTTACAATGCAACTGGCCAGAAGATTATTTTTGGGTTTAGTCTAGGAATGACTAATTCGCGAAATGACTACAAGGTCTATAATTGACCAATTCTTGAAATGTACAATTCTTTAAATGACTGAATCTACAAATGACTGATTCTATAAAAGACCGATTCTTTTAAAGACCGATTCTATAAATTACCGATTCTTCAAATGACTGATTTTTCAATTCTATGAATGTGTATGAAATACCGTAAATAAAATGCTATGTAAGGGTTGGCAAATGGGGTCGTGCGGTCCATGGCCCTATATGGGGCCCCGGTATGGGCGCGTTCACTGCGGCTTCGAGCCGCACACTACCTGAACGCGCCCCAAAAGGTGGTAGCCGTAAGGCTGATCCGGGGCTACCGCACGATCTCGGGCGAGGCAGCAAGCCTCCTTGCCGGACTGCCACCATGGGATCTGGAGGCGATAGTCCTCGCGCGCCTATATGATTGGCGCGCGGAGGCACTACGCCGGGGGGAAACTCCGCATCCGCGGCAAACCGCGGCGGAGCGGACGAACCTCCGGCGCGATCTCATGGTGGCATGGAAGGAGCGACTATCGCAACCCAGCGCAGGGCACGCCACGATAGCGGCGGTAAGACCCCTCTTTGAGGAGTGGCTAGAGAGACGTCACGGCGCTCTCACCTACCGCCTGACGCAGGTCCTCTCCGGACACGGATGTTTCGGGAGGTTCCTGCACATCATCAGGCGGGAGGAGACGCCCGGGTGTCACCACTGTCAGGATCGCCCAGAGGACACGGTGGAGCATACGGTGGAGGTCTGCCCTGCTTGGGCAGAGCACCGCCGTGTCCTCGTAGAGGCGATTGGCAGCGGCGGCGACCTCTCGCGCCCGGCCCTGGTTCAAGCCATGGTCCGGGGTGAGAGGGAGTGGGAGGCAGTCACCTCCTTCTGCGAAGCAGTCATGCTAGCGAAGGAGGTGGCGGGGTGGGCGAGGGAACGCGCCTTGCGCACCTCACGCCTCAGCCGCCGCGGGAGACGCTCCGGGCGTCGGGAGCCGCGTGACGACTCCCGGCCACCGTAGGCGCGGGCCTGCGGGCGGAGAGTAATGGGTAGCTCTCCGTCCGATCAGGACTAGGCCCGTGCCGGACGGCGTGTTCGTGTTCCACGCGCGCCTCAAAGAGATGTCAGCAAGTGACGGGGCCCCATAGGGCCGAAGCCTGCCAGGGTAGCGGGACCATCCGAAAGGGTTTACCGCTGCCCTGGAACATAAAGGGCTAAGGAAGGAACACGGGTGGGTTTTAGTCAGTAAAAGTCTGACACTCCCTTCTGCTCCACCCAGAGCGGGAGGAGTCATTTGATGATTTCCCATCCTCAAAAAAAAAAAAAAAAAAAAAGGGTTGGCAAATCATATCATTTAAAGACTAAAAGAATCGGTCTTTTATAGAATCAGTCATTTGTAGAATCAGTCATTTAAAGAATTGTACATTTCAAGAATTGGTCAATTATAGACCATATAGTCATTTCGCGAATTAGTCATTCCTAGACTAAACCGATTTCGGTACTTAAGCCCGCACGTTAAGACAACAGTGAATGAATCTGACGCTATTCCAATCTGCATTTAGAAAAATTTTTCTTTCAACTTTTTCAGTCACGTGCCCTCATGCCACGTGAGAGTTGGAAAACAAGGAAAAAAATTTCTAAACCTACAGAACATGGGGAAAATTTCTGTAAGAGAGCGGCTCTTGTGAAATGAAGCCCTCGTGGCGACGCAATTAAGGATATTTTTTTCTTTTTACGTTCAAAAGCGGTTTGTTTTTTATTTGGTTGTTTATTATTTAACACTGTTTTAGCTGTTGTTAAGCAAACAATATGCATTTTGTTTTAACTAGTATTTATTATTATTTAATGTAATGTTTATTCCAAAAGTAATAGATGAAAGTGTAAACAAACCATGTTCAGGTTAAATTCTTACGAAATCACTCACTAAAGGGAATTAGTAACACATTCATTTGTATTTACATGGTTTCAACCTTTTATCACTAACGTTTTTCAACAATTATAACTTAGAATAACATTATAAAATTGTAATTGAAAAACCACCGCAATAAAATTTTGATAAAACCATCTTTTAGGTGATTTAAATTTAGAATTGTGAAAAAATCAAATCAAAGCGCTCAACTACAAATTGGCATCCACAGGTACGTTTTCTGACCAATTTGTTTACATTTTCACCAGATATTTTTGGAACAGAATATACGAAAGCTCTGACACAGCTAATCTTCATAGCAACATCGCTAACACAACTAAATTTCCTTTATTAGTGTCTTCCACATAAATTTTTGTTTCACTTGGTACATTTTTATGTGTGTTATCGTTAAATTTTATGTTCATGTTGTACACAAAAATATCAATTTACTACGAAATCATGTTTTTTTATATGAGTAATGTACAGTAGGTAGGTAGTTACTTTGCGGAGGCCTTGATCGTGAATGTCGTCAAAACGGGGTTCATAACGTAATGTTCATTTTCATATTCATTAGGGAATAAAAAGGCGACGTGTGGCCGTTACTGGGTTTTTATTTACATACAAATAATATATTTGGGAGAGAAACGTTATTCGGAAAAAAATCTTTGCTCTCTTGCTTACCCCTGGTTTATGAACGCACTTTCTGGATCAATGAATCTGGTGTCAAATCTCACCAATCAAAGAATTGTGATTTTCTAATACAATTTAATTTATTAGTCTTATAGTTCACAAACATACAAGACTAGTGATATAATTATTTTAGAAGTATCTATGTATGTAAGTATACCTACTCTTAATAGGTACAGCGGGGTGGTGTCCGCAACCATAGTAAAAGCAATGCCGCAACTCCACGACAATGCGCGTATTTTGCGTACGGGCGGGAAAATCGATCATTCGATCCACCCCAGCTCCACAAAGAAGGCCAGCAACGCCTTGATGTTACTGACCGTCTCACGTAGGGTACCTGGGTTACCGAAGTACTTTGCCCTGTACGTGGCGACCACCGGGCAGTTTAGCAGCACATGCGCCGCTGTCTACATAATTATACTACTTACATAAAACATATACCTACTCTTATATTATTTGTTTTATTTTATAAAGTGATTTTTTTTTAAACTTATTTCATTTTTTCTTTTACTCTTAAACATGCTTTATATATTATCTCTTTATCTATCCTTTCCTATCGCAAAATTTCTTTAGAATTAAGCATCACCTTTGTACGTAATTTTCTGTTCTTATTTTCTTGTCTGATTATATATTCGTGTACAGACGCCAGCAGGTCAAGCTACCCGAAACTGTCAAATTTTCCCAATCAACCTTGAACCTTAATACTTTAGCGATAAAGTTGAAAATCTATTAAAGAAATTTGACAGATTGTAGTAGCTTGATCTGCTGGCGTCTGTACATAAATGGTTATTTAATGGTAAATAAATATAAGTTGCAACAAAAAACTTAGACAGATTGAACAGCGGGTCCCAAACTAGTGACAGCCTGTATCTTGGTGACCTAAACACTACACAAAGTTAATAATTAAATGAGTTCTGCTAACTAGTTAATAACAAGTTACTACGATTTACTTAAAGACGTCTATGTCCCACCCAAGCCATAGGTAAAAAAAGTATAGATTTGCAAGCCAATCGTATTCGCATCCCCCTTTTTTTTTGGTTTCGCGGTGGAAATCCTCATGGACTTCCTCCATCGTGGGGGTGACGGAGGGGTATGCTGGACTCTTACCGGCTAAAACCACCGCGATATTCCACCTTTACCTATGGCCGGGGGTGCGGGATTCACATAAGCATTCACCACTCCCCCAACAAGCCTCGACCCGCTGTTCCTCAGCGGGTCCCACCTACAAACATCCCCCTAAAAATATTTTTTTAATTACAATATTACACCTGTAGTTTACTACCTTGTGAGTTTTAACTAATTCCTTTGATCTCGTTATCAGCAACTCGTTCAACTCCTTGATCGTCTTAACTTTAACAATTAACGATGACATATCAACTTTGATCGTTAGCGCTCGAACTTCCGCTCTTACAATTAGAGATATTATAATGATTATGGTTTACACCATGTTCCGGACGATATACATAAACTTCGACCAGATGTTCAGACCATGGAAATAAGCATTTTTCAATAAGGACACATTAATGAATGCTTATTTTTTATTTTTTGTTAATTTTCATACAAACTAAATACCTTGACGTAAATAATCCGATATGCATACCTCTTTATCTGAATCGGCAACGTCGTATTTTCATTCATAATATTTGGCGGACTGAAACTTGTCAAACTTAAATTAAATTTCAAATTAAGACCCTTTCTTACTGCATAGCTGAATTAAATTAAATTAAATGAAAATACAAATATCTTTGTAACGAAGCCTTTTTAAGTACTACTTACTTTGTTAGATTCTATTTTGTAAAAGCTATAGAAGTGTTTTCCAAAGTTTAGATCCATAAACTTTGGCAAACGCTTCTATAGCTTTTAACACGAAGAACACAGTGTATAGTTCAGTACCTCTGGTTTTGCATCATTGTCAATATCACAGTGATCTTTAATCTCGTAACAATAAGGTTACTGTTGGGTTCCTGCAACCGTCAAGCCTGCCAAAATTATAGTGATCTTTATAGTGTTTGTAATAAGGTTGCTTTCGTATTGCAGCCGTCAGAGGTAAAATAAAGCTGTGAAAAGACTGTGCTAGCACGCGTGGCACAAGTCATAACAACTTCTATCGCTACTGTACAAAGACAAAGTGAAAAATTACCTTTTTTCATTTTTGACATCGCAACGTTCTACAATCTGTAATTGTTGTCTTTGGTTGCTTCTGTTTCATCTATAGTCATGACACGGGTCTAATGTGGCATGGTACGGGTTAATATATATGACAGTCTTGTGACCAAAGAAAAAGGTTTTTTCTCTTGATTTTTTGTCCTAAGAATCTCAGGGGAGTGTAAAAAGCATTAGCTCGGTGTTGTATTGTGTAAAAAGCGTTGTGTAATGAAAAACTGTTTTCCTGTGAAACGAGACAATGTTTTGGTGTTATGTCAGAATATACAGGGTTATTTGTAAAACACCAGCAACCTCTTAAGAGGTCATTGTACTCATCATTAGTTCATAATGATGAGTATAATGACCTCTTAAGAGGTTGAACTTTGACTATGGGACTAAAACTGAAATCGCGAAAAAAAAATCAGCTGTTCCCTACGTTTATGTTCGCATAACTCGTCAAAATGTAGGGAGCAGCTGATTTTTTCTCGCGATTTCACGTTTGGTCCTATAGTAAAAGTTGTTCATAATGATGAGTACAATGACCTCTTAAGAGGTTGTTGGTGTTTTACTAATAACCCTGTATAAAGAACACTTTCTTAATAATTTATTCACCAGCATTTAATGATTCGGTTTTCCTGAAGCTAACCTGCCAATCACATTTCACATCTCATCCTTGTGCCATTCTTTATCTATATATGTATATATAAATCAATGCCATTTTTCGTTGTAATTTTATAACTCAAGAACGACTGCACTAAATTGGATAATTCTTCTTTTTTGTTCGTTATTGTCAGGACAAGGTTTGTATACATAATTGGACTCGGTAGGTGGCGCTGATTTTTCAGGTGGGATGACGTCTGCCGGGTCCGCTAGGTTCTATCAATCAATCAGCGTTTTACTTATAGAAGTAGGGTAGGAGTAGTGTAGGAGTAGGTTAGGAGTAGGGTAGGAGTAGTGTAGGTTAGGTTAGGAGTAGGGTTGAAGTAGGTTAGGATTAGGGTAGAAGTAGGGTAGGAGAAGGCTAGGAGTAGGGTAGGAATAGTGCAGGAGTAGGTTAGGAGTAGGGTAGGAGTAGGGTAGGAGTAGGGTAGGAGTATGGTAGGAGTAGGGTAGAAGTAGGGTAGGAGTAGGGTAGGAGTAGTGTAGGAGTAGGGTAGGGAGTAGGACACCACGCGAACAAAGTAGCGCCGGGCAGCTAGAAATAATTTATATGGCAAAACAACGTTTGCCGGGTCAGCTAGTTTATATTTATACTTTATTGTACACCAGAAAATACATAACAAAAAATACGATTATCACTACAAAACATGCAATGTTCGGTCTTATCGCTTTCTGCGATCTCTCCCAGGCAATCTTGGAATGGACAGTGCCATTTTGAAGGCCGACCCTAACATAGTTGTGCAAAGGCTATGCAGATGATTATGAGGATAATTATTTATCCTCATACATCATACACTTATCTGCTCACATAACACTACAAAACTTAATTACAACAGTAAATCTGGCATCTTCAGAAAATAATCCCAAAAATTCATTATTTTCTTCTTTTCTCCCAGCTAGACAAACATTCTCATTAAAAGCAGTATATCTCAAGATTAGACACTAAGAATGATGGGGACATCCTTTTGCACTTTGTCTAGAACGGTCTAGTCTATAAATTGTAGGAAAGTAGTTAGCACTTCGGAGTCTGTGTTAATTGATCTTTCTGGATCTTTAGGCGAAAAACATAGGTAAGGGAGCTGAAAATAGGTCTTTATTTTTTAGGCAAGTAAATACATTTTTACATCTATCTCCACCAATTCTCGATATCCTTTATTACGACATACATTTTTTGAATGACATGAGCGAAATAATATAAGTATTTCACCCTAATTGCACTTCAATCTCAATCTGAATAATTTTGAAGGATATTGCTAATCCATTGCTTCATATATTCGAAAAATTTGTCTGCGCAACAATGTAAATAACGCAATGAATGTTGTTGAACTGTCAAAATGAAAGCCATTGCAGCTGTTAGTGTGTTACGCAATTACTTCGCAGATATAATATAATCAAGTTTGGAAAAAAACTTCCCTTTAATAGAAACTATACATACGGTCTATTACGCAGCCAAATCAATTATTTAACACGTAATTACTACCTTTCATACCTCATAAAGCATCTTAATTCAACCATCAAGACCATACTTCATTAATAATAATAATAATAAGGTGACAGCCAATGGCTTAATAGCCAAGAGCCTCGACCAACACCTAAAGAGGCTCTCGTTGGCTGGATCTACGGCTTGATTCAGAAAGCAGTACTTCTGGACACGGCTCACATTGTCAGGAGGTTCCTCTCTTTGGAGCCCTGACCACCGGTAGCTTGGACCCTGTTCTCGATACCGGTGAGCTACTATATTTTATATTTTTAAATGTTTTTATACTTTTTATATATTCTAATATTTAAAAATATAATTTATATGATTACATTGAAATAAAGGAGATAATTCTTTATTTAAGTAACAGGGACTCATTGTGTTAGTAAACTTAAGAACTATATTAGTTTATTGTATTTCAAATTATTTCATCCCATGAGAGGTGACACTGCAGTGATTGATGTACCTACATGTAATCGAGCCTGCTAGCGATCATTTTAAGGATATTAATGGAGCTGGCCCGTACTCTGCGCACCAGGGATGCACATCTCATTCGCATCGTCGCGTAAAAGCAATTTTTATGTGCGTCCACGAACATTCCCGATGCGCTACAAAAACGGGGCAGCCCCACCCACGCCCTGAAAGCGTTGTTGTATTGGACACGAAGGGCGTTGTACGACCGTTAGGTATATCTAGCCCACAGGCTGCACGTGTAAAACGTTGTACAATAAGCTCGACACAGAGTGTTCTTGACTTTAAACGAGCAGCGTGCAAACCTGCGAGCTAGCATGTTTGTCCTCACCGACAACGCCCTCCGCTCCCGTTCAATAAGGTCAGGGGTCAATATATGACCAAGATACTTAAAACATAAATACTCTTTGTAGTGGAGTCCCATTGAGTAATACAGGTGGTACATACCCCGGACTACCCTCATCCTCAAAGACCATCATCTCCATCATCATCATCATTTATTGGAGTTGTATATCAAACCATGTGCTGTGGCATACTCCTCACATTTGGCGACCAATTTTCTGAGACCACAGATTGACGCGCTCAGAAGCGCCATATCGTGTGCATAGCTAATATTATTTACACAGATACCAAATTAATAAAATATCACCCTTCTTTTACCCCGCCTTAATTTACTCCAACACTTTCATTCACCACACCGCCTCCCCCACAGTTTGACTCATGACCTTCCCGCCCACATTGGAACGTATGCTACATCAAATACACCTCAACTTCTAGCCCCAACTCGTAAATGTCATGGTTGCATCCACTTAGTAACAACTACTCTACAAAATGTGATACTAACTTTCCTGTTTCCAGTAACTTTTAACAGTTTTAACATAATTGAATTGTAAGAACTTAAAAAACTGCTAATGTAAACATTAAGAAATAATGTTACTTCGTTTTATTTAATTGAAAAAGGTTTTTAATGACGTCATAATCGTCATGTGACAACCTAAGTCTGCGTGTAGTTCACAACGAGTCCACAAGTATTCACCTGACGGTCTGTAAAACAGGGTTCCAAGTGTCAACGTTTGCATAAATTCTAAGATTTTTTTCTTATGTGTGCTGAATATAATTTCAAATGTGATTCTTTACGTATACACTCTTATCCGACCTCTTTGGTGGTTCAAGTAACTTCGTAACAAAAATAGACGGCGCCACTTGCTGCGCCGTCAGACATAAACTATTTTCTTTATTTTTCGCTGGTACCTGAAAATGTTATTTCGGCAATGTAAAGCTCGCTTTTTTATGGTTGGTTTTAGCTAAAGTATAACCCAATATCAATGAATTACCCGCGTACCGGAAGACTTAGCGTTGGAAGGCCTCCTATAAGGTGGACCGACGACCTTGTGAAGGCCGCAGGAACCCGATGGATGCGAGAAGCACAGAACCGGTCGAAGTGGAGGTGCTTGGGGGAGGCCTATGTCCAGCAGTGGACGTCTTTCGGCTGAAATGATGATGATGACGATCATCAATGAATATAATTTATGTGTATGCGTCCCAAGATACAGGCTCCTGGCCTAGTTTGGGATTCAGCATCAGTACATATATATTGTAACAAACATCCTAAGACTGTCCATACTTAAGTACCAATGTTGAAACTTTTCCGTAAATAAACAATTTTTATTATTATTATTAATTTTTTTATTATCTGTATTTTTCCCGAATTCCAGGTATTTTTCTCGATTTTTCGAGGTACTGTACATATACTGGGCCTGTTTTGAAACATCTTCTTTACCCAGTGTATATATATTTTTTTATTCTCTTTAGTAAACTGTACAGGAAATTTAATTGCTCCTCTTACTAACTCATAAAACAAAATGTTTTTACCCTTAGACAGCCTAATATTTATCATCGCCTGTCTATAACATGTTATCCCTACTTCTAAGTTACGAGGTGTAACATCAGCTATCTTTATTTCATGTAATTATTTTCGTTGCGTGTTCCAGAGGGCCTAGTGCGACCCTTGGGAGACTTTCTGTAACCGGCCTTAGTAAGCTAATTCTGCTAAGAGACAGGATTAATTTTAAAATATATTAGTCTTACGAAATGTTGTGAACTCACTGGTGAAACTTTCTGAAAATATTTACCCTCAAATTCATATGTATCCCCGCGGAACTAACTTATACAGGGTGGCGATTAGGTTATGAATTAAACAGTACAGCGGTTATCAGTCTGTTAAAATAATTCATTTTTTATAATATTTGGTTAAGTTAATTATTAATAAACGTTTATTTCAGTATTTATGTCCATAGGTGTCTTTCTATTTTACTAAAAATAGAAAACTGAATTTTTAAACAAAATAAATAAGTAGATAAATAAAAACAACAAAATAAATTTCTTATTGTTTTTTTCTTTATTTGTTTTTTATGTTCTTTTTTGCGTCATGTTTACCACAAATAAACGTATTTTCTTTCTTTTAAATACACCAGTGACCGCTGTGCAATACTTAGTCTCTATTCGGTGGGTGCCTGAGGATGGACGGCGCGGCCGAGGCCAGCCCAGGAAGATGTACCCCTAGGGATCGAGGTGGCTCCAGAAAAGGATGCCTGGGAGGATTTGGGGGAAGCGTTTGCTCAACAGTGGGATAGAGTAGGCTAAATAGAAAATACTAAAACAAAAATAAAGTTTCCACTGGCAGAATGTTAATTCTTATTTATTAGTAGACATCTGATTATATGCATTTCCATGTTTACATATGCAAATGCATATAATTCTATTTTTATCGCGTTATTGCATATTTTGGTACTCTTTCATTGACTTTGCTTATTTCAGTAGTTATACGTGTTATGCGTGTTGTATTATCCCTTCGCACACGCACGCCTCGCACACGCTCAGCGAGCGCACTGATTACGTCAGTTGACGTCGAAACGTCATTTTCAGCCTTTATATTAATATTAAGTGACAAACGTCACAAGTTTGCTGCAGAAAATCTGGAAAAATATGTTATTGTTTACTGTCACAAGAATATTATAATAAATAACTTGTGTATAATTTATAGTATAATATATGTTATAATAATAATTTATTATAACTAATGTTAATATATGTATAATATAAATATAATGTGAAAATTAAAGTAAATTCTAATAATAAATGGTTTTTTGATTGTGCATATTTAGCCCTTTTTTGGTGCATATTTACATGCATATTTTAGCATTTTGATAGTGCATATATAATCCGATGTCTATTTATTACTACATGTGCCCGCGACTTCGTTCGCGTGGATGTCGGAAAACAATAATGTGTCGCTTAGGAAAGGTGTAATTGCCACTCCTTCATTGAAAAGGAAGAATCTTCCGATCTTGCCTGAAGGCAAGCGTTACCTGGGGTTCTATTACACCTGGGGTTCTACTTTCGACTGCAGTCACTGCGTCTTCAAGGTGAACCTTGAAGACGCAGGACTGCAGTCGAAAATCTTCACTGTGACACTTCATCGCATTGACATTATTAATAATGTCAATGCGATGAAGTGTTTGACTTTGATTTTTGAGAAAAAATAAAAATAAAAGCGCCTGTTCGAGGCTGATTATCTGACCAAACAGCCATACCTACATAATGTCTATAAAATTCATGGTTTCAATTAATGTTATAACCTAATAGCGAGACTGTATATCCAGATAAAAATAATCCAATGAGTTATGCGAGATATGATATATCGGTGTGTCAAACGCCCAAATCCGTTCTGTATTTTATGCGTGATTATAGGACAAACATCTTCACGAACACTCTTTGCAAGATTTCTTTTCACATATAAAATTTATTAAAATGTAATAGGTACGATTTTTCCTACTTTATACTGTAAATAATAAAATAGAACATTCTTTATTATGTATGTACAGTCAACAGCAAAAGTAGATGATCAAAATCAGAAATTCAATACTAATGAACGGAGTTCGCATCAGAACTGTGTGCCGTCGAAGTGATTCAAAAGTATGTGATTGTAAATTATACCAAACATTTACTACTGCTACAGCTGCCATATAGCTGCGAACTCCGTTTATTAGTATTGAATTTCTGATTTTGATCATCTACTTTTGCTGTTGACTGTACAATCAATCTGCAGAGCCTTTTCTCAACTAGGTTAGGGTCGGCTTCCAGTCTGACCGTATGCAGTTGAATACCAGTATTTTACATGGAGCGACTGCCTATCTGATCTCCACAACCCAGTTACTGGGTAACACGATACCCCTTATTAAGACTGGTTGTCTGACTCTCGGGCTTCTGAATGATCTGAATGACCCGTAACGACTGTCAAAGATCCAAGAATGATAGCCGGGACTAACGGCTTAACGTGCTTTCCGAGGCACGGAGGGTTATATAAAGATGGTCACCCATCCACGAACCAACCGCAGCAAGCGTAGTTTAACCTGATCGATCAACCCGTGCGGCTGATATTACTTAGCCACAAGCCCCTCTCTCTTTATAAATATTGTGTCATTGGTGTTAATTTGTCTCAGTTAACGAAACTTTTTTATTATGTACACCATAATGATATTATAGATAAAAATGTAGAAATTTCACCATCTGAATGAGAGCAAAACGCGTATGCAAACTACACGTCAAAAGATTGTTTGCTTCCACACCCACACAGTTTGCCAATAACACCTACTCACAGGAAAAGGGTAACTTGTTCCTCTGCTTAGAGCTACGGAAATCCTGCACGTGGCTGATATGTTCTGGCATTTGTTTGCCTGCATAAAAGTGTATAGGGTTGGTGAGTTTTATTACAGTGTTTCGTTATTTTAATGCCATAATCAGTAAAAGATGAGGGGCTTGTGGCTCAGTAATAACAGCCGCACGGGTCGATCGATCAGGTTAAGCTACGCTTGCCGCGGTCGGTCCGTGGATGGGTGACCATCTTCACATACCAAGACCCCTCCGTGCTTCGGAAAGCGCGTTAAGCCGTTGGTCCCGGTTATCAATCGTGGATCTTTGGCAGTCGTTGCGGGTCGTCAGAAGCCCGACAGTCTGACAACCAGTCTTACCAAAAATCATATTACACAGTAACTGGGTTGTGGAGGTCAGATAGGCAGTCGCTCCCTGAAAAACCGCATCCAGTTAGACTGGAAGCTGACCCCAATATAGTTGGGGAAAAGGCTAGGCTGATAATGATGAGTTAGTAAAAGATGACTGGAAATCTGGGCAGCACTCATGAAGATGAAATGTCTTAGGCTACGTACGCACTGACCCGTGGCTTAGTGAAACGAGCTAGATTCTAGAATTTTCACTTTTTTTTAAGTGAAAGCTTCTTTAGCGGCTTTGTGCACTTTTTTGTGATGGGTAAAAAATGTAAAACTCGCGTCAGGACACGTGACCTGATCGAAAATTCGTAAGACGGAGCTCGCGTCAGGACACGTGACCTGATCGAAAATTCGTAATTTTTGGGGGACTGTCTTGTGTAATTATGACGTTCGAAAAGTGCATAATCAAAATCAAGTCATTTATTCAAATTAGGCTGAGAATTTGATTATGCACTTTCTCTTCCCCCACTCTCAATAGTCTGATGGGACGATGACACTATCAGAGAGAGTTCAGGCGCAGGACCAATGGCTTAACGTGTTTTCCGAGGCACGTATCATACCACCAACTTCCACTCTCCTAGCTATCAGCAATCGCACCCAAGACCAACGGCAGCAGTCAGCGTACACATAGAAGCTAACCGGTTAAATGCCGTAATAACAGAAACATATAAAATGCTACTGTGTCTCGCATCGGTAGGAAGGGTTAATTAACTAATTAGATTAACACCTTTACCGACATTTCGGTGATGACGAACGAAAAACAGCGGTAATTACTTAATTTAACCACAAGGAAATTATTTAAAGAAGCTTTAATACTCAAGCTCCCTATCCAATCTTACTCGACAAACACCGAATAACTTTCGAGTTTATTTAAATTGTATTTATCTGTTCAGATTAATAACGAAACTTTCCCGAGGGTCTATTAACCCGAATTCTTGGCGAATATTTGGGCAAAATTTTCTTGTTTCAGTTTTATTGGAGCTGAAGTTTTAATGTGCCTGCATTATTGATAAATATTTGGGTATCTTACAGGGTTGATGGGATTCCGAGGATAGGGTACGAAATAGGGTTTGCATATTTGAGGTAAAAATAGGATTAAGTAGGTGTTAGTGATGCAAGCAAGAAAAACGAAGAGACAGTGCTTGAAGCTCTGGCGAAAACGTATCAGGAGCAAATTCGGTCCCGCCGATTATGTCAACTTACTTGTATTGAGGTGGACACTCACGGTATGGCTGGTCCATAAATTTAAGGTCGCTCAGCGAGCTATGGAACGAGCTATGCTTGGAATATCTCTGAGGTATATAATCCGGAATGAGGTGATCCGGCAGAAAAGCAACGTTGTCGATACAGCTCACAGCTGAAGTGGCAATGGGCCGGCCATTTGACGGCACGGTTGGCGCAGTGGTTAAGCGATTGACTGCTGCGCTACGTGTCGCGGGTTCGATTCCCGCACGGAACAAATATTTGTATGACCTACATGTATTTGTTCCGAGTCTGGGTGTTTTTCTATCTATAATATGTATGTATTTACAAACAAAAAATGTATATAAGTAGTTTATCAGCCATCTTGTTACCATAACACAAGCATTAGGTTGCTTAGCTTGGGACTAGATGGCGCTGTGTGAAATGTCCAGGGATATTATTATTATTATAGGGATATTATATTAGCCGTAGAACCGATGACTGTTTGGGTAGACGTGTTCTTGAGTGGAGACCGCGAATCGGCAAACGTAATGTTGGACTCAGGCTAGGTGGAGCGACGTTTTGCGAAGGGTGCTGGTAGAGGCTGGGTTAGAGTTGCCGAGAATCGCGCTAAATGGCGTGCAATTGGAGAGGCCTATATCCAGCAGGGGACTGTTGACTGTATTGAGGTGTAACTTCCATATACAGGGTGGCAAGGACATTGACACGCAAACTGTAATCATGCGTTAAGCACATGATACTAGACCCCCTGGCATAAACATTTATCGCCAGTTATCAAAAAAAAAAAATCGGCCTTTTCATAGAAAAGTGCAATACGCGGTCAAAATGTACAGAATAGTATTTTTTAATCCGACGAAACATTTCAAAGCATGGTGTTCAGAATCATGTACTGAATATAGAATAACACGGGCGTCGATGACACTGCCACCCTGTTTTAAAATCACATCCCAAGCGGGATTTCCCTCAGTGTGGCCTGAGCTTGATAGTACATTAGCGAGACGCGGTTTAATTAGAATTTTTTTTTTGTAATAAAGTATCTAAATGATGGTAAAAACCGCATTAAAATTCGTTGCGAATTTTAGAAGAACCATGCGGTCACACAGCCAGCCACGTCAACGACTTTAATTTATAGTATGTATAAGTAATTATCTATATACTCGTATATGTAGATTTGCACAAGATTAGATTTGAACCTCACTCAATTAATGATCGCACAACGCTAGAAAGGGAAATTCACTGGTTTTTGATGAAAACCATGATTGTTGATTCGTTGAGTCACACCTCGATACCACTTAAATCTCCTCCTACTTAGTGTAGCACTCGTAATGCTAATATATTTCATTTAGACAATTCAACAATATACATTGTGGAAATCTATTTGGGGAATAGACAGATTTTCTAAACATACGGAGCTATGTATATTGTTGAACTGTCAAATTAAAATCTCTTACGATCGTGTACTTACATAAGGGTTGCGCAATTTATAAATCCCCGAAGGTCAGGCAGTGGTGTACCATAGTTCACCCATATCTTGCCAGTTATAGAAGTCCCATGACCGTCCCAGACGCCAGCAGGTCAAGCTACCCGAAACTGTCAAACTTTTCCAATCAACCTTGAACCTTAATGCTTCAGTGATAAAGTTGAAAATCTATTAAAGAAATTTGACAGATTGTAGTAGCTTGATGTGCTGGCGTCTGTACTAGAGGGGGAACCTTTTACCATGACCTTGACCATGACCTTTTACCATTCCTACCATCAGCCTCAATAATCTTTGAAAAAGCCATGTTGGACCGCATTTATACTTTTTGCGAAAAATACAATAATATATTTGATGAATGCCAGAACGGCTTTCGAAAAACCCGTTCCACCACCATAGCAGTCTATAAGTATATCCAAGAAGCCCTTAATATTATTAATAACAAAAAATACGCAATAGGAATATTACTAGACATGACTAAAGCCACAAAGTACAATTTGGGATATTGCTAAACAAATTATACGGAATAGCTATACGCGGAAAAGCTCACGAATGGCTAACATCCTACCGTGGTCCCTGGCACAGGCAAAGGCAGGGTGGGCTTTAGTCAGTAAAAGTCTGACACGCCCTTCCGCTCAGCCCAGAGCGGGAGAGGTCATTTGATGATATCCCACCAAAAAAAAAAGTATTGAACCGGACTAAATCCAGACTCCGCGCAGCTACTGAAAAAATCCAGATGGTAAAACAGATAGATGGATCTATATGAATATGCTGATTACTAGTATTCTACTTGAAGCGACTGCCTATTTGACCTCCAAAACCCAGTTACTGGGTAATACGAAACCCCTTGGTAGGACTGGTTGTCAGACTTTCGGACTTCTGACGACCCGTAACGACTGTCAAAGATCATCGAATGACAGCCGGGACCAACGGCTTAACGTGCTTTCCGAGGGCTCTTGGTATGTGAAAATGGTCACCCATCCACGGACCAATCGCGGCAAACGTAGCTTAACCTGATCGATCAAAGCGTGCGGCTGATATTACTTAGCCACAAGCCCCTCTCTCTTTACAAATATTGTCTCATTGGTGTTAATTTGTCTTAATTAACGCGACTTAAAAAAAAACCAAACAACAAAAGAAATCACTTAAGGTACGATTTTAAATAAACACTGTGTGTGGTGTTAATTGGACGGTAAGCGATTCCAAAAGAGCAGAAACAACAAAAGCTGTAATCTAATAAGCAACAGTAGTAGGTTAAAATAAACATTAAAACAACATCATAATGTTATGTGGGGATTAATAATAATACCCTAACAGATTTCGGTCACAGTGACCAATCCTAACGGAGGTTAGCCGGGTTCGCAGGAGATATTATAGAAAGAAAGAAAGAATATACGTTTATTTGCGGTAAACATGTTGCAAAAAAGAACATAAAAACAAAAAAGAAAATAATAAAATAGTGCACAAGTGTGTGCGCAAACACAGGTGCACACTCTATTCCTTTCTTCTTTCCTAAATCTATGATTCCTTTACTCTCATAGTCCGATAGGACGGTAATCTGATACGACCGGGGAGAGGTCAGGCGTAAGGCCAAAGGCTTTACCTGCTTTCCGAGGCACGGAAGTATCACACCACCAACTTCCAAACTCCATTCATCATCTCCCTGCCCTTATCCCATGTTACTTGTGGTCGGCGCAACACGTTTTCTTCTTCCATTCCCCCCTGTCAACCGTCACGCTATCATTCACTCCGTTCTCTTTCATATCATTCCTCACACAATCCATCCATTTTTTCTTCAGCCTTCCTCTCCCTCTCCATTCATCAACATGTATATTCATCACTCTCCAAACTCCATTGCTACTGAAAAATTAGTAATGGAAAAATTCTTTCTTTTCTACCCAAACCATTCATTTGCTGAAAATCTCCCACGTGGACATTAGTTGCCTTGGCTTACCTGCTAACCTTAAAACAGACTCTGGACTCAAGCAGACCGCAAAACCTGCTCAGGTGGTATAAACCACGTCAATATCGTGTCTTGTTAACGGGTTAACAAGGAATAAAAATGTCAACCGTACAAAAAATATGTATTTTGACGGTTCAAACCACGAAATAGTGTCATAGAGAGTACGTTGAGGTGGTTTTGAAGAAAGGAAATTATTCCAGAGAGACGTACTACTAGGATAAAAGATCTTATGGTCATGGTCTACCTGTGTGCCGTGGTCATAGTGAATTAGGGCCCTGGAGAGTAATTTATTTATTTATCCATTTATTTCAGGCAACAAGGCCCATACAAACACATACAATACCATATTAATATAACTTAAAAATATACTATAAACACATACAACATTATAATATTACACTAATGGTGCTGTCCCAAAAACAATGGGGCACTTAATATCGTCTCCAGTTTCCTGTTATCTGCTCGCTACAGGAGTTGATGGACGTTACAGAAGGTGACAAACTCGTAGCCAAATTTTGGGCTGACTGTACTATATATACATAGATTGCCATTGACACGCTAAGAAGAAGAAGCACAGCCTGATCTTTTATTTTATCTGCTGGGTATAGGCCTCTCGCAGGCTGCGTCAGAACACCCTGTCCTTCGCCTTCGGCATCCAGTCTATCCCAGCCACCTTCTTTAGGTCGTCGATCAATCTAGCTGAATTCCATTTTTTTTTATAGTTTGTGCTAAAGTCAGGGGAAAAAAAATCGAGGATTAGGCAACTGACGTAACTGGCTATGACCTCTTTACATTGTAAGTTATCTGAAAAGCGTTGCCATCAGACTAAATATAGTAGCGCAGAGCCGGATTGAGGAGATAAGGTTTCAGGGACGTAGCCACTTCTAGTGTTTGATTTCGATCGATATGAAACATTTTATCGCTCAAATGACGGACTGGTTTTATTGTACAAACGCCACATCAAGCTACTACAATCTGTCAAATTTCTTTAATAGATTTTCAATTTTTTTATTTAATCGCTAAAGCATTAGGTTCAAGGTTGATTGGGAAAATTTGGCAGATTCGGGTAGCTTGATGTGCTGGCGTCTGTACAATTAGTTTAAAAATAACTACTAGTAACGTATCGAGACGTATCGTTTCGACATTTCTCTCGAAGTTAGATGAAAATATACAAAACTCTCGAGGTTACACGAAAAAATTACCCAATTATTGTTATGTGTGATTGGCCCCTTCACGGAAAAACAGATGCTCCTGAACTGCACGGCAAACTGTCCCACCTGTTTGCTCCGATAAACTATATCCGTAACAGGAGGCACAGATTGTTCGCCGTGCCTAGGAGTCGAAACGTCGCTGAGCCCAGTCTTCTGTCCTTCGTACGCACACTTTCCACGCTCAATGATCTCGTGGATGCTAAGCCTGACAGTGATGTGTTCGCGTATGAATAGGAGAAGATCTTGTCACTATGTTTGGAGTATTCTGAGATGAGCGTATGACTGTTGAGGAGTTGTATACTTTTCGTCATTGTACTTGTGTTTGTGTCTTTAACTAATGTAATTGGCCTTGGCCGTTTTATGGTAAAATAAATAGATTATTGTATTGTGAATTGTAGACCTATATTCAAATTTCATTTGTTTCTAATTGACGTTATTTCAAGTTAAACAAATATCAACTTTATTTTAATGGCTATTAAGTTGATTTCAGAGTGACTAGCACTATTGAAGTTTTAAAAATGTTTGAAGTTGTAGCGTAAACTGAACCTTATCGAATAGGAATTAAAGTTATTTTTCCATAAACTCGTATTTGTTTACATTTTTGGCGAAAATGTCACGAATGCAGAGTAGTAACAAATTCCATTTTTATTTATTTTTCATCATTTTTAAAGTGAAAGTTAGAATTACGTATCGTGCATACCTTTTTAGTTTTTTGAATTCTGTAAAAATAAATTGAAATTGTAAACAGCAGTGCGATTCTGTAACCATCTCACCGTGAAAACTTAGGTGAAGTGAGCGTGGAGTGAGCTGTCATTCCAACTAATGCTGGGGATTGACACTATTGACAGCTCACTCTAAGCTCACTTCACCTAACTTTTCACGGTGAGATTTTTACAGAATCGATCGGCAGATATTTCATGATTTCCTATTTAAAATCAAGTGAAAAATGTATGAAAACACACCGAACGAAGCAAAGGATTATGTAAGGATTGGAGCAGGTGGCGTTCTGTAGTTTCTGCCTATCCCCATGAGATGAAAGCGTGAGTTTATGTACGTGTACGTAGACCGAACATAAACAGAGTTTGTTTAAGTTTATCACAACGTTTAAGCCGAGTACATGCCTGCCATTCCGCTCGTAAAGGTTGAATGAAACATCTTCCACTTTCTTTCAGCCCAAGTGTAAAAATAGAGAGCGACGTGTTTTAGGGTCCCGCGACCGCATTAAAGGGTTCCGTGGTTTCTGTTGCTAAGTACCAACGGTTAGAGTTAAGATCTTGTTATTATGGGGTACTTTTGCTGGTGTTTAGGGTTGACCCAACGGCTAATTTACGGGACGGGAAATGTTTGAAATTAAACCGTGCGTAGGTAATTGCATCATCTGTAGTCTAATGTATATTATGTACGAGTATACTATTAATAAAAAAGCTGAAGAGTTTGTTTGTTTGAACGCATCTCTGGAACGACCAGTCGGATTTGAAAAAATGTTTTTTTAGCCTAATAGGGTAGTTTCCTAGGTAAAAAAAATATATATTTAGTCCGTCAGTTATATTATCAAAAAATAATGGACATGTATTTTTTCTTTTGTCAATCAAACAAAGATGACAAAGATAAAGAACGTCATGATTTGGGAGTGGGGTCGTGACGTCACGCCATGCTAAAACGTTTAGCAAGGCGTTACGTCACGCGGAACTTTAACGGGCGATATCTTCATCATTTTTTGTATAATTGACAAAAGAAAAAATACGGGTCCAATATTTTTTGATAATCTAACTGACGGACTAATTAGAATTTTTCAGGAAACTAGCCTTTTCATGAGGAAGGTTATAAAACATAGGCTATTAAACATCATGCTAGAATTCTTAGGAGCCGAATAAAAATAAAGAAGTAAGAAAGAACGCTATGCGAAATGAAGTAATAGCGCGGCGGACAAAGTCGCGGATAAAAGCTAGTTTATTATAAATTCTAAAAGATTATTATAAATTATATTATTATAAATTATAACTCACTAAAAGCTTGTGTGTTTATGCCAGCCATCCATTGAAGCGGAGAGGACCGGTCAAGTGTAAAGTTCGGTTGAATAATCTTGCACTTCCCCACTGCTCCAATAGGCAGGCTTAATAGTCTTGATCAATATTAAATGATAACTGATATTTATTTCGTCAACGGGTTCTATATAAAATACTTATTATAAAAATACAAATCATATTTTTGAGCTGGATCAGCTCCCTAATCGTAACACACTAACGATAACAATCTGAATCATTTTGATGGATATAGCTAATCCATATTTAAGCACATTTGTGGATGAGTACTCAAAAATCCTTCCTTAGTGTTCACCTTCGTTATACATACGTGGAACACTTGTGCAAAATTGTATGCTTTTAAACCTAGCTTAGGCTGTGCGTATGAATATTAATAAGATGAAATATTACATCACAATATGTGTGACTTAAGTAGTCCATATAGTAGTGCGTGTCGCGGGTTCGATTCCCGCACAGAACAAATATTTGTAAGTCCTACATGTATTTGTTCTGAGTCTGGGTGTTTTTCTGTCTATAATATGTATGTATTTACAAAAAAAAAATGTCACATGTCATGTGATGGCTGATAAACTTATCAGCCATCTTGTTACCATAACACAAGCATTAGGTTGCTTAGCTTGGGACTAGATGGCGTTGTTTGAAATGTCCAGGGATTTTATTATTATTATATATGTATTTACACGTTTTGTGAAATACTAGATTACATAAGTCACACGTATCGTATACTATTTTCTAGCTCGTGTGACTTAAACCCGCACTTAAGTCACGCTTTTCTGTGTAAAAATGGACTACTTAAGTCACATAGTTTATGTTTTGGTTTAAGTCATAGAGTGCTATAGTAGTACATTACAATACGTGTGCCTAATGTAGTCCATTTTTACAGAAAAGTGCGACTTAACTGCGGGTTGTCATACAATGTTATAAAAGATTTTTATTACGTGGGAAGAAGAAAAGATAAGTACCTATTTATTTTGTGGGTGACGACGAGTCACGTGAAATTTTGTATTTTAAATGAACACCCCTTAATGTACGGTCATCAATTAGTTATATAAGACCAAGGTGCTGAAGGGAATTACTCACAGAGAAGGGTCAGATCCGTTGACATTGCAAAGAGTTCCGACATTAAAACTCTTTTATCTGGAAATTTCTTTCAAACAATGGTTTGTTATGAAACCACGTTTTATACGATCCCAGTAATCACGTGCTATTAAATGAAAACCGACAGGAAGCCACAAGAAGTTTTGCGTGGAAAGTTTCAAATTGAACTTTACTTGAAAGGGGTACTTTTTACCTGACTACGTTGAAGCTAAATGGGGTTATGAATTTTTAAGAAACTGATTTGAAATATTTTTTCGGTTTTCGTACCCAAAGGGGAGCAGTGGTTACCCAGTGGTAATGGCTGCGACTTACAAGTTGTAGGTTGTAGGTTCGAACCCAGACAAGTGCTTTACTTTGTGCAAATTATTTCATCACCACTGCTCCCAAAACGGTGAAGGAAAACATCGTGAGGAAACTGGCATGTTCTAGAACCAAAAATTTTAAGACTATGACATATACCTACCAACCCGCACTGGGCCCGTGTGGTGGATTACGGCCCACTCCCTCTCACAGAGAGGAGGCCTGTGTCCCAGCAGTGGTAACATTATATGCTGATTATGATGCCCAAAGGGTGCCAACGGGACACTATTATGAAGGCTCCGCTGTCTGTCCGCCTGTCGCAAGAATGTATCTTTTGACGACACGGTTGGCGCAGTGGCTGAGCGATCGACTGCTGCGCTGCGTGCCGCGGATTCGATTCCCACACGGAACCAATATTTGTATTGCCTACAGGTAGTTGTTCCGGGTCTGGCTGTTTGTGTATGTGAGTTTAAATATTTGTAAACGCACCCACGATACAGGGGTAATTCCTAGTGAGTTACTACGTTTAAAAAAAAAAACCATTATAGGTAGACACTTTTGAAGTTTTCACATAGTATATGTATACTACAAATGGCCGCAAAACCAAACCTCATACAAAATCCCCATACAAGAAATGTGTTTATTTTGGCATAGTAAAGCATCTAAAAAAAATTTAAGTACCTATAGTATTGTACCGTGGTACGAATCCCTTCCGGATCACACCTCACCACTTTTTTTTTGTTATAAACAAAGAAGGAGAAACATTTAAATTAGAAAACTGATTGATATTCATTTTTTAATTAGAACCTCAACTGCGGCACCAATTTAAACACACATAAATTCTTACTAACTCTGAACCGACGCTGGAATATGAAATCCTTTTCAATATCTGTTTTCAGTATGCAGGTTTTAGTTCTATCACAAGAGAACTAAAACCTACATACTAGCAAAATTAGTTTTAGCAATGCTCGTTTTGAGTACCACTAGGAAGCACTTGAATAGTATTGCATTGTTGGATTATCAACTCTCGACGCTAAGCCGAGCATTGAAAATCCAAGAGTGCACTTTCATGTAGGCATTAATTTAGGTGTCGCTTAGTGTTAATGGTCATAAGCCTCGAAAAAAGCTAGTTTTGAATAAACCACTTTGCTTGCATACAGTTTAACTGGCTAACTCGCGAAAGTTGTAGAACAGCGAATAATAACTAAAACTCAACAACTCTCCACGGACTCACACTGTTCGTTCAAACTCGCCAATTTTGGTCAAAGTTTAAGGTACGATTTACAGTGGGTCCTAAAGGACCACTGGTCCTGTTTACTCAAGCTAAGATATGTGTGAAAAGGGCTATTGTAATATTGAACTAGTGTTATCTAGTTTATGTAGTCCGTAGGGACAACGACACTAGAAAATGAAGTTTAAAATATTGTGCGTGAAATAGTTGGATAACTGGCCTTTGATAAAAACTATGAAGGGTGGCGAAAGTGTACGACGTCGGGGACAGAGCGATGCGCCTCAAGTGGAATTGGGCAGGACATCTAGCTAGACGAAGAGATGGCCGATGGAGTAAAGCTGTGACCGAATGGTGGCCAAGGTTAAGCCAAAGAAACCAGGGTCATCCAAAAGCGCGTTGGGTTGACGATATCGTTAAAGTCGCAGGAAGTACCTGGATGAGAGACGCACAGAACCGGGAAGTAAGGCAGAAGAACAGGGAGGTCTATGACCAGCTGTTGGTGATTCTAGACTGAAATGATGAATGATGATAAAGGGTGGCAGGGACGTCGACGCGCAAACTGTAATGCGCAATATGATTCTTGACCGTTTTTTTTTTAAAACCGCCTTTAACTTTCAACGCAGGGGCGTGTTGAAGCTTTTGGACAGTTATTAAAAAAAAAATGCTGTGCTAGACATTTTGACCACGTATGTAAGTATGTATTTCACTTTTATTTATTTATTGACACACCAACGACTTAGTCACTATTACATGCTTGCTTTTTCATGCTTTACTATGAAACAGCAGATTTTTTAAAGTTAAGTTATAATTTATTCTATATTCAATATATCCGTGATAAGAAGATTCCCGGTCCAGTACAAAAAAAAAAAAATATCTTAATAACAGAAAAAACAAATGATATGACGCTCGGTTTCGTTAAAGGTTTTTTTTTTGCAACCGTTATAAGTCACAAGATAAACCGAAGTTGTTACTTGGATTTTGCAATTGTCATTGCGACACTTTTGATGAAGTCTTTTAAGTTAAGCTTCAAAACATACCGAAAAGATCTTAATCGAAATGTGGGTGTACAATAACACCTCTGCCTAACCATTCGGATGTTACTGGCGTGATGTTTGTATATACCGTTAAATCTTGTTCGTTTTAATCCTTAAAAGAGGTCATTATACTCATCATTATGAATAACCTTTACTACGGGACCAACCCTGAAATCGTAAAAAAAAACAGTTGATTCATACATTATGTCGAGTTATGCGAACATAAATCTATGGATCAAAAGTATTTTTTCACAATTTCAGGATTGGTTCCGTAGTAAAAGTTGTTCATAATGATGAGTACAATGACCCCTTTTAAGGATTAAAACGATCAAAATTTAACGATGTATATGCACTAATCTGAAAGACAGTCTTTTGCATTTTAAATGTGATAATAATAATAGGTAACATAGAAATCTATCCTTACGGTAATACTCGTATAAACCGTTACCCTATATTTTTTATTCTCATTCCGGAATAAAATGTGTGCTGAAGTTTACCCATTAACCCTGAACTGGGGCTAATGGTTCTGGCATTGAACTTCCTTTGAGCACCGAGTGTCTACAATTTAAGGTTATTACACTAAGGTACTGATGGGGTAATTACGTAACAGACTAGTAATTACTACCAAAAATTCTTCGGATTGTAATTGGAGAGCAGCATAATCAACATATAATGTCCCCACAGCTGGGAGACAGGCCTCCTCTCTGTGAGAAGGAATGGGCTGTAATCTACCACGCCGGCCCAGTGCGGGTTGGTAGATGTCACATGTCTTCGAATTACTGGTTCTAGGACATGTCGGTTTCCTCACGAGGTTTTCCTTCATCGTTTTGAGAGCAATGGTGATGAAATAATTTACACAGTAAAGTGTCTGTCTGGGTTCGAACCCACGACCTACAACTCTTAAGTCGTCACAGAATTCACATGTCTTCGAATTTTTCGTTCTAGGATTTGGAGAGCAGAAGGCCAATTCTCGTAATTTAAAACGATCAAAATCAAGTCGCAGTGTCATCTCGGCGACAAACAAATTTCAAAAACTTGTCAAAATGTAGGGAAATTAGACGTTTTTTTGACAGATTGAGACTGAGATCAGACTGTCAACGTTCTTAAAATTACGAGAATTGCCCCTCTGGTTGAGACTTAATTCATTATTTCTATTCATAGATAACTACGAATTAAAGTTCCATTATTATGTGCAAGAATAAGGCTGTCAACCTCTATGCTATGTTTTGCGACTAATATAGTCCTCCAGACAGAATATATGGCCGTGGCGGCCAATCTCAGCAGAGAAGAGTCATCTACGCGGGAGATATTATAGTTCACAAGTGTACTGTAGTGTGTGCATAGACACAGTATACACTCTCTCTTCTTTCACTCTCATAGTCCGATGGGACGGCAATTCGACACGACTAGTTAGAAATCAGGCGCAGAACCAACGGCATAAAACGTGCTTTCCAAGACACGCGAACTTTTTGAATACCACACCGCGAACTATCTAACTCCAGGTGGTTACTGAGAAATTCCTTATATAAAAACTTAATCACACTGCCCGACCTGGGAATCGACCCAGGACCCCACGCTCAGCAGTCACACTTGCGATCACAAAGACAACGATTTGTAGATACTTAGCGAAGAGAACAATAATAATACATATGTCGTAGTTATTCGTTTGACTATTCGGAACGTTAGCGCCATCTAGTGGCGCTAGACAGAGTCTAGCCTGAGTTCGTGGTGGGACGAGAGCAAAAGCTACAAAAGCGGTGTGAGCAGAGCTCTCGGGAGAATCGAAACATTGGACATCGTACAAACAACATGTGCATAAAAATTGTCAATTGCGTTCGGTGTCGTTGAGTTGTGTGAGTGTGTGATTCGCATGTGTGACTAACTTGTTCGTAAATTATAATCTGATTTGAACTGCAAACCGTTTTTCTATTGTGCTATAACCAACACATAGTACGCCCACAGTAATTAAAATATGCCTGATGCTAACGAGAGACAGATATATACCATCTCGGACACATATATTATAAAATACTCTACCTCTGTCAACTTCAAACGATTTACAAAAGTTGGATGTTTTGAAATATGTGTAGCGTTATTTGTATTTTAGTGAGATGACAAGCAATTGGGCGTTTAGAAGAGGACGCGGTCCTTTGATCTCTTAACGTCCCAGTTTCTGTCGTAGTCCGTATAATGTTTGACACCTTCTCTAATCTTGAAATTATGATTAAGTGGAAGAAGATTATGTTTTGTCAAAATAATACAATAAAAAAGAACAACGAATATTTATTTATTTAATACTTCGAGTACATAAAATGTCTGTACATTTATATATTCGAAGTATTAAATAAATTAAGTGCACCTCTGTGAGGTGGACAGTGGTAGGTGCAATCATGAAAATTGAGGAATAAATATTTTAAATAAGTATAAAGATACGCATAAACCTATTAAAACTATAAGTATAATGTATACCTACTGATATATAAATATAAGCACAAATAGATATAGATAAATACATGAATATAATAAAAAGAAATAAGACAAACAATTTATTAGAAAACATTACCGTTGTGATGAAACTGCGAGCTTCTTGCAAATGTGCTCGCAATCTTTAACTTTATAGGATAATCGGTTGGTTAACAAGTTGAATATTTATCCATGAATATGACGTTTTTTAACCGTTGCCTACAGTTACTGGTCAAAGGGAAGGGTATCATAATACAAAAAACCAACACATATAAATGCGAACATAACTCTGTCTGTCTGCTATCTTTTCACCTTAACGGCTAAGCATGTTTCGATGAAACTTGGCCCCCATGACTAGGGTTACGACGTAGGAATTTTAATCTCGGTAGTACATATTTACACTTGGGATGATTTCTGACCTCCACGTGGGCGAAGCCACACGGCATGGCAGAACTAGTCTCATATAAGTCCCAAAATTATGTTGTTGACAAGAAACTTAGCAAAATTCATTATTACTTACAAGTGCAATGTACCCACACCTCACTGATCCATGAACAGTCTTTACTACGTTTCCTAAAGGACCAAGAACCTATTAAAAAACTGTCTTGAGAAAACAGGCATATTACTTTCCCCTCCCCTAACAAAGTTATTCAAACTAACATTGACCTTATTCTCAAGGGTAATGGCTCCGAGAAAGTCTCTTATAAGATATTTATCATAAGCGAAAAAATATAATAATATAATGACCAGAATAATGGATTTGCAGCGTCACCCTGAAGGACTGTCCGCTTCGTAACGACTTTTTCTGGTCCTTATTACATAAAACCATTTTGTTTTTTTTTTTTAATTTTTTTTTTTTTTAGGATGGGAAATCATGTAACGACTCCTCCCGCTCTGGGTGGAGCAGGAGGGAGTGTCAGACACTTACTGACTAAAACCCACCCGTGTTCCTTCCTTAGCCCTTTATGTTCCAGGGCAGCGGTAACCCTTTCGGACGATCCCGCTACCCTGGCAGGCTACATAAAACCATAACATGCCCTAAAATTATTTTTTGTTCCCAATTTTCTGCGTTATCGTGTGCTGTTATCATTACGAAACATGGATAAACTGCGGGTTTAGAAACACCCGGTCTCAATTCCCAAAAATATTCTTTTACTTATTCTAGATACCTTTTTAAAATGCTGTCATAGAGATTATGACAGCATGTTTACCTTCCTTTGCCTTCAAAAAGTTCCACTATTTTCCAGTAATTACTAGTATGTCTTATTTTCATTTATTCAACAGCAAGAAGTCTTAGAATTGAATGAGAATTGAGAATTCGAAATGAGTGTTAATTTGGATAAATAACGTTCGATTATTCAGAAATATGGTATCCGCCGCCATGAGTCGCACAAAATAGAAAAACACAACAAGTATGTTCTAACTCTCATAAAAGCTTAATGACACTCATAGAGAATACAGGGTGACTCTCAGCCAATCACCTCACGGCATCAATCATGAAGAGAACAACCTGTCTCTGCTAATTCACTGTCATAATTTATCATGGCCGCAAATGATAATGGAATTTCCGAAACAAGTAAAGCGCAATGTCATACAGTCTAGACATGTCCAGCTCCACCACGAAACGCCATTTTTTTCTGGTCCTTTGTTAAGGGGCGAAGTATTTTTTTTAGAGCGGATACAGATTTTTGTTGCTTCGGTGAGGTACGGGAATTTATGAGTTTTTCTGCGGTGAAAATACGTATTAGCTTTAGAATTTAGAAATTTTCGAATTGTGGAAAATAGGAATAAAAATTTAGCTAAAGTTGCAAACTGATTTACATCCCTAAGGCGACCTTGTAACATAGGGTCTAGTTGAGAATCAGGCATTAGTTACCTGATATTTATTCTGAACTGGCGCAGACGTGATGCACACAATACTTTATTAAGTTTTTTTTTCCTGATTTTTTTGTTCTTTTTTTTGGGAATATTGTGTGCCTTACTTAACCTGGGTCAAATAAATCTATTTTTCTTTTCTTTTTTTCAACTTTTTCATAATTTAATGTGCTTAAAAACTCTGTACGACTTGTATGTAGTTTATTATGCCTAACGAGTTGTATTTTATTTAATCTGATGTTATTTTAGGAAACCTCACGACTGAAAACTGGTAGGGTCTGGGGGAGGCCTGGGAGCGGTGAATGCTTATGCAAATCCCATCCCCCCGGCTATAGGTACAGGTGGAACACCGCGGTGGTTTTAGCCTTTAAGAGTCCGGCACACCCCTCTGTCACACCCATGATGGAGGAAGTCCATGAGGATTTCCACCGCGAAACCACAAAAACGTGGGGGAGGCCTATGCTGGAAAGCAAACTTAAGAATAATTGCAACGCAGGGGGTTCAGAATCATGTACTGAATTCATGGTATAAAATTGCGCATTCATATCCGTGCCACCAAAAAACCCCTCAACAAAATTCTAAAATCTAATAGTAAATAGTTAGTATAGTAATAAAGGGTAATTGAATTTTATGTCAGCTAACATTTTCAGCTAGATGGACGGACGACCTACAGAAGGTACGGAAGGTGGAGGACAGTGTTGTGGCGCAGCCTGGGAGAGGCCTATGTCCAGCATTGGACTGCGATAGGCTGAGTAGGTTGATTGAATTTGATGTTATTTTAATACTTTTTCTTTCACCATCATCACCTGCCTAGCCTTTTCCCAACTATGTTGGGGTCGGCTTCCAGTCTAACCGGATGTGGCTGAATACCAGTATTTTACATGGAGCGACTGCCTATCTGACCTCCACAACCCAGTTACTAGGTAATACGATACCCCTAGGTAAGACTGGTTGTCAGACTTTCGAGCTTCTGACTACTCGTAACGACTGTCAAAGATCCACGAATGACAGCCGGGACCAACGGCTTAACGTGCTTTCCGAGGCTCAGAGGGGTCTCGGTATGTAAAGATGGTCATCCATCCACAGACCAACCGCGGCAAGCATAGCTTAACCTGACCGATCGACTTGTGCGGCTGTTATTATTTAGTCATGGGCCCCTCACTTTTTCTTTCACCATGATACTAAAACATCCATCTTTTTCCCCAAACACAGAAACAATCCTTTGCATAGACTTGCATAACTCACGAATATATGTAAAGGTTATATTTCGTGTAGAGTTATGAGTTCTGCTATAAAAGTCAAATCTAAATTCGTCCGTTGGCATCCGTTCCGTCAGACAGCAGTGAAAATTAAAACAGACACGCCTAAAGTTTCAATGAAAAACATGTGGAATTTTTACCGAAATATCGTGACTATTTTTGGGTTTATGGATATTTTTGTTTGAACAATCTGTCTATGTTTTGGGCTGTTTGTTAGTTAGGTTGGTTTTCTACATAAATACGTGAGCTGTTAAAACAGTTAAGTACTTTAGAACTAGAATTACCAAAAATAGAAAACGGTTTTTTTGTATTTTTTTGTAAGTATATTTAGTTCGTTAGTCATTTAATTTTTAAATAATTAGTTGATCAAAATCAGAAATTCAATACTAATGAACGGAGTTCGCGTCAGAACTGTGTGGCGTCGAAGTGATTAAAAAAAAAAAATACCAAACATTTTAACAAAATAACTAGTTTTGGTAAATTATACCAAACATTTACTACTAGTACAGCTGCCATATAGCTGCGAACTCCGTTCATTAGTATTGAATTTCTGATTTTGATCATCTACTTTTGCTGTTGACTGTATCTAGTGTAAATACTTAGTTGCGTTACATATTTTTATTAAATAAACCACTTTAAATATTGGAACGAAGATTCTTATTGCACGTTATTCTCTGTACTCTTGGTGAATGAGAGCTGGACCGACGAAAAATTACATTTTGACCGTCACGACACGTTTGCTACAGTATGTACGTTTGTGTGTTAATAAACGTGTCTGTCTGCTCTCAAAACGGAGAAGGGAAACATCGTGAGGAAACCGGCATGTACTAATCCAAATATTCGAAGATATGTGACATTACCAACCCGCATTGGGCCCGCGTGGTAGATAGCCCACTCCGTCTCACAGAGATATTTTATCTTTTGTGTACTTTTACCTTTTATTTTATCTTGTATATACAAATTGTATCTTTAATTACTGTAATTGGTTTTAAAACCTTTTAATTAAAGCATTAAATAAATAAAAATTACGTGGATTAGGACATAGAATACTTTTTTATCTGGATATCCCCACGGAATCAAGACTTATGCGTGTATGTAAAACCACTGAGTGCAGATAGTTGGTAACAGTTTGTCTTACGCAGCTTTTATCAATTTCCATCAGGGAAAAGTTTTCAAAAAGGCTTTCAGCCCTTTTTTAAACACATTTTGAAACTACACAGGTAATGCTAGTTTTATGTAATTTAATACCTAATATAACAACTAAATCGCTCTGGTGCAACCTACTCTACTCCATGCTCATCGATCAATCATTCCGACGCGTTTGTAGCTGCAAGCAACATTATTAAATGCACCGTATGTTTACTTTACACGCGGGTTCCGTGCGTTAAATTGAAACAGTTTATCATTTACAGACTTTTGTTTTGCTCGGATATTCAGCAGCCCAAAAATCTGACAACCAGTCTTACTAAAGGGTATCGTGTTATACAGTTACTGGGTTGTGGAGGTCAAATAGGCAGTCGCTCCATGTAAAATACTGGTACTCAGCTGTATCCGGTTAGAATGGACGCCGACTCTGATGCTAGGCAAATGATGAGTGTTTCATTTAAAATAAGGCTATAAAGTCGATTTTGAAAGGTTGAGAATTTATTTGCACTTTAGGTAAGCACGAAGACATATCAATATACATTTCCAGCATAAGCTGACTTCAAATTGTACAAAAAGCCTAAACAATGCAAGGTCAGGTAAGACTAGAAATGTAGTTAAAGCTGGATATCTCGTCGTGTGTACCTTTAACGTTTAATTTAAAAGTTTGTATAGGAATTTTTCGAAACAATACGAGAAATAGATTGGTATAATTATAATCATGCTGAAAACAAAGATCTTAATCACGGCAGACAAAGGTTCAATTTAAGGTTGAATATTAAATTTTTGACGTACCTTACTGTTATTCCTTTATTTAATGTTAATTAGGTAGGGAGCAGTGGTGGCCATCACCCTAATTGTGTAACACGCAATCAATCGGAATCGGTTTCATTTTGACAGTTCAAGAACATTCATTGCGTTATTTATGCGTGTTGAGCAGACAAATCTTTCGAACTTATGAAGCAATGGATTAGCAATTTACTTCAAAATGATTCAGATTACGATTCATCGTGTGTTACGCAATTAGGGTGCAGGTCTCAAAACGGTGAAGGAAAACATCGTGAGGAAACCGGCATGTCCTAGAATCAACAATTTGAAGACATGTGACATCTACCAACCCGCACTAGGCCCGTGTGGAGGTTTGCGGACCACTCCCTCTCACAGAGAGAAGACCTGGATCCCTGTAGAGGGAACATTATGGGCTGATAATGCTTATGCTAAAAAGGTATTCAAATTCATTGTCATAGTGCTTACTTCAATGCCTCATTTATTTCCTTCCCCTACTGGAACCGATGACAATGATTTAATAGCAAAATTATAATCTTTACAGGACCAACCTGGTCAGAGATCGCACAAGACAAGACAAAAAGGTTTGGAAGGAAAAATGGGAAGCCTTTGGTCAGAAGTGGGACACATGATAGGCTGAAAAAAAAATCCTACAAATAATAATTTCTCGCCGGCTGATCAACACTTCACGTGACCAGAGGGCTAGGTCGTTCTTTGGCCAAAGAATTAGCATTGCCATTCACTGTGGCAATGCTACCAGTCTTCTGGGCGCGTTTCCGGGTAGCAACAATGCGGTCGAGTACTTCGTCGCCCAAATATCCTTTTATTTTTGTATTTATTTATATAGTTAGTTATTCCTACCAATTATTTATTATAGTGAACAAATCTCGTAGTAGATAAAAAAATATTATTATATTTTGTCCGTCAGTTAGATTATCGAAAAATAATGGACATGTATTTTTTCTTTTGTCAATCAAACAAAACATGACAAAGGGGGGTCGTGACATTACGCGATGCTAAAAAGTGTAGCAAGGCATGACGTCACGCGGAACTTTAACGGGCGATATCTTAATAATTTTTTATATAATTGACAAAAGAAAAAATACGGTGCCAATATTTTTTGATAATCTAACTGACGGACTAATTAGATTTATTTAGGAAATTATTATTTGTACTAGCAACACTGCTATCATTACATAATTCAAATCGTTTGAAACCGCAGCATGTCAGTTGCAGACAGATTAAAATTCATCTAAATTGTACATTGTGCAAATTCAATAATACAGTCCAATTTATTTGTATGTTTAGTCTGTTTGTTTTATCATCCGCGACCATGGTTCTATGTACATACAATTCGTTTTTGTGAGCACCTCATTTTATATAGACTTTGCAAACCTCTATTGGCAATATTTAATGTGGTAAAACTATTCATGAATAAAAACAACCACTATTAAGCCAACTTAACAAAAAGAAAATACATAATTACAATAAATTATGTATATAAAAAAAATCTAAAGCCCGAAAGTCTGACAACCAGTCTTACCAAGGAGTATCGTATTACACAGTAACTGGGTTGTAGAGGTCAGATAGACAATAGCTGTGTGTAAAATACTGGTATTCAGTTGCATCTGGTTAGACTGGACGCCAACCTCAACATAGTTTGGAAAAGGCTAGGCAAACGATATAAAAAAATCTTTTTTTACAAAAATCCAAAACTAAACGAACGCAGGCTTTTCTTTTAATATGCGCATTTGGTTTTTATTTATTAAGTACTAGCAGCGCCCCGCTGTTTCACCCGCATAAGTGTTGATTCCGTGAGAATATTGGGATAAAAAGTATCCTATGTGTTATTCTGATCTATAAGCTATATTACTGTAAAGTTTCATCAAAATCCGATCAGTAGTTTTTGCGTGAAAGAGTAGTAAACATCCATCCATCCATCCATCCTTACAAATTTTCGCTTTTATAATGTTAGTAGGATAGTAGTATCTACTTGATAATTAATATCTCATTAACTCGTCATTTTTTCTTTTCTAATCTTTTTTCACAAAAAAAGATGACGAAAAAGTTGGTGAAAGGACCTTCAAGAAAATTTCCCTCGGTAGACTTCTCAAGACCGGGATCTATTTTATTTATCTTTTACTTTCCTGACAGGCTAAAAGGAAAACTTGTATTTCAAAGATTATATTTCTTATATTTGGAAGGATCTCTAATATACACGAAGATTGTTAAGCTATCAATCAAAATGGCGTAATCCGATTTTGCAATTGACAATATTGTATCGTTATTTTTTAGACTGCTTTTTTGTATATTTGTTTATTATATTAGTATATTTGGTTAAGGGCGGATTTTTCCCGTGCCAGATGATTTTATCCGTGGACTAATTTTATGAAAGTTTAATAAAATATTATTTATTGTATTAGTTCACATAAAACGTTGATAAGTGTTGATCGTTGAACTGATACTATATTTTAAAAGCTATTTTTTAATATTGTGAAAAATATCAATATCTTTTTTAAGAAAAGTCCCGAAAGTTCATGAAAATATCAACGAGAGTTTTAAGCCTTTTAATATTAAATGGTCCTAAAATTTCTGATAATTATGGACGTCGTTGTAGGAAATAATTGCATTTCTTTATCAGGAAATGCAATTTCAACAGATTTTTAGCTATCTAATTTTAACTAACGACAAGTCAATAGAATCTGTAAGTTAGATTAATTGAAATCGCTGAGTGAGAATACATTTGCACGCCATGTTATGGCAGGATATGCTGAAACAAATTTACTGTAACACCTTATGTACCATATTCTAGCAAATACATATTTTGATTTGATTTGATCATAATTATTATTTACTTATACTCAACCAGATAAATGTATGAATAGTTTTCCACAAAATGCGGAATAGTTCATTCGAAACAAAACATTCTAAATGTTGGTCACTCTAAAATAAATAGTTATTTTTTATATAAAAAACCTTATTTAAAATTACCAACCTTTTTCGGAAGAAAAGTTAGGTATCCATTGCACAGCAACTCTTGCTGTTAACAATTTTAACTAAGAACACTGAAAACCAATTTTAAATCTCACTTTTGAAACTTTAAATCCACTGTCAAAATTTAAGTAATTTCTTATAATGTTAAAACAACACATGCACTGGCCGAAGGTAAAAGTAAACTTAATTTTTAAGAAGAAAAAATTTAGCGCGCGAATTTCGTACTTCGAACGCGTGGTGACGTCACGGATAACGCGTCCACAGCTTTCAGTATCTCGTGGGAAACTGGCGGGAAATCTCAGTGAACGGGAGAATCCGCGAGAGTCTGTGCAGTAGTACCATGGTACGGGACGAAAAAATAATATTTACTTATTGTCATCTCTGCGCTTATATGGCATTTTTAAAGCGAATATAAAGAATTTCCAGTTTGGTCCGAAGTCTTTCCATAAGTCCTTATTCTGCTTAACTGTATTGTACGAGGAAGGGCGGAGGTTGAAGGACGGTCGTTTTGGGGGACTGTCTTTGGTAATTTGATGTTCGAATAGTGCTGATTCTCAGCCTAATTTGAATAAATGACTTTTGATTTTGTAATATTGAATTTAATTTAAAAATGCATGCGGAATAAACGCCTTGCAGTAAGTGGAGCGAAGGACCAAATTTTGGTCTTGTTGACTCGCGAAGGACCACAATGGTTAGTCTCTATAATGTAGTAGATAAACAAAGCTTGGTATTACATAATCCTCTATCTATAATGCAATTTTATTAATAAATGCTTAATAAATAAATAAATAACTTTTAAGTACAAAGATGACGCCACCATATTTGGCAACACAGTTTGCCAATAACGCAAAACAATGTTATCTAAAATATATGTATGTACATATTACCTATAATACAGACTCGTGGCTAAATAATAACAGCCGCACAGGTCGATCAGTCAGGTTAAGCTACGCTTGCCGCGGTTGGTCTGTGGATGGGTGACCATCTTTACATACCGAGACCCCTCCGTGCCTCGGAAAGCACGCTAAGCCGTTGGTCCCGGCTGTCATTCGTGGATCTTTGACAGTCGTTACGGGTAGTCAGAAGCCCGAAAGTCTGACAACCAGTCTTACCAAGGGGTATCGTATTACCCAGTAACTGGGTTGTGGAGGTCAGATAGGCAGTCGCTCCATGTAAAATACTGGTATTCAGCTGCATCCGGTTAGACTGGGAGCCGACCCCAACATAGTTGGGAAAAGGCTAGGCAGATGATGATGACTAATTGTCTAGTTTGGGACTCACTAGCAAATACCATATTGTAACCTAGCTGTAGGTAATATTTTAAGCCACTCATGTCGTTTTAACTTGCTGTTAAGCTGTGAACCTGCTTACTGTATTACCTGGACAATAAAATATTTTCTATTCCTATAGATTTATTAGTTGCTTTAACTTAATTGGGCATGCAATGCAAGAATCTAAATCATAATACTGATCTGATTATGTCTGGACTTTAAAAGAGACTGTGACCTCTGAGTTTGTTTCGGCCTTTCTTCTCAGAGTAGTCAGATAGGAAACGTCGACCTCATCTAGTTTTTTAAAAATATGATTGACGTTTATAAGAAAAGTTTATTTATTTAATCAAGATACTCGGAATATTTACATTATACAAAGTTGATACGACAGAGGGGCTTTCCTTTAACCTTTTAACCGCCCGACTTCATATCAGTTGGCGTGCCCCCAGCGCCCGGCACAGTGAATCGAAAAATAAATTTATTTATTTAAAACTATCATTACAGGTTTAGAAACCTAATGCGATAGCTAAGCCTACTTATAATATTAACTATTTTAAATAACACTATTACTAACAATTACAAATAACGATAGAATACAGCGTTATTCAATAAAAAAAAGCTGATTAAACGAGCAGTGATATTTTGGTCGTAAATATACGACTCTGGCGAAATGGGCCCGAAAATATTTGTCGGATTAATCCGACGTAGGCGGTTAAAAGGTTAAACTGCCTATTCTAGGTACCATTTTCAAGCTCTGTACCAAAAATCAATTAAATAGGAGCAGTAGTTTAGTCGCAAATGATTTTTTAAGTTTTTGCACCGTTTGAACACGATGTATCTTTCCTAACAGCTGATTATGTCTAAGCATAGGTCATGCATCTTACAACGATAAAGACGTTGCCACTTCGTTACCTAGGTATCTAAGGTCAGTCAAATTTATTTACAAAGGGTGGGTGCGTTTTATTCTGATTTGTAAGCCATTTATTTTGTTTGAAAAAATATTTTCTCATTTTTGGCGCTTTTTATTTTTATGTCGTATCGAATTAATACTAAACACGTATAGTATACGTAGTGTAATTTAATGCCCCTCTGTCATATCAACTCTGTATGTAAGCTTATAATTAAAATCATAATAAGTACATGTGAAAAAATAAGCATAAGTATCATAGGGCATCAAGAAATTCTTCCGCATAGCTGTCAACAGGAACAGTGCTTAAAAGGCTGGCAGCATTGCCACGTTATATTATTATGGCGATGCTAATTTTTTGGCCAAGAAATAGGCCAGCCCTCTGATCACGTGAAGAGTCAACTAACCGCTTGGCGATATCTCGAAAAACCAAAACAAAAGCGTCTCGTTTAAAAGTGTTTGTGCAAACCTAATTACACAAAAAAATCCAATAGCGAGACAGGGATTTATTTGTAACTAGCTTCTGCCCGCGGCTTCGCCCGCGTGGATGTCGAAAATTATCCCACGGGAACGTGCTAACAGGATAAAATGTATGTGCTTCCCCAGGTTGTGTCTCATTAGTGGTGATTAAGAGGGTACCTATATGATATCTTTACCTAAGTACCTACCTAATTAAAAAAAATATAAACTCAATAACAGAAAATAAAATACCTACCTACCTAAATAAACCTATTTCTGATGATAACTAATCTAAACTATATAAATAAGCAAAATCCCTAAAAACTAATATCTATACGAATGACTAATCCTACCTAACAGTATTATAAAATAACCTACGGTCACTACGTACACTATAAAATATACTACCTATACTTTAAAATTAAAATCTATACCTACGACTTATAAAATTAAACCTAAATAACTCTAAAAACTAAAAGAAATAAAAAGGTCGCACAGATAATACCGCGGCACCCTACGTAACCTACGACAAACTTATTATTTGCGGTTGTACAGTAATCAGGTCTAGGGATCGAACCGCAAAATTAAGTTTGATTTTTATTGTATATACTTTTCCGGGATAAAAAGTACCCAGTGTGGTGCCCAGGATATTAAAGAATAATTATACCAAGTTTCATCGTAATCGAACCGGTAGTTTTTGCGTGATGCCTAAACAAACAGACAGACAGACAAAATTTTTTTTAATCACATTTTTGGGTTCGGTCGGTCGGTCTAGTAACACCCCCTGCCATTTATTTTTTTGATATTTTCAATGTACAGAATTTTCACTTCTACAGATTTATTATAAGTAGGTATAGATCTGTGAATGATATTCAAAGATTAAAATCGTAGATTCACACTACCGCGTCAAAAGATGGTTGCGTTTGTGTTTTGTTTTGACATCTCCGACACACATAAAGTCGCAGAGACATAAATCATGGAAACATCATTATTATTGTGTGAGCTCACTCTTCTCAGTGTGGATACCTTTTCGCGTGACTTAGTACCATGAGGACAAATCTTACTATTTAAATCTTTGATGATACTGCCTACTGTAAGTGCGGCACACCAGAGGGGCAATTCTCGTAATTTTAAGAACGTTCACAGTCAGAAGGCCAATTCTCGTAATTTAAAACGTTCAAAATCTAGTCGCAGTCTCATCTCAGCGACAAACAAATGTCAAAAACTTGTCAAAATGTCGGGAAATTAGAAGTATTTTTTGACAGATTGAGACTATAAATGATAAATGATAAATGATTTTATTTTTGTAAGTAGGTTTGTACAAACACTTTTACACGTCAATCATATTTTAAACTAGATGAGGTCGGCGTTTCCTATCTGACTAGTCTGAGAAGAAAGGCCGAAACAAACTCAGACGTCACAGTCTCTTTTAAAGTCCAGACATAATCTTGGTCAGATCATATGAAGACCATGTAGGTCGATGTCTGAGATGGTCTTTTGAGGAAAGAACCACACAGATTGAGAGGACCTGTCCAGTCAGTGCACGCATTTGTCAGAAATCGTGCAGCTCAACTCAAAACTTAAGGAGCTCAACGATCCGACGAACAATACCAAAGAAAGGACATTTGGGTAGGCCACATTAAATTACTCAAACTGCCAGACCATGACAAAAACTAAGAGAACAGAGAGAAGAATAATATAAATACAATGACCCACATAGTCTTCACATTCACAATAATTAAAATAATATAATACTTTACTAAGTAAGCAAATGTCATAGTATATATAAAATTCATTAATGTCAGTGTATATAAAAAAAAAACAACAACAAAACAGAGAAAAACAAAATAAAAACATTCAATAAGTAAAAAATAAAAAAAATTTGGAAGCAGCTTAATCCCAAGCCTTTTTGTCCTCGATATAATCCTTAACGGTATAAAAGGCTTTCTGGCACAACTTACGTTTAATAAATGATTTGAATTTATTAAGGCTTAGATCTTGAACTGGGCTTGGAACTTTATTATAAAAGCGTATACATTGGCATCTGAACGAGCCACCTATTTTCTTGAGCCTTGTTGTAGGTACAACAAATTTGTGTTTGTTCCTAGTATTTATATCATGGATATCACTGTATTTTTTAAACAATTTTATATTTTTATGGGCATATAAAAGATTTTCATAAATATATTGAGAAGGCACAGTCATAACATTAATCTCTTTAAATTTGTCTCTGAGCGAATGTCTCGGACTCAGTTTATAAATTGAACGAACAGCTCGCTTCTGCAAAACAAAGATAGTCTGAATATCAGCGGCATTTCCCCACAATAGAATACCGTATGACATTACACTATGAAAATAGCTAAAGTACACTAAACGGGCTGTCTCTATATCAGTTAAATTACGAATTTTTCTAACAGCGTATGCTGCGGAACTTAGCTTTTTTGGCAATTTATCTATATGTGGACCCCACTGAAGCTTAGCATCCAAAGTTATGCCTAAGAATACTGTGCTGTCTTCAGGATTCAATTCTTCGCCCTTTATCAACACATTAGTTTTCACCTGCCTAACGTGAGGTAGCGTAAACTTAATGCATTTGGTTTTTTTCTCGTTTAAAAGTAAATTATTAACATTGAACCAGTGGACTACTTTAGAGATCGCGCTATTTACATCGTCAGTAACCTGCTGCTGACGTTTAAGTTTAAACAAAAGTGAAGTGTCATCTGCAAACAATACTATATCATGATTATCCTTTATGAGGTACGGCAAGTCATTTATATAAATAAGAAACAAGAAAGGACCAAGAATTGAGCCCTGTGGGACTCCCATTGTTACTATGGATCCGGGAGATCTTTTTCCATTAACGTCAACGCTCTGAATCCTCTTACTCAAGTATGAGGTAAGAAGATCCAGAGCAGTGTTCCCGATTCCGTAGTGGCGGAGTTTCCTGATTAAAGTTTCGTGAAGAACGCAATCGAATGCCTTGGACAAATCACAAAAGATGCCCAAGGCATCGCATTTGTCTTCCCATGCATTATAAATATGTCCTATAAGTTCAACACCGGCATCAGTAGTTGAACGACCCCTTGTAAAACCGAACTGTTTGCTATGTAATAGTTTGTGTTTATTAAAAAATCTTTGCATTTGATCTAAAATTAATTTCTCAAAAATTTTACTAAAGGTAGGTAGTACAGAAATAGGTCTATAATTTGTAGGGTCTGATGTACTACCTGATTTAAACAAAGGTATTATTTTACTATTTTTCATAAGGTCAGGAAACTCCCCACTGTCAATACAACTATTAAAGATAAGAGCTAGAGTAGGTGCTACAATGTCAATAATAGACTTAGCAACTTCTACAGAGTTACCCCACAGGTCTGAAAGAAAAAAGTTTTTAATTATGGAATTGAAGTTTTTAATGTGAAAGGTTTTAATTATATCTCTACAGTTAATATGTTCAAAATGAAATTCCGAATCACAACCATTAACATTTTCCTTAAGCAAAGACTCAGCAACAGAAGGTGATGAGTTTAGGGATTTAGTAGTTGAAACGGGAATATCTGAAAAGAAATTTTCAAATGCCTCGGCGACTTGTGAGTCGGATTTTATTATGTTGTCATTAATAGACAGGCTGTAGTCAGTATTTCGATTACTAGATCTTCCCGCTTCACTATTAATAATAGACCATGTCGTTTTAATTATATTACTGCTGTTTTTAATCTTTGAACCCAAATAACGTGACTTGGCCATATAACAGACTTTTTTAAATAATTTTGAATAATTTCTAACATACAAATTAAATTCATCAGTGTTAACATAAGACCTTTCATTGTACAGTTCATAGAGCCGTGTTCTACTTTTATGAATACCAATGGTAGCCCAATCACTGAAAGATGCGTTACTATTAACCGAGATACTCTTGGGTATAAAGGTAGAATCAAATTGTTTACAGTATATATTAAAAAAAGTATCATATAGATGATTAGGATCAGCATTAGTGGACAAAACTGGTAATTTATTAATGAGTTTAACTTTAAAAGCCTCCAAGCGACTTGCAGTTTTGGGGTTAACAGTGATAACCTTTTTAGCCACTTTTTTGTTTTGGTTTTGAATAGTAATCTTTTGCCCGCAATGATCAGAATCTAATAAATTTATAATTTCTTTGTGGCTTGGTATAATATCTGTGTAAATATTATCTAGGCATGTGGCACTAGTAGGTGTTATTCTTGTGGGCTCCAAAAATAGGTTTACAAGATTGTAGGACTGAAACAGACTTATAATTTTACTACAAGAACCTGAGTTTTCTAATAAATTTACATTAAAATCACCGCAAATGATAACGGACTTGTTTGAGTTACAAATCCTGTGTAACACTTCATCCATTACCTTTTCAAAGCAGTCATACAATCCTGAAGGGGGTCTGTACACGCTTAATACAACCAAGTGCTCCAATTCTATACAGGCAATTTCAACTGTACGCTCAACAGATAGGCTCACAATATCGTTACGATCTTTAAATTTGAGCTGGTTACTTACTAAAATTAAAGAGCCACCATGGATAGCATTTATTCTGCTGAACGAACTACCAACCTGGTGATTATTAAAATTGAACAAGAACTGGTGACTTTTCAGCCAATGTTCTGTTATACAAAGAATATCAATACTATTAAAATTCATAAATAATTCTACTTCTAAATCTTTGTTCATAAATCCTTGAATATTTTGATGCACCAGGTTGATACTATTTACTGTTTCTAAACTTTTTATTGAGCTGTTTTTGCAATTTTGTACATTATTGCTAGAGATTGCCTCTATTGTCTTAATTTCTAATTTAAATTATTAACAATGTCATGAATTGTGACCAAATTATTAGCCGAATTATTGACAATGTCGTTGCATTGCTCAAAAGAAGCAAGTTGTTTAGCCAAATTTTTGGCTGTGATAGAAAAAAAATATGATAGCGACACAGCTATCTGTCTTTTATAATAATTAGAAAGATAGTACATAACAATGTTATATCTATCTTTTGTCAGATATAAATTATTACCAACAAAATTGTTAATGTCAATTAAATGGAACATGCTATTATTAAATGTCAAGTTATGCATTGTCATATTCAATTCAAATCTTAACCTATTTTCTTCCTGTGGCAAACTGTTACTGTAAGGGAATGTAAACAACACAACTTTTCTTAAACTAAGATTGCATAATGTTCTATGATACTCAAGCAGTTCTCCTTTGTTTACATTTCCCCTATTACCCATAAAAATTAATAATGTTGTATCCTGGGTAAAGTTACATTTAGTAATTTCTTTCATAATATGAAACAAAGAACAACCAGGCATACAGTAATTTAATATTGAGTGACCCGGATACTCATCTGTCAACAAGTGACCTAAGTCCTTACCTATCTCATCACAAAATAACACAATATTATCATTTAAACTTTTTTTACAAGATTTATTGGAACTATTAGTAGAAGGAATTCTCAAATCAACACAGGGCTGCAGTAAGGAGGTGTTGCATGTTGTCAATGAATGATCTGGTGTAAGCGCATTGGATGATGTTACACAAAGCTCACACTTGTTTTTTTGTGAGTTTACCAGTTCATTCATTGCCAACACATATTCCCTCATTAGGTCTTCAGAGGTATTATACTTGCTGGTCATTGAACTAAGTTTCTCCTGTAGATGGTCAAGTTCTGATTGCAAGGCATCTGTGTCAATATTGTACTTCCTAGTACTCTGCTCCAAGTTATAGGAATACATGTCTAGACTGAGATCAGACTGTGAACGTTCTTAAAATTACGAGAATTGCCCCTCTGATCTCAGTCTCAATCTGTCAAAAAATACTTCTAATTTCCCTACATTTTGACAGGTTTTTGACATTTGTTTGTCGCCGAGATGAGACTGCGATTAGATTTTGAACGTTTTAAATTACGAGAATTGGCCTTCTGGATGTGCTGGATTTTCATTCAGACGCACAAAAATTAAGTAAATTGACTTTAATTAAATTAAAAAAGCGTATTAATTATAAGTGCGTTACACGCTTTTTGTTAAACTACTTATTTTTATATTTAAGTTTTGCATCTAGGTTTTATTATTTATGACGAAGAGGTCCTACTAGCAAACTCGAGGGGTTTTCTAGTAGCCACTGAAGAGTTCCACTATCCATCTCCTGGCTCCATCATCAGAGCAGCTCCAAGATACCAAATTACAGTTTTGTCTTCCGACCTTCCTAAATTCGTACAAACAAAGTTTTGTTACGATACGAAAATTACAAGTAGATTAAAATTGACTTCTAAGATTTTTTTACATTGATAGTTAGTTGCTAGTGAAGCTAATAATTGCCTGTTAAAAATAAGAAATAATTATGACAATTAGCCCTCAAGATGACCTTCATCCACTTTCCTTGCTATCCTCAAAGGACATCCTTTAAAAAAAAATTACAATCCACCATTTTCTTTCCTTCTACTAAAAGTCTACTCCCGGAAGTCTCTAAAAAGAGCCTTTACCTAGCTATCTATGATATTGCGTCAAAATACAAAGAAACGGTAGCGGAAGAAAGGTTCCGGGTTCTTCATTCAGGAGACGGAAGAGGGCACTTTGTATTGAACACAGTTTTAGTTATGTCATTGTTTTGGACTATGTAAAATGTAGATATACAGTCACGACCAAAAGTATGTATACACTCGGCTTTATTCAAAAGCGATTTACTCCTTTATTTTTTAATGAAATTTTATCTTGTTACGAACATAGCATCTTCGAAACCATAGGATTATGTAATGTGTCGTATTTCAACGTTGCATTCGTTATTTCACGAAAAAATCGCAATTGAAAGTTGCCAAGTGTTGACATATTGGTGCTCGTGACTGTACATAATCTGATGGAAAATATTTGTTGTTACCTAGCGCAGAAGTCAGGAGTTCCGTTTTTTTTTTGTATACATTTTTTTTATGCCAATAAATTATTATTATTAATACATTCTTCTAGCCTTGTGTGGGATGACACGTCACACGTAATATTAGTAAAAGACATCTTCCAATTTATATAAATATAAATGATAATAAATGTATTATTGAAATCCTTAGTTGCCTTTCCTTTGGTATCCTTTTCACCCTAACAGGTTATGGTACGTTCAGTTGATGGTGCCGTAAAAAATAACTAAGGGATATCAAAATAAGATGGCTGATTATTCAAATGAAATCACCAAGCGCTGCGACAAAGCCAATTTTTTTCGATCACTTTCAGGTATTTTATTGCAATCCTTGAGTTTATGTAAAGTCCGGCCGTTGAAGGAATGCGTAAGGTGACACCCGTCAGTGCGATAATTCTAGTAGCTAATAAAGATCAAATTCGCAAAACACGTATTCGTTTGTATGAAACTGACTCTGAGGAATTTTCTTGTCGGCCAAAAAGCACACTGACTACCAATTATAATTAGCCGTAAATTCAAACATGAAAGTTGTTTGAAATTCCAAATACAGTAAAGTATACAGTAATACAGGAAATTGACGTAGGGTGTCAATTTGCTTAATACCTAATCAATATCCCTGACTGTACATTACAGCAGCGGATTTCTTTTATCTGAATTGACGATAATAATGCTTCTCAGCGGTTAACAGCAATATGCATTAACGGTCTGATATTACCCTAATAAATTATAAAAAATGTGACATTATAAAATAATAAAGAAAACATTGGTACTCAATCTTCCAACACGGCCAGCTCCCGAAGGAAAAAGAAGCGTAAATACAAACCCACCTCGAAATACCTGAACAAATAGACATGTCGAGGCACCCCGATCGCTGCATGTATTGAGCTTACATTCTTCAGGCGATGTTTATAAATTGCCTCCGTAAAGCTCACACGGATGATTTGAGCAAGAATTTTTCTTTTTAAACTCTTGCAAGGAGAATTTATTGTACCTCCGTTAAAAAATGTAGTAGAAGTTTTATTTTTTCATATGCTCTTACTAGAGGTCATAAAGAAAAATGTGTACTGGGTTTAGTACGTCAAGAGCGTGACTGGCCAAATTTTAATTTTCGACTTGCACAATCAGCCTATATGTTCCCACTGCTGGGATATAGGCTACCTTTCTTCGAGAGCAAGTGGGCTGTAATCCACCACGCGGGCCCAGGGCGGGTTGTCACATGTCATGTCACATGTCTTTATTTTTTTGTTCTAGTACATGCTGGTTTCCTCACAATGCTTATCGAAAAATAAATTATTGGAGTAAGTAGAAATACTCATTGTCAAAAATTCATCGTGATAAAAGAGTCCGTTCGTACGTTCAGTTTTTAGAAAACTACAGAAACTCAAACTCAAATCATTTATTTCAATTAAACCATTTACAGGCACTTTTGAATTGTCAAAATTAAATAGTCGGTCTGTTAGAATCGATCTGATAAAATAGAAGTTGAAGCTAGTTGCACATTCCAAAACGTAGATCTGTATGGAGAAGAACGGTCAAGAAACTCCACGGAAACTCTTTTAAATCAAGATAATATAACAAAATCCTGGGTACATAATTCTTATTGCTTCACAAACAATGGAGAAATCTGGACATCGATAATAAAGCATGCGAGTGTGAATATTCTGAACCACTATTATTATCATTTTCAAACGCCTGAGTAAATTAAAATTAATTTTATTGGGCACGCTCTTGTCGTGCAGGGTGTACATACTAAGTAACATTTAGTATGTCATAACTGAAAAATTTCACACTATATACCAGCTGTTTCTATGAGTCATACAAATAGTGTTACAGCTACATTGTACACCGATTTATTGGTATTGGATGGGGTAAGGTAAATAAGCAAGCAAGAAGATTATTTTAGGAACTTACTTTAGTTACTAACTATAGTATTCGTTTACTACATCCTGTGTGGGCAGAAGATTTAGATCGCTATAGCCAGTTCTCTCGGTTACACCAATAATTTGTTGCTAGACAACTTTAATCTTTTATTTTAAGTTCTAAAACAAAATTTACCCTAAAAGCCCACACTGCCCTGTTCTGCTGCTGCAGGTCAGACTCCCTCGTTGGTCTAGTGGTCACAAGCGCCACAGCTGAGCATGGGGTCCTGGGTTCGATTCCTAGATTGGATACAGTGTTTATTTATTTATTTTATTATTAATGTACACACAGTAAAATACATAGGGATGTAACATAATTATAATATGAGTACAAAGGAGTACCTATTAGCAGTAGCTAATTTCTTAAGAAATTTCTTCCAGTAGACCTGCGAAAGGAGAAGTAAAAAAGAAATGTAGACAATGGTGTGTGAGAACAAGAAGAGAAAAATATGAATGTGTGAAGTCTAAAACAAAAATATTAAATATACCTACACATATAACGCAAAATAATTACATAAGTATACTTAAATAAATACATAATACTAAAATTATATAAACATAGTGTTGTTGGTTTTACCTATCTGGAATTTCTCAGGTACTCCTGAGAAATTCCAGATTCCAGATTGACAACAAATCAGTCTGCCCGTTTGTTGGCAATAGGCTCACATTCTGCGAAATGTGTGTGTAGCTACCTATAGGTACACAACTGCCCAACCATTCGGGAAACAAGGCTTGATGTTATGTGTAGTAACAGTCCAAACGCAGTTAAACTTCTGCTGATATGCTGCTGATTCTACTACATCCCTACTATATAACTGTCAATCTCTCAACACGAACAAACAGGAAAAATACGACCACCAAATATTAGGTAAACATCCCATCATTTCGGACATCAAAGTTTGCAAACTATATTACGATTCAGCGCAGTTTGAAAGCAACTGAACATCAAACAGGGCCGGATAAACAATGCATTATTGATGCAGTTGATTTAAGGCAATCCCTGCATTAGTGGTGATTGTTCAATGTCCATACAACATGGTCTTGAACTAAGAATAGCGTATCCACAGAGCACAATTTTCGACGCAGTTAATATCTACTCCATTAACAAAACAGTACTTGCAACATAATGTTTCCAATGTGACTCAGGGCTCTGTGATAAGGAGCAGGCAGTATTGCTCCTCGCGGGCCCAGTTCAGTTTGGTGGGTGTCACGGTTCTTTGATTTTTATATTCTAGACTAGCATAGGTTCTCAACGTGGACGGTAACGCCCCCTCGTGAGCGTTTAAGACTTTCAAGGGGGCAGTAGAAGAGTAAATTATATATCCTATCGTACGACTATATAATATAACACATTTAAATATAATCGTGGCAATAGCTGTTTCAGAATCGCGACAGAGTTAGTTGACATTTTTCCACTTCAGCTTTGATACAATACATCATGATTTAAAATTCTAGTGATCCAAATATTTGAACTGCTTTAACGTTATTATTGAGTTATTGAACTACCTTTGACTTGTAATCAAAAATAATCATTATCTAACATCCATTCGTGTGGCTTCGCTCTTAGTATTTATAGTCTACTTATGTGAAATGTAATTGTCTATCAGGAATTTCTTAGAAGCAGTTCTATGCCCGGCACATATATATGAGAGCATTTTAACCTTCTTCGCCCCCAGAAGGGGGCGAGGAAGTAATAAAAGTGGGGAGGTGGTGGTGGGTGGTTTACAATAAATTCGTCAACTAAGCCCTATGCAAACGCATGGGGCTTAGTTGACGACCCACCACCCACACCACCGCAACGTCTCCCACTTTTTTTACTTGGCGTAAACCAAATTTTAATTTTGATTTAAACGTTCAGAATCGAAATTCATGGTCAGTCATATGAGCTTGAAAAAAAAAATAGGTTTTAATCGCGGGGGTCACGCTGTAGTAGTTACAGATACAGTAATCAATTCGTGTGCGTGACTGTATGAACATATGTGTGTTTGTGTGAGGATCATGAGACTTTTTGACTAAAACCATTTACGTAGGTACCTACCATAGTTTTAGCGCGTGGCTAAATAATAAAAGCCGCACAGACCGATCGATAAGGTTAAGCTACGCTAGCCGCGGTTGGTCTGTGGATTGTCATCTTTACATACCGACACCCCTCCGTGTCTCGGAATCGGAAAGCAGGTTTAAGGTCATGGCACATTATACCGGCACCGCAACAGCACCGCTCCAAACCAGCAATTAACTTGTCATTCAATTTAGAGCATTAAATCGTGTGTAGTATAATATATTTCATAATGTCAATATGAAAAAGCCAACGGCGGGCAGTCAGCGCGCTTGCCGCTACCACACAACTCGACTCGCAGCCCGCGTGCTGCAAGCGAGCGGACCTTGTGCGCACAGCGCGCCGACGGCATGCTTATTACGCGCCGACTCCGAGTCGGCAGCGAAACGTCAACCGTACGTAAACGACACAACGTAAACCGAGACATTATGAAAACGTGCAAGTCCTAGGCGTGTTCAATCATAAATGCCATATAACAATATTGAGTTCGCGGTGACAGCAAGCTTGCACCTCGCGGCCACCGCGCGGACTGTGAGCTTACACGTCGCGGCCGGCGCGCGGACTGCGAGCTTGCACCTTGCGGACAACGCGTAGCTAGCGCGCTGGCAGCTAGCCGTAGTCTAAATTCGAGGCGACGCCGTGCTGCAGCTGCGCAGTTGCGGTGCCGGTATAATGTGCCATGACCTTAAGCCGTTGGTCCCAGCTGTCATTCGTGGATCTTTGACATTCGTTACAGGTACTCAGAAATCCGAAAGTCTAACAACCAGTCTTACCAAGGGTTATCGTATTACCCTGTAACTGGGTTGTGGAGGATTTATATCCTCAGAGACCCTAGAGCACAAAGATCACATATACTTATAAAAATGCTTTAGTTATGTTGTAAAATTGTTATAAATATTTTGTAATAGAAGGTATAAACAGTGCTGTTTGACTACAATAATATAATTGATGCTAAGTGTATGTAATCCCAGAGTACTTTTTTTTAATCATATTGTGGCTTCACAGCTTAAGTGGAAAAAGGTTAACTAATTCTGCCGCGATTCTGAAAGAGCTATTGCCACGATTATATTTGAGGCCATTTATTTATTTAGGTATATATCAATTGCTTGCTGCACTTACAGTACACACCAAAGCGCGCAACAAGCCAAAAACATAACATTTAACTAAAAAACTTCATACAAACATTAAACATAGATTTACTGCTATACATAAATATGTCAACTTCCGGCTCCTGAGCAATCAGGGCGTTCAGCAGATCAATCGCCTGGGTTGTGGGAGCATAACGAGCAGTGTGGGTATGCACTGGCGGCGCCGCGAACAGGCCCCGCGAGGCACAGGCGCGCGACATCCGCAGCCGGTCCGGAGCAAACAATGAACTTTTTTTTTTTCTTTTTTTTTTTTTTTCTTTTTTTTTTTTTTTTTTTTACACAGCGCCATCTAGTCCCAAGCTAAGCAACCTAATGCTTGTGTTATGGTAACAAGATGGCTGATAAACTACTTATATACATTTTTTTGTAGTAAATACATACATATTTTTGACATTGGAATTCAATCATTTAGTTTAAATTGATTTAATTAATTAGAATTATTATTATTGTCACAATATTTGCATGCCGAATTTAGTAGGCGGGATATGAAGAACTATTGTGTGTGTTATAAAATCTGTAAAATACCATATTTCAGGCAAATAAAGAATCTAATCTAATCTAATCTAATCTAGAAAAACACCCAGATTCGGAACAAATACATGTAGGTCATACAAATATTTGTTCCGTGCGGGAATCGAACCCGCGACACGCAGCGCAGCAGTCAATCGCTTAACCACTGCGCCAACCGTGCCGTCATATTTTAAATATTAATTGTAGATATTATAAATTAAAGTGTGTTTACATGTGTATATTATATGGAATATCGTGGCCCTCTGACTCTAAAGCCATCTAAACAAAGCACTAAGCACAAAATAGTCACTCAGATAAGGAAACAATACGACGATTGTCCATGCTCATAAGTGTAAACCTTGCCCGGGATTGCCGAGAGTGGGGCAACATTTAGCAAATTGCTCTGCTGACGACACGCGCCGTGAGCGCCACCTGTCTTACTTTTGCTGAAGCTTTTTTCGTTCTTTCATGCTTAAATAAAGCCCGCTTTGTGAAATCTTGTGTAAAATGATAGGTAAATGTTTTTATTTCTGTATACGTTTGTACAAACACTTTTACGCGTTAATCATTATTGACGACACGGTTGGCGCAGTGGTTAAGCGATTGAATGCTGCGCTGCGTGTCGCGGGTTCGATTACCGCACGGAACAAATATTTGTATGGCTTATAAGTAGTTGTTCCAGGTCTGGCTGTTTTTGTATGTGAGTTTAAATGTTTGTAAACGCACCCACGATACAGGAGAAAATCACGGTGTTTGTGTTATTTGATTAGTAGAGCATAAGTGCCCGGTTGACAGCAATAGGCTCGCCCCCTATAAACCTTACTGATTTAAACATAGCTGGTGAAATGTGGTTGTACAGATGCCAGCATATCAATAGATTTCCAACTTTATCGCTAAAGCATTAGGGTTCAAAGTTGATTGGGAAAATTTGACACTTTCGGGTAGCTTGACCTGCTGGCGTCTGTACCATAGGTACACATCTGCCATACCTTTTGAGGATAGCACGAAATGTGTTAATGGTGCAAATTTGTTTCATTTAGTTGCTGAATTTTTAGTTCCAGATGGTTTGGACATTGTTATTACATTTTACATAATAGACAGTGAAAATTTGGTCTGTTTTACGTATATTTTTTATGGGGTTTATTGTTCGATTTTACCTACCTACTTTAAAACATTCCTGGCCTTTTTTGGTCGTCAGCTTTCAGTCTAAGCAAATCCAGATATAAAGCGACTGCGTATCTGGCCTCTCATGATGACTTATCTGACACTTACATAATGATAATGATTGCTCTTGTAGCGGTATCTACAACGCCACATACGAACTACGCGTCATACTGACGTCACGCAAAATCCTGCATCGCGCAAGCAGAGTTTACTGCGCATTTTGCATATATACAACAGCCCGACATGATTCATCGGGCAGTTGCCCACCACACACAACATCCGTCTGGTCGGAGGATCCTCCCTTTTCTATGGAGGATGAGTAAACTTTACATCCTGTTCCTCATACCTCTATACCCTTCTCTTAAAAGATTATCCCAAACATTAGCTAAAGAACACAAACACAAAGTTATGTGAGTATGCAAAATTGTTTGACGATACAGCATAATATGCACAAGCTTAAACTTCATAACATAGCGTAAACACTCATAGTCCCTGTGGGACTAACTTAAGACCTTAAAGACGATGGAGGTATGAACTTACATCATGTAAGTAAGTATGTTGCCTTAATATGATCAAAATGGTCATATAACATTATTTTAAATAATAAATAATTTAAATAATGCTTGCCGAGGTTGATCTGTGGATGGTTATCATCTTTACATACCGAGTCCCACCTTGCCTCGGAAAGCACGTTAAGCCTAACGGCTTCGAAGATGCAAAGATCCGCGAATGATAGCCGTGCGTGACCAACGTCACGGCTATCATTCGCGGATCTTTGAATGTCGTTACGGGTAGTCAGAAGCCCGAAAGTATGACAAAAAGTCTTACCAAGGGGTATCGTTAATACGATACCCTTTAACATAATTGACTAGACAGATGATGATGATGATGCTCATTGAGTCAAAGTCCAGAGTTCGGATAATATCAGGACAGCGTATTATGTGAGTATGTCGAAATAAATTTAGCTTCTTCACTGTCCCAATGCGGGGCAAATGCCTCTATGCATTCTTTTTGGTTCTACACAACTTTATGCCAAGACATCCAGCAGTATTTCGCCAAGAAAATTGTGATAAATTATAAATAGCTACGGAAGAAGACATCTCATCATCACAGAAGACAAATCATCACGACACAGTCGCAGAAAAAAAAAGTATTCTGGTGTAATGTAAACTAGTAATAACAGATGATATACCAGTTTAGGTTTAATTTCGAAATGTCATCGGAAATTAACATAAAGCACATAAACACATATCCCTTCTTTCTACGATTTGTGGTCCCAAACTTTGCATCATAAACTTCTCAACAATGGAACCCGACAGGTATCGCGGCTGGAGAGACCGAAACTATTATAAGTTAATTCCTTGTATCCATGTCAGTCTCATTTTGTTGTGTATTCAGTAGATGTAGTACGAAGTTACCAGGCTGAAGTTTTGATTTAGGTCAATTATATTTACTCTAATATCGCGACATTATATGCCAAAAATGTAAACAAATATGAGTTTATGGAAAAATAACTTTAATTCCTACAAAATAAAGTTCAGTTTACGCTACAACTTCAAACATTTTCATAACTTTTTCAATAGTGCTAGTCACTCTGAAATCAACTTAAATACTATTAAAATAAAGTTGATATTTGTTTATCTTGAAATAACGTCAATTTGAAACAAATAAAATTTGAATATAGGTACAATCATGCTCCTCTTCCACAAGAGTCATCATTATCATGCTCCAGCCTTTTTATACGTTAGCAAACACAGCCCCACTCACTGCTGAGCAAAGGCATGCCCAAACCCTTCCAAACATCTTTTTCTAGGGGCTAAGTAATAAAAGCCCCACAGATCGATCGATCATGTTATGCTACGCTTGCCACGGTTAGTCCGTGGATGGGTGACCATCTTCACATGCCAAGACCACTCCGTGCCTCGGAAATCACGTTAAACCGTCCTGGCTGTCATTCATGGATCATTGACAGTCGTTACGGGTCGTCAGAAGCCCGAAAGTCTGACAACCGGTCATACCAAGCGGTATCGTATTACCCAGTAACTGGGTTGTGGAGGTCGGATAGGCAGCCGCCTGCATCCGTTTACACTGGAAGCCGACCCTAACATAGTTGGGAAATGGCTAGGTAGATGATGACATCCTTCCATCCATCCATCTGGATCCACCTCGATGCAGTTCTTATCTCAATTTATTTTTGGTGGCGCAGTAAGTCTCTATACTTACGCTTCAATCAGTCCAGCCGTCACTTCACTCTTCACTGTCTTCCTACCCATATAATTTTTCACTCCATCCTCTATCTCTTCTTTGATCTTTTGTTTTGGTCCTTTTCACAAGACTGTAGGCTGAAATGATAGAACAATACATGCTATTGTCCTAAGATACTTACTCCATTTTCTTTGTCTACATTCATACATCAGCACCCTAATTGCGTAACACACTATCATTTTGAAGGATATTGCTAATCCATTGCTTCATATATTCGAAAAATTGTCTGCTCAACAACGTAAATAACGCAACGAATATTGTTGTGCTATCGAAATAAAAGCCATTGCTACTGTTAAATGATAAGTGATTTATTTTTTGTAGACTGTAAGTAGGTTTGGGCAAACACTTTTACACGTCAGTCATATTTTTAAAACTAGATGAGGTCGGCGTTTCCTATCTGACTACTCTGAGAAAAAAAAACCGAAACTATCACAGAAGTCCCAGTGTCTTTTAAAGTCCAAACATAATCTTGGTCAGATTATGTGAAGACCATATAGATCAATGTCTCATGAGGAAAGAATCACACAGATTGAGTGGACCTGTCCAGTCAGTGTACGCATTTGTCAGAAATCGTGCAGCTCAACTCAAAACTTAAGGAGCTCAACGATTCGACGACGACGACGACGAGGGTGTTTGTGTATTGCGCAATAATACCCCACTGGTCTTACGGTCCCATAATTCAGGAATGTAGTTTGTAATTAGAAGACAAGAAAGGTTTTAATAAGTTGTGTTACCACAAGAATGCGTATTTCCATTTTCTTTACCGCTCCCCTTTATCTCGTTCTCACGGACCATGTGATTATTTTCTTAGCCGGATTTATAAAGGTTAAGGATTATTATGTCCAGACTTTTATTCCACAAGTCTGAACATAATAATCCTTAACCTTTGTTAATACGTTACATAATCTAAGTCAAAGCAAGGAATTATTCAACAGCTATTTATGATAGCTAAACTTCTCTTGTGACTCAAGTAGGGCAAAGGGTTAATCTAGTTTAGCAAAGTAAAGTGGGACTGGCTGCTCAGAAACCGTCAGACAAGCAGTTTAGTCAGGGTCGTGTAGTTAGCGGACTGATTTATGATGATTATGATAATCCGGCTGTAACTTGATATAGAACTTATGACCGTAGACGTGTTCATAAATGAAGACTGCGAATGAGCAACCGTTAGGTAGGAGTGACGATCTTCGCAGGATGGCTGGTAGCTGCTGAATAAGACTGGGTGAGGCGAGTTAGCGTAATCAACCTATAATGTTCCCACTGCTGGGACACAGGCCTCCGCTCTTCGAGAGAGAGTGGGCTGTAATCTACCACGCGGGCCCAGTGCGGGTTGGTAGATTTCACATGTCCTCGAATTTTTGGTTCTAGGATTCCGGTGTTTCTCACGATTTTTTCCTTCACTGTTTTGAGAGCAGTGGTGATCAATTATTTACACATAGTAAAGTGTCTGTCTGGGTTTGAACACAACAGCTTATAAGTCGGAGACGCTACCACTGCTCCGTGTGCAACTGGAGAGATCTATCTTTAGCTACTCCTGTAGACTCAATGATGTTGAAATCCACAAAACAAAATTACAATTTACTCATAACCTTTTTAATACTCAACGCTACACCCAATGTCATGAGCGTTTCACCAAACGTTTCAAAAGTGTTACAGTACAAAGTTAAGATTACCCTCATTACTACGTACTTGGTAAACGTTAACGTGTGTTATTGCATATTAAAACTTGGGCTCAACCGCCATCGCGCACATTAATTTATGATAATCCCAGGTTGCTACCCGAGGGAATTACGTTTGGCGAAGAATTTCACTTTTGGGAATTACGTTTGGCGAGCCTATTGTGCCTTTGGGAATTAGGTACCTTTATAAAACTTTCATACCTTTGGGATGACAGATTTCTTTGTAGATTTTTTGTAACGTTTGTGCTACTCGTCCGATTAAATTGTTCTAAACCATTACTTGATGATTGGAGTCACAAATGGTTCTGCTGAGCTATTACACTTCTCTAACAACATCGAAACGTAGTAGGTGCCTCTTTAAAATGATGGACTTGCTGATCAACTTTTAGTAACTTTGATTGACTGTAAGAATTCCATTTAATAATGGTACCTAATATTTAAAATAATGATATGCACATAGAATCAACATCAAAGATCCGGCACTAGAGATCCAATCATATCTAAGAAACAAATACCAAGTAGTCCAATTAGGAAACGCTCAAAGTCAACAATTACCAATCCAATGTGGGGTTCCTCAAGGGTCATTACTGGCCCCGTTACTTTTCGCAATTTATATTAATAACATACACGAATTAGGCCTACATGGTCATGTTGCTCTTTACGCGGATAATACATATCTTTTTACTTTGGCTCCTCTATACAAGATTTGATTAAAAAAGCACAGGAAGACGTCAACAAGCTATTCTCGTGGTTCCAATATAATCTCTTAACAATTAACACCTCGAAAACCTGCTACGTCATTTTTAAAGCTAAAAACAAAAACATCCCACCCCACCAGCTATTACAAATAAACAATGTACCCCTGCAAAAGAAAAACTGCGAAAAGTATCCTGACTTACTTAATGGATAGCGCCCTGATGTGGAAGGCACAGATTGAAGACATCAAAACAAAATTGTCATCACTTATTGGATCACTTCGACGCATCTTCAGGTGCATGCCGCGTCTGGTCCGCTACTCCATATATAACTCCCTTGTGAAACCACACCTGCCGATCGATTCTGTAAAAATCTCACCGTGAAAACTTAGGTGAAGTGAGCTTAGAGTGAGCTGTCATTAGTGTCAATCCCTAGCATTAGTTGGAATAACAGCTCACTCCACGGTCACTTCACCTAAGTTTTCACGGTGAGATGGTTACAGAGTCGCACTGCTGCTATACCTGATCGAAATCTTTGGCAATACCACCAAAACTAGTCTAGCCGATCTCCAAATTATGCAAAATTAAATTATAAAGATACTCTTTCACTATCAATTTTTAACACCTACTTACAAAATATATGAACAAAAAAAACTAATGAACATAAAACAATTATGAATTAACATAATAATATTTATCATACTTGCATGCTTGTCCGAAAAATATTAAATAAATCTCTCCATACTAACTTATCCTTTGTACGGTTGAAACAACAAACACAACGAAGTTCACGCCGAGCGAGTTTTTTAGTTCTACCCAACGAAGCTCGGCAAAACAATGTTTACCTATGCAGGCGCAGATATTTACAATCAACTACCGTCGACCATTAAAAATGTAAGCTCCTATAATGTATTCAAAGTAGTTGACTTGCTCGACATGTAGTCGAAAAATATCGATGATAAGTACTCCAATAGCCGCCAAGTACTACTGGATGCATTATAGAAGTACCCACATGCATATACAAAAAAAAAAACGACGAACGACGAAGATTCTTCTCTTAAGAGGGTGCACACAGGTCCACTAGCGCCACTCCTTTAAAAAAATATTATCTCGTGACTGAGAAGGAATTATGAAAATCTGTTCAATCAGCGACTTCGGTTTTGGTGTCGGTGTCTAGAATTTTCTAATACCTTTTATAAAATTTCATATTGAGACAAGCAACAAAATTCGATCTAAAGAAAAGCGGCCACATTCCTATATGTCGTATTTAGTTGCTTCGTGTCTCAATATGAAACTTAATAAAAGGTATTAGAAAATTCTAGACACACTTACCGAGGTCGTTGATTGAGCAGATTTTCATAATTCCTTCTCAGTCACGAGATAATATTTTTTTAATGGAGTGGCGCTAGTGGACCGTTGTACAGGCTCTTAATTTCGATGGTTATTTCCAAACGTAATTTTGTAGCTAGAGTAGTACCCTACTGAAACCTACATGGGACACTGAAGGAATAATTCATGTCTGTCAACCAGCTTCCATAGTAACTGTTATCCGTACAACACTGACTGCCTAAACTCGGCGAATAAGCCGTAGTTTTTCACGGCAAGGAAAACGTATTCGGTCTTATTACAAAAAATTGCTTAAGTACTGGTTTAAACCAAGACTAAAAAGTCTAGGATTGTGACGGTATTAAGATTAGTACCAGGATCAAAATGTGTCCCGATTACAAAACGAAGACTATCTGAGGATCTGTTAGTACCAAAGAAAGTCCATGGTTCAAATAATATCCACAGATAAGAAATAAAAATGGCATTCTTTCATTCGTTCGTACAGGCTTTATTTGAAGCAACATTCTGTTTCTCTAAATAGTGATATTATAATAACACTTGAAATGATTTAATAATTATTTATCAGTACAAAAATATGTCATAAATGGTTCTTTGTTTGGATTACAATATAATGAACAAGAACAACTTGTACTTTTGGCGCGCTGATCATAATCAAGTTGTTATATTTTTAACACCTCTAGCGTGAAACGGAGCGAATTACATTCGGCGACAGCCCGCGTCATTTGAAGCGAATGTTTATGTTTATCTTTTGAAGAAACAAATAATACAATTCTTATTTTTATTCGTTATGGTTTGTTCGTGAGTGGATGTGTCCGATTATGTCTCGTAATAGGCAACGAAACCGTTGGTTGCTTCATTAAACTAAAACACCTCTCCATCGTCTTCCGGGTAGATATGGCTGCTGTTATACCTCTCTTCTTGTGGTGTTGTGGCGTTACGCAATGGTGTAAATAAATATGGAGTGCAGTGATAGCCACAGCGACCGAATAATATTCCAGATAAAGCGCCAGCCTCAAACCTCTGTTTCAATCTACATCCTCGGAATATTCTGGAGTCATGGTCCACGTCATCTGGTAACAATGTCCATGATTTTCAGGCCAGCATCACAAACCGCCTGAAAAGTGACCGCATATTAGATCTTTAGACTCGTACTCTGTTATTGTAATATGACAAATAAAACAATAATATTGGGATATTATTTGGATTTTATTTAATGTAATGTTAGCATAGACCAAGGGTACTTACTTCATGGCGAGCCCAGTTGTGTAAGTGTTGGGTTTGGATCCTTGCGGAATAAGTGGACTGTATTATCAATAAGGAACTGGTTTATTTAATACAATAATGTTACAAAATAATATAATAATCCCGACAGCGTTATTTCGTTGTTACGCGGGTGCGCGTGTGTCCTATGCGTAAACCACTTGCACTTCAGGACTCAATGGGCATCCTCGAGGGTCGTGGAGTAAATCTTCACGTAAAACATCCACAATTTTTTCCCGAAAACGTTTTGTGAACCTATACTTATATTTAAAATCTTCGTCACTCAATTTAAAAGGATTTACATGATGACGACATCTGTAAGGTCGCCGAGACGTCTCCAGCATTACCAAATCCATCAAATCAATTATAACAATATCCATTTTTGACGATTTGTAAATAAAAAGACACAATAATAATCAATGCTAACCTCAAATAATTTAGTACCGATGTCAAATCCATGGTTAAACTAGGGGTCTCGGCGGACTAACTTTAGTACCTTAGTTAGTTCAAGAACTAGTGATAAACTTCATTTTGTAATAACGTTTTATTTAGTCATGGTTTAAACCTAGTAACAATCCCAGTACTAAATTTAGATCGTGTTTTGGAATAAGACGGATTGTGTTTAGAGGGCCTAACTCATTTCAGAAATCGTGACTGTTACGAATCATTTTGTTGACTGAGTAAATCAGCTCCTTGTCGAAAGTCACAGTATGGAATATGAGAACTTCGTCGCCTGTCATAATACGGATTTGGTTTCACGACAGTTTGATCGATTGATGTTAGAAGTTTTGAAACGTGATTATTGTTTCATATTGTTGTTAATAATTTTGACTCACATTGTAGGGATTGTTGGTAAGTTTATAGATGGATTGATTCAACAAGAGGATTAGAGAATAGAACGTCTAATAATCCTTTGTAAAAAAAAAAAATTGATGACGTCACCTTAGGTACCTTAATTTTTAACCGACTTCTAAAAAAGGAGGAGGTTCTCAATTCGGATGTTTGTATGTTTTTTTTTTATGTTTTTTCGCGCATAACTCCGTCGCTTGCCAACCGATTTGAAAAAATCTTTTTTTGTTGGAAAGGGTATACTTTCCAAATGGTCCGTCTTCCGAAATTAAAGTTATTTTTCACTTTGTAGTGTCGTTTTTGGAAGTCGGTTGATAATTTTTGCAAAAAAGTTTTTAGAAAAATTAAATACATCTATTTGATCTCAATGCGACGTAAGTACAGAATTTGTCTTTAATATTTTTAGTAGGACTTATTATTTCAGACATCTGTAGGTAACTCCTATACACAGTTTGTGTCCTATGACCTGAATACAGCTAATATGTTGACCATAAAAATAGCTATAAAAGTTTGTTGTCCGCAATCATAAATGAAATCGAACTTTGATTTTTATATCTTCATAAAAAACATATTATTTTTTATTACTTGTGACACATTTTTTTGGACATTCAGAAGATATCAAAGACATTTTTGATGATAGTTGGGTAATAAATTTTATAGTCGTCTTTGGGGTTGAAGGTCTAGGATGTTTTTAATTTCGCGATGATTGCTTGTAGCCAGCGAAGTGGAAGGAATGAGTTTGTGACGTTTGATGTTTTTGAGAATGGACTGTTTTGATTCTTCGTGCGTAGACATAGACAATAATTGTCTGAATATTTTTAGAACATCAAAGTTCAAGTTTACCTGGAACAGACAGTTTCGAGGTAATAAATCTATCAAAAACAAAATTAATTAAGTAAAATAAATGTCTGTCAGAATCAAAATGAAAATTTATTCCGGAATCAAAATTAAACAATCTAGGGGTAATTATTTATTTTAATAATCTTATTTCATTTGAATGAATAAGAAAGCAGCGCATCATTAGCGGTTTAGTTGCGAAGCAATAGGTTTAGTTTGTTGAGCAGACAATTTTTTTGAACATGTGAAGCAATCGATTATCAATATCCTTCAAAATGATTCAGTTTGTGATTTAAAGTGTGTTATGTAATTAGAGTCGTAACGGCCGCGACTTACAAGTTCTAGGTCGTAGGTTCGAACCCCGTCAGGCGCTTTACTTAGTATAAATTATTTCATCAACATTGCTCTCAAAACGGTGAAGGAAAACATCGTGAGGAAACCGGCATGTCCCAGAACCAAAAATTCTAAGACATATGACATCTACCAAACCGCACTGGGCCCGCGTGGTGGATTACGGCCCACTCCCTCTCACCGAGAGGAGGCCGGTGTCCCAGCAGTGTATAGGCTGATTATGATGATTCAATTAGGGTGCTAGTGTAAAAGTAAGTTAAGAATTAAATAAAACATAGAGGACGGTTTGGCATGGCAGTCCGGATTTTTTACAGGTTGCCATTGGATTTAAAAACTTACAAAAGTCAACACTTAAAGCGTTCCTATATTTACGTTTTAAAATTTGATTATTTTATTAGTTAATGAGAGATCGAATAATATTAGTATGTAGTAGCTTGTAATGTTATTGAATTTTATTGTTAATGTATTTTCTGTTTTTTTTTGTTTTTCTTCTATGATTTATAAATTGTATTATGAATGTGTTAGTTTTATAATTTTGATGATTTCAAACACAATGTGAATTATTCCTGAATAAATTGAATTGAAGTGATGAATATTCTTATATCTTATGTCTCGCTAATGTTAAACATTAGCGAGACATGTGTGTGTTAACAGAGCAAGAGAGAGAGAGAGTAAGAGAGCTATTTTAATATTTTTATTATGTTAATTTAAGGATTCATAAACATTCTTGATTGAATTTTTAACTTGGGGAACGTTATCATTAATTGTCTTCCCTCTGTTGGTGGTATTAAAAACTACACGCTCACTATGCTAGACGTTGTTCACAAAACTGAATATAGATGTCGCTATTCACAAGACAAAGCAGACGGTTTCTGTTTTCCTACGAAAGTTGGAGGAATACCTAGTCAGTAGTTCACAGTGACCTCGCTAGATGTAGCTTAGCTAAACAAAAAAATTTTAGCTTAGAAGCACTACAGTAGTGTTTCTACTCGTAAGCTGCTAAAAGAAAACCAAACAAATAAGGATAATGTTCATGGTTGAAGAGAACAAAATGACGAATAACTTTTTTCTGTAAGTTTTCATTATATTTTTTAAAATTATTTACAAGAGTATATATTTTCTCTGATACTTTTATACGTCACTTTTAGATTTTTCGGAAGCATTCAATTCAGATCCAAAGACATTCAATAAAAATGCTTTGTATTCTTCTGTTTTCACTGAGTATGCTATTCTAACGTTAGCCTTTTCTTTTTCCACGAAATCGTTAGTATTTATGCCTCTCTTGTCACCTGTAACCAAAGATACAATTAGCACATGGAAACAATAAGATGAACTATCTATTACATGCTGAAAAATTATGTTTAAATATTTCCTGACTCATCTACTTATATCGTTTTACATCATCAACATTGACAACCTTGTTTCACTACCGGCCAAGTTAAGGGCCCTAGCACACTTACCACAACCACACCACATCGCAGCAACTAAATGTAGACAAGCGGAACTATAAAATTTTGATGTGGTGGCGTTAACGCTAGTAGTTGCGATGTGGTTACGATGTGGCTACCATAACACAGAATTAATGAGGGAGAAGGATGCAAGCGGGAATTGTGCACAGTGTCGACGCAACGTTTTGGTTGCGTTGTGGCTGCGAATTAGCCTTGAGGCCGAGGTCGATGGCCAAATGAAAGAACCGTGTGAATGAACTATTCATTTTTATACAAATAAGTGCCAGAACACGTGTAGTAGTTGTGGTATGGTTGTGTTGTGGTTTGGTGTGGTTGTGGTGTGGTTTTGGTGTGGTTGTGGTGTGATTGAGGTGTGGTTGTGGTGTGGTTGTGGTGTGGTTGTGGTGTGGTTGTGGTATGGTTGTGGTGTGATTGGGGTGTGGTTATGGTGTGGTTGTGGTGTGGTTGTAGTAAGGTTGTGGTGTGGTTGTAGTAAGGTTGTGGTGTGGTTGTAGTAAGGTTGTGGTGTGGTTGTGGTGCGGTTATGGTGTGGTTGTGGTGTGCTTCTTTCTTTTTACCATGCATGAATCATGATCACGATTTCAATATTATAATCATCTCAGTCAACATCTGCTAGACATACAACTCTCCCATAGATCACTACAACTGCTGTCCTAAGACAGCAGTTGTAGTGATCTATGGGAGAGTCTAAAACTGTCTTATCTAGTCGTCCTTCACTAGGTCTTGGGTCCACCATGTAGGAGGTGATCCCACACTGCACCTTCTATTATACAATCATTATTATGAACATACCGCAAACAGTGATATCATTATTCGAATACTTGTACTCCGCTACTAGATCTGGCCTCAGGAACAGTGACACCGTCGCAGGGTCCAACGCTTGCCAGGTTGGTTCTACCCCTAGGACTACTTTCTCATATTTATTCTGGGCTTTGATTATTTCCGTGTCTATTGCTCCTAGTTGATTTTCTCTCCATTCCTGGAACATTAAAATTAATTCTCTCTTCAGTCACTGCACAGTTTGATATGTGAGTATGGTTTTAATTCAAATATATATATTTTTTTAATTCAATTCCATTTTTATTCAGTAACAATTCACATTGCGTTCGAATATAATCCAGCATGACACATTTGTACCTACATATTAACAAATTAATAAGAATACATGCAATTCAATTTAAATTAGAAAATATTATTTATAAAAAATAAAAAAAATACCATGCAAACAGAAAATAAAAACCAATTATGTCAATAAATGAATAGCAATTTAAACGAAAACAATAATCAAATAATAAAAGTCAAAGAAAGAACACGGAACAAAATATAACAAGAGCAACAAGACTATTTACAAATCATCTAATGAGTAGAGACATCTTTCCAACAAGAATGCCTCGAGTCTTGCCTTAAATGAGCCTGTGCACAGTACGATTTTCAACTCAAACGTTAAATAAAAAAATTATATATATTGTGGTTATTAAATATCTTAACTGGCTTATACTGTGGACTATGTTTAACTAAGTATACCAAACCGCGGGATGATTTTGTTTCCAAAGTTTTTCCTACGCATTTTTTCCCTTACCAGACGAGGGGGGGGGCTCGTCTGTTTCGTAGTCATATACATTTTAGTTAGAAAATGGTCGCAAAACGCGAATAATTTGCTTGTTATCCTGTGATTGATTCCCTGGTCGGAGATAGCGTTGTCGGGTTTTCTATGAATAAGTCCTCATTAGCAAGCCAAAATAATATTTACGATCTACGATTTTAAATGCCCATTCCTTAAAAAAAAAAAAGTTTTATTACCTTCAATTGTACAAGAAAACACTTATCTCAACACATTAAGCTTTACAACTAGGGAAACAGAGTGTCTTCGATGAGCTCTGGCACCCAATGTAAGATTTAACTTGTGTTTAGGGTGCCAGCGTCCTCGCCTAAGATTTGAACATGTAGCCGCAGTTGTAAGACGAGCACAGTACGTCATTAAACTACTAGCTAATGTTGTGTCCTATTTATGTAGCCATGTATATGTGTGTGTATTTGAGTGTGTGATGGGGACATAAATATGGTGAAAACTTGTGGTTTTGTAAGTCTGTTTAAGAGAATAATTATGAATATATTACTGTATTGACTATATTAAGCAAACGATATCTGTAGTAAATCTTCAGTCTTGTTGTAGGTCAATGTCAAGAGCCACTTCGTGACCTTGGTTTTGCATTCATTTAGACACATGGGAGCAATGGAACAGAGTTTATTTATTTTGTTATATAAATGGTTTGACAGTATACCAAAATGACGTTGAGCAAGGGCCGTTCTACATCCGTGAGTTGAACATAATTCGAAGTGTCTACGTTTTTTGGTAGCATTTGGATCGTAAGCCACAGAGGGATGTTTGCGGAGAATAGTAGCAAGGATAAAGAGCTGTCTCACAGTGAGGACCTGACATTCGCTGTAGAGAGCCACAGTGGGGTACCTAAAAGGCTTCGAGGTCATAACCTTGAGAACCGCTCTCTGTGCTCGTTCCAGAGGCAGGAAGATTGTCTTAGGAGTTCCACCCCACACCGTGATGCAGTAGTTTATAATGCATTGACATAGGGCATAATATACCGTTTTAATCGTAAGGAGGTCCGCAGAGTGCCTTAGTTTCTTAAAAATGAAAATACACTTGCGGACTCGCGATATGAGATTACTAAGGTGAGGTTTCCAGCTCAAAGAACCATCCACATAGACTCCGAGATACTTGACAGAATCACATCTTTTGAGTTGAGGACAGCCACATTGTGAAGAAGATAGACCGAGTGAGCAAGTATGGGCTCTGAGAAGCATTGAAATCGGAGGAGGGAGGTTGATGGATACTAAGGAGAAAGGTAAGTATACCGTTTTATTTAAATTTAAGGTTAAGATGTTTTTTGACAGCCACTTCATAACTGAGTTTAGAGCTAGTTCCGCGTACTTTACGGTTTCAGGCCAGTCACTACCATGAATTAATAGGGCTGTATCATTTGCGTAAGTGAAGATTGAACAATTCATTAAAGACATTCTGCATAAATTGTTAATATATATAAGAAACAGGGTAGGACCCAAGATTGAGCCCTGGGGAACGCCAAAACTCAGAGAAATGGTGTCACTAATAACATCATTTATTTTAACGCATTGAGTTCTATCACACAGGTAATCCTGGAAAACTTTTAAGGAATGTCCGCGAATGCCAGTAGCTTCCAGCTTAGATAAGAGGTGGGGAACGGACACAGTGTCGAAGGCCTTAGAAAGATCCAAGAAGATAGCCAAGCATTTCATTTTGCTATCTAATTTTGATACTACATGGTCTACCAAGGCAGCAACAGCATTTTCAGTTGACCTGCCACGTCTAAAACCATACTGGTTATTACTTAGTAGCTTGTAAGACTCAATATAGTCTACCAGTCGATTATTGAGGATCTTTTCTAATATTTTAGAGATGGCAGGCAAGACTGAGATTGGTCTATAATTATCTACACTGTGTCTGTCCCCATTTTTGAAGATCGGGTGAACAATAGCCCTTTTGAAAACCCTGGGAAAACAGCCTGTGGAAATAGAGCGATTGCAGATATGAGTAATGGCTGGGACAATCGCGGGGAGACAGGATTTTAACATTCTCGATGAAATGCCATCCCAACCAACCGCAGCATCCGTACGTAACCCAATAATAAGATTTGATACCTCCACTTCATCTGTAGGTAGAAGTACTAGCGAGTTAGAGGGCAGCGCATCGAGGCAGTAATCCGAGGTACACGAGGTGGGCAAGAAATTGTCAGCCAGTTTCCTGCCAACATTGGCAAAAAATTCGTTGACTTTATTGACCGAAGACTTTTCATCTGAAGATATTCTTAGTAGCTCGTTGGGGGATTTAGCATTACGACTAGTTCCAGTAACAACAATTCCTGGAGAGGAACGGACTAAAAATAAATAGACTAAATACTTGCCTTGCTAAAATTAAGGTACTGCTTAGCCTGTGAGAAGGGGAAGACTGTGACTTTGTCAGGAGTCGCATTCTGTGCCACAACATGATAAGCTTCTACATCCATATGAGCGTTGAATTCTGGAGTTGGGTTTTCTTCACCTAAACAAAAAAAAAATACGATAGTATCTTATAGTCAAACTACAGAAGATTTCAACTTTGACTTGGTTTTATTTGTCTAATAACAAGAAAGTGTTTCTAATTTTAATTTTGTCAGTTATGTATTACTGTGTGTTAGTATTACTTACTATGAATATGTCCTGCGCCTATATATAAATGGTTCAGCCTTGATAAAAAGCCGGGGTCCAGTTTTATGGCTAAAGCTACGTTTGTCAACGTCCCAATTGTTATCACAGTCAAATCACCTGAAATTAACAGATATAAACATTTGGATAGTTTTTTTTACCACCGGCATTCATTCATATTCTTTACCAATATCTAAATAACCCTCACAATAAATCAAAGTGCATCTCCTCCTCACTCTCATACAACACCTCATATTCACCCACAACTAACATTGTTACACACGGCACACAATTAATTTTGTTTTCTTATTATTTGTATTATTACTATATTTTTTTTTCTCTTTCTTTGCCTGTTTGTTGCGTGCGTTTGTGTTTGCTTTGTTTGTTTCTTTGTTTTTCTCTTTCTTTGTTTGCCTTTGTGTGTGTACAAAAACAGGTACAGTAAGTGGACAGATATGAAACGATGTTAGTTGCAAAAGTTAAAAGTCCAGACTAATGTCTGGAACAGTTTAACCTCTCACTTGGAGTCGGGCGTTGGTAGCTGCGCCACAATCTTTAACTTTTGCATTAATACTAAGTTTATACTAAGTTTTCAATGTCCTTAAAATACCACACCATGGATAGTTCATTTTGATTTTTTTATTAGTTTTGTTCTTCCGTGCATCCTTTTCTAGGAAGGAAGGATTTGGGGGAGGTTTCTGCTCAGCAGTTGGACAGTGAGGCAAAAAAAAAATAAAAATATATTTTTGTATCAGTTCAGCTAATTAACCAGTCTTACCAAGGGGTATTGTAATACCCAGTAACTGGGTTGTGGAGGTCAGAAAGGCAGTCGCTCCATGTAAAATACTGGTATTCAGCTTTATCCGGTTAGACTGGAAGCTGACCCCAACATAGTTGGGAAAAGGCTAGGCAGATGATGATGATGTAGCCAATTAACTGCAGAGTTATGTACGCCGTTATCGTCATAATTATCATCATCATCATTTTAGCCGAAAGACTTCGACTGCTGGACATAGCCCCCCCCCCCCCAAAACCTCTTTTTCGACCGGTTCTGTGCTTCCCGCATCCAGCGAATTCCTGCGGCCTTGTCATGTACTCATCAGACAAAATGCTTTTTATGGAAAAGTTCTTTGAAAATCTTAGATTATAGTGCAGTACCCTAAACAAAGAAGTACCTTCATAAGTCTTAGAGTAATCAATAAGAGCATTCACAGCGTTCTCATTCTTAGCTGGCACCAGATCAGGGAAAGTATCACCACTGTCTCCTAAGCCATCCTTGCCATAATAATCTGTCACTGATGGAGTTGTTACCAAAGATGCTTTGGATCCTCTGTATATTGGCACCTGGAATTAGAAAAGATGATTTATTACATTGCCCACTGCTATGACTTAAAGGTGCTGTAAATATAAAACTGTTACACTGTGGGGTCGCATCTTAAGCACTGGCAATGAAGATTTTTTTTTTTTTTGCTGAATGGACCTGTTTTTGTCCTCGATCACGCCTGATGGAAAGCGATAGATGATGATAGAACGAGCATGCGCAGAAGATGCCTGTTCACTCTTGCTTTGAAATCTTTTTCGAATATGTTTAACCTTTTTACTTATTGTAACAAAAGGTATTTAGTATCAATAAAGTATTATTATTATGTTTTTCTCATAGGCACTTCCTGTAGATTATGTCGAATAGTACCGAAAGTTTTCAAAACTATTTTGGCATCGTACATAAACGATCACTGATCTTCTATAGGGATCGACTTTCAACCTTAACTGCTGCCAAATAAGATGAAGATTACAACGGACAATACAAAAATGCATTATCTTACTGTTGTATAACAGTTACAACATTAAAGCGTTAATTGAAACAGGGATCTTTACATTAATCTTCTTCACGAATTCTTATCTTAGTAGGCGAAGTCATAGTTCAACTAATGAACGATAAATAACTATGATCGTGGTTGCATAATAATTTACACTATTAATTTATTGTGAAAGGAACCTAGTTTAAGACATTGAGACACCTACGTTGGTGGGAGCATTTGACTACATATTTTACTGGTAGCAATTTATCTTGATAACGTTACGGACTGTGCACTACAGTACTATAATATAATATAATAATAATAATATCCCTGGACATTTCACACAGCGCCATCTAGTCCCAAGCTAAGCAACCTAATGCTTGTGTTATGGTAACAAGATGGCTGATAAACTACTGATATACATTTTTTTTTGTAAATACATACATATTATAGATAGAAAAACACCCAGACTCGGAACAAATACATATAGGTCATACAAATATTTGTTCCGTGCGGGAATCGAACCCGCGACACGCAGCGCAGCAGTCAATCGCTTAACCACTGCGCCAACCGTGCCGTCAACTATGAACTTGCACTACAGTAGTCAGTAATCAGCATAGCTACTCGATAGAGTAAACCAATGTATCTCATCATTTTGTATCAATTTAGATGATTTGTAAAAGTAACAGTGTTAATTGACTTTTGATGCTGACTGTACAATTCACAACCATCATCGAAAATTACACAATTTAGGGTTGTTTTTCCAACGCCAGATAATTTCATCCGAAGAATAGGTAATTTTGAATTTTTGACAGTTCTTCCATACAAACACTGTCAGACGTCAATTTTATTCCACAAATAGAAATTACCTGTCAATTGAAAAATCTGCCCTTAAATTAATTAATTTACCTTGCTAGAAGAATGACGGTTTGATTTAAACTGACAACATTTTCGGGTTTGTAAACAGCCTTTTGAGGACTCGATTTAGCACGGAACCGTATCGAACGGCTGTGTATGGCTGCTGGCGTACCACCTTACCGCGTATTACCTTTTTTATAGGTACTTAGAAAGTGGTGCCTATCAAGCTATGGCAAAATTTGACGGTGCGGACAATGCAAGTTTAGATGGCATCTTTGACTTGGACGATAAAAATAATAATAATTGTATAAAAATAATAATAATTTTCTACGTACGTCTTGTCTTTTAGCAACTCTCAGTATCCTCTGATTGTTGTAGCAAACGTTGTCTTCATTAGTATTTCCATTTCCTGTCGTTAGGGCTAGGAGTTTTGGCCTGGAAACCAGGACTTTAGATAAAATAATAGTACGTAAAGTCTCTTTAATTTAGATAAACTACATTAAATTTACACAATTTAAAAAAAACTATTGAAAAAATAGCCACAAATAGAACAAAAAAGGTATAAACGTGAAACCCTATAAAAAGAAAAAAAATAACCTTGAAATTATGACCCTACGTAAGTACGTAGAATGAAATTTTTTGATTATAAATGTTGTCCAGTCGGGGGACCACTCTAATTATTAGTCTAACGTTCTGTTATAGTTTAAAATAGCAGTGTTCCCCCGACGAGACAACAGGTCATGGTCTACCCATGTGCCAAATTTTATCCAAATCCGGTCAGCCGTTTTGGCGTGAAAGCGTAACAAACAAACAAACTTACTTTCGGATTTTTTCGCATTTATAATATTAGTTACGATACCTAGATGATTAGACTTATATCGTGTTTCTTTCCAAAAATATTCGTGAGTGTGAATGTGACTGAAGATTCTTCAGCTGGTCCAGGATTGATGACTGAATCCGTAAAGTGTTATAGTTAACTTACCCATCAAAATGTTTCTCATACAGCAAAGCCAGAAATATGGCCATAGCATCATCACCACCAGCATCATTGTCTATTATAAACTTCGGCTTCCTCTGCTCAGTTGATAAACTGTCAATAAAATATTATTTATTAGGCAGAACAAAAGGAGTATGTTAGGGTGTACACATCGAAAATTCCTCACTGCGATACCTCGCGATCGCGGTTTAGTTCGTGCTACCTCGATGTCACCTCCATGTAAAATAAATGAATGTTAATAGACGCGCACGCACATGCCAGGCATCAAGGTAAACCCCTAAGGAGTCTTAAGATCCTTCGGCATGTGCGTGATCGCGAGGTATCGCAGTGAGTGGTATCTTCGGCATGTGCGTGATCGCGAGGTATCGCAGTGAGCGGTATCTTCGGCATGAATGCGCGTGATCGCGAGGTAACGCAGTGAGTGGATCTTCGGCATGTGCGTATTCACGAGGTATCGCAGTTAGTGGTATCTTCAGCATGTAATTACTCTAAGGATCGTAGCAGGTGGCGTTCTGTAGTTTCTACCTACCCCCCATGGTAAGATGGCGTGAGCTTGTGTACATACGTATGTAGAACAAAAGGGTCATAAAAGTAAATTATGTTTTAAAAGTTATGGTCCGTGAAACATCTTAAAATATCGACGTTCCAAAAGGGGTTTCCTAATACGGATATGAATGTAGGAGCTTTCCTTGGTTTCATTGCCTTGTCAATCAAAGTAATCGCATTAAAATCCAAACAATATCTTGCATCATCATCATCATATCAGATAAAGTTGCAACACACGAGATACTAACATAGATTACTATGATAAAACAGTCATATTCACAAATTGCTCAACTGACCCATAAAAAATACTAAGTTTTGAATATCAGAACATAACCCATGGGAACTTACGACCGGTATATTAAAAATATTCTATGAGATAATCGAGGTTATAAACTATCGTGTGCCATTTCATCCAAATACGCTCAGCCGTTTTTGCGTAATTAACTAACAAACATCCAAACTGTCACATTAATAATATTAAAAATAGGAAAAACTGCAGTTCATCAATCTCTTTCTATTCCTAAACACCCACTACATATCGTCTATTATTATAATCACGCATAGCATACGGATTGTAGTACATTATGTACTTTATGATCAAACATAGGAACTTGTAGTTTCTTGGTTGCCTATAAAAGGGAATGCCAGAACCGTCAAGACATTCAGACACACTCAAACGAATTTAACTGCACTTTCTTGTAGAACTAAACACTATCCTCACACAAACACGTAGGTATTGTAGTAAAAACAAATTACCTACCAATTAACACACACACAGACAAACAAAAACACGAAAACAGTTCTTAAATCCCACATCATTGAAACGTGCGTTATCGATCGCGTCGGGAGATGAACTAAATACCTAATAGTCAGATTATAATATTCATGTTTTGATTCTACATATTGAGTAATCTTGAGATTACTAGATAGAGATACAAAATCTTACGAAGACTAGCGGGGTAAATGCGTAACACAATAACAGTAGAAATATGGCTTTTGGCATTTTGACAGTTCAACTACATTCATTGCGTTATTTACGTGTTGAACAGATAAATTTTTCGAACTTATGAAGCAATGGATTAGCAATTTACTTCAAAATGATTCAGATACCGATTGATCGTGTGTTACGCAAGTAGGGTGCCAATCTGAATCATTTTGAAGCAAATTGCTAATGTACTTAACAATCAAGCACAGTCTGAATCAATTAGAAGGATATTGTTAATCCATTGCTTCATATGTTCAAAAAATATGTCTGCTCAACAACGTAAATAACGCAATGAATGTTATTGAACTGTCAAAATGGGAGCCATTCCTACTGTTATTGTGTTACGCAATTACCCCACTGAATTGTTGCAAGATTGCGGTCTAGAGGATTTTTATCTAGTTAGATACCTCTAGACAAAAGGTATTCTTTATTAAAATTATAACACAGCCATATAAAACAAAGTAAACAACGGTCGCGACGCGACCTTGACCGTATGCTTATTGTTTTTATCCTTATGCACTTCACGATTGTTTTTATAACTACCTACATGCCTACCTATTTTATGAAAATTTTATTGATTGGTAAAGTTTTATCAGGGGGGCAATTCTCGTAATTTAAAACGTTCAAAATCTAGTCTAGTCAAAATGTGGGGAAATTAGAAGTATTTTTTTAAATACGTCTAAATTCCCTACATTGTGACAAGTTTTTGACATTTGTTTGTCGCCGAGATGAGACTGCGACTAGATTTTAAACGTTTTAAATTACGAGAATTAGCCTTGTGATGATTGTAAAACGTGTTGTCATAATGATAAATGATTTTATTTTGTAATTAAGTAGGTTTGTACAAACACTTTTACACGCCAATCATATTTTAAAAACTAGATGAGGTCGGCGTTTCCTATCTGACTAATCTGAGAAGAAAACCCGAAACAAACTCAGAGGTCACAGTCTCTTTTAAAGTCCAGACATAATCTTGGTCAGACCATTATTATGAACACCATGTAGATAGACACCACGGAATAGATAAATCTATTCCGTGATAGACACATAGACATAGACTTAGACATAGACTTTTACATCACATTCGCTCTGACAAATTTCCTACAGTTTTATTGTACTTTTAAAATATTAATTTCATGATCAAACAGAAATCTTACCAAAAATATTGCTGGAGGCATTATTCTTAAATAATAAAGTTTATAAAAAAAATATTTGACCCTTATTTGAATCACATGCATATTATATTAGCTACTTTTTGCCAAATAGTTTTATTTCTATCTTTTTATTAATTTCAAAACGTTACAATTATTTTAAACTACTGCTGTAGTTATACCGTCTATCAGATTCAATCCTAGCTTGAACAATTTGGAATGATTTGCAGAAGAATTATTAAGGTTGCCATGCATATTAACATAATAACAAAACATATAGGTACTTACGAGCTCGCAGCCATTTTTCAATTCTTTTTTCTTGTACAAATACACTTTCGAAACACACTGACACTCACTTCAAAGGCAGGATCAACAATGAAATAATATCTCCTAGTCTAGATGGTTATCATTTTCTTTGTTTTGCTAGAAACAAAGCTTATCACTGCGTCTAAGTCTATTCTATCACTATACATAAATTACTGTGTAAATAGCAGCTGCGTGCGCTCAATAAAATGACGTACACGCACGAATGTTGACGATTGCGAGCGAAATATAAATATTCCGGTCGATGACCTTCGTGTTCCTGTCTCGTTCTCCCCTTACACAGTCCCAAATTATTATGAATCGCCACTTTTGTTTGGCAAATCGAAGCGTGACCAGTAGCAGTGACATTCATAATTAAGGTACCTAACCTACGCTATCAAATGCGGAGTTGGTAACCTTTCCGGTATGAGCATGTTCAGCGCAAAAATTTGATATTATGATTAGGTCTGTATAATACTCGTAATAGGTTCTATGACTGTTTTGTTCATTTTTGTATTTCTTTGTTATTTTTTCTTTTACTTGTGTTTATTGCGCAAGAAAAAACAGCTATAAATAATAGGTATGCATGCCATTAACATAATTATTATGAATCAATCAATCGATCAACTCAGTCTATCGCAGTCCACTGTTGGACATAGGTCTCTCCCATGCTGCGCCACAACACCATGTCCTCCGTCTTCCGCATCCAGTGTGTCTTAGCTATCTTCTTAAGGTCATCGGTTAATCTAGCTGGGGCCGCTGGGGGGGCGTTTATTATGCGTACAAATGATAGTGACAAAAGAAAACAATAAAAAATGTACATATCGACGGTTGAAAGGCTAATTGATCTAAGCGACATTTATTCTGCAATAATGAGTTATACACATATTCGGAATCAGCAAATTTGCTGATCCCGAATATGTGTATGTAAAAATGTCGCTTAGACCAATTAGCCTTTCAACCGTCGATATGATAAAATAATTTACTTATCAATAAACCTCTTCTTCTTCTTTTCATGTCCTGGATGGTACTCTTCTTCGATATTTTATATTGTTTGAACCCAGTAGGATGCCACGTTGATTGCGGCATCAGTGGCATTCATTAAATGGCACTTAGGGCACTCCAGCAAGTGGGCCATGGTCTGATCAGAAGCACCGCACTCGCACTGGGTATTGGATGGGTCAGTAATCTGCCACTACGACAGGTTGGTTGGTTCTTTTTTTTCTCGTTCTTCGTACGGCAGGTGGTGCAGTTCCTGCAAGCGGGTAGAGCTTATTGAGTGGAGTCGGTTTTAAGCAGCCCGATATTATCAGACACGTCTCATTCAGGGCAGTGTCCACCTGCTTGGCGTGAGCGGACCGGTACCACCCTGGACACGCAAATTCGCCAGCAGAGAAACAAAAGGACATGCCAGTTGATAAACGACGAGTTTCGATGTCTTTTTGGTATGAAAATCGATGTGTCGTAGTAAGATGATTGCAACTGTGATATAGTTATATTCCTAGGGATATAGCTATATACCGTAATACAGTTATAATTATGAAAGTGGTTTGTAACTGTCTTACTAGGAATATACCTACATATGATACGACTACGATCTTGTAATATAACTATCTTACTAGACTAATCTAGTGATATCTATCATAATATCGACCAATTTTATGAATTACTAGCTTCTGCCCGCGGCTTCGCTCGCGTGGATGTCGGAAATTATCCCACGGGAACGTGCTAACAGGATAAAATGTATGTGCTTCCCCAGAATGCCATCTATCTCGCGGGCCCTTTGTGGCTAATTACAATAGAAAACCAATTGTGTCTCATTAGTGGTGATTAAGAGGGTACCTATATGATATCTTTACCTAAGTACCTACCTAATTAAAAAAAAAACTCTATAATAGAAAATGAAATACCTACCTACCTAAATAAACCTATTTCTGATGACAACTAATCTAAACTCAATAAATAAGCAAAACCCCTAAAAACTAATATCTATACAAATGACTAATCCTACCTATAAGTATTATAAAATAACGTACGGTCACTACGTACACTATCAAATATACTACCTATACTTTAAAATTAAAATCTATACCTACGACTTATATAAAAATTAACCATAACTCTAAAAACTAAAAGGAATAAAAATGAACTTCACTGCGGGTGACGTAACCTACGACAAACTTATTATTTGCGGTTGGTACAGTAATCGGGTCTAGGGATCGAACCGCAAAATTAAGTTGGTTTTTTATTGTATATACTTTTCCGGGATAAAAAGTACCCAGTGTGGTGCCCAGGATATTAAAGAATAATTATACCAAGATTCATCGTAATCGAACCGGTAGTTTTTGCGTGATGCCTGAACAAACAGACAGACAGACAGACAAAATTTTTTTTAATCACATTTTTGGGTTCGTTGTCGGTCTAGTAACACCCCCTGCCATTTATTTTTTTGATATTTTCAATGAACAGAATTTTCACTTCTACAGATTTATTATAAGTATAGAATAGATTACAAATATCAACAATAAATCTATGTATTTACAAACGAGTTCATCAACAAGTTTTTTGTAATGTTTATTATTTTGATAAGATATATATAGTAATCATAGCATTGTGATAATATAAAATAAACAAACATCACCATTTCATTTCCTTTATTAAGCAATACTTAGGTACTTTAAATCTTATTTGTAATTTTAATAATAAAAGTTTAGGCTTCAAGTCAGATAAGCCCGACGCGATTCTAGCAGAAAGGGGTCGCACCGCGTTGTACAGACGCTAGCTGCAGGTCAAGCTACCCGAAACTGTCAAATTTTCCCAATCAACCTTGAATCTTAATGCTTTGCAATAAAGTTGAAAATCTATTAAAGAAATTTGACAAATTGTAGTAGCTTGATGTGCTGGCGTTTGTACAAGAGTCGCGTCGCGCTATCTGACTATTGACTTGTGAGACCCATTTGATCGTATTTTCAGTGACAAAGGTAGCTGGTAGGTTTTTGGCATCCATGTTTCTTTCACCTCTGTGGTAACACTTCGACCTGGAGCTGACCAGAGGTGCAGTAGGGAGTTTCAATTACATGTGAGGCCAGCCTAAACTGGGGGCCTACTCCGAATTGCAAAGTGCGAATGTTCGGATCGGACCGACACATGGCCGAACCGAATATTATTGAAAAATGCGAAAAAAGTTCGGATCGGCTCAGTTGGGCCGGGACCATAGTCAATATTCGAAAGAGTGTAGGAGTGTAGGATCGGAACTGACCGAAACAAATAGTAACTTCGTAACAGGAAAGGGTCGAACATTCGGCCGATACTACTTCGGAGTAGACCCCCTGGATTCTTTGCTACTGCCATACGGCCTACTGTACGTCTGTGGTATTATTTTATTAATTCATTTATTAGAACTTTATGCACAAGTAAAAAAATACTGTAGGTACAGACGCCAGCAGGTCAAGCTACCCGAAACTGTCAAATTTTCCCAATCAACCTTGAACCTTAATGCTTTGGCGATAAAGTTGAAAGTCTATTGAAGAAATTTGACAGATTGTAGTAGCTTGATGTGCTGGCGTCTGTACAAAGGCGGAATTAATTCCTGAGGCACTTAATATGAACCGTCAAGAGAAAAAAATGATCGGTAGAGGAGAAAACGAATCCAGCATATCAGCGCTGGGATGTTACGGCCAACTTCTGACGGATACCCAACTGGTTGCCGACTATTGTCTAGTAATGTTCTAGATATCAAGGTGTAAGCTCAGCAGAATACAAGTCTAGCAGGAATTTCTTGTACCGCTCTACGTTAGCTGCGTAAATCAATCTTCCGTTAGGATTTGTCGAAGAGAAGTTATTTGTGTTGATTCCCTTCTTGTTACCTGAAAAGTAGAAAAAAAATGAGGAGTTTTATTTATTATCTTCGCAAGCAAACATTTTACCCTTCTGTTTAATCACGAAGTATACCTAACAAGTGTAGATTTGCTGTGATTAAAAACCGGAGCAAAATTTTTATCTATTAGGTAACCTAAAAATTAAGATTTTAGAACATAAGCGCCCGTATATTTTGATTGCATTGATTTAGAAGTTTGATTTTCACCGCTTCAAAGGATTGGCCCGAGTATTTGATATTAATTTCAAATTGATTACTCCATGCGTTCCTGAGAAAAAGGGGGTTGACAGATGGACAGTCAGTCGGACAACGAAGTGATCTTATAAGGTTTCCGTTTTTCCTTTTGAGGTTAGGAACCCTAAAAATCTAGATTAACTCCTGTCTTACCTTCCAAAATAATATCGTTGTAAGTATTTCTGAACTCGTCTACTATATCATTTTCCAATGCCACGCCTGCTACAGCCGGGTCCAGCTGATGCCAAGATGTCTTCTTTGGGAGTGATAATCTTTCAAAACCGTTCAGTGCATGCATCAATGGAGTCTGGATTTTTCCTAAGACATTTTTACGCCATTCCTGTAACAAATATTATCAATTTGTAAAAATTTGTAAAAAAAAAAAACAATTTGTAAATTGAATCTACCATTAACGAAATCTTCATCTCCTTTTCTTAACTATGTTAACATCGTCTTCCAGTTTATCCAGATGCAGCTAAATATTGACTACCATTTTAAAATGTATTGAAAATACAAGATGGCAGTGTGCCACGCGCCAGAAGAACTTTGTACAGTTACACCAATTAACGGCTTTTTTTTTTTTTTTTTTTTTTTTCAGGATGGGAAATCATCAAATGACTCCTCCCGCTCTGGGTGGAGCAGGAGGGAGTGTCAGACTCTTACTGACTAAAACCCACCCGTGTTCCTTCCTTAGCCCTTTATGTTCCAGGGCAGCGGTAAACCCTTTCGGATGTTCCCGCTACCCTGGCAGGCTTCGGCCCTGTGGGGCCCCGTCACTTTGCTGACATCTCTTTGAGGCGCGCGTGGAACACGAACACGCCGTCCGGCACGGGCCTAGTCCTGATCGGACGGAGAGCTACCCATTACTCTCCGCCCGCAGGCCCGCGCCTACGGTGGCCGGGAGTCGTCACGCGGCTCCCGACGCCCGGAGCGTCTCCCGCGGCGGCTGAGGCGTGAGGTGCGCAAGGCGCGTTCCCTCGCCCACCCCGCCACCTCCTTTGCTAGCATGACTGCTTCGCAGAAGGAGGTGACTGCCTCGGCTTAACGGCTTAGTTATTATAAACATTAATATAAAAAATACTTCATAATATCATGACAAACTCACTATAGTTGTATTTAACGTCAACTGAATCTGTGAGAACGAAACAAACGTCACTTTGTCTAGTATAGCACTGTCTGCGACGATGTGGTAAGCTTCTGGGTCCATGTTCGCGTTGAATTCTGGCTTAGGGTGTAATTCACCTGTAGAAAATAAAATAATAACATATGTAGTTAAGTACTGCATGATTCAACTTTATGCAGCTTATAATAATAATAATAACTGTCCCGCATGATGAGAACCTCGTGAAAGCCGAGAAAGATAAACAAATCAAGTATCTTGACTTGGCGCACGAGGTTGTCGACATGTGGGATGTGGACTCAGCGATCATTGTGCCGATAATCGTGACAGCCAATTAATGGCTTAATAGCCAAGAGCCTTGACCCACACCTGAGGAGGCTCTCGTTGAGCAGCTGGATTTAGGGCTTGATTCGGAAAGCGGTACTTCTGGACACGACTCGCATTGTCAGGAGGTTCCTCTCTCTGGAGCCCTGACCACCGGTAGCATGGACCCTGTTCCCGATACCGGTGGGCTATTATTTTTTATATTTTAAATGTTTTTATACTTTTTATATTATATTATTTAAAAATATAATTTATATTGAAATAAAAGAATAATTTTAAAACATAAAAATAAATAATAATAATAATTTATTTAATAAAAACGTTTACAAAAGGTGTACATTTAGCCAAGAGTAGCAACCCCATACAATTATGGTGCCTAAAAATAAAATAAAACTAAAATATTTTTTATTACAGGTGCAAGTAATGATGGTTTGGAATTAGAGAAATTAGTGAGGAATTGGTTTGGTTTGGATTATCAGGAAAGAATAAAATAAATCTACTAAACTAGCTTCAACTTTCTGACTAACTGACCGACTATTTAATTTTGACAATTCAAAAGTGCCTGTAAATGGTTTAATTGAAATAAATTATTTGAGTTTGAGTTTGAAATACTGACTGGTTCAAAATGTAGCTTATCACGGGCAGCATGCCCCGCCATCATTTTGGTTGCTAAAATTTTCCCGACTTAAAAACTTCAAACAAACAGTATAAAGCTTAGTACAGTTATGGCTGGTTCCTGACTGTAACAGTTGTTAGTTCATTTTGACAAAAGCACTGAATATTGTGACCAATGTTGGCCAGCGTTTGGGATACTTCGTCACGTCTTCTCGTCGCCTATCACGCAGTGTTTGAAAGTCTTCACCCAGTGCGTCCTGCCCGTCAAGACATAAGGTGCCGAAACTGGGACACTGACAGTCGGGCTGGTCCAATAATCAAGGTCGCTCGGCGCGAGGAACGAGCTTTGCTCGGAGTGTCGTTGAAGTATGAAAAGAACCAGAGTTACCGACATAGCTTGCAGAGTAAGCAAACTGAAGTGGCAGTGGGCTGGCCATGTTTGTCGAAGGACCGACAGCCAGTGGTGCAGATGAGTCTTGGAGTGGAGACCGCGTATCGGTAAGCATAGTGTGGGACGCCCCGCAGCTAGATGGACTGACGACCTAAAGAATAAAGAAGATGTCTGGGACAGACTGGATGCGGAAGGCAGAGGACAGGCTGTTGTGGTGCCACCTGGGCTCTGCCAGCCTATCGCAGTCTACTGCTGCACATAGGCCTATGTGCAGCAGTGGACTGCGATAGGCTGGATTGATTAATTTAAAGTGTCAAGTTAGATCAATAATTTTGATACGATACTCATCTTCACTGGGCTCCGCTTTCTAAATATGCAAAATAATTGAAGAAATGCGTTGAGTTTGGAATAAATCTAGGTACTTACTATAAATATGGCCAGCACCGACATAAAGATGAGCAAGTCTTCCAATAAACTCGGGATCCAGTCTTGCTGCTAAAGCTATGTTGGTAACGGGACCTATTGCGACGACGATAAGTTCACCTGAAACATAAAATGTAATAATTATTAGAATAAAATCAGACGAGCGTAACCCTCGGCTTTAAAAGCTTCTTTAGTCTTACCAAGGGGTATGGGTAATGGAAGCCGACCCCAACATAGTTGGGAAAAGTCTAGGCAGATTCATTTCAGATTTGATTAGAATTTAACTACGTCGAATCGGACTTATACCTAATTAAAATCTAAATGGTTATTTATTACTCATGATGCTCCGGGTTCTTAGTGCCCAAAGACCATACCTTCATATCTCTTAGAAAGTTCGAGAAGAGCGATTGCTGCTGGTTCGTCCTGGATCTTGATTGGTGCTGAAGGTAAATAGCCATCGTCTCCCAGCCCATCATAGCCGTAAAAGTGATCTGATTCGAGTTCTGCTATCAAAGCATGATAGGCGCCCGAGTATATCGGTATCTGAAATAAACATAGACATTAGTCTAGTTAGGGGCTCACTTGCAAATTATTACTGACATCCGTAAAAGAAAACATCGGCAGGAAACCTGCACCCTAATTGCATAACACACAATCAATCGGAATCTGAATTATTTTGAAGCAAATTGCTAATCCATTGATTCATAACCGCTCGCTTGCTTTTGGAAACGATTGTTTCCAAAACTGAACACCCGTGATACAACCCCCAGATAAAAATTTATACCCACAGGAAATATTCTCGGAAAATTAACACTGAATGTCAAGACTGCATTTTAATGCGTTAAATCCTATCCTATTTATATTATAAACATTTAAGTTTGTTTGTATGGATGGATTTTTGTTACTTCCTCACGCAAAAACTACTGAACGGATTTGGATGAAATTTGGCACACATGGTTTAAAACCAGGATTAACATATAGGATACTTTTCATCCCAATATTCTTACGGGATCGAAACTTATACGGGCGAAACTGCGGGGCGTAGCTAGTAATTTATATAGGTAAAATCTGCAATGGAGCGCTATATACTATGCGTTAAATTAACACGTTAAATTAAAGGATCGTGTTCGAAACACAATACTGTGCTAAACCAAAAAAACGATAGCTGACGTGACTCAAAAAGCTACCCAACTTAAAAGGGACTGAGCAAGGTATGTTTGCCGCATGCTGGACAAACTGTGGGCCCAAATAGCACAGAAATGGTGCCTTGAGATAGTGAGGCAGGGTTGCGGCAGAACACGTAGGAGATGGCGGGATGAGCTGGGTTCCGTCAAAACTGTAAAGAGGACGTGCGAGCTCGTGAAAGATGAAGAAGTGGAGTGAGGACTGTTCTCAGGAGTGGGACAGAGTAGACGAGTAAAAAAAACTGTTATGGTTCTGTTTGACCCTATTGTATCTTTTGAAGAGTTTAGGCAGCAATACTTACATCTTGTCTGTTACATAATGCCAGTATCCGATCGCTGTTGATAATAGTTTGATTCAAGTTCACATTACCAAATGATGTTGTCAAGGCCACCACTTTTGGGCTGAAAATATATTATACAAAATAAATGTGAGAAGGAAATACATGGAAATAATCAACGGCAACATTAACATCATTCAAGATTTGGCAATCCTCTGGAAACAATTAAATGCTTGTGTGTTTGAATGGCATCCAATTTCCTTTGGGAGCTATAATTATGGTAGTAGCAACAACGTTTATCTATGTAGCACACAGAGCACGGAGACACCTCAGCAGTCGCTGCTAGAGTACGCTGAACGCACTCACGGCGCTACGAATTTTGTTAGCACTGATGCCGTCTCTAGACGACGCCGCCGCCGGTGCAACAATTCTACCTGTCCCACCGCCGACGAGGAAGCGACTAGCTATCCACGATTTTTTCACTTAAGAAACGTAGAAAAAATAGTAGATCACGTGTTGATCGTTAACTGTTCACACCCCGACGAGTAATCGTTTGTCGCAGAGACAAGAGCTATAACACAGTCTATGACTAGCGCGAAAGGTAAATATTTTTTATCTGTATACCGCCAATTATTAGTTTATTTATTCAAACATAGTTCTAACATATGTTAAGATATGTCAAAACGTATCTTTTTAGCTTATGAAACGATTACTAATTATAGATGATTATTTTTTAAGAATGCGTGTTTTTGAAAACTTATTGTAAATACTTAAGTATTATGATTAATACTTAGTCTTAAGATGTGGTATACAATGTAACACTTACATTGGAAATATATTCTATTCTATTGTAGCAAGCAAGACTCAGGGACGCGCACTTGGCAGGCAGAACACTCGTTGAGAGACTGACACTTGATATACAACGTGGCGCTACAATGGCGACATTAATTTTTAACACACGGGTAGGGCTAGTGGCCAGTAATCATAAAAATTATAACAACATTAAAAAAATCGTAACTTGAAAACTTCCACCTGCGCCGCGCGCCGAGATAGGGCTCTCTCTCTTTACTTCAATTCGCCTTCTCTTTGCTCGTTAATTGTTTTAATTATATTGATGCGATGTTATGATCCGTGACCCCGGCAAATGACCCCTGCGCTACAGTTCTTTAAGTCAGGTTGCTCTAAGATGCTATTTTATAAAATTGTTAATAAATAAATAAATATTAATGTTTAATTAAATTAAAATATATTCGTAAAACTACAACGCAAAACCGTATACGTGTGTTAAATTAATGTCGCCATTAAAGCGCCACGCTGTGTACTTACGTACGCCAGCGAGTATTCGCTTGGCGTGCACTTGCTGGTTGTTGCGCTCCAAATCGTTTTAAGTTGCTAACTCTACTCGCTTGTCGTTAATCGCTGGCGGTGAAATAGGTGCTTAACATATTTCACAACAAAACAAAGGAAGTATTTACAAAAAATTAACTCACCCGTCAAAGTATTTCTCATTGAGCAAGCTCATGGTAATAGCAAAAGCATCGTCTGCCCCTCCATCGTGGTCTATGACCAACTTCTTTCTCGGACCTGTTTCAGTGGCTCCATGGCTGAAAATTGAATTATTAATAATAATAATCTCTTTAATTCAGAATACAATTCCATAATCACAACATTACAAAGGGTACCAAGATGTTAGTAACATAAAAACTTAAAAACTATGTTAGTAGACATTACCAATATGTACAGGAGCATGCTACACTACATAATTTTATTAAACTACATAATTTTAGCTAGTGCTAGTAAGTTCTGAATACCCCTATGTCGTGTCCTTACCAAAGCGATCGTTGCGCGAATACGCGGCCGTCACGTTCATTTTGTTCGCCAAACACGAACGCATCGTCGCGCCGGCAGAAGGCGCTTTCCGGTTTGCCGAAAAAATTAACGCGAACGCTACGACCGTGTATTCGCGCAACCGATCGCTTTTGTTAGGACACGGGGTACAATTAGTCTCTGACCTAGGGCTCAATTTCGAAATTCCAGACAAAAATTCCAGATGGGAAAACCCGGGGATCGAACCTAAGACTACACACACAGCAGAGCAGTCGCGCTTTATCACTCGAACAACATGGCATTTTATTATTACATTTAATCATTTTAATTGAATTATTATTTTAATTTATGGAACACCTGTGTCCTTGAACTATGCTAAGTAGACTAGAAACTAGATTGACTACTTAAAAGTAGGTAGGTACTCTGCGTTCGCAACAGAGTTTCCAAAAAATATGTAGGTATTTGTGGAAAAAGAACTCGAACGCTAACACATAAAGTTCAGTTTGCGCTAATACTACAAACATTTTTATGTTTTTGTAATAATACTAGTACTTCTGAAATCAACTTAATTTGTACTGACATTAAGTTGATATTCATTTAAGCGGAAATAACATCAATTAGAAACAAGAATTTGAATAGACTAGATAATTTAGGTACCTACTTTTTTTTACTTTAAATGCAGTTTACCGTTATCATGTAGAACAGGTTCTAAAATCTAAATGATGGCATTAATTAGAGAGGCAGAATTGAGCCGACGTAAATAATATGCAAAACACTTTGATAACATAATTATTCTGACGATTATTCTTGTAACTTAATTCATAGAAAAAGTAGAATTCTCGCTGTGCGCTTGCGTAACATACTTTTAGTAGCAATGCTTTTCATTTTGACAATTCAACAACATTCATTGCGTTATTTACGTTGTTGAGCAGCCAAATTTTCTGAACATATGAAGCAATATCCTTCAAAATGATTCAGATTGAAAGTGTGTTTGGGTGCTGGTCTGTCCATTATTGGTTTCTAAGTTTTTTAAGTACAAAAAATATAATATAAAAAAAATATTAATATATATAAAAAATATTTTATTTATTTTATTATTTTTTATATATACGTATATAAAAAATAAATAAAAAAATAATAATATATTTTTTTTAACTTACCAGCCTAATAAATACACTAGAAACACGACGTAAATAATGTTATGTGGCATAGCTGAACCGACTGATTAAGAATAAATGGTGCGCGGTATTTATGTATAAACACTTGAGATACCTACACTTGAGATAACAAAAAAACGACCAAGTATGCGTAGCTTTAGGTTGGTAAATATCATGAGAAAATATCTGGTAAAATATCACAATTATACGATTTTATAATAGAAAATATTTATTTTTATTTTTGATCAGAAAGAGTATCTGATCATCTGGCTGGAGGCTAAGATTATGTATTGATAGAGTTAGAAAATAATTGATTTTAATCCATATGCAGTACATATAGATTAAAATCAATTATTCTCTAATGATTTGTGTTTATTTAAATTAAATTTAAAAAAAAAAATACTTTATTTGTGTTTATTTATGTAGCTTACCACTATGGTTTTAAGATAATTTTGAATGGGATTGCGATTACACAATAATTGCAAATAATAATAAATATTTTAGTCTATAAATGAGATTTTATTTTAATAGGAAAAGTTTGCGAGCAAAAAATAACGTAGCCAACCGATACAGATATAGTGATAATATAGAATATAATTTTTTGATAGGTATCCTCAAAAATCTGAGATACAAAATATTTGCGCCGGGCCTGGGTTTTTTTTTGTATGGGATTTGGGCCATTTTCTTTCATCCAAATCCGTTTAACCTTGATCTTTAATGGCTTTGCTATAAGATGGCTATCTGTCAGAAGTGTATTCTCTTCCGAAGGCATGTAGTAGTCCAATCATCTTCAGTATTCGAAATATTCTGAAGGGTTTTGGGGTGAAAAATAAAACAACTGTGGTACTTATTATTATAAATATAATATTAATACAATAATAATTACTCTTTAAATAAGTTCAAAATAAATATACGGTAATAAAAATAATAATTACGGATTAAATACTGGATACCACTAAAATTATGTAAACAGACTTTCCAAGACTTGAGATACTGTCGTGCCATCGACACGATGAAGTAGACGACCAGAATAGTTTGTGCCATATAGATTTCTTGTAATAATACATTTTATTTTACGCTTTGGTAATTTACAAAATAATCCCCCAAAGCGGCAAAGTTTTGGACTGTCACATTTTGTAGTAGTGTAATAATTATCATTGGGCGTTTGTATGACGTTTTCTCTTTGTTGGGTTACCAACTCCAGACAGTCACGCATAGTCATTTGTCCCTAAAAAGTTTTTTGGAATTGTATAGAGTTGTTAATCGTAAAATTTTGTAAGCATGGAAAAACTAAATAAGCAAATTCTTCCATGATTGTAACAGCTCTATATTAGATCTCATCGCGCGTTCGTATTTCCGAAGACAGACGATGATTCGCGAAGCGCAAACTTTCTTTGGGATGTCTTTATCTGATGTTATCTTCTAGTAATGTTCTTAAAGTCATGGTTCTAGCTCGGCAGAATACACATCTAGTAAGAATTTCTTGTACTTTTCTATATTTGCTGTATATACCACTCTTGCATTAGGATTCGTTGATGAAAAGTCATTCGTATTTATACCTCGTGTGGCACCTGAAAATTAAAACAAAATCTTTATTTTTATTTTGCAAAAGGTATTCACTACCAAGTTTTATTGAGCCAGTAGACTATTTACCAGAGGGGCAATTCTCGTAATTTTAAGAACGATCACAGTCTGATCTCAGTCTCAATCTGTCAAAAAATACTTCTAATTTTCCTACATTATGAAAAGTTTTTGACATTTGTTTGTCGCCGAGATGAGACTGCGACTAGATTTTGAACGTTTTAAATTACGAGAAATGGCCTTCTGGTTTAACTTGTAAGATACAACGTAGAACATTTCTTTACTTTTGTGACTATTTCAGGTAGGTATTGGTGAAATGCATCTGCTTATTGCTATTCACTTTATGAAGAGTTTTTCATGAGTAGATATTCCTACAGTAGATGCGTGATGACCTACTACTTGAATAAGAAAACGGCCTATACATGGTGGGGATGTCAATGCGATACTCAATAAAACCAGCGACATTAACTGTTAACAGAAAAACTACATTTATCTGTACTATTTAATTGGTAAAACCCGTACATTATAGACTTATTATGCTATTAGTGTGTGTCAACACAGGCCTTCTCTCAGTACATTTTGGTAGATGTCACATTTATGTCTTCATTTTTTGGTTCTAGACAGTTTCCTCACGTTGTTTTCTTCATAGTTTTGAGACCAGTCGTGATGAAATAATTTACACAAAGAAAAACACCTGTCTGGGTTCGAACCTACGACCTACAGCTTGTAAGTCGCGGCCATTACCAGTAAGCCACCACCGCTCGCCAATGTTTTGCCAGTGTTTTCATTTAATTGTCGCATTGTCGTCCCGACATGGTATGCTGAGTATGATTGGCATTCCTATCCCTTATCGTGCTGACAAGTTTTCCATACCTTTTTTCTATATGTATACAGCGTGGCGCTTTAATGGCGACATTAATTTAACACACGTATACGGTTTTGCGTTGTAGTTTTATGAATATATTTTAATTTAATTAAACATTAATATTTATTCATTTATTAACAATTTTATAAAATAGCATCTTAGAGCAACGGTACCTGACTTAAAGAACTGTAGCGCAGGGGTCATTTGCCGGGGTCACGGATCATAACATCGCATCAATGTAATTAAAACAATTAACGAGCAAAGAGAAGGCGAATTGAAGGAAAGAGAGAGAGAGCCCTATGTCGGCGCAAGGCGCAGTTGGAAGTTTTCAAGTTACGATGTTTTTTATGTTGTTATAATTTTTAAGATTACTGGCCACTACCGCTACCCGTATGTTAAATTAATGTCGCCATTGTAGCGCCACGTTGTATAACAATGTAGGTACAACACCTTACCTTCCAAAATAATATCGTTGCTAGTATTTCTGAACTCGTCTACAAAATCATTGTCCAGTGCTATAGCTGTTGTAGCCGGGTCCAGTTGGGTCCAAGAAGGTTCTTTTGGTAACGAAAGTTGTTCAAAACCATTCAGTGCTTCCATGATTGGAGTCTGAATTTTTCCTAAGACATTTTTACGCCAGTCCTATAACACAATTGAAAATACTTAGTTAAGTCGGGAAAATTAATTGTTAAGAAAATTTTGTACTAAGTGGTCATACACACGAGCGACATGGGTCAGCAGCAGAGGCAACTGCACTAACTGCAGCCGTCAACGCATGTCGGCGATAACTGTATATAGACGCGTCGGCGACTGCCGGCGACAATATGCCACTCATGTATTTGAACACCGTACTTAAATCGAAGTGTCGATGATCTCATCTGCCTAGCCTTTTCCCAACTATGTTGGGGTTGGCTTCCAGTCAAACCGGATGCAGCTGAATAACAGTATTTTACATGAAGCGACTGCCTATCGGACCTCCGCAACCCAGTTACTGGCTAATAAGATACCCCTTGGTAAGACTGGTTGTCAGACTTTCGGGCTTCTGACTTCCCGTAACGACTGTCAAAGATCCACGAACGATAGCCGAGACCAACTACTTAACGTGCTTTCCGAGGCACGGAGGGGTCTTGGTATGTAAAGATCCACGGATCAACCGCGGCACGCGTAACTTAATCTGATCGATTGACCTGTGCTATTTCTTAGTCACAAGCGATGAGATAAATTACTTACTATATCAATATTTAACGTGTCATAAACTTGTGAGAACGGTACAAGTGTCACTTTGTCTATTGAAGAACTGTTTACAACGATGTGGTAAGCTTCTGGGTCCATATGGGCGTTGAATTCCGGGTTAGGATGCTTGTCACCTGTTAAACAATAAAAGAATATAATCATCATTTCATCCGAAAGATGTCCACTGCTCCCTCAAGCACCTCCGCTTAGACCTATTCTGTGCTTCTCGCCTGCAAGGGGTTCCTGTGGTCTTCACAAGGTCGTCGGTCCAGAACCTTTCGGCCCCACCGACCATCTGTTCTGCGAGCAATGTGTGATGATTTGGTGATGTGTAATGTTTCGTGAAAAAAATATACTTACTATGAATATGGCCAGCACCAACATATAACTGTGCCAGTCGTCCGATAAATCCTGGGTCCAATCTTGCTGCTAAAGCTATATTGGTAACAGGACCTATTGCAACGATTATTAGTTTACCTGAAAAATTAAAAAAACTCAATTAAAGGGATGAACCATCTGCAACAAACTTAATTGTATTTCCTAAAGCAGGACATTCACGATCAAAACCATTATGTAAGTCATTGCAATGTAACTCTTAACTCGATAAGGTAAGGTATACATAAATAATAATAAATAATACATAATACATAAATTCGAGTGAAAGCCGAGCGTTTTATCAAACTCATGGCAATCATTTTAATTTATACTTTATTGCAATAAGATAAGAGTTATATTGCAATGACTTACTAATGGTTTTGACACACTTATTTTTGGCTCCAGTGAAACGCTCTCATCTTCCAAAAGCTTACCTTCATATGTTTTGGAAAGTTCGATAAGGGCGACAGCTGCTGGTTTGTCCTGCAGCTCAATGGGTGCTGGGGGTGAATAGCCATCGTCTCCCAGCCCATCAATGCCGAAATAGGCATCAGATACGATTCCTGATATCAGACTCTCATGAGCACCGGAGTATATCGGTACCTGAAATAGGCATTTGTTTTTTTTTATAATTGGTAAATCGAGCGCAGTTTGTCACTTGAAATAAATCAATCAATCAATCAAATCAATCAATCAATCTTGGAATCAGTTTTTTTCTTTGTGAAAACTTCACCGACGTGATAGGTACTTAATTACGTTAAAACAAAAGAAAATAGTTTTTCTCAGCTTATATTTCAAAAACCAAAGGCTTCGATCAATAATAGTACTAGATTAAGGATCAGGAACCAAAATCAGTCGCTCAAGTGGCCACGTTTGCACACACGTAAACATCTACATTTCTTAGAAAAAAGTTTAATAACATTAGCAACTTCAGTTTATTGTAAACCTTAATGCTTAAACATAAAGTTTAATTACCATTGCAAAATATATTTAAAATGTCGCTTGAAAATAAAATCATTCTATTATTAATTTTTCAGTCATTTACTCTAAAATGAAACTTGAAGTATAAGTAATAAGGTTCAAAACATACTAATTTGAAATAAGACCACAAAAGTATCTGTGGTCTTATTTTTTGGGCCGTTTTTGAAGCGCTTATCGGGAATCTAGTACTATTATTGACCGAAGACCAAAGGTCATTGACCCCCGAAAAATACTTCAATATTGTTTATTTTATCATGTTTAGTTACCCATCACGTCTGCGAAGTTATCCCTGTATTATCGAACCATGGGCCATATTCTCTCTGACACAATGAACGAAACCACGCGAAATGAACACGAGATTGGCGGGATTAACCAACGAATTGACGTGGTTTCAAGTAAGGAATCGTTAAGTCATCATCTGCCTAGTCTGTCCCCAACTGTGTTGGGGTCGGCTTCCAGTCTAACCGGATGCAGCTGAGTACCAGTGTTTACATGGAGCGACTGCCTATCTGACTTCCATAACCCAGTTACTGGGTAATACGAAACCCCTTGGTAAGACTTTCGGGCTTCTAGCGAGCCGTAAAGACTGTCAAAGATCTACGAATGACAGCCGGGATCAACGGCTTAACGTGCTTTCCGAGGCACGGAGTAAAGATGGTCACCTATCCACGGACCAACCGCGGCAAGCGTAGCTTAACCTGATCGATCGACCCGTGCAGCTGTTAATACTTAGCCACAAGCACCTCCCCTGACGTGGTTTCGAGTAAGGAATCGTTAAGAATTCATAGTGAATAAGAGCCCTGTATAGGCAGGTTTTACATTTATGTGATGATAGATTTGAACAGTCAGCCTGCAATTTAGTTTTTAAGTCCAGAAAAAGAAAATGGTATTTGGAATAATTGAATTCAATTTTGGTTGAGCTATATTTTCTCTTTATCTGTGAGCAGTGGTAGCCAAGTGGTAATGGCTGCGACTTTTAAGCTATAGGTCGTAGGTTCAAACCCTAACAGGGGCTTTACTTTGTGTAAATTATTTCATCACAAATGCTCTCAAAACGGTGAAGGAAAACATCGTGAGGAAACCGGCATGTCTTAGAACCAAAACTCAAACTCAAATCATTTATTTCAATTAAACCATTTACAGGCACTTTTGAATTGTCAAAATTAAATAGTCGGTCAGTTAGTCAGAAAGTTGAAGCTAGTTGCCCATTCCAAAGCGTAGATCTTTAAGGAGAAGAACGGGCAAGAAACTCCACGGACACTCTTTTAAATCAAGATACACACACGGTACATTATTCTTATTGCTTCTATGTGTAAGAACAATGTAAAGAAACAAATTAAAATATAAAATTAAAAATATGCCCTGACAGTTAAGAGATGACCAGTCTCAAGCGATGGCGATGGAAAAATTCGAAGACATGTGACATCCACCAAACCGCACTAGGCCCGCGTGGTGGATTACGCTACTCCCTCTCACAAAGAGGAGGCCTGTCTCCCAGCAGTGGGAACTTTATAGGCTGATTAAACTATACCTACTATGCTATAATGGGTCAACTATGAGTTTTGCCACTTAAATACAAATACAAATGTAGTTTTTGGAACGAAGTTCCTTATCGCGCGTTGCGAAAGGAGGCTAGACGGAAAAAATTAAGACCAAAAGTTGGAACGACACTTTTTGCTATAGTTGTAAGCCGTCGCCGCGCGTGTTTCTCTGTTTGTCTCTCTCTCTCTCTTTGAACTTCGTTCCATCCGGGTGTCCCTTGACATTTCTCAAGTTTTTTCTGTTAACAGGTAATGTCGCTAGTTAGATATACGAAGTTTTATTTATTATCGTATCAATTGACATCCCCACCATGTATATAATATAGCCGTTTTCATTTTCAAGTAGTAGGTCATTATGCACCTACTGTAGGAATACCTACTCCTGCAGCAGGTAGCAATAGCTACCTGCTCAATAAAACTTGGTGGTGAATATCTTTTTGCGAAATGTAAATAAAGATTTGGTTTTAATTTTCGAGGTATAAATACGAATGACTTTTCATCGACGAATCCTAACGCAAGAGTGGTATATACAGCAAATATAGAAAGTACAAGATGTGTATTCTGCTGAGCTATAACCATTATTTTAACAACAATACTAATCAGATAAAGACATCCCGAAGAAAGTTTGCGCTTCGGGAATCATCGTCTGTCTTCGGAAATACCTAGCTATCTATTTTCTGTACAACGCCTCTTAACCCCTACGAGTACCGGTATCTATACTTATTATCATATGGTAGAGGACCTATACCATAATGATAATATAAGTACTTATAGATTATTAAGATTATTTGAGATGAAATACTTACATCTTGTCTGTTACATAATGCCAGTATCCGATCGCTGTTGATAATAGTTTGATTCAAGTTCACATTGCCAAATGTTGTTGTCAAGGCAACTAACTCTGGGCTGGAAAAGAATATACATAAATATATTTAATTATTCAGTTAAGTTAGTGTCATTGCTCATGGTATAAGATACTGTAAATTATGTTAAACACTAGCAGCGCCTCGCGGTTTTACCCGCATAAGTTTCAATCCCGTGGTAATATCGGGATAAAAATATACGATCTGGTGCTTGACTATAAAAAAATATTATTTTAAATTTAATAAAAAAATCACGAAAAACCACTAGAAATCCGACGTTGCCAGCTCGCGTGGGATAAACGCTCGTAAACTCAGTTCTAGGCTATTTTTTGTTGAAGATAGTATTTAGTGTCATGGAAGATCTTGATCTAAATCTTTTAATTCAGTAAGTAAATATAATGCTGAGGCCACAGTAGGTAGGTATTGTCTTACGGAGACGACCTTGGTTTGGCACTTCTTGTAAAGACAATGCAATGCCTTTGAAATGTTAAGACACAGTGTAGAAGTACTGAGCTGTAAAGAGTTATTGATGTTTACTTGTTTTCAGACAAAGATTTACATCGTAAGATTGGCTCTACCGTCGCGTCAAATATGGTAAATAAGTATATATGGTCAGGGCCCGTATTCTCATAATTTAAAACGTTCAAAATCTAGTCGCAGTCTCATCTCGGCGACAAACAAATGTCAAAAACTTGTCAAAATGAGATCAGACTGTGAACGTTCTTAAAATTACGAGAATTAGGTACCCTGCAGGTTTCTTTTTAGACACAATGACACAAGTGATTTGATTTAGCTGTCATGGAAATGCCGTTTATGTTTGAAATGTGTATCAAAATGGTGGCGTGATAAACGTCGTTTTAATATGTTTTTGTTTTGTTACAATTTCTTGAGTTGTTGGAACACTTTTTGATGGCACAAGAGTGATCCTAACAGCTGTTTGTGTTGAATTCACCGAAAGCAATTATTTCTCTCCAGAATTCTACTGCGTGTGTCACGCGCGTTCTAAGAGCGAATGATTCGGGATATGTTAGCTCACTCAACTCAATATTCTTAGTTCTCGCGCTACGTACTCGTAACGGTGAGGTTAAATCTAACAATTTAAATCTGTATTTTAAAATCGTAAATCTTAGCTAATTAAACAAGACACGAGGTGTGCTTTACAACAATAATACCTACAAATACATAACAATGTAAGTAAGTATATGATTTTCTGTGAAACGTGAAAGATAAAAAGTTACATTACGATTATTTTCTTCACGTTTAGCATAAAATGATTACGGAAAGCGATAAGACCACCCGCTAAACTTACAATGAGATAACAAAAATATAGATTACTGAAATTTCAAAATTTATCAAACCCCCCAAAGTTTTGGAATGCCAGTGCGATTTTGAAGATGCTTGGAGCGTACGATACGATCAACCAAACAGCATTGTACTAGACAGCTGACAATCTCTCTCTACACTGTATCCCCAGAGCCCTTGCTTTGATAACCACTGTCATGATTATTGAATACTGAGCTATTTCGCAAAGTGGTTTTTCTATTGACTTTAATATGTCATAGCGCTCCAGTTTTGTTAAAGCATCCACTATTTTGTCAATTGTTGCATATTGTCATTTTGTCTGAACACTTCCAATGCTACATCAACAGGGTATTCGTTCACAGAGTGCATTATATACTGGGAAGAAACAAACATTTCAGATTAGATGTCAATATAGTTCTATGTTCGAAAATATTATTTTTAACAAATAACTTTTACCTATTGCTTGCCAACCCTATACTAATTTTGTCAGGATTTTTTATATTTTGATTGGATTAAATGGCTATCTTCGTGAAATAACTAATATACAGCGTGTAACGGAAGGGGGGTATCAACCCTGAAGGAGGTGAATGTGCTCATGAAACTCAACAACTTTCCCCAAAGAACATAGGTCGAAATATGAAAAAAAAAATTGGCCCTCCCTTACAAAACTGACTACCAGCTGATTGATTTACTGTGGGAGGGCCAAATTTTTTTTTCATATTTCGACCTATGTTCTTTGGGGAAAGTTGTTGAGTTTCATGAGCACATTCACCTCCTTCAGGGTTGATACCCCCCTTCCGTTACACGCTGTATAAAAGGTAAGTTGAAGTCATACTAGGTACTTTTATGGATAAATAATCCACTAACAGTTGTCTCGTTAAATATAAACTAAAACTTGTTCATGTCAGCATTGGCAAACCCTTCTGCATGAAAAACAAAGGAAGTATGCGTGTCCATTCACAGATCGTTTTGCCTGTGATTTTGCATCAGTATCAAAATCACAATGGACTTTATACTACTTGTAATAAGGTTGCTGTTAGAATGCTGCTATTGACAAGAATATCAGAATCACAGTGATCTTTATGCTCGTTATAATGAGGTTGGTTGGTGTGCTGTGTAAGGACTGTATAGGCAACTCACCCGCCAAAGTATTTCTCGTACAGCAAGCTTATGGTGATAGCGAAGGCATCGTCTGCTCCTCCATCATGGTCTATCACCAACTTCTTTCTCGAGTCTATTGCAGTGGCTTCAGGACTGAAATTGAAAATATTCAAAAATACAGCCTTTGTTGTGCCTTGTTACCGTCGTGAATCATACATATTTTGTACAACATACAACCTGGCACTGTAAAAAATCTGTAAATTTTTTAAAAAAACCTAAGAAAAGTTGAATGTCGCGGTCTACTCTGGCGCATCCACCTCTATATTAGGTGCAATAAGAAATGAGTTTAACGACAGACTCTTAAGATTTTTATTTTTTATTTGCCAATAGGATTGAAAAAGTAGTGTCAAATACAGCACAATATATTTTTATTTATTTATTTATTATAAAATCGCCAATTACTATAAATATTATAAGTAGTTTAATTACTTTGGTAAGCGCTTCGGTCTTTATACTAGTTTTCTATTTGTTCGTTTATTTGTTGTTATCTGATGTAATGTATCTGGTGTATTGTGTGTCTTTTGGTCTGTGCTAAATAAATGTTTTTTCTTTCTTTCTTTTCTTTTTCTTTTCACAAAAAAATATGTGGTACAGTCAGCAACAAAAGTCAATTAACACTGTTACTTTTACAAATCATCTAAATTGACAAAAATTGATGCGATACATTGGTTTTCTCTATTTCATGTAATAGCAAAGAATTAATTATTCTTAAATATTCTATTACTATATGTTTTTTAAGAATATTTTGCTCAATAATTAAGATTTAAACAACTAAAGTGTTAACCGACTTTTCTTGCTGACCGTACCATCGTTATTGAATGAGCTCCCTCACAGCTCTATGTCAAATCGCATGTCAAATCTAAAAACCAGCCTAAAAATGTTCTTAAAAAACGTAACCTGTCATTGTGCCCATAGCTGATTTTGTATCTGTGCACAATAGCAATTTTCCGTAGGTGTAAAATATGTTTATTTCTGTAACTCACTTCCCTTTTTTTATTTTATAATTATGTTATTTTATAGTAAAAATCGAAAATTGTTATAATGATATTGTGAATAGAGAAAAATGCCGACAAACTATTTTGCAGTTTGGCGGTTTTTTTATGTTATTTTTGTACAGATTTTGAATAAATAATAAAAAAAAGATAAAAAAATAAATAATATGCAAAAAATACCGTAGAACTGAGAATAAACAATTAGATTATTAAAAAAAAATTATAACAAAAGTTCTCACCTGGCAAATACATAGGCCAGAATTAAACAAAAAATAATTCTGTCTGCCATAATTTAACTAACTGATGTGAAGTAAAATATCTATTGATAATATTAGGAACTCTTTCAAAAACACTTGAGATAAAAATCTGAAGTACTTAAAACTGTCTATTAAAACTAATATTACAAAATTTCTTGTCTTGATCTTTTCACTCAGTTGGCAGTAATGAAAATAATATAGTATCGTATGGAAAAATAAGGTAATCCATCGATAAAGTTAAAGCATGCGGCACACTTACAGCGAAGCTATCTCAAGATATTATCCTTCGTTCCCATAATTTGATATTCCCAAAATATGCTTAACGAAAATTCGCTATTTCAAAAATAATTACCTAGGTATATTCTCAAAATATGATATTTTGTATACTTAGCTCAAGAATCTAATGTTTTTATTCTTATTGTATTATGCAAAAAATATTGTATTATATGCAATAAATATAATCATCGCGTTATTCAGAGCGTTTTTACTATTATCTTTCACCGATTAGATCACTATAGGTTCATTTTTTGCACCAAATAAGCTTCTAATAGTTTCGCTAGTGACATACTCTAAGTTAAGTAAATAAGATTAAAAAAAAAAAAACTACTTTATAAACTTCACTTCGGGCACCGTCTCCTTAACAGGATTATAAACAACTAAAGTCATGAGTTAAACTGTAGCATATTTAAACATGACGTGTACACGATAATCATTTTTTATTGTTACGTCACTTACTACACACAAAAATACGACAAGTACATTATTTAAATAAGGTTGCTAATTAAAACAAATTGCTTTTTTACCCATTTAACACGAGTTCTGCTTAATTAATTTGTTGTAATCCTTAATTTGTTAATTAAAGTACCATTATTTTTTTCGGTGTCGAGTTCGGCCAAAAATACAAATTAGACTGATATTATCAGAATCAGCACCCTAATTGCGTAACACACTATCAATTTGATTTTGACAGATATGGCTAATCAATTGCTTCATATGTTCAAAAAAATGTGTCTCTCAACAACGTAAATGACGCAATGAATGTTGTTGAACTGTCAAAATGAAATCTATTGCTACTGACAGTGTGGTAAATACTAGTAAGGAACTACAATATTTTCTTATTAGTTTAGATTGAGGGGTCCGTGGCTAAATAATAACTGCCGCACAGGTCAATCGATCAGGTTAAGCTACGCTTGCTCTGGTTGGACGGTCTATGCATAAGTGACCATCTTTACATACCGAGACTCCTTCGTGCCACGAAAAGCACGTTAATCCGTTGGTCCCGGCTGTCATTCGTGGATCTTTGACAGTCGTTACAGACAAATGACATGCAGCGCCGACCCGAAATAAATTGGATTAAAGGTAAGATGATAAGTGTCACGATTATTTGTCACTTTAATAATATCACTAACAATAAATAATTTTTAAACTTGAATGTCATTGACATTACAGTTTGAGGATGTTAGATAATCTTTTTGTAACTATCTAACATACTCAAACTTTAATGTAATCTTTAACATTGTAAAATTGCAGTCCAGAGCCACAAGATACAAGCGATGCTTAGTTTGTGGCTCACCGAATCCGTCATATTGTATTTTTACTTTTTCATGAATAAACTTTATTATTATACTAGAAGCGCCCCGCGGTTTCACCCGCATAAGTGTCGATCCCGTAGGAATATCGGGATAAAAAGTAAGTATCCTATGTGTTAATCCTGGTTATAAACTATCCGTGTGCATTTTATACATTTTCGTTCAGTAGTTTTTGCGTGAAAGAGTAACAAACATCCATCCATCTTCACCAACTTTCATATATTAGTAGGATTGTTATTGTGCAAACATGTGTCGAACATATTTTTGTTTTGTTTTACACTACATTATCAGGAATTTTTAACCACGGAATACTGGCCCTAATTAACTAACCACGTCAATTCCTTAGCTATTCCCGCTAATCTCGCGTTCATTTCGCGCGGTTTCATTCATTATTTCATAGAGAATAAGGTAGTTATTTGAAATAATTCCAGTGAAGTTAAGATAATATTTGTTTAGTTTAAGTATACGATTTTATGTTATTTTTTTTTTGTCTCCTATTCTCTTTCACACGCTGTCTACATCTCTCTATCTATTGTCCTATCGCAGGTATGCTGGAAGAGATTTCTTATGAAATAAGCATAACAGAACAGAAAAATAGGCACAGAGGTGTGTGCCTATTTTTCTGTTCTGTTTTTTTTGGAACGAAGTTTCTTATCGCGCGTTGCGAAAGGGGGCTAGACGGAAAAAATTAAGACCAAAAGTTGTAACGACACTTTTTGCTATAGTTGTAAGCCGTGCGGCGGCGGCGTACGCGTGTTTCTTTGTCTATCTATAGAAAGGAACTTCGTTCCATCCGGGTGTCCCTTGACACCTCTCAAGTTTTTTTCTTTTCATTTTATATTATGTGTGTACATAAATGGTTAAATAAATAATTAAAGTTTGACCTTGTGTTTGACAAGATTAATTGTCTTGTCTTCACAGCGGGAGGGCAGCCTGCAAAATTAAAATTGTCTTACTTTTTTTGCATATTGCAGCATCTTAACTGCGTAACACACTATCAAATACAATCTGAATCATTTTAAAGGATATTGCTGACGCAATTAATGTTTCAAACTGTCAAAATTAAAGTAATTTCTACTGTTAGTGTGTTACGAAATTAATACGCTATTCGTACTTAAATAATAATGTTCCATCTTTCATCCTTGTACAACCTTGGGGTCTACTCCGAAGTAGTATCGGCCGAATGTTCAGCCGTTTCCTGCTACGAAGTTACTATTTGGTTCGGTCGGTTCCGATCCTACACTCCTACACTCTTTCGAATATTGACTATGGTCCCGACCCAACTGAGCCGAACCGAACTTTTTTCGCATTTTGCAATAATATTCGGTTCGGCCATGTGTCGGTCCGATCCGAACATTCGCACATTGCACTTCGGAGTAGGCCCCCTTGTTCATGATTGGTTTTAGTTTAAGGAGGATGCGTTAAGGTTGGTATTGTAGTAAGGTATTAAAGAAAGAAAGAAATAAAAAGTACTTATTGCGACTCGTACAGGATCATAGACTAAACTAAACACAGTTAAAAATAAAATAAGACAAATTATATAAAAAATATATATTATTCAGATTATAATATATAATATATTATTCAGATTGTGATTGATCGTGTGTTACGTAATGAGGGTACAGTGTGAAAACAGAGCAGTATATAATAGATACTCTTTATTATGTACAACATTAATTACAGACATACGAGTAAATATAGAAATACAGAGGGTGAAACTTATCGCTAAGAGCGATCTTTTAAGGAAAACCTTTGGATGGATTACAAAGGGGAAGGAGAGACAAATGCTGTAGGTAGTCTGTCGTGTACCATATACATAGATAATACAATAAAAATATATGTCGGAGACATTCGTTTGACTATTCGGAACGTTAGCGCCATCTCGTGGCGCTAGACAGAGTCTAGCCTGAGTTCGTGGTGGGACGAGAGCAACAGCTACAAAACGCGTGTGAGCAGAGCTCTCGAGAGAATCGAAACATTGGACATCGTACGAACAACATGTGCATAGAAACTGTCAGCGTTCCGTATCGTTGACTTGTGTATCTAGAGTTTGTGATTCGCTAGTGTGACTAACTTGTTTGTGAATTGTAATCTAATTTGAACTGCAAACCGTTTTTCTATTGTGCTATAACCAACACTACCGTTAGCGAGAGACTGACATACCATCTCCGACATATACAAAAAGTATATTATACTAATCTAAATAAATATATAGGTAGGTATACAATAGTAAGCAAAGAAAATAATTATAATGATGATGTTAAAGGAGAGAGGAAGCTATTTTATCATAATTTTAAAAGTGGACAAAGATTGTACTTACTTTTTGTAATAGAAAATGAATCCCAAGGCAGTACCCATCACAAATATCAACGCTACTAGAGGAACACCAATATAGATGATAAGTTTCTTCGCTGCCAGCATGATTTCTTCTTAATTAATTTAACTGAAACTGAAAATATTTATTAAATGATAAATGATTTATTTTCTGTAACTGTTTGTACATACACTTTTATACGTCAATCATATAACTAGATGAGTTCGGCGTTTCCTATCTGACTACTCTGAAAAGAAAGGCCGAAACAAACTCAGAGGTTAAGACAGACACGAAACAAGCACAGTCTCTTTTAAAGTCCAGACATAATCGTGGTCAGATCATGTGAAGACCATGTAGATGTGTCTGAAATGGTCTTTTGAGGAAAGAACCACATAGATTGAGTGGACCTGTCTAGTCAGTGCATGCATGTGTCGCGGGTTCGATTCCCGCACGGAACAAATATTTGTATGACCTACATGTATTTGTACCGAGCCTGGGTGTTTTTCTATCTATAATATGTATGTATTTACAAAAAAAAAATGTATATAAGTAGTTTACCACCCATCTTGTTACCATAACACAAGCATTAGGTTGCTTAGCTTGGGACTAGATGGCGCTGTGTGAAATGTCCAGGGATATTATTATTATATTATTATTTGTCGAAAATCGTGCAGCTCAACTCGGAACTTGAGGAGCTCAACGATTCAACGAACAATACCAAAGAAAGGACATTATACGTATTTAATCAGGAATCATTATTTACATTAAATGAAGGTGCTTATATAAATACTCAAAGCTCAAAACTGAAAGCATTTGTGTGTCGTATCGGTCGAATGTTCGGATCGGACCGATACATGGCCAAACCGAATATTATTGAAAAATGCGAAAAAAGTTCGGATCGGCTCAGTTGGGTCGGGACCATAGTCAATATTCGAAAGAGTGTAGGACTGTAGGATCGGAACCGACCGAACCAAATAGTAACTTCATAGCAGGAAACGGCTGAACATTCGGCCGATACATTTACCACTTCGGAGTAGACCCCCAGGGGTGGTTACCACTTTTCATAAGGGGGGCAATTCCCGTATTTTTAGGAACGTTCGCATTCCAATCTCAATCTTATATTGTCAAAAAAAAAAATTACTGTCGTTGTTCATGAGATGTCGACTAAATTTTGAAAGTTTTATTGGTGTTGAAGTGAGCAGCTGCAGGCCAATTTGTTTGCCGAAACAAATTGCTTTCACTGTTTTTTATTGCAAACGAATTCATAAGAATAGAACTCAACCTGCTCAACTTTTTTGTTGCTAACTGACAAAAAAATTAGTCGCAATGAATACATTACCCCGATTTCAACATCCATAGCTGCTTTTGTATGCAAGAGAAAGAGGCATTATGAAATTAATCAAGCAATGTACGCTGCTGAGTAACCAACGTTACCGAACGAAACCTGCTGCTTTTTTTAGTGTGGTCCTATGTATTGCGGGATTACTAAACTGGGTGTTAAAGAAACGCTTGCAATATACTGTATTCTAGCGTTTTCTTAGCATAACCAGCCTATAATGTTCCCCTTGCTGGAACACAGGCCTCCTGTCTGTGAGAGGGAGTGGGCCGTCATCATCATCATCTGCCTAGCCTTTTCCCAACTATGTTGGGGTCGGCTTCCAGTCTAACCGGATGCAGCTGAATACCAGTATTTTACATGGAGCGACTGCCTATCTGACCTCCACAACCCAGTTACTGGGTAATACGATACCCCTTGATAAGACTGGTTTTCAGACTTTCGGGCTTCTGACTACCCGTAACGACAGTCAAAGATCCACGAATGACAGCCGGGACCAACGGCTTAACGTGCTTTCCGAGACACGTGGTCTCGGTATGTAAAGATGGTCACCCATCCACTGACCAACCGCGGCAAGCGTAGCTTAGCCTGACCGATCGACCTGTGCGACTGTTATTATTTAGCCACGGGCCCCAGGGTGTGTGCCGTATTGCCGAGAATTGAGGTAAATGGCGTGCAATTGGAGTGCCTATCCAGAGTGTCCAGCAGTGGACTGCTGTAGGCTGACGATGATGATGATGAATAGGTAACCTAAGGCATTGAGAAAGGCCCATGGTCAGTAAATTTTACGAGATGTACATATTAATGTATGCAGTAATAACTTGTTTATTTATTTTACTTCGATGGTCCTAGTTTATCATTTGTGACTTCAAGTGAACGCTATGTGAACAGAACCCAGCAATGCATAAATATGTAAGCTGTCACGCCCTTTACGCCTGGAGACTTTTATTTAGGTAATCTATTTTTATTGAGATTTTTATTTTATTTATTTTTTTTGCTTGAGTACGTATGGTTTTTATTGTATTTGTTGGAATATTGGCGCGTGGCTAGCTGACATATGGCAAATAATTTAATTTAATGTTCTGTGTCAAGTATTTTCTAACTGAACAGACAGCTGTCATGCTGCTGGGGAGTTTGTTGCGCCACTTCTTCCCAGTGAAACTACTAGGAAGTGGTGAAGGGCGGGCGTTTTTAAGGACTGTATTTTGTAATTTTGACATTCGAAAAGTGCTGATTCTCAGCCTAATTTGAATAAACGACTTTTGATTTTGATTTATTATGAATTTATGATAGTGAATAATAAGTACTTACGGCTAATAACTTACCTTTAAGAGAGTCTTGTAACTCTAGTGGACTGCAGTGTCGCTTATAAGAGGTAGCACTTACCAATATGATTGCGCTATTCAATTTTAATACTTTTTGTAAACTAACATTTATTCTTTCATTTACTGTCATTTATTTAGTCTCTTGCATTACCCACTAACGTAATAAATGTTCCAAAACGAACACACACTGCGTCTAAAACAAACGCATCACAATTAATTTAACCAAATATAAACACACTGAATTGAATTGTCACTTAAAATTCTCACAGATACTCAAACATCACTAGTCGAAACACGATTTTGTTCATCACCATTTGTTTAACAGAATGATAACATTTCCCCGCACTACAAAATAAATAAAATGACAACTTTACTCCGCACTTTTTTGCCAAAAAGACGCTGTCAGTAGTTCACCTTCACCTATACGACGCGAATAAAATTCAAGGTGTGATACAGTTAAATGCAAATTAGATAATATTATCTAACACCAGTCGCATTGCAAATGATTATGGTTTCAAGATAAGACACTGGACTTAGCGAGTTGGTCTGATAGTAATTAAATTGAATGCGCCACAATTGATGTTAATGATGACTGGCTTAATTTGTTCGTTCGTCGGGGAGTTCTGACACTTAAAATCTTGTTCTATACTTTTATGTAGACATATGCAGGGTCAAGTTAAATTAGCTAGCCAAACTCCGCAGACGTGGGTATTGATATCTAAAATTCCAAACACGATAAAATTTGAATAAAAAAAAGTTTTGATGTTTAGATATAACCGCTGGTTGTGTTGTTACTTTGAAGACTTTGAAGGATAAGTTGAGAAAATATGTTTTATGGTGTAGATAGATACCAATCACGTCTGCGACGTTTACACAAACATACTGAATTATTACACTAATATTTCAAGCAATTACACTAACAGAGGTCGACGACACTACAAAAAAAAACTGTTTTTTTGGTTTTATCACCTTTAGATAGCGATACATATCACGTCTGCGGAGTTTTGCTAGCTAATTTAATTCGACCTGGTATAGTTCAGTAACTGACTGACTAAAAGACAACACACTCCTAGGAAAAAACGTGTTAAAAGACACGTCATCCCCTTAGCAAACCGTCCACCGAACTGACGGAGCATTCGACCCTTAAATGAATTCCTAAATGAAAGCGCGAAGTTGGATTTTCAATGCTTGGCTAAATGCCGAAGGTTGAAAATACAAGAGCACGCTTTATTTTGTATTCATTTAGGGGTAGATCCGGCATCACTGTCAGTACTCGTATACAGTTACACCCTTTAGATAGGGCGATGGTAGATTATTTTTAGAGTATTATTATCAATTTACTCTTATACTCTAACATAATACTCTAAGTAGGTAGGTAAAACAATCATAATCATAAAGTTTATTTGTAAAACATTGGTATACAATAGGTCATACACATAAAATAGTACGCTATGTTTTGTCTTAAGACATACAAATATGGTAGGTAACATGCAAAGTAATTAGGCTAAACAAAATGTCTTTAATAAATAGAAACATAGTATTATTTTTATTAGTAAACAAAAATGTCAGATGTGAAAATTTTAAATGCAGCTTTAATAATTATTATAATTCTTTATCGTTTAAAAACTCGTCTATTGTAGTAGCATTTATCAATAAGAAAAAAACGAAATGTTGAAGTTGCTATGCGAATACACACGTGAGCAAATACCTACTTGTACCAAATAACTTCTTGTACCAAATAAGTATTAATCTAGACATGAAATCAATCATTTAACTTTGACATTAACCTTCAGTGCAGTGCCAATGCACTGAAGATTAATGTCAAACTCAAATGATTACAATAATGGTGTTCATTTAAATAGAATGTAATTTCACGTAAAAACAATTTTTATCTATACCTACATCTCTTTATCATCATCAGCCTACAGCTGCAGTCCACTGCCGGACATAAGCCTCTCTATTGCACGCCATTCAACTCGATTTTCGCTAACTCTCATCTAGCTGCTACCAGCCATCCTGCGAAGATCGTCGCTCCACCTATCCTGAGGGCGTCCTACCTTACGTTTGCCTATTCGCGGTCTTCACTCAAGAACAAGTCTACCCCAACGGTCATCGGTTCTACGGCTAATATGGCCGGCCCATTGCCACTTCAGCTTGTTGTTTCTGTGAGCTATGTTGACAACTTTTATTCTCTACCGGATCGCCTATACATGAAGTCTATTCAAATAAATAAACTTGAAGCGTCTGTATGTAATGTCATCAATATACTAAACAATATGAAAGTATAGATAAGTATACGGTACTTAGAACAAAACACTCTGTCTGTATGTCTATTTGTTCCGGCTAATCTCTGAAATGTCTGGACCGATTTTGACGGAACTTTCACTGGCAGGTAGCTGAAAGGAATAACTTGAGATCCGTGCAAAAAAATTAAAACCCATGAAATCCAATTTGTTTTCCGACGTGCACGCAATCGAAGTGGCGTGCATAGATAGTTTTAAATAATTTTCATGTCATTGTATTCTGCTGGAATGTGTCCTGCACTGGTATATCTGTAACATCGTTTATATGAAGTACCTACCACATTTTATATTATTTATGATACTTACTGAATTGATCACGTCAGTGCTGGCAGGCACGACTCTTAAAAGACAGCCGAGGTACAGAAAGCTTTTGCCTACCAACTCTGCCTACCTCTTCGGGATATACAAGCGTGAAGCTTATAAAACCTAAATTGAATCTACTGCCATCTATGCTCTCAAATGCAATTCATCTTTGTAAAAAAAGTCTGCTCAACACAAAACTAAATCATTTGAAGTAACAGAGACATCTATTCAGCGCCATCTGTGTAAACATTTTCAGACTACGCAGCTCATCGCCACCACGTCAGTCAGTAGTAGATAGTGACCCCTGTCTGCTAGCTTCATTGATAATATTTTTCTCGTATTTCCTAAAGTGACTACTAGATGGCGTTTAGTTCAATTAATTAGAAGTTTCTGTTTTTGAATTTCATCGTCGACGTGTCCTAAAAAAATCGTAGGTAGGTTTATTAATATCTGAACAATCTGTCATTCTCACTAGCGTCTGCGCGTGACTTCGTCTGCATGATATTTCTGCATGTTATTTTTGTTTTTCTTTCTTATTTTTTTTCTTTTCTTAGTTTTATGATCTTCCTGTACGAGTCGCAATAAATACTTTTTCTTTCTTTCTTTCTTTATTCCCCCTATCCATCTCGCCCCTTCGTATCGCATCGCCTGCCCGCACAATTTTTTTTTTTTGCTTAGCGTTCTTTCTGACTTCTTTCTTTTGTGCTCGGCTCCTTAGGCTAGGACCTAGCGTGATGTTAAGTAGCCTTTCTCAAGAATTGTGCTATCAAATGCAAATATATTTTTTCAAATCCGACTGGTAGTTTCAGAGATTAGCGCGTTCAAACAAACAAACTTGAACTTGATTTTTTTTTTGTGTTTGTATTCTTTGCGTCATGTTTACCGCAAATAAAAGTATAAGTAAAGTTAAAGAATTAAAAAGAACGAAGGAAAGAAATTCCTTCGTTCTTTTTAATTCTTTAACTTTATTATCAGTATTATGGACTAGACGGTAGCGATAGCCTTTTTTTTCGTTTTACCTTTACGCCAAAATATTTCATCTGACCTCAGTTGACTAAAGAGCCGAGCGGCCTCAGTTGACTAAAGAGCCCCCCAACGGCTCTTTAGTCAACTGAGGCCGCTTGAACTTATCCCGCGGGATGAGTTGATAATCTTTTTTTAAAGTGGGATCAGTTGACAAAGGAAAAATAATAAAATTAATTATTTATTCAACTCATCCCGCGGGATAAGTTCGAGCGGCCTCAGTTGACTAAAGAGCCTTCCCAACTATGTTGAGGTCGGCTTCCAGCCTAACCAGAATCCAGATGCAGCTGAATACCAGTATTTTACATGGAGCGACTGCCTATCTGACCTCCACAACCCAGTTACTGGATAATACGATACCCTTTGGTACGCCAAAATATTTGTATACCAATGAGAAGTGATTTATTTTGCTGTTTTATTTATTAACTAGACCCTATTAAAAATTATACTTTACTTTTACAACCGTAAAGGTTTACCCACGGAGGCAATAAAACACGAAATAAAGGTCCTATTCGTGGTTTATTACAGCTCGGATTATGATTATCTGTTACATAAATCATGGATAGCTTTAATTAAACCTTTGTTATAGCAACCCGATTTTAATTAAACTGGCCAAGTTTCTGTTTTGTAAGATATACCTACTTCATCATCTGCATAGCCTTTTTCCAACTACGTTGGGGTCGGCTGCCAGTCTAACCGGATGCAGCTGAATTTATATCAGTATTTTACATGGAGCAACTGCCTATCTGACCTTCACAACCCAGTTACTGGGTAACACGATACCCAGTAACTGGGTTGTGAAGGTCGAAGAGAAGCCCGAAAGTTTGTCAACTAGTCTTACCAAGGTAAGACTGCGGTTGACATGCTTTCGGTCTTCTGACTACCCGTAACGACTGTCAAAGATCCACGTATGACAGCCGGGACCAACGGCTTAACGTGCTTTCCGAGTCACGAAGGGGTCTCGGTATGTAAAGATGGTCACCCATCCGCAGACCAACCGCAGCAAGTGTATTTTAACCTGATCAATCGACCTGTGCGGCTGTTATTATTTAGCTACTGTAACTAACGAAATAGTCGTTTATTTTTTAGCAAACATGGTAAATATCTTTACACTGATGATTTTGAAAAAAACCGACCAAGTGCGAGTTGGACTCGCGCACGAAGGGTTCCGTACCATTATCTATAAAAATCACGTCTGTTGTTGGGAGCCCCCTTAAATATTTATTTTATTTTTATTTTATTATTTATTATTAAAGTAAAAATATAACTGAGTATTTTGTGAATATTTCAAGTGTAGGCACTTGAAATATTCACAAAATACTCAGTAGCCATTATTGATATCGAGCAAAAAAGGGCAAAAAAATCGCGTTTGTTGTATGGGAGCTCTCCTTAAATATTTATTCTATTTTGTTTTTAGTATTTGTTGTTATAGCGGCAACAGAAATAAATAATTTTAAATAAATACAAAATTTCAACTGTCTAGCTATCGCGGTTCATGAGATACAGCCTGGTGACAGACAGACGGACGGACAGACAGCGAAGTCTTAGTAATAGTGTCCCGTTTTTACCCTTAGGGTACGGAACCCTAAAAACTGTTATGTAATTGTCAAAAGATATTAATATAATCAAAAATAAAAAAAAACAGAGTTTATTTTAAAAAAAAACTCAGATTTATTATTTGTTAGACTAAAATGACCGCTGCGATCGACCTTTTTTTTGTCTACATAACATTATTTAGAGCAATGACTAATGATTAGAGTATGTCCAATCCACATCGATGGGTCGCATCTATACAGGGTTATTGGTAAAACATTAACAAACTCTCAGGACTATATTACTAACATCATAAACAACAACTTTTGTTCTATGACTATTATTAATTTATCAGACAGATAAAATTTAAAAAAATCAATTCAACGAATTGAAATATTCGATGTTTTTGTTACGAGCTCTGCGCAAAGCAAAAGAAAGCGCTAATTAGGTAAACCAACTGCCGTGTCTCGTACATATATATAATACGAAATAAGCTGCTGCAATTTGTACGAAATTTTAAAGGTTTGTTTGTGGTAAATGTTTTGTAAAAAGTCATAGAACAAAAGTTGTTGTGTATGATGTTAGTAATACAGTCCGCGAAGGGTGTTAGTGTTTTACCAATAACCCTGTAGGTATGTACATAATAATTATTAACAGAAATAAAAATTTAAAAAAAAAAAAATTACGCGTTTATGCTTTTTTCTTCCTTCATTTTTTTCTTACCGTTCTTATTATTTTATGCTAATCACGAAAACTCTCGCATAAAAAGAAAACAATATTAAGTATTCGATTTTATTCGTTTTCATTGAAACAATGAATTTCATTGTGAATAATTGATTTCATCAGACTTCGAGGCGTTCGTCATTCTGATTTGAATTATAAGTAGGGAAAACGATAAACGAAATGTTTAAGGGAAAAATTAAATATTTTTTTTCGTTAAACCGCTACTTATGCAGATTGATAAAATAATTAAAATTAAAAAAGAGAAAGCTTACAGCCGGTCCATTCTGTAAAAATCTCACCGTGAAAACTTAGGTGCAGTGAGCTTGAAGTGAGCTATCATTCCACCTTATGCAAGGGATTGACCCTATTGATAGCTCGATCACAAACTTAACTAAACACACTCATATAAAAGTAAAACAAAAATAAAAGTAAAATGAAAATAAAAACAGAAAGTCCTGTACGAGGCCAAAAGGTTGTTATTTCTAAAAAACTAACAGCGTCCCGCGGTTTCACCCGCATAAGTTTCGTTCCCGTTGAAATATGGGGATGAAAAGTATCCTATGCGTTAATCCTGGTTATAAACTATCTGCGTGCCAAATTTCATCCAAAATCAACTTAGTAGATTTTGCGTGAAAGAGTAAGAAACATCCGTTCATCCATCCATCCTCACAAACTTTCGCGTTTATAATATTAGTAGGATTTATCATTACCTTAACTTTTCCCACCTATATTGGGGTCGGCGAGGCTTCCAGTCTAACCGGATGCAGCTGAATATCAGTATTTTACATGGAGCGACTGCCTATCTAATATTAGTACGATATACAGTGTGTAACGGAAGGGGGGTATCAACCCTGAAGGAGGTGAATGTGCTCATGAAACTCAACAACTTTCCCCAAAGAACATAGGTCGAAATATGAAAAAAAAATTTGGCCCTCCCATAGTAAATCAATCAGCTGGTAGTCAGTTTTGTAAGAGAGGGCCAAATTTTTTTTTCATATTTCGACCTATATTCTTTGGGGAAAGTTGTTGAGTTTCATGAGCACATTCACCTCCTTCAGGGTTGATACCCCCCTTCCGTTACACGCTGTATAGAAGGATAGGAAGTAAGATGTATCTTTCTTTATAAAGGAAAGAAAGTATTCACTTAAAATGTAGTAATACTAGCCATCTCATCGTTCATCGAGTAAATAGATTAGCAAGAAGTAACAGTATTACATACATAAGCTAACATAAGTAAGACTGATGACAGTAAGAAGGATATTGTGTTTGTTGGCAATTTACGTCTGTGAGGCTTATTTATAATTGTCATAACGTAAACATAACATCACGACCGTATTCCCTGATGAGTTAGCAGAGTTGTACTATGGAGGTATGAGGAACAGGGTGTAAAGTTAACTCATCCTCTATAGAAAAGAGAGGATCCTCCGACCAGATGGTTGTTGTGTCTGGCGGGCAACTGCCCAACGATTGATGTTGGGACGTTGTATATACGCAGCCAACTGGTTAAATTAGCCGTTAAAAAATCCACCCATCTAAACGAATCAAACTCGATGCCAGTGTGTCGCTTAGTTACTGAGTTCCTATGGCCACCTTCCAGCTCCATCATCAGACCCTGTTTACCATCTAGCACCAAAATACTTGTCAAGACGTATCATACGAGCCCAAACTCGATGGGGTTGTGTCGTTTAATGTCCGAGTTCCTATGGCCATCTTCCAATTCCATCATCAGACCCTGGTTATCATCTAGTACCAAAGTGCTTGTCAAGACGGATGAAACGAGTCCAAACTCGATGGGGTTGTGTCGTTTAACTACCAAGTTCCTATGGCCACCTTCCGGTTCCATCATCAGATCAGCTCCATATTATAATAAGTTTGCCTTGTCATTCGATTTACATATGCATGTAAAAATTCAGCTCAATCAGTAACCGGGAAGTGGATCAAATTTAACTTGCAAGATTTGATTACAGACAAACATCAGGAGAGGTGAAACTCAATAAAAGCTTGTAATAATAAAAACTCAATAACACTTAGCTCAACCCGGGAATGGAACCCAGAACCTCATGTTCAGCTATTGCGACAACTTGACTAAACCTAGAAAATTTCAAAACATGAACATACGTTATTGGCAGCAATATTGTCATTTTTTCAGTAACCTTGGCAAAAATATAGAAAAAAAAATCCTAATCATCCATCAGTTTTGTTTTTCCGTCACAAACAGTCGCGGCTACCATCAATAATCATGGCTTTCTGAGTAAATAAGACTAATAGCGTTCACGTGGTCCGTCTGCTAACTAACAAATAGGGCGGTAGAAGATTGATCATGCTACATTTGTATCGGTCATATCTCATGGCCAGAAGTGTACACTGTATGTACTTATTGTCGAGCTTTTATTTATATTAAAATTTTATTTATGTTTCAAATTGACGTTATTTCAAGTTAAACAAATATCAACTTTATTTTAATGGCAATTAAGTTGATTTCAGAGCGACTAGCACTACTGACAAAATTATAGAAATGTTTGAAGTTGGAGCGTAAACTGAGCTTTATTGTAAGTAATTTTTCCATTAACTCGAATCATATTTGTTTACATTTTTGGCGATTAGGTTGCGATATTAGATTAGCTTCTCTGCTTCGTTGGTCGAGTGATCACCAGCTTGGGGTTTTAGTTTTAGGTTCGATCCCTAGGTCGGCCAAAGTGTTATAGGTTTTTTTCAATGATAATTTCCAGAAAGTGTATTGAAGAAAGAAAGAAAGAAAATAAGTTTATTTGCGGTAAACATGACGCAAAAAGAACATAAAACACAAAAAAAAGGGTTGGAGAAACATGCGTCACATCGACGCAAAACGGCTATCGCTCAGCATTATGCTGCGACCCTATTCATAAGTGCTTACACGCAGTATTATTTATGCTCGCCCGTTATTACATACATGAGACTAAGCACAATATGGTGAAATGTGGGTGCACTAACACCCCTTTGGGAAGTCCCTATAGGCGTGATAATACGGTTTCGCGTTTTCGTTTTCTGAACATATTTTAATTTCATAAAACGTTATTATTTATTTATTTATGCGGCACATTGTATACCAACAATTTTCTTATATTTTATGGCTAAAAACAAAACATAATAATAATAATTATTAGTTCCAGGGTTTATTATCCTCAGAACTACTTTCTGTCTTCAACCAACTACAACCTTCAATCATCTGAGTACAGTGAAGAAAACGATTAATTAATCACTGTCGCATTTGTACTCGTACATACCTATCAGAACAAATCATTACTCATATCCAGTCACTCGGATCTATTAATACTTAGAGGCTGTGGTTTTTTTGGACAGAAAATATATTTGCTGTAATGGATTGTGGATTCTAGGATTTATTATTATTAATAAGAAGTGTCTGTATAAAAAAGCGGCCAAGTGCGAGTCGGACTCGCCCATGAAGGGTTCCGTTGAGTTGATTGAAACAAAAGTAAATTGCGGTTTACGATTTATGAGGTATTAAAAAAAAACTACTTACTAGATCTCGTTCAAACCAATTTTCGGTGCAAGTTTACATGGTAATGTACATCATACATTTTTTTAGTTTTATCATTTTCTTATTTTAGAAGGTACAGGGGAGGGGAGGTTCACATTTTACCCCTTTGGTAGTCTCTCGCACAAAAAAATTCAGTTTAGAAAAAAAATATATTATTTCTAATATATTTTTTTTCTAAACTGAATTTTTTTGTGCGAGAGACTACCAATATCATTTTTGAAGACCTATCCACACGTATGGGTTTGAAGAAAAAAAAAATTTGAGTTTCAGTTCTAAGTATGGGGAGCCCCCAAAATGTATTGTTTTTTTTTCTATTTTTGTGTGAAAATCTTAATGCGGTTCACAGATTAGGTATATCTACTTACCATGTTTCAACAGTATAGTTCTTATAGTTTCGGAAAAAAATGGCTGTGACATACGGACGGACAGACATGACGAATCCATAAGGGTTCCTGTTTTTTCCATTTGGCTACGGAACCCTAAAAAGCCTTTTCAGTGTATATTGGGCAGTCAGTTTCTATTCCAATTTTACTGAAGCTATTATAATTACCTTTTACCACACCAAGATTACTATTTTATTATGTACGAGAATAAGTAGGTATAAGTAATATAGGTAATAGTACTAACCCTAAAAACGTCTCATCTACCCCAAAAACCTTCTTCTTCATGACAAATCGATGGAGAATATTTCCCCATATATTTTAGAGAGGCGCCAGATGTTTTCAGACACACATAACCCACTCAAATGTGAGGGTTTAGTTTTATGACCAACCTTTACTGCGTATCCACTTCTTTTACGAGTGCGGAAATATTACCAGGAAAAAGATTTTCCCTTTTTTTCATTGCCGTAGTTGAATGGGAAATGAAAGTGAAATATAAGAGTGTGTTGTATAATACAAGACATCTGGCGTGGGCTTTGAAGGTATTCAGAAGATACTTCCTGTTCTTTTTTATGTACAAGCCGTGCGTTCTATGGGATTTCCTATAATCGGCAAAAATTACTAACTTCCATACAAATTTTCAAACCGGATGAAAGATACTAAATTGTTTGATAGCTTTTTTTGTCACTAGATCACATTTTGTTTATTTTACAAGTGTTATTGTGTTGTGTTTTGTTTGTTAATTTTGTTTTTCTTTTGTACTCATACATTTTTTTAAATTTTATTTTTCCTGGCCTACTACGTTTTTGTATCACTTTTTTAGTTTGTAATTTGCAATGTACAGAAGCCAGCACATCAAGCTGCTACAATCTGTCAAAGCTACCCAAAACTGTAAAATTTTCCCAAATTTGACAGTTTCGGGTAGCTTCACCTGCTGGCGCCTGTATGTCTTGGGATTTAATTGTGTAATGTTGTGCATGTAATCTAACTAAACATCTCCTAATTGACCCCATAGGGAATGAATTTTCAAAACTCACTCTTTAGTGCTAATCTGTGTTACATAAGGAACACGACGTGTGCAATTTTTTCAGGCTTCTATATCCAGCTGTTTGGGCTGTGCGTGTTCTGTCTGTAAATTTCAAATTTTTAGAAAGTGAAATTCCATTGCGTCGTAGTCGGGACCTTAATGAAATACTCGTATCATCATTATCTATATCTTACATATAATAAAATTGTAGAAAAGTGGTGTCTGTACAATGGAAATATATTAAAAAAAAGTAGCAGGGGTTGTTGTTATATCGATACCGAACCCGAAATTGTAATTAATTTTTTTTTTGTCTGTTTGTCTGTTTGTCTGTTTGTTTGTGCACGCTAATATCAGAAACGGCCTATTTGATTTATATGCGGTTTTCACTAATATATTGTAGTAAGCTTCACTTAACAGTTAGTGTTTATTTCATGTCAATCGGTTCATAAATAAAAAAGTTATGTCAATTTAAAGAATCACGGCGAACATTTGTTAAGGTATTTTAGCAGAGTACGTACAGGCCTCGCGCCTGTGCGTCTATGGCTATATAAAGCGCGCTGAGAGCAGCGCCGCTGCCCCCCATCAGAGCAGGAGTCCCTCAGGGCTCCGTACTCGCCCCTCTCTTATTTACGCTGTTCACTAGCGACATCCCTAAAGATGCTAAGTCCCAATTGGCTCTGTGCGCAGACGACACAGCCATCTATTACACTGGTCGCAGCCATATCCAACTACGACTTCGTCTCCAAACCGCAGTCAATAAGTTGGCTGCTTGGTTCAGGAAATGGCGAATCGAAGTCAACACCGATAAGAGTCAAGCGGTGCTCTATTCGAGACCCAGACGACAACCCACCCCCCCTCCACCAATCACCATGTTCGGCAAGCCGATCCCTTGGGAAAAGCGAGCCAAATACCTTTGTTTTATTCTTCTCCTTCTCCTCACCTTCTCAGAGCACATAAAGACGGTCCGTTCGCGCGCCTCTTTCGCTCTAGGCTGCCTTCATTCCGTCCTCAATGAACGCAGCAAGCTGTCACTCAAGTGCAAAAAGCGCCTGTACACAGCATGCATCCGTCCCATAATGACTTACGCTTGCGTAGTCTTCGCTCACGCAAAGCCCCGTCACATCCATAGGATGCAAACCCTGCAGAACCGATTTTTCCGCAAGGCCACAAATTCCCCTTGGTTCGTTAGCAATGAGATCCTCCATGTTGATCTCAAGATCCCCACTATCCAGCAGTTCATGAAACGCCTCTCCAAGCGTTTCTTTGCCACAGCCGCTAATCACCCCAACCCTCTGGTGGTCGCGGCCGCCAACCACACCCTCTCCAAACTCAGTAAAATTCGCCGTCCAAGGCATGTTCTCGACGACCCCGATGACCCCATAACCCTCCTCCAGGAGAGCGATAGGGCAACCAGTACAGTATACAAACACAAATTACCGACATTCCGACCTCACCGCCGAGGTCCCTCGCGACGCCCCCAAGTAAATTCTCCCCCCTGACCCTTGCCCGCTGAAGTGCCAGCCCGCGTCGTAGCTGAGCCTGTAGCTTTAAATTCCCCGACTGAGACCTCTGAGTTTGTTTCGGCCTTTCCTCTCAGAGATAGTCCTAGGAAACGCCGCGCTTATCAAAGCATTAATACTACTAATTCGATCCAGCCTGTCCCCTTGCTGCCCTCTCCCAGCGACGCCCTAAGCCAAGGTTCGTACCCCACAGGGGGTGCCTTTAGCGTGCAGTCGCTTAGTCTAAGTCGCTTAGTTTATTCTAGATATAGCCCTGGCTGGAGGCTTTAAGAATTCCTTAGGCAACCACAGGATAGTCCGGTTAAGTAGTCACGGCCTCTCAAGGAAAAAAAAAACTGACTGCATATTTCATTTATTTATATTTTAGGGTTTGTAGGTTAAGTTCTTTTTCTTAATTTTCTTTAAAACAATTGTTTACGATAGTACGTGTTTACTAAATAACTGTGTGTTAAGTAGTAAGTACTATTTTATTGTAAGAATGCCTCGAAGAAGATCCAACCTCTCCCAATGTAGCAAAAATGCTAAAAGGATGAGATTAGTTCGATCACAGGAATCTGAAGAAGGTCGTGAGGCAAGGCTTTCTGCAACTCGGGAACATCAGGCTAGGTTTCGTGCTGCAGAAACTTCGACTCAGCGAGAATCTCGACTGAGTTCAAATCGTTCTCGAATGATGACAACTCGAAATAGGCAAAACGGGGAACAACGAAAGGCACGTTTATCTGTCGATCGTGAAGCTCACGCGCTATCGCGTGAGTCTGAGACTTCTGCGAACCCCTAATGATTCTTAGAAATTTAAGCCCCCCAAAACTTTGCAATGGTACCAGGTTAAAAGTGACCAATTTACAACGAAATCTGATAGAAGCAGAGATTTTAACAGGGTGTGGAAAAGGTGAAAGTGTTTTCATTCCTCAGATTCCTCTCATTCCAAACAATTTTCCATTTAGTTTTAAACGAGTCCAGTTTCCAGTCAGCCTATGTTTTGCGATGACAATTAATAAAGCAGATCTAAGTATCAGCTGTTTCTCGCACGGTCAGTTGTATGTGGTTCTGTCACGGGTTAGCAATCCTAGGAGCCTGTATGCTTTCATCCCCGATGGCCATACGTCAAATATCGTATACAGAGAAGCATTACTGTAAAGTAAATTTTTTGCTACCCAAACGACGATATATGTAATTCAAAATATGCTGCCCGAAAAGTCACTATTCCACGCGGACGAAGTCGCGGGCACAGCTAGTATGACATAAATCCCGAAAGAATTTCGTAGATAAGGGGAAGTTAGTAAATGTCAATTTAGAAATCCATCGGAGCTGTGGAGGCCCAGTGGCCGCGGCTTACAACTTGTAAGTCGTAGGTTCGAACCCAGACAGGCGCTTTACTTTGTGTAAATTATCTCATCACCACTTCTCTCAAAACGGTGAAGGAAAACATCGTGAGGTAATCGGTATGTCCTAGAACTAAAAGTTCAAAGACATGTGACATGTGCCAATCCGCACTGGGTCCGGGTGGTGGATTACGGCCCTCTCAATCTCACCGAGAGGAGGCCTGTGTCCCAACAGTGGGAACATTATAAGCTGATGATGCTGTACGCTTATGCTAGAGATCAATCTAAGACGTGCTATTATTAAAGTTCCTTATAAAAGCTAGCTGTTCCGAGATGGGTACTATCCTATACCAATGTTCGTCGCAAAACACATTACTGTTTTTGGAACGAAGTTCCTTATCGCGCGTTGCGAAAGGAGGCTAGACGAAAAAAATTAAGACCAAAAGTTGGAACGACAGTTTTGCTATAGTTGTAAGCCGTGCGGCGTGCGCGTGTTTCTCTGTCTCTCTCTCTCTCTCTTATAGAAAGCAAGCCAGTTATACTTCGTTCCATCCGGGTGTCCCTTGACACCTCTCAAGTTTTAATTATGTAAAAGGTTTTGATGGTGGTGAATTTACAGCACTTTCTCAATTTGATATTTTTTACTACCGACAGCTACAATATTAGTACCTACTTTACCGTTTCAGGGAATAAGGGTGAATTTCAGCTTGCAGGAAAAAATGGCTACATAAAAGCGAAAGAGCGAAATCATCGGTAGTAAATTAGTTCTGAATAGAATAAATTATCGAGCATAGATCTGCTGTCATTCGTGGATCTTTAACCCTTCAGAAGCCCGGCCGCCCGCCCTGTCGAAACGCGCCTAGCGCAAGCGTAGTAGAACGTACTTTTCGATTTTTGGGTAGGACTTCAGAAAAACTAAGAAATCGGCAATTTATAACCATTATCATGGTATATATTATACCTTCCTGGCTTCGTTATGAGTTTATCTAACTATTTATACCATTCAATAAGCAAATAAAACTGACCTTATCTCGCAGTGATGTGATATGTTTTCATTTTTATAATTTTCACTCACATAACCATAAAACTTTATCATAATTTATCGAATTCACACACTTAATCACCAAAAAACACTTACATGATAACACAATAATGTGTAGGCAATGTTAACACAAATTATTCCGCTTAGACACAATGTCCTACACTGTAAAAAGTAATAAAAACTATTTGATAACACAACGAAAAATTATGGCGGCAATTTCGCGCGCTGCCGGCGGGCGTCGGTGCATCGGTCACTAAACTATCGCTAACACATGGCGGCCGCGGTCGGCAGGTACCGTTGGCGCAAAAACGCTGCGAACGAAATATTTGTGTTTTATTTTTCAAGTACGATTTTTGTTATTATAAATTATTTACTTTTATTCTGTTACATTTAGATTTTAGTACCTGTTCAATGAAACGTCAGAGACTTTTTGTATTGAGGTATCCCAATTATTATTTAGTTATTATTCTTTGAAAATAATGACACACTATTACTAACAGGTGTGTAACAATTATAATAATAAATCATTTTATGGTGGACAATACATTAGATAAATTATTATTCAATCTATTTTTCCTTATAACTATAACTAACTATCTACCAACCCACCCATTCTCAGAGAGGAGGCCTGTGTCCCAGCAGTGGGAACATAATAGTCCGATTATGCCAAGCAACAAAAACTTAAGTATGTGGAGGTTAACTACTGTGGTTATTCACCATGAAAACCTGTCAAGTGCGAGTCGGGACTCGCACACCTGGGGTTCCGTACAAATTTGTTGATATGTAACTAAAAATTTACGGTTTTCGCAATTTTTCCTTTATCTGTGCTGTAAGACGTTGCTTCGTACCAAATTTCAAGATTCTGAGTTCACGGGAAGTACCCTGTAGGTTTTGATTCCCTTACGAGGGTCGAAAATTTGCGGCATAAACGGCTGTATCTTTTGATTGCGTTGGCTTAGAAGTTTGATTTTTTCACAGCTCCAAGGGTCAGTAGACTTGAGTATTTTATATAAATTCCAGCTTGATACCTCCACGCGTTCCTGAGAAAAAGGGTCTTGACAGACAGACAGACGGACGGACGGACAACAAAGTGATCCTATAAGGGTTCCGTTTTTTTCATTCGACGTACGGAACCCTAATAAAGTTTGCCTGAATTTATACTACATTATCAATAAGGTGATAGCACCTTATTATGGGGTCATTTATAGAAATGACCCCATATACTTACGGATGGTTATTCTAATTCCACGTAAGAGAGAGCTTGGAACAGATTAAAATAAAATACATTTTGTTTTCAAGAAATATATTTAAAAAAAAATTATATATATATTTGTTGTTATACACACAATCCCCGTGTCGATGATGTCAACAATTTCCCGCATGGGTTCTTCTAACTCCTCAGTGTCGGGAATGTCCTTTCTCGATCTACCTGGCATGGCGGCGACGTCGTACTCGTCGTCGAACTCGCTGTCCAAGTCGCTGCCGGTCACCGCCTCCCTTCCTGACGCTGTCGCTGCCTGCAATCCCGAAGTTGATGGACGAACTTCAACCTCGGAGTTGGTGATAGCAAAAGGCTCCGCCAGATCCTGCACCCATCACCTGACATGCCAGGGGGCCTCCTCCATCATCTCCTCGGCTTCTTCCTGCGACATGTCCAATGCCTCCACCCGTTCGACTACATCGAAACTGCAAGCAAGTACAATATTGTAAAAATATAACCTAAATATGAACACGTACCAAGAACCTTACTCTGTGAAGGAGAGCTTACTTACCAGAGAGGCACGGCTGGCTTAGTTTGGACACGTCGGATGCGACCACCAGGGGTCTGCTCAACGGGTACAGCCTCGCCCTGAACGTTGAGAGAACCACCTGGCGTCGGTAGCACTGGTACAGCAAGGAAGCGGCTAAAAAGATAAGAAATACAAATTATTCCACTGAAACTAAATAAATATAGTAATACGCTATACAGAAAATACTAACCTCGGCGGCGGGGATGGGGATAGGTTAGGATCGTGGCGCGAGTCAATCAGACCCATAATAAGAGCGCGACGTGCGGCGCTCTCTCTGGGCGGCCCCCTTTCAGGAGCGGGGGTCACGCTCCGCGACCTTGACCTCAAGGCCTGCCTCGCCATGCTAAAAATATCAAAACGAATCATTTACTAAAATAATGGCCTAAAATTCATTCTATTTGAGGTCATTCACCTTTTTTTGAAGTGTAAGAAAAATACAATAATCTCGACATTTATTATTTTTAGACATGACAAATAAAAAAACTACATGAAATAATAAAAATCCAATCACAAAAATATAATAAATATAATCAGTCAATTTTTTTTTGCAGTTAGTACTTTGCACTGACGAATGTCCCTTGTACCATGACCGCCTAACTCGTTATTTCTTGGTACAGGTAATGGGCGACGGCGCCGGCATTATTTACCTTTGTAATACGTTTCCAATGACAATACGCAACAATATTAGTAGCAAATTATGTTCGTAGATTAATAAGCTAGCAACTTATGTGTATTTCAAACAATATACAACAATATTTATCATAAAAACATGACTCAAATTGACTCGATACGGCATTTATCATTGTCAAAATTTGAGCATTACAAAACATTCGTTATGTTTTCGCTGAAATATTTATCACTTTTCGATAAACTATCATTCAATTCGAAATCTAAACTTATTTCTCAGTAATTCTGTATAACATTTATAAAAGATTACTCACCGCTTTCGTCTTGCGTTCATTTTTCAATAAAAAACAACACAGCAAAATGTCGAGAATAATCGCGTCACAATGGCGTCTCACTTCAAAAACCACAGATGCATTTTTAAACACTTTTTTTTCGTTCAGTTTAGTGGTGTTCCCTTTAAAATGTTACTAAAACCGGTCAAGTATGAATCGATTAGTCGATGATACAGTCACATCGTGTTGCAAGTGCAAAATAACGGAAAATTCCATCGTCCAATGGGAGCCGTGACGAAGTGTACAGATGGTGTACATTGACATTTTGACCACGTTTTTTAGTGTACAGATGCTGAGCATTTGACATTTAAGAGGTTAACAGTCGTTACGGGTAGTCAGGAGCCCGAAAGTCTGACAACCCGTCTTACAAAGGGGTATCGTATTACCCAGTAACTGGGTTGTGGAGTTCAGATAGGCAGTCGCTCCGTGTAAAATACTGGTATTCAGCTGCATCCGGTTAGACTGGAAGCCGACCCCAACATAGTTGGGAAAAAGCTAGGCATATGATGAGGATAAATTATTGAGCAACCAACTTCCTTTTGTCAGTAAAATAAACATTAACTTTTTATGTCATATCGATCATCGCAAAGTGCACAGAGTTTATAAGGCTTATACGCTGGCTGTTTATAAGCCCTATAGGCTTATAAACAGCCATGCATCCATCCAGCCATCCAAACATGCAGCAGCATCGTTAACCTTAACACTATTGCGCGCGGGCCAAAGTCACTGAAGCCACTGAAGCAATGACTGATATAAATGAACAATAGTTCCGTTCATTGTCATGGAGATTTGTGCTGCGGATAATTTAGTATCAATTCACAACCCACATGAAATCAACGTGAATGAATTGATGACCTTTGACTGTATGTAGCTCATCTATCAGTGTGCAGATGTCCACAGCTGCGAGAGTCTTTATGTAAAGGTTGTGAGAAAAGTTAAACATCTTCAGGATGTAGATACTTACATAGATGAATGACATTCCTATACTACTTATGGGACAGCTGTTTTTCTTTATAAGCGACGAATTTTGTGCCTCGTAAAACACGTTAAGCCGTTGGCCCTGGCTGTCGTGGATCTTTGACAGTCGTTACGGGTCGTCAGAAGCCAGAAAGTCTGACAACCAGTCTTACTAAGGGGTATCGTAGGTATAACCCAGGAATTGGGTTGTGGAAGTCAGATAGGCAGTCGCTCTATGTAAAATACTTAGACTGGAAGCCGACCCCAACAGAGTTGGGAAATGGCAGGCAGATGATGAACCGACGAATTTCACCACAGTTGGGTTCAGAATCATGTAGGTACTGAATGCTGCCAGCCTTTTGGGCACTTATGTCATTGACAGTGATGCAGACGAATTTTTTGATGCCCAATGAGCTCCTACCTTTTTCTATATTTTTTCGTATTATATACTTTTATATATATTAGTTTTAGCTTGTAAAAATATTAATTAATCAGTGTCATCATCATCATCATCATCTGCCTAGCCTTTTCCCAACTATGTTGGGGTCGGCTTCCAGTCTAAACGGATGCAGCTGAATACCAGTATTTTACATGGAGCGACTGCCTATCTGACCTCCACAACCCAGTGGGTAATACGATACCCCTTTGTAAGACTGGTTGTCAGACTTTCAGGCTACTGACGACCTGTCGAAGATCCACAAATGACAGCCGGGTGTATGTTAAATAAATAATATTCTGTACTGCATTACAAAAATATGTTTTTTACATAAGCTCAGTCCTTCTTTCCATGAGGCTAGACAGAAACTAAAGAACGCCACCTGCTACGACTCCTTTTGCCTTGTTTAAGTCCATACATTGGATCATACTCATACGCCGGTTGCGAGTACTACGCACCTGTCCTAGCTTATCCTATTCTTAAAATAATTTTTAAGTCACTTTTACGTTCCCTGGACGGGAGTCAACAGCCGAATCCCGGCCACCGTAGGCGCGGTCTTGCGGCCGGCGAGCAATGGGCAGCTCGCCGCCCGGTAAGGACCAGGCCCGGTCGACGGCGCGTTGTGTTCCACGCGCGCCTCAAAGAGATGTCAGCATGAACTGACGGGGTCCGGGCCGATGCCTGCCAGGGCCGCGGGTGGTTTGAAAGAGATACCATGGCCCCTGGCACAGGCACCTGAAGGAACACGGATGGGTTATAGTCCGCTCCGCTCAGCCCAGAGCGGGAGAGGTCATTTGATGATTTCTTATCCAAAAAAAAAGTCACTTTTACGATTCAGAGGATTCCTTTATTTTTATCTTTCCACAGTTAGAAACCGCAACATGTCACAGGTTGGCTGTACATTCGTTAGCGCTTATAATAAAAGAATCACTTATCAGATTTATATTTTTTAATTTCTAGATTTTACATTCTCAAGTTATAGTACCCATACTCTTTTTTCCCCTAGGGAAAATCCTCATGGATTATACAAATTGTTTGAACTGCCTCGTTGGTACACTAGTTCTCGCAAGTGCTACTGTTGAGCATGAGGTCTTGGGTTCGATTTAGTCATTCACAGTCTGGATATGTGCTCAGTAGATGACAATAGGCTCACTCCCTGTTGCATAGGACTTAAACATAACTGGCGAAATGTGGGTGTATGATAGGTATACCTCTGCTTAACCTTTTGGGTATTACAGGCGTGACGTTATGTAAGGTAATAATAAGATACAGCTTGTTGAGTAACTGTACGTTACTCAACAAGCTGTATCTCCCTAAATAATTGTCAATAAACACATTGACGCAACGTTAACTAACAAAGCCGAACTATTGGAACCCAAAACAATGCTTTTATCGGCGAAATTACCGAACTATTACTATTAATAGAGCCCGATTTAGCTACACCCTGTGTATCCATTGTTCGGTGCACGATTCGCGGGGACAAATTATGATGATTAATTGGCCTTATTTGTGCACATTCTGTATGTGTTGTGAATTGATTGGCAGATAATGGGTGTTTGGAACGAAGTTTCTTTAACGCGGCGGTAACGCGATAGGTAGATGACTTTATTTCTAGGGTGTTAAAGCCGATAGTAAGGTCAAAATGAAAACAAAAGATGGCGGCTGCGAAAATGTTTTTTTTTTATCATCGGTGTCGTTTTCATGTTTTTCGAGGCCGCTGAAGCCAATTCTGTGAGGGCAAAGTGAAACGAAAGCTGGCGGCTGCGAAAATGTTCATCATGGGTGTCGTTTTCATGGTTTTCGAGGGAGCTTAAGTCGATAGCGAGGTCAAAATGAAAATCTCAGAAGGCGACAACTTTATGAGAGCTTCTAAAAACTGATGGCTCTGTATTAAAAACGCGTATTAGATTCGAACTTTCTCTCTGTCTCTCGTTATATTATATACAAGTGTGTATGCGTGCGACTATCGCGTAAGAAACTTTGTTCGGAGTCCCCAAACCGCACAATTTTCTTTTTTTTTTGCTATATGTTTCAAGCAGATGATAAGAACAGTAGATAGAAAGAAACAGAATAATAATATATTGATAGATACTTTATATACAATTTTTTTTATTTTTTATTTTAGTCCAAAATTGCTAATTATATGGGTACAATGTCGAACAGCATCCTAATTGCATAACACACATCTGAAACCCAAGTGTTTTGAAGGAAATTTCTAATCCATTGCTTCATATGCTCTAAAAATTGGTCTTCTCAACAACGTAAATTACGCAATGAATGTTGTTGAACTGTCAAAATGAAAGTCATTGCAGCTGTTAAGTAGTGTGTTACGCAATTACCCCGCTAAACCTATCTAGGTTCGGAAAAAGATTTGTGACGTGTGACCTGCAGGCGAGAATGGGTCACTATACTTTATTTAGATTTCTGTGAATCTGAATAAAATAGAATGACCCAGCTAGAAGAGGTCAACCAGTATTTTACTTGTCGCCTTCCATCGTAGGTATTATGTTAGGTTAAACTTGCAATACTAAAGAATTCCTCGAAATCCAGTAACATATTTAACTGCACGCCTACGTTTCCCCGAAAGGAAAGGCTGAAGTATACAGGGTGGCAAGAACATTGACGCGCAAAGGATTACCACGAATTCAGCACAGGATTTTACACCCCCAAGAGTTGACATTTTTTGTCAGCTGTTTCATAAAAATGTATAATACCTACGCGGTCAAAATGACACATGTTTTTTTTTAATAACCGACAAAATTTCAACGCATGGGAGTCCAGAATCATGTGCTGAATGCATGGTAACAGGTTGCTACATAGATGTATGTTGAGTACAGTCCACATTTCACTGGCTATTGATAAATGTGAGTGAATCTAGGGAACGAACCTCACGCCTCAGCCGCCGCGGGAGACGCTCCGGGCGTCGGGAGCCGCGTGACGAATCCCGGCCACCGTAGGCGCGGGCCTGCGGGCGGAGAGTAATGGGTAGCTCACCGCCCGATCAGGACCAGGCCCATGCCGGACGGCGCGTATGTGTTCCACGTGCGCCTCAAAGAGATGTCAGCATAAGTGACGGGGCCCGATAGGGCCGAAGCCTGCCAGGGTAGCGGGATCGTCCGAAAGGGTTACCGCTGCCCTGGAACATAAAGGGCTAAGGAAGGAACACGGGTGGGTTTTAGTCAGTAAGAGTCTGACACTTCCTTCCGCTCCACCCAGAGCGGGAGGGGTCACTTGATGATTTCTTATCACCAAAAAAAATAAAAAAATGTGAGTGAACCTATTAACAATAAATGGGTGCAATCTTCGGGCGGCTACTGGCAATTTTCTAATCAATAAGCCCGGTAACACTTTGCCTGGCTAGGGATTGAAGCCAGAGCCACTAGTTCATCCGTTGCACTTACAAACGCTATATAGTCGTACTGCAGTTCTCTTCAACGGTGCCATATTGACATATAATAGTGCATCGAGGTGTCGAAGTGTTTGTTTGAACATGTAACTATGTCAGTCTGACACCAGTACCAGACCTTGGAATCTAGCATAATCAGCCTATAATGTTCCCACTGCTGGGACACAGGCCTCCTCTCAGTGAGAGGGAGAAGATCATAATCCACCTCGCGGGCCCAGTGCGGGTTGGCAGATGTCACATGTCTTCGAATTTTGGGTTCTAGGACATGCCGGTTTCCTCACGATGTTTTCCTTCATCATTTTGAGAGTAGTAGTGATGAAATTTTATTAATTTACGCAAAGTAAAACGCCTGTCTGGGTTCGAACCTACGACTTGCAACTCGTAAGCCGCGGCCATTACCACTGGTCCACCAGTAACCCGCCTTTATTTATTTATTTTAATTTTAAATAGAACGGCCGAAGCCAACTACATTATTTAAGAGGGTGCAAACAGGTCCACTAGCGCCACTCCTTTAAAAAAATATTATCTCGTGACTGAGAAGGAATTATGAAAATCTGCTCAATCAGCGACCTCGGTAAATGTGTCTAGAATTTTCTAATACCTTTTATTAAATTTCATATTGAGACACGAAGCAACAAAATTCGATCTAAAGAAAAGCGGCCACATTCCTTTATGTCGTATTTAGTTGCTTCGTGTCTCAATATGAAACTTAATAAAAGGTATTAGAAAATTCTAGACACATTTACCGAGGTCGCTGATTGAGCAGATTTTCATAATTCCTTCTCAGTCACGAGATAATATTTTTTTAAAGGAGTGGCGCTTGTGGACCGTTGTACAGGCTCTTAAACATAATAATATAATTTATTCAACACAGTCATGCATTCTTCTCACAAAAATTCAAACATTCTAACAGTGTCATCTTCCATTCATTCGCAAACATATCGAGATCTGTGTTTGAGTCCAGGAGAGCGTTAATAGCGGCTAATGTCCGAGGAATAGGTGACTTGGAGTATGCTACAGCCTTGGAACTTGCCCCCAGTAAAACATATTCAGCAAAAAAGCCAGAGAATAAAATCTAGGAAACAATAAAATATAGGTACGTTCCTCGAAAATTATGGAAATGGTTTTTGATCCTATTAGGAACTTATTGGTACCCCAATTTCGTAAAAAGGACGCTAATCTACCGACGGAAATGTATGTTCCCACTTACATATAATATATACTCGACCTCAGCAGAAATTTTTCACGAAAATGGAATACAATATAATATATATTATACGGTCCCTCAAAGTGGGTAGGTAATGTTATTATTATCTTCATATTATATTTCTAACTAGTGACTCGCCCCTGTTACGCACGGGTCCAATCTACTAAGGTGGCAGCATGTCACGACAGGTCTGTGCTGTATCATCATCATCATCAGCCTGCAGCAGTCCACTGCTGGACATAGGCCTCTGTTATTGCACGCCATTAAACTCGATTTTCGGCAAATCTCATCCAGCTGCTACCAGCCATCCCGCAAAGGTCTGTGCTGTGTATCTAAGTTGAGTATAAATGTTATGTATATAAACGTAACATAATGAAAATCCAGCTGAAAATTGTTCAGCTGTTTTACATAACGGAGCTGTTTTGTAAAAAGCTACCGGTTATGTAAAACAGCAGATTCGACAATCTATCTGCGTCACACACATAAATCGTCGGGAATAAATTTCCTAAATCAGTGCTTTTCAACCTTTTTCATGGCGTGGCCCCTTTAGTACGGAAAATATTTCGCGACCCCCTTCCCTCCTCTGCTTCTAACTTGGAATACAAGTCTGTCACCTTGGGTACCTTTTTTGTTAAACAGAAAAATAGAATTCCCACAATCAACTACTGAAGCTTTGAAGTGTTTGATTCCATTTGAAACCTCCTATAATTTTAAAGAAACGGGGGCCCCATTAAAGAGGCTTGGCGACCCCCTAGGGGGTCGCGACCCACACGTTGAAAAACACACTGCCCTAAATGATGGTGAAATCCGCATCAAAATCCATTATGGAGTTTAGAAGTACCAAACCGTCACACACACAGACACGAAATATGACTTTATTTTATACTCATCATCATCTGCCTAGCCTTTTCCCAGCTATGTTGGGGTCAGCTTCCTCTCTAACCGGATGCAGCTGAGTACCAGTATTTTAAATGGAGTAACTACCTATCTGACCTTCACAACCCAGTTACTGGGTAAAACGGTACCCAGTAACTGGGTTGTGAAGGTCGAAGAGAAGCCCGAAAGTTTGTCAATCAGTCTTACCAAGGTAAGACTGCGGTTGACATACTTTCGGGCTTCTGACTACCCGTAACGACTGTCAAAGATCCACGAATGACAGCCGGGACCAACGCGGCAACGGCTTAACCTGCTTTCCGAGACACGGCGGGGTCTTGGTATGTAAAGATGGTCACCCATCCATGGACCGCGGCAAGCGTAGCTTAACCTGATCGATCGACACGTGCGGCTGTTATTATTTAGCCACAAGCCCCTCATTTTATTTGATACTATTTATAGATTTCAACTATGATACTTTTCCACTCACGTTAATGTTATAGTAATAATGCCTTCTAATGCTTTCATTACAAGACAAAACCCTCTCATAATATTCTGAGAAGGAACGAGACGGTATTTAATCCCATCCTTGGTCACTTCGTGGAACAGGCTATAAGCGGAAACTGGAGAACTGAACTCTGATAGGCTTAGTTAATCGATTTTGTCTCATCGAAACTTATTTCTAAAGATTTCTGGAAAGTCGCAAGCCAGTTTAAGGCTCACTTTTGATTCAAATAAAACTCAAAGAGTTTATTTCAATAGGGTAGCTTCCTGGATAAAAATATAATTATTATATTTAGTCCATCAGTTAGATTATCGAAAAATAATGGACACGTATTTTTTCCTTTGTCAAATCAAACAAAAAGTGACAAAGATAAAGCGCGTCAAAATTTGGGAGTAGGGGGTCGTGACGTCACGCCTTGCTAAAAAGTGTAGCAAGGCGTGACGTCACGCGCAACTTTAACGGGCGATATCTTCATCATTTCTTATATAATTGACAAAAGAAAAAATACAGGTCCAATATTTTTTGATAATCTAACTGACGGACTAATTAGATTTTTTTAGGCAGCTAGCCTATTATAAATGATTTTATTTCTGTGTGGTGTTACACGAATGGATAGAATAAGAAATGAATACTTAGGAGGAAGTCTGAAAGTGGCACCGGTAACTGAAAAATTGTGTGGAAATCGGTTGTCATGTAGTGGGAATGTGATACGGAGGAATGAGGAAAATTTCGTGAGGAGAGTAATGGGTATGAATGGCGATGGCTGAGTAGGGGAAGACCAAAAAAACGATGGATGGAATGTGTGAATGATGATATGGTCAGAACGGGGGTGACTACCGAGATGACGAGTAATAGAGAAGTATGGAAGAAAAAGACATGTTGCACCGACCCCAAAGAAATGAAGAATGATATTATTTATTTCTGTAAGGGCTGATTTTTCAATAGTCTTATAAGTTTTATCTGAGGAATAAATTTTGCAGTTTGACAGTTTTTGTATAGACAATAATATGTCAGACTGTTATAATTATTCTTCAGACAAACGTTATCCGACTATTGAAAAATTTGCCCCCAGTAGATTTGTACAAACACTTTTACATGTCAATCATATTTTTAAATATAACAAGAGAATTATATTAGTTTATTATAATAATTATATTAGATAAATTTTTAAACTAACAAGAGACACAAAATATTAGTTAGTACATAAGTTTGAAAGGAAAATTATTGTCCATAATGTCCCACTGCTGGGCAAAGGTTTTCCCCATATTTTTCCACTTCTCTTTGTCCTGTGCCTTCTACGTCCAATCAGTTAGGAACGAGTCCAAAAAGTCCGTCTAGTCTTTTCGAAGTTGTGGGTTCAAATAATAGTTGAGGTCGGATTTAGAGCATTCGAGGAATAAAATTGACATTTGACAGTTTTTGTATGAAATAACTGTCAAAACTCAAAATTATTCCTCGAATAAATTATCTGGCGTTATAACAATCAGCTATTAGAAGATATTCTGTTTAGACACTTTTCCAAGTCAATTTGATCAACATTTAAAACCTAGAGAGCGCCGCGCCGGCATTTCCTAACTGACTGTTCCTGAGAAGGAATATCGAAACAATCTCAATCAGGCACCATGGTAACTTTCCCAGTAGCAACGGCCCCGACTTACCAGTTGTAGGTCGCGGGTTTGAACCCGGGCAGGCGCTTTACTTTGTGTAAATTATTTCATCATTGTTGCTCTCAAAACGGCGAAGGAAAACATCGTGAGGAAACCGGCATGTCCTAGAACCAAAAATTCAAAGACATGTGACATCTACCAACCCGCACCCGTGTGGTCGATTATAGGCCACTCCCTCTCGAAGAGAGGAGGCCGGTGTCCCAGCTGTGGGAACATTATAGGCTGATAATGTACCTATATGTATGTTATCATATTCACAGTTAATTTTCTCTTTGAATGTCATAAAAATATCATTAGACTAAATTCTGCCCGCGATTGCGCGAAATTTCTTGTGGACGGGCAAAACTGGATGGTAAGCGATGATGCAGTTGAAAAGGGTGCACGTATATTATGACTAGGACCATTCACTAAGACTTGAAAACTCACAGGTCACAAACAGACTGTAGCAAGTACAGACTTTTAATGCTTCATCAATTCCCAACTATGTTGAGGTCGACTTCCAGTCTAACTTCCAGGATAATCAGTATTGAATTGCAGCTGAATATCATTATTTTACATGGAGCGACTACCTATCTGACCACCAACTGCCAACTGGGTAAAACGATACCCCTTGATAAAACTGGTTGTCAGACTTTCGGGCACCAGACTACCCTTATCGACTGCCAACGATCTACAAAAAACGCAGCCGGGACCAACGGCTTAACATATTTTCCATGAGTTATAATGGACTAGCTTTTGCCCGCGACTTCGTTCGCGTGGAATAGTGACTTCACCAATAGATGACACCGACTCTTGACCAATAGATGGCGCTGTATGTCCGGAATATTTTTTTTTTTTTTTTGTAATAAAAACTATCCTATGTCCATTCTCAAGTTCCAAACTATGTCTGTACCAAATTTCACACAAATCGGTTCAGTAGTTTAGGCGTAAAGCAAAGACAGACAGACAGAAAGACAGACAGACAGAGTTACTTTCGCATTTATAATATTAGTTTGGATGGATTACACATCCACTTACCGAGATCGGCAAGCGTTGCTAAAACTTGACAATCGACCCGTGCGGCTGTTATTACTTAGCCACGAGCCCCTTGGATAATCCCTCATCAATTGCAAGTCGTTTCCCTACCAAATGACGTGTCACTTCCGACACAGTTAGAACCCATTACGTGATGAACATTCGCACATGTTGATCATATAAATATGACGTGCTAGCACAATGGAAGCAGATGACAGGGCTTTACTTACGGCTTTTGTACGGCAACAATGCAGTTGTGTGCCGTAACTGAGCGCGGGTAATGAAGGGTTAGGCTGGCTGCGAGAGTGCGACCGGTCGGTGCGACTAGTCGGTGTATAGTTTTGATGATTAATACGCGAACTGATTGCATTCAACCCACAAAAAACAGCAGTGCTTTGTGTGGGACTTTTTGGGGTTGTTGATTGAGTTACATTTTTTTGGAGATATTATTTTGATAACAAAATTAATTTCAGCTGCCGAAAACTACGTACCTAACAATTTTCACCTTGAATAATTTGTTATTGACACTCCGTTCCAAATATGAGAGAGAGTGGGCAGTGATCCATCACGCAGACCCAGGGCGGGTTGGTGGTTTCCATTAAGGGAAACCGATACTACTAAATCTGTTGAAAAGGGTTCTGATTCACCGTTACACATCGGTAAATATTAGCATTAGGTAATGGTATTTGCTTACAATTACTATTATTATTACACTGCAATAAAAAGTTTGCATCAATCGCTTTATTATTATCCTAATGAATAAGGATCCTTAACACTAATATTGAGTTATCTATCCCTTATATTGCATCTGCCATGTTTTGTCTCTATATCACCCAAAGGTGCAGTACTTTTTCATTTGTGCATAAAGTTATAATAAATAAATAATATTATAACTCTTATTATCTGCCTAGCCTTTTCCCAACTATGCTGGGTCGGCTTCCAGTCTAACCGGATGCAGCTGAATACCAGTATTTTACATGGAGCGACTGCCTATCTGACCTCCACAACCCAGTTACTGGGTAATACGATACCCCTTGGTACGACGGGTTGTCAGACTTTCGGGCTTCTGACTGCCAGTAACGACTGTCAAAGATCCACGAATGACAGCCAGACCAACGGCTTAACGTGCTTTCCGAGCCACGGAGGGGTGTCGGTTTGTAAAGATAGTCACCCATCCACAGACCAACCGCGGCAAGAAATTCTGTAAAATGGTAAATATTATACCCCGCGAAATCTCTCCACATGCAAACCACGTCAATATTATGTTTTGTTAATGGCAAGGAATCGAAATGGCAACTGAACGGACATTATGTATTTTGACAGTTCAAACCACGCCAACTAAGACCACCGGCACATTACTGTGTTGTGTTGTGTAGTGACGCGGAATACACCAATCAAACGTATCTGTTCAGAGCTACGTCAAATCACAACGAGTTTTGATTGGTTAAAACTGCGTCAGAAGGCGACACAACACACCCCGACACAATAATGTGAACCTAGCTTTAGCCTTCATTTCGCACGGTTTCTTTCACAGTGTCATAGAGAATACATAAATAGCAGAAGGCCAATTCTCGTAATTTAAAACGTTCGAAATCTAGTCGCAGTCTCATCTCAGCGGCAAACAATTGTCAAAACCTTGTCAAAATGTAGGGAAATTTGAGGTTTTTTTGACAGATTAAGATCTGACTGTGAACGTTCTTAAAATTACGAGAATTACCCCTCTGATGTCGTGTTTAGCTCCTTAGCTAAACACGATCATCTACTATGAATGTATTCTTCAATTCCTTAATATTGACGTGGTTTTCAAAGTAAGGAATCATTAACTAGTCATAGTGAATAAAGGTCCTGATTTCTTTCCAGTTCAACGCCATTTTTGTTTACAAAAAAGTCGCAAAATCGCAACTAAGTCCCTGCCCTACATGCACAAGGCCCGTTGTTCCGCTCCGGGTACAGTTTTTCACAGGACGCTCGAAGATTAAATTCCTTTTGTTAGCAGACACTTTGCGTTGATTCAAATCTCTAGAATCGTGTTTTATTTGCAAACTTGTAATGGATTTGTATGTATATTGTAATTTTGTATTCTTTGTGGGAAAAGATTAATGGTTTTTAGGGTTCCGTAGCCAAATGGCAACGGAACCCTTATGGATTCGTCATGTCTGTCTGTCTGTCTGTCTGTCCGTCCGTATGTCACAGCCGCTTTTTTCCGAAACTATAAGAGCTATACTGTAGAAACTTGGTAAGTAGATGTATTCTGTGAACCGCATTAAGATTTTCACACAAAAATAGAAAAAAAACAATAAATTTTGGGGGTCCCCATACTTAGAACTGAAACTCAAAATTTTTTTTTTCATCAAATCCATACGTGTGGGGTATCTATGGATAGGTCTTCAAAAATGATATTGAGGTTTCTAATATCATTTTTTTCTAAACTGAATAGTTTGCGCGAGAGACACTTCCAAAGTGGTAAAATGTGTGTCCCCCCCCCTGTAACTTCTAAAATAAGAGAATAATAAAACTAAAAAAAATATATGATGTACATTACCATATAAACTTTCACCGAAAATTGGTTTGAACGAGATCTAGTGAGTAGTTTTTTTTTAATACGTCATAAATCGTAACGTAACGGAACCCTTCATGGGCGAGTCCGACTCGCACTTGGCCGGTTTTTTATATAGGGTATTACTTACTTTGTGAGAGTGTAAGGTGTTGGATAGATTGTGTCGTGTCTGTTTTAATTGATTTGTATCTTTGTCTATGTCCTTGCCCATGGTCGCCTCTATACCTTTGTAGATATCCTAAGTGCTCATACGCGTCGACGCATGCCGTTCTGTGTCTGAGCAAACTTTGAAAATAGCAGTCATCCATCATTCTGTCAGTAAAGCATTATAGAGGTATAAGGAACAGGGTGTAAAGTTCACTCATCCTCCATAGAAAACGGAGGATCCTCCGATCAGACGGGTGTTGTGTCTAGTGGGCAACTGCCCAACGATTGATGTCGGGAAGTTGTCGGAACTGTCGGCGGAAATGTCCCCAGTGAGTCGGAGTGGCGCTGCGTCATACTCCAGTGCGTCGAATGTCGTATAGCGCCGGGTTGAGGCGGGCTGCTGCGACGACCAGGAGAGGAAGCTCTTTTTGTTGACCGGCCAAAAGTACAGTATGCTGTGCCAAGGTTGCTGGTGAAGCTGAGGGTGATGATCAGGTATACGCGGACGCTGCATGCTGTTGGTCAGGATACCCGTTGAAGCCGTGGGTGCTGGCTGGCTGGGTGACTCGCCGCTTAAGCTTGCGGGAGTGATGATGATGACGTCACTGAAGTATTTGCACGAAGGTCATATTCTATGGTCATGGTTCACGGTCGTGGTTCAGACGTGGCTTGGTCCAGATTGGCGCAGGATCGTGTTGAGTAGAAAAAGGAAAGGGAGCCCATAATAATTATTAATACGGGCTAATGTCCGCAACTCCACGTCAATGCGCGTATTTTGCGTACGGGTGGACGGGAAATATATTAGTCGATCCACCCCAGCTCCTCAAAGAAGATACCACGACTTGATGTTGCTAACAATCTCACGGAGGGTACTTGGGTTACCGAAAAACTTGGCCCACCTCGTTGAGGTGCTGATAGCACTCGTTTATTAAAAGTACAATAATAACTTACGCAGTCATAATGGCACATTTTTTTTTAAATTACCGACTTTAATATGAACGCAGGGGATTCAGAATCATGTACTGAATCCATGGTAACGAATCGAATAATAATAAAAAATACCTTCTTTTTTAAATCATTAAATAAATTGAACATTAAGCCACCGACACATTACTGTGTTGTGTTGTGTCGTGACGCAGAATGCACCAATCAAACGTATCTGTTCAGGACGACGTAAAATCACAATGAGTTTTGATTGGCTGAAACTGCGTCAAAAGGCGACACAACACAGTAATGTAAATCCGGCAAACCCCCCGCAAATTCCTTAGAAAAAGGTAACAGTAATAGCACCATTGAGTTGAGAGTTCTACAACGCTGCAAGTTATCGTTATAGGCTGTCTGACCTCGCTTCCTCTTGTGTCGTGTCGTCGCCAACCTTGAGAAGATTATCCCTACTTAGAAAATGTCTGTTTGTCCATTAGAAATCGTAAAATTCTCTAAACATTCACAATGTACACACGCCAGCATATCAAGCTACTACAATCTGTCAAATTTCTTTAATAGATTTTCAACTTTATCGCTAAAGCATTAAGGTTCAAGGATGATTGGGAAAATTTGACAGTTTCGGGTAGGTTGACCTGCTGGCGTCTGTACCACCACACATTTCAATTACTGTCAAAGAACTGTAATTTTTATCACCCTTAGTTTGGATTTCATCACTACTGCTCTCAAAATGGTATAGGAAAACATCGTGAAGAAAAGGGCATGGTCTACACTACATTGACGGCACGGTTGGCGCAGTGGACTACTGCGCTGCGTGTCGCGGGTTCGATTCCCGCACGGAACAAATATTTGTATGACCTACATGTATTTGTTCCGAGTCTGGGTGTTTTTCTATCTATAATATGTATGTATTTACAAAAAAAAATGTATATAAGTAGTTTATCAGCCATCTTGTTACCATAACACAAGCATTAGGTTGCTTAGCTTGGGACTAGATGGCGCTGTGTGAAATGTCCAGGGATATTATTATTATATTATATTATTATTATTACATAGAACCAAAATTTCGAAGACGTGATATCTCTACCAACCCGCACTGGGCCTGCGTGGTGGATGACGGCCCACTCCCTCTCACGGAGTAGAGAACTGAGTCCCAGCAGTGGGAACAATAGGCTGATTGTGATTACAAGGTGATAATGTTTCAACATTAGTTAAGTTTCTATTGCATGGAATTCTCCTCGAAGTTGTCAAGCAATCGCAAGGTCGGGACTAATACTATAAATGTAAAAGTTTGTATATTTGGATATTTGTTACTCAATCACGCAAAAATAGCTGAACGGATTTGGATGAAATTTGGCACATAGATATATTATAACCTGGGGGCCTAAAAAGGCCACTTTGGCAGAATCATAATAGGATAACAATAAGAATCATATTAAAAATCGTAGATTGGTCACAAACTGACAATTCATAATATTATCTGTGTGCAATTCATGTCACAATGAAATAACATTTAAACTGTAGAAATAAAAATATAAAACCAATTTGATTAATGAAAACTATACCTAATGAAAAATTTACCGATAAAATTACGGTTTTTATTTTTTTCATGCGGCAATGCTTACACCAAATATGAAATGAAATTTTACGAAAATTAGAGAAATTGCTAATGATCTGCTGGGAATTCAGGAAATGAATAGCTTTTAGAGGTATTACTTAAAGTGGCCTTTTTAGGCCCCCTTGTTTAAGACAAAGAAACCTTTTTATCCCGGTAGTACGTTCTCATGGGATGGCTTCCGGCATCCACGCTGCCAAAAGCTAAACTAAAAAAGAAAGAGGTGTCAAGGGACACCCGGATGGAACGAAGTTTAAAGAGAGAGAGAGAGACAGACAGAGAAACACGCGCACGCCGCCGCGCCGCACGGCTTACAACTACCTATAGCAAAAAGTGTCGTTCCAACTTTTGGTCTTAATTTTTTCCCTCTAGCCTCCTTTCGCAACGCGCGATAAGGAACTTCGTTCCAAAATAAAACCTACAAATGAACGGATTTAGACTACAGAGCTGCTTTTATCTAAATGTCGGACTAGTTTATTCTAGAAGCATTCTATTTAAATCTATCAAATACGAGCGGATAGTAGGTAAAAGAAGACTACCGTCCTTTTAAAGCTTTAAATCCAGGAACGCAGAGAACGTTTGTTTACTCACACAACACACGGCAACTCACCGTGAGTGGGCACTGTGGCATGCGGGCTTGCTCACTGAAATTCATAAAAACAACTAGACGGTATTCAGACACGTTCACAGTAATGTACTTGAATTTATAAGTACACACGGCGACACATCAAGCTATACATTTCCAGTTTTAGCTAACCTCGCATTGTATAGTGTTTCGTACAATCAGAAGTCAGCTTATACTGGTTATGTATGGCTTGATGTGTAGCCGTGCGTACCTTAGTATTCAGATTTTTTAAAGTATTTTTTATTATATTTCAAACCACATTGTAAATTAAACACAAACCCAGACTACGTGTGATATGAAAACACAGGTGATTTTTTTTTCAAGAATGATTGGGTTCAGGGCTCAACTATATTTGACAAAAAAATAAATAATGGTTCTTCTAAAGCTGGGTTCCCACTGTTCGTGATTCTGCGGATCATCACGCACAGCCGACGACAACGGACGGCAACGCACACAGACAGGGGTCTTTCAACGGTGCGTGTCGGTCTGTGTAGATCTTTTGATGGCTTCATTTCAAAATGCAAAGTGAAAGAGAACGTATCATCGCTGCAGCTGCGGCTGAGGTATTAATTAACAATTACCAAATTATGCGATCTAGTAAAACTAAATAGAAACCACGTCGCTGGTGGATATCAGCATACAACAAAAGTCGTTTAAGGTAAGGTACTTAAGTATCCAATTTTATTTTCTGTATTGATCACGGTAGAAAATTAACGAATGACATAAAATATTCCCTGTCCTGTGATCCTACCGGTGGGATCATGGGGAATGATTCGGAAAAACTTATAAGTGTCGGATCGCGTCGCACCGCACCTTTGAAGTTACCGCCTCGCGACGGATACCGGCGCACCGCCATAGACGACCTGTGCTACCACGGACGAGACCCTTCACACGGTGCGTCGTGCGAGCTGGTCCGCGTCCGTCCGCGATATCACGCACCGTGGGAAGCTAGCTTAAAACTCGTGGTTCATGGTTCATTTGACCGCTTTCCTCTTCTCATCACAGTTTCGCGTCTTGCCTGCTCAATAGTCCACTAGCGATGTCGCTTTCACGCTGCACGCTGCTGCTTTGTTGTGCGAGCGCGACAGCGATATTGCGTACCGAATTGGTATCGCTACCGAACGTGACAGCGATATCGCGTACCGATTTGGTATCGCAACCAAACGCGACAGCGATATCGCTTGTATCTGAATAGGCCTTAAATATCGCTTGTTCGCCATGAAGCCCCTTCCCATAAGCACCATCTGCAATTATATAATATTTTCTCCAATGTTTCCTACGAAATATAGCAAGAAAAACCTTAGCAAATAGCTAGTCTTACCTAAAATACGATGAGTGAATTCCAAAGTTTTTCGCGAGGCTATGTTTTGCTGGGAACATCGTCGGCAGCGAGAGGTTCAAATATATGGGCGAAGTTCCACGTTCATTGGCTGAACTTTCCAAGTAGGCACTTACTCCGATACTTATGACATGTTTTGGGAATTATACGAACAAATATTCACTAGGAGACTCATCTTAGATGTCGGGGGAGGAAAATGGCGGGGTTATTAAAGATGTCTTTTGGTTGGCTTTGGTTTTAATTTTAGCATTTTAGTAATACTTAGAAAAAAAGAAAAAGCATTTATTGCGACCCGTACAGGAAGATCTGCACAAACTAAACACAGCAGTTAAAAACAAAAAAAAAAAAACAAATTATATAGGTACTATAAAAGGTAATAAAAAGAAAAATGAAGCAGAAAGTCCTACACGAGGCCAAAAGGCTCCTAACTCAGCATGAAAAAACAAATGTCGCAGCGCTTGTATTCTGATAGGGCCCGCTGTGATGTCGCGGGCAGTTATAGAAATAAATAAATAGTAAAATAGATATAATTATGTAAAATATTAGCAAATAAAATTAAATATTTATTACTTAACGGTTTTATTTTTATAGCTTGTAGAGGTCTTGTAGGCAGTCGCTCCATGTAAAGTCCTGGTATTCAGCTCAATCCAGTTAGACTGGATGTCGACCCTAACATAGTTGGAATAAGGCTGGGAATGTTAATTTAATGTGAAATAGAGTCTCAAACACTGTTTAATACTTACAAACTTACAAATACTAACAGCGCCCACGGTTTCATACTCGCACGTATAAGTTTAGATCACGTGGGAATATCGGGATAAAACGTATCCTATGTGTTAATTGTGGTTATATATAACACTCGTGGTTATGTGTTAATCGTGGTTCACTTCGTGTGCGATAGTTAGTTTTTAGTGTAATTATAATGTTGTATGTATTTATTGTATTTGTTTATATGGGCGTTGATGACTGAAATAAATGGATAAATAAATAAAAATATAAAATATGTGTGCCAAGAATTTATATAGTTCGAAACTGTTAAGTACTGCAAAACAATTCTGAGAGAAGATAAATAAACATAATATTATTATTTTATGGAAATAAAATAAAAAAATGTCTCTGTTTCCCACAGTGCTTATTTCATCCCAATCAGATCTAAATCTACCGAAAAAATCCTGTTAAATCTACTCATCTGCATCTAAAACAGTACCCACTCAAGTCTTCTCCAATCGGGCAGAAACACCAATTCCTGTCAATGGTAATGCTTCAATCGCTCGCTGGGGTAAGTCGGGTAGCGGCCCCAATAAAGGTCGGGTTCTCTCGTATTTTTCATTCGAACGTGACGTTGATACTAGCCACGATTGTTTCCGCTACATCGCCGCCTTGTTACTTGTGATTAAGTGGTTTAATAATAAAGGTTATTTAATTAAGTGTTTAGTGCCACTCATTGGAGCGTTTACCCTAGTTGGAAGGTGATTAAATTGGAGTTGGATTGGTGTTGAGTTATTGTTTTATTTGAGTTTTCAGTAAAGCTTTGGTTCGTTAGGAAAGTGATTCTGTCATATTACAGCGGCCGTCATGAAAATATGTCGTTTTCGCCAGGAGATATTTGACACATAATCAGCTTATAATTTTCCCACTACTGGGTCGCAGGCCTTCTCTCTTCGAGACAGAGTGGGCAAACAATCTACCACGCGGGCCATATGTCTTCGATTTTTTTGTTCTAGAACTTGCCGGATTCCTCACGATGTTTTCCTTTACCGTTTTGAGAACAGTGGCGATGAAATTATTTACAGAAAGTAAAACGCCTGCCTGGGTCGGAACCCACGACCTTCAACTCGAAAGTCGGGGCCATTACCACTGCGTTATGTCTCTAGCACTTTCTCGACCTATCTCGCCATCCGGCGGTGACTAGGAAGTCACCTAAGGAAGGAAGGAGGTAAGGAAGGAACCTTACCTACCCATTAAGTAGCAGACTCACAATCAAATACCTAATCTAAAGCCCTTTGTACACACACGTTTTTCTTGCCGTGAAAAACTACGGTTTATTCGCCGTGTGTAGGCATGTTCGTCAGTATGTGTTGTATGGATCACTATGGAAGCGGTTAACATCGTAAAGAAACCATGCTGTGTACAGACGCCAGCAGGTCAACCTACCCGAAACCGTCAAATTTTCTCAATCAACCTTGAACCTTAAAGTGTTAGCGATAAATTTGAAAATCTATTAAAGAAATTTGACAGATTGTAGTAGCTTGATGTGCTGGCGTCTGTACAAAAGACAGAGTTCTTCCTGTAACGTAGGTGCATTTGCAAACACACATCTCACACACGTGGAGCAACTATCTCTAAACCTTACAAAATACACTCCTATACCCTATCCATTCCGTAAACCGTTTTTTGACAGATGGAACTAGTGATTGCAGCAACACACAATACATTGATTGATACACGTACGGTAATATATTGTCTGTAAGAAGCCATAAATAAGATAATTCAATACGATAAGGCAGTTTATATATATTATTTATTTTATTACGCATTTTAAAGTTAACTTATACGTAGTCTGGAATATGTACGTTCTAAGACAGCTGTCAAAAAACGGTAAACCTAAATGGACAGGGTATAAATAGAGCCACCGTGCATAATTATGTACGGTGTAAGGGCCTAAAACATGAAGATAATGACGAGTCAAAAAAGTTTCATGTAGTATTGAAACCGACATAGATACTGGCCATCATTGTAGTGTCATCGTCGTCCTAAATGTGAATTCACGACTATTTATAAAGTTTTTGACATTTAACTAAAAAAATATAGTGTGACTAAGTTTAGGAGACGAGCACCGTAATTGTGTAACACATTAACAATCATAATCTGAATCATTTTGAAGGATATTGCTAATCCATTGCTTCGTGTGTTCAAAAAATATCTCTGCTCGGCAACGTAAATTACGCAATGAATGTTGTTGAAGTGTCAAAATGAAAGCTATTCTATTTTATATTGTTGGTGTGTTACGCAATTAATTAGTATATATGTGTGTGTGTGTTTATTATTATTGTTCTGTGTTTACCGCGCGAGTGTATGTTGTCTTCCTTCAAAAATAGCCAAGGATAATACTGTTACAACCGACAAAATTTTTATAAGATAATTTAAGAAGTTGCTTCCCACGTTATCCTTTATTGCGTCTGCGACACCCACAAACAGAGTGGGTGGGTTATTCTAAGTGCCTCAATATTAAATTTGTCGCAATTTCTGTCGGTAATATAACTTATTATTGCATCGCCCACACTTTCGTGTTTTGTAGGGTTAATAAAACTTAGTGGCAGTGTTGTGTTAATATAAATAGTGCTGGAAAATTACTAGGGATGTGACTTTTGACGATAAAAACAAGCAGATTCTATTCTCTACTAAGTTTATTTTTCCACTTGTATTAATCCTATCCTAGTTATTATAAAAGTGAATGTTTGTATGGATGGATGGATGTTTGTTACTCTTTCACGCAAAAACTACTACACGGATTTGTAATAAATTTAACAGAAAGATAGTTTATAACCAGGGTTAATACATAGGATACTTTTTATCCTGATATTCCCACGGGATCGAAACTTATGCAGGTGCAACCGCGGGGCGCTGGTAGTTTATTTATAAACTAATAATTTGATCTCCAACAGAGAATTCACAATTACGTTATATATGTATGGTAATTCTGTAACACACTAATAATAGCAATGGATTTCATTTTGACAGTTCAACAAAATTCATTGCGTTATTTACGTTGTTGAATAGACAAATTTTCGAACATATGAAGCAATGTATTAGCAATATCAATGGTGGAATAACAAAAAATAGAAAAACTGACAATGACTTGTAGGTATGTCTCTTTTGAAATATGAAATTTTACATAAATACGTGTGTTCCAATCATCAATAATTTCGTATCGGTATTCTATAAGAAAGGTAAGAAAAATCCACTAATAAATAAAATTACCAATTTTTTAATTATACAGAAAAATTTGTTCACCAAACCAAGGTTTTTTTACGGAGGCACACTGTAAAGCGATGCGTCCTTTTGGTATAGCTCTGTGAGGCTGAATTATAGATGAGCTAATGCCAACGAAGCTTTGACTGGCGTTGAGTGGTGACGTCGAATTGACCCGAAAAAGGCGGCGTCAGAGACTGTAGAAGGAATGAGAAGACTCGGGAAATGTTAAAACTGTAAAGGTCTACGTTAAACACAACATAACTTCACACCTGTAATCCTCGTCGAGGGTTTGTCAGAGGTGCAAGCACTATAAAGGTTGACTGCAAAAAGTCGACCTTATTTCGTGCAGGCTGGCAGTAAAATAACTCTAGTTGCATTCAAACATTCAAGCGAATTTAGAATAAGCTTTCAAATAATTTCGAATAGGTTTTTTTTTTCTAAAACATTGTGTTAATTAAGGGTCAGTCCATCTAGTTATACTAGTAGTTATACGATATAATAATTATAATTATTAGGCGCGTTGTTGTAACCACATTCATATGCGTGTATGTACGTGTAATAATAGTCCTTATAGTACCTATATAGTACACCCACAATCCGCCACTTATGTTTAAATTCCATGTAATAGCGGGCAACCCATAGATATAGGATAGAAGGAGTTAGGCCCTGTCGTTGAAAATGTATCAGAACTCCATGTCGCTAAGACGATCCCACTACCGCGCCACTAGTACACATGTACTTCAGTAAAAGCAATAGTGGATTTCCTGATGGAAAGTCCCAATAATATTTTGCCCGGCCTGAGAAGCGAAACCAACACCTCATACTCAACAGTAGCGTTAGCGACAACGAGGCAGTTGTACAGACGCCCGCAGGTTAAGCCACCCGAGACTGTCAAATTTTCTCAATCAACCTTGAACCTTCCTGCTTTAATAATAAAGTTAAAAATCTATTAAAGAAATTTGACAGATTATACTTAGTAGCTTGATTTGCTGGCGTCTGTACGTTATATAGGGCAGAACAATAGGCCGAGTTAATCAATTGATTGATCATCATTGAGTGGTATGACTTTATATAGCTCTGAAAAGCGTAACTCAATAATTTAACAGTCAAAATGTGAAGGCTATCAATAATAATGATAGCGCGCTGCCTGATTATAATGTACTAATTACTTCGTTAATTAATACGCTCCACTGGAATAATAATGTCATTAATCGTTGCATACATTTGCATTTATTTTAGATTTTTTTATTTACTCAAAACAAAGGATATACAGTTTTACAAAATATGTACTGTTATTTCTACAAACGTGTGGGTGGGTGAGCACTGCTCTCCTAGCTAGGTTATGGAAAATTAATATTGTTTTATTTTTTTCCTTAGTGGGATTTTTATATGTCCGTAAGTATGTCTACCAGAATACCAGCGCTACGGAATCTTTTTTAATATCGCGGCATTATGCTGAGATGCTGAGATTCAGCCAATTGACCTAGCACAGTTCTTCATTTTTTTTTAAAGTATTTATCGGAATAAATATGTTAATTTTGTTTGTTTTAAATGAACCTTTTTTACTTTTTGTATTTCCTATGCGTGTTCTAAGCAAAATATTTATCTTTTCTTTCATATCACTATAACAATAACGCTGATAGTCCTAGATGTTACTCAAAAGCAACGTGTTACAACCAATGAGTGGCCAGAATGTCACAAAATCAATGCTGCGACATTCCGGCTACACGAGGTGACTTAGCATAAATCAATTAATCAGCCTCTAATGTTCCCACTGCTGTGACATAGGCCTCCTCTCTGTGAGAGGGAGTGGGCCGTAATCCATCACGCGAGCCCAGTGCGGGTTGGCACATGTCACGAGTCTTCGAATTTTTGGTTCTAGGACATGCCGGTTTCCTTACGATGTTTTCCTTCACCGTTTTTAGAGCAATGATTATGAAATAATTTTGTCAAAATAAAGCGCCTGTCTGGGTTCGAACCTACAATCTACAATATCCGAGGCAACTTACTAACGCGTTATTAACTAGTTTTTGATTGGTTTCTTAGTGTACGGACCGCAAAATACTAGTGTTGTGACATTCTGGCTATTTGGCAATTTGAGTTTGTAACATACTACTTTTAAGCTGCATCGTGTACCGTAGGCTTAAGCATGATGTGCTAGTTAGGTACTAGTTGTATTAATTCTATTGTTTTTTTCCAGCAGAACTATTCTGTAAAAATCTCACCTTAAACTTAAAAACTTAGGTGAAGTAAATAAATAAATATCCCTGGACATTTCACACAGCGCCATCTAGTCCCAAGCTAAGCAACCTAATGCTTGTGTTATGGTAACAAGATGGCTGATAAACTACTTATATACATTTTTTTTTTTGTAAATACATACATATTATAGATAGAAAAACACCCAGACTCGGAACAAATACATGTAGGTCATACAAATATTTATTTGTATGACCTACATGTGAGTGAGTTTCAAGTGAGCTGGCAATAGTGTCAATCCGTTCATTACGTGGAATTACAGCTCACTACACTCAAGTTTTCACGGTAAGATTTTTACAGAATAGACCGACAGGTTACAACTTTTTAACCTTTGTGAGAAGCAAACATCCTGCTACGGACCTTCACGACTTTGAAATTTAATTGTTTATTTTGTAAATAGGATATCGGAATCACTTTCACACGTCATCATATATTAAAAAATAAGCTCGATGGAGTCGACTATCTGACTACCCCTGAGGAGAAATGGCGAAACAAACTCAGGGATCAAAGCCTCTGTTTCAGGTAGGTACTCGTTTTATCTAAACACGTGTATTTTAATGTTCTTCTATCAGAGGTTAATTGATTTCGTATAAATTAAAATTATTTGCAACCGCTGCCTCGTTTCTACGATTCTCAAACTTTTGATTACAGTCCAACTTTCTTAAGACTACTTTCGCTGATACCTAATCTTTCAGTTAGTTAAATGGTGCCTATTGAACAAAATAACTGAAACTAAAATGAAAGACCTATAATTAAAATCACTCCAATTCTACAACCAGCCTTTCGATTGCCATCTAGGTTTGCATAGCATAGCGGGCTAAAGTGTTAACATAAAGTGTGACACCAATTTTTTTGTGACACAAACTTTTACCATCGCTGATCTTCATTAACCAGAAAATTAATTAATTCCACTACGGAATCAATTACGTATTTCTACAAACGACCTCTGTTCTTATGTACAGAATGCTTGATTTGTTGTTAGGTATTAAATTTGATGTTGATGCTTTCACAGCGGCGCGGCGGCGTCTGAAAGTATGGAAAATGTAATTGTGATTATTTACGTAATTTCTTCACATTGTTTTGAAGTAAGGTTGGGTTTTGAGACAGAAAGTATGCAAATCAATCATTATTTTTGTATGCTAACAAATTTTTTGGAAAGACATTTCAACATTACTGTACCACTGTGACGGATTAGGTTTGCGTGGTGGAGAGAAATAAGACCACGTTAATTGCCAACAAAAATTAAAAAAAATATTTAAGAACGTCAGGATTTACTCCGTTAGATTCGGACATCACGTGGGCAGAAGTTGGGTTTCGTGCAATGATAACAAATTGGGAGCGATACACTGGTTTTATTAAAATCACTAATAACGATTCACACATTATCTAAGCACAACCAATCGAGAACAGTTCCGCGACGTCTTAACTCTGATGCGATCAGACACTGATTATCTTCCTCGCGCCGCCATAGGATTAAAACATCACGACCACAGAACATAATCACGACTCTGTAGAAACGTACTCATTCGTGTCTGTACTAATGATCGGATGCGACATATTCGTGTCCGTACTAATGACCGGTTGCGACATATTCGTGTCCGTACTAATGACCGGTTGCGACATATATATGAAAGAAAGTAAAGGGGTAGAGTTCTATGGTCATACAGTTTCTTTAATTCAATTGGGAGTAGCAGAGTACTCTCCTATCTAAGCCTGATGTGACAATGACCGCAGCGGGTGCGCCACGCTGCAGACGCCGGAAATGGTGATGGTTTTACCAGACCCGTATTGAGCTCCATGTAGCCACCCTGGTAAAATATGTACCCGGCGCGGAGCTTGTTGATACCCGGATTTGCCAGAAGGTGGTGGCCCGGAACTCGGCGTTCGGATGCCTCCAATAACCGTGGTCATGACACGATCAGGTTTTTTGGCATTCTTGACATTTTTGTCAATTTGTTGCCCTTTACAGGTAAACATGGTTAAAAAAACGTCGCGTGCAGTTTTCTTATCACTAATCTTTTTATACAACCTGTATTCATATACATGGAAACGAAGGAAAATATAGAAGCACAAATAATTCCACAGAACCAATAAGCAATTTATCTTTAAGGTAGATAGCCTAGTAAACAGCCTCTCGAAACCTAGGTACCTACCGCAACATATTGGCATTCTTCCAAGTAACAAGCGTTTTCAATTAACTCCGAAGTCTGTTCATTTCCTGGTGCCACGTGGAGGGGCTTCCTTTTTCCACCCTCATGTCCGGTGTCTTGAGGACGTGTCGCCGCTTATTGGTGTATTCAACCTAAGGAGAAAATGTGGTGGATTGTAGGTGTAAATGTAAGTACTTAGGGTAGGGATGTAAGGCAGAGAATACATACGTATGGTAAGTGTTAAAAGGTACTTACTAAAGAAAGTAAAATAGGATTGTTTGTCACAAAATCACGTGCATACAAAAAAAGATTAACTCGAATTATAAAGTAAAACAGCATAGATTTATAATTACAAGCACAAAACAGAATTAGTCGACAGCAGGCTGCACGTAATGACTGTGACAAGAAGGCTTCGTCTAAGGTTCCTGGAGTGCGATGGGGGATCCACAGCACAGCGCTGATTTTTGGAACGAAGTTCCTTATCGCGCGTTGCGAAAGGGGGCTAGACGGAAAAAATTAAGACCAAAAGTTGGAACGACACTTTTTGCTATAGTTGTAAGCCGTGCGGCGTGCGCGTGTTTCTCTGTCTGTCTCTCTCTCTCTTATAGAAGCAAGCCAGTTTTTTTTGTCTGTGTTTTTTTATTTGTTAATAATAAAAAAAAATATTATAACTTAACAAAAATAAAATTTTATTACAATTCCTTCACTAATTAATCGAAAGGAACTTCGTTCCATCCGGGTGTCCCTTGACACCTCTCAAGTTTTTTTTTTTGGATACCAAGGTAAAAAAATAAAATGAAATAAACAGTTCTTAGAATATTAAACAATCAATTATGGAATGCATTATTTATAATAAGTTATAGGTGTAAGTATAGTTTAAGTTAGGATAAGCGCATTTACCGCATTGGGTTATATCCTGTAATGGTAACTGTAAGTAGATAAATAAATAAATAAATAAAATTACATGAATAAATATTACAAACATGGAACATAACAACATTCATTTAGGGCTGATTTTTCAATCATCTGATAACTTTATTCATGGAATAAGTTTGAAATTTTGACAGTTATTTCATTCTGTTTGTTATTTGGTGTTTTTCATTTTTGACAACACGGTTAGCGCAGTGGCTGAGCGATCGGACTGCTGCGCTGCGTGTCGCGGGTTCGATTCCCGCACAGAACAAATATTTGTAAGTCCTACATGTATTTGTTCTGAGTCTGGGTGTTTTTATATCTATAATATGTATGTATTTACAAAAAAAAAATGTATATAAGTAGTTTATCAGCCATCTTGTTACCATAACACAAGCATTAGGTTGCTTAGCTTGGGACTAGATGGCGCTGTGTGAAATGTCCAGGGATATTATTATTATTATACAAAAACAGTCACCCTTCAATTTTAATCCTCAATTAAAAGTTATCTGGCGATGGAAAAATCAGCCCTTAGTGAACAACAATGTCACTTAAAACTCTGCAGGATTTTAGAACGACTACATTAATTAAGTTTTAAATGTCAAGCTAAAAATATATTTAATTTCAAGACACTAATCTATGTTTTAAAGTTAGATACTCTTTGTTCCTGCCTCGCTTCAAATCTTCTAAAGAATATTGAAGGGACCATATGTCGTGGATAGATGGCACCACAGTACAGCGAACAGCGCCATCTAACAATTTGATGGGTAAACGAGTAATCATGTGATCGGAAACGCAAGCGAGCCCTACCGCTTGGACACGATCGTCGGTGGAGGGGATGCAGCGAGGACTGGTGGAGAGACCGAGTGTGGCGACAGTCTACAGATGACAGTCGAGCTCGGACAGTCTTGGCAAACGCTCAGTACCGTACGCACGTGTTTGTTTCCGACGCAAGTGTGCGTTTCGGTTGATAATCGTTAGTTTATTAAAGTTACTTTAAATTCAAATTATCTTTTCGTTCGAGTACCCGCTACAGTGCCCACACATACGTAAACTATGTCGGATCATGACGAAGACCCGATGTTTCGCATCTCGGCCACCCAGTGATGCGACATCAGAAGTGGTATTGGACCTCAACGACTCACGTGTTCAAAATAAGAACGCTTAAAGTGAAAGTGACCGTTGACATTTGAAAAACAAAGTGCAAACATGTGAACGCTTATTAAATAATCGTGTGGATTTGTTCAAGTTGGAACCAGATAAGCCAGATACGGATGTGCGATTATGGTTCATGTAGTTTTGGGCATAGGCTGTATGCAGGAATACCTTTGCCGAGTGACGCGCTAGTTGCGCTTACCGCCATGTTTGAAAAATAAAGACTAACCGGCGCCGGCGGCGTTTGAGTTCGACGTATCCCGTTCCCGTGTTTAGAACACGCGGAGTGACTTTAAGAATTGAGCCAAGCAGCCCTGCAGCCGTCAGTGAAGCCCTTCGTGTGCTGCAAGTGAGGGAAACCAGGACATATCGCAGCCTGGTGCACGAGTAGTGGCAGCTAAGCGGATGGTGGACAATGTGCTGGAAGTCGTGAACGGCGAGTAGAAGTCGTACAACTACCCTCAGACACGTTGGAAAATAAAGGTGAGCTGTATTGTTTTGTTTACGATACTGGTGCTGATTGCTCGTTAGTAAAAGCGAGTTGTGCAGCCAAATTAAGTGTCAAACGAGTTAATAATGTTCTTGCATTCAGCACAGAACAAATCGTATGTAGTGTTGCAATTAGCGAGAAACAGCTTGAGATTTGATTACTATGATCTACCCGACATTTACTTGCAAAGTAATATTATGATAGTACGTGAAATATTGAACCTAGGCTTTTCGATTAACATGTCGGCGACAGAGTTTTTGTTGCTTAGCTGAGCTTAGCTCTTGTAATAAATTCAGTTTTAAACGGTCAACAGCAGAAAGTTAGATTTGATGGAACAAAGGCAGCTCCAACAAAATGTTCGGTTGACGATTTCGTGTTATTAGAAAACGAAAAGTGTTAGATCAGAAGTAGAGAAGTAGCTAATAGAAAAAAAAAACTGAGTTAGATCAGAAGTTCAGAGGTCCGTTTACGGAAGCAGAAGTTTTGGCGGGTGATCGCTATACGTTAAAAACTTTAAAATCTAACCTTACAAGTATGCTCTTAATAGGTTAAAGAGAGTGCCGGAGTGCCAAGTACCGCTTGAAGTAGAAGAGTTTGAGTTGAGTGATAGTGGTGAATCTTAGTTCGGCTGGTCGGACCGTACCAGTAGCCATTTCGTAGCCGTAGTCCGTTAGAAGTCGGTATTTACTTTATGTAATCCGTGGATGCGCGGTGCGCGGGTGACTCTGGCGGAAGTCGGGTCTTGCAGAGACCACAGAGTCCGTGGGACTCGGCGTTCAAGGGAATGCAATAGTGTGTGAGGGCTTAGTGAAAAGCCACAGGCCACGAATCTGATTCACACTTTGTGTTATTGTTTTGTGATAATTTAACGATAACTGCTAATGGCAGGTTGATATGACATTGGTACTTGGTCACTCATGCATTCCTACAATTGATACTTAACTTAAACTTAACTTAATTTTGCATTTAAATGATTAATTTGATAAAGGATTAAGTTAAATTTAAAATGATTATGATTAGATAATCAAAATTTGTTTACAATACTCTGGTTGAATCAATACTCTAAAAGCCTTCAACTCTAGGCGTAGGTATAAGTATGCTCACGATAGGTAAAGAAAGATGCTAGTAGGTCATGTACCAGTCGAAGTAGATAGTGATCACACTGGTGATGAACAAGCCTACATTATGCGAAGCACGCGAGTAGGGGTTCTCTATCGGCCGTAGTAAAGTTGTGTGGCGTCACAGGGTGATACACACGGATCCATGAGCTGGATGTGTGAGAGCAATGCGATTGCTGGTCGGCTCGAGAGCCGTGGCGTTAGAGTGGTTTACTCGTGTGTGGGTTTCTAGGTGTCTAAGGCTCTTAGTGATAAAAATGATTGTTAATGTGGATAACGATGGTACATGGCTCTACTATGATTTGTTTACATTACTCTTTCCCAATACATTATCGCTGGTTAAGCGAGTTATGTTGACTATCGCTGGTTAAGCGTGTTATGATGTGCTTTCGCTGGTTAAGCGTTAGTGGGTTAATATCGCTGGTTAAGCGTTATTATTATCACTGGTTAAGTGATAGGATTTTTAACGCTAGTTAAGCGCTAAAATGTTAAGTACTGGTTAAGTACTTCAATGAATTTCACTACTGGGTAAGTAGTGATGCATGGTGCTGGTTAAGTGCTGTGGATTTGTTTGGTAGAGTCAAAATACTGTCTTAATTGAGTGCCTTTATTCTTTCATTTTAGTGTTCTGTTTGGTTCACAATCAATTAAACGCAATACTCAGACGGTTTAATTTGACCCAATTATTTTTGTGATAATGTCCCTGACGTGGGTCAGGATAGCCGAGCCATGAGCGTTGTATGTAATCTACGAGTTAGTTGATATAGTTTCTGACTAATTATTACTAAGGCTTAGAGAAATCTTTTGTTATCAATGATAGTTTGGATCGGAGTATTACTAACGAATTTGAAGAAAGTCGAGTAATAGTTTTGTTGATGAAACAGAGTGGAGATTAAGTTGTGTGTACTGTGTGGGGTTTCGTGAGAAACCATAAAGTCCAGGAGTGACTTGGCGATCCGAGGGGGATGCGCAAATCAATTTGACGGGTTGAGTAACTGGAGGTTACTAGATAGTATGAGACACACGCATCTTAGTTGACTATTTTTATTGTAACCTTGAGATTTGGGAATCAAATAGTGAGTAATGCTCTGAGCTCTGCTATTGTTGGTTGGTTCGAGTTTTCATTGTGTTTTTGCCTGTACCAAATGTGGCCAGGAGTGACCGAGCTATGTGATACTTTGCGGGTATGTTTCTTTACAGATTAACACATGTGGACATGGAAGAATACTACAGCAGGCCGGTGCTTATCGAAAGTTCCGCTTCAAGGAAGTGCATTGATGATAACCTTGGGCAAGATGTCCACGAAACAATTATGGAGGCGCCTGCATGGCGAGGGGCTCAGGTGGTACCGGGCCAGCGCCTGCAGCAGCGGCTAATAGTGAGCGACGCGCTTAAGTTTGCTATGTCAGCAATCCGAGCAGTGTACTGATGAATACTGGGTGAGTCATATCCATTTTATTGCGATTCTGGCGTCAAAAGATTGTGTTAAGTCAAGGTGTTAAGTACCCTGTACCCTACAATTTTTATCTGAGATTTTGATTAACAATCTGCGTTTAGAGATCTCATTTCATGTTGTACCAGTTATCTTAAAAAAGAAATTTAATTTAACTGACCGTAAGATATTAGATCAAGGATTTAACGTTAGTATGACATCTGATAGTATTGTTTTGCGTAATCACAACAGGTTTGGTTGTTAGATTATGTGAAGTTTCAAACCCTTGTTTTCAAGTTAATTTCAATTAAGTGAACACTGACGTGTCATACTGACGTTCGGGCAGAGTTCGTTCCCAGTTAATTGATCTTTTGTTAGAATACCGTCTTATTTTTTAACCGTTTTCTTTTAACGATTATGTTTTAAAGGCGCTTGACTCAGCGAACCTTAGAATACTGATTGTGTGAGGAGGATAACCGATCACTAAGTTCCTCGAGAATCAGATGTAATAGTTAAGGATAGTGGTAGTGAAACCACCTCTGATTAAGAATGGCTTGTCTACTCATACTCGAAATTTTGGACCGCACCTCATGCGTTGTAGCGCGTGTGGCGATGGGTCTAGAAGGAATCGTTGGTGCGATTTCTGTCTGTGTTGGTGCACAGAGCCCCTCATATGTTGTAGCATATGTGGCGGCAGTTAGGTAAAGAATCGTTGGTGCGATTCTGGTCTGTGTTGGTGCACAGAGCCCCTCATGTGTTGTAGCATATGTGGCGGCAGTTAGGTAAAGAATCGTTGGTGCGATTCTGGTCTGTGTTGGTGCACAGATTAAAAATAAAGTTTTATGAGTTGAGTATACATTGCTTATGAAATTCATTTCGGTAAATTCTAACGGTTTTGTTTTTGATTTAACTTGTTGATCGGTCGATCCAGGTCTGTGTTGGTGCACAGAGCGCCTCATGTGTAGTGAGTACATGTGGCGATAGGTCTCTTTGTACCGCACCTCATGTGCCGTAAGCACATGTGGCGATGGGCCTTTGATGTAATTCCTTTCTGTGTTGGTGCACAGAGCGCTTCATGTGTCGTAGCACATATTGCGTAAGATTTTTGAGAATCGTTGGTGCGATTCTTGTCTATGTTGGTGCATAGAGCCCCCCCTCATGTGTTGTAGAAAATCCAACAACTGATCTGTCAAAAATCGTTGGTGCGATTCTGGACTGTGTTTTTGCACAGATTTTAGTAAATAGTAACTGATTCGTTACAACTATTTTAATTTCATTTGGTTCAACTTATTGATCGAACCTTTTCTAATGATTAATATTGTATGGGGTGCTCTTTGTACGAAACCTTTATAACAAGGTATTGTAAATTATGACTAGAGAAATTAAAGTAACAATGAGACATGAGCTACCTTAGTTATAAGGTATTGGCAGGATAGCCGAGCTACCTTAGTTATTAGGTATTTGGCAGGATAGCCGAGCTTGTTTACTCTCTGAGTATATTTGGTCCACAGGTACTACACCCGAGGACGGGTGCTAGTCAGGGATGGCCGTGTCGTGGATAGATGGCACCACAGTACAGCGAACAGCGCCATCTAACAATTTGATGGGTAAACGAGTAATCATGTGATCGGAAACGCAAGCGAGCCCTACCGCTTGGACACGATCGTCGGTGGAGGGGATGCAGCGAGGACTGGTGGAGAGACCGAGTGTGGCGACAGTCTACAGATGACAGTCGAGCTCGGACAGTCTTGGCAAACGCTCAGTACCGTACGCACGTGTTTGTTTCCGACGCAAGTGTGCGTTTCGGTTGATAATCGTTAGTTTATTAAAGTTACTTTAAATTCAAATTATCTTTTCGTTCGAGTACCCGCTACAGTGCCCACACATACGTAAACTATGTCGGATCATGACGAAGACCCGATGTTTCGCATCTCGGCCACCCAGTGATGCGACACATAAATTCATTACTTGTTTCTTTATTGTTGAATATTTCTGTATTAAGTTGCATTGTAAATTAATGAAACTTCGTTTATTGTCTTGTAATTTCCGTTTCACGAAATATGTTCTTTTCTCAAGGCATGTCTTTCATTTAAATGTTACTTCGGAGTTAAATATAGACTTTTTAGGCTGGGTGGTATAGTCATCACCTGTCTAACCTTTAAGCCTAACAATGTTAGGGTCGGCGTACAGGGCAATTGCGTAACACACTAATAAAAGCAAGGCTTTCATTTTGGCAGTCAAGAGGGTGCAAACAGGTCCACTAGCGCCACTCCTTTAAAAAAATATTATCTCGTGACTGAGAAGGAATTATGAAAATCTGTTCAATCAGCGACCTCGGTAAATGTGACTAGAATTTTCTAATACCTTTTATAAAATTTCATATTGAGACACGAAGCAACAAAATTCGATCTAAAGAAAAGCGGCCACATTCCTATATGTCGTATTTAGTTGCTTCGTGTCTCAATATGAAACTTAATAAAAGGTATTAGAAAATTCTAGACACACTTACCGAGGTCGCTGATTGAGCAGATTTTCATAATTCCTTCTCAGTCACGAGATAATATTTTTTTAAAGGAGTGGCGCTAGTGGACCGTTGTACAGGCTCTTAAACAAAATCCGTTGTTGAGCAGACACATTTTTCGAACATTATTATGAAGCAATGGATTAGCAATATCCGTCAGAATGATACAGATTGTGATTCAAAGCTTGCTACGCAGTTAGGGGACCGATGCAGCTGAACACCTGCTGATGGCTATCTGCCGATCGATTCTGTAAAAATCTCACCGTGAAAAGTTAGGTGAAGTGAACGTGGAGTGAGCTGTCAATAGTGTCAATCCCTAGCATTTAGTTGGAATGACAGCTCACTCCACGCTCACTTCACCTAACTTTTCACGGTGAGACTTTTACAGAATCGATCGGCTGTCCTCCACAACCTAGTTACTGGGTTACACGATACCCTTAAATCGGTCAAACTGGTTGTCAGACTTACGGAATTCTGACATATTAAGAAATGGTGTTACTCAGAAACCATACGGACTAGCGAAATAAGACAGTTTAATACAACTCTGTCTAACCCTTAGGGGGAATACCAGAAAGCCATCCCGTAATTACAAACGTTCAAAATCTAGTCGCAATCTCATCTCAGCGACAATCAATGTCAAAAACTTGTCAAAAATGTAGGGAAATTAGAGGTATTTTTGATAGATTGAGACCGAGATCAGACTGTGAACCTTCTTAAAATTACGAGAATTGCCCCTCAGGCATGATGCATGTTGGTTCCATGACTAAACAACTGCTTATTAGCTTATCATAATATTATAATCAAGCGCCAACAAATATTTAAATTAAATCTTTACTAATATTATAAAGAGAAATGATTTTATTTTTTGTATGCTTGTTTGTTACGCTTTCGCTAAAACGGCTGAACGGATTTAGATCAAATTGGCACTTGGGTAGACCATGACCTGGATTAGAACACAGGATACTTTTTACCCCGATATTCCCACGGGATCGAGCTCTAAGCGCGTGAAACCGCGGGGCGCAGTTAGTTCTAATAATTTCATCAAATCACGTGCTATCTTTTAAGCCAAGAGTTAATAATGTTAATGAAGGTGTTAATAACAAACAGCAACTTTCCTCATCCCCACTTTAACATCAAGAAAACTCAAATAAAACGAAACAAATCTTAAACATTTACGTGCTTATTCCAAACGAGCAATGTGGGGGTTAAATCCGTGCACAAAGCGCCACAAAGTCACCACCTCACCTCCCCGCCGTTCTGCAAAAAGAGGCACGTGGAAATTTTGAAACAAAGTGGAATATTTTAATGTTTTCAACGAGTCAACTTTTGTCGGCCTTCGCAGGACAAGCGGAGGTAATTTGAATAACGAATTTGTTAAAATGTGTTTTTGTAAACTTGTTTGTCCGTTTTACATTTTTCGAGAATGGCTGTTTGATTTTTGTAGTTGAGTTTTTGTTTTTAAGGTTTATTTAATGCAGAAAGGTAAAATAAATATTTTACTTCATTTCGTTATTTTTTAAATATTAGAATATAAAAATAGTAAACCACCGGTATCGGGAACTGGGTCCAAGCTACCGAGAGAGGTCTAGGAGGTCAAGGCTCCAGAGAGAGGAACCTCCTAACAATGCGAGCCGTGTCCAGAAGTACCGCTTTCTGAATCAAACCCTTGATCCAGCTACCCAAGGAGCTGGATCAAGTGTATTGGTCCTTCTCAGGTATTGGTCGAGGCTCTTGGTTATTAACCCATTTGCTGTCATGACTATCAGCACTATAATCGCTGAGTCGACATCCCACAACCCAACCTCGCGACCCAAGTCAAGATACTTGATTTATTTATTTTTCTCGGCTTTCACGAGGTTATCATAATGCGGGATGGTTATGTCAGCAATTATTGTACGCCGATCTAAACATAAATTATGATTACTTACAAAAAAAAAAAAAATGGTTAATAATGTAAGTTGGCATGCTGGTAAATGGACCGAGACCTCTCAATACTTCGGAAAGCACGGAACTGCTGATACCGGCTGTCATTCGTGGATCTTTGACAGTCGTTACGGGTAGTCAGAAGCCCAAAACGTCTGACAACCAGTCCTACCAAGGGGTATCCTGTTACCCAATAACTGGGTTGTGGAGGTCAGATAGGCAGTCGCTCCATGTAAAATACTGGTATTCAGCTGTATCCGGTTAGACTGGAAACCGACCCCAACAAAGTTGGGAAAAGGTTAGGCAGATGATGATGCTAGTAAATGGAGTGTTTGAATTTGCCAGTTGCAAATTACTGATTTATCCTTTGTATAGCTTGGCTGTTTTTTGAGCTTTATTCGTTTTCTTTTTATCACAACGAAAAAAAAACAGGTCTTTAGACATGCCAATATTTCTTTTTGGGGGTAGGTAGGGTTTATGATTGTGATTTTCTATAGACAAAGAGCAATTACTCTTTTAATTATTCTACACAATAATAATAGCCTTATAGCGGACAGCCTCGACCAACACCTCAGGTGGCTCTCATTGCGCGTATGAGTCAAGGGCTTGATTCTGAAAGCAGTTAGTACTCCTGGACACGGCACGTTCCCTGTTCATATTACCAATGGGTTTTTTTATATTTTAAATTTTAAGTATTTATATTTTTTTTATAAAAATATTTAAACGTAAATTTTAATATATTTTTTTGTTTATCAAAAAAATAAAAAAAGTTAAATTTACTTAATTAAAAAGTTCTAGGAACAATAAGGTTATTATGTATTAGTCATAACACTTTACATTAATGCAGTGCATGACTTTATACAATTATAATCATACCTGCGTTTCTTGACATTACTTTACTACCTACATTTATAATAATTATATCATTATTATGCAACATAAAACCATGAGTGGCTTTAAGTGAAATTATTTACACTATAGTGCAATTAAATGGAGTAAAAATAAAAAGCTAGCATGTTATTACAATGTTGTATTGTAATGACGAATATTATATTAAAGTCGAGAACATAAATATTTCTCACGCTACGAGGGTTTACTTACCATAGGTACGTTTTATAATAAAACTACTCTGATCCAATCGACGGTGGTCCTATCCAAAATTACATAAAAATCCAAATCTCATAGATCTCATAGGTCGTTCAAACTTTCCCGAATTTCAAACTTTTCCGAGCATCTTTTCAGATTTTTCTTTAAGTGCTTAAAAACCGAATTTGGACTATTGGCGCCGATTCCCTTGTTCACAAACTAAACTAAATTTAAGTTCAGTGCATCTTTTTCTTTCTATTTCATTAAGAAAAGGACAGAAGATAAATATTAGTTTAGTCCTGTCAAATTAATCAGCGCTGATTAATGATGACGCTGATTAATTTGACAGGATTAATGCACTGAACTTAAATTTAGTTTAGTTTGTGAACAAGGGAATCGGCGGGCGCCATTATGTACATTACAAAAAAATGCCAAATTAGTCTAGCTGTTCTCAAGTGATGCGCTTACCAACGACCAGCATTTAATTTTTATAGATGTCAAACAATATAAAAACACATTTTAATGATGACGAACACTCTTAATTAATTCAGGTCTTACAAATAAATGTTATTCCACGATAAAGCCTCTGTCCGTACTAAACGTTTAAGTAGCAATAAAATGATGCACATCATACACAAATGTCACGTACGTGCTTATTCTGGCATGGTCTGGCACTGGCTGGGTCGCAAACAGTTGTACTGGCAGATGTGCGTCGCGAACGGATTAATCTTGCCAACTTAGTGGCAGTATACACTGGTAGAAAATTAACTTTAGGTTTTCAATATTTTCAATTTCCGCCATTTTTGACTCACTCTGCACCCTAATTGTGTAACACACGAGCAATCGGAATCGGTTTCATTTTGACAGTTCAACAACATTCATTGCGTTATATACGTGTTGAGCAACTTTTTCGAACTTATGAAGTAATGAATTAGCAATCTGAATCATTTTGAATGCTTCAAAATTATTCAGATTCCGATTGATCGTGTGTTACCTATGCAATTAGGGTGCTGGACGGGTTGTTTCACGTCCACTTGACACACGCGTATACGTCAAAAATGGCGCTATCTATATTTATACCAAAAAAAGCGTTGTTTATGGCCTTGACTTACGTCAAATATTAACGATTACGTAATTATTATATGACTTGCATAATATGTTACGTTAGTTAACCGTTTGAAACAACCGGGCCTTAAGTCATAAAGGGCTGGTTGATAACAAGCACGTAACATAACGCCTGTATTCCCCTAAAGGTTAGGCAGGGATGTACAGTCAGCAACAAAAGTCAATTAACTCTGTTACTTTTACAAATCATCTAAATTGATACAAAATGATGCGATACATTGGTTTTCAGCATTTCATGTAGTAGCAAAGAGTTAAGCATTCTTAAATATTCTACTACTACATGTTTTTTTAAGAATATTTGCTAATTAATTAAGATTTAAACAACTGAACTGTTAACAGACTCTTGTTGCTGATCGTACGTATCATCATCTGCCTAGCCTTTTCCCAAATATGTTGGGGTCGGCTTCCAGTCTAACCGCATGCAGCTGAATACCAGTATTTTACATGGAGCGACTGCCTATCTGACCTCCACAACCCAGTTACTGGGTAATACGATACCCCTTGGTAAGACTTGTTGTCAGACTTTCGGGCTTCTGACTACCCGTAACGACTGTCAAAGATCCACGAATGACAGCCGGGACCAACGGCTTAACGTGCTTTCCGAGGCACGGAGGGGTCTCGGTATGTAAAGATGGTCACCCATCCACAGACCAACCGCGGCAAGCGTAGCTTAACCTGACCGATCGACCTGTGCGGCTGTTATTATTTAGCCTCGGGCCCCTCGTACGTATAGAACAACCATATTTCACGAGTTATGTTTAAGTAAAGTCCCATTTAATAGGGGGTGAACCTATTCCGATCAAACGGACACAAATTCAGATTCAGGGCTACTATTAAGAAATTCCCTGAACTCACTGAATGATTAATTAAGATAAAAGCAAACAAAGTAAATGAGGCAGCAGCTGGCCAAATTGAAAACCTCCTTCTTCTTTTTAATTAAGTTAAGTAACAAAACAAGAACATCCTACAACATCCTTGGCTAGCTGGCTATAATTATTTGATTACTTAATTAAAATCATTTGTACGCCCTCTGGAAATAAGACAGCGCATTCTTAATCGTACTTCCTACTAATATTATAAACGCAAAAGTTTTTGAGGATGTATGGATGGATGAATGTATGTTACTCTTTCACGCAAAAACTACTGAACGGATGTTGATGAAAATTTTCGAAACGGGATCGACTCTTATGCGGGTGAAACCGCGGGGCACTGCTAATTGGTATATAAAGATAACTAGCATGGGAGCCGTAATAAAATCTACCAAATAAATTAGTTATAAGAGTTTGATTGCCCTTCTTTACATTTCTTCAAAAAGACTTTGAAACTCATGCCCAGTGTGAGCACTCCTTAAGAGCTTAGATTGTCATGTGTTACTTGAGCCCGAATATCATATTACCGAAGCACTTCTGCGACAGAATATTTTAACTTTAAAACAATGTTTGTTTTCTTAATTTCACATAACTGTGACAACAAACTTCGTAATTAAAACTTAGCATGACAACTTTAGCGGATTTTGCTCGCACATTCTCCAAATTAAATTTTGTAGACATAAGCATAACAAATTCTTTGAGTATTTTATTATTTAGCATTAAGGGGTTTATTTAAAAACTTTACTTAAAGTTAATTCTCACTGTTTAACCATACATTTTATCGGATAATGCTCTCTTAACTTTAAGCGACGTTTATAAATGAAGGGGACATAATATGGATACTCGTCCGTTATATTTCATACTTCCTACTATCCTACTTAATATTGTAAACTTGCCCAGAAGACTGGCAGCATTGCCATGTTTAATGGCAATGCTAATTCTTCGGCCAAAGAACGACCCAGCCCTCTGGTCACGTGAAGTATATAATTATATAATACATTATATTATTATATCTTACCTACTATTATTAATTATTATTATAACCGCGAAAGTTTGTGAGGATGGATGGATGGATAGATGGATGTTTGTTACTCTTTCACGCAAAAATGCGTCTAAAACCACGAAAATCACGTCTGCAGTTTTGCTAGCTAATTAAATTTGACCCCTGTAGGTATGTACACCTTTGCCTAAACCATCGGGGATTACATGCCTGCAGTGCGATTCAGTAACCATCTCACCGTGAAAACTTAGGTGAAGTGAGCGTGGAGTGAGCTGTCATTCCAAATAATGCTAGGGATTGACACTACTGACAACTCACATCAAGCTCACTTCACTTGAGTTTTCACGGTGAGATTTTTACAGAATCGACCGGCTGGTGCTATGTTCTGCAAGAGTACGCGTGAAACCGCAAATAAAAGCTAGCGCTAACAAATTAATACCATAAAAGATCTGCAACTTCTATACAACATCTATAAACAAGATGAACGTGAACACGAACATTTATGTTGAACATAAACAAAATAAAAGTTATTGTGTCGCAGTTCAACATAAGACCATCAAAGAGACGGGGTGGAGACTGTGAAATAAATATTTGTTCCTGAGATGTGTCGAGCTGCATAAAGACGTTCGTTCCTTAGGCTTCGGACACGAAGTCAGCGGGTGCGGGGCGGTGGCGGCGGCGGCGCGGGTAGCAGCGCGTTTCAATGCATCACACTAATATAATAAAGGCGAAAGTTTGTGAGTGAGAGTGTGTGTGTGTATGTTTGTTACTTCTTCACGCTCAAACGGCTTGACCAATTTTGATGAAATTTGATATGGACGTAGCTGACACCTTGGATTTACACATAGGATAATTTTTATCCCGATATTTCCACGGGATCGAAATTTAGGCGGGTGACACCGCGGGGCGCAGCTAGTAGATTATATATGGATATGGCCCCGAAGGCAGCGGCGCGGGGAGCGGCGTACGAGCGATGCGCACCAGTCTAGTGGTGCCCGTGCGTTTACATTGACGTAGTAGATTTATTATATAGATAGACTTTGTAGTAGAAGGTTTTTGATAGGACACCGATATGGAACAACAAAGATGTAAACCATAAAAATAGGATGACCATTTATGAGAAAAAATAAAAAGCTTCGAGACTGGCACCCTAATTGCGTAACACACAATCAATCCGAATCGGTTTCATTTTGATAGTTCAACAACATTCATTGCGTTATTTACGTGTTGAGCAGACAAATTTTTCGAACTTATGAAACAATGGATTAGCAATTTGCTTCAAAATGATTCAGATTCCGATTTATCGTGTGTTGCGCAATTAGGGTGCTGGTCTGCCATTGCCGCTCCGCGACCCGCGTCGGCCACCCCTCCCGCCCCGCGCCCGCTGACTTCGTGTCCGCCGCCTTATACAAGGGACAACGTTTTGCATATCACTTCGTTTCTTTGGCTTTGAAATGGGTTTTCATGTATTGTGTCTCGTATTATTTATTACTGGCTAACCTGACAGATGTTGTCCTGTCCAAATAAAAATAAAAAACCAAAATGGAGGTGCAGATTTTCCTGAATTTGAAATTTTCAGAGAAACTTCTTTATTTTTTCTTCCCTAAAAAACCTTACTCGGACTATAATTTTTATTATATTACAAATATAGATTATGAAAATAACATTTTAATTGTCATTATTTTTAATAAATGCTTATCTCATATTATTATTGTGTTAATTTTTTCGCAAATGTTACGAAAAGTAGAGTATTTTCCTCGGTGATAAAGCTGTCTTAGTTTTGGGTGAACTTAAATCCCTCGCTACACTCAGGACTCGTCTTAAATCCCTCGCTTCGCTCGTGATTTAAGTTTTTGAAACCCTCGCTACGCTCGGGAGTAAACCTCGAGTCCTTCGTTACGCTCGCGATTTAAATCGTCACCCGCGACAGAAGACACTGCTTTATCCCCTTGGTTAATAATCTACTATGAACTTATGATACATTGTCAAACTTTTAACTTTTAAGGATTTGAATACGAGACTTTTGGGTACTTTGTATTAGTGTATTTTTTTTTGGTTTGTAAGGTGCGTCTTATTTATGCAGAATCGATATTTTATATATTTTTAAGGGGTATTTTTTGCACTTAGCACACACACAAAAATCTGTAAAATATTACACTGTTTTCATTAAATGGTCATTCATCATTTCAACATCTGCCTAGCCTTTTCCCAACTATGTTGGAGTCTAAAGAAAAAAACGATATTGAAATATCGCTTTGTACACATAAATATTTATTAAGAATTCCAATAATGAAATTCGTAACACTGAATAGTTTTCCTTTGCATCGATTTCAGTTTCATTGGGCTTCAAATGTTACACCTACTAGGGACTCTCGGAAGTCAGGGGAATACAGATCAAAGTTGCTAGTAGCACGTTCACTTGGAAACGTTTTTTTTTTTTTGTGCAACTTTCTAAAAAAGGGTTTCGATTCTCAAAATTCAGTTCCGAAATCTTGACAGAGACCGAGGATTGCACGCAAGATCCTGCATAGTAATGTGGATTTGAAATCGTCAACCTCCATCATCCTTCTTCACGAGAGTCGTCCCTTGCTGACATAGGATAAGACTCTGTAATCTACCGTGAAAACAGTATCCGTCCTGAGAACCGTCCCGGAAGATATAAATTGGTTTCCATTTCACACACTTCAGTATGTCTTGTCCACAAAAAGGTACAATTACAGGGTGGAAGGGACATCGACGCGCAAACTGTAACCATTTATTCCGCACATGAGTGTTTAGACCCCATAGCGTCGAAATTTTTCGTCGGTTATCAAAAATCTTCTGTTTCATAAAAAAGTGCAATACCTACGCGGTCAAAATGTATGGAACAGCAATATTTTTATTTATATCGTGTTTCAGCACAAAATTCGAACTGAAGACCAATTCTCGTAATTTTAAATAAAATCTAGTCGCAGTCTCATCTCGGCGACAAAAAAATGTAAAAAACTTGTCAAAATGTAGGGAAAGTAGAAGTATTTTTTGACAGTTTGAGACTTAAATCAAACTGTGAATGTTCTTAAAATTACGAGAATTATAATTACGAGATAAGATATTATTATGTTTTTTTCGTTTTTTTTTTCTGATACTACTATCATCATCTGCCTAGCCTTCTCCCAACTACATATTATTATGTTGCAGTCGGCTTTCAGTCAAACCGTATGTAGCGTTGTCAGATTTTCCCGAAATGAATGTCGAAAATCCACGAATGACAGCCGGGACTAATTTCTGATGCACGAAGGGTAAGGGAAGGGTATGTAAAGAGGGTCTGGTCACCCATCCACAAACCAACCGCCAGGGTTGTGAAGCGTAGCACTGTAATGTTACTTAGCCACAGGCCCATCTGTAGATAAAGAAGTATCAAGAATTAAACAAAAATATATCAAGAGGGTTAGCATGCACTTTCATAGCTGAACAACATTTTTGAAAAAAGGGTTGTGTGAAGTTTCAAGGGATTTTGAACCATGTGCGGTGCAAAAGTCAGCTTGACCTGTCCTGTCTTTAAACAGCCCTGAAAACTGTAATAACACAGCATAATCAGTCCATAATTTTACCACTGCAGAGGGGGCCCGTGGCTAAATAATAACAGCCGCACAGGTCGATCGGTCAGGTTAAGCTACGCTTGCCACGGTTGGTCTGTGGATGGGTGACCATCTCGACATACCGAGACCCCTCCGTGCCTCGGAAAGCACGTTAATCCGTTGGTCCCGGCTGTCATTCGTGGATCTTTGACAGTCCTTACGTATAGTCAGAAGCCCGAAAGTCTGACAACCAGTCTTACCTAGGGGTATCGTATTACACAGTAACTGGGTTGTGGAGGTCAAACAGGCAGTGGCTCCATGTAAAATACTGGTATTCAGCTGCATCCGGTTAGACTGGAAGCCGCCCTCAACATAGTTGGGAAAAGGCTAGGCAGATGATGAATTTTCCCACTGCTCGGATACACCACGCGGGCCCAGTGAGGATTGGCGGATGTCACATCTCTTCGAATTTTTGGTTTTAGAACATGCCGGTTTCTTCACGATGTTTCCCTTTTCCATTTTGAGAGCAGTGGTGATGAAATAATTTACTCGAAATAGTTTATACGATGAAATGATTTAAAGTACTTGCTTGGGTTCGAACCTTCGACCTACAACTTGTAAATCGTGCGTTACAACACAGGCCAAGGTTGACGATGTAATTATTCAACAAAATAGATATATACAACATGTAATATAATCGTTGGTCAAATTAATGGAATCCCAGGAAATGATTGAAACATGAGAATCGACTATAAATAAACACTGTTTTAACCGAAAGGTTACGCGGAGGTGTACAATTTTGATGTTGTTTACACAGGGGATTATTTTTTATATTTTAGACGGTTATTTTTCGTCTTGTTGCATAGATGTTTGAAACAAAACATTGACATATACTGCTGGTCGTTTTAAGATATGCAAGTAGCATTCAACCTCAGGGTGATAAAAATAGTTACGAGGTTGATAATACACTCGTTTTCAGTTGTGTGTACTGCTAACGAGTGACAAAATGCAAAAAAAAAAACAAGGAAGATAAACGAACACAAGTAGTTCCGGCCCTTTGATAGAAAACAAAAGTAGAGATAATAGAAATATATAGCAAACATGTCTCCTTTGCAATACAACAAAACTGTGAGCCGTTAAGAAAAACGGTTTCTACTATTTTATCTTTTGAATCCCCCTCCCCCTAGGTCCCCTTGGTGTTTGGGGGAATTTTTGGGGGTATAATGAGTAAGTTACAGCGGGTCTATAAAAGTGTTTTTAAAGGTAAGGTAAGAGTGCACGTATATGTAGCTCAAATTGGTTTGTTTTGTTTTATTTTGTAGTGTTCTAGATTAAGATCTAATAAACACACTTTTTATTGTTCTCCTTTGTCTCTAATATTTTTTAAGTTAAATGTCATGCATACCTGTTATTTGCATGGTAACTGTAATGCTAATTTTAGCTGATATTTAATTTGAATTGTAAGTGACTGTGCTGTTGGTGTGCTTATTATTATAAATAAATAAAGATATGTTATTTTGCAAATATGGATACAGTACGTGGTGATAAAAGGAAATAGTTTCAGCTGTATTTTACCAGAAGGCATGCAAAGTTATTGAGGAAAAAGACAGCCAAAAAATTCGAAGACATGTGACATCTACCAATCTGCCTTGAGCCCGTGTAGTAGATTGATGGCCCACTCCCTCTCACTGAGAGGAGGCCTGTGTCCCAGCAGTGGGGATATTATAGGCTCATTATGTATGCAAAAGTTATAAAAAAAAACTTGAGAGGTGTCAAGGGACACCCGGATGGAACGAAGTATAACTGGCTTGCTTTCTATAAGAGAGAGAGAGACAGACAGAGAAACACGCGCACGCCGCACGGCTTACAACTATAGCAAAAAGTGTCGTTCCAACTTTTGGTCTTAATTTTTTCCGTCTAGCCCCCTTTCGCAACGCGCGATAAGGAACTTCGTTCCAAAAACTGTCACAATTTTATCCCTCTTAGTCTTGTAACTTAAACCCCTGAAACCACAACAGCAAGTGTTGAAAAGGCTCCAGTTGATCCCGTCCCAAATTTACTCTCCATACATGGGAACCTTTTCCTGTCTTTCACGAGGGTAGTATACGTCCAAATGAAAAAGGGACTTTTTTGTGTGTCCGTCAAACGAAATCTCAGTAATTCTTTTTTTATTTGTTGTTTTGGGTGTTTTAATTAATTTAATTAGAGGAATATATACGCTAAAAAGGGGCCCGTGGCTAAATAATAACAGCCGCACGGGTCGATCGATCAGGTTAAGATACGCTTGCCGCGGTTGATCCGTGGATGGGTGACCAACTTCACATACCAAGACCCCTCCGTGCCTCAGAAAGCACGTTAAGCCGTTAGTCCCGGCTGTCATCAGTGGATCTTTGACAGTCGTTATAGGTCGTCAGAAGCCCGAAAGTCTGACAACCAGTATTACCAAGGGGTATCGTATTACCCAGTAACTGGGTTGTGGAGGACAGATAGGCAGTCGCTCCATGTAAAATTCTGGTATTCAGCTGCATCTGGTTAGACTGGAAGCCGACCCCAACGTAGTTGGGAAAATTTTGATTTAGAACATTTTAAAGTATACACCGTTAAATTTTGATCGTTTTAATCCTTAAAAGGGGTCATTGTACTCAACAACTTTTACTACGGCACCAACCTTGAAATCGTGAAAAAAAAATCTGTTGATCCATACATTACCTAAGTCCAGTTATGTCAACATGAATCTATGGATCAACTGATTTTTTTTTCTAAGCTCACGTGACTGTTCGAATGCAAACAGAGTTATTTTATTGATAAACGATTTTATTTCTATAAGGGATTTTTCCAAACTTTTATCCATGGAATAAAATTGTCATCTGACAGTTCTAGTATGAAAAAAATCCAAATTTATTTCTCAGTAGGTATAAGATTTATTTTATGAATAAAAGTTTGGTGGAATGCGACCTAAGTAGGTTGGTACAAACACTTTTACACGTCAATCATATTTTTTTTTAAACTAGATGTGGTCAGCGTTTCCTATCTGACTACTCTGAGAAAAAAGGCTGAAACACACTGAGAGGTCATAGTTTCTTAAAGTCCTGTCGTAATCTTGGTCAGATCATGACAAGACCATGTAGATTGGTGTCTGATATGGTATTTTGAGGAAAGAACCACACAGATTGAGTGAAATTGCTCCCTACTTGCGTAACACACAATCAATCGGAATCAAAATAATTTTGAAGCAAATTGCTAATCCATTGCTTCATAAGCTCGAAAAATTTATCTGCTCAACACTGTACCTAAATAACGCAATGAATGTTGTAGAAATGTCAAAATGAAACCGATTAAGATTGATCGTGCGTTACGCAATTAGGGTGCCGTTCAGTCAGTGCACGGATCGGCGCCAATGTCAAAAACACTTTTCCCTTTTCTACCTATTTTGTAACCAACAAAGTTACGACGACCCCGTACATTTTCTTCACAAAAATTGCGTTTCAAACAAGACTGAGACAATTGAACGTTTTGAATCAAAGTGCATCCGCAGAATTTTCTAGAAACAATTCTTTCAAACGCCCGGCATTCTTTGATTCTCATATTTGAATATGGAAAGCGGAACGCGAAATTCAAATTCGTTTCAAACGAATTTCAACGTTCGTTCGATTTTTGTAAAGAGATTTTATATCTGTGGTGGATGTTTCGAGAATTAAGTATTATTGGAGTAATAAAATGTGTTCTAGTCAATGGATTTTATACCTTGAACCAATGATATTTTAATATCATTGCCTTGAACTCAATTTTCAGGATATACAACAACATTAATGTTTATTACGTTTTAGACAGTTCTTAGGACCCGGGTCCTGGATCTGTTTGGAATGCGTACGAGCTTTTTTTTATTAAATTTCGTTTAACCAAGACTAGGTAATAGGTAGGTAGTAGGTAGATATAGTCTTATGTTTTTATGTTCATTTTAATTCGTATTTTTAATAAATACCTATAAAGTCCCTACATTTTTGACATTGATTGTCGCTGAGATGAGATTGCGAGTAGATTTTGAGGTTTTTTTATTTTTTATTACGGGAGTTGGCCTTTAATGTCATCATATTGTGTTCATTACTGTCAGAAGTTCTGATAGTAATGAACACAACGATCAGACTCAGAATGTCCCTTTCCCAAAATGTCCCTTGGTTTCAAAACGTCCCTTTCCCGAAATGTCCCTTTCCCAGAATGTCCGGACATACTGTGTTGACAATGTGCACAATATACTGCATAGTACTTGGCAATCTAACACGAAATTTGTAACGAACGGCTTCAATCTCGTGTATTTAGGCGTTCTAGAAACTTTTGAACAAAGAATTCTCAGGCCAACTACGGCCATTCAAAAATTGCCATCGCGGACGGTATTTCACGTCCACACGGCGGGGTATTGGTAAAGTTTTCAACTAGCAATAATCGCACCTCGGATTAACCTCATTGGTTACGATATTGCCTCTGCGCAAAGTTAAGTTCACAAGTTTCGCCCGGCCGACCCAACCAAACCGCGGTAACGAAACCATAGCGAGATCTAACTCGATCCCAACGCCATCTAGGCGCATTTTTGGTACTAAATATCGTTCGTGAAAAAGGATCAACGTAAAACTGGTTTTGAAATGAAAAGGGCGAATAAAGAAAGGGAACGAGATCAGTCAAAAGAATCATTACTTTGTAAAGGGTGAATTTTGTGATTTTTTTTCGCAAAGAAAGTACAGACAAGCGCGTCAAGCTACTACAATCTGTCAAATTTCTTTAATAGATTTTTGAACTTTATCGCTAAAGCATTAAGGTTCAAGGTTGATTGGGAAAATTTGCCAGTTTCGGGTAGCTTGACCTGCTGGCGTCTGTACAGTGTTCCCAAGCAACCAAACAGATCACAATTAAATCTAATATGTCTACGAGTACAGCTGTGCTAAAGAGTGCATATAACTGTAAAGTAGTAAGAATTCTTTCTTAGTTATTTTGTAAATCTGTGTCCACTTTTGCTTAAATCTCTCTTGGTGGATATCCAAAACGGCTAAAGTTTGCTTCCGGCTAGATATACATAAAAAGTTTAATTTCGATACGACAATAATTAGAAATAGGTTAAAATAGACTTCTAAGATTTTGTTACATTCTTAGTTACTTATTTAGAAGGAAAGCTTATAAAAGCGTGTTAAAAATAGGATTGAACATTTACCTGTGTATGCGAAATTGACTAAGGAAAGCAGACAATTTGTCACGTAAGTGCTAACATCACGTAGGTGTCAAAAGATCTTCCAAAAATATATAATTATCTGAATGAAATTCTCACGAAATTTTCAAGTTCATTCATAACTTTTTCTTCACAAAATGTTACTGCGTCTCAGCATCTTAAGTGTGAATATATTGTTCAAATTATTTTCTTATGACAAATCTTAAGACACCCCCTGAAGCGTTGGCAAGCACTTGTAAAGTTCGAGGCGAACCACTCAAGGGAAGGCTGAAAATATATTTCATAAGATGGAAACAAAATACTAGGTAAGGTGTCTGGATTCTGATGAGAGCATTATTTTAGACGCAGTTACTGAAAAAAGCGTAGGAAGGCCTCCCAACAAGGTGGATCGATGACCTTGTGAAGGCCGCAGGAATCCGCTGGATGCGAGAAGCACAGAACTGGTCGAAGTGGCGATGCTTCGGGGAGAACTATGTCCAGTACCGGACGTCTTTCAGCTGAAATGATGAGGCAATGACAGAATACAAATCATCATCTGCCTAGCCTTTTCCCAACTATGTTGGGGTCGGCTTCCAGTCTAACCGGATGCAGCTGAATACCAGTATTTTACATGGAGCGACTGCCTATCTGACCTCCACAACCCAGTTACTGGGTAATACGATACCCCTTGGTAACACTGGTTGTCAGACTTTCGGGCTTCTGACTACCCGTAACGACTGTCAAAGTTCCACGAATGACAGCCGGGACCAACGGCTTAACGTGCTTTCCGAGGCACGGAGGGGTCTCGGTATGTAAAGATGGTCACCCATCCACAGACCAACCGCGGCAAGCATAGCTTAACCTGACCGATCGACCTGTGCGGCTGTTATTATTTAGCTACGGGCCCCTCAATGACTCAATGACAGAATACAAATGACCTTCTCAAAATCCTGAGTACTTAAAAACGTTCAAATTCGCAATCCCATCTCTGCGACCATCAATGTCAAAAACATGCCAAAAATGTATGTTTTTTTTTTCAGATTAGGACTGACTTGAGAATAGAATGCGAATGTTCTTAAAAAAAACAGGAACCACCCTTGGTGCTGGAATTTATAGTACTCGTATTACATATTTCGAATGATACAGTAATTATGGATGGATTAGGTAGGTATGTGGGGTTAAAATGACCTAATAGATAATTTGGAAATTGAAAAGTTTTTTGCAGTCATCACAAAGATTTTGTATGCAGACAAGAAATAACCATCGCTAGTGTGCATACACACGAGCGACAGGCATCAATGCAAGCTTCGACATACATGCCGGCGGCAACCAACGACGCGTCGGCGGCAGCTGCCACCGACAACATATAACTCGTGTGTATAAACACTTAGACGCCATCTCCACGAGCGAGAGAATCGCAGCGAGTCTCGCCGTGCCATCAAAGTCAATAGAAACTTTATGAATCAATCTCCACACAGCGATAATATCATCGCGACGATAATTTGATGGCACGTATGACTACCGCCGCCATTTTCTCGCTCGTGGAGAGCCTTTCGCAGGTAATATTCATTGTTAATACTTTCATAGTAACTTTTTAAACATTATAGATAGGTATAAAAGACGTAACCGAGTTCTGCAAAATACTTGTTTCCTGCCTGAACAGTTTTTTCGCAGAACTCGTTAATTGTCAGGAAAATTAATTGTTTTCGTAGAACAGCCATTTCATATAACTGTCAAAGAATTAAAGTTGTGACTTGAATATACGGCCTACTTAAGTCGGTAGTCAATTTAATTTATTATATAGGAAGAACAAACATCTACATTATGCAATACTACAAATGAAGCCCGCAGCGTGTTATAAGAAACAAAAAGTTCACTGATTGACTGACCTACTAATATTATAAACGCGAAAGTTTGTGAGGATGGATGGATGGATGGATGATTGTCACTACGTTTTAATTGCGACTGTCATTCGTGGATCTTTGACAGTCCTTACGGGTAGTCAGAAGCCAGAAAGTCTAACAACCAGTCTTACCAAGGGGTTTCGTAATACCCAGTAACTGGGTTGTGGAGGTCAGATAGGCAGGCGCTCGATGTAAAATACTGGTACTCACCTGCATCCGGTTAGACTGGAAGCCGATCCCAACATAGTTGGAAAAAGGCTAGGCTAGGCTAGGTTTAAATTTGCTTAACAATAATTTTCCCGACTTTACTTAGCTCAACATGCTCTAAGAACTGCTTACAATTTAGGGTCGGTTGTTTCAAACGGTTGATTAACGTAACATACATACGTCAAATAATAACGATTTTATGTACCCGTTATTATTTGACGTGCGGCAAGCCCATAATTTTGTAATTGTAATTTGAAACAACGCTTGTTTTGGTTTCATGATAGTTAGCGCCATTTGTGACGTATGTATACGCGTGCGTCAAGTGGATGTGAAACAACCCGCTCTCAGTTCCCTGCACCAGTCAATTGCTACTGTTGTTGTTGACTTTACATACAATAAATTGACACCGTCCCTTATGATTAACTACCTACATTTTAATAAAATTGAGTTGCGCGGTACCTAATCTGCCTTAATTAGTTAAACCCTTTCGTCGTCCCATGAGATGGGTATAATTAATCTCCTGTGACGTAGTGACGTAAACACTGCAGACAAATTAACCTATATTTTGATAAAGATTTCACTCTGTCTGATCGTTAGCTAATCTAATCAATAATATAAATATGCGACAAAGTTGTTTTTGGGCAAATATTTTAGGACTGTATTTTCCAACGCCAGGTAATTTTATCGGAGGAATAATTTTGAATTTTTGACAGTTCTTCCATACAAAAACTGTCAGACGTCCATTTTATTCCACGAATAAAAAATATCTGTCGATTGAAAAATCAGCCTTGACTGATCCTTTCAAAACCAATTGACCTTCTTATGATGGACATCTTTTTTAAATTGCAGAACTTCTAAAAAAAATTGCGGTTCTAATGGTGCACACTTTTTTTTAATCATTTAAATTCTTTCTCATTCTGGCCTTTTTTCACAAATGGTCCCGGTAACAAAGCTAAGCTACCCCAACCGAACGGGTTAGGTTAGGTTGAAATTGTGACCAACTTCGCAGTAACCAAATTGGTCGCAGTAGCTAAGCTCGGACACCCCGACCAAATTGGTTAGGTTATGTTAGAACTGTGAAAAACCGAGCGCGAGCCGAGCGAGCGAAACGAGCGGTGCCGTAGCAGCAACCGGCGAGCGCTACACCCCAGTTAGTCGCAGTTACTAAGCTTTTTAGGTCCGCAAAATAGGCATTATCAGACATTTGCAAAAAGAGGCACAATTACTTTATTAGAGTGTTCAATAAAACGCTTAGGAGCGTAAAAAGGAAATTATTAGAGGTTCGATTATTACCTTAGTTTTGTAGTCACTCGAGTATTTTTAGGTTTTTGATAATTGATTCGATTTATTTTGTACAGCAACTATATAAGAATGCTAGAAGGACATGTGTTATTACACGAATGGATAGAATAAGAAATGAGTATACAAAAGAAAGTTTTAAAGTGGCACCGGCAACTGAAGTTGTTTGTAAATCCATTCCTATGGTATGGCGCATGTGATGCGGAGGAATGAGGAAAGTTTTGAGTATGAATTTGGATGGCTATAAGAGCACGGAAAGAGCAAAGAAACGAGGGATAAAATGATTGTGAGAAAGATAATGGCGCAAGAAACAGGGTGACTAATATATGATGACGACTTATAGAGAAGGATGGAAGGAGAAGACATGATACGCCGACCCCAAATTAATTAGGATAAGGTTATGAGAATTATGATAATTTTGAATATACCATATAATTCCGATGGCCGTTGGGGTACACGTGTTCTTGAATGGAGACCCTTAATCGGATATCGTATGGTAGGTAGGACGCTTTCAGTCTAGGTGAAGCAACGTTTTTCGCATGGTCACTGGTTAAATCAAGTAAATGACGTGGGAGAGCTGCCTACATACAGCAAGGGAATTGTATAGCCTGATGATGATTATAAAAAAAATCACGTCTGTTGTTTGGGAGCCCCCCCTTAAATATTTATTTTATTTTTAGTATTTGTTGTTATAGCGGCAACAGAAATACATAATTTGTGAAAATTTCAACTGTCTAGCTATAGCGGTTCTTGAGATACAGCCTGGTGACAGACAGACGGACGCACAGACAGCGAAGTCTTAGTAATAGGGTCCCGTTTTTACCCTTTGGGTACGGAACCTTAAAAACCGTCATCGGTGTATGATCAGTAAACCGATGCAGCTGTCAAGCCAATCTGACCGGATGCAGCTGAAAACCAGTATATTATATAGTGGAGCGACTGTGAGCAGTCGCTCCACCATTTGTGAACTAGTTGGGTGTGACTGTGTACCTCAGTAAAACGGTTGCAAATTTACGGTTCACAACTAGTCGGTCCACATGGCAATATAATGAAAGCTCCACTGTTTTACTTACGCTACTTTAAGTCTGCCAGAACGAACTTAATATTCGTGGAACAATAAAATTTTGGTAAAACATCAAAGTTTATGAGTTTCTTGGTATAAGTTCCAACCTTTACAAATTTCAAAGTAGAAAAGAGATAGGTAAGTATGCAGGGTCGTCGAATATAGTTGAAGTTTAGTAAGAAACCGATGGATGTTTTCGAATGAAATTAAGTTAGATAAATGAACTGTATGTTTTCTTTAAATTAAAGGCGATGATTCAAAATGTATGGAGCCCCGGCCAGGTCTTTGTACACCATACAAAAAAATGGGGAAACATAATTAAAACAGTTTTCAATCATCCAATTACTAGAAATTGGCTTTGTTTGGTAGTAAAGCAGAAGAATGTACACTTGAAATTGCAACACATAACAAAATCCCGTCATGGCGGTAAGCTCATGTTGATTGATTATTGACGTTTGATATGTTGATTTCTGTCATATTACACTGTCAAAGAGAATCACTACGTTACCGGACTTTTATTCTGACAAGATGTGACAGTAGACGAGTTCACGATCTATGATCAATCATGGTCGATCTATGGTATACTGTCATTGTTTTTTAACCGCAGAGTAGGCTAAATGTCATCTTGTCAGACTAAAAGTACGGTAACGTAGTGATTCTCTTTGACAATGTAATATGACAGAAATAAACATATCAAACGTCAATAATCAATCAACATGACAGCTTACCGCCATTACGGATTTTTGTTGTGTGTTGCTATTTCAAGTGTAGGTACATTCTTGTGCTTTACTACCAAACAAAGCCAATTTCTGGTAATTGGATGATTGAAAACTGTTTTAATTGTGTTTCCCCATTTTTTAGTATGGTGTACAAAGACCTGGCCGGGGCTCCATACATTTTGAAACATCTCCTTTCTTTAATAGATTTTCAACTTTATTGCAAACGCATTAAGGTTCCAGGTTGATTGGGAAAATTTTACAGTTTCGGGTAGCTTGACCTGCTGGTGTCTGTACAACTCGTTAGTCGCCGCCGTTACCACTAGGCCAACACTTGACTGCTCTACAAGTCGACGTGTAATATTTTTCTATATCCATTTTCCTTACCTTATAATAGTCTGTCCACATTACGTGTCTACGCGCGTAGACACGAAGGATGGCGGCATCTGTCTCTCGAGCACGCGTCCCGGCTACTACTGACAGCCAATAACAAACTTGTTGATGGATCGGGAAGAGACTGTTACTTAAAGGGGAAAGTATTTTTACGTAATGAAAAACTTTCGTGAGCCACATTTGGGGATTTTATGTCTTATGAAAGAAAAAGGATGAAAATACGTTTATTTGCGACAAACATGACGCATAAAAAGAAACAAAAAATATAAACAAGTTGGGGGAAAACAGGCGTCAAAACGGACATCGCTCAGCATAATGCTAAGACCCTATACGAAACAGCCCCAGCGCTGGTTTTCAGCGACAGCCGGCGTTGACGTTTTGGAGGTATGAGGAAAGGGTGTAAAGTTCACTCATCCTCCATAGAAAAGGGAGGATCCTCCGACCAGACGGGTGTTGTGTCTGGGCGGGCAATTGCCCCACGACTGATGTCGGGAAGTTTGTATATATGCTAATTGCGCGGTAAACTCTGCTTGCGAGATGCAGGATTTGCGTGACGTCAGTATGACGCGTTGTTCGCATGTGGCGTTGTAGATACCGCTACAACGTGAAGACGATTAAGGATTGCTAGATTAATGTTTTACTCAAAAGAACACACACATAAGTCACACCTGGGCCTAATTCACTATGACCACTACACCACAAACCACATCACCATTTGTTACTTCGATACCACGTCATGACATTTGCTATGAACGTATTTTGTATGACACAATGGCGTGGTTTAGCATAATCAGCCTATAATATTCCCACTGCTGGGACACAGGCCTCCTATCTGTGAGAGGAAGTGGGCCATAATCCACCACGCGGGCCCATTGCGGGTTGGTAGATTTCGCATGTGACATGCGACATCTGAAACTGAAAATGAAAAATTCGAAGACATGATGTCTTCGAATTTTTCAGTTGTAGGACATGCCGGTTTCCTCACGATGTTTTCCTTCATCATTTTAAGAGAAGTGGTGATGAAATAACCACTGCTCGGTGAGGGAGAGGGGAGGGAGGCCTGTGTCCCAACAGTGGGAACATTTTAGGCTGATAATTGTACAGGAACAAAAAACAGAATCCGTCTTCATTTAGCTATATTAATAAACGTTGTTTAGAGTTTAGAGATAACGTTGTTTACAAGTGACTGTTTAACCATACATTTTTAAGGTTTTCATCGTTTATAAATCCCTTAGTTAAACATTTTCTATATTTAGTTACACATTATTAATATAAAATTACCAAAACGAGCTTTGATAATTTAATGAATAAGAAAGATTAGGTCCCATCTCCAATGATTTCTCCCGGGAACTTTATATTCTGCACAAATTGTATTTCATTAAATTAGGCCCACCGTCTTAAAATAATATTTTATTACGTTGAAGAAATAAAAATGGCGTCTTTTTGAGTGGACCAGGGTAATAAAGTTTAGAAGATAAAGATGATTTTTAAGATTAAAAAAAAAAAAAGAGTAAATTCTTAATGTTTTAGAACAAGACAGTACGAGGAACAGGTTTTTTTTGTCGTTGATTCAGGGTCAAGTTTAACAATGTAAATGAACTATTGAGCATTTTGACGTTCTGTCACACTATGCGAAGCAGTCAAGGTGACTGAAATACACCGTCACGCATGGCTTATTATCGCACCAGCAGTGCGATTCTGTAACCATCTCACCGTGAAAACTTAGGTGAAGTGACCGTGGAGTAAGCTGTCATTCCAAATAATGCTAGGGATTGACACTACTGACAACTCACATCAAGCTCACTTCACTTGAGTTTTCACGGTGAGATTTTTACAGAATCGACCGGCAGATGCTTTTGTACAGATATTTGTGCGCTTTTATAATTTCCTAACATAACGATATCATCGTGGATGTTCACGTCCACGTCCACAGAATGTACATGGACATACGTGCACGAAATTTAAAAGCGTCTTCACATATTTGCATACATTAGAGATACCAAAACATATGATTAGTGGTTCACTCGAAGCAAAGCAAAACCCCGAAAATAACCCTCTAAAATGTTTTTACAAAGAAAATGCTACTCCATAATATATCCCCCAAATGAATGAGAATATTCACGAATATGGAACCGAGTCATATCAGTGTGAATCTTTCAGTGCACTCTAGTGTACAGTGCATCTTATCACTCAGCTGAATACATCGCACTATCGTTCCCCAGAGACACCTCCATATACACTGCAGTGACGATGTAGCTCTAGAGTTCACATAATACACTGTAGTGACTAGGTAGTGGGTAGCACTGGCGTTCACTTCCCGTATCCAAGTCAAGGATTTTAGTAAACGGAAAATATAAAATTGATACTGTATTCTTTTGTTTGAAGGGAAGCGAACTGACAGCATGGTTGGCGCAGTGATTAAGCGATTGACTGCTGCGCTGCGTGTCGCGGGTTCGATTCCCGCACGGAAAAAATATTTGTATGTCTTGACAAACAGGCCCAGTGGTATCGGCCTCGAATTACGAATTGCAGGTCGTGAATTCGAACCCAGGCAGACACTTTATGTATTTGGGGTTTGGGGGAGGTATTCCTCGAAGCGCTACCATTTTGAGGCGCTCCTTTTTTATTCCTCGGAGCGCACCTTTTAGTAGCGCTCCCGATAGCAATTAAAAATATTAACTTTTTTTTGATTAACTTTCGAATAGAGATAGAATAGTAACTGAAACTATCGATAGTAAGTAAAACACGTTATTTTATACAAATTGCAAAAACTCTATACTCCTTGACCATAGATTGGTTTAAAAAAAATAAAGTGATCCTGTGTGTGTAAAGTGGACAAAGGCAACTGTATCAGTCAGTACGTACTTTAATCTAATAAATAAAATAACGTGTTTTACTTATTATCGATAGTTTCAGATAGTTTCAGTTCTATCTCTCTCTATAGGTGCGCTTCGAGGAATAAAAATTTAATATTTTTAATTGCTATCGGGAGCGCTACTAAAAGGTGCGCTCCGAGGAATAAAAAAGGAGCGCCTCATTAGGTGTGCCTCAAAATGGTAGCGCTTCGAGGAATACCTCATTTGGGGTACTGCTTGTGGTGACTGGTCGTCTTGCTAACCATGGTTTAATTGTTGTTATTAGTATTTACTTATTTATTTTACTTCGATGGTCCTAGTTCATCATTTGTGACTTCAAGTGACAGTTATTTGAACAGAACCCAGCAATACATAAATATGTAAGCTGTCATGCCCTTTATGCCTGGAGCCTTTTATTTAGATAGTAAGTTTACATTTTAATTTTAATTACTTATTTTTAGTTTGAGTACATATAGTTTTTATTATATTTGTTGGTATATTGGCGTGGCTAGCTGACATATGGCAAATAATTTAATGTTCTGTGTCTTCTAATGTTAATTACTTAACATACCTATTATTGTATACAATTAAGTATTTTCTAACTGAACAGACAGCTGTGCTGCTGGGGAGTTTGTTGCGCCACTTCTTCTTCCCAGCACTAGCACTAGGAAGTGGTGAAGGGGGGGCGTTTTTTGGGGACAGTCTTTTGTAATTTTGACGTTCGAAAAGTGCTGATTCTCAGCCTAATTTTAATTTTTTTATTTTGATTTAATTTCATCACCACTGCTCTCAAAACGTTGAAGGAATACATCGTGAGGAAACCGGCATGTACTAGGACCAAAAATTCGAAAACATGTGACATCTACCTATACCCGAACAGCCGATCGATTCTGTAAAAATCTCACCGTGAAAAGTTAGGTGAAGTGAGCTTAGAGTGAGCTGTCAATAGTGTCAATCCCTAGCATTAGTTGGAATGACAGCTCACTCCACGCTCACTTCACCTAAGTTTTGCACGGTGAGATGGTTACAGAATCGCACTGCTGGTCGCGTGGTGGATCAGAAGAGGCATACTCATTTTAGTCTTGTGTCGAAGGCGTCATCATGATCATCATTCTCCTACACTTATCTCAATCTATTTGGGGTCGGCGTACATGTTTTTTCTTCCATATCTAGCCATATCATATTTCACAAAGTCCTTCCATTGTTTCTTTGGTCTTCCCCTACTCTTATGCACAATCACACTCCAAGCTTTCCTTAATACATTTTTTATTTACATTTATAATCCATACAATTTGACGAGGCGCCAAAAAGACGGAAATGTCAGTACAAATCCGGACGTATGCTGACCCTACCTACATGTGGCTAACAGGGATGGTTAGCCTATCCTAAGCATATACCCTTCCAAAATCGATTACTGACGTGACGTCATCAAGACCCGGCCGACCTGGTGTTTCACGATAGTAATTAATTGCGTCAACACTACGTCATCATTAAACCGTCTTGATTAATGATTGCGTATTCCCCTCACAGCAATGACGTGGCGATTTTTTTGGGGTTATTATTAAAGTTTTATTTTTAATTTCTGGAAAATGAATTGATGATAATTAACGCTGGTTTTTATTTACGGTGAGTATGGGGATCATGGCGCTATGGAGCGAGCTATGCTCGGAAACTCTTTGAAAGATAAAATCAGGAATTAAATTATCTGGAAAAGAATCGCAGTTACCGACATAGCTTGCAGAGTAAGCAAACTGAAGTGGTAGTGGGCTGGCCATATCTATCGAAGAACCGTTGGCCGGTGGAGCAGACGAGACCGGAAGTGGAGACCGCGTATCGGCAAGCGTAGTGTGGGACGCCCCTAGCTAGATGGACAGACGACCTAACTCGATTGCACCTCTCTATAAATCCAAAAGCTCGTTGCGTTTGGGAAGATTCGGGCTAGTTCGGGCTAGTTCGTGTCGCTCCGGACGTAAGTTAGTAAAACATTTAAAAATTGATATAAAATTTAAAACAGTTTACTTGGCAGTGGTAGGACACGCCATTTGTCTTTGTTTGTTTGGTTGATGGTATTTGACCTATTTTTACATATAATTACTGCACAGCTCGGCATTTTAGTTTTTTACGCATCAATAGTACAATGTACGCAGTTGCAAAGCGACTGAATGCAGCGTACAGCCGCCGTTCGAATTTAAGACCAATTTTATAATATTGATGCAGAACGAGCCACGCCCCCAAGGCATATCCCTCGATATCCGTTATAATGATAAATATTTATGATTTCGTCGCATGCCTGTGGCGCCGTGTCTTTTTTTTTTTTTTTTTTTGGGTGGGAAATCATCATATGACCCCTCCCGCTCTGGGCGGAGCGGAAGGGAGTGTCAGACTTTTACTGACTAAAACCCACCCGTGTTCCTTCAGTTGCCTGTGCCAAGGGCCACGGTACCTCTTTCGAATATCCCGCAGCCCTGGCGGCATCGGCCCTAGAGGGCCCCGTCAGTTCGTGCTGACATCTCTTTGAGGCGCGCGTGGAACACAACGCGCCGTCGACCCGGGCCTGGTCCTTACCGGGCGGCGAGCTGCCCGTTGCTCGCCGCCCGCAGGCCCGCGCCTACGGTGGCCGGGAGTCGGCTATTGACTCCCGTCCAGGGCGTCTCCTACGGCGGCTAGGGGCGTGAGGGCGCAGCGATTGCCTCTCCCTCACGCGCTCCGCCTCCTCCTTTGCGAGCATTACTGCTTCGCAGAAGGAGGTGACGGCCTCCCATTCACTCTCGCTCCGTACCATGGCCTGGACCAGGGCCGGACGCGAGAGATCGCTGCCGCCGATCGCCGCCACGAGGACACGGCGGTGCCCTGCCCAAGCCGGGCAGACCTCCACCGTGTGCTCCACCGTGTCCTCCGGGCGATCCACACAGTGGTGACACCCTGGCGTTTCCTCCCGCTTTATCCTGAACAGGAACCTCCCGAAACAACCGTGTCCGGTGAGGACCTGCGTCAGGCGGAAGGTGAGGGCGCCGTGGCGCCTCTCTAGCCACTCCTCAAAGAGGGGACTTATCGCCGCTATTGTGGCGTGCCCAGCACTGGGTTGCGACAATCGCACTCTCCATGCCGCTATGAGATCCCGCCGGAGCTCTGTCCGCTGTGCCGTGATTTCTCGCGGCAGCGGAGTTACGCCCCGGCGTTTTGCCTCCTCTCGCCACTCCCATATGTGGGCGAGGACCTTGGCCTCTAGATCCCATGGCGGCAATCCGGCAAGGAGGCTCGCCGCCTCAACGGAGACCGTGCGGTATCCTCGGATCAGCCGGACAGCCGTGACCCTTTGGGACGCGTTCAACCGGCGGGCTGGTCGCTTCCTCAGGGAACGCGCCCACACCGGTGCCCCGTAAAGGGCCATGGACCGCACGACCCCCGCATAGAGCCTCCGGCAGGAAGCGTTTGGTCCCCCTAGATTGGGCAGGAGCCGCCTCAAGGCAGCCCCGGCCCGCTCCAGTCTGGGTGCCAAACGTCGGAAATGCTCCACGAAATTCCACCGGCTGTCGAGGACGAGTCCCAGGTACTTCATCGTCAGCTCGACGCCGATGTGAACCCCTCCCGCCATTATTTGTGAACCCGGCGGTGGCACGTCCCGAGGACCATGAAAACACATGGCCTCTGACTTGTGCAATGCCACCTCGAGTCCCAGTTGCCGGATCCTCTCGACGATTGTCGCAACCCCGCGTGTCGCTGCTTCGGCCGCCGCCTGGTGCGACCTCCCCTGCGCCAGGACCAGCGTGTCGTCAGCGTAGCAAATCACGCTGACGCCGCTGGGGAGGTCAGCGTGGCGCCGTGTCTGCGAAACTTATTTCGTGAGACGGATGTTACACGATATCTACGACATTCAAACCATACTTGGCAGGCTTTTATTGTACCTACGTCTATTTCCTTTTTATTCCTAGGGCAGGAAACAAAACAATATTACCTATTACTGTCCCAGACATGTTTTATTCGATTTGATGACAGTCTGATTTGAGACCAAATAAAATAAAGAGAGACATGTTATTGCTCTCCATTTCGTCGTGTGTTTGTTTATTTTTCCACACAATTTGAGGCAGGATTTATTTTATTGCATTTAACCGTTTTGTCAATTTAATTTGAATATGTACAGACGCCAGCACATCAAGCTATACAATCTGTCAAATTTCTTTAATATATTTTCAACTTTGTCGCTAACGCATAAAGTTCAAGGTTGATTGGGAAAATTAGTCTGAATATCGTTGAACATCTTCATCTGCCTAGCCTTTTCCCAACTATGCTAGGGTCACCTTTCAGTCTAACTGAATGCCAGTATTTTATGTGGAGCGACTGCCTATCTGACTTCCAGAATTTACTAAGTATTTTCATCGACATCGGTAAATATAGGATACGATTGCATTCGCAACGTTAAAAATGTATGAACGTTTATAGATACATAAAAGTCAATACATTTTGTTATAAAGCTTTATACATTGTTAAACAGCGACCTGGCAGTAGTTTGATGAAGAATTTTTAGAATAGTTACGCAAAAACGCAGGCTTTGAAGTTTGCTATTGTGTTGCCAGAAGCCACCAATTAATTCTTTTGAATGAATCAGTTGTCATTAATTAATGTTTATTTATTTATTTCGACAAAAATCGGTCGGGAATCGAAAAAGAAATCGGTCGGGAGGCTATTAATAAATGTTCGTGGTTCTGATGTAGTTATGTAAGTAGGTAGTTTAGTAAGTAATTATGCAACTTGCTAAGCATAAGTGCAGCTAATGCCAACGATAAGCTGTCATGGCCACTGGCCGCCTTCATCATTCTCCTGCCCTGCCCGGTTTTTTTGTGGTCGGTGCAACATGTCTTTTTCTTTCATACTTCTCTATTTAGTCGTCATCTGGATAGTCACCCCCTTTCTAACCATATCATCATTCACACAGCCCATCCGTCGTTTCTTTGGCCTTCCCCTACTCTCATAGCCTCCGACATTTATACTCAAAACTTTCCTCACGACATTTTCCTCATTCCTTCGTATCATATGCCGATGCTATGACAGCCAATTTCCACACAACTTTTCAGTTACCGGTGCCACTTTCAGACTTCCACCAGTGCCGCCAGTGCGGCCAGTGGCGGACTTTTGTGACAGCCACTGTGATGAAAGATGGTCGCTTTTCATACATGTGTATAACATAATAATAATAATATCCCTGGACATTTCACACAGCGCCATCTAGTCCCAAGCTAAGCAACCTAATGCTTGTGTTATGGTAACAAGATGGCTGATAAACTACTTATATACATTTTTTTTTGTAAATACATACATATTATAGATAGAAAAACACCCAGACTCGGAACAAAGCGGTCGCTTTTCACTGTATGAAAAGCGACTATCGTTCATTACAGTGGCTGTAACAAAAGTTCGTTTGAAAAACGTCATTGACAGTAATCGAAGTTATACCAAAACGATCTATTTGACAGCTATAAGTTAACTTTAAAATGCGTAATAAAATAAATATATATAAACTGCTTTATCTTTTTGATCTCTCTCTCTTTTTTATTATTATTTATGACTTCTTACATACATTATAATACCGTACGTGTATCAATTAATGTATTGTGTGTTACTGCGATCACTAGTTCCAACTGTCAAAAACCGGTTTACCGAATGGTATAGTATAGAATTTGTTAGGATAGTTTTTGTTACTGTACTTCAAAATAATGAACGTCAACATTTCGCTTGACTTCTCCCAAGTTACGCCACAACACTTACTTTGCTTTTAAAGCTAAGTGAACGATAAGTGAGTGACAATGTTTCACTGATGACCTAATTGGTATAGTGGACGATCCCAGCAGGTCAGCTGCTTTGACATGACATATCAGTATGTAGTAGTATATCAGTGTAGCAACACAACTAACTTCAATGTATCCATTAAAAAAAGGTGGGAGTCCTTTTTCATCGATTAAAAAGCTGAACAACATTGTTTCCAGGAACACTTTGATGTAAGAAACAATGTTTTGTAACTATTACTTTGGTTTAATAGGAGGGGCCCGTGGCTAAATAATAACAGCCGCACAGGTCAATCGATCGGGTTAAGCTACGCTTGCCGCGGTTGGTCTATGGATGGGTGACCAACTTTACGTACCTCCGTGTCTTGGAAGCGGTTCGTTCCGGCTGTCATTTGTGGATCTTTGACAGTCGTTACGGGTAGTAAGAAGCCCGAAAGTCTGCCAACTGGTCTTACCAAGGGGTATCGTATTACCCAGTAACTGGGTGGTGGAGGTCAGATGGGCAGACGTTTCATGTCAAATACTGGTATTCAGCTGCATCTGGTTAGACTGGAAGCCGACTCCAACATAGTTGATAAAAGGCTAGATGATGCTGTAGTTTAATAACGTATTGAAAGAAAAATAAAAAAATAAAACTTAACATTATGATAACATGTGTTCGTAGATAGAGTGCATATAGTAGTCCTTATACTAAAAACGTAAAAAACCTTAGTCAACGTGCTAAAACAGCGCCTGGTGTGAAAATTCCCGAAGGTTTCTACTTGTACATTTAACTTTATAACCAGATTGTCGCCCGTTGGCAACGCTAATGGAATGTGTAAACTATTCGAATAACGTTATGCTACTTGCTTTTGTACTTTTAACTTAACTAGCTTTTGTTCGTTCCTTTTTATAATGCCTTTGTATAATGTTAATTTACCGCTTTTATTTTTATTTTATTTTATTTTTAGTCTTGCTTGTTTACTTTGTCTACATTTCAATTGCATAGTAATTAATGATAAATGGAAGTGCGGAGACTCCTAATACAAGCAATGCCTTGCTTAAAAGGAGATCTCCAAAAAACATGTATCTACGTAAATGCCCATTGTAATTGAAATAAACATTTTATTTTTTTTATTTTCGCGTGCTACGGAAATCCTACTATATTATAAACGTGAAAGTTTGTATGGGTGGATGGATGGATGTTTGTTACTCTTTCACGCCGAAACTACTGAATGAATTTGGATGAAATTTAGCACACAGGTGGTTTATAACCAGGATTAACATATAGGATACTTTTATCCCGATATTCCCACGGGATCGAAACTTATGCGGGTGAAACCAAGGGCGCAGCTAGTAGAGCTATAATATTTATTTTTATAGGTATGCTTAATTTCAGTATTTAGTTTTACATAAAATCGCGTCTGTTTTTTTGGAGTGTTAGGTAAGAAGGAAAGAAAAAAATACATTTATTTATCACAGACTTAAAGCCACAGAGTACATTAGAGACATGCAGTCACGAGCACCAATATGTTAACACTTGGCAACTTTCAATTGCGATTTTTTCGTGAAATAACGAATGCAAACGTTGCGTTCGTTATTTCACGAAAAAATGCAACCTTGATACGACATACGACACATTACATTAACTTATGGGTTCGAAAATTCTATGTTCGTAACAACATCAAATTTCATTAAAAAATATAGGAGTTTTTTTTTTTTTTTTTAAATAAAGCCGAGTGTATAGGTACCTATATACTTTTGATCATGACTGTACATACATCAGAGGGGCAATTCTCGTAATTTTAAGACCGTTCACAGTCTGATCTCAGTCTCAATCTGTCATAAATATTTCTAATTTCCCTACATTTTGACAAGTTTTTGACATTTGTTTGTCGCCGAGATGAGACTGCGACTAGATTTTGAACGTTTTAAATTACGAGAATTGGCCTTCTGATAAAAACAAATAAAAAAGTGTAAGTCCGATGTAAGAAATTAGCAGGAAAGTGTGCTTCACGGTTGCGCCAAACAGGCCCAGGTAGACGCGTACCTATAGTACAACCAATTGCTGAACATGAGGTTCTGGGTTTGATTCCCGGGTCGGGCAAAGTGTTGTTGAGTTTTTCTATCTGGAAGTTCTCGGCAGCAGCCCGGAGTCTGGAATGGTTCATGGCAATAGACTCGCCACCTTTTACACTTTTACATGAGACTAAAAATGTCGATATACTATGTAGACTATAGACGTAGAATATACTATGTAGAATTTAGATATAGATGTGGGTGTACTATGTAGACTATAGATATTACACTGCCTTACCTTTCAGGGAATAGAGACGTGATGTTATGTTCGTGTTTAGTAATAGTTGGGTTTTAAGCTTCACCTCAAACAATCAAGTACGTATCCACATTATACACACCACTGCCATTCCATCTCCATCCTTACCTTGTAAATAAATCTTTAATTGATTTCTACTTCCCTTTTTTAATTTAATTACCTTTGACTTTAATGTTAAGCTTTCGTTGTCGCTACACGACATTTTGGTTGATGTATTTACCATGAACAGTTTCGAAAGGGTTAAGTGGCTCTTGAGTTGTTAATAGATAAATAAAAGGGTGTGTAAACATATTTAATAGTTCCATCTGCTTTCAATCTTTCCTCTCAGGTACCTACAACGTACTTTTTAGAGAGAATACTATAACGACACGGTTTGACGGCACGGTTGGCACAGTGACTGAGCGATCGACTGCTGCGCTGCGTGTCGCGGGTTCCATTCCCGCTCGGAACAAATATTTGTATTGCCTACAGGTAGTTGTTCCGGGTCTAGCTGTTTGTGTATGTGAGTTTAAATGTTTGTAAATGCACCCACGATACAGGGAGTAATTCATAGTGTAGGGCAACGTTTTATATTATTTAAAAATAAGAAGAAAAAAAAAATAAGAAAAAGTACGTTATTTTTAAGGCAAAGTAGATCGTACCGACTACCAGAAAACTGTTGACAAACAATAGTAGAGGGATATTAAAAAAAGAAAGATAATATAGATATATGTCTCCAAAAAAATTACACCCACGCAACGAAAGCATAATCAGCCTATAATGTTCCCACTGCTGGGACACAGGCCTCCTCTCTGTGAGAGGGAGTTGGCCGTAATTCACCACGTGGACCCATGCAGTGCGGGTTGGTAGATGTCACATGTCTTCGAATGTTGGCTTCTAGCACATGCCGGTTTCCTCACGATGTTTTCCTTCACCGTTTTGAGAGCAGTGGTGATAAAATCATTCATACAAAGTACAGCTCCTGTCTGGGTTCAAACCTGCGACTTACAACTCGTAAGTCACGATCGTTACCACTGAGCCGCAACTGCTCAACGCAACGAAAAGGTTATGATTAAATGCAACTTTTAAACACATTCTATTCCTGAAATTATAGTGGGCATTTAAACTTCTCACATTTTCAAAGAGTCGTTTTCATTTATGAATTTGGCAGTACGTAGCCGGAATAAGTTGCCTGCACAGTCTAAGCAACAAAATGACTTATAGGTACCTTACTTCACCTTTTAATTGTCCAAATGTTGGTCCAACTTTTACACACACATACAAAGTGATTTTTTAAAGACCAGCCAAATTTAAGGATGTGGTACACACCATCAAACTGAACAACTTTCTCCGTGGGACCAACATCGTAATCGCGAATAAAAATTCAGCCGTCCCATACATTTAGGTCGAGTAGGTATTGAAGTTTTCTATGGGACAGTTGAAAAAATTTTCGCGATTACGTTATTTGTCCCTTGGAGAAAGTTGTTCAGTTTGATGGTCTGTACCACATCCTTAAATTTGGCTGGTCTTTAAAAAATCACCTTGTATAATCGCGATGTGTGTCCGCTTCATCAAAAATCGCGCCGCAAATCGCGGCCGCTTACACGATACCATAACGCGATTCTGTTCTTTGAAAGTGGTGTATTCTGAAATACTGTCAAACTTAAATAACTAAAAAATCAAGTATGTATTCATTATTTACCAGGGATCGTAATTTTATTTGATTATTTATGTCTTTCATAACAGCCTCCTGAAATTTGACGAGGGTGCAAAACAACAGCTTGTATATGTTCCAAAGAGATTGGAGTATTTGCGCCGTTTAAGGTTTTTCGCACCTGCAGCAGCCACCCCAGCACAGCCCACCGTACTTGGAAGATGGGATGGCGCAAGGGTGTTGACGCTCATGATGTTACATTTTGTGCCAATGATTTTGTGAGATTCTGATCACATACCTCAAAGTATCACAATCCTTCGCAAGATTATTACAAACAGTTAAACTTAACCGTACTTAGCCACACCTTTATACTAAAACTGTAAGCTTTCACAAACTTAGTCCTGAACTCAAGACCTCAATTAACTTAATGTCTTAACAAGTGCAGTTAAAGTAATACTTACTTAAACAAAGTACGTTACTGCAATGAACTTGTATTTAAGCTGTATCGGGTTTAGACTGTGAAACGGGTAACGGACGGCTTACCTGTCGGTTAAGTAATCCGACTCGCTCGGTTAAACGTTAAAGGTCTATTACACTACGCAGTATCAAAACAGTCTTATTAAGATTTAGCGTAGTGTAATAAGACTAAGCAAGATATTCTGTCTAATTAGACCGACCGAGTAGGATCGGCCTTGCTTGCTTGCTTGATGAATATCGCGTGGTCTAATAAGACTTAGCACGTTTAGACCGTTCAGTCAACGCGCGGCAGCGGCGACAAAGTGAAGTCACGTGTTTGTTTGCTATGGCATGCAAAATGGCTTGTTCAAGAGAAAAGGAAGTGATTTTTAATCTTATTGAGGTGTACCGTGACATGCCATATTTATGGCAGAAAAGTCACAAAGATTATTTAATAATAATAATAATTTATTTATTTCAGACCAGGTCCACAAACAACACACATTACAATTTTATACTAAAAACAAAAAACACAAAAAACATACATACATCGTGAAAACACAAACCTACACAAAACTACACCAAAACAACTTACTTTAAATATTGGAATGACGCACGATGAGTGGTCATCCACTGCCACATCATTGCATCTTGTCTTGAACTTCGTGACCCTGGAAAGCTGAGCGCCCCCCAAGGTGACTAGTGGGACAGTATCATAACATTTGTTACCCGCTTTGAAAACCAGTAGCTCGCTCTTGGTCGCGTTGTACCTGAGGCCGTGAGCCACCGCATAGTCCTCACAGATGCGAAGAAGCCTCAAGTGCACTGACCGATGGGCCAATGGGCCGATGGGCTGATGGATGGATTTAAACCAAACTCTTCGTGCAGAAGGATTCTTTTTTGTATTAAAACTTATAGTCGCGGCAAGAGCTATGGCGATTTTCTGGTGCTTCGAAAGTCTTCCCATGACACCGCGACAACCGTCACCGGCTACGTGCGCCTTGCAAATGAGTGAGAGCATGCGATATTCAGGGCGGTGTAACAGCGAGCTTGTCTAATTAGACTTTAAGACAGTCTTAATAAGACTGTCTTGATATTGCGTAGTGTAATAGGCCTTTTACTACACAATGATGTCGGTGACAATGTTAGTGCCTTGTCTAGCTTCAGTTTTTAAGCAAAATACTTTTTTTTTGCTGTAATTTGGTGGTGAGTTCAAATCCGAGCAAACATCAATGCGACTTTTTCAATTCAATGTACAGACGCCAGCAGGTCAAGCTACCCGAAACTGTCAAATTCTCCCAATCAATCTTGAACCTTTAACGATAAACGATAAGTCGAAAATCTATTAAAGAAATTTGACAGATTGTAGTAGCTTGATGTGCTGGCGTCAGTACCTACTTTTCGAGTTTATGAAAGAAAGAAAGAAGAAAGAAAAAGCATTTATTTATTTTATCTTGGACATTACTGACATCGCAGGAGTGAGGAAACCTAATATAGGTAAATTTTGATCATCATCAGCATTGATCACCATGCTTGCTCAAGGCGGGTTAGTGATTTCATATGCTCAATGCCTTCTCAGTATGAGAAAGTATAACAAAACTTATTCAGTAGGCAGTATGTAAAGACAGGGGTAAAATATCTTGAACAGGTTTCTTCACTTTTTGGCCCTAAAATCATGCAAACTTGCGCACATTTTGACCGCGTAGGTATTACACTTTTCTATGAAACAGAAGATTTTTTTTTTGATAACCGACGAAAAATTTCGATGCTATGGGGTCTAAACTCATGTGCTGAATCCATTACAGTTTGCGCGTCGATGTCCCTGCCACTCTGTATGAATTTCATTCCGTCAATACAATTTTTAAGTTATAAGTAACTGACAGAAAATTTTGTTCTAAGTGATATTTAATCTCTTCGGACAAAGCACTTCGTATAACTATGATCGAACTTCACGTACAGGTAAGTTCGTTGAATCATTAAAAATATGCGACGGTAGATTGACTTCACAATATTACCCACGCATTAGCCATTTTGCCATTTATCTCTGCCTAACCTGTCCGTGAAATACAGGTGTAATGTTACAGCTATTTGTTAAAGTGCTAAAAAACTCAGCACTTAGAAGTACCTAAAGACGAAAATACCTGTGATTAATACATAGAAACGCTTAAAGTAATCCTTAGAGTAGATTCTCATTAGTGAATCCGCACATCTAGTTCGATTAATTCCGGCTCGTTTGGTAATCCTCTCCGCTCGGATGCTGCTTACCACCTGTGCTAGTACTGTAGACTAACTACTCAAGCTGGTTGTGCAAATTGTAGTTAGATACTAGGTATTATCAATATGGGTAGTAGTTAGATTTGTTTAATTACGTAAGCACAGTCAGAGAAATTAAAGGACATAGACGTGGATGTCCACTCTGTTTACTGGAGGGGCTTGTGGCTAAGTAATAATAGCCGCACGGGTCGCTCGATCAGGTTAAGCTACGCTTGCCGCGGTTTGCCTATAGATGGGTGACCATCTTCACATACCAAGACTCCTCCGTGCCTCGGAAAGCACGTTAAGGCGTTGGTCCCAGCTGTCATTCGTGGATCTTTGACTGTCGTTACGGGTCGTCAGAAGCCCGAAAGTGACAACCATTCTTCTAAAGGGTATCGTATTACCCAGTTACCCAGTTAGTTGATGAATACTGGTATTCATCTGCATCCGGTTAGACTGGAAGCCGACCCCAACAAAGTTGGGAAAAGCCGAAGAAGATTGATTTATTTCTACTGGCTCTGCTGACAATGTCTAAGAACCAGAAAAATACTCGTTCATTTAAACTATCTTACTAACCATAAGATACATTTTACTTCACTTTACTCACTTGACTTTTTTCTTTAAGTACTCTTAACTTTTTTTTAAATTAAAAAAAAAAATTAAAAAAAGTAAAAATTTAAAAAAAGAAAAAATAGTACCTAATATACTTTAGTAAAAAAGAAAAATTAAGAAAAAAAAAGTAAAAAATAAAAATAATTTTTTTTTTTTAATTTTTCTTTTTTACTTAAGTAATATTCTATTCTATTGTAAGATAATAATCATAGCAAAAAAAAAAACACCTTACATCTTTAAACTCGATTATAAGGTTATACGAGTAGGTACACAAATTGTATGCCATTCTATGCCAGTAGAACACCGTAGGGAAATTCGGCTCTCAAAGATAAACGGACAGACCAGGTAAATGATACAAAGCATATACCCCTTACGTATTCTCTGGAGGAGAGATGGCTATTAGAGAGAACTGACTTTAGACTTAAATGCTTTTATATTCTGATGTTAGGTTAGGTTAGTGGTATTTATCTATACTATAATAATAATACTATGACACTGTGTGCTAGCGAACGTTTTCGGCGGCCCATTATTGAGTGTGCAAGTCACTCCCTGCCATTTCATCTGTGAATATTAGGGTTCCGTACCTCGAAAGGAAAAGACGGAACCCTTATAGGATCACTTTATTGTCCGTCCGTCTGTCTGTCAAGACCCTTTTTCTCAGGAACGCGTGGAAGTATCAAGCTGGAATTTCTTCGTCTACTGACCCTTGGAGCTGTGAAAAAATCAAACTTCTAAGCCAACGCAATCAAAACATATAGTCGTTTATGCCGCAATTTTCGACACTCGCAGGGGAATCAAAACCTACAGGGTACTTCCCGTGAACTCAGAATCTTGAAATTTGATACGAAGCAACGTCTTATAGCACAGATAAAGGAAAAATTGCGAGAACCGTAAATTTTTAGTTACCCTACAAAGTACGTAACCCTCGGTGCGCGAGTCCGACTCGCACTTGGCCGGTTTTGACGTGACAACGTCTTATAAATTGGTTTGCCGGGTGACACTTCAAGAAACTGCGTTACGCTCCGCTCACGTTATGCGCTCACAATGAGAGCGAGTGAGAGGCACGCGTCCCTTCCACTCGGGCATGGTTAGCCCGCCTAAGAGCGAGAGAGACAGACATAAAAAGTGAAAGGCACGCGTCCCTTCAAAGTCGTTGTCACGTAAAACTTTCGCCCGTATACCGACTTTACAGGCAACCAATTTTTTTATACTATTATCATTGTTCAGGCAGGGGACATAGACCTTCCATAGTTCAAGGTAACCGATCCACTATAGTCACACAAACCCATTGCCCATATTTTGTTTCCATGTTGTTTGCATGTTGTTCATACAGGGATAATCTGTCTGTTGGTGCCTCCTCATCATTTAAAATTGTGTAAAGGGCCTCTGCGAGTTGGCTTCGGCCCCTATTACGCCTTTCAAAGGTTCGGGACCCCAGGGAATCCGAGATAAATGTCAAAGACAATAATAATAATATTTAAAGAGGTAAAATTTGTTAGTTTGTATGTAGGAGGTAATCTCCGGAGTTAATCCTCCGGATCTTTATTAACTACTAGAACTGTCAATGTCAAAACGGGCATTTTATTTTTTGACAACTTTAGTATAAAACTGACAACAGGATGAAGAAGCAGGATGATTTTCGAATAAAGAACTGTATTTCAATGACAGTTAGGTTCTTATTACAAAAACTGCTTCTATGGTTTAAATAAACCATGCCAAAAGAAAAACCTTGTTTTATAATAAGACCGTTTGTGAGTGCCTAGGTAATGTGGTATTGCACAAGAAAATATTCATATAAAAATATGCATTTGCATGCAAAAATAGACAAGACATTCATAATCTGCCCGAACTACATATGTTGGGATCGGCTTACAGTCTAACCATATGCAGCTGAATACGTAGAGCGACTGCCTAAAATTATTATTATTGTAGGTAAATAAATTAAAATAAAATTATCTATTATGTAGACCAACCTTAATACGGAAATAAATGAGAGCATTGTCAAACACAAGCCTTATTTGTGCGAAAATAAACCTGAATCGCAACTCCACCACATTTCCAGCACGTTTCAAAATGGATAGAATTAAAATATCTTCGCAAAGTCGGTTAACCCGAAACTGCATCGTCGAAACTGCAATGCAGTCATCAAATTGAATGAACGTTTCCTTATATTTCCTAACCAAATATTAGGGTAGGTACCTGAAACGAATTAAATGGAGTCACGTTATTTGACAGCACCAAGAAATTCAACCTTATTTTTAACGAATAAAGTTCAAATTCCTTTGGTATACAAATTTCATATAGGTAGACATAATCACTGCCTAGGGAAATGTTATACTTTTAAGGAGAATATTGTAGAGGGTCGCATTCGCGAAATGAGGTACTTATGCCGTTATTAAGCAGTTACGTGCTAATTACAATCTTGAGAATGTAATTGCCTTAAGAATAGATTAAATTCTGAGTGGTACAATTTCTTCAAAAACCAGAGAAGTATATACCTAATATACTTCTCTGGTTTTTGAAGAAATTGATTTTATTTATTTTATTATTTATGTACACACAGTAAAATACATATTATTGATATGACATAATCATAATATGAGTAGAAAGGTACTGCTTATTTCTTAAGAAATTTCTTCCTGTAGACCTGCGAAAGGAGAAGTAAAAAAGAAATGTAGACAATAGTAATTATTGTACAAATAGTAATGATTTGTAATTTGCTCTTTTATTTTGGTGCGTTTGAAGAACCTTTAACTACTCTGGGAAAATTCCCTCATTCCCTCACATTGGCACCTTCCCTCCAAAAATAGCTAGGAATACAAAAATAACCAACCGAAAAAAAGAAACGCCAATTTATTTACGGATTACATGTAATATCCATTTTTGAGAAACTCCAATAAAAAGCTCATTTGGAACATTGTTTACGACACTCAAGAGACTTGAATTGATTTATTTACCTACACCCTAAACGCAAGTAATCTATTTGGAACAAAAAACTTATCAAGGTTAAGTTTGAGGGAAATATAGATTATATGAGTTTTATTTTTGGAACGAAGTTCCTTATCGCGCGTTGCGGACGGAGGCTAGACGGAAAAAATTAAGACCAAAAGTTGGAACGACACTTTTTGCTATAGTTGTAAGCCGTGTGGCGCCGGCGTGCGCGTGTTTCTCTGTCTCTCTCTCTCTCTTTGAACTTCGTTCCATCCGGGTGTCCCTTGACACCTCTCAAGTTTTTTTAATATTTAAATGGGTTCTTGTGTACTTACAAGATAATCAGTAACCATATCTAAAACAATCAAACCTATAAAAAATATCAACAAGGTACTATCGCAAAAATCTATATCTGACCAACAACATAAGGACTATTCCTGCTTGAGGCGCATATTATTATGTCGACCAAAAAGGATGCTCTTTTGTTTTATTTACCGACACAGCTGTGGACATCATGTGCACGGGATTTTGATTTCAAAATGGTTAGATATAGGTTTTGGCGATACATGACTCCTTCAATAAAGATTGGTCCTTGGCAGCTCCGGGCAGAGAGACGTGGAAGGAGAGTAGGGAGACCTTTGCCCAGCAGTGGGACATTAACTCGATTATAGGTGTCTCGCTACAGACACATCTAAAGGCCCACTCCACCACTTATAGAGGTCTAGAAGAGCCCTCTGAGGTAACGGGAGGAATCAAACAACGGTATGACTCCTTTAAGATTATATTGTAAGAACGTCTTTACATAAATAATAAATTTGTGTTTGACTATTCGGAACGCTAGCGCTATCTCGTGGCGCTAGACAGAGTCTGGCCTGAGTTCGTGGGGATGGACGAAGAAGGTATATCTGTCTCTCGTTATCATCAGGCATATTTTAATTACTGTGGGCGTACTATGGGTAGTGTTGGTTAGAGCACAATAGAAAAACGGTTTGCAGTTCAATTCAGATTATAATTTACAAACCAGTTAATCACACTAGCGAATCACACACACACACAACTCAACGATACGGAACGCTGACAGTTTCTATGCACATGTTGTTCGTACGATGTCCAATGTTTCGATCATCCCAAGAGCTCTGCTCACACCATTCTTGTAGCTGTAGCTCTCCGTCCATCCCCACGAACTTAGGCTAGACTCTGTCTAGCACCACGAGATGGTGCTAGCGTTCCGAATAGTCAAACGAATGACTCCGACAAATTTATTTAGACACATTACGATGACATGTTAAGCACAACAAACGAAAAGATAGTAAAACTAAAATTTAAAATATTAAAGATAATTATAGTACAATAAAGTAGCGCCACATATTTCTGTCTAAATTACCACTCACTGTTCTAAACAAAAATCTTAATTAAAATATTTGACACTAGCTTGAACGTTCGATTGTAACCCGCGCTAAATTATGGCCGGCCAGCACCACATAAGGTTGCCTTCGGCCGACAAACCTCTACAGTACGGTTAAGATAATAGCCAATTTGGTGCTTACATGCAACATCCGCGAGTCCGTTAAAAGTTATTGGAAAGAAATACGTGACAAACATTAATTTAGTTTAAAATTAGAAGACTTAGGCGTCAGATTTAGCTGACAAGCCAAAAGGACAAAGATAAAAAAATGTTATTAGTTTACGCAATATACAAGTACATGCAAAAAGCATCCCCCGATGCTAACAGTACAAGGATTATTTTTCATTCCCCAATAGAAAAAAAATACGACCCAAATCAGCCATCGAGTGTTCAAAACGACTAACAAATGGCACAACCTATATAGTACATAAAAAAGCTCTCATTAGTCAGTTCTACTAAACATCTCATCGCAACAGGTAACCATTGGCACGAGATAATTTAACGATCCTCACCCGGAACTGAATGTCTAAAGGTACTGATAGGATAAAGCCTATCTAAAAAAAAGACGTTGGCATATGTTTGAAAGGGAGGAACCCTTTCAAACAGAAATGGGAAAATACAGGAACGATGCTCCCCGTCAATATGTAAAAATAGCAAATAAAACCTTCAATGTCCACAAAAAAAGACGAAAAAAAAAACCGGCCAAGTGCGAGTCGGACTCGCGCACGAAGGGTTCCGTACCATTATCTATAAAAATCACGTCTGTTGTATGGGAGCCCCCTTAGATATTTATTTTATTTTGTTTTTAGTATTTGTTGTTGTAGCGGCAACAGAAATACATAATTTGTGAAAATTTCAACTGTCTAACTATCGCGGTTCTTGAGATACAGCCTGGTGACAGACAGACGGACGGACAGACAGCGAAGTCTTAGTAATAGGGTCCCGTTTTCACCTTTCTTTGGGTATGGAACCCTAAAAAGGGAATACAAATTGGTATGAAAACGTAGCAACAATGGCTCAAACGTTTGGCGACTAGAATAGAAAAAGGTCGTGAGTTCAAACGGGTGAGCTTTCGGTTAAAATGAGTGATTCTCTGCAGCTTTAGCGGCATTAGCGCCGATTCCCTTGTACACAAACTAAACTAAATTTAAGTTCAGTGAATCTTTTTCTGTCTATTTCATTAAGAAAAGGATAGAAGATAAATATTAATTTAGTCCTGTCAAATTAAGATAGGTACAGTCAACAGCAAAAGCAGATGATCAAAATCAGAAATTCAATACTAATAAACGGAGTTCGCAGCTATATGGCAGCTGTACCAGTAGTAAATGTTTGGTATAATTTACAATCACATACTTTTGCATCACTTCGACGGCACACAGTTCTGATGCGAACTCCGTTCATTAGTATTGAATTTCTGATTTTGATCATCTACTTTTGCTGTTGACTGTACTCTATAGACAGTTTAGACGTGATTAAAAAATTGGCAACTAAATATACGTCAATTTACGTCAGGCGCCGACTAATTTGACAGGACTAAGCTAATATTTATCTTCTGTCTTTTTCTTAATGAAATAGAAAGAAAAAGATGCATTGAACATAAATTTAGTTAATTTGTGAACAAGGCAATCGACGCTTATTTTAGTTTTACTAGTCTGCATGAAAACAGGCCTTTGAAGAAAAATACTATTGACTTTAATGTTGGTTAAAAAACAGGAAAAAAAATATCCAACGAATTTTTCCGGCATTTAAAGCGCCAGCCACTTTGAAAACCTGTCAAATGTTTAACAACAGACAGATACGTTTCGGACATGTTTCGAATAATACAAACAGATTCACTCGTGAACCACTCAATTAATTTAAAACATATACATACATACACGCCCTACATCACGACTTCTGCCCATGGGGGTAGACAAAAACTATAGAACGCCATTTGCTACGATCCTTAAATACTCTTACTCCTTTCCTCCTTAACGTTCATACATCTGGACATACACGCACGTCGGTTGCGAGCACCATGCACGTAATTGTTCTGAAAAACATTACCAATAAGGACATCAAAAGTCCTCTTAAAGCGTCCCCTCCATTTGCACTCACATCTGCCTTCTACCTTTAAAAAAAAAGAACTCCACTTAAAATGTAAAAATGCAATATTTAAATGGCAACCCCAAAAATTATGACTAAACGAAGACCTTTAGCACATACATACAGACAAAAAACTGACTAATAAAATTAAAAAAACACAACATACACCCCCACACCCAAAAGCACCTAAAGCTCTTGTCATTAAACCGTATTTCTACAGCGTAATAATTTTTAGTTGCTTTTTAATTTTATTATACAATATTGTACTTACTTAAGTTCTTAGTTACATTTTTTTTTCGAATAATGTTACAATAATGAAAATGTTTGGCTTACCTGTTATGAGACTGGACCCCACGACACAGGGAATCCTATTGTGGGGTCCAGGGCACTTGTAAAAACCTAACACTTATGGCTGCTTGTAATCGGCTACTCTAGTTTCTGTTTTTATATTGTACCGTATTTTTTTGAACTTTTGGAGGTATGAGGAACAGGGTGTAAAGTTCACTCATACTCTATAGAAAAGGGAGGATCCTCCGACCAGACGGGTGATGTGTCTAGCGGGCAATTGCTCAACGATTGATGTTGGGAAATTGTATCTATGCTAATTGCGCGGTAAACTCTGCTTGCGAGATGCAGGATTTGCGTGACGTCAGTATGACGCGTTGTTCGCATGTGGCGTTGTAGATACCGCTACAAACTCAATAAAGTTTTTTTTTTAAATAAAGCCAGTACCATCACCATAATAACGTCTTCCACCCGAATGAAACACAATGGAACACGTCGCAAACCTTAAAATCCGGCGCGCCACGAACGCAAAATATTACTCCTGTTCGGGCTTTTAAGCAAATGCATTCCGGTCGCCAGTCAGCTTTGTCAATATACACCTGAATTGAATGGAAATTGAAATGTTCCTGGCACGATCAGTAAGCTTTTCAATATCTGAACGTGTCTGTGGGTAAGGTTCAGCTGGTTTGCACGGAGGGAATGTAAAATGGCTCCTTTCCTCTCCTTTGAGGGGGTTTTTTATTTGGTTTTTGTGCATTATATTGGTGAGAAATGAGATAAGGTGGGCGAATTTTAGTAAAGGATTCTGAAGGCAATAAGAACGCTAGTGTTGACGTATGTCTGTTGAATTTTTGATGCAACTGTTTTAAGGTTTTAGTATAAATAACATTTGGCCTCTATGTTTCTTAAACAACAATGAAACATGTAAATTAACCATAGTAATAATTTACATGTAAATTAACCATAATAATAATTAATAATTAAGACGTGGCCCCTCTTTGCCATCAATCAGTGGCAGAAAAAAGAGGTATTCCACTTAGAGCACTGATTTCAACAGCACTTGCCCAAACCGCACCTATGCACTTCCACTAAGCGCACTGAAACAAAATTTTGTAACGTGCGCTTCGGAGGAACAGTAAGTTCATCAATATTGTTTTTAGTTCCCGAACGGCACCTACGGGTTCCGTATCTTTGAAAATTACAACCTGTTCCAAGAAAAATCCAGACACGTCGAGATACTCTTTCACAAAACGAAAGTTAAGACAGCACAAGCCAATACCGATGAGTAAAAACGCGAGCTAACCGCACAGCACGCCAATTCTGCTAGGATTGCCTTTTAAACCCCGACGTTACCTGCTGCTGAATATCTGCGCTTCGCTGTGAGGCTGCAGTGATAGAGGGTTCCGTTCCTCATTATACACCGTGACTTTTTAGTCGTCTGACAACGGCAGCCCATTTTGTGTATCCAATGACTACTACACATTCATAACAAAAAAATGGCATTTAAGAGAAAAAAAAAAGAAAAAAATATTCAGTATTTTGATGCATAACGTAGTTGAAACATTCTGTTGCGAGCGAAGATCTATCTACTCGACTCGTGCGATGGTTAGGTATGTTCTACTGTTTGATACGTAAACATTATTAACAGGATGTTTCATAATTCTAATGTATTATTTATTTTTCTTTGTACCTATTATCTTAATTAATGGTAAAAAAAAACACGCCTATAAGTATTTTATGTCGGATACATTGAGTGGACCACCTTTGTCAGACGACTAAAAAATCACGGTGTATAATGCTGATTTATTTTCCTGTTTGATGACCGGGTCTTCTTTTTCTTCGTGTCGCTGGCAAGACTGTAGTTCAGATATTGTTGGCCTAACACTTCGCCACTTCCACGGCGTTTTCGGTGCTGTTTTGGGCAGGATAGGAGATGGTTCGTAGTTTTAGTTGTTAGTTGCTCCACATCCACACCCTGCTGCCGTTCCATCGAGGTAACCCCACTTTACCAGCACCCTGGTTGCGTACCATACTATCAATCTCAATCTGAATAATTTTGAAGGATATTGCTAATCCATTGCTTCATTATGTTTGAAAAAATGGTCAGCTCAACAATGTAAATTACGCAATGAATATTGTTGGACTGTCAAAATAAAAGCAATTCCTACTGATAGTGTGTTACGCAATTATCCCGCTGGGGACGACGTGGAAGTGGCAATGATTGGATGAATGACCACAGTTTTGCGCTAATGCAAACCACCATGATAGACTCCAGTAAGATGTTACAGGCTACACTAGATATTGAATATAATGGTTGTTTGGAAAGTTCACTGCGGTAAGCGAAAAAACAGAACGTCTTCTTTTTATTCTAATAAATAAATCTTATTATTTATTATAATTCACAGAAGCCAAAATAAACAGTTTCAGAGGCCAGCTTGTTAAGTACCTACGCTAGCCATCGGAAATGAACCAATTCCACATAGTTATTTATTTATTTATTAGATTTAATTGTAGACTTAACAGGTCAACCCAAGGCGTCTACAAACAAGTTACATTTGGCAATATATGCATACAGTGGTTTTCAGCATAGATATTATTATTATTAAATAGGTACTAATATTTAACTACTAACTTATAGTAAACAGAGCTTGGTCTAGTTATGTAAAACACGTATTCCAAAAGATGAGTAATCAAGTTACAGTGTGACAGTGTGTGAGGTGGGCATTTGTCGCAGATATAATTTTGTTCAGCTAGTTATTGCATCAGCCTAGCGACCCGAATATACTGCGAAGTCGGCACGACCGCGACGTGACGCACACCGGCGACTAGACGGCGGCGGCTGACATGGCACAACCCGGGAAGAGACTTCACTTCGCTTTCGACTGATCGAACGGTAGTCACCACCGTAGAATTCCTATATTAAACCTGTTCCAGCAACTCGAGTTTTCTGGCCACCTGCCTACTGGCCTGACATAATTAGCGCAGTCGGTAGGATTCTCGAAGAACGACGGGCACCTATGAGCTGTTGTTCGAGGATCCGGATCTACACGTCGCGATCGGCAGCAAGGGTATCCAGCCATCGATTTATTCACAAACTACGATTGAATGGCTGTCCAGTTCAGTACATTCAAATAAATAAATTTAATGATGATTATTTTTCTACCTCCATTTTGGTTTTTCTTTTGAATCTACGTTCAGTTAATAATTGACGACTGATTATGATATTTAATGACGTTATAAAACACGTTGCGACTGCCTCTCACGAAGTATTTAATAAGCTCTATAGTGACGTACGGGATGGGGTGCGGCTCTTCCCCCTTATGGGGGAACCGACCTAAACATTAATATAATACATAATTAGGAAAAACGAAAATTTTATCACACTAGGGTAATTTAGGAACAGTCATAACGTAAGGAAATATATGAAGACGCTTTTACATTTCCGTCAACGGACACGTATTTAAATTTTATGGACGTTTTATAGTCATGGTAGAAATTAGTATAGCGCACAATCAATTGGTCCAAATATTACAACATGCAAAATATCCACCGCTGCAACTCAAACCACCCGCTATCCAAGTTGTTTCAGCTTGAGGTCAAACAATCGATTTCATCCGATAGATGGAGGGCTTTGAGCCTTTCACAGACGAGTTCGAACCGGATTTACGAGTATCAATCTATGTTGGCTTTTGCTTTATACTACGTTAGATAAGTTTGGCTTACGGATTTAGGTTTTAAAAATATTCTGGGTGCACTGTGTGTGGAACTGGCAACATTGTGTTCAGGTAGTATGACGTGGTTGATTGGTTCCTGTGTTGGTTTTGAGTTGAAAGCCAAACAAAAGAGTTTTGTGCTTGGTAGAAAATGCTTACGAAATTCCATCATGATTAAAATGGGGTCTTTTACCTTGTCACATACATAGGCTAAATAATAACAGCCGCGCGGGTCGATCGACTAGGTTTAGCTACGCTTGCCGCGGTTTGTCCGTGGATGGGTGACCATCTTCACATACCAAGACCCCTCCATGCCTCGGAAAGCACGTTAAGCCGCTGGTCCCAGCTGTCATTCGTGGATCTTTGACAGCCGTTACGGGTCGTCAGAAACCCGAAAGTCTGACAACCAGTCTTACTAAGGGGTATCGTATTACCCAGTTACTGGGTTGTGGAGATCAGATAGGCAGTCGCTCCATGTAAAATACTGGTACGTAGGTGTAACCGGTTAGACTGGAAGCCGACCCCAACATAGTTGGGAAGAGGCTAGGCAGATGACATACTCGTAGATATTGGTTTAAGTGGTAATATGGCGCATATATGTTGTAAAAATATAAAATAATATATATAGCTTAAAAGCATGTCTGTATTTCCCGATTTTTTTATTGTAATATTAGTCTACACTATTGGAAACTGGGAATGTCTTATTCTAAAAAACGATCCATCCGGAGATCAAAACAATGACTTAGTAGTTACACCAGGGACCAAAGAAGACTAAGGAGGTATTCAGGTTTTGAAAACAATGGCAGTAAAATGGCAAAAACCTGTTCTTTTGTACCACTGAAGTAGAAGTATGAAAGCAGATTTACATGGTTTTGGGAAATTCACCAAAAACATGATGTAAATGATCTGCCTCTAAATCATTAATTAATTTATATCCATGTTTATACTTAGGAGCCTTTTCAAGCAGCTTTTGAATTGGAGACCTGAATGGCGCCCTATTCATAAACCCTGAATTGATTCTGCTTTCATCTAAAAAGATCGTATCTCATGTTTCCTGCATGCGAATCGAGAATTAATTCGTGCCGTCACTTTGATTGAGTATCGGACGGAACGTAACCCGAAGTATTGCCAAATTTAAGTGGCAGGGTACATTGCTCGCAGAAGGCCGATGGGGTCAAAATATACTGCTGTGGCGACCGCGTACCGGAAGACGTAGCTATGGAAGGCCTCACACAAGGTGGACCGACGACCTTGTGAAAGCCGCAGGAACCCGTTGGATGTGGGAAGCACAGAACCGGTCGAAGTGGAGGTGCTTGGGGAAGGCCTATGTCCTATGTCCAGCTGTGGACGTCTTTTGGCTGAAATGATGATGATGAAGTTAAATGTGAAAGACTGTCTATTTACGACTGTTTTTAAATAGAAACTTTTAACCCCTAATCAGACGTATTTCGGAATAATCTTTCTTGCTGGTTAAGCATAATAATCTATAACCTCTAAATGAATTCCTAAGGACTTCCGATTCTCGAGTAGGTATGTTTGTCGTCAGTGGTTTGGGCTGTATGTCATCAGTTAGTCAGTCAATCACAATACATACAAAATTGGACCTTACAGCCTGTCCTTTTTCATGGCTAGATAAAAAAGGAATAGTTCTTAATTGCTTAAAATAACCAAGACAAGCACTTATCATTTGCCTAGCCTTTTCCCATCTATGTTGGGGTCGGCTTCCAGTCTAACTGGATGCAGCTAAATGCCAGTATTTTACATGGAGTGACTGCTTACCTGACCTCCACAACCCAGTTACTGGGTGATACGATACTCCTTAGTAAGACTGGTTGTCAGACTTTCAGGCTTCTGACAACCCGTAACGACTGTCAAAGATCCACGAATGACAGCCGGGACCAACCACTTAACGTGCTTTCCGAGGCACAGAGGGGTCTCGGTATGTAAAGATGGTCACCCATCCACAGACCAACCGCGGCAAGCGTAGCTTAACCTAATCGATCGACCTGTGCGGCTGTTCACAAGCACCCAAGACATAATAAATAAAAAGTACATAGCAACAGTAACCTCCCCTTTAATGGAGTAACAAATATTTGGTGTTCCATCCATGTAAATGAAAACATTCTTTGGCCGTCATTTAAGTAATTACTTTATTCAATTACAGTTACTCGACGCCCAACGAATTGTTCTATAAAATGTACTGTTATTTATAACCAAAACGATTTATATTTAGGTAAATTGGTAGGTAACCTCGTGTTTTCTATTTATGTAAACCACGTAGAATTGAAACCACGATGTTGCCACGCCCACGAAACTAGGTAGATAATAGCCCTAGGGCTAATAATACTTATAGTAGCAGTCAATAATAGACTGTAAATGACACGGAATTAAAAGTCAATACACAGACTAGATTTATTTTTAGAACAGTGTCACACTTATTTTCAATACCGGCTAGGTTTTAGAACTTTTCTCAACTCATACTTCAAATAACGACTCAACCAGCAGCCGTTGAACCCCAAAAAAAAACATCAAATCTTTTTTGTTTTTATGTTATCGTGTTTAGATATCGATACTCATTAAGTCTGCAGAGTTTCGCTAGCTAATTTAATTTGACCCGGAATAGGACGAACCTCAGACGGACCGCTAAATGGAGTTCATAAATCGATACACGTGAACGTATTCCACCATGCCTCTTCGAGGGGGTGTGGGTTAATAATCTACCACGCACATGGTGTATGTCACAAATATCTTCAAATTATTGGTTCTAGGACATGCGGGTTTTCTCATGATGTTATCCTTCACGGTTTTGAGAGCAGTGGTGATGAAATTATTTACAGTAAGTACCCTTATGTAAGTACATTGTACAGACTATTTTATATACGCATACAAATATTATGCCAAAAGCCTTTAGCCATAAAGATTCCAACCCAAATGCTCTCGGCCTTCAGGGTCTCCAGAGACCGATTCGTTCCGTTTCATTAGACAGGTAGACCGCAGACCCTCGAGTTCGTAACTTAAACTACTTGGTCAGTTTAACTTAAACAAAAGCCCAAGTTGAAGGTACGGGTAAACTTAGCAATTACTTATGAATTGATATTACTAAGTGATTTGATTTATACGGGTTAGCTTTTGAATTGGCTGTTGGTTTAAGTTCCTATCTTTAATTGTTTTGTAAAAAGAGACTTTCAGCAATGAAACTGCCTGTAAGGACTGTCCGTGGCATTATCATCACATCATCAGGACATAGGCCTCTCCTATTGCACGCCATTTAACTCGGTTCTCAGCAACTCTCATCCAGTTGCTACCAGCCACCCTGCGAAGATCGTCGGTCCACCTATCGTGAGTACGTTCTACCTTACATTTGCCGACTCGCGGTCTCCACTCAAAAACACGTCCACCTCAACAGTCATTGGTTCTACGGCTAACATGGCCGGCCCATTGCCACTTCAGCTTACTTACATATTCTATGAGTTGTGTCGATAATGGATCACCTCGTTCAGGACCTGTACCAGTGGCATCATTGTTGTGGAATATTGGAATATTGACACTTGACGCGTTTGGTTTCATGGTGAAATTCGCCCTTAACCGTTCACGTTTTATAATTGCTATTTAACACGGTATACTTATGCTTGAGGGGCTTGTGACCAAGTAATAACAACAGCGCGGGTCGATCGATCCGGTTAAGCTACACTTGCCGTCGTTGGTCGATAGATGGGTGACCATCTTCACATATCAATACCCCTCTGTGCCTCGGAAACCACTTGCCGTTGGTCCCGGCTGTCGTGATATTTGAAAGTCGACACAGGTCGTCAAAAGCCCGAAAATCTGACAACCAGTCTTACCAAGGGGTATCGTATTAGTAAGTAACTGTGTTGGGGAGGTCAGATAGGCTCCATGTAAAATACTGGTATTCAGCTGCATCCGGTTAGACTGGAAGCCGACCCTAACATAGTTGGGAAAAGGCTACGCAGATGATTAGGACTTATGCTTGTAAAATAGGCTTTTCTCAAAGAAGGCACATGTGATGTCATTGGTATCACAGATGACCGTAGACAGCGGTGACAACCCACCATCAGGTTGGCCGCCCAATTCTTAACCATTACATAAAAAACCATCTCAAAGTCTAACAATAAAACATGAATTGTACTATCGTCATACAACTACGAAGTAATCGATTAACTTTGAACTTGACGCTCACCGAACCCTCAACCTTTTAACGTAATTGATTGTCAACCACAGGAATCCATAACGAATGCATCGGTATCGAAAGAAATCATTTCGAATGTAAATTGTTCAATCGATTATTAGCGATGAACTTGACATGCTTTATTGCCAGTTATCTATCTATAAACTATCTCTCTTACCCAGCAGTTGACAGCCTGCGCAGTCTACTTGCAAAGCTCTAGCCGCTACGTCGGTATTCTTAGATTGTTAAAGGGTGTGGTGGAGCGCCTTTATCTAAACTAATTATTGTAAAGAGGAAAGATTTGATGATTTATGTTATGATTGTTTGTTACGCTTTGCTAAAACGGCTGAATGGATTTAGAGGAAATTTGGCACAAGGATAGACCATAACCTGGATTAGGACATAGACTACTTTTTATCCCGATATTCCAGAAGATTGAGACTTAGGCCCCTCGCCCACGGCGACTTTTTGTAGCGATGTTGTCGCGCGTTTAATAAACACGCGACAGCATTGCTACTAACGCGCGTTAGTCGCATTTGCAACGCGCTACAGCATTACGACTGTATCGATGCAAACGCGCGACCGTGTCGGACGACATCGGGGAGAGAACGGAGGGAGGGTGGCGCGTGAGTGGAGAACCGAGCATCAGTGCAACTCGCATCGCGACAGAAGCGCGACAGTATCGCGTTTGCATCACGACTGAGAATCGTGGTGTGGGCGAGGGTAAACATCTAACGACCGCATCGCGACTGTATCGATTCGAACGCGCGACAGCATCGCTACAAAAAGTTGCCGTGGGCGAGGGGCCTTAAACCGCAGGCCGACCTAGTTCCTAACTACATATAAACAAACTACGATCGTAAAACCGCTTTACTTTTATTAAGGAGACGTAATGGTTTCATTTTAGAATGGTCTCACAAATTCACAATAGAAGGTCTCAAAGTGGAACGGTGAATTGTAGTAGTACCTTCTACTTTTAATCTCTAATCAATATGGCTACCACGTATTTTAAATGAGTTATAGCTTCAAGCGATACCCTTGTTTTTCATACAATACTGGTGTAATTTACAGGTTCAGGTAAATGTGGAGGGCTATAAGAGTAAAATTTGACAGTTTCGGGTAGCTTGACCTGATGGCGTCTGTACAAACGCCAGCACATCGAGCTACCCGATACTGTCAAATTGTCCCAATCAACTACGAACCTTTATGCTTTAGCGATAAAGTTGAAAATCTATTAAATAAATTTGACAGATTGTAGTAGCTTGATGTGCTGGCGTCTGTACATAAAAAAAAGAATTCTGATCGTGAAGGAGTAGCACGTCCTGTATTATAATAAAGGACGTGCTACTTGACGATCACCTTTCCTTATTTTCTCTCTTTCACTAAGAACAACAATAACCTCCCTAATAAGCTTTCTCAAGAGCAGTGGTGATCAAGTGGTAGCGGCCGCGACTTATGAGTTGTAGGTCGCAGGTTCGAACCCACACAGGCGCTCTACTTTGTGTAAATTATTTCATCACCACTGCTCTCAAAACGTTGAAGGAAAACATTGTGAGGAAACCGGCATGTCCTAGAACCAAAACTTCGAAGACATGTGACATCTACTAACCTGCACTGGGCCCAGCGGAGAGGAGGCCTGTGTTCCAGCGGTGGGAACAGTATAGGCTGATTATATAGCTTTCTCATTTCTAAAAATAAAAATCGTAAATCAACCTCGCCAGCCATCTTTAGATACACTTCGATCGACAGTAAAGAAGAAATAGACCATCATGCATTTTTAATAACTTTTACGACGTCAAATCGTTTAAATCTATTTTCTAACAACTAGGCTGAACTAGGCTGCGGAGTGGAAGGAAACGGAAAATAAAATAATTCTCACGAAATAAAAATATCTTTGCTTGACCATTGAGTTTTGGATCCATAATGGGCTATTACTGTCACAGGTTGGACAAGGGTCTGGGTAAGGCTAGGTCAGAATGTAGGCGGGGATACATAAGCTATTAATTTATTATTCTGGATAAAAAAGCAAACAAAAAAAGCAATAAAAAAACACCTACCATTTTGAAATTCACGACAATTCAATTCGTTGTTTTGTTTTTATTGATTTAGAGAATTTTATTTGTCATCAATGGTTTTTCTAAACAATTATACAAATTATTCACAATTATTTAGTATTCCCGCTAGTAACGATAATGTTGCTGAAAACAATTCGTTATCCAGAATATGCAGTCAATATAATGCAATATGCCCCAAGGTAGACTTGTTTTTAAACAGTTTTAATGAATTTAGAAATTCTTTATATAAATTGTAATTACAACAGCGTAATTTATTAACATCTCCATATTAGTTCACCTTTACTGTCACTAATGAAGCATGTTTAAACATTGAACGCTGTGTAAAGTAATAATTGTTCAGATTTATGATGTCATAACTGTGCTGAATTGTCTTAGTCTGTAGTCTGTCACTGTACTTATTAAAATAAAATAAATAAAAAAATACAAACAAATAAAATTAAAGTGTCTGTTTGTAGTCAAAGTGACAGCAGAGGTATTCAATTGTTTCTAATAGATTCTAGTCTTTGAAAGTAGATAAGGTAGGTAGACAGATAAACAGTTTATTTGGTCCACGCAAAAGACATGGCACAACAAACAAAAACACATTTAAATTATAACAAACTAGCTGCGCCCTGCGGTTTTTCCCGCAAAAGTTTCGATCCCTTGGGAATATCAGGTTATAAACCATCTGTGTGCCAAATTTCATCCGAATTCGTGCAGTAGTTCTTGCGTGAAAGAGTAACAAACATCCATCCATCCATCCATCCATACAAACTTTCACATTTATAATATTAGTAGGATCATAAATATAAAAACAAGGTTCCAGCATAAAAAAATTAAAACATACCTACTTAAATAAATTAAGTGACAACATGACATACTATAAATAAAAATAAAAAAAGAATATACAAAGAGCGGTGTGCGTCTCAAGGTTGCACCAAATGGGAGTCCAACTCAGAATGTTTAAGGCAAATGTGCCTGATGCAGATATTCTGCTGGATCCCTGCAGTGAGATAAAGTAGTGTACCATACTGTACCTATCTATGTACTAACTTCAAAGCATTTTTAAATTCAGTCCAAATAATACTTTATTGCATTAAGTTTTTCATTATCCAAAATAAACCATATAAGTCCTATACATAAGTATTTACAAGTAATGCAAACCTTATTTTTCAGGGTAAAAGCAACAAGGTCGGATGCATTATAAATGTATACGGCCTCTCATTTACGATATCCGTAACGCTTTTGTCACACACCTGCTGTTTGACACAAACATTCACGGTATTGTGAATAAGTAATCTAGTGATCGGCTATTTTTGGGTTTGATCCCATATCGAGTTGTGTGAAGATATTACCTCCATATTTTCTATGGTATATTCTTTCGTAGCTAGAATAGCAGACACTGGTTTTTGATAAAATCTAATTGAACTACAATGTCATGTAGTACATGTAGTACGTGACATTGTCATCGTCGTAGAATAGAATAGAATCCTTTATTATGTACTTACACCATAAATATTTGAGAATTTAGATGTAGCTTCTAGAACTAGCTTCAACTTTCTGACTAACTGACCGACTATTTTATTTTGACAATTCAAAAGTGCCTGTAAATGGTTTAATTGAAATAAATGATTTGAGTTTGAGTAGAAATTTTACAAGGCATGACGCAATGGGCGGTCTTATCGCTAAAAGCGATCTTTTAAAGACAACCTTTGGATGGATTTAGAGAGAAAGGAGACACAATACTGCATATAGTCTGTGGTGTACCATGCACATATCGGTGTTTTTGTCGTAACACAACATAAAGCAGAATGATGTTATAAGCTAAATAAATATACAAATATTTTCAAGCGACTACCTTTTTTAAATAACTGGGAATGCAATCATTATTTTGATAGGTTTTATCACTATTAAAAGATGATGTATTCAAAAGCCATTTATAAAACAAAAACCTTTATTCGAAATAACTTTACCACACAGTTTTTTATGAAAACCAATCATCCAACGCGCGCAGATTAATTAAATATCCTTTCTATTTTCAGTCCTAAGCTTATAATACACACGCGTATCGGTTACTGAATGTTTTCATTCAGTCCTGAAAGTATTTTGAATGGTTTACGTGTGTTTTCAATAGACGATTTAATTTTAGCGAAGTATTTCTATGCTCGGTATTTTCAAATTCATTTATGGATTAAATATGGATGGTTGGTAATAATACTTAGTTTACTTTGTAATATAAGAACTTGCGTTAGGTTCTTTTGAGGTCTACTATCTGACCGGTGTCTGTCTGCAAAATATAAGATATATAGAAGCTGTTGGTGTACCATAATAAATAAGTCTGATCTATGATGAGTGATGAGAAATATTTAGTGCAGGATGTCGACTTAGGGCGGCGGATGATGAACGTCTAGCACGTCAATGATTCAGTCAGGCGGTCCACTGTACACCCACTAACTCGTAAATTAGATACATAAAGTACATGTAACAAATAATAATAAAAACAATTAATCATGGAACATACATAATGCTAAAATGAAATTGGGCTGGACACATCTGCCGCATGTCAGACGACCAAAGGGCCAAACTTACGATCCAATGAAGATGGCGGGATGAGCTGGACTCCTTCAACAAGAACTGGTCCTCAGAAGCTTTAAACAGAGAGAAATGTAAGGAGAATAGGGAGCCTTTGGCCTACAGTAGGACATCACAGGCTTTTAATAATAATGATAGAACATACAAATACCTGCCTTAAAAACTACGATCCCAAAATCGCTACCCACCTACAATGTGACCAATCCTAACCCTTGACTACACTATTCGAAGCAGAAAGTCGAGTGGAAAGTTGGTAAATTGTAATCTTCTTTCAAGTGGCCTCTTCATTCGTCACTTGGATTTTTGGGCATTGTCCTTTCTTGCTCACTTCGGGGCCTTTTATACCCACTTTGAGGCCTTTTAATAAAGTCTGAAGAGGTACTTTATCAAATTATACTCGTATATCGGGTTGAGGCCTTAAAGGGATTATAATTGTTATTTGTCAGTTAGACTAGCAATTCAGTAAGTTATTAATGTTTTTGAGACCTAGTACAGTCATTTTTTTCTTCGAAGAGATTATCCACTGTTATTTTGATATTCTAAGAAGTCATGGCCCGTAAGAGGAACGTGGTATCGGTCCAGACTTACATGTTATTGAATGCAGACAGATGCTTAGTTTGTGTGAATAATTTCATCACAACTGCTCTCAAAAAACCTCGTGTGGGAACCATAACTAAACTACATACTCTTCGATCAATAATAATACTAGATTCCCGATAAGCGCTTCAAAAACGGCCCGAAAAATAAGACCACAAATACTTTTGTGGTCTTATTTCAAATTAGTATGTTTTGAACTATATTACTTAGATTTTAAGTTTCATTTTAGAATAAATGACTAAAAATTTAAAAGTAGAATGATTTTATTTACAAACGACATTTTAAATATATTTTGCAATGGTAATTAAACTTTATGTTTAAGCAATAAGGTTTATAATAAACTGAAGTTGTTAACATTATTAAACTTTTTTCTATGAAATGTAGATGTTTACGTGTGTGCAAACGTGGCCAATTGAGCGACTCATTTTTGTTCCTGATCCTTAATCTGGTACTATTATTGATCGAAGTACATACTCAAATAGTACCTCTGCCGGGCAAAGGCGGGGGGCCTTTGCCTCTCCTTCCGCCTTTTTCTGTCCAGAACTGCCAAGGACCAATCTTTAATAAAGGAGACCAATCTTTATCACCCCGCCATCCCCGTCTGGGCCTACCGTGATGTCATTTGCCATTAAGCAGGACCTGAATATGGCCCACTGATCATCTGACATGCGGCAGCTGTGTCCAGCCCAATTCAATTTAAGCGTGGCAGCTTTCCGAGTGACATTAGTTATTTTAGTGATGGAACGGATTGTTGTATTCTTAACCCGGTCCACAAGTTTAATAACCAGAATACTCCGTTTCATAGCTCTCTGACAAACCTTGAGATTTATAATAGTGCAATAAAATAAAAATGATACCTAATGTAAATTGAGGGGAGGGGCCCGTGGCTAAATAATAACAGCCGCACAGGTCGATCGGTCAGGTTAAGCTACGCTTGCCGCGGTTGGTCTGTGGATGGGTGACCATCTTTACATACCGAGACCCCTCCGTGCCTCGGAAAGCACGTTAAGCCGTTGGTCCCGGCTATCATTCGTGGATCTTTGACAGTCGTTACGGGTAGTCAGAAGCCCGAAAGTCTGACAACCAGTCTTACCAAGGGGTATCGTATTACCCAGTAACTGGGTTGTGGAGGTCAGATAGGCAGTCGCTTCATGTAAAATACTGGTATTCAGCTGCATCTGGTTAGACTGGAAGCTGACCCCAACATAGTTGGGAAAAGGCTAGGCAGATGATGATGACCTAATGTAAATTACCTACATGCCAAGAAAAAGTAACATTCAGTTGAATACAAGATCTAAAGTTCAATGTAACAAGAATAGATTTTTATCACCGCTATTGAGCTTTTTCAATCCTACTTTCTTATCCTTAAGGAAAAACTTCTTAAGATAGAGCAAATGTTTCACGTAAGAGGACAAAAGACTTAATTGAAAATTTACTAACGGCAGATTTTGTATAAAGCTTTTACTAACGGTAAAACACTATTGTTATGTGTTATAAAGTTTTGAAGGGAATTTGTTAGTGTTCAAAAACGCTATCTTTGTTATTTTGATAACTTTGTTGTGGAGCTAATATTGTTGTGAATAAATCATGCTCTTTGTTAGTAAACTGAATACAGACTAGTGTTTTAACTTTTCCTGATAAAAAAATTCATGTCTCGTCATTTGCCTAGCCTTTTCCAAACTATGCTGGGGTCGGCGTCCAGTCTAACCGGATGCAGCTGACTACCAGTATTTTACATAGAGCAACTGCCTATTTGAACTCCACAACCCATTTACTGGGTACTACGATACCCTTTGGCAAGACCAGTTGTCAGACTTTCAGGCAGAAGCCCGAAAGTCTGACAACTGGTCTACGTCTATTGGTCTGGTCTGTTCAAAATCTACGAATGACAGCCGGGACCAACGGCTTAACGTGTTTTCCGAGGCACGAAGGGGTCTCGGTATGCAAAGATGGTCACCCATCCACAGACCAACCGCGGCAAGTCGACCTGTGCGACTTTTATTATTTAACCACGGGTCAAAAAATTCATGTCTCTTCAAAATTAATAGTTCAAAGGAAAAAAATAAAGAAGAAGAAGTGTCGTTGGGCTGGTGGTCGTAAACGCTACTACTGATATGAGGCTCTGGGTACGATACCCAGGTCGAGGAAAATGTTTTTTAAAAATTTTTTTTTTTGGCTTTTCCACTATGAAATTCTTAGCTGCAGCCTGGAGTTTGTGAAGTTGAAGTTGGCGGTGTTGACAGAATTATAATCATTAAAGTCATCAACACAACTCTCTAAGATCAAGTAATCCCACTGAATGACTATTTCATGAAATCTTGACATTTTAGGATTATGCTAAATTAACAAGTGGTATTACTTGTTCTAATGATTATAATTCTGTAAATACATATTTGTTACGGCCGGGAATCCTATTTTAATCAACGTACAACTTAGTACTGACCAGCAAATTGCAAAAAACCTAAGAAAATTTGAATTTCGCGGGCTACCTTGGAGCATCCACCTTATGCCGTTGGTGCTGCGCCTGATCTCTCTCCGGTCGTATCGGATTACCATCCGATCGGACTATGAAACCGAGGGGAGAAAAGTGCACCTGTGTCTGCGCACATGCCTGTGAACTGTAACATTTCTCGCGAAGATGGCTAGTTTGTGTTGAGTGAGATCGGCCGCCATAGTTGAAATTCGGTCTAGAGGACTATTATCTCTCATATATTTTTATTTTTAACGTTGTGAGTAGTGTATTTGTTACCTCTATTATTAAGTTCTAATCTATGTTTACTTATTAGGTATTACACTACTGTTTGTTGTCCCTAAATGAATAAATACCGTGGGTACTAAGTTTGTATGTCAAAGTTAAATTGATAATTATGACATCTCTGTATTCCTGACTTGTATTAATTCATTTATATTTTCAATTTAACTGTATTGAACTTGACCAATTTATAATCCGATTTTATTAAACTTGACATTATGTTATTGTGCTGCCTATTTCAAATTATGTACTAAATTTTATCTTGACATGGTAAACTTATATTTATTTAATTGAATGTGATAATATTATAATTATATTCATTAGTTTTTATTATTATAGTTAAAACTGTTTGCGTGCCTTAGTTAAGGTAGTTAGTATAAGGATCGTTTTAAAATCAACATCTGTAACTTGTACCTACTTTCTGTGCAAATAAAGATCTATTCTATTCTAAAGAAAATACACAAAAAACCATTTTCAGTTCAGTTTGTAAAGCCTACGATGAAATAACTTCTTATAACACCAGTTATCTATTTAAATTTTCCTCAATAGGCTTATTTTCCTAAGATTTTACTTTTATAAGCAGTCTTTTCAGGTTTAAGGAAAAAAACATATGTAAATGTTTCATCTTCTACTTTTGGTAACGTAAACATATTTTTATTAAAAAGACTGCGCGGTAGCACCAACAGCATTTTGCAAATGATTGCGTCCCGTTACGACTGTCCCATACAGGCACACTGGGTGGAAATAGTAAGGGGAAAATTGTAATGTTTATGTTTTAGTTCACTTTGTATTAGATTCTTACTAACATAGATATTAAGAAAATTGTTACTAACACTTATATGGATTCTGCCCGAAATAAATGGAATTATTATTATTATTAAAACATGCCACGCGGGCCCCAGTGTCGCGTTTTCGAGTTTTTGTTTCCTCACGATGTTTTCTTTCACCGTTTTTATAGCAGTGGTGATGTCATAGTTTACTTAACAAATTAAAGTGCTTGCTTGTAGAACCTACGACCTACAACTCGTAAGGTGTGGTCGTTTCTACTGGGCGCCAGTGATACTCCGCTTAGTGCAACGCTGCGTACTAAATACGCATTTTACTTATGCTTTTACTTATGTAATGGTCACACATAGCTTGGTACAGTCAGCGTCAATAATATCGGGACGAACAGACTGTTCAAAATGATCTAAGCAACTACGAAAATGAAATATTAACTCAATGACACAAGGAATGTTTCAGAATGAAGACAGTACACAACAACTGTCATTCTGACAAGAACTTTATCCAATAGAGACAAAGTTTAATTTTCTTAGTTGTTGAGATTATTTTGAACAGTCTGTTCGTCCCGATATTTTTGCCGCTGACTGTACCACGCTGCATGACTAATTTACATGTATTCGAGCTACGTTACTCACCAAGCGGGGCACCAACCGCAGCTCCTAGCTGTGAGACTGCCTCCTAAGGGAGTGACACTTATCGATATAAAATCGAAAAGCGAATTATTCGACACGGGGTTGAATCACATCGTCCAAACTGAAATCAGGTAAATTACACTTCTTTCGCGTTTATTGCATCGACATAAAGCTGTTCCTGACCGGTTCAAGCCGATCCTGCATCACCAAGTGTGGTTATTCCCTTAAAGAAAAACCTCCGTTTTTTTAAGGTTCTAAAAATACACGAATAGAATAGAATAGCATTTATTTGCAAATATGGGTAATACATGAGTAGATAGTAGTAGGTATAAATCAGAGTTCTGCCATATTTCACCATTCGGCATGCAAACATTTTCATTATATACAAAATTGTTAAAATTTAAATTCTCATTAAAACATTGAATTAATTATTACATTAAATAAATAAAATTATTAAAATTCAAATTGTCATTAAAACTTAATTATTACATTAAAAAAATTGTCATTAAAACATTAACTTAATTACAACAATATACCTAATATACATTAAATAAAATGGTTAAAAATTTAAATGGTCATTAACAGTATAATTATAGGCTTAAGAATAAAAATCGTGGTCGAAACATAAATAGACAAACATACATTAAAAATTCCAGGTCATATATAATATGTAACATAATTAATTTAAAAATTACAGGTATTCAGAAAAAGTTTTGTCCGTTAAAAACTCACTTACACTGTAGTACGTTTTATCTATTAATAGTTTTCGAATTCTACTTTTGAATTGCACCATTTTTAAATCTTTCCAAGCACGTGGCAATTTATTATAAACAATTGGGGCCATGTTATAAATACTTTTGCGCATCATAGTTGTGTGACACGATACCTGATTTACGCTTAAGCAAATATAGCTCAGCAATTGATCCATTACAGTCTGCAACACACCACAATTTTGTTACGGCCCGTTTATAACCTGGCAAAATTCAGTTGTATATTTAGCTCGTACCGTCACACGGCGGATATGGGCGATACAAGTTGATCGTGTAATAGAGTGCCGTGTATGGCACCGACGACCCCAATAGGTAATCTACTTTGGTCTTCGACTAGCGTTCTATTAAGTGTTAACTATGTTGTTAGTGATTATTTTGTATCGATATGTAAGGAAATTGAGTGGCTTGAACCGGTTATTTTAGTTGCAGCTATTTTTGGAATTAGCTTCATGTTTTTAATCGACTTCAAAAAAAGAGAATTTGTCGCCGACTTCTTAAAATTAAGACGAGTTGTTATGTAAAGTGAAGTGAATTAAATATTATGTTGCACTTTTGAGTTTGTGTTTTTTTGAAGGCGGTTCTTTTTTCTTTGACAAGAATTTATATTCTGATTAATTTTTTTGTAAATCAATATTTTTCATAATATTTTTTTTTTCATTCATTTTCTTTTTGTTGTTCTCTGTAGTACTTTTATTTGTGTTTTTAATGAGTTTTAAGTTTATATTAATATTTTTAAGCAAATCTGATAGCTGTATTTTGCTTCAAGAAATAGCTACTTAAATAAATCACTTCAAGACGAAGTTTTAATTTATTTTTCATTTTTCGGGGATTGGCACATTTTGTAAACCTTTATGTGCAATTTATTGAATAGATGTGTTCAAGTTCACGCTACCATATTTTCATAATTCGTAAGTTATCATTTTCAATCAATCAACTCAGCCTATCGCAGTCCACTGCTGGACATAAGCCTCTCCCAGGATGCGCCACAACACCCTGTCCTCCGCCTTCCGCATACAGTCCATCCCAGCAAACACCGAACCTACCGAAGTTATAATTGTACCTGTCCAAAAACCCACCATTTTACATCATCATCATCTGCCGAGCCTTTTCCCAACTATGTTGGGGTCGGCTTCCAGTCTAACCGCATGCAGCTGAATACCAGTATTTTACATGGAGCGACTGCCTATTTAACCTCCACAACCCAGTTACTGGGTAATACGATACCCCTTGGTATGACTGGTTGTCAGACTTTCGGGCTTCTGACTACCCGTAACGACTGTCAAAGATCCACGAATGACAGCCGGGACCAACGGCTTAACGTGCTTTCCGAGGCACGGAGGGGTCTCGGTATGTAAAGATGGTCACCCATCCACAGACCAACCGCGGCAAGCGTAGCTTAACCTGACCGATCGACCTGTGCGGCTGTTATTATTTAGCCACGGGCCCCCCATTTTACATCAAATGTCACAAAATATTATATATAACACGATGTCTCTCTCGCCGCTAGAGATTCCGTGAGGTGAGCGCGAAGATTGCTTCGCTCAAGTATCAAATCGGATCAGTCGATATTTTAAAATGGAAATCTAAAAATATTGCTTTCCATCTTATTGGGATGTCATGCCACGAAGATATTGAGTTATCGTAGAAGTTTTTATGAATACAGTAGCATGTTTTGTTTTTACTGCTTTGAATATTTTGGGTTTATTTTGGTCTTTCTTAGAGTATTCGGATAGGAAACACCAAACTCATACAGTTTTATAATAAGATTCATTTTTGTCGTGTAAAAGTGTTTGTACAAAACTACCTACAAAAAAAAATATGGAAAGAAAATCCTTTATAATTTTTGGTGTTCCAAGACTAATTCGGAAAAATGTACCACTTCAAGCTAACTTCACCTAAGTTTTAACGATGAGATTCTTACTGAATAATTCGGCTGGAATGGAGACTGCGAATCGGCAAGCGTAGTGTGGGACGCTGCCCATCTAGATGGGCCGACGACCTTAAAATGGAGGCTCGGACAGACTGAATGCGGAAGGCCGAGGATAGGGTGTTGTGGCGCAGCCTGGTAGAGGCTTATGTCCAGCAGTGGACTGTGATAGGCTGAATTGACGGCATATCAAAGTTACTTCTTCCAAATAAGTTATGAAATCCATTATAACTATTTCTGAAGCGGAAACTGAATTTGTTACAGCAGAGTATGGATTTATTTTTAGGTAGGTAATGTTTTGCGTGTATCAGAAAGTTGTGTTTAAAGTAGAAAGTTATACCCCACTTTGGAATATTATAATTTTCACTGGAAGTAAGTGGGTTTTTCCTCGAATTAAGTTTAACAACGACTTTTAAATGCAGTTGTAATAAAATAAAAGTCGCCAAAGAAGTAAGTGGGTTTTTCCTCGAATTAAGTTTAACAACGACTTTTAAATGCAGTTGTAATAAAATAAAAGTCGCCAAAGCTGCAGTGCAGGCAAAAAGTTGTTGCATGCTTACCTCAAAACAATTGAAGCGGTACAATTTATGTTCAGAATTTCGTGAATTAAAATTCATTTGAAAACATGAAAACAGTACCTTTAACTTACTGAACATAAATCAACAAGTTGATTTAGACTCACGCGAGTATATTTTACTTTTTAGGGAGCGACAACAAACAGAATTATGACATAGTTATGTTCAGTCTAATAATATAATACAGTCAGCATTAAAATTGTTTGAATAATTTTAACGAATATTATGGTACCGACGATTTCATTTAATATGCCGCTTTTTTTCTTTTAACCATGAAACCATTATTTAAAAGTAGTAAATAAAATGGGTGCAGAGCGTGAGAGTAAAAAAGTTGAAGGAAAACATCGTTAGGAAATAGGTATGTCTGAGAACCAAAAATTCGAAGACATTATTGTGACATCCACCAACTCTCTTAAGCACTGGGCCGGCGTGGTAGATTACAGCCCACTCCCTTTCGAAGAGAGGAGGCCATCTGTGTGAACATTATAGGCTGAATATGTAAGTAAACTGGGGCCACAAACGTTACAATGGTCTTTTCATTGCGTTTTTTTTTACCAGGGGTCTTGGCCCTCTGGTGAATCGTGCTCGTTTTTTCTTTATATTTAATTTTTATATAAAAAAAATAAAATAAAAAAAAAATATCCCTGGACATTTCACACAGCGCCATCTAGTCCCAAGCTAAGCAACCTAATGCTTGTGTTATGGTAACAAAATGGCTGATAAACTACTTATATACATTTTTTTTTTTGTAAATACATACATATTATAGATAGAAAAACACCCAGACTCGGAACAAATACATGTAGGTCATACAAATATTTGTTCCGTGCGGGAATCGAACCCGCGACACGCAGTGCAGCAGTCAATCGCTTAACCACTGCGCCAACCGTGCCGTCCGTCGTTATATGTATCTTTAGTTGAATATTACGAGAAAATTTAAAACCTCCTCCCTACCAATCTTGCAGGAAGCATTCTTTGGAATGAATGACAATAAGATTTTTTAACAAATTGGAACAAATTCAATGTATGTAGGTAAATACTTTTGATGTCGACAGTACGGTGACGTCATTGATGTCGTCATTAGCTAAATTAGCTGGCACCGAACAAAAGCTGGATACATTCGTGACGCCGTCGCTTTTCGCTCACACTTTCAGCGAAGGAAGAATCAGACTTTTTATAGAATTACAATGGTGTTAAGTAGCTGGAAGTGTCGGATTTAAAAAATAATAGTATTATAAGTAAACTGCAGTGCGATTCTGTAACCATCTCACCGTGAAAACTTAGCTGAAGTGAGCGTGGAGTGAGCTGTCATTTCAAGTAATACTAGAAATTGACACTATACTACAGCTCGGCTCACATCACCTAACATTTCACTGTGATTTTTTTACAGAATCGATCGGCTGGTGGTTTTGAGCACGTTTGAGTGTGGTGAAGCGTCAGCTCTTATACCAACATTGGAAACTGTATAATTTATTTTGATTAACATCATCTGCGTAGCCTTTTTCCAACTATGTCGGGCTTGGCTGCGAGTCTAACCGGATGCAGCTGAATACCAGTATTTTTATATGGATGCAACTGCCTGACTGACTCCACAACTTAGTTACTGGGTAACACAATGCTCCTTGGTAAAATTGGTGTTCAGACTCGACACGCGTTGCTTAACATTGAAGATCAACCCGTGCGGCTGTTAGTTGCTACTACTATTTAGCCACGATGCTCACATATCATAGGTATATATATATCTGCCTAGCCTTTTCCCAACTATGTTGGGGTCGGCTTCCAGTCTAACCGGATGCAGCTGAATATCAGTATTTTCACAATCAAATACCTAAACATTACCTAACAACTAGTAGTTATTTATTTATTTATTAACTCATCATCATTATAATTAAAAGAATTTCCTAATTCAATAGTGTGGCCATAATAACAGTTATATTATTTACCATAACATATTATGAACAAAAAAAATAGAAGAAGTGTGTACAGTAATAACACATACTTAATCATTAAAAAGTTAGGAAAAGTCACTGAATCTGTTAATCTGTCAAGCAACTGACGTCACAAAGCTATTATAAATAAACAATTTGCCGTTACGGGATTAACAACACATTACCGAATTAACACGCTTGCAAGCTCGTTGAATACATTAACTTTTTGTAGTTCCGAATCAAATTAAGTAAGAACGTAATACAGGCCGACAACTTGAAAAAAAAAAGGGATTTGTGGAGTGGTTGGCATTGCAAACGGGAAGTTTTTCTAACCTAACTGAAAGCTGTGCTGCTAGGGAGTTTGTTACACCACTTCCCAGGTTGCACCACTAGGAAATAGTGAAGAGTGGGCGTTTTGGGGGACTGTTTTATGTAATTTTGACGTTCAAAAAGTGCTGATGTTCAGCCCAGTTGGAAATTACTTTCGTTTTGATTTTTTAAAGACAGCAATGACCAGCAGAAATGATTTTCGAACCTTGGTCTTTTTAATGTGACGCTCTACTTAACATAAAGTCTAGTTTTAAAATATGATTGACGTGTAAAAGTGTTTGTACAAACCTAATTACAAAAATAAAATCATTTATCATTTAAAGGTTCAAAACGCCAATAACATTAGCCCTATCTTTTCAAGGCCGATTTTTAAGATGTGTAATATTTTTAACAATATTTTTTTTATGAAAATAATGTATGCTTTTGTGTCGTCTTTAAAATAACGCTGTCAATCAAATCGATTTTATTTGCTTCAGTAGAAAAATCTGAACAATGTTTATTTGAGGTTAAAACAGGAAATATTTGTTGCCTTGGAAAATTCACTGTTTTTTTAGTGCGTTTCGAAATAATAGAAGAACGTATGTCTTATGTTTTGTAACATACGATAAGGAGTAGGAGTCAAGAAAGAGCAAATCCTGCAAAATATTTCGAAGTCACTGCATCATCTATTTTGTTCACATTTATGTAGTAAAATCACGCTATATGAAATGTAAATGCTTTGTGGTTGTCTCGAAGTCGCTTCCATAACCTTTACATCTATGGCACACCGTTCCCTTACGACAATGACAAATCAATGGAGAGTCTGATTCACGAATGAAATATGAGTCTGCTCAGGGTTGCCTCCGACGAGAATTTGTCTTCATTCAAAATGTCTGCAGTCAGACTAGTTGCCACTAACTTTTTAACTTTAAAATGCCATTTATAAAACGTCAGAAAATTCTTGGTGGTCTGTTAGAATAGAGCTTTATTTTGAAGAAATTCTGGTTAGATAAATAATAATATAATCCTTTTACAAATCAGTATTCAAATCATTCTTTTTGTTTGAATTTCGTTTGTTTTTAAATAATATAATTGTGTGTAATTCGCGATTAGATTACATACAAGGCATGCAGGTTGCTCATAAACAAAAAAGATCCGTCATGTTTGGCTTTTTTTTTTACTAAAACACACCCGTGTTCCTTCAGTTGCCTGTGCCAGGGCCCAGGGGCCACGGTATCTCTTTCGAACAACCCGCGGCCCTGGCAGGCCCCGTCAGTTCGCGCTGACATCTCTTGGAGCCGCGCGTGGAACTCAACGCGCCGTCGACCCGGGCCTGGTCCTTACCGGGCGGCGAGCTGCCCATTGCTCGCCACCCGGCCATGTTCGGCCTTACAAATATAAAGGTAAGAAAAGTCATTCATAGTTATTTAAACAACGCTAAAACATTATCAAATTTTCCCACTAAAAATAAAATTTAAACAATAAATTACTGAATTAAATTGTCCTATGATCTAATTATAAATTGTCAAAATTATAAAATGTCAGTAAATATTTGTTAAATTCGTAGGTAATATTACACTATGTCATTTAAAAATTCTAAAATACTGTAGTATGCCTTCCCAACTAAATATAATTTTAGCCGCTTTTTTAATATGTGTGCACTTAGTTCCCTCCATCCCTTAGGAAGTTTATTGAAAATTAAAGGCGCCATGCAAAATACACTTTTCCGCATTAATGCTGTTTTGGAACTATGTGAGTGATAAATAGTGGTTGCGAATAATTCTAGTGCCGCACGTGCTGATTTTTTTTTTTAAGTTTGCACCACACTTGGAATATCTCCTGTATCGTGGGTGCGTTTACAAACATTTAAACTCACATACATAAACAGCCAGACCCGGAACAACTACTTGTGGGCCATAGAAATATTTGTTTCGCTTGTCAATCGCTTAACCACTGCGCCAACCGTGCCGTCATTTTGATTGATTCAATAATGAATAATTAACATTTTATAAGAGATTGCTTGAGTTACCTACTGATGAAAACATCAGTATAATTATGTACTACATCTTGTAGAGTCTTTACATATATTACGTCTGTGTCCTAATATCGTCTAATAGTCGATATCGATAAAAAAGTTTTCAGGTGCAATAGACAAAATTTTAGACATCACTATCAAAAATATGAAGAGCGGTATGGGACTGCATTTAAAAATGGCAGCCCTACATATACATATATAGGTACCTACTGGTTCTTGGTATTGGCACATATCCTTGCCCTTCGCAAGGCAAACCCCAATGGTTTGGTAAATCTTCCCCGATCGTGGAACGTGATTGGCGAACAAAAAGTAATATTCTCAAATTCCCATTCTTAAGTAAATTGTTCTATTTCTTGTGCATTGTTATGAATGAATGATGGGTTGATTTATTTCCGGAAGTAATGTACTATCGCCAAAACCTGTCCATTTTGAGAACAAAACCCCGTACACATGATGACCACAGCTGCGTCCGTAAGTAAAACAATAGAGGATCCTTTTTAGGTCGACAAATAATATGCGCTGCAAGCAGGAATAGTCCTTACGGTGGTCAGATATAGATTTTGACGATAGTACCTACGTAAAATAAATATAGTAGGTACCATTTGTTTTTACAGGGTGGTTTTTCGAGAGACGGGGCTATAAGGGTAGGTGCCATAAGCATTGTAGCTGCTGGAAAACGGTCTTTAGAGACTGTCCTTTACCTTTTGAGAATTTTGGTCAATGTTCAATACTAACTAGCATCATCTTCCGGAGTGGGCTCTCCCAAGCATCAGAGGGGGAATTCTCGTAATTTTAAGAACGTTCACAGTCTGATCTCAGTCTCAATCTGTCAAAAAATACTTGTAATTTCCTTACATTTTGACAAGTTTTTGACATTTGTTTGTCGCCGAGATGAGACTGCGTCTAGATTTTGAACGTTTTAAATTACGGGAATACGGGCCCTGGTTTGATGTCTATACTATCTCCAGTCACCTTCCTTGCTTTCTCCAACTATGTTGGAGTAGGTTTTCAGTCTAACCGGATGCATCTTAATTCTACTAGTATTTTACAAGTAGCGTCTATTTGATTTCCACAACCCAGTTACTGGGTAACACTGTCCCGTTGGCAATTGGCAAGACTGGTTGTCAGACTTAAGCTACGTTTTCCTAGAATAGCGGTGACCGAGCGTGTCCTTTTACAGAGCATTTTTTGACACCTCAATGCGTTTTTTTGGCTATGTGAAAATAACAGATATTCATGACGTTCGTTATAAACATGACGGAAACGCTTTTCTAGGATTCCTTAGCTTTACGGACTTCTGACTATCCGTAATGAATGTCAAAGATTTACGAATGACAGCCGGGACCAACCGCTTAACTTAATGTGATTTACTACTTTACTCATTTTAACCTACAATAATGCGATCGTTGGAACATTGCGATGCCCATTTTTAAAGCAGTGACCACTGACTGGCTGATAATTACGTCTTATGTCCACATAATTACCTGAATTTAATTACCTATTAGCAATAAGTATATATAGCAAATTACCCAAAGTCCAAACTTCAATAAACTACCTACATCCCATTACATTCAGAGTGCAAATGATAATGTTTTAAGCGTATCTTTGGTCCTATTATAATTGAAATCTTGCTTGGGTCCGAAGTTAATTAAGACAGGGTAGGGTCGGCCTAACCCTGCCGACAAAAGGATTTGGTAGATATTGTAATTTGTAGATGTAAGCCCGGTACGAATGTCCTGCGACTGATTTTACAATTGTTATCTTTTTGGAAAATGGACGAGTTTTTGTTATTCTGCTGGATTTGGATTTTTTTTTATTTGTTATTTATTTATTCAAAATCTGTATAAATATAACGTATAATAATCTGCCAAACTGCAAAACAGTTTGTCGGCAGTGGTTCTCGTTTCACAATTATTATCATTATAATTTCTATTTTTACTCTATACTAACTGTATAAAATACCTATACAAAAAGGGGAAGTGAGTGTACATAAATAAATACATTTTACACCTATGGGAAATTGCTATTGTCCACAGATTCAAAATCAGCTATGGACACAATGATAGGTAATGTTTTTTAAGAACATTTTTAAGCTTTTTGACAAGCGATTTGACATGCGCTATCATATGTGAGGGTAACTCATTTAATAACGACGGTACCGATTGATTTATAGTGTTATTGAATGCTTTGACCTTGTCTTTGAGGAGAGATTTATTGATTTCATCCAAAAAAGTCACTAAAGTTTGGATTTTGATAATAATTGACATTTTGCTACTAAGGCGGTTATCACACTGCACTGGACTTGACCTGGATTAAGATAGAATATTTAAAATACCAATATTCTCACAGGATCCAGACTTATGCGGTTAAAACCGCGGGGCGGACCTAGTATTTGACATTATTATGGTAACAGCTTTACGGTGTGCGGTGTTGTGGTTTTCAACTTTGATTGTAGAATCTTGATTTGTATACAAAAACGCGTAGGATATAATACACTAACACCTCATCTCCATACTGTCACCGAAGCGGTTTCCGGTGCAGCATAACCGCCTAAATTGGATTCATTTTCCAATTAAATGAGAAACAGGACTACATTTTTGACAAGTTTTTTTATGTTTTTTTCCTCTAACAATTATGTACGACGAGAAATAACATACCTAAGCGTTTTTTACTTTCATTTTACTTCTGAAAGCAACTATACACACTTAAATAGTAGCCGCTAAGACCAACATTAACGGTTTATCATATTAAGAGATTTGATTTTTCCATCGCCAGATAACTTTTATTCGAGGAGTAAAATTGGCGTTTGACAGTATTTTTTATGAAATAACTGTCAACAATTCAACATTATTCCTCGAATAAAGTTATCAGATGATTGTAAAATCAGCCCTTACTGAGATAAGAACGTCTGAAGAATAACTGTTACTTTCCAGAAGAATAGTCTTGAAAATTGTATCGAGATTGTAATTGTAATGAGAAAAGAAATATAAACATCCGAATTGAGAACCACCTCCTTTTTTTGAAGTCGGTAAAAAACGCAATGGCTTTTACAAATAGATAAAATCGTCTAAAGAATAACTGTCACTTAACTGAAGAATCGTCTTAAGAATAGCTTCAAATGAGAAAAACGCAATGGCTGTTACAATAAATGGCTGTACGGACGGACAAATAGCTACTTCAGATCGGCTCGCCTCCAACAATGATAGCAGCACTTGGCACCAGTCGTAGTGTCCTGTTATCTTGAGTAACTTGACTTTAATCTCTCTAGACTGCTATATAGACTTGGGAGTTAGGTATATTAAGTTTGTGGGCTACCGTGCCAGGAGGACAAAGATATTAATTCGACGGTTGAAAGGCTAATTGGTCTAAGCGACATTTTTTTGCAATAATGAGTTATATACCATATTCGGAATCAGCAAATTTTGCCGATTCCGAAATTATGTACCTATATAACTCATTATTGCAAAAAAATGTCGCTTAGACCAATTAGCCTTTCAACCGTCGATATGTATGTTTTAAATTGCGAGCGTACCGGTACTATCGTGGACTTCCACGTCCATAATTAGTCTATAATATTCCCACTGCTGGGATACAGGCCTCCTCCCTGTGAGAGGAAGTGGACCGTAAATCACCACGCGGACCCAGTGCAGGTTAGTAGATATCACATTTCTTCGAATTTTTGGTTCTAGGATATGCCGGTTTCCTCACAATGTTTTCCTTCACTGTTTTGAGAGCAGTGGTGATAAATTATGTACATAAAGTAAAACGCCTGTCTGGGTTCGCACCCACGACCTACAGCTTGTAATTCGGGGCCATCACCACAGAGCCACCACTGCTCTCCTCTTAATGCACCCTATGATAAAACACTGAAATTTATAAGTCTAAAAACTTTACCCTCAATCTGTGGCAGTCGGGCAAAAAATGAATCTTCCAACATTCTCATAGTCATCCCTTTAGGGTCACAGTAAAAACCTGAACCACTCTCAAGTCCCGAAGTACCAACATTACAAGTCGTTTTTCCACAGACACGGTCCTTGAATCCTTTGGCCCTTGTGGGTATTATTTATTAAAGAACGAGGTGGACCAACAACGTGTCGGTGTTTTTGTGACGGGGACTGATCTACTGAGGTCCGGCAAAACCATTATGTAGGAGATTTGTGGTACGCCTTGGGTATTAGACGCTGTTTTGTGATAAGGTTTGAAGTTTCTGGCGACATTTGAAGTTTCTGGAATCGGTTCCTGCGTGTTTGTTGTTTTTTGTGGAGTCCTAGGGCCTATTTAATAAAACTGTCAGGTGATAAGTGACAAGGCGACAAACCGACAATTTTATGAGCTTTTTCACAGTTTTCTACTTCAATACCTGTCGTGAAAATGTGTCAAATTTTTGACAAGGTCGCAAAACTGTCAGGTGATAAATGACAACAGCCGACAATTTTATGAGTTTTTTTCACAATTTTCTACTTCAATACCTGTCGTGAAAATGTGTAAAATTTTTGACAAGGTCGCATTATCAGTCATGGCAAATATGGCCCTGGTCGCGGCTATGACCATTCCTGTATAATGCACGGGCACTGCTCTGATTCAAGTGTCTTTGAAACAGGTAGGTACAGACTCGGGACGTTCGGCAAAGACACTCAATCCACCACGAAAGAACACCGCGGATATAATTTTACGATAATCTCATACAAACCAATAGGAACCGACAAAAATCATTTTTACACTAACAAAAAAACTCATCCAGGCGCTTTTCCTCTAAAGTCACAACTTTTAATAAAAACTGCAGAAATCACTAAGCACCATTGGAAAAAACCTAATGTCCAATGTAAGGACATCAACACGAATGCGCCCTTGTCCCATAAAGTAACATTTTTGTTCTGTCGTAACTTATTTACTTAAACATAGGGTTAAGGTCTAAGCTACTCGTATTAGAGGCGAATGAATATTAATAGGTAAAAAGTTTTATGATCGTTTTGTCATAGCTCTGTGGAGGTTTTTTCCTATGACGTAAATAGGTATATCTGACCAATCTTCCTACCAATATTATAGACGTGAAAGTTTGTATGGATGGATGTTTGTTACTCTTTTAAGCAAAAACCACTGAACGTATTTGTATAAAATTTGGCACACAGATGGTTTATAATCAGGATTAACATATAAGATACTTTTTATCCCGATACTCCCACGGGATCGAAACTTATACGTGAAACCACGGGGCGCAGCTAGTTATCAATATTTTCCTAATCATATTGTAAATACTGGTTAAGTGTGTACCAATATATCTTAAATGCCTCGAAATACTTTAAAAAAAACAAGCTGTGTTGTCCTACAGCAAGGCAAAGACTTTTTCCATTCAACAAGATCCTGCTTCAATCAGGACTAAGCCGTCTATAGGCATAAAAAAAAACCATTGTGCCACCCTTTCGATAATTTCTATATTTATGTCTGTCATTTATTTGCTGTACATTCTATTTGTTAATTACGCGGGCACACATATACATAACACTATTCTTACCTAAAAAAAACGTATAGGGTTACGCTTTGGCCATAACATATACATTTCGAAGTTCACGGTATGATAAAAAAAATACAGTAACAGGAAAAACAAGAGAGTAGTCGGGGGAAAAACAAAACACTACACACTGACACATTGTAGCACCAAACACGCATTGTAGGCTAAAAAGTCTCCATAATTACCACAAAAAGGACACTTCAAGCAGGCTGCAAGCACAACAATCGCTAAAACGACCAAAATACTGCACAATTTAATCGAATAGACAATGGGTCCCTCGCACAGAGCTCGGAGACGCTTTGGCGGTCACTGTTAGAGGTGGCATTGTCAACTCTTTCTCGGTACTTTTTGAAAGGCCTACACCGCTCTTAAATAATATTGTATAATACTTTAAACCTAATAATATTGTTATTTAGAAATATTGTAAGAGCCAATTCTTTTTAAAAGAGTAACCATAGAGTTTTTTGTCGGCTCTTCTCCATAAGAAACCAATTGGAACCGTGTACCTAGCTTCTGAGGTTGTATAGGTGCCCATGTATGTAGGCTTATCATCATCTGCCTAGCTTTTTCCCAACTATGTTAGGGTCGGCTTCCAGTCTAACCGAATGCTCTTTACATGGAGCGACTGCCTATCTGACCTCCACAACCCAGTTACCGGGTAATAATGGTACCCCTTGGTAAGACTGGCTGTCAGACCGTTGAGCTTTTGACAATCCGTAACGACGATCAAAGATCCTCGAATGACAGCTGGCACCAATGGCTTAACGTACTTTCCGAGGCACGGAGGTGTCTTGGTATGTGGAGATGGTCACCCATCCACGGAATAACCGCGGCAAGCGTAGCTTAATCTTAATCTGACCCGTGCGGCTGTTATTACTTGACCACAAGCCCCTCGCGTGTCACTCGTGTATACTTTATGGTGGTCGCGACAAAGGCTTCCTCAACGCACTTTAGGCGCTAAAAATTATTTTGTAAGCACTGCCATATCTAGACGCTAGTTCTGTGATTGTGCTCTGTGGTCTCTAGTTTCCTTAATATTTAACTAAGTGGAGCTCCCTATTGCCTCCGCCGGCAGTTGTCTTCGAAAGATGAAAGCGTTTGAAAATTTCATCAGATGACTGCAGCGCCATCTACACAGAAGACTCTAAGTGGAGAAATGCAATATACATAGATTTTGTTAGGGAAATGAATTGGAAGCCTTTTATGAATTCGTTTTTAATTGAGAGTTTTAACTAGGAGTGATGCGATGGACAAAAGAATCGAACGAAAAAATATTTTTTTATGAAAGTACTACTAGTACTAGTATTGGAAACTAGCCCGAGACTTCGTCCGCGTGAAATATTTTGTTAACCCCACCCATCCTGTCCCATCACATCACCTATTACTTCGAAAATTGAGGTATCAAATGCGACAAGAATTTTTCATATCCGACTGATATTTCCCGAGATAATATTCGCTACATACAAACTTACAAACAAACTTTTACCTTTTTATAATATTAGTATAGATTAAGGAAACTTTTCATTTGTGAGATAGTGTGGTCCCAAATTATCGAGTTCTGTCAAGTGCTAAGCTTTGTCGTGCACTAACTGACAACTTCAAAAATCTTTAAACTTCAATCAATTTTATTAACTTTCAACGTATTATCAAAACAAAAGAAAACACCTTTTTGTTGTTTATATTTTTGTTGTTTAAAGTTCGAACTAATAAACACAAAAACTCTTTTTAACTACCTTTAAGGTCTAACTTCTTACGAACACCTCCATAGCAAGTTACTTTCTAATTTAATAACCCTAAAATGTTCAAAGACGTTCTACCAACACAACAGGGAGATTAAATTCTCACTAAATTAGAGTTTAAAATATGGAAGCACGCTGTAAGATCCCGCAAACTAAGGAAAATTTGATGCGGAGTCCCAGAGCGATGCCCCACTTAACTGTAAAGTTGTTCAAGAAGTTTTGAAAGCAAATGATATTAATATTCATTGACTAATAACTTGCTAGCATTACTGTTAATTTGGTTAATATTATTCGATAGTTAAAGAGAGGCTTTTGGATTTCTGGGCTTCCAGATTTGGCTGCCAAATTTGAAATGTACTTACAATTAGGCGTCTCTTCAGGCCCCGTAGACATAGTGATCATCAGTACGATATTTGTCTATAAAACATTATTTTAGGATCACATGGTAGTTTCATAGTCAATTTGTCTTTAACATTATGATCCTATTATTTTACCTTAAAAAATATCGCACCCATATTCGCATTATGAACAATAAGGCCTGAGCGAAAACGTGACTTTCTGCGTCAGCACGGCGTAATTTCAATTCAATCGTGTCTGATGCTAGTTCAGTGTATGCATATACAGCGTCTCCGCGGTGTTAACGCCTACGCTGAAGATAAACTCAGTCCAAAATTGGTAGGCTTCATTAAAAAGCCTTTAGATACGAGTAGTTTGCAAGCAGTTGTAGTAAGCAAACTGAAGTGGCAGTGGGCTCGCCATGTTTGTCGATGGCCAGTGGGCCAGACGAGTCCTGGAGTGGAGACCGCGTATCCGCAAGCGTAGTGTGGGACGCCCCCCAGCTAAATGGACTGACGACTTAAAGACGGTGGCTGGGACAGACCGAATGCGGAAGACGGAGTACAGGGTGTTGTGGCGTAGCCTGGGAGAGGTCTATGCCCAGCTGTGGACTGCGATAGACTGAGTTGATTGTTGATCAAAAAAGGGTTTTGTTACACCCAAAATTACCCCTACATACTGTTTCGATACAGTAGTAACCTTTCAATCATCATCATCATCTGCCTAGCCTTTTTTTCCCAACTATGTTGGGGTCGGCTTCCAGTCTAACCGGATGCAGCTGAATACCAGTATTTTACATGGAGCGACTGCCTATCTGACCTCCACAACCCAGTTACTGGGTAATACGATACCCCTTGGTAAGACTGGTTGTCAGACTTTCGGGCTTCTGACTACCCGTAACGACTGTCAAAGATCCACGAATGATAGCCGGGACCAACGGCTTAACGTGCTTTCCGAGGCACGGAGGGGACTCGGTATGTAAAGATGGTCACCCATCCACATAACAACCGCGGTAAGCGTAGCTTAACCTGACCGATCGACCTGTGTGGCTGTTATTATTTAGCCACGGGCATACAGTAACCTTTCAATATGTGCAAAAATATGTCCAAAACAAAAACAAAGGATATTGCTAATCGGATATAACCTCTATCAATCAAAAAAGTTTCAAACTATCAACCTGTATCACAAAAAAGATAAATCACAAATATTAGTTAAAGTTGTCCAAGCTGAAAATGACTGGCTGTACCCTCGGGATCCGATTCAATTTAAAGTTCCATTCCCGGACTATTATTTTAATACCGCCGCGCTTGTCCAATGTAAGCTGTGTTGTTTATTGTGCTGTGTAGCTCGTTTTGATTGCCAGTTTTAGAGTTTTTGTTGCAGTTTTTGGCAGCGAACAGTTTTTTTTTTATGTAGGTTATTGTGGAGATTTATTTCGGATTCGTTTTCTATGTGAAGTGCATAGCGATTTTTCGCCCACCTTTTCACTTCTGAATCTCTTAATTATATTAAAATTAAATTATTTATAAGTTTAAAAATTCGCAATTAATGTGCGCAATATGGAAGGAGTGATGGGGCTATGGAGAAATGCTGCACTTGCACGCTACGTGAGCGTACCGTGATCCATCGCCACTCGTTCGATGTCCACCGCACACAGGATGGATTGAAAGCAGCACATGAAGTGACTTTTTGCTCCATTGGTGTAATTGCCGTATGGCCTTCCAGTGTGAGGATAAATAAATAAATAAACCCCAAGCCTAAAGCCTCTTGATTCCCTAACCACAAAACATTTTCTATGTCACTTTATTAATTTAAAAATTAAGTAATTAAACTCAAACTGCAATTATAAGCCCTGAACCAATGTTTCCTTTAAAACATTGCGGTCTTTAAACTCAAATGAACTCGGCCAAATCATTTGTTTATATAAACGCAAACACGTTTAAAAGATTGCGAGAAAACATTTTAAAACACATTAGGAAGTAATAAGTAATTGGAATGAATGAAAATGTAAACTGGTGGATAGCACTATCGATCATGTTGAGCTAACTATCGAAATAGATTGCTCAATATCCGAGAATATCCTATATCCGAAATCGGAATGCCTTTGTCGGTATAACCGACTCATTCATATGTAGTAGGTGCTTGGTTTCCAGGTTAACCAGTCATTGGAGTTTTCAGTTATCCTATTTGGGACTCCTTCTACCTACATGATTTGGAGCATCCCATCTGTCTTACCAATTTATCCTATCGTTAGGAAAAATATATTTTTACTTAAATTATTAATTTATCTTTTAGAAAAGCAACAAAAGTCTTCATCTTTGTGTTGCTGCCACGACCGTATTTTAAGGGCCTTACTCTCGTTTAGTACCGTAACACGGTCACTTTATGAAAAATATTTCTCATTAACGCTTTGATTAGAAGATCTGAAAAAAAAATTTTTTTTGCTATGGATTCATGTACAACATTTCTGAAACACGATTCTTTCGTATGGCTTAAAAAAATATTTACCAAAACGCTATTTTTTTTCTAATATTCCATATTACTTAACGGCTTTGATGTTTGGAAATATTTTTACACTGAAAAATTTATGGTTAGAGGTACTACAGATTTGAAACGGCTTATGTGCTATCTATACTTATAATAAATCTGTAGAAGTGAAAATTCTGTGCATTGAAAATATCAAAAAAATAATTTACAGGGGGTGTTACTAGACCGACACCAAACCCAAAAATGTGATTAAAAAAATTTTTGTCTGTCTGTCTGTCTGTCGGTCTGTCTGTCTGTCTGTCTGTCTGTCTGTCTGTCTGTTTGTTCAGGCATCACGCAAAAACTACCGGTTCGATTACGATGAAACTTGGTATAATTATTCTTTAATATCCTGGGCACCACACTGGGTACTTTTTATCCCGGAAAAGTATATACAATAAAAAACAAACTTAATTTTGCGGTTCGATCCCTATACCCGATTACCACTGTCTGTACTGTACCAACCGCAAATACTAAGTTTGTCGTAGGTTGAGTCACCCGCAGTGGAGTTCATTTTTATTCCTTTTAGTTTTTAGAGTTATTTAGGTTTATTTTTATATGAGTCGTAGGTATAGATTTTAATTTTAAAGTATAGGTAGTATATTTGATAGTGTACGTAGTGACCGTAGGTTATTTTATAATACTGTTAGGTAGGATTATTCATTCGTATAGATATTAGTTTTTAGGGATTTTGCTTATTTATTGAGTTTAGATTAGTTATCATCAGAAATAGGTTTATTTAGGTAGGTATTTAATTTTCTGTTATTGAGTTTTTTTTTAAATTAGGTAGGTACTTAGGTAAAGATATCATATAGGTACCCTCTTAATCACCACTAATGAGACACAATTGGTTTTCTACTGTAATTAGCCACAAAGGGCCCGCGAGATAGATGGCATTCTGGGGAAGCACATACATTTTATCCTGTTAGCACAGTTCCCGTGGGATAATTTCCGACATCCACGCGGGCGAAGCCGCGGGCAGAAGCTAGTCTATAATATGTATGTATTTACAAAAAAAAATGTATATAAGTAGTTTATCAGCCATCTTGTTAACATAACACAAGCATTAGGTTGCTAAGCTTGGGACTAGATAGCGCTGTGTGAAATGTCCAGGGATATTATTATTATTATGTAAATCAATCTGGTTTTCCCAAAACTTTGCCACGTCGTTGTCAGTGGCAGCTCAGAGGTCACTTTGAATGTTTTTGGTCACCGAGGGCAGGATAGCAGGTGAAGCATGGTTTGTGACATAGGTAGTTCCTCTACCTATGGGGTCGCAGAGTGGGGACTCTGTCCGCCTACCAAGTGACCCCAGGGAAGGCGGTGGCACAGTGGTCACGTGCTGCCGTGCATAGCGAGGCTTGGGGGAGGCCCCTTTACAGTCTCCCCAGGGATGTGCCTTATAGGCGTTGCGCAGGGGTGGTTCCGGAGTTGGTCTTTTAAGAGGAACCGGAACCACCCCTATGTGCGGATGGTGATCACCGGGGTGGTTTTAGTGAGGTAAAAATCCCACACTCCCCGACCCCTCTCCCCGGAGGTCGGGTGCCTTTCAAAAAAAAAAGGTAGTTCCTCTATCACACCCTACTACCGTTCCGTCAAGGTCCACTTTAGCAGGTTGGACTTACATCTTCCCACTTGTGTCCGGAGACAACAATAAAAGTAAGACGAGATGGTAATCAAATAATCTTATTCTTTTATCTTATCTTATGTATAAAGTACAAAAATAACCAATAAATAATAATAATATCTAATAAAATCTATATATCTATTATTATATATATATATCTACAATAATATCTTATCTTTAATTGTAAAAGTTCCTAACATTAGATAATGGATACTCACTACAATATTATTAGTTTTAAGTTATCTTGCTGCGCCCTAACAGGCCCCTAGGGGCCCTAGTTTAAGCCTAGCGTGTAACTATGGTTATGTATATTGTGCATTTAGAAATAAATAAATAAATAAATGGGTACCTAATTCTTTTACACTGTAAAATCCTATATGTCATTTATGTAATTTAGATTTTAAATATTTCATAGAAACTTCTGTAATATCTTTTAAGATATCGTTGCCACATTACTTCTCTAACTTCAAGTCACAAGATTAACTACTGTGTCTACGGAAAACTAAACGCAAATCAGCAGGGTAATTCTCGTAATTTTAAGAACGTTCACAGTCTGATCTCAGTCTCAATCTGTCAAAAATACCTCTAATTTCCCTACATTTTGACAAGTTTTTGACATTTGTTTGTCGCCGAGATGAGACTGCGACTAGATTTTGAACGTTTTAAATTACGGGAATACGGGCCCAGTAATCGATCGCTGGCCAGACTGCAATGACGTGACGGCTGTATTGTTAAACATTTTAACTGCCGTGATATATATGCAATTTATGTGTGGCATAATGTACAGACGCCAGCAAATCAAGCTACTACACTCTGTCAAATTTCTTTAATAGATTTTCAACTTTATCTCTAAACTATTAAGGTTCACGGTTGATTGGGAAAATTTTACAGTTTCGGGAAGCTTGACCTGATGGCGTCTGCACTTTGGTATGTGGACATTCTTAATCTTATCGGGTCTCTACGGGTATATTTTGAATTTATTAAGTAGGTATGTTATGGTTAGACCGTAGTCAATCAATCAATCAATCGTCTTTATTTGTAACATTATTGTGGTAGCACAAAGGTAACGGCTGCGAGTTACGAGTTGTAGGTCGTAGGTTCGAACCCAGACAGGCGCTTTACTCTGTGTAAATTATTTGATCATCACTGCTCTCAAAACGGCGAAGAAAAACATTGTAAGGAAACCGTCATCGTCATGTCCAAGTATCAAAAAATCGAAGACATGTGACATCTACCAACTCGCACTGAGCCTGCGTGGTGGATTACGGCCCACTCCCTCTCACAGAGAGGAGGCGTGTGTGTAGGCTGATTATGAAATATGGTTATATTTATGGCAGTTACAACATGTTACAATCATGGTGAAATTATTGAACTCGCCCAATCACTCCGACGATACGACAACAGAGGAGCAATTCTCGTAATTTTAAGATTGTTCACCTTCGATCAATAATAGTATTAGATTAAGGATCAGGAACAAAAATCAGTCGCTCAAGTGGCCACGTTTGCACACACATAAACATCTACATTTCTTAGAAAAAAGTTTAATAATATTAACAACTTCAGTTTATTATAAACCTTAATGCTTAAATATAAACTTTAATTACCATTGCAAAATATATTTAAAATGTCGCTTGAAAATAAAATCATTCTATTTTTAAATTTTCAGTCATTTATTCTAAAATGAAACTTAAAGTCTAAGTAATAAGGCTAAAAACATACTAATTTGAAATAAGACCACAAAAGTATTTCTGGTCTTATTTTTCGGGCCATTTTTGAAGCGCTTATCGGGAATCTACTATTATTGATCGAAGATGTTCACAGTCTGATCTCAGTCTCAATCTGTCAAAAATACGTCTAATGTCTCTACATTTTGACCTTTGTTTGTCGCCGAGATGAGACTGCGACTAGATTTTGAATGTTATAAATTACGAGAATTGGCCTTCAGATGTTGGACAGATGGGAATTCCCGGTATCCTTATCCCATTGACAGATTTTCGGGAGTACGAAGAAACTAATCTTCTGACAAAAGGGACTAAGGGGCGAAAGGACCGCCCTTTTGACCCAGCTAATCCATATTAAAATTAAATTATTGACATAAGTTTGAATTGCGGTGGTTTGGTTTTCTCTTACTAAGAGAAGAAAAAAAGTTCTTGTTAGCAGTGACGTTTTAACGCTGGAGTTTTGGAAACAGAAAGCATAATATTGAGAAGTGATTATCTCTATTCAAGTGACGTCAACAGAGAGCGTTTTTTAACAGCTTTTAATATACGAGTACAGGGACTTATCATAGGTTATCAAAGAGCACCAAAATCTAGTGACTAGAGACACCTTTACAAATAATATTAGTACTCGGCTCAAATTCAAATTAATTTATTGTTTGCTACAGGTGGAAAAGCAGTTGGTTGGGTTGTGGAGGTCAGATAGGCAGTCGCTCCATGTAAAATACTGGTATTCAGCTGCATCCGGTTAGACTGGAAGCCGACCCCAACATAGTTGGGAAAAGGCTAGGCAGATGATGATGAGGTGGAAAAGCAGTTCTTACCATGATAATAATTATATCGATCGCTGTAACATTCTCATAGGGTGTACAATATCTAGTAGTCATTCAAAATCCATTTTATTATTAATATCATTATTTATGTCAAAATACATTATTATCAATTATAATATTACTCATGCCATTAAAATACATAATAACTAATTAATACTATCACTCATGTCAATATACATTAACATTATCATTCATTGTTAACTTAATATTATTATCATTAGTTATAATTAATGTCAAAAATACACTCTGGGATTAGTGCAACTAAGTGCATTGTTCGAATTGTCATGGGTCGTCAGTTTTTATGAGTGACGTAGTAAGTAGATTAACGTTTACGAGGCCTCCTCTCTGTGAGAGGGAGTGGATCACGATCCACCTAGCGGATCCAGTGCGGGTTAGTGGATGTCACATGTCATCGAATTTCCGATGCTAGGAAATGCGATGTTGATTCGCGAGGTTTTACATCACCGTACTAAGAGTTGTTATGACGATATAAATTACACTACGTCTCAAGTTAACTCTTGCTGGTTGTATACCTTCAAGCAAAAGCCAAAAAATACTTATATCATTATATGTGTATAACTTTTTTTTTTTTTTTGAGGATGGGAAATCATCAAATGACCCCTCCCGCTCTGGGTGGAGCAGAAGGGAGTGTCAGACTTTTACTGACTAAAACCCACCCGTGTTCCTTCCTTAGCCCTTTATGTTCCAGGGCAGCGGTAAACCCTTTCGGATGGTCCCGCTACCCTGGCAGGCTTCGGCCCTATGGGGCCCCGTCTCTTTTGCTGACATCTCTTTGAGGCGCGCGTGGAACACGTACACGCCGTCCGGCACGGGCCTAGTCCTGATCGGACGGAGGGCTACCCATTACTCTCCGCCCGCAGGCCCGCGCCTACGGTGGCCGGGAGTCGTCACGCGGCTCCCGACGCCCGGAGCGTCTCCCGCGGCGGCTGAGGCGTGAGGTGCGCAAAGTGCGTTCCCTCGCCCACCCCGCCACCTCCTTCGCTAGCATGACTGCTTCGCAGAAGGAGGTGACTGCCTCCCACTCCCTCTCGCCCCGGACCATGGCTTGAACCAGGGCCGGACGCGAGAGGTCGCCGCCGCTGCCAATCGCCTCTACGAGGACACGGCGGTGCTCTGCCCAAGCAGGGCAGACCTCCACCGTATGCTCCACCGTGTCCTCTGGGCGATCCTGACAGTGGTGACACCCGGGCGTCTCCTCCCGCCTGATGATGTGCAGGAACCTCCCGAAACATCCGTGTCCGGAGAGGACCTGCGTCAGGCGGTAGGTGAGAGCGCCGTGACGTCTCTCTAGCCACTCCTCAAAGAGGCGACCCCCGCGTAAAGCCTCCGGCAGGAGGCGTTTGTATAACTTATCCAACCATTAATGCAATTAGTAATATCAGACCGCTGCATCTGACAGAATTATTACCGACGGCAAAATTCAACAAACTTTATGTACTTTATCAGCATAAAAAACCGCTTTTAATAAGATTTCTGAGCGAGTACAGAACATAGATTTATGGTTGGCAAGGTTCCAGTTCAATAGATTGGTTGGCAAAAACCAACATCTATCATCGGTAGCGCTGTAGGTACCTTGTCACCGGAGGATGGAGGCAGGGGCGAATTGGAGAAGTGTTTGAGTGACTTGATTATTGAGTTGACTTTTGTGAGTCAAGATTTTTGTATTGAAGGTGGTAACAATGGGACGGGCGTTGGTCGAAGGTTAAGCTACACTTGCCGCGGTCAGTTCATGGATGGGTGACCATTGATGAGGTACATATCGAGACCCTTCCATGCCTTGGAAAGCACGTTAATCCGTTGGTCCTGGCCGTAAATAATTTCATCACAACTGCTCTTAAAACGGTGAAGGAAAACATCGTGAGGAAACTGGCATGTCCTAGAACCAAAAGTTCGAAGACACGTGACATCTACCTACATACCCTCTCGAAGAGAGGAGGCCTGTGTCCCAGCAGTGGGAACATTATAGGCAGTCTGCTGCCACAGTTAATAGCATAATGCTATTAACTGAGGCAGTAGACTGCCTTTCATTGCTACACAATGAAACTCCATTAAAACATTGTCACGTCTTGACTAATGCTACTATAAATTCACTTTAAGTAATACTTGTATCATCAATTTAAATTTAAAGTACAAAGCTACAGTTATATGATACTACCTGTGCCCGCGACTTCATTCGCGTGTGCATGTCGGTTATATTGGATTTGATGGGTCTTAATTATTTTGCGCGAAATCCTATTTTTTCTAAAATATCTAAAGTCGCCCACCGCTAGTAGCCAAAAGTTACCTACTTCTTATATCATCAGATCGAGATCTGCCAGTGATACAGACAGACACACAGACAAAAAAAAAAGATTTTTTGTTATATACCTTACCTTATATACTTTCATAATAATTATGCATGTTGTAAAAAGCTGTTATGTTGATATTTGTTAAAAACAGACACTTCAACTTTATTTATTTGAATAGATTAGATAGCAGAAATTATGACACCCAATACAATAGCTAATCTTCATTGTTATGTAAATGAAAATTGATGGCTGTAGGTACATTATTAATTTTAATGAAAAATAATAGCTAAGTGCTAGGTCACAAACAAAGCCTAAGAAATCCGTAGGTGCATGTTTTAATGGAATATTTCAGGTAGATTATAATTTTATACAAGGCATCCTTCGCCTAATGGATAAGTACAATGAAAGCCTTTTGTTGCTTTTTTTGTAATTATGAGATCATCACACGATCCGTCTTCCGAACAGCATTGTAGCCATTTCAACTAGAATTTTTAATAAAAAATATGCTGACTAAGCTTGTACATGCCAGCAGGTCAAGCTACCCGAAACTGTCAAATTTTCCCAATCAACCTTGAACCTTAATGCTTTAGAGATAAAGTTGAAACTCCATGAAAGAAATTTGACAGATAATAAAGTAAAAATATGATTTACATTAATTACAATCGAGGAAAGTTAAATTCTAACTGTAATGTAGACCTGCCTGATCTAGGTTTATGAAAAACCTGTGTTTCAGGCCATCAATTTACATCAAACATTTAAAAAGAAGACAACAATAAATGTATTAGAAGCTAAATTGAAAAGAAGGTATAATATATATATATTTGTTTAATGACTTAAATAGTTACTATTTAGATATATTATTTTAAAACTAGATTATATGTAAGACATACAGTAATGTTTAAATTAATTATTATTGTAGTAGCTTGATGTGCTGGTGTCTGTACCTAATTAATCTTTCACCTACTAAACAGTAAGCAACCTAAATAATCTATAATGTCGGAGTCATTCGTTTGACTATTCGGGACGTCAGCGCCATCTCGTGGCGCTGGACAGAGTCTAGCCTGAGTTCGTGGTGGGAGCGACCGCTACAAAGAACGGTGTGAGCAGAGCTCTCGGGATCATCGAAACATTGGACATCGTACGAACAACATGTGTTTAGAAACTGTCAGCGTTCCGTATCGTTAAATGTGTACCTACAGTGTGTGATTCGCTAGTGTGACTGATTTGTTCGTGAATTGTAATCTGATTTGAACTGCAAACCGTGTTTCTATTGTGTAATAACCAACACTACCCATAGTACGCCCACAGTAATTAAAATATGCCTGATGCTAACGAGAGACAGACATGCCATCTCCGACATATACTAATAATAAAGCTGAAGAGTTTGTTAGTTTGTTTGCGCTAATCTCTGGAGTAACCTGGAATAATTTTTGCATTTGATAAACCAATTCTAAAGAAAGGTATAATAACACGCCACGACCCTTAAGAGTCGAGCCAATGAAAACCAGGCGGAAAGATCGCTAAGTAAAAGCGAAGTAATAGCGCAGGCGGGCGATATGATGCGACATGATTCTGGGGAGCAAAACATTTCACGCGAATGAAGTCACAGGCAGAACTGGCAAATTATTTATTGGTGTAGCGGTATCTACAACGCCACATGCGAACAACGCGTCATACTAACGTCACGCAAACCCTGCATCTCGCAAGCAGAGTTTACCGCGCAACTAGCATATACAGGGTGTTATTGACAGCCCTCCACAAAAACACAGGATTGATTCAGCTCCTTATTCTGAATCATATCCCACTGGAAATCTTCTCAGGAAAAAAAAAATTGTATGCCGTTTTTTCTGCTGATATTCCTTTATTTCAATGTAAAATTACGTTCTCTGTATGCAACACTCCATTTATGTAAATAAAACAGCTGAAAACAGCCTCGCTCAAGCTCGCTGCGCTGCCGTCCGCTACGTGCGTTTTGCCACGGTAACGATACGTTGCGTGTGAGGTAATAAAACAAATCTGGTTTTTTGGATTCCCTTAATGTTCCTGAAAGAATTACATGTATCGGTCATCTTAATATGATGTACTGAAGCCTATCAGTTTGCGGAGGGCTGTCAATAACACCCTGTATACAAACGCCCAGACATGATTCATGGGGCAGTTGCCCGCCAGACACTACACCCGTCTGGCCGGAGGATCCTCTCTTTTCTATGGAGTATGAGTGAACTTTACACCCTGTTCCTCATTAGAGGTAGAGTAGAGGTTATATAGAGTAGTATTGAGGATACTGGTGACCCCGATCATGAACATCAGCGCAGCCTTCGTGCAAATAGTTCAGCGTCACATCATCATCGATGATCACGTCGGGGTCACGACTGTTGGTTACGCAGGTTATCAAATTGAGACACAGATGCAGGTTGAGTATGCTATGAAATATATTTCGAAAAATCGGTTCCTTATTTACAAAATCTGTTGCAAAAATTACTACATAGTGGGTATATATAAAAAATTACTTTGAATACAATAATGTTAAATACCCTGCATGCTGTAATTATCTGTGAGGATAATTACAGTATGCATATTCCGCTACAGTAGCATGATGTTTTATTTTCTGTAATAATAAACCTATGAATAAAAACCGTGCGTTCCTAACTCCGTGCCTGTACAACCCTGTAAGACGTCGTGGCTCATAAAAAATACGGAAGAAAAGATATTTCATACGATTCCGTCTATTTAGGAAAAAATCTATGAAAAATGTGTCCTGATGTTATTTGCATTAGGGTCAGATCTCAGTCTAAAGCCCTTATACACATATGTTTTTCTTGCAGTGAAAAACTACGGTTTATTTGCCGTGTATATGCATGGTCATCAGTGTTGTATGGATCAATATGAAAGCTTGTTAATGTTTTTTTTTTCTCGTCTACCCCATGGTGTGGGATATCGCTGGAGAGGTCTTTTTAAAATATTGCGGGTTTGTAAAAACAATATTTCGATTCAGGGATCCGTTTGTGCAATATTAGGCTTTAAAGTGCTAGCGCCTCCTCGGATACCTTGGTTTAGCGATGTTAAACTACGAGTAGGTAGGCAAGTACTTAAAATAGCTTTTAGAATACGGTCCGGACATGTACAGTCAGCAACAAAGGTCAATTAACTCCGTTACTTTCACAAATCATCTAAATTGATACAAACTGATGCGATACATTGGTTTTCACTATTTCATGTAACTGCAAAGAGTTAATTATTCTCAAATATTCTATAACTACATGTTTTTTCAGAATATTTTGCTCAATAATTAAGATTTAAACAACTGAAGTGTTAACCGACATTTGTTGCTAACCGTACCAGTAAAAAAAATTACCTTTCTAATGAATAAATCCCTTTCACTTAACTGTATTGTTTGTGATAAACCAGAAGATGTCCAACACCTCCTCATAGATTGTATTCGCAATAATTTTGAACACTTATGTAAAAAAATAAAAATTTAGGTAAATTCCAATATATTCTGGCTTACCCTGAAGAAAAAATTCACGGTAGTAGTTTATAACGAAGTTAAAACGTAAACCATCACATCTAAGTAGGCTTTACAAGTTTACGAGTAATAGTCAACCAACTTACATTTGCAATTGCAATGTATGGGAGAACCTGATTTTCAACTACAATGTTAGGTTTGTTCTTGGGTTAAATTCATTTCAACTACGGGAGCCTTGATTGTGCGTGGTCCGACACGCACTTGGCCGGTGTTTATATGTGGCGCCGATTCAATTGTTCACAAACTTAACTAAATTTAAGTTCAGTGCATCTTTTTCTTTCTATTTCATTAAGAAAAGGACAGAAGATAAATATTAATTTAGTCCTTTCGAATTAAGATACTCCATAGACACTTTAGACGTGATTAAAAACATGGCTACTAAAAATACGTCAATTTAAGTCAGGCGTTAAATAACTTGACTAGGGGGCAAGCCTTATTCTATGAACTGGGCACCAATCCAGACTCCGGGCTACCTACTCAGAAATTCCGGGATAGTATAAAATCCTGAAATTATTGTTTTTTTTTTTTTTTTTGTTACTTTGTTTATTTTTTTTATAATAATATTTCAAGCATTTTTTATAACTGATTCTTCGTTCACAAGTGCAATAAACGGTCATGGTTAAAAAGCTATAATGAGTATTTATTGTTGCAACTTTCATTTTTCAAGGCTGGGGAAAGCAGCCGATCGATTCTGTAAAAATCTCACCATGAAAAGTTAGGTGAAGTGAGCTTAGAGTGAGCTATCAATAGTGTCAATCCCTAGCATTATTTAGAATGGCAGCTCACTCCACGCTCACTTCACCTAAGTTTTCACGGTGAGCTGGTTACAGAATCGCACTTCTGGTCCCTGACTGACATGTGCTGATTCTCACGTTTTTGAGTCGCTGTGCAGAAATTATTTTATTTCTCACAGCTGGTTTTATTGTATTTTCTGCTCAGTTTATAGTAAAAATGTCTTCGATTGAGGTTTGAGGTTTTACATAGTAGTCTCTTTCTCCGAGGCTGCACCACCACACCTTGTCCTCCGTCTTCCGCATCCAGTCTGTCTCAGCCATCTTCTTTAGGAGACCTTCTTTTCCTTGCACCTTCTTTTTTTTCGAGTTTTCTAGTAAATGGTATTCCTTGCTATAGATAACTTGAGTGGACACCTGCGTACTGTTTTTTTTTTTCGAAAATAATAAAAAACACGTAAGGCATAAAGGCAAATACCGTTAGAGTTTCCGTCTCATGGTTAAATTAGGGTTTCCTAAGACTGCGATAGCCGCAACATAACGTCTACAATTTACCGTCGAATGACGTCAATAAAATGTAGTATGTGAGTGTGTTTTCCTTGGGAGCGTTTTTTGATATCATAAAGTCACACCCTGGTGCCATCATTTTCATGATAGCCGCCACGGCGGGGGGGGCACACCACTCTTCTAGGAAACCGAAGATTCAGCAAAGGAATAATCAGCCTATAATGCTACCGCTGCTAAATAATAACAGCCGCACAGGTCGATCGGTCAGGTTAAGCTACGCTTGCCGCGGTTGGTCTGTGGATGGGTGACCATCTTCACATACCGAGACCCCTCCGTGCCTCGGAAAGCACGTTAAGCCGTTGGTCCCGGCTGTCATTCGTGGATCTTTGACAGCCGTTACGGGTAGTCAGAAGCCCGAAAGTCTGACAACCAGTCTTACCAAGGGGTATCGTATTACCCAGTAACTGGGTTATGGAGGTCAGATAGGCAGTCGCTCCATGTAAAATACTGGTATTCAGCTGCATCCGGTAAGACTGGAAGCCGACCCCAACATAGTTGGGAAAAGGCTAGGCAGATGATGAATGCTACCACTGCTGGGACACGGGCTGAGAGATGACAGCTCACTCCCTCCCTAACAGAAGAGCTCTTAGAGACGGAGTAGGCTTTCAACTAACACGCGGGCCCAGTGCGGGATGATAGATGTCGTCCTTCACCGTTTTGAGAGCAGTGGTGGTGAAATTATTTGCACAAAGTAAAGCGCCTGGCTGGGTTCCACTTCCAATCCACAACCTACAACTCGTAAGTCAGAGCCTTTACCACTGAGCCACTACTGCTCCTTATCCGAAGTTTTAGTAAACATCAATAAAGCGTTAAGGCGGTGTTGGCCCCGCCACTGCAGCGCCATGGGCATGTTCGAGGAGGCGTGCACCGCCTGCTTTCACGCGACGATGCGCAAGCTGTGCACGTCTCTGGTGCTCAGAGTGTGGGGCAGCGCCAACACCGTCCTGGGGGCCTACTCCGAAGTGCAAAGTGCGAATAATCGGATCGGACCGAAACATGGCCGAACCGAATATTATTGAAAAATGCGAAAAAAGATCGGATCGGCTCAGTTGGGTCGGGACCATAGTCAATATTCGATAGAGTGTAGGAGTGTAGGATCTGAACCGACCGAACCAAATAGTAAGGTCGTAGCAGGAAACGGCCGAACATTTGGCCGATACTACTTCGGAGTAGACCCCCTGGAGATACTCGCCAACAGACTGGATTACCCTTATATCCGGCAACGTTGCAGCAGATATATTGCTACCTTGTGTGTGTTCGTTTTTGTCTGTGCTTGTTATCCTGTCTGTATGCTTTTATGTATCTGTTTCTTTAAGAGTCTTGTTACTTGAATTAAACTAATTTTATTTATATTTATTAAATCACGTTTTACAACACGGCACACCCCTACACAGGAGAAACAGTTTTGCGGTTTCTTTTCCTGTTCTGGGAACTACATGAGGCAATTAAATAACTTTTTATTATTGTATAACTACTACTGTACAAACTGGTGAAAGAAGCCATATTGCGAACCCTAGTTTGTTAAGGCGAAAGCATCAGGGTATCCCACGAAATTTAAATTGTCTTACATTTTTTGCAACTGCATGTTAGTATCAGCAGCCTAATTGCGTACACAATATCAATCTCAATCTGAATCATTTTGAGAATATTGCTAAGCAATCGCTTCTTCGAAAAATGTATCTGCTCAGCAACGTAAATAACGCAATGAATTTATTTATTTAACTATTTATGTACATACATATAAACAGACCAGAAAAAATTGAATGGGAAAAAATAGGTACAGAGGTGATCCTTATTTCATAAGAAATCTCTTCCAGCATACCTGCGATAGGAAAATAGTTACAACAAAGATGTAGACAGCGTGTGAAAGAGTAAATGAGATAAGAAAATAATACGTAAAATTTAAAAACAATTCACTAAAACTAAACAAAAATTATGAGAATATAATATATTAACATACATACAAATAAACATACATACATACTTCTAAAATAAATATCACTTGAATGATAATAATTATAACATACTCAAAATAATAATTACATATACAACTATGATGAACTTGAATGTTGTTGAACTGTCAAAATGAAAAACATTGCTGCTGTTAGTGAGTTACGCAATTACTCCGCAGGTTGTATGTTGATCTAAATTTATGATTCGCGACCGAAACAAATATTTTATTATAGAATTTTAATTATAAAAATCATCACTACGAGTACAACTCTAGTTCATATTACCCTATTGAATGACTATTGAAATCGTGACATTTGAGGCCAATTCTAACTCAAGGAGTTGTGTTGATTTAGAGGAACTCAAGGAGTTGTGTTGATCCGCCAGGGCTGCGGGTTGTTCGAAAAAGTTACCGTACACCCTACCCTACCGTGGCACATGCAGCTGAAGGAACACGGGTGGGTTTTAGTCAGTAAAAGTCTGACACGCCCTTCCGGTCAGCCAAGAGCGGGAGAACTCGTTTGATGATTTCCCAACCAAAAAAAAAAAAGTTGTGTTGATGATTCTAATGATTATAAATCTGTAAAACCATAGTTGTTACGGTTGCGAATCATACTTACATAGATCAACATACAACCTGACAATTGTAAAAAACATAAGTGAATTTGAATTTCGCAGGCGCATCCCCCTTAAGTTCGTGAAGGTCATACAAAACTCAGGTATAATATAGGACACGTTAAACCTTGGCCTCGACATTGAATAGCCATACAAAGTCACGGTCGCGGCTCGAAGTTAGTTCAACAACAAAGATTGACTTTGTTTTTATTATTAACAGTGGCTTTTTAGAGTTTATGTAAGTATTCATTTTACGCTTAGAATTATATTAACGCTTTTCCCACTACTTTATTTAAATAACTGTAAGAGTCTAATACATTATGAGCTTGATGCCTAATATGCGGGATTAGTCCATGATGGCGCAGGATCGTTTTGAGTGGAAAAAGTGAAGGCGTTTGCGCAGCAGAGGGGTAACACAGGGTAACTTATTTATTTATTTAAGACTCTAATACATGTTGGAAAACTGTTTAGTCCACCGATAAAATAACATGGTTATACAACGTGGCGCTACAATGGCGACATTAATTTAACACACGGGTAGGGCTAGTGGCCAGTAATCATAAAAATTATAACAACATAAAAAAAAAATCGTAACTTGAAAACTTCCACCTGCGCCACACGCCGACATAGGGCTCTCTCTCTTTCCTTCAATTCGCCTTCGATGTTATGATCCGTGACCCCGGCCAATGACGCCTGCACTACAGTTCTTTAAGTCAGGTTGCTCTAAGATGCTATTTTATAAAATTGTTAATAAATAAATAAATATTAATGTTTAATTAAATTAAAATATATTCATAAAACTACAACGCAAAACCGTATACGTGTGTTAAATTAATGTCGCCATTGAAGCGCCACGCTGTATATGCCCATGGATTTCGCAGTAACAGCCCGGAGTTTTGAAGTTGACGATGTGATACCCCCGTGCTTCGGAAAGCACGTTAAGCCGTTGGTCGTGCACCAGAAGGCCAATTCTCGTAATTTAAAACGTTCAAAATCTAGTCGCAGTCTCATCTCAGCGACAAAAAAAAATCAAAATCTTGTCATCTCAGTGACAAACAAATTTCAAAAACTTGTCAAAATGTAGGGAAATTAGACGTATTTTTGACAGATTGAGACTGAGATCAGACTGTGAACATTCTTAAAATTACGAGAATTGCCCCTCTGATCTCTCGCCCGTCGCATTGCCATCCCATCGGACAATGAAAGTGAGGGAAGAGTGAGTGCACCTGTGTCTGCGCACACATTTGTGCACTATAATATCTCCCACGTAGATAGCTAGTCTCTGCTGAGATGAGTTGCCATGGCTGCAATTCGATCTGGAGGACAATTTTTTTTTTATATGGTTTCATCGACTGACCAATAGTTAGACTATTGACTTTTAAAACAGATTTTATAAGAAACATTATGTTGAGTATCAAGCTCCAGGTGTGCTGCTAGTGGTCTTGACTTGGTAATAAAACTACTACGATATTACAATGACTGTATTTTTGGATGCTGATTACAAATATACATTTATAATGGAGACGACGGATTGTGTGCGCACGCTCAAGGTGTCTGCGAATGAGTGGCAGGAGTGGGGAAGCTCGCGATCGCGGTGTGGTATGTGGCCCGATGTGACGTCAGGAACACATATATCTACTGAGAACCATGCTAACAACTATTTTGAACAAAGCAACACTTAATGAAACCGACAAGATTTCACAAATAGAATGTTCAAGAGAAAGGACCAACTCAGGACCAAAAAACAATCCACAAATAAATTAATTATAACACTTAGTTTTTAATTAAAAAAAAACACTCCTAAACCCTGAAAATTATAGTAAAAAAAAAACTTTTAATTTTATTTTATTAATACGGAAAGTTGGAAATCTCATTTACTTTCGACACTTCTACGGTCCGGCGCGGGTGTGACTAATCGTGCGGGAGCAGCACGGGTGCGGGACGGTCGTGGGACGGCAGCGGGACGTGAGCTGTACTAGACAGTGACATGACGTGACTTAGGTCTGACGTAGGTTTGGATATTACAAGCCTGTTCTGCGGTTTTCGTCACGATTTAAAACAATTTGGAATGTGTGAAAAGTACTGTAATTGCTAATGGTCAAATAATTAACCATTAGTTACAAAACTAACCATTAGTGACCATTATAAAAACTAACAATTGACCAAAAACACATTTTGCCAGTATTTAACCATTAGTTACTATTTTTAACAATTGGTTGAGTTAACTACGGATTATTAACTGTTATTATTTTATTAAAAGTAAGCTAACACGGATCAAAACGGATTTTTCAATCATCTGATAACTTTATTCGAGGAATCATTTTGAAATCACTGTCAAACGTCAATTTTATTCTTCGAATAAAAGTTATCTGGCTATGGGCGAATTTGCTTTTTACCAAACTTTTATACCTAGAATAATCTTATCCTGTGTATAAATTTTGAATTTTTGTCAGTTTTTCCATAGTAGAACTGCTAGATTTAAATTATAATCCATGGATAATAAAAATATATCTAACTTTGGTAAAATCAGCCCTATGGAAAATTCAGCCCCAAATACGATAAGACAAAAGAAAACTCATTTTCTCTTGTCGATATCGACACCGATCACGTCTGAAGAGTTTCGCCAGCTAATTTAATTTGACCCTGAATTCAAGTATCACACGGGTTTATTTACTACAGTCTGATTATTTTACTTATTTGAAACTTAAGATGCTTGTTTTTTGAAATAATTATTTATTTCAGTCATTATTGTGTGAAACCGTATCTATTAACAATAAGAAACTTTATTCAAAGAAGGTCTTAGTAGAATATTATTGTCGCTAATTATCTTTATTCAGACCACATTTAAGAACCATTTCAGTTGAAGTGGTTCAAAATATTCTTGTTTTAAAACTTAATTTTAGCTATAAAATTACTCTCCTTAAAAAGTTTATTGTGACCAGACATTTTCAAAGATCGTTTTTATTCATATTATTATTACCTTTATTTCATTTAAATACTTGTGTTGTGTTGAGCTGCACGATTTCTGACAAATGCGTGCACTGGACAGGTCCTCTCAAACTGTTTGGTTCTTTCCTCAAAAAAACCATCTCACACATTAATCTACATGGTCTTCACATGATCTGACCAAGATTATGTCTGGACTTTAAAAGAGACTGTGACGTCTGAGTTTGTTTCGGCCTTTCTTCTCAGACTAGTCAGATAGGAAACGCCGACCTCATCTAGTTTTAAAATATGATTGACGTGTAAAAGTGTTTGTACAAACCTACTTACAAAAATAAAGTCATTTATCATTTATAAATTACATTTTTAAATATTTTTATAAAAAATTATAACAAAAAACATTTCAAAATAGTAGCCCACTGGTATCCGGTGGTCAGGGCTCCAGAGTGGAGGACCTCTTGACTTTGCAAGCCCTGTCCAGAAAAATCCCTTTCTGAATCAAACTCTTGTTCCAGCCGCCCAACGAGAGCATCCTTAGGTTTAGGTCGAGGCTTTTGACTATTATGCCGATAGCTGTCACAACTATTGGCACATTGATCGCTGAATCCACATCCCACATGTCGACAACCTCGCGAGCCAAGTCAAGATACTTGATTTGTTTATTTTTCTCGGCTTTCACGAGGTTCCCGTCATGCGGGACCGCCGCGTTATGTCAACAATCATTGCGCGCCGCTCTCTTCGATTCACCACCAATAAATCAGGCTTATTGGCAACAATAGTCCTGTCAGTGATGATGGATCGATCCCAGTACAATAATAATATGATATCTCCGTTTTCCGTTCCGTTCCGTGAGACATACTTTCCTGCTACTTTCTTACATCGGAATTTATACTTTTTATTTGATCTTTATTTTTTTGTTTTTATCTTGTATTGTGTGTCTTTTAGTCTGTGCTAAATAAATGTATTTTCTATCTTTTTTAGATAGTATTTAATTACATGGTGGCATCATAAGGCTTCAGGCAAATAAGGCCCAGTAAACAAAACGCGACGATGAACAAAATATCAAAACAAAAACATAGGCTTATGGAGCTTCCAGAAGCTAAATATGATTGCTGAACAACACGCAAATTTAAATAAGAAATACGGAAATCACATTAAGTTGGTTCATTTCCCGTTTAGAATGGCAGCTACTGCAGATAATAGCCCCTTATTGTTTCGTTATATTTATTTCCTCACAACGAATAGGAATCCCCTGATTCAATATTTAATGTGTTTTTTTTCCCCTGTGCTCGTAAATACGTTAAGGTTTGATTGTGTTTTGGAAGCCTGTGAACAAAGACATTAAATTATTTACTTATCTTAACGCTCTTTGCCTGTGAATTAATGTCGGTTACTGAATTTATTCAATAAAGGCGCAGTGCCCGGGTGGCAGCTTTTAACGTTATTTAAATACTTTTTAAAATGGAGATAATCGGAGTAAGCTTTAGGAGGAGAATTGTGGACTGTGTATCTTCTTACTATCCTACTGATATCATAAATGCGAAAGTTTGTGAGGATGGATGGATGGATGTTTTTTACTCTTTCACGCAAAAACTACTGAACGGATTTGGATGACATTTGGCACACAGATCGTTTATAATCAGGTTGAGCATATTGGATACTATTTATCTCGATATTTCCTCGGGATCGAAACTTATGCGGGTGAAACCGCGAGGTTAGTTAAAAATAAGTGACTACTTTTAGCAATTTAAATTCCTCTAACCGCTAGCTCTTTTCTAATTCTTTATCCACTATTGGCTTCAACAAAATTCTTGAAAATAACGGCCGGATGACGTTTTATTACACAAGATGGGTCAGTTATTTATATTTTTATTCCATATAAGCGGTTTACAGTTACATCAATGTATAGGTACATACAAATAAATAAAATTGAAATGTCTGTTTGCTATATCAAAACAACAGCTTTTTACTAAATGCTCATGAAAGTATATCCGGTACTTATAAAATATCTTTTTTTCAAATTTTTATCTGTTTGTTTCGGCTAATCTCCGAAACGGTTTTGACGGGACTTTCAATGGCAAATAGCTGATGTTATAAGGCCTAACTTAGGCTACATTTATTTTAGATAGAGCTTTTACTTAGGGTTCCGTGCAATTCAGTGAAATTCAATTTGTTTTGTCGACATACACGCGAACAAAGTCGCGGGCACAGCTAGTACACAATACCTAATATCTGAAAGTAAATCCCATCCAACCTTTTATTAGCACAATAAAATGGGATGAAAACATGGCGTTTCTTGGCTAAACAAGGCTAAACACTATGCTAAATGCCAGTTGCCGTGCCAATATAATGAATGCTGCCATAAACTATGAAGGGTTATGGCAAATTTATTAGTGCCATAAACATATACGGAGTGGCCAACTACCCACATTATATGCTAGTAAATGTAACATTGTATTTTTGAGGAGGGGTGAAAGTATTATAGTGAACCATTTTATTTTTTCTTTTATTGGTTCTGGACCCTTTTTGGTTTGCTATAATTTTACACACACATAACAAAACATCACGCATGTAATAGGCTATTTTCCTAAAAAAATCTAATAAGTCCGTCAGTTAGATTATTAAAAAATATAAATAATCGGACCTGTATTTTTTCTTTTGTCAATTATATAAAAAATGATGAAGATATCGCCCGTTAAAGTTCCGCGACACTTTTGCAAGCAAGTGACGTCACGACCGGACTCCCAAATTTTGACGCGCTATATCTTTGTCATTTTTTGTTTGATTGACAAAAGAAAAAATACGTGTCCATTATTTTTCGATAATCTAACTGACGGACAATCTAAATATAATAATTATTTTTTTACCCAGGCAACTACCTACCCTATTCCCGAAGGGTTAGATTGTGTTATGTTTAAGTCGCATGTAATATGGGGACGAGGTTATTGCCTCTGGCACAAACAACACGGCACAAATCCAGACTTCGGGCTTTTACTGAAAAATTCCGTCCCGTTTCCGTATAATCGTATACAATGTGGAGACAACAATACAACAATAAATGAAAACATTGACACAACTAATGCATTAGTATTTTGGTATCAAATAAATCCTAGCATCGAAATAAAAAAAGTGATTTTTTCAAACAAACTAAATAATAGTGATGGGCCTATGGGTTTTGCCAAACTCAAACCATTTATTTCAATTAAACCATTTACAGGCCCTTTTGTATTGTCAAAATTAAATAGTCGGTCAGTTAGTCAAAAATTTGTTCCAATGAGGTTGTGCCAATCTTTGACTAGCTATAGTGACTAAACTATTGGATATATTTGATTAAATTTTTGGATGCGGATCGGAGTCCAATTTTCGGATGCGGATCGGCGACTGGGAACGGCATGAGAAATACGCAGTTTAATTTATAGTCGTATTGTCATCTCCACCTTGTATATCCCGTTTTGGACTACCAATTTTCTATTTATCTAAATGTCCAGCTCTGGTTTATTATCGCCGATTCTCCCAATCCTTAACAAAATCAAAAATATTTTATTTCACATAAACCAACATCATCTCATCATCTGCCTAACCTTATCTCAACTATGTTGGAATCGGCTTCCAATCTAAACGGATGCAGCTGAATACCAGTAGTTTACATGAAGCGACTTGCCTATCTAACCTCCACAACCCAGTTACTGGGTAATACGATACCCCTTGGTAAGACGTGTTGTCAGACTTTCGGGCTTCTGACTACCCGTAACGACTGTCAAAGATCCACGAATCACAACCGGGACCAATGGCTTAACGTGTTTTCCGAGGCACGGAGGGGTCTTGGTATGTGAAAATGATCACCCATCCACGGACCAACCGCGGCAAGCGTAGCTTAACCTGATCGATCGACCCGTGCGGCTGTTATTACTTAGCCACAAGCCCCTAAACACATAAACCAACATGGACATAAATTATGAAACATCAGAAGCTAGGTGCACGGTTCGAATTGGTCTTAAAGAATAAAACGAATTATTTAAATAACACAAGAACTGCCCACCTGGGTTAATTCATGCACCCGTTACCCTACCTTTCACACCATAAGACTTACCTTATAATCCACTTTGCCATTCCACTCAGCCTGTCCATTCCAGAGCCCTTCTTAACAGTAATGTAAGCAGTTTACTGACCACAAAACAAGACTTCTCGCAGCGGTGCGCTGTCAGTGGTCAGTGTAGCGCATTAGAGTGAAAAATTGGATGGTTATTCGCCATCATGTCAGTTACACGCACCTTGGCTTGTGTAACTAAGGGTTGCGCCACTGGCCTGTGCTGTGGCTTTGACATTTTGAGAAGGTCACCTCTGTTCTTTTTCATATTTATACTTTTATTGTGACGTCATACTGATGCTCTATTGTTTGTATAGTTACGTGTATGTAAGGTACTCTAAGCACTTTCGACTTTAATAGTGCTTAAAATAATCACTTGTTAATTTCACAAAGGATTTTTGCACTCCCGAAGGGTTAGGTAGAGTTGTACCTACCTATAGTACATTTCGCCCATTATGTTCAAGTACCATGTAATAGACGACACACGACGACACGGTTCGCGCAGTGGCGGAGCGATCGACTGCTGCGCTGCGTGTCGCGGGTTCGATTCCCGCACGGAACAAATATTTGTATTGCCTACAGATAGTTGTTCCGGGTCTGGCTGTTTGTGTATGTGAGTTTAAATGTTTGTATTATAAATCACCGTTTGAGGAAGAAGGAAACCCACAAAATTCGATTTTTTTAAACTTTTGTATGCAATTTGCAGATCAGTGTATTATTGAACAATATATTGAACAAAATGTGATTCGCGACTCTAAAAAGATTAATTGATATTTCATAAAATAGTCATTCAATAGAGGTATATGAACTTAGAGGATTGTACTGATAATTTTAATGATTAAAGTTCTGTATATATAAGGTGCTATAAAAATATCTGCCACGGCTGCAGTGGGAGATAGTATTGTGTTTATAGATTACAATAGTAAAGATAAATTATTGATTATTCGTCATATTTTTTTTCATACAAAAAAAATGTACGTATAAATTTGAATTGATTTATTAGTATAAAACCATCCCGTAGACTTGTAAGCTGTTACCGCACCGCACTGAATTCAATTAAAAAACGCCGGCGACGTTCATTCATACACTGTTGCCATTCTTATCAAACAATGCCGCCGTGCGCGGCGGCCACTCGGTCGTGAATTAACTGTTCCGGGGTACGAAAGTTCTTCACTATTGTAATCTATAAACACAATACTACCTCCCATTAAAGCCGTGGCAGATATTTTTATAGCACCTTATATCGATACCTCCTAAGTATAATGAGTCAACTGACATTATAGTTATTTTATAGGAGAGTGATTTGAAGGCAAATCGTTTATATTTTAATGAAATCAAATTAATTCGAAATAAAGTAAATGTTTTTTAATAAAAATTGTAAGCTCTTCCTTTGGTATAAAATGATTTTGCTGATTTTTGTTTTTAAATGACATTTTATGTACATGACTGGGTATACGCCGGCGGGACTCAATAGTGAAATGGTTTAACTACCAGTTATATTCATGTACGTTGTCCATCAAAATCCATCGTTTACACCAAAATCACATGAAATATGAGTCATTTTATTAATATAATTTTACTTTTGTTTGTTTTCGGGGTTTTCTGTCTCACATAATAATAAAAAATGTTGAAATTATATCACTTGACTCATTATACTAGGAAAGTACTTAGCAATGTTAACATTTGAAACCTCAACGTATACTGGACCAATGTAATTTACCGAGATTTTTTATTAGTATTTCTTTTGTAATACCTTACGATATGTGGGATTAATAAAAGCTAGGAGGAAGAAGAACAAGAATCATAAACCATTTTGAAGAATCACAATGTATTTTTCGCCATAATTAAGTAGGAATATCTTTTTAACATAATAGCTTTACTAAAAGCTACAACGTAAACAAATCACAATTAAAAAAAATATCAATGTTCCATCATTAAAGTTTCATAAAAAACAACAAACAATCAATCAAAATAAAAACTAAAACAGGTAAGTACCTGTTTTAGTTTTTATTTTGATTGATTGTTTTTTTGAGAAGTCTCTAGCACGTCAATAAAAATAATAAGAACTAAAAATGGTAACTTACGTTAAACAATATTAATAAAAATAATATAAATTAATAACACAACAGTCTAGGCATTTCTAATGCTAAAAAAATATAAGGTTTAATAAATTAGAGATCAGCCAGAATCGCTATCGTTAGCTGCATTAGAGTTCGCTGAAATCAAATTATTAAAAAATAAATGATACTCCTTAGGAATTACCAGTGTCTTACAAAGATCCATCAAGTCTTTGTGCTTATTTTGGTCAATAGGAATGGGTGTCTGATAAGCTAAAGAAATATTATCTATATCAATATTTAACCCTCTTCGATTTCGTGTAGCTTTAGGTTTCTTTACACCATCTATCCACTTGTAGGCATCATCTTGGTAACTCGTTCGTTCTTGGTAGCCTAAATGGATATTCCGCTTTAACTAGTACTTCCGTTACTTTATTCCAAGGCATTTTAAAATGTTTTAGCTTTGATTTAAAGTCTTTAATTAAATCCTGAGGCACTTCAGTAACTTTGTATGGCTTTTCATCGGATTTGGCAAATCTAAAAGCTGTATACCTACCATTGATCAGGCGTATAAAGCATCTTATCTTTCGTTTGTCTTTCAATTAATATAAATATTATTTAATTTACTTTCAATTAATATATTGAGCATTATGGTAGGGACAGTTAAATAAATGTTTAGGCTGTTATTAATATGTAATTATGTAAATGTGTTTAATGATTGTATTTAATTAGGTATTGTATTTTTGTAACCCTACTAACATAGTTTATAAGTTCCAATTGTTACTAACCATTATGGATCATGGTAATCTGACATTAAATATATAATAATAATAATTATTCACATTTTCATTGAGTAAATTTAAATTTTTTCGCGCCCTGTTTGATTGCATTCTGTTACTAATATTAATTTAACATGTATATACATATCAGACACATACATCCACGATATAAATATATACGAATAACTTTACGAAACATAATTATTACCTAAAATTGCGTGCGCACTCGCCGCCATTCATCGTATACTGAGCCGCAATAAACTTGTATAAAGATGCGTCCCGCGTACACTGGTACGATGTTATTTAGATCAGTTTACAATGTACGATTTTAACTGATGTTGAAATTGATTTAGTATACGTGAAATTATCTCGGTAATTATTGTTCTTTTTTATTTTTTTTTAACACAAACGTTAAGATCACGATTTATCATGTACGTTTATATAAAAATATAAAAATACCTAAATTTGTTAGTTGACTCAGTATACTTAGGAGGTATCGATATACAAGCTGTTGTTTTGCATCCTCGTCAAATTTCAGGAGGCTGTAATGAAAGATATAAATAATCAAATAAAATTACGATCCCTGGTAAATAATGAATACATACTTGTTTTTTTAGTTATTTAAGTTTGACAGTATTTCAGAAAACAACACTTTCAAAGAACAGCAGTGCGATTCTGTAACCATCTCACCGTGAAAACTTAGGTGAAGTGAGCGTACAGTGAGCTGTCATTCCAAATAATGCTAGGGATTGACACTACTGACAACTCACATCAAGCTCACTTCACTTGAGTTTTCACGGTGAGATTTTTACAGAATCGACCGGCAGAAACGCGTTATGGTATATCGTATAAGCGGCCGCGTTTTTATTTGTGTGTAAAAGGGCAGTTACAGTGCGGTCTCACAGAGGCCGTGTTTTACAATGTGGGGGACCGGCACACATACCGATTTCCAAAAATTAGAAAAAAAACCTACTTATTTTATTATTGATTTGTGTCGAGAATCAGTAGCATAATTACCTACTTGAATTTGACAAGGATGCAAAACGACACCTTGTATTACTTTTTATGGTCGCGAATAATATTTTGTTCTACAAACAACCTAACACTGACCTGCGGTGCGATTATATAACCATCTCACCGTGAAAACTTAGGTGAAGTGAGAGTGGAGTGAGCTGTGATTCCAACAAATGCTAGGGATTGACACTATTGGCAGCTCACTCTAAACTCACTTCACCAAACTTTGCACGGTGAGATTTTTACAGAATCGATCGGCTGCAAAATGCAAAAAAAAACTTAAGAAAATTTCAATTTCGCGGCCTACCATGGCGTTTCCCCCTTAAACTGTCCGCCGTAGTGAAGTAACAAAGCGAATCCATAATCATGAAATATCTTTTCAATTGAATATTTCAAACGGCCATTTTGCACTTTATCTTTTTTCTTTCATCTTAAATCGGTTCTAAATGCTCGAATCGTTCTTTTTCTCGTTTCTAATTCGTAGTAACAAAACTCAATTTTAAATTGAAAGAGATGGCCGGTGTTCCGAATAGACGAAAAACTTATTTTTAACATATTTGCCAAAATACTTCGCCAATCCAGTAGGTCTCTCGCTCCTATAATAACTCACATTTGTAACTGTGCTGTAAATTCGGGAACTTTCCCAAAAGCTTTTAAGCGTGCAGTAGTGCACCCTATATACAAGGCTGGGGCAAGAGACCATGTTTATAATTAACGACCCATATCTGTACTCAGCGCATTATCCAAAATCTTAGAACGTATTCTTAATGAAAGTGGTTCATTTATTAAAAAAAAAAGTTTGCATCATTAGAAGCCCAAAAATATTTCAACAGGTTCATTTAAAAAAAAAAAGTTGGAGTAAATCATTATAAGCCCAAACATTTTTTAGAGGATCAGATAAATATTTCGCGAAAGAAATAAAAACTGACATACAAAGCCAAGGCTCCACGAACAAGCCTTATTAAAACTTAAAGCACTATTCTTCCATCTTCACTGAAAACTAAAATGGTTCTGGATATGAATAACTTGGAAGAACCGTTTCCTTTGTAACTACACTGTCGGGCGCATACATAAAGCTTACAAACAATTCTGTCTAACCGGATGCAGTTGAAATACCAGTATTTTACATGGAGCGACTGCCTATCTAACCTCCACAGCCCACAGCCCAGCACTCGGTAACACGGTAATTTCGGGCTTATACAAAATTATAAGTGACTAGCTGTGAGCGCGACTTCGTTCGCGTGCATGTCCGAAAACAAATGGGATTTCATGGATTTTACTTGCTTGTGCGCATGTTTTGGCGCGGAATCCCATATTATTTTTCTAAAAATAAAAATTGCCCAAGTTACTTCTTACTACATCAGAAGGCCAATTCTCGTAATTTAAAACGTTCAAAATCTAGTCGCAGTCTCATCTCGGCGACAAACAAATGTCAAAAACTTGTCAAAATGTTACCTACTCATCACAAAAAGGTAACAATTTCAAAATATTAAAACAATATTATACTATCTGTATACTATGTGTGTTATCCAAAGTAGATACTTGCTCTTTGACTGTAATCTTATTAGTCTTGATCAAGGAGGCTTAGTGATATTGATTTTTTCTCTTATATATTCTGTGGGGAAGCAGTAATCTTGTACCTTTTTGAGATTAACGTATTTCGATATGGAAAGAGGTACGTATAGGGTTCTGACAGTCTCATACCAAGAGTCTTACAATATCTTTTTTTATCTACTTACTACGCTAAGCCAGCGTGGCTCACAGGCTCAAAAAAGCCTGTATTTAATTGAACCTCTTTGCAATCCCTCTTTTGCCTTCTATAAATATTATTGAACACTCTAATGTAATGATTGCGCCTCTTTTTCTGGACCTAAAATAACTCTTATTTTGGGGTCCTAAAAATAATAAAATTGCCAAGTAAGTGCGACCAACTTCGATGGAGCGCTCCCTGAAACTTAGAAGTTAAGAAGTTGGCAAACAATGGCTTCCATACGATGAATCGGTAAACATTCTCACATCGCTCAACTCACACTGGGAATCTTACTCGCGTCACAGTGACACCTACACAACACACGTGCACGCATTAACACCTACGCACGACACGCGTTCGTACTCACAACCACATCTTATTTTTAAATGTCTAACATTAAATTTTTGATTTTCTAACATTTCATTTTTGATGCTCTAACATTTCATTTTTGACTGTCTAACATTTCATTTTTAATTGTTGTTGTGTGTGTTCATTTTTGTGCTTTGTTCAGTGCAATTTCAGCTTTATATTTGTTTATTTACGATTTAAGTTTTCATTTCCAATTTCATTACATTATTAATTTAGTTTAATATTATTATCGTTTGCAATTACTTACCTATTCTCACATAAACTTAATAGCATTATGTTTCTCAACTCTGGTCTCAAGATACAGGCGCCGCTTAGTTTGGGGTCCGCAGTAAAGATCAAAATGAAGATTGCTAACGGTTACAGACCGACATTAAGTTAAGTTAATTATAAGGTAATAATTGTAACATTCGTTCAATTTTATTACCTATAATAACACTGCCCGAGCCGGGAATCAAACCCAGGACCTCATGCTCAGCAGACCAACGAGGCCTCATAAAACATTTGGCTGATTGATTGCATTAGGCAAGAACCGAAGTAATCGACATAGCTTGCAGAGTAAGCATGTTTATCGAAGGACCGATGCCCCGGTGAGAGAGAGACTGTGTATCGACAGGCGTAGTGCAGGACGTCTCCCTCGCTAGATGGACCGACGACCTAAAGAAGGTGGCTGGGACAGACTAGATGCGTAAGGCCACAACACCCTGTCCTCCTGGACAGGGTGTTGTGGCGCAGCCTGGGAGAGGAATATGTCCAGCAGTGGACTGGATAGGCTGGTTTCATTAGGGACTGAAATGATTCCATATAAATATTTTTGGAAGGACAGCAAGGGACAGGCTGGAACGGGATAAATTAAAAAAAAAAATGTCGAACTTCAAAAATAAAACAAGAAAGAACTACGATTCAATCGTTTTATTATTTTTAACGATGAAATCATAAATTATTGACACCATTTTTTTAAACATTGCCATATATATTTATTATATTTACATTTATAGATTATTACTTCCATTTAACATTTTTTTTTTATAATAATAATTATATTAGGTATATTTTTTGTATTTACATTTTTATTATTTGCGTGAAATGACTAGACATTTGTTCTGAATCTATCTAAACTTACTTCAGTTACATTAAAAAAAATACAAAATTATAAATAGAGTGAGTCGTATTTTTTTAGCGCCACATAATATTATAGTAGACATACTTTATATTACGTAGCATGAAAACTAAAATGATTTCGATTTTCAAAGAGGAACGTTCATTCAGTTAAGTTAATAGGATATTGCTGGTACACAGTACTCTATCCGATTGTTAAAATCCGATTGCATTGAGTCGAACGAGTGTAGCTAACCTAAATACAGTTCAACTCTTCGTAATGGAAAATGAAAACTGTGGAGGTGACTTATTTTTATATTTTTGGAGACAACATTATTTCGCCTTCTTTATGACTGTGATAAAATTTAATTAGTTAAAATTAAATGATATTATTATATGCTTACACAACATCACATTCAATTAATTACAGTATTCTCTAAATCTATTAAACCAGGACTAGGAAAAGCTTGGCATTTGATGCAAACTTAATTGATTGTAACTGTAACGAACACATTACTATAGAATTATAAATTATTGTAATTTATACAAAAGTGATTAAACTATTATTAAAGCAATCGATGACTCTGCACATTATTATATTGCACAGTTACGTAACTCTGCAATCTCACTTACCTACATGCGAAACCAAGTTATCAAATTGGTGTCATATTCGTCATTATTATTGACAATACATGGATTCATTGGTTATACCTGCAATTGGTTTTCTACTTACAGTGACCTTCAAAAGTTAGTTGACATTTTTCCACTTCAGCTGTGGCACACTACATTCATCATCATCATCTGCCTTTTCCCAACTATGTTGGGGTCGGCTTCCAGTCAAACCGGATGCAGCGGAGTACCAGTATTTTATAATTATGGAGCGACTGCCTATCTACCACTACATTATGATTTAAAATTCTAGTTCCAAATGTTTGAGCTGTACCCTATTACATTTTTATCGACTACATCTTACTTATGACTTATCATAAATAATAGTCAAGTAATCCCTTAGGATTACAAGATTTTTTTTTAAATTTTAAATCATAATGTGACATCACAGCTGAAGTGGAAAAATGTCAACTATTTTTTGGAGGCCACTGTATTTCTTTCTTTAAGTGACATTGCAGAGTTACCCCCTACTGCAGAGTTATCGATTTTCTGCAACATTTAAATGCTAATAGTAAAACAAACATACTCCATTAATTGTATTCATAATCCATCGCGACTCATTATTATTATAACTACATTATAACATCGACGGGAAAGTTTTATTCAGAATACAAAATAAAATCAGGAACCTAAGTGCTCCTTAGTAAAAGAATCAGTCTTAAAAAAATAAGTCCATTCTGTGGCTTTTTGTCATCTCTTAGGCAAAGCAGTGATCGGGAACAATTTCAAAAAAGAAGTTGGAATCGGTAACTGTATTAATATATTCGAGTCCTTACAAAAGTATTTGAAGATCTGGGTATACAAAATGGAATTTCAAAGGTATCAAATGCTTTTAAGTCTGCAGCTAATTGCGTAACACAATTCTAATGACTGTCGCTTTCATTTTAAAGTTCATCAACATCCAATGACAAAATGAAAGGAATTGTCATAAGGAAGGTGTCGTAATAAGACTGTGATTATATAATGTGGAAATGCAGAGTTATAGGCAATTAAATGCAGGTTAAAAATTTACTCAGTATACAATGTTGGATCAAAGTAGTTAGTGAAACTTCATAGATGTGATGGATATTTATACTTTTTTAATAGTATTACTATTATTTATTTTATTACTTTAATAACAAATAAATATAATTAAAAATAATTAATCAAATAATAATAAATTAATAAATAATAAAATTAATTATTAATTATTTATTTTTTACTTTTTTACTTCATAGATGTGATGGATATTTATACTTTTTTAAATAGTATTACTATTATTTATTTTATTACTTGAATAACAAATAAATATAATTAAAAATTATTAATCAAATAATAATGAATTAATAAATAATAAAACAATAAAATACAATTATATTTACCTACCATGTTTTTATGCAAATAAATGATTGATTGATTGATATAATATAAGGACAAGAACCACACGTCAGCCTAGTCAAATAACCCGCCCCTAACCGTTCCCGGCGCAAAGGTGCCCAAAACGCTTGTTGCATTGCAATAATAAAATTAATTATTTATTTTATTTATATTTTACTTTTTTTAATTGTTTTATTGGGATTATAGGAGAGCAGTGCTTCCAACAATTTGTGTGTACACCATGTAATTAATAATGCATACTTTGTGTCCCTCTTGTAATAAAAAAAACCTTTACGTGCCTAAATAAATTATAATTTTATTATTTTCATGTCTCTTGACATTTCCCGGGACCCTGGGGTCCCGGATCTTTGAAAGGCATTCGAGGGACCGCAGGAGGCCCGTTAGACGTTTTTAAATAAATTAATCACCAACCGACGATATCCCTGTTCGCACTATGCAAGTGCACCCCCGGCTTGTGTTGGACTATTTAATTGCAGAATATGGAAACGAAGATATTGGATTATGGGTTTGGGTGGCTAAAGTAAACAGGTTATTTAGGACTGGAAATACTCCCTGGACCCTGCTTGACGAATGTTTTATATAAATTACACAGATAATAATGTTATTATATTATGATAATGATTCTGATACTCATCAAGTCTGTGTAGTTTCACAAAGTAATTTAAAGAAACATTATTATGAATAAACTAATCGCCATTATAATCACATATAATGTAATTTCTCTTTTCTAGTTTTATTTTCATGGTTTTAGGAATTACAGTAAATGTTTAATTCTACAAATTGCGTAGGTACAGAGGTAATGAGGTCAGTATGAAGGCAAATATTTCCTAGTTGTGCGCCGCATTAAAGTGAGTGGTGTGCACAACACTATTATTAAAAAAAATAAACGCTTATGAAGTCTCGAGGGGTACTAAGTAATTTTTATTGCGCTTTTCTGCGTGTTAAAATTGTTGTTAAAATTGTTTTACGAAGTTGTTTGCCTAAGGTTGATTCAATTACAAGACTGGCCAAAAGTTTATATGTATTTACAAAGATTACTGGTATCAAATTTTGGAAAATTACAAACTAGACAATCAGTTTTTAGGAGTTAGCACAAAAATCACTTAGTAAACCCCCTGTCTTATTTCGAATATAGTTATGTTAATATTAACTTCCATTCATAAACCACATAAATCTTTTCATTACTCTTTACAAATTGTGGAATTTATTTTGTAATCTTATATCTTTAACACTGATGTGGTCTTTACCTGACGCATACTAAAACCTAGAAGCGTAATACTTAAAGCTCTTCAATGAGTTTAGACAAACTGAGATCGGATATTTCTATTGACTGAGAGCGCCCCGAGACCAGGATCTGAGTTCGGGCGAACGCGCTCCCAGGGTGCCGGCTACCTCGCCTTCCAGTACCCACACACCAGAACCTTCTTGAAGGCCTGTCTAAATATCTTATTGAATATAGTGTAGAATATCGGGTTCACCATCGAACTGGCGTACCCCAACCACAAGGCAAAGTCGTACACCCAAGGTGAGATACTCTCCTCACAGTTAGGACATACAGCCGGCACCATGTTCAAAATGAAAAACGGAGCCCAGAGAATTACAAACGTGAAAAATACGACTCCTAACACTTTTGTCGCTTTTTGCTCCAATCGCAAGATCCTACCGTGGCGAGAGGAATTTCTTGATATAACACTAGAATTTCTAGAATGATGCGTTCTAGGTGTTGGACGCTGTGGACTCGCGGTCACTTGCTGAGACCTTGCTATCGTTCTTTGAGCGCGGATGCTACGAATTGGAGTCGAGAGAGTTGTTCTCGCTCCTCCAAAACTTGAACCTCTACGAAATCTTTTAGCTTCGTCCCAAGTGACCATAGAGGCAGCACCGCGGCTAGACCTTCTAAAAAATGGAGTCGACTGTTCTTCTTTCAAATTCCCATTTCTGGGGTAGCCGTTGCATCCATTAATGTCTCCACCAGGAACTATAATGACTTCGGTAGTTCGTCTAGGTGGAGTAGACTCTGACCCAAAATAGGGGCAAGTGCAAGGAGGTGGCAAGAGTAGACCATCCTCGGAACTACGTGACTTTGCTGTCAAGGCAGCAGGTGCTAGAAGACCTTCATTGCTCTCATCGTCTGAAGCACTTCTTGGTCTATGGAGAGGAGTGTTCGCGTCTCCAGTTGACGAAGGTCTACGCCGATCTTGGAGCATCGACGATGGTGAACTTGATGAGACACTCAGAGATCCAGGAGTGAGCATCCCACCGCGTTCAGAAATATTCGTCCTGTAAAATAAAATTATATTAGAACATATTCAAAATTGCGTGGAAGTTTCTGGTCCTTCGATCAGCCAATGATGAGCGGGTTAATTTTGAAGCGAACAAATAATGCCAATTGTTATATACCCTCTGTATTGTGGCTTTGTCGCCGCAGAAGCTTCCAAGCCGCGAGATAGACGCAACATCTCTGCCCCAAACTGATGCAGTGCTGTCATTGCTGACGGGGCAGGCTCGCTGTGCAACACAACACATAATGTATGAGGACTACACATTGACATACACATGGTTACATGGATGGACATGTTACACGGTAGGCATTAGAAGGTTATGTTATATGCAAAGCAAGCTCTGATGGCACAGTATAGCTCCATACAGTAGGCCCACTAGTTCTGAAGCTCAGAATAGACTTACGGCGCAATTCTCAAACGCAACTTAATTTTGATTCGCTGATGTCACTTTAGTGCTCATACACATCACACTCATAGGGGTAACTGCGTCCATCAACGCGGGTCGTCGACAACGAGTCGCTCATGTATTTGAGTACAGTGCTCAAAAACACGAGTGGCGTGTTGTCGACGGCAGACACTGACGCGTCGACACGGCTGCAGTTGCTTCTGTCATCGATGCGTGTTGCTCGTGTGTATGCACACTTAATGCGTATTTTAGCGATAGCAAGGCTTTGAAAACATTAATTAGCCTTAGAGCATCCAGGGTTTCAACTGATGCAAAAAGTCGTTTTCAGATATTCCGCTGAGCACTGACGAACCTTTTAATCAGCTCTGGCCAACTGTATGGAGCTTAATATAATTACACAATTATGGAACATTCCATTCAATTGATAACATACAAAATAATAATTATACTAAGTTGATTTAACGTTCACTGTCATGTCAATAGTGCATGATCGCTTTAAATTAAAAAGCATGCCGAGGTTCATGCCAGTTGTTAATGTTATTAACAATGATTTAATTAAGGGTTCCACGTGCATTCATTTTGAAAGAGCTTTCGATGCCTTGTTTACCGTTTTTCATTCGTATTTATTAATTATGTGTGATTTCGTGGGTGGGTAGGGTGGATTATTTGGACTATAAAAGAGACTGTGACCTTCGAGTTTGTTAAACTCAAAGTCTTCTCAGAGTAATCGGATAGGCAACACCTTACTCAGTTACCTACATCATTTAATTTTGACGCATAAAAGTGTTTTTTTTACCTATCTACAGAAATAAATACATATAATTTATCAATTTACTTTGGTTTTAAATATTTTGGAATTATAATGTGACGACTTGATTACTTGATTTACAATATAAATAACATAAGAATACGCAAAGAAAACATTCCATTCTATATAACTAGCGTAGTGTACTGTGCAACTAAGGATAGGGCTTCCTAACACTGTGGTAGCCACCATATAACGTCCATAATATACCGTCAAATGACGCCACTGTCACTGAAACATTATTTATGTGACAACATTCAAAAAAGTGTTTGACACCGTAAAGTAGAGTACCAATAGTTTTCATGACAACCATCACTGCGGTCGTTATGTGACGGCCACCGCTCTTTAAAGAAACAGTAGCTTTAGCAAAGGCATTTACTAGGAAAAGAAAAGTTCTAAACAACAACATACTAATAGATATAATAAAGCTGAAGATATTATTTGTTTGATTGCGTTAATCCCTAGAACAACCAGTTGGATTTGATAGCTCAATTCTTGAAGAAGGTTATAGGCCACGCTACAACCCTTAGGAGCCGAGAAAAAAGTAAAAACTTGAGAGGTGTCAAGGGACACCAAAACAATATAAAATAAAAAGTATAAAAACATTTAAAAATATAAAAAATTGTAGCCCACCGGTATCGGGAACCGGGTCAGGTTATTATTATTATTATTAATCTGAATCATTTTGAAGAATATTGATTATCCATTGCTTCATATGTTCGAAAAAAATGTTTACTCAACAACATAAATAACGCAACGAATATTGTTGAACTTTAAAAATGAAACCCATTGCTACGATGGTGTGTTACGCAACTACCCCGCTGATTCACAGCCGAAGTGGAAAAATGTCAACTAACTTTTGGAGGCCACTGTATACATATAAGTACAAGCTGCGCCCGCAGTTTCACTCGCATAAGTAACGATCCCAAAGGAATATCAGGATAAAAATATCCCATATGTTAATCCTGGTTATGAACCATCTGTGTGCCAAATTTCATCTAAATCCGTTCAGTAGTTTTTGCGTGAAAGAGTTACAAACATCCATCCATCCATACAAACTTTCATGTTTATGCGTTTTTGCGTTTTAGTTGTTTTGGTGTAGTTTTGTGTAGGTTTGTGTTTTCACGATGTATGTTTGTTTTTTGTTTTTAGTATAAAATTGTAATGTGTGTTGTTTATGGACCTGGTCTGAAATAAATAAATTATTATATTATTATTATTTTATAATATTAGTATTCGTTCGCGTGAGATTTCTTATTTTATACTCGTATATCCAGTATAGTATAAAATAAGAAATCTCACGCGAACGAAGTCACAAGCAGAAGCTAATAATGTTATATTCTTAAATTGTAAACATTTCACAAAACAGAGCCTGGTGTAAAATATTATTCATGAAAAAGACCAAAATTCTATACCGGCTCAAAACATCAATGCGATTTGATTTCGCCATCAAATGAATACCACTAAAGCTACAGTGAATTTTGTACTTTATGCTAATAGCATAGGATTTACAATTCAAATGATAAGATTCTTTGATTTAACGGGATCGTCGATGGATTTGAATGACTGATGGCGCCTTTTGAAGGTTATTTTATGCTAAAAGAGTTTGTTTTTTTTTTCTGTCGAAAGAAGTCTTGTAATTTAATATTGTTAGGTTATTGTTTGTTTAGTAATGAGTTTTTTTTTTAAATGTTGATGTTTCTCGATCATTCTTCATATTTATTTATACTGTTGGCTGTAATGTAGCTGTTGGTGTAGTCTGACAACCAGTCTTACCAAGGGGTATCGTATTACCCCAGTCACTGGGTTGTGGAGGTCAGATACGCAGTCGCTCCATGTAAAATACTGGTATTCAGCTGCATCTTAGACTGGAAGCCGACCCCAACCTAGTTGGGAAAAGGCTAGGCAGATGATGATGACTGTTTGCTGTAATATAAAGCAGTAGGCCCAGTAGTAATGCCCTCGACTTACGAGTTGTAGGTCGTGGGTTCGAACCCAGATAGGCACTTTACGTTAATAATAATAATAATATTCCTGGACATTTCACACAGCGCCATCTAGTCCCAAGCTAAGCAACCTAATGCTTGTGTTATGGTAACAAGATGGCTGATAAACTACTTATATACATTTTTTTTTTTTTTTGTAAATACCTTCATAACATACTATAGATAGAAAAACACCCAGACTCGGAACAAATACATGTAGGTCATACAAATATTTGTTCCGTGCGGGAATCGAACCCGCGACACGCAGCGCAGCAGTCAATCGCTTAACCACTGCGCCAACCGTGTCGTCAAACAAATTTCTTCACCATTGCTCTTAAAACGGTGAAGGAAAACCGTCCTGGAACCAAAAAATCGAAGAAATGTGACATCTACCAAAACGCACTGGACCCGCGTGATAGATTACGGCCGACTTCTTCCCAAAGAGAGGAGGTCTGTGTCAAAATAGTGGGAACTATAGGCTTATAGGGTGATTATGGTGATGTAATATAAAGTGCCATTAACCTGGGTTAACATGTACCTACCTAACATAATTCATCATATGCCTACACTATTCCAACTGTGTATGTTGGGGTCGCCTCCAGTATAAGCGGATGCAGCTGAATACCAGTATTTTACATGGAGCGACTGTCCATAAGACCTCCACAACCCAGTACTATGTAACACGATATCCCCTGACAAGGCAGTTTGTCAGACTTTCGGGCTTAATACATAATTATAACTGATTAAATCAAATGTTTCAGTAAGGGTTATTAAAAACGCTCTCATATGTAGGTGTAAAAAAAGTCGGGGAAGTCAATTATTTAGACAAATTGAAAACCAACTTAAATTGTCCGCATGTACAAATTAATCCCAACTGTCATTCTTTGATTGTTCTATATCATTGCTGTAACACGGCAAATTGGCGTAGTGTGTCAATTTGGTAAACAATTAATTTCCCGCACATAAACAAACAAGATACCTAAAGTAGTATTCAGAAAATCAGAACAAATCGTAGGTATATAAGAAAAAAAAGTTAATTTTAAAATAAAATATTGAAAATGTTGTATGATAAAACAATAAAAACTATTCATTTGAAAATAATGAAAATCTCTTTCAAAAGCTTAACAATAAGACGAAAAAGGGAGACTTAGACAAATGCAGTCTGGAAAATTGTTTATGTAAGCAAAAAGACACCTTTTGTGTTTTTGAATAGCCCGAAAACCCACTGTAAACTTACGATTTCCACACAATAAGCCCTTTCATAAAAACACAGAACCTCGCCAAAATAAACTCAATGAATGTTGAAAAAGTTTTTTCATAAAAATATTTGTGAATTCATAACGTTTTTGGCAAGCGAGATAAAAGGAAAATTCATTTTTGTTTTCTCATAAATAACTTAGCGCCACATCGAATTTAAAAAAATAAACCACTTGTTGATTTAGTAACTTGATATTGTATGAGCTGAAAAAATATTTGTGTATGTAAAAGTAACCATGTTTTTTTGCCGTTCTAAGTTTGATATATTATTTTGTTCATGCGTAATTTAGTCTGTATATAACATATTGAAGTTACTGTTCACATTATATTTTTTTGCTGGTTTGAATAGATATTTCCTGAGTCTGGTTAACCCTGAATAGAAATGACGTATCTGATAACCTCGGGGGTCAAGGTTTTTTAAAGTTCACACATTTAGAAAAAACATGTAACAAGAGGCGTCCGGACTGACCTAATATTAATAAAGTCTTAGGGACAAGTGTGCTAAGCTATATACAACTAAGGGCTAATTTTTCAATCATCTGATAACTTTATTCGAGAAATAATTTTGAAATTTTGACAGGTATTTCATACAAAAACTGTCAAACGTTAATTTTATTCTCCAATAAAAGTTATCTGGCAATGGAAAAACCAGCCCTAAATAATAATATCCCTGGACATTTCACACAGCGCCATCTGGTCCCAAGCTAAGCAACCTAATGCTTGTGTTATGGTAACAAGATGGCTGATAAACTACTTATATACATTTTTTTTTGTTGTAAATACATACATATTATAGATAGAAAAACACCCAGAAATATTAGACATTCCCTTTTAGAATAAAATGCTCTCCTCTTTTTTTGGAGTTAGTAGTATGTTACGTAAGATCATATTTTATTCTGGCTGGATTTAAACTTAAACTTACAAAATTCTATTCAATACAAACCAAAATAAGTTGAATGTTACATTTCCTTGAGCAAATATTGACGCTATCATGTAAATTGTGCCAATAACGGTCCAGTGATAGAATGATACCTACGCGATAGGTATTTATAACCTGGATCGCAATTAGAACTGATGATTGCACTGTGAAAGTAAACATTAGGAGCAAACTCGTTGTGAATGCAATCGCGGAATTCAATATGGCGATGATTTCATTTGTTTCACAGTTGAAATCGGAGGTAATATTTGCGTGCATTCTGCATGACAATGAAGTGCGTATAAAAATATCAATTGACTAGGTACTTGAAGACTGAAAAGCATTTCTAAGACCAGCCGGTCGATTCTGTAAAAATCTCACCGTGAAAACTCAAGTGAAGTGAGCTTGATGTGAGTTGTCAGTAGTGACAATCCCTAGCATTAGTTGGAATGACAGCTCACTGCACGCTCACTTCACCTAAGTTTTCACGGTGAGATGGTTACAAAATCGCACTGCTGAACCCCAATTGCGCAAAACACTTTCTATCACAATACAAAGTCTTTTGAACGAAATTCCTTATCCATTACTTCATATGTTTGAAAAGATCGTCTGCTCAACAACGTACATAACGCAATGAATGTTGTTGAATTGTCAAAATGAAAGGCATTGCAATTGCTAGTGTGTCACGCAATTACAATACCATATTTGTTAATGTCCTTTATTTTGAAGGACATTCATAATCCATTGCTTTATAATGTTTGAAAAAATTCATTCGCACGACAACGTTCAACGGAATGAATTATATCAACTGTCGATATTATTTTTCAAAATAAAATAGGTTCAGCAGTGCGATTCTGTAACCATATCACCGTGAATACTTAGGTGAAGTGAGCGTGGAGTGAGCTGTCATTCCAACTAATGCTAGGGATTGACACTATGTTGACAGCTCACTCTAAGCTCACTTCACCTAACTTTTCACGGTGAGATTTTTACAGAATCGATCGGCTGATTTATGTGCTCTCTACCTTTTACATTCCCGTAAAGTATTTCCTATGCCAAAAGCCTTCATAATTACTTCCTACTTAAATAATTAACGCGAAAGTTTGTGAGGATGGAATGATAGATGGATGTTTGTTCATCTTTTACGCAGAAACTACTTAACGGATTTGGATGAAATTTGGCACATAGAGAGTTTATAATCAGGATTAACACATAAAATACTTTTTATCTCAATTTTCTTACGGGATCGAAAATCATCCGGGTGAAGCCGCAGGGCGCTGCTAGTCAGAAATAAACAGGAATAATTCAATCTATTCTCAAACGGGGCCAGGCGACATTATCATTTAAATTTAATATAATTGTATAGAATCAACGGGATATCGTCTAAAGGGCCACCTGTCATATTATCTATTGAACAATATACGTTGTCACGGAGATACTGAATGTCATCTATTCAGCGAGATAATTGACGCTCGATTACCTCACAAAGGAGCCAGTAGATACAATGTTAGGTATACAAGTAGGGTATACTATTCACGGGGTAATTCAGACATGTGTTATGCAAAGAAGGCAGACTGTGTGATACGTAGAAAGTGCGTTTGCGATATTACATAACCAGCCTATAACGTACCCAATGCTGGGACACAGGCCTCCTCTCTGATGAGACGGAATGGGCCGTAATATACCACGCGGGCTCAGTGAGGGTTGGTACTCGTAGATGTCACATGTCTTCGAATTTTTGGTTCTAGGACATAGATTCGAACCCACAACGTACAACTCGTAAGTCGGGTCGTTAGCACTGGGCCACAACTGCTCTCTGCAGGTATGCGATATTGAGAAATGTTCGAAAAGTTGATTTAAAATTGTTAATAGGTTAGACATGTGACATCATGAAAGTGCTGCCAATGTCACCATGGACGAGCAGTTGTCTGATTTTGTCACTTATTTTTGAACTACACTAAGGCTAAACCTCGGTGATATTTTACAGAATAGATTAGCTAATTGACTGCTGAGCAGCTAATCCAACTGGTAAAATTATATATATTTTTGCAAATCGTACCCATGTAGCCCATATACCTTAGCTACGCAAGTACTGACAAAAAACGCCCTTTCTAGACAAGGTATATAATATAACACAAGGTCTTAGAAAACTATTGTTTAATAACGTGATAAACTAATCCTTTTAACAAAAAGAACAATGCTTGAGCACTTGAAGGTAAAGGAAAACAGACTCCGGTTTACAAAATAGAGAAAAAAATTGATTGAAATACGAAACAAATTTATACTTGAAGAATCAGCTTTGTAGAAGAAAAACGAAATAGAATTAAAAGTGAGGGAGGCAAGCAAAAATAATGCTCGTAATTTTTTTATCGAATAGAATAGAATATATTTATTGTAAAACATGAGTATACATCAAATAATATGTGCGAGTTCTTAAAATAACAGGTAGATCTGCATGTTTTGCCATTTATGGCGTGCAAAACAACATATCTTTGGTTTAGAATAAAACATAAAAAAATTGAGTCTACACAACAAACTATGACATTAAGTAATAACTTAATCCTAATGCTAATTAAATAGGGGAACAAATCAAATTCAAAAGTCAAATTCTGAAAATGACGTAATTATAGGAATCTATTTAATTAATTGCGGTCATTTAAACACTCCGAAATGGTATAATAGCATTTGGCTATGAGATATTTTTTTAAATGTATTTTAAACAGAGCAGTAGGCATTTGCCTAATAGGTCTCATCTATTGAAGTATATTTTTCGAAATGCGATAAAAATGTATAGGCATTTTAGAGCCTTTACTGGAAGTATTCATCAAGTAAAAGCATTGTTGTGGTGTCGATATTTTTTTAATAATATTGATCATCAAATGGATAAAGTAAGAAATGAGTATACATAATATTATGTTATGTATACAACGTTTTTTTTTTATATCCCAGTAAAAATAATACAAAAAGTCTTAGAATATGTGGTCCAAAAATGCATAGTTTCGAAAATATAAGAGGGGCAATTCTCGTAATTTTAAGAACGTTCACAGTCTGATCTCAGTCTCAATCTGTCAAAAAAATACTTCTAATTTCCCTACATTTTGACATTTGTTTGTCGCCGAGATGAGACTGCCACTAGATTTTGAACGTTTTAAATTACGAGAATTGGCCTTCAGATATGTGTGTAAGTATCTAAGTTTCATTGAAATATACGAGAAATTAGTTTTCCTGACTTTCCTTCCTTATTAATACCATTCATAATCAGCCTATAATGTTCCCACTGCTGGGATACAGGCCTCCGCTCTGTGAGAGGCAGTGGGCCGTAATCCACCACGCGGGCCCAATGCGGGTTAGTGGATGTCACATGTGTTCGAACTTTTGGTTCTAGGACATTTCTAGGGCCGGTTTCTTCAGGATATTTTCTTTCACCGTTTTGAGAGCAATGGTGATGAAATTATTTACACAAGGTAAGTAAATCGCCTGGCTGGGTTCGAACCCATGACCTACGACTTGTAAGTCGAGGCCATTACCACAAGCCCGCCACTGCTCAATAATACCACGAGAAGTGTTAAATTATTGAATTATTTTGTAGTACCAGAAGCGACAATTGTTCTTGATTCCATCGCTTTCTCATAACAACGTAGCTATTTACGGACCCCGTTCTATTATTCTATGGACACGAGCAATAAATCATAGCAGCAGAAACAATAAATTTTGTCAACAATAACTTTCATCTGAGTTTCTAACAATAGAACAAACAACACAACAAAAATATCACCTGTTTTTCGCCTCGGAATCAGGAATTATTGGGAAATTTTTTAAAACAAACAAAATTTATTAATTAAACGTTACAAATTTTGTTCTTTTTTACATATTTATTGGAACGCTGAAAAGTTACAAAATTCTTGACAATATGTACGCACGACTTTATACATAAGTCAATATTAAAATATTTTCAAGCTATACATTTCCAGTATATGCTGACTTCTCATTTTACGAAGGTCAGCTAAAACTGGAAATGTTTAGCTTGATGTGGCGTCGTGTGTAGGTACAGTCAAAAGCAAAAGTAGATGATCAAAATCAGAAATTCAGTACTAATGAACGGAGTTCGCGTCAGAACTGTGTGGCGTCGAAGTGATTCAAAAGTATGTGATTGTAAATTATACCAAACATTTACTACTAGTACAGCTGCCATATAGCTGCGAACTCCGTTCATTAGTATTGAATTTCTGATTTTGATCATCTACTTTTGCTGTTGACTGTACTACTAAGGATTGATAAGTGTTGTCTATGAGAATGAGTGTAGCATACGCATAATCAGCTAATAATTACTGTTGCCTGTCTCTCAGTGCGATATATATACACATAATTAATATACTCACACCATTTTCCCATAGGGAAAAGCTACAGAACGCCACTTGCTACGATCCTTACTTACTTCTTTGTTTCGTATACGTTCAAAATCTAGTCACAGTCTCATCTTGGCGACAAACAAAATGTCAAAAACTTTTCAAAATGTAGGGAAATTAGAGGATTTTTTGACAGATTGAGACTGAAATCAGACTGTGAACGTTCTTAAAATTACGAGAATTGCCCCTCTGGTACGACGATTTACGACGGTTGTGAGTACTACGCACCTAACCTTTCTGAAGAAAATCATCAAGATGGTCACCACTCGATATTCTAACACATCCAATCCACTCATGTCTGCCTGGTAAATACTTTCATTAGTTACCTTTCAGTCATCCTCCCAACAGAGTGCGACATATAAAATACAAGCTTTTGCCCACCGCTTCCCTCGAGTACCTAGACTTCGGAAATTATCCTACGGGAACATACTACCGGAATAGAAAGTATCCTATGTGTTAATCTGGTTATAAAGTATCTGTTTGCCAAACTTCATCCAAATCCGTTCAACAGTTTTGGCGTGAAAGAGTAACAAACATCCATCCATCCATCTATCCATACATCCATAAAAACTTTCGCGTTTAGTAGGAAGTAAGACTAGTAGGAAGTTAGGATTCTTAAAGTTTATACCTTTAGCGAATAAAAAATAATACAAAACTAATGAAAATGGCATTCATTTGAACCACTTAAGTGACTAACGAAGAGTTCGCCTCTGAGTACAAAGTGCAGTAAATTGTGCGGATTGAGGAACGTTCATTCGATCATTCGTTCCCGTTCACTGCTCTGAAATGGGAAATTAGGTGTACTGATTGAAAATGTATAACATTCTTATTTATAGAATACCCAGCTTGAACGGACTTTAATAAATTCGAATGTCTGATGTCTGATTGGGGTCATGCCCTTGGTAAATAAAAAAAAAAAATGTTTCTTTGGGAAAGCGGTTTCGTACGAAATTTGCCGTATTATAGCAATTTCATACAACTGTCAAAGTATGACAGTTGTGATGTGAATATACAGACGATTTAAGTTGGTAGTCAATTTCATAAAATCAATATTGACTGTTTTTTTTTATTCATTCAGTTTGATTTGACATTTTGTTGGAGATCCTAAATATATAAATAAACAAGCAATTTTTTTTTGAATCTACAGACAATATTTTACATACCAGCGATTTTATTTTGTAGTGGTATAGATAATGCTCACGGTAAAAATCAATTCATCTAATTAGCTTTTTCTTAAATATGTTGGAGTCCAGTCTAGTCTAACTGAATGCAGTTGAATACCAGTATGTTACATAAAGCCACTGCCTATCTGATATCCACAATCCAACCTACTGGGCTCAAACAATATAAAATATCAAAGAAGGGTACCATCGACATGAAAAGAAAGAAAGACACGACACTCCTTGCTCACTGCAATAAAGCAGATGGAATACCGAAAACCGAAGGCCAATTTTCGTAATTTAAAACGTTCAAAATCTAGTCGCAGTCTCATCTCGGCGACAAATAAATGTCAAAAACTTGTCAAAATGCCCTACATTTTGACAAGTTTTTGACATTTATTTGTATTTATTCGTTTAACGTTTATTGAATACATTTTTGACAATCAAAAACTTATCAAAAAAGTAGGGATATTAGAGGTATTTTTGACAGATTGAGACTGAGATCAGACTGTGAACCTTCTTAAAATTACGAGAATTGCCCATCTGGAATGCGTAGCCAATTGCATCACGATTCAGATGACTCGATCTGATTAGAATGCAAAGTCTGTGTAAGCATTCCGACGACAATATTCCAATGAATGCAAAGTAACTTAGTTTGCAACGTGAAGAGGTCATTAAAGGCTTTATTCTTGTTCGAAACTAGTCTGGAACCTAATTGCATAACACACTGTCCATCTCAATTTAAATCATTTTGAAGGATATTGCTAATCCATTGCTTCATATGTTCAGAGTATGTCCAACAACGTGTATAGCGCAATGAATATTGTTGAACTATTAAAATGAAAGCCGTTGCTACTGATAGTCAGTTACGCAATTACCCCTCAGTTCTAAAATTACAATCATTTTCCTGTTCTTATCATCATTCATTGTAAATTCTACATTACTTCTCTATTAATCATTTCAGTAGTCACTACTTTCTAGCCATATCATCTTTCACACAGTCCGTTTTATTGACCTTCTGATTTTTTTCGGTCTTTCTTCTCAAAGTAGTCGGATAGGACACGAAGATAGGGATAACACGGTTGGCGCAGCGGCTGAGCGATCGACTGCTGCGATGCATGTCGCGGGTTAGATTCCCGCACGGAACAAATATTTGTATTGCCTACAAGTAGTTGTTCCGGGTCTGACTGTTTGTGTATCATCATCATCATCATTCTCCTGCCCTTATCCCAATTTATTTGGGATCGGCGCAACATGTCTTTTTCTTCCATACTTCTCTATTAGTCGTCATCTCGGTAGTCACCCCCTTTCTAACCATATCATCATTCACACATTCCATCCATCGTTTCTTTGGTCTTCCCCTCCTCTTAGGTATAGCCATCGACATTCATACTCAAAACTCTCCTCACGCCATTTTCCTCATTTCTCCGTAACACATGCCCATACCATGACAACCGATTTCCACACAACTAACGTGTATGTGAGTTTAAATGTTTGTAAACGCACCCACCATACAGGAGTAATTCCTAGTGAGGGGCAATTTTTTTTTTGAATAAATAATTGTACACCTGTATGTCGCCAGGAGGCGAGCCTATTGCTACCAACCAGGCACATACTCCGGGCTGCTACTGAGAATTCCGGATATAAAAATCCCAATAACACTGCCCGAACCGGGAATTGATCCCAGGACTCATGCTCAGCAGCTGTAGTACTTACGACCACAAAAGCAATGAGGCAGAATTTTAAACTTATTCCACAATCATTTATGGTCAAATATTTATGAATCAAAACGCAAGGTCAAGTTAAGCTCAGGTCTAGATATATTTATACAACTGACACTTTGGAAAAAACTGCCCAATTTTCTTTAGAAATGCCCAAAAGAATACAGAGAAACCCTTGAAAGATCACTCTCATGTCTCTCTGTCTGTCGATCATAATAATATCTTTAGGTATTGTTTGATAAAATTATGTTCGGCGCGATTCGGCAATTGAAGGATTGTTTGAACGTACCTACATAATAATGATACGCCCTAAAGTTATCGAGATGAATGTTTTTTTCCTCTACACGAAGATAACTGATGCTCAATATTTTTGAAAAAAAAAATACAGGCGTGTATGTAATCAATGTACATCAAGCTACTACAATCTGTCAAATTTATTTAATTGATTTTCGACTTTATCGATAAAGCATTAAGGTTCAAGGTTGCTTGGGAGAATTTGACAGTTTCAGGTATTTTGATGTGCTGCAAGTCCGTATTTTTTTTGCAGGCAGCTATATTTTGAGTAAAAGTTTAGCTGATTAGAAAATAAAATGATTCATCATCATCTGCCTAGCCTTTTCCCAACTATGTTGGGGTCGGCTTTCAGTCTAAACGGATGTCGCTGAGTACCAGTATTTTACAAGGAGCGACTGCCTATCTGACCGCACCAACTCAGTTACTCAGTTAGAGAGAGACCCTTTGATAAGACTGCCTGTCAGATTTTCGGGGTTCTGACAACCCGTAACGACTGTCAAAGATCCACGAATGACAGCCGGGACCAACGGCTAAGGTGCTTTCCGAGGCACGAAGGGGTCTTGGTATGTGAACCAATCCTATCTGACCTCACCAACCGCAGCAAACTTAGGTTGATCTGATCGATTGACCCGTGCAGCAGTTATCACTTAGCCACAAGCAAGAAAATAAAAAGAGAGTCGAAAAACACTAATTATTAAAAAAATCGCTAAGAAAAAGAAAAGTTTCCTATTCCAGTCCTCTACAACAGTTGAATGGATTAACAAGTTTCCAACACCTGCTGGACATGCTGTAAGATTTTCACGAAGAAAGCCGAAAAGTCACGACTTGATATTTAAAGAAGAAGCTACACATATAAGGTACCTTCCGTAAAGGTCGCGAGTTCTATTGTTGTGTGAACAAATTGATTTATGTTCTAATAAAGTGTATTTTTTCTTATGAAAATAGGTTATCGCCGCCTACTTATATTTAATACCTTAAAGGGTTGACCGACTAACTAAAAAGTATTAAATTGTGTATTGTGTTTGTTGTAATTGTTGTTGTGTTGTTGTATTGTATTGTAATTGTATTGTAGATTAAATTGTATAAAATTCGAGTAATTCGGATTGTTCAATTGGACTGTTGTGTAGTGTTATTTTAAATTGATTTTGAATTAATAAAAATTAAGACTGTTTTCTCTTAATGTCGTACTAACTTAGCTCCTAAGTGCTCGCTACTAACCCATATGGATTCTTGTTCGAATTAATTTTTTATTTATTTATTTATCCATTTATTTCGGCCATCAAGGCCCATATAAACACATAAAATACAATATTAATATAACTTATAAATACATATTACATTATAATTACACTAAACTAACTAACGCTAACTAACGCATAGTCGTTGAATATTGTTGACGTTTAGTAAGAAACTGGGCTGTGGAGGTCGCCCCTGGCTGGAGGCTTTGAGTTTACTTAATGCAACCACAGGATAGTCTGGCTAAGTAGTCACGACCTCTCAAGGTCAACTACGAGATACCATATATAAAAAACAAAAACAAAAAAGGGGCTGTGAAGTTTTGATAGGCAGTCGCTCCATGTAAAATAGTGGTATTCAGCTGCATCCGGTTAGACTGGAAGCCGACCCCAACATAGTCTACTGGAAAAAGGCTATGCAGATGGCATAATGTTCTGCGAGCTTTTGGCAAAAAATATTTATTTATTACTTTTAAGGAGGCATACAGACTAATTCCAACTAATAAGTAACAACAACTTATTATCAAGTTGCTAATAACAAGCCTCCACAGATATCCTACTACTATCCTATGTATTCCTACTAATATTATAAACGTGAAAGTTTGTATGTATGGATGGATGTTTGTTACTCTTTCACGCAAAAACTACTGAACGGATTTGAATGCAATTTGGTACACAGATGGGTTATAACCAGGATTAACATATCCAATACTTTTTAACCCGATATTCTCACGGAATCGAAACTTATGCGGGTGAAACTGCGGGGCGCAGCTAGTATAGCATAATTATCGATAACTTAAAGCCGGACAATTAAAGTACATTGTGTACATAAGTAAGTAGGTTAGGTTAGTTTTATTTATTTATTTATGCTACATGTGAGTTTATGAACATCATTCACAAAAAATGATTTGGCTAAGAGCGTCCTTGCTATGCTTATCTTAGTGCAAAATATATGTAATTTAACTGGCTAAATAATACTACAGGCCATTTCAGGCATAGCCCGTGACTTTGAAACTCAGTAAATACCATGTGGGAACAAATAGTTTCGGGGAACCACATAATGTTTCCCTTGCGTGTTGATTCTTGCTACTTACGATTTAACATCGCAATTTTCAATCCAATTAAAAAAACTAAATTCAGGTTTCATAGGAAAACGATTATGCAGTATAGTGTTCTTTGTAATTTTGTATTAAGTGGTACAAATGGCAGAATAAGTTTAGGGTTCGTTGGTGAAATAAAACATCCTAGGACTACAACGTTACGTCCGCCACAGCTTTGGTACAAAATATTCAACTGGGTAACAAACATGATACACCTTGGTAAGACTGGTTATCAGACTTTATTCTGACCAAGTAATTATGATAAATGTTATCAAATATCTCTGAACAAAAAATGTAAAAGATAACTGAACAAATTAAGTTATTAATTTGTTCAGTTATCTTTTACATTTTTTGTAACGTGATTATTTTACTACAGAACCCATAAAGATCCATTGAAATATTTTTTACCTGAAGTACGTACCCACCTATGTAATTTCGAACTTACTTACCGATTATGCTAGTAGTCGCAATTTGTAATAAAGGCCGTAATTTTACTTTCTACAATTTGTTCCACCACACATAATTATGTACTATTGAAGAAGAGGATTCTCTAGGCTAAGGAAACCAGGCACACTCTGATCGACCCCGGAATTTTAGTGCCTAAATAATGCTTAACGAGCCTCTAAATCTTCTAAAAGCCATTTCACACTTTTGGTCTACGACTCCATAGATTAGGCAACTATAAGGCCAGGGACAGGCGATTTTTCTCGCAGCGATTTTTTCTCGCAGCGATTTTTTCTCGCAGCGATTTTTTTTCGTGCACTGGACTTTCAACGCTCTGCCTAAGGCCGAGAGTTAAAAATCCAATAGAATGTTTTTTTGTCGTACTGGGATGCAGTCTGTTAGATTCTCCGTGATTGGCTCAACACTGAGAGTTGAAAATCCAGTACGCGATAAAATCCCGCCGCGATACTCTAGGTCTGTGCGTACGTCGCTACGCTGATTGTTGCGTTTTAGCATAGCAACAGAGCTGATTAGCCTTTTCCTAATATCTCTCCATAGGAACCCAAACAATAAACTATGTATGGGTTTTCGTTATTGGAACATGTTGAAAATAACGATAGATTTTGATTCAGGTCGTTAAAAAATGCTAGACAACGTAGGTGGGTCAATGACCGCTTTTGCCATGCTGAAACGCAATAACTATAGGCACGAATGTTGCAAACTTCATCCGCAAATATACTTAAAAAACGTAGGTAGATTTTTTTGGAAATCACAAGATGTGTTTTACACCAATAACTAAGGTGAAAAAATTAAATAATATTGTGATGAAATATTAAAACGTTAAAGTAACGAAGCTGAACAATATTAAATCGTTCGTTCGTAAAAGAATTAAAACGTAAGATTGTCCCTCCCGTACTAAGTGGTCAGCTAGATGGACAGACGACCTTAAAAAGGTGGCTAGGACGGATAAGATACGGAAGGCGGAAGACAGAGTGCTGTGGCGCAGCCTGGGAGAGGGGATTATGGAGGATTATGCGGAAGTTAGAGGACAGGGTGCTGTTGCGCCTGGGAGAGGACTATGACCAGCAGTGGACTGCGGCTGGGTTGATTGTACTAAATCGCGCGAAAAAGTGTACATATTGAGAAGAGTGAGCTGACACAAAAATAATGGAGTTTCCATGACAATTAACTCAATTCTCTACGACATTGTGTGTGTCAGAGGTTCCAGAAGAAACAGATGCGCGATCACCTCTTGACGCTGCAGGTTAAACCTACGATGGAAATCTTTGCATGCAACTAAAACATGCAGTTCTATTTGACATAAGTATTCCTTACATGCACTTAAAAATTAAACAATAATTAATTAAAATAGCCACTACCATGTCATTGACACTGCGAAATAGATATGCAACAGAATGCAACTACATAATCAAACTAAGCTAAGTATTAATGAAACACATAATGCAATGCACACAGTTTATGTAAAGTTTCATATATAGTACGAGTGCTTAGGACCTGATGCTTCTTCTTTTAGTACATTTTGTTTCTCGCAATGTAAGGTTAGAGTTTATCGGAAAACACTTTTCATGTATGAACGTTCCTGCATCAGGGGGTCTACTACCGAAGCTCTAAAAATCCGTAGTTTTGACCAAAGTAACAGGTGCTTCCTATTCCATATCACTTGTGGATATATGATTAGTCCGAACTAATCATATATCCACAAGTGATATGGAATAGGAAGCGCCTGTTACTTACAACACAATTTGACAGTTGTCCCTACTCTAGATGTGTCTGTATGCCCGTCCAAACATTTGAATTTGACACTTGGTATGATGAATCAACTACTTTTGGACGGGCCCATATATTTGCTGACGGACTTAGAAGGTAGACCCCACAGGTATTTTGCCCTCAAGATAAGATGCTCAATTTAGTTCTCAATTTTGCCCACTAATGTACAAGGAATTACAAATGAACAAAATTGTCAACAATCTTGCTTGATATTGCTCAACTTCCTGCAAGCTTCTTAAAACCTAGAGGGATGTCTAGAATGACTCTGAAAGAACCTTTACATTACTACAGACAAGCCTGTTTTAATACTATACCTTGAGTCCTGTATCCACAGATCTCTGGTGTCTATTGGAGGCAGTTCTGTCTCAGTTGATGCTGCAGAATGCTGGGGAGTACCACCTCGAGGTCCCAAGAATCTTCGCCATGTGCAGCGACGACCTGATGGAAGATTGACTTTTATTAATCAATTTTACAAACTGTTCTTTCATTCACGATACTGGGGTCTAAGACACAAATGGCAGACATCACCCAAAACGCAGCCAAGCTCAAATGTGACAAGCCTGCCAGGGTAGCGGGACCATCCGAAAGGGTTTACCGCTGCCCTGGAACATAAAGGGCTAAGGAAGGAACACGGGTGGGTTTTAGTCAGTAAAAGTCTGACACTCCCTTCTGCTCCACCCAGAGCGGGAGGAGTCATTTGATGATTTCCCATCCTCAAAAAAAAAAAAAAAAAAGCTCAAATGTGACTGGGCCGGACACGTTTGCCGCATCTAGGCTAAAACCACCATGGGTCCCTGAAAATGTCCAACGGCACCGTAGAAGACTCAAGCTTGGAAGGCGGGACGAACTTGACGCGCATATATTTTATTATGAGGGATTGGTCCGTGGTGGCTTAGGATCGGGTTGAGTGGAACAAACAATGCATAAACATGTAAGCTGTCACGCCCTTTATGCCTGGAAGCTTTTATTTAGTCTTTATTTACATTTTTAATTTAAATTAATTATTTTTTAGAGTACGCATAGTTTTTATTGTATATGTTGGTATATTGGCGTGGCTATATAGCTGACATATGGCAAATAATTTAATTTAATGTTCTATGTCTTGTAATGTTGATTACTATACTTATTGTTGTATACAATCAAGTATTTTCTAACTGAACAGACAGCGGTGCTGCTGGGGAGTTTGTTGCGCCACTTCTTCTTCCCAGTGATAGCACTAGGAAGGGGTGACGGGCGGGCGTTTTTGGGGGACTGTCTTTGGTAATTTTGACGTCCAAAAAGTGCTGATTCTCAGCCTAATTTGAATAAATGACTTTTGATTTTGAAAGAAAGGGAGGTCTTTCCCCTGCAGTAATACTGATTCCAATGATTATAATTCTGTAAATACATATTTGTTACGGCCGCGAATCATATTTTAATCAACGTACAACTTAGTACTGACCAGCAAATTGCAAAAAACGTAAGAAAATCTGAATTTCGCGGGTTACCTTGGAGCATCCACCTTAAGTTATGATAGTTACCTAAGTATAACAGTTCCTCGTCGTCTGCCAAGCCTTTTCCTAACTATGTTTCGGTCTGCTTCCTGTCTAACTGGATGCAGATGGAAACCAGTATTTTGCATGGAGCGACTGCATTTCTGACTTCCACAACCCAGTTACACGACACAAGTTATCAGACTTTTGGGCTTCTGACAACCCGTAACGACTGTCAAAGATCTACGAATGCTCGGAACAATTCCGAGGCACAGACGGGTCTCGATATGTAATAGATAGCTTAACTTTCAATAGACTCACAGTGTTATTATTTAGCCACGAGTCCCTCTATCTCCAAGAACAATTATTTAATAATAATATCTAAAGGGTTAAATTAAATTAGTTAGCTAAACTTTGCAGACGTGATAGTGGGGATATAATTATGGTAAAACAAAAGAGAAATGAATTTGATGATTTTATTGGGGTCATCGACCGACGACATTTAGGTTTAAATACTTTATTCTCAAAAACAGACAAAAGAGCGACTTACATGAGAACATAAGATAAAATATTGTAATAAACTTATTCCAGGTAACGGTCACTGGTTCAATACAAATAGGCTTAGAATTATTTTGTTTTTAAGTTTGTTGGGTTTTATTTTAACTATGTAGTTAGGGCTAGTAATATTATTAGTGAGTGGTTTCCATTAAGTAATGTGATAGTTTTGATTTAAAACCGCTAAAAGAGCTCACATTTTTTGAGTCTAGGTCACTTGAAATATCACAACACAGCAACACACACAACACGGTTAGCGCAGTGGCTGAGCGATCGGACTGCTGCGCTGCGTGTCGCGGGTTCGATTCCCGCACAGAAAAAATATTTGTAAGTCCTACATGACTGTATTTGTTCTGAGTCTGGGTGTTTTCTATCTATAATATGTATATATTTAAAAAAAAAAAATATGGTATAAGTAGTTTATCAGCCATCTTGTTACCATAACACAAGCATTAGGTTGATTAGCTTGGGACTAGATGGTGCTGTGTGAAATGTCCAGGGATAATTATTTATATCAGTTTAAAATAACAGATTTTATCATGTATACTTCACAAACATGATGTGTATCGATATCTCAACACAATAAAACAAAATAAAGTAGAATTTCTCAATTCATACTTCCTTCAAGTAACAACACAACCAGCGGCCATTGAAACCAAAAAAATGGCATAAAATCTTTTTTGTTTTGATTTAACGAGTTTAGATATCGATATCACGTCTGCAAAGTTTCGCTAGCTTATTCAATTTGACCCTGTAAACATACCTTCTAAGTGTACCTACTAAATAATAATATCACTGTCTCAACCTTGTTTTGGTAATTAAATATCTTGTAGTAATTAGTTTCCAGGAATGGAAGATAAATACAAACTTTATAGTTTGTCGTGCCTTCAAAGACAACTAAAATAAACAGTTTTTAATGAGTTTAGTAGTTGATCAGCGGAAGGAGTAGCGTTTATCGGCTTTCCAGGAAAATAACGTTTACTTTTTTAGTAGATGGCTGGTTTAAAAAAACATGGGACATCTACCAACTCGCACTGGGCCTGCGTGGTGAATCACGGTCCACGCACAATCACAGTCTCACAGGTATGATATCAAAGTTAAGGGTTTTGGTTAAGCGTAAAAATCATCGGAATGCTTATATTCCGATATAAGCTTGTTCAGAATCATTGTAACATTATAAAAAAAAAACAGATGCATACCACACGTTATGCATATGTATCAAGTTGTAGCGGTATCTACAACGCCACATGCGAACAACGCGTCATACTGACGTCACGCAAATCCTGCATCTCGCAAGCAGAGTTTACCGCGCAATTAGCATAGATACAATTTCCCAACATCAATCGTTGGGCAATTGCCCGCCAGACACAACACCCGTCTCGTTGGAGGATCCTCCCTTTTCTATGGAGGATGTGTGAACTTTACACCCTGTTCCTCATACCTCCTCTATTGTGGAGTATTATTGGATACAGTCTGTCAGAACAAATTACTAGGTACGTTTTTGCATGTCTGGTCGTCGAGAGAATGCGGTCCTTACACTTGTCAGTGCTACAATTCTACATACAGGTACCTAGATCAAAAAGCTTAGTAGGTGAATACAGTAAAACAAGAAATTAAGATGGCAAATTGTAAATATATACGTAAAGGATTTATTTTTATCCAAAGAATCAGCATTGCCATCCAACGTGGTAATGCTACCAGCCTTTTGGGCACTTATGCCATTGACAGCGATGCGGATGAATTTTGTGTCCAATAAGCTCCTGCCTTTTTCTTTATTTTTTTACTATATAATAGTATACATATAATATATATATGTCGGAGTCATTCGTTTGACTATTCGGAACGTTAGCGCCATTTCGTGGCGCTAGACAGAGTCTAGCCTGAGTTCGTGGTGGGACGAGAGCAACAGCTACAAAAGCGGTGTGAGCAGAGCTCTCGAGAGGATCGAAACATTGGACATCGTACGAACAACATGTGCATAGAAACTGTCAGCATTACGTATCGTTGAGTTGTGTATGATTCAGTGTGTGATTCGCTAGTGTGACTAACTGGTTCGTAATTTATAATCTGATTTGAACTGCAAACCGTTTCTCTATTGTGCTCTAACCAACACTACCCATAGTCCGCCCACAGTAATAAAATTAAAATATGCCTGATGCTAACGAGAGACAGATATACCATCTCCGACATATATATATTTTAGTGTTAGCTTGTAAGTTGTAATTGTTCTGTCTTTGTGACTAAAGTTTACTAACTTAATGAAAAAAACACAACCCAGTTACTGGGCGATACGATACTCCTTGGTAAGACTGGTTGTCAGACTTTCTTTTTAAGCCCGATGCAAAAATGTCGTGACAACACGGTTAGCGCAGTGGCTGAGCGATCGGACTGCTGCGCTGCGTGTCGCGGGTTCGATTCCCGCACAGAAAAAATATTTGTTAGTCCTAAATGTATTTGTTCTGAGTCTGGGTGTTTTTCTATCTATAATATGTATGTATTTACAAAAAAAAATGTATATAAGTAGTTTATCAGCCATCTTGTTACCATAACACAAGCATTAGGTTGCTTAGCTTGGGACTAGATGGCGCTGTGTGAAATGTCCAGGGATATTATTATTATTATTAAAAACAACGGAGTGTTATAAGTTTGACACATCTGTGGCATCGTAGCTCCCGAAGGGATGAAACGATTTCAATTTTGCATTTTTTTAATACGTAAATACTCTAGACTGTATAACTCGTAAACAAACCTGATACACTTGATTAGATAAAGGAATAGTACCGATTGATACGAACAAGGACATACTCATGCTCAAAGGTATACATGCCAAAATGCCTCTTGCCAATTGGTAGTTTCAGTTACCCACTCAAAGTGACTAGGCGGTATTGCTTTTGTCCGATACTGTGAGGCCAGAAATAGCTCAGTTATTTCGGTTTGTTGGTCGATCGCTTGCACACAAAGCTATCCATTCTCCTGAAACTAGTAACGTCATTATAACTCCATTTATTGCAAAGTAGAGATAGAAGTGCACTTTGTCATACAATTAAGTCGCTTATCGCTAGTTAGTTCGATGGACGAAGTAATTTCAGTTCATAATTGTTAATAAAATATCAAGACCTCTCCGTGCCTCGGAAAGCATGTAAATCCGTTGGTCCGGACTGTCATTCGTGGATCTTTGATAGTCGTTAAGGGTCGTCAGAAGTCCGAAATTCTGACAACCAGTCTTACCAAGAGGCTGGGACACAAGCCTCTTCTCTGTGAGAGAGTGGGTCATAATCCACCACGCGGGCCCAGTGCAGGTTGGTGGATGTCACATATCTTCGAATTTGTGGTTCTAGGACATGGTTTCCTCACGATGTTTTCCTTCACCGTTTTTATTTTATTTTTTTAAATAAAACGTTGCCCCACACTAGGAATTTCTCCTGTATCGTGGGTGCGTTTACAAACATTTAAACTCACATACACAAACAGCCAGACCCCGAACAACTACTTGTAGGCCATACAAAAATTTGTTCCGTGCGGGAATCGAACCCGCGACTTGAGAGCATTGGTGATGAAATAATTTACATAAAGTAAATTGCCTGCCTGGGTTCGAACTCACGACCTACCACTCGTAAGTCGAGTCCATTACGTCCTGTACGAGTCACAATAAATAATTTTTCTTTCTTTCTTTCATTCAAATATAAACCAGAAAATATGTAATCTTTCATAACCTAACTAAATTAGGGCACATTTTGGATCAAGACTATGTACAGACGCCAGCAGGTCAAGCTACCCAAAAATGTCAAATTTTCCCCATCAACCTTGAACCTTAATGCTTAAGCGATAAAGTAGAAAATCTATTAAAGAAATTTGACAGATTGTAGTAGCTTGATGTGCTGGCGTCTGTACATAACATAACATCACGCCAGTAATCCTCAGGGGTTAGGTGAAGGCTTGGCTCTAGTACACCCACATTTCACCAGTTATGTTTAAGTCGCATGTAATACTGGGCAAGCCTTTTGTCATCAACCAGGAACCAAGAACAATCCGTCAACATCTCATTTTCTAAATTGGTTTTGTAGATTGCGTAGTGGGTACAGTCACCAAAGGAGATAACTAACCAGGGTCGTCGGGTATAGTTGAAGTTTAGTAAGAAACTGAAGGATGTTTTCGTATGAAATTTAATCTGGAGACCAATTCTCGTAATTTAAAACGTTCAAAATCTAGTCGCAGTCTCATCTCAGCGACAAAAAAATGTCAAAAACTTGTCAAAATGTAGGGAAATTAGAGGTATTTTTGACAGATTGAGACTGAGATCAGACTGTGAACGTTGTTAAAATTACGAGAATTGCCCCTCTGATAATATATAAACTGTTTGTTTTATATTAATTAAATTAATTTTTATTCGAAAATATGTTTATGTGTCTAATAACTCTCTCTCGTCTCGTCTTTTGCCGGACTAATGTAGGGAAATTAGAGGTATTTTTGATAGATTGAGACTGAGATCAGACTGTGAACGTGCTTAAAATTACGAGAATTGCCCCTCTGGGTTGTAGATCGTAAATTCGAACCCAAGCAGGCACTTTTATTTATTCATTTTACAGATCATAAAATCCAAATTGTTAGTACTTACATACACCACTTACCTATACACTAGTGACCTCTACCTCCTCTCACAAAGAGGAGGCCTGTGTCCCAGTGGTGAGAACGTTATATGCTGATTATGCTAGGTTGGAACAGGAGATTAGCACTGTTTTCTTTTTTTTTCGTTTTTCTGTATGAGAAACAATAAAAACTTTTTTTTTTCAAAAACGTACCCATGATACTGATATATCATCATTCTACTGCCCTTTTTTTTTTCAGGATGGGAAATCATCAAATGACCCCTCCCGCTCTGGGTGGAGCGGAAGGGAGTGTCAGACTCTTACTGACTAAAACCCACCCGTGTTCCTTCCTTAGCCTTTTATGTTCCAGGGCAGCGGTAACCCTTTCGGACGATCCCGCTACCCTGGCAGGCTTCGGCCTTATCGGGCCCCGTCACTTTGCTGACGTCTCTTTGAGGCGCGCGCGGAACACATACGCGCCGTCCGGCACGGGCCTGGTCCTGATCGGACGGTGAGTTACCCATTACTCTCCGCCCGCAGGCCCGCGCCTACGGTGGCCGGGTCGTCACGCGGCTCCCGACGCCCGGAGCGTCTCCCGCGCCGGCTGAGGGAGGGGGGGGGGGGGGGGGGGGTTTCTATTCCAACTTATTAAGGGTCTTTTTCTTCCACACTTCTCTATTAATCGTCATCTCGGTAGTCACCCCCTTTCTAACCATATCATCATTCACACATTCCATTCATCGATACAGATGCATAAGTTTCATGATACAGATATATAAATATATTTTATAGTGACCACCATATAAAATAACTAATATTATTATAGGACAAGTGACGTGCGTCTAACCCTAAAAAAACTCCAGGAAAACTTTACCTTTCGAAAATATTATCGTAAAGCCGATTACGTAATGAATAATGAAAGCGTTTATCGCACTAAAAGGCTTAACCCTCATTTCTGAGGGCCTGATAAATTCCGCAATAACTACGCATCCCGTATTTTGACACCCACGTGTACCGGACTAAGAGGATTTGACGTGTTAATGTGTTTATACCTACATAGGTAGCTAGCCATATAGCTTATGTAGGTATAGCTGGCCATAAATTTCGCTGTCCCTGTAGTTAGATAGTTAATGTCCTCAATTAAAACTATATACTATATCCCACACATAAACATTGTCAGCCTATAATGTTCCCACTGCTGGGACTCAGGTCTCCTGTCGATGCCCCACCGAGAGGGAGTGGGCAGTAATCAATCACGTATATTTGTATGGCCTACAAGTAGTTGTTCCGGGTCTGGCTGTTTGTGTATGTGAGTTTTTAAGTGTTTGTAAACGCACCCACGATACAGGAGAGATTCCTAGTATGGGGCAATGTTTTTTATAAAAAAGAAAACTTGAGAGGTGTCAAGGGACACCCGGATGGAACGAAGTTCAAAGAGAGAGAGAGAGACAGACAGAGAAACACGCGCACGCCGCACGGCTTACAACTACCTATAGCAAAAAGTGTCGTGACAACTTTTCGTAAGAATTTTTTCCGTCTAGCCCCCTTTCACAACGCGCGATAAGGAACTTCGTTCCAAAAAAGAAAGAAGGAATCAATTACGTGGGTCCAGTGATGTCAGATGTAGATGTGGATGGATGTAGTAGATATTACATGACTTCGAATATTTGGTTCTAGGACATGCCGGTTGCCTCACGATGTGAACCTTCGCCGTTTTGAGAGCAGTGGTGATGAAATAATTTACACAAAGCAAAGCGCCTGCCTGGGTTCGAACCTACTACCTGCCACCTGGAAGTCACGGTCGTTACCATTGGCCCACCACCGCTCTCAAAACTATATCAATTTATGATAAACATGAACCTTTTGCTACAGTGCGTGGCAAGTCAAAGGGAAATTAATGAAAACTATGCCGCACATCAGTGGTAAGAAAACCAGTACAAGTTTCGCATCCTATTGAAACTCCATAGTCTACTCCATACGCTAGGCCAAATAAACGTCAAAGTGTTACTTGCAACGTACGATCTACACTGTACTCATTGCTTTGTAAGGGCAGTCACTGGCACCGTTTAGAATTTTGTGGCGAATACTATGACAAATGATAAATGATTTATTTTCTGTCGCGATATAAATAATATATTTTCTGACACGTCAATCATATTTTAAAAACTAGATGAGGTCGACGTTTCCTATCTGACAACTCTGAGAAGAAAGGCACACAACAAACTCAAAGGTCACAGTCTCTTTTAAAGTCCAGACATAATCTTGGTCAGACCACTTAGATCGATGTCTTGGTGCGGTCTTTTGAGGAAAGAACCACACAGATTGAGTGGACTTGTCCAGTCAGTGCACGCATTTGTCAGAAATCGTGCAGCTCAACTCAAAAATGAAGGAGCTCAAATAATGCCTGCTCGGAAACAAGAATACTAGTGTATCAACACAATCATACTACGTAAATCATTAATATTTAGTACAAAAACGCAATTGCAATTAAAAACAATTAAAAAGTCTGGCTTGAAGCCAAGACAAAAAAAAAGCGGCCAAGTGCGAGTCGGACTCGCCGATGAAGGGTTCCGTTGAGTTGATTGAAGGAAAGGGAAATTGCGGTTAACGATTTATGAAGTATCAAAAAAAAAACTACTTACTAGATCTCGTTCAAACAAATTTTCGGTGGAAGTTTACATGGTAGATAATGTACATGTGTGTATATGTATTTTTTTTAGTTTTATCATTTTCTTATTTTAGAAGTTACAGGGACACACACACACACATTTTACCACTTTGGAAGTATCTCTCGCGCAAATTATTCAGTTTAGAAAAAAATTATATTAGAAACCTCAATATCATTTTTGAAGACCTATCCATAGATACCCCACAAGTATGGGTTTGATGAAAAAAAAATGATTTGAGTTTCAGTTTCAAGTATGGGGAACCCCCTAACATTTATTGTTTTTTTTCTATTTTGGTGTGAAAATCTTAATGCGGTTCACAGAATACATCTACTTACCAAGTTACAACCTATAGTTCTTATAGTTGCGAAAAATAGTGGCTGCGACATTCGGACGGACAGACAGACAGACATGACGAATCCATAAGGGTTCCGTTTTATGCCATTTAGCTACGGAACCCTAAAAACACATCTCACTCAGAAGGTTAATATTATAACCCAACACTGTAATATCTCTATGCCCATTTCGGGCATACCAAATGGCCCATTTGCCTTTCATGGCATCCCTTTCGGTCCGCACCTACCCTAATTGTATTTATGTGTATAACATAATGTTACTCCATATTGTAGTAATCGTTAGCGGTAAGTGGTATTAATGTGCTTAGACCAAAATGTGTGTAATGCTCTGAGTGGCCATGTGGTCTGGCTGGCAGGCTGTGTAAAGCTTTTACGTGGTTATTGCGGAATTTCTATCTTAAGCAAGAAATGTTCGCTAATTAAACCTCAATTACCTGATGAGCACTGGTGGCCCAGTGGTAACGGCAGTGACTTACGAATTGAAGGTACTAGGTTCGAACCAAGATAGGCGCTTTACTTTGTGTAAACAATTTCATCACCACTGCTCTCAAAACGGAGAAGGAAAGCGGCATGTCCTAGAACCAAAAATTTGAAGACACGTGGCATCTACCAACCCGCACTGGCACAGGAGGCCAGCAGTGGGAACATTATAGGCTGATTATGTAATTAACTGATGAGGCACCTGTGTGCAGTGCATATATCTTCTGGAGACACCTGGTAACAGCATATATGCTGTCTCCAGAAGCTGTAGGCTGAAGCTGTAGGTGTCTCCAGAAGATGGCATAATAGGTGGATGGTATTCCTTAAGTTGTGTTGTAGGTATTATTATTGTTCTTCATTTTTGTATAATGTATGTCTTAGAGTTAATTTTTCCAACGCCAAATAATTTTATCCGAGGAACTGCTACCTCATTTAATTTTCTATGTGGACCTACCCAAAGTCTGACAACCAGTCTCACCAAGGGGTAACATATTACACAGTAACTGGGTTGGCAATCGCTTCATGTAAAATATTGGTAATCAGCTGTATCCGGTGAGACTGGAAGCCGAGCCCAACATTATTAGGAAAATGCTGGGCAGATGATGATGGACCTACCGAACTTGAAGACAAACCATGTCCAAACCTCCCGAAAACCCGTCCACTCAATCCAAACACAATTAAACTTAATATCACCTAGCGAATTGGATTTTTTTGAACGCCATTTCCTCAACGTGAAGAGACAGTTATTGAATTGATTCTCTGTGGAGTATTCGGTTAAAGTAGATTACAAAGTGCGGTACAAACGGACCGACTACATGACGACTACGTGATGACTACGTGATGAATACGTGATGACTACGTGATGGAAATTAATGTTGTTTTAATAAATATTTAATGTTTGAAGACGCGGGGCGAAGTAAGACAGTTTACATAAATGGTTTGAAGTTTTTAAATTAAAACCGAGATAAATTACAACTGAGTAACGGTGATGGAAAATGCCTTGCGGACTTGGGGGTTTATTTATAAACTTTGATAAAAGTGAAAAGACGTTTAAACGTAAAAAAAGCATTTTAGCAGACGCTAATCATCATGCGCATAGAAGAAAGAAAATACTTTTATTTGCGGTAAACATGACGCAAAAAAAGAACATAAAACACAAAAAAAAACAATAAAAAAGGTTGGGGGAAACATGCGTCACATCCACGCAAAACGGCTATCGCTCAGCATTATGTTGCGACAGCCAGCGCCGACGTAATAACGTCGTCCGGTGCAGCAAACAATTATTCATCAACAATATTCTTAAAGCATACGATATGATATGATCTAATTATAAGTTTACCAACTTACATGTGGAATTCAATAAAAGTATTGAGTATGAATAATCTGATTTTAACAACAAGCAGTGGGGATAGTTGTCAATGTATTTCCTTATCTGCTAAGAAGTATCTCCCAGGACTGGGGCGTTTAAAAATCTTGTGTGCCAATCAAGTTACCTTACTAAATCCAAAATAACAATACCTAAATATTTGCTAGCGTTGTGTGTCGGACCGTAAAGGGTGACTATCCATATCGAGATCCATCCGTGCCTAATAAAGCACGCAAAGTTGTTGGTCCCTGCTGTCATTAATAGTTCTTTGTTGTTCATTACGGGTGAAGCTGGGAAGTCAGACAACCAGTGTTGGATATCGTGTTACCCAGTTACTGGGTTTTGGAGGTAAGATAGACAGTCACTCCATGAAAAATACTGGTATTCAGCTGCATCCGCTTAGACTGGAAGCTGACCCAACAGTTGGGAAAAGGCTAGGCAGATGATGATGATGATAGCATACTAGTGCGAAGATGTTAATTTATTGTCCGAAAATTAAACTCTATAGTTACCTGCATCTGGAATGTTATACATAGATGTTAGATATTATTATAATTTCCTCATAATACAAATATACGGGGGTAGCCCGTTGACATGGAAACTAAAATACCTACAGACCTTTAAACAAATACTAAATGAAAATGCGTCTGTATTTGTTCGACGTCACTCAGACTGAAATCGATTAGAATAAAGTACACAAGGCAGGTGGCCTATAGGTTCTACCTATAATATTGGTTCAAGGACAATTTTCTAATGAAATATTTTGATGTATGACCACGCTTTTATTTCCGTACATTAATTTTTGAAAGGGGGTTTAGAGAGGTGCACAATCTGGGTAGGTTTTAATATAGGGAGGTACGGTCGAACGTATGTCGCCGGTGGTAACACTTTGCCCATGAGCTGGCCTAGCGTATGGTCTGTATCAAATGTATCTGATGAAAATGTAAACAAACGATCAGAAAACGTAGGTACAGTCACCAAAAGAGATGAGTAACCAGGGTCGTCGGATAGAGTTGAAGTTTAGTAAGAAACCGATGGATATTTTCGAATGAAATTTAGTTTGATAAATGAACTGTTTGTTTTTTATTAATTATTAAATAAAATTTTATCCGAAATCTTACTAAACTTCAACTATATCCAACGATCCTGGTTACTATCTCCTTTGGTGACCGTAGATATTTTTTCATACATTAAATATAACATACATAGGTATATAACAAACGGCATAGAATAACAACAATTAGTGATTCGTGACTACAAATTATCTATTGAATTGAATTGTAGTTGATATGAGATCCCTAAAGAATTACGCGTTAATTATAACGGAATGAAATAAACCACCAGGTTTTAGATTTTTTGTAAATTAAAACATAACTCACAAACATACTTGGAAAAATTTAAAAGAAGTAAAATAATAAATTCCTACACAACTTTACAAAAAATACGAAAGGTGAAATAATTCGGAGATGTTTGCGTTGTTTCGCACTGATGGCTTTCATGCCATTATTCGCAAAGGGACGGTATCCTTGATCTGCAGAATGCGTGGCAGCCGCAATTTAATCTTGAAGACTGTGAATGACAGGGTGTCATCTCCGTTGCGGAAGTCCCTTATTAAATCAGTCATTTACCCAATTATAATTTTGATTTACATTTTAATTTTGATTTACATTTTAATTTTGATTTACATTTTAATTTTGATTCTAATTTTAATCTGCATTTTAATTATTATATTATTCAAAATCATGTCGCAATCTCATCTCAGCGACAATCAATATCAACAACTTGTCAAAAATTTAGGGATATTAGAGGTATTTTGGACAGATTGAGACTGAGATCAGACTGTGAACGTTCTTAAAATTACGAGAGTACATTTAATGGAACATTAAAAAACTGTTAGTTATACCGCTCACCGGAGCAACCAGTCTGCTTAGCGATTTCCCAACTTTGCTGGGGTCGGCTTCCAGTCCAACTGAATACAGTTTAATACCAGTAGTTTACGTGGAGCGACTGACCTCCACAACCTAGTTACTGGGTAACAGTATACCCCTTGGTAAGGCCGGTTGTCAGACTTTTAGGCTTCTGACTACCCGTAACGACTGTCAAAGATCCGGATGCCAGCCGAGACCAATGGCTTAACGGTGGGCCTTTTTGGTGCAGCCGTGAGGCACACTTTCCTGCTAATTTCTTACATCGGTCTATAAACTGTTTTCTATTTGTTCTTTTATTTGTGTTATCTGATGTAATGTATCTGGTGTATTGTGTGTCTTTTGGTCTGTGCTAAATAAATGTTTTTTCTTTCTTTCTTTCTTTCTTTCTAACGTGCTTTCCGAGGCACAGACGGGTCTAGGTATGTAATGGATGGTAACCCATCCACGAGCCGACCGCGGCAAGCGTAGCTTAACCTATATCTTATCACCGGAGCAATCCATTTAAGTTTGAATCGTAAATAAATTGATGTGATTTGTACCGTGTGTCGCATTCATGACACTGATGCCAATTATTGGGAGCTGTACTCTCGCGGGAATTTAACCGTAATTGTATTGTACAGGTGAACTAATTTTGAGGGGCTCGTGGCTAAATAAGAGCAGCCTTCAGCAGGGGTTGACTGTAGGATATGCCACGCTTGCCACGGTTGGTTCGTGGGTGGGTGACCAATAGTGACCATCCATTACATAATTATCGAGACTTCTTCGTGCCTCGGAAAGCATGCTAAGTCGTTAGTCCCGGCTATCATTTATAGATCTCTGAAAGTTTGAACGGGTAGTCAGAAGCCCGAAAGTCTGATAACCAGTCTTATCGAGGGGTATAGTATTACCCAGTAACTAGGTTATTGAAACTAATTTGAGGAAAGAATATAAAATCTAAAGAATTCAATGATTTCGATGCCTTATTATCGAATATTAAAAATAGTTATTCAGTAAATGATTATTTAGATTTTTTTTGTAATCCCAGTTCTCCGTTATTATCGTGTTTAAATGAAACTATTATATTCAGTCTATCAAACAAACAAATAAGTCAGATTTATTCAGTGTTTTTATCCGGTATGAGCATGTTCAGCGCAATAATTTGGTATAATACTCGTAATATGTTCTATGACTGCTTTGTTCATTTTGGAACGAAGTTCCTTATCGCGCGTTGCGAAAGGGGGCTAGACGGAAAAAATTAAGCCCAAAAGTTGGAACGACACTTTTTGCTATAGTTGTAAGCCGTGCGGCGTGCGCGTGTTTCTCTGTCTCTCTCTCTCTCTCTCTCTTTGAATTTCGTTCCATCCCGTGTCCCTTGACACCTCTCAAGTTTTTCTTAACTTCATTGCATAAAATTCTAATTCTAACTTCGTCTGAGTCGCCTGTAGAAAAAATAATATTATTTAAAAGTGACGATTCGACCGTTTTAGGCGAGTAAATTCGTGCAAATCGACTAATAAGCCAACCGTTTCCATCCAACTCATCCTTTTCGATCCATACACTAATCATCGCGGGTCGTTGAATGTAAACCGACCCTTTGTATGACAGATGTCAATTGAAGCTCTCGTGGGTCCCTCGGGATTACGTAGGTGTACTGGCGTATGCTAAAGTTGCCAGTTGTATTATATTTGTTGAGGTTTTATTATTATATGTACAGTCAGGGAAATTGATTGTGTTATAGCCAAACCATGCAACTGTAAAAAAAAACGGGTTGCAAGGAGTGCCGGCAGAAGTGAAAACTTGAATACATTTTTGATATTATTTTTGGAATGCGATCTACCCTCCCTCCGTCTTACGAATTTCGAAATCAAGTCACGTGTCCTGACGCGAGCTCCGTCTTACGAATTTTCAATCAGGTCACGTGTCCTGAGGCGAGTTTAACATTTACCCATCACAAAAAATTCCCTCCGTCTTACGAATTTTCGATCAGGTCACGTGTCCTGACGCGAGCTCCGTCTTACGAATTTTCGATCAGGTCACGTGTCCTGACGCGAGCTCCGTCTTACGAATTTTCGATCAGGTCACGTGTCCTGACGCGAGTTTAAATTTTTTTATCCATCACAAAAAAAGTGCACAACGTTCAAGTTGGTAAACCTACAATTTGCTTATCAATTATTTTCCCTGACTGTACTTTAGTTTGTGTTTATAATTAGGATACTTTTACATGGGGGAGATGCATACGAAATATGGATATTTTGTAAAGAGTAGGTATGAGCAGTAGGCGTCTGTCTGGTACTCAGCGCTGTTTGATTTTCAATTTTCGTCACTGAGTCGAGAGTTGTAAATTTAATAGCACGCGTTTATTAGGCATTAATTTAGGTGTCGCCTAGTGTTAGTGAAAACGGGCACAAAACCATCGTCACATTAGGTACAGTCCGCTAAGCATGATCATTATTGCAAGATCCGCTGTGATTTTTTAAAATTAATACCTTTTGCGAGACCTACTAGGGAGAACCACTAAACGTTTACAGCTGAAATCATGTAAATTGATGAAAAAGCTAATTTAAAAAAAGACATCACGAGACAGCAAGCGGTCTCCATATTGCACCATATCCGAGCAAGCTCCAACAGCATTCTGAAAGTAATAGCGAACCGTTCAGACAATAGATGTAAGAAAGTTCCTATAGTTCAAACGGTCCTTTACTTAAACACTGGATCGCACTCTACAGTGTCTATTTAATTGTGTTGGTTTTGTCTATGGTTTACTAATTCAGTTCTTAAGTACTTACTAATACAAATATGGATGTTCTCTGAAATAAAGTTATTATTCTTATTATATAAAATTAATTCATCTGCCTCGCCCTCTGCTAGCTTTTCCCTACTATGTTGGGATCGGTTTTTAGTCTAACTGGATGCAGGTGAACACCAGTATTTTACATGCAGCAACTGCCTATCTGACCTCCTCAACCCAGTTACTAGGTAATACGATAACCCTTGGTAAGACTGGTTGTCAGACTTTCGGGCTTCTGACTACCCGTAATGACTGTCAAAGATCCACGTATGACAGCCGGGACCAACGACTTAACGTGCTTTCCGAGGAACGGAGGGGTCTTGGTATGTGACGATGGGCACCCATTCACGGACCAACCGCGGCAAGCGTTGCTTAACCTGATCGACCGACCCATGCGGCTGTTATTTCTTAGCCACAAGCCCCTCTATTATATAAATTTAATTGAAGCTTATAATTCTCAAATACTAGCTGTATGGAAATGAGCTGGGTACTAACGATTCCCGCGAGTGTAGTAACAGCGTTATAATATATGGGCAGCCAGATCCAGTGTAGAATTTACATATCGATACTTTTAGTCTTCACATGATCTGACCAAGATTATATCTGGACTTTAAAAGAGACTGTGACCTCTGAGTTGGTTCCGGCCTTACTTCTCAGAGTAGTCAGATAGGAAACGCTGACCTCATCTAACTTATTTTTTAAAATATTATAACGTGTAAAAGTGATATTGATATCATATTTACAAAATTTCATAATGTGCCATCTTTGTCTTGGCCTGCCGCGATGGCGTTCCGTTTAGTGGAACCCAATCGGTTGTTTTTTTAGCCCAATTGTCATCTGACATGCAGCAAACATGTTCGGCCCAGTCCAACTTAAGTTTAGCGTCTACCAAACTGGCCGGCGACTCGCAAAAGACACAATTGGGTGGAAAAGGGAGAGAGAGGAAGGCATTTGCCCTGCGGTGGGACAATACAGGCTATGTAAGATTAGATTAGATACATTATGCAGCTAGGCTAATTATTCATCAAACAACGAAAAAGTCCTACACACGCCTATACATAATGTTAAGTACCTACGCAAGCCATCGGAAATGAACCAACTCCACATAGTTATTGCATCAGCGTTGTGACCCGAATATACTGCGAAGTCAGCACGACGCGACGTGACGCACACTGGCGACCGGACGGCGGCCGTGGCTGACATGACCCGGGAAGAGACTTCACTTTCGCTTCACCCATCGAACCATAGAAATCAGAATATATTGTAACTACTATATTAAACCTATTCCAGGAACTCGTTTTTTCTTGCCACCTGCCTGCTGGCCCGACATAATTAACATGCAACGTGGCGCTACAATGGCGACATTAATTTAACACACGGGTAGGGCTAGGGACCAGTAATTATAAAAATTATAACAACATAAAAAAAATCGTAACTTGAAAACTTCCACCTGCGCCGCTCGCCGACAAAGGTCTCCCTCTCTTTCCTTCAATTCGCCTTCTCTTTGCACGTTATTTGTTTTAATTACATTGGTGCGATGTTATGATCTTTGACCCCGGCAAATGACCCCTGCGCTACAGTTCTTTAAGCCAGGTTGCTCTAAGATGCTATTTTAGAAAATTGTTAGTAAATAAATAAATATTAATGTTTCAATAAATTAAAATATATTCATAAAACTAAAACGCGAAACCGTATACGTGTGTTAAATTAATTTCGCCATTAAAGCGCCACGCTGTATAACCAACTCAATAAAAATTCAAAAATAAACAAGCTATAATGTCAAGTATCACTAGTATCTAGACACCCAATAAGTCTAGCTCGCTTTTTACCCTAGAGAGGTAACCTTACCTCGTGTCAGCGCCAGATGCATCGAACGACAACGTATCGAACTTATACATCCAGTTAAAACTGACGTCGCTGTGTATAGACCTTTCGTTCAATGATAGGTCAGATTATACTGGAAAGTAAAGCATACTAATAAAATATTGCCTTATGTACGAAAAGTGTAGCGGAAAAGTTTTCCTTCCAGTATCGTGTTTGGTTTTAAAATTCACATAGCCCATATGGCAGCGTGATTCTTTTAAATTGTTTGGTGAAAGTTGTGTGGAGTTTCCAGGTGTTGAATAATATACTGGGTTTGTCAATATTTTTATCTAATTTGATGCAGTGTAGTTCTATAGACTAACTGGATGCAGCTGAATACTAGTATTTTACATGGAGTGACTGCCTATTTGACCTCCACAACCCAGTTACTGGGTAATACGATACCCCTTGGTAAGACACGTTGTCAGACTTTCGGGCTTCTGACGAACTGTTTGTTGTTCTGTTATTACTTAGCCACGTGTCCCTGTTAAGTAGATTAAGCCTAGATGTATTAGAATATTAAGTGTCCGTAGAATTGGCCTTCCTTACCTAAGTTAATACCTTCTAACTTCAACTTAATTACCTGACAGACCCACCACGTGGAACAGTACTTAATTACCTACGACGAGACAGCTCAGTCCCTCTATCAATTTCACCTATCTTTCAGGGTGTCCTGAAATAGAGGCGTTACGCCTAGCTTAGGCACAAGTTTTCTACAGTATAATTTAAACCATTATGTATTTTTTTTTTTTTTTGAGGATGGGAATTCATCAAATGACTCCTCCCGCTCTGGGTGGAGCAGAAGGGAGTGTCAGACTCTTACTGACTAAAACCCACCCGTGTTCCTTCCTTAGCCCTTTATGTTCCAGGGCAGCGGTAAACCCTTTCGGATGTTCCCGCTACCCTGGCAGGCTTCGGCCCTATGGGGCCCCGTCGCTTTTGCTGACATCTCTTTGAGGCGCGCGTGGAACACGTACACGCCGTCCGGCACGGGAACCATTATGTATTGTTCTTGAGAGGATCGATCAGGTTAAGCTACGCTAGCCGCGGTTGGTCTGTGGATGTGTGACCAACTTTACATACCGAGACCCCTCCGTGAATTAGAAAAGCACGTTAAGCCGTTGGTCCCGGCTGGCATTTGATGATCTTTGACAGTCGTTACGGGTCGTCAGAAGCCCGAAAGTCTGACAACTAATCTTTTACCAATGGGTATCGTATTACCCAGTAACTGGGTTGTGGAGGTCAGATAGGCAGTCTGCATCCGGTTAGATTGGAAGCTGACCCCAAAATAATTGGGAAAAGGATAGGCAGATGATAATGATATGTATTGTTCTTGATCATTTGTTTTTGCAATAAAGAATTGAGTATTGAGTATTTGATGTACTTATACAGGTTCAAATTAAATTAGCTAGCAAAACCCTGCAGACGTGATACGTATCGATATCTAAATCTGATTAAACAAGAAATAAATTAATTTGATGATTTTTAGGGTTCCGTACCTCAAAAGGAAAAATAGAATCCTTATAAGATCACTTCGTTGTCCGTCTCTTGTGTCTTCGCTCTTTGTCTGTCCATCTGTCAAGACCGTCTGTCTCAGGAACGCGGAGAGTTATCAAATTGAAATTAATATCAAATACTCAAGGCTGCAAACCCTTAAAGCTGAGAAAAAGCAAACTTCTAAGTCAACGCAATCAAAGGATACAGGCGTTTATGTTCTGGAATCAAAATCTATAGGGTATTTCCCGTTGACCTAGAATCATGAACTTTGGCAAGAAGCAATATCATGTAGGAAAGTAATGGAAAAAATCCGAAAACCGTAAATTTTTTGTTACATACCTACAAATTTGTACGGAACCCTCGGTGCGCGAGTCCAACTCGCACTTGACCGTTTTTTTCCGGGGTCATCGACTGCAGTTTGTGTATTCACTTGAAATATCAGTTTAAAAATCAGTTTTTTCGTTGTGTTAACTTCACTGACGTGATAACCATCGATATCTAAACACTGTTTAAGATATTTTCTTAACTCATAATTTCACTTGTACTTCGTAGGTACCTACAAATTTATTTAAAGAACCAAGGGCACATTGCTGAAATATTTGGATCTGCCGTTCGATGCTAAGGACCGCGGGTTCACATTCCGACCTGACACAAATATTTGTACAGAATACCTACAGAACCCACCGACAGGCCATAACTTACTGTGGGTAAAGCCAAATTCTTCGTGAATGAGTTTTTTGAAATGTTTATTACTAGGTAGCTAATATATTTTTATTATTTTTCAAACTCAGACCATTCAATTTCATTTCAATTAAACTAATTACAGGCACTTTTAAGCACGGCACTTTTTCAAGGGGTCGTCGGTCCAGTGGCGTGCATTGCATATAGGCATATAAGCAGTGCCTACCTCGATAAATCGATAAACCATAAAAATGTTCTAATTTTTCTTCATGGGTGTCGTTTTCGTGGTTTTCGAGGGTGGTAAAGCCGATAGTGAGGTAAAAAGCAAATTTAAGACGGGTGGCGGTTGCGAAAATTTTAAAATGTTCTCGTTTTAAAACTTTTACAGCCGCCATCTTGGATTTTTATTTTGAACATCGTTCCTGCCGGGGGTACCCCGACTACACACGTTTTAATACCCAGTAAATCAATAACTTTTTACATAAAGTACACCTAACGAAAAAATGTGCCTACCTATTCTGAAAACCAACACGCCACTGGGTCGGTCAGTCACAAAGATGAAGCTAGTTGCACATTCCAAAGCGTTAGGTTGCTATGGTTCTCGTAGAAGCCTGCGGGGTAATTGCGTAACACACTAACCGTAGTAATGGCTTTCATTTTGACAGTTTCAGTCAGCAACATTCATCGCGTTATTTACGTTGTTGAGCAGACAAATTCGAACATATTATGAAGCAATGGATAAGCAATATCCTTCAAAATGATTCAGATTGTGATGGATATTTACGTGATTATGGTGTTAGCTGGTCCGTTATTCTCAACGGGCAAGAAACTCTACGGACACTCTGCAAATCAAACTATTTCTACGAAATATTGGTACATCATACATTTATTATTCCACTTGAATGTCCATGTCACGTAAAAAGAGTTAAGTAATAAATTACGAACATACACGGTGACATTATATCCCCCATCACCTAAAACCGAAATGTCAACTCATTCCCCAAATGGCGTTTTAAAAACCGTATTACCCCTTAAAAAATCGGCGTCGATCAATTTGTGCGCGAGCCGCTTATGTAAATGTCTCGTCATTTAACCAAATGTCACATTACGCTAAATGCCTTTCCGTACACTCACGAGCAGAAATGCCTTATAGTTACGCAATATTCAGAACGCTCGTACACACGGACATTTTTTAACGCGACGAGATTTGTTCCCGTGATTTTCAACTGTCGGTGTTGAGCCGAACATTAAAAATCCGATAGCATGCTTCTCAGCGCGGTAAAAAAATACACTGTTGGGTTTCAACTCTTGGCGTTAGGCAGGGCGTTGCAAATACCATTACGCGAAAAAAAATCGCATTTTGGTACGAGGGCTCACTTGTAAAAAAAGATTACAACTTTGAGAAAAAACCTTTGAGAAATAGGTAGGTCTTTTATCAAACTCATAAAATACGTGTACTTACTATGTGAGTACGTTCTTAAATGTATGGATGCTGGGAGCGTTAAGTCTAGTTTCCCCGATTTAACGACATTTTGACGATTTGGTGGCTAGTCGAGTTTTGATTGAATAGTTTGTTGAATACAAGTTTTCAGATACTGTTAGAATTGGTTAGACTAGTGGCTTCACTGTTATGAAAGATTTTTGCATAGTAGACAGATTGAATTCACTGAATTACAAACTAGGTAAATGTAATATTTGATGTCGAAAATGTTAATAATTCTTTCAGTATGTTTTCATTTGTGAGATAACTATAAATAGTACCTACGATTCCATGTTTGGTACCCGCTGTGTAGTTAAGAGAGAAAAGAGATAACAATTTATGTTTATAAGTGACGAGGGGCCGTGGCTAAGTAATAACAGCCGCAAAGGTCGATTAATCAGGTTAAGCTACGCTTGCCGCGGTTGGTCTGTGGATGGGTGGTATAGATATTTTAGATATTTTATGGTGTAACGAACGAGAATATAATATCAAACCATACTGTTATAATAATAATATAACAGTATGGTTTAATATATTCTCGTTCGTTAATAATAATAGAGGGGTCCGTGGCTAAATAATAACAGACGCACAGGTCGATCGGTCAGGTTAAGCTACGCTTGCCGCGGTTGGTCTGTGGATGGGTGACCATCTTTACATACCGAGACCCTCCGTGCCTTGGAAAGCACGTAAAGCCGTTGGTCCCGGCTGTTATTCGTAGTTGGGAAAAGGCTAGGCAGATGATGATTAATTTCCCTTCGACGATGACTTAAAATAATATATTTTTTAAATTGTCACAACCCGAGACAGTGAAATAAAAAAAAATATTTAGAAAGTATTTTCATTCCAAACGTCCAAAAAGGCGATCTATAAAAACCCTTATATTTTAATACAAAAACAGATAACGAATATTCAAAAACGTTTAATCCGACCACAAATTCCTCGTCCTAGTCACGAGTAAATATTATATAGGAGAGTACCCTTTCAGGGGACGTATGGGTTCGCTTTCAAATATCAAATATAAGAGCTTTTATCTGATTAATATTTGTTGTGGCTATATTTGGTTCGTAAAGTCGCGTTCATGCCGTGAAATAATATTTTGACAAGTTGTGTGACGGATTGTTGAGTCATTCGTTGAAATATTTGAGATCGATATTGAACTCAAACTCAAATCATTTATTTCCATTAAACCATTTCAGGTACTTTTGAATTGTCAACATTTTAAATAGCCGGTCATTGCCCATTCCAAAACGTAGATCTCTTTGGAGAAGAACGGGCAAGCAACTCCAAGGACAATCTTTTAAATCAAGATATTATTACAAAATCTTGGGTACATTATTCTTATTGCTATATGTGAGAACAATGTAAAAAGAACAATTTAAAATGTAAAATTAAAAATAAGTCCTGGCAGCTTTAAGAGATGACCAGTCTCAACCGACAGCGCCCGTTCACGAAAATGACGCGTGGATCAGTACCACCCTGCTCAACCATTTTGTAGGGAACCGAATGATCCAAGCCACTACCAGTGAGACATTTAAGTGAGCATGACATATTCTCAACTGCCATGCTCTTTCAAGTCAACATCAAAATATCATAAAAACGGATAAAACGTTCTTACATTTACAAAATTTAAAAAATGCTTCTAAATTATACAAAACTATAGGAATAATCAGGAAGAGGTATTTAATATTCAAGTATTAAGAATTAAATCTTTATTGAATAAAATAAACATTACGTTCGTAATGTCAGAAACACAAAAAAAAGGGGAAGCTTCTCTTCCAAATATTGAAATTGTAATCAACTAGTGAGCCCAAGTGCCTGTGGAGCAGGACCAGCATTAAGCCAAGCATTTTTATCTACGATATACTCATCTAACTTTTAGTATGCTTGTCTACATAGTGTGCGTTTAATGCATGTTTTAAATTTCTTCTCATTTAGTTCAATAGAATTGAGGGCTCATGGCTAAATGATAACATCTGCACAGGTCGATCGATCAGGTTAATCTACGTTTGCCGCGGTTGGTCTGTGGGTGAGTGACCTGATCGATTGACCTGTGAGGCTGTTATTACTTAGCCACAGGCCCCTCCCTTGGTTGCCTTCATTATATCATTACAATCATCATCATCATTTGCCTAGCCTTTTCCCAACTATGTTGGGGTCGGCTTCCAGTCTAAGCGGATGCAGTTAAATACCAGTATTTTACATGGAGCGACTGCCTATCTGACCTCCACATTATATCATTACAATAAAACTTCAAAATAATGGTAGCATCATTGAGCTCAATTTGAGGGGCCCGTGGCTAAATAATAACAGCCGCACAGGTCGATCGGTCAGGTTAAGCTACGCTTGCCGCGGTTAGTCTGTGGATGGGTGACCATCTTTACATACCGAGACTCCTCCGTTTCTCGGAAAGCACGTTAAGCCGTTGGTCCCGGCTGTCATTCATGGATCTTTGACAGTCGTTACGGGTAGTCAGAAGCCCGATAGTCTGACAACCAGTCTTACTAAGGGGTATCGTATTACCCAGTAACTGGGTTGTGGAGGTCAGATAGGCAGTCGCTCCATGTAAAATACTGGTATTCAGCTGCATCCGGTTAGACTGGAAGCCGACCCCAACATAGTTGGGAAAAGGCTAGGCAGATGATGATGATCATTGAGCTCAATATTACGATGGTATATTGTGTCCGTCTTGTTAATAACCTTCACAGTAAACTTCAAACCACTAGGTGCCATATCCGTTCTCATGATTACTTCGTACTGCTCACGGCTGCGATGGAAACGCTGCGGAAATTGTGGTGGCCCGATTGCGATACAATTTCCCGATATAAATATGGCCACGTGTGAACTAGGCTTTAGAGGTACTGTGCTTCATCTTTATCTGTTAATGAGTTCATTTGGAACTCTGTTTTGGGAATAAATTCCTCACTAGTGGTTTTTGTAAGGTTTTGGTCAGTTCAAACACTGCAAGGGTGGGGCGTAACGGGGATGGGGGGCACGATGAGACCACCCAAATGTGCAAGTAACCAGAGGGGGACAATTCTCGTAATTTTAAGAACGTTCACAGTCTGATCTCAGTCTCAATCTCTCAAAAATACCTCTAAAATCAACAACATTTCGCTGAGATGCGATTGTGACTCGATTTTGAAGTTTTTTAATTACGGGAATTGACTTTCAGATATACTAAGATATCCCATATTCAAAAACAAATTGTCATTTTGTATCAACTATTAATGCAGCAGCGACAAATCATTTTTTCCGTCCATTTTTTACGACGAAACATATATTTTCTCGAAGCTTGTTGTAATTTTACTAGTAACTGCGAAGCTTGTAAAAACGTAAATATCGATTGAACGTCGTTCTACTAGTTTTTACACCAACCGTCAGTTATTAGAGTTTGATTTACCTTGCTTGAATATCGTGTTTAACATTATTTTTTGGTCAAAAAAAATATTTGTATAAACGAACCATTGGGGCACGGCGGGTACATGGGATGCGGTTCTTCAGGGCACATGGTTCCCCATTGTGCCCTGTGCCCCATTGTGTGAAGTGCAGCTCATCCACCCATACGAATGTACGGGTGGACGAACAGGAATCTTTTCACGTAATGATATAATATCATGGTTGCATTGTTTTAGGCAACAATTAAAAATGGTGCGGACAATCAAAAAAGAACAATAGTGATTTGGTCCGTAGAAAATATGAAAAAGGCCAGTGGCCAGTCAGTGCAACAATATGGTGTTTCACAGACCACGATGGAGGGTCACGTGAATACAATAAACAAACAAACAAAGGTGAAACTTTGATTCATTCTTAGGTGGGTACTTTCAGACCTGGTCTTAGATATTCCATGCTACCCTTATCCTGCGGAGCTTAATAGGTTTCTCTTAGAGTCTGCTTTAAATTGTATTTAAGTTAGTGAAGTGATTATCTTACCAAAGTACGAAATTCTAGATGAATAAACAAAAACAGTGCAAATGATTGAAGCTACATTTAACATAGACGGCCTTGTTACAAAACAAGGTTTATCTTTGACCCAGGCTTAAACCATCCAGCCATTTTTAAATTTCAAACTATAATCTGACAAAGTTAAAGTTCTTATTACAAAAACAGACGTTAAACCCGAGTCTAAGTCATCAATACTGCATTAAGAACTTTGCGTTCGTCGGAAAAAAGTTGAATTAAAAAAAATAACTATATGCAAGGTTTACGCTGGTCTAATTTTAGAACTTGTTTTGTAGTTTTATTAATAGAAGAAAGTAAGAAAATATATTTATTTAGCACAGACTAAAAGACACGCAATACACCAGATACATACATCAGAAGGCCAATTCCCGTAATAAAAAACGTTCAAAATTTAATCGCCATCTTATTATTCATTTATTTTACACACAATTATTAGCTTAAGTATACTGTTGACATTACAATATATAAGGCCGCCAGTAAGTCACAATACCCCCTGTACTAGTTGATACTGTATTACAGTAGTATTCCTCATTCCTGTTACCTGTACAGCAACAAAACGGCTGAGAACTTAAGATTATAGGTTAATATAGGCTCCTTAGAAATATAAACTTAAACAAATAAAAAACTTAAAATAATTTTGCAGTGAAATTGCTACGCTTACTTAATACTATTTGACTTCTCGTGAATGTAAGTGTGTGAGTGTATTTGATATTATGTATGTAAGTATGTATGGAGTTTGCTATTTCAGAATCTTAAATTTGTCTTCAGTTCTTTTATAATTTAAGCTGAGTAAATGTTTTCTTACAATCTTTTTAAATATGTGTGAATTATATTTCCGAAAACCTCATCCGAAAATCTCATTTCAGCGACAATCAATGTCGAATACTTGTCAAAAATGTATGGAAATTTGAGGTATTTTTGACAGATTGAGACTGAGAACAGACTGTGAACGTTCTTAAAATTACGAGAATTGCTCCTCAGATAAAAATAAGATCAGATAAAAAAAGTCCGATGTACGAAATTAGCAGCATAATAGATTCTCTTAGCTTCCTCGTTATGCCCCACCTTCCCCTTTTTCTACTTTGAAGCCGACACGAAGTAAAGGCATTGGACATTTCGGAAATTGGATATTTTGAAACCGTTAGACATTCTGAACTTGAACGACTGGAAATATATCATGCTGTAGTAGATTGGTAGTTAGCTTTATAATAGTACGTTCACGATCGACTACATTCAGGAATTCGTATAAAACTAAGTGTTTTTGATACGTAGTAAGTGAAATTAATTGTTTATCAAATTTGAACATTATGTAAGTCAATTTATCGTACAGGTCGTCGTACGAAAAAAGCCGTAACTTTTGTCGTATAATTATTTTGAATTGTAACGTATATTATACGTAAGAAAATAGAAAGAAACTGTCGAAGAATGGTTGTTGTAATTTGAGTATACGGGCAGTTAAAGTTGGTTGTAATTTTGCTAAACAATTGATCTCCCTGACTTTAGTAGTAGTAGTTCGATAATGGCACCGATTCCCTTGTTCACAAACTAAACCAAATTTAAGTTCAGTGCATCTTTTTCTTTCTATTTCATTAAGAAAAGGACAGAAGATAAATAATAGTTTAGTCCTTGTACTCTATAGAGAGTTTAGACGTGATTAAAAACATGGCTACTAAAATACGTCAATTTACGTCAGGCGCTAACTAATTTGACAGGACTAAACTAATATTTATCTTCTGTCCTTTTCTTAGTGAAATAGAAAGAAAAAGATGCACTGAACTTAAATTTAGTTTAGTTTGTGAACAAGGGAATCGGCGCCACTGTTCTTATATTTAGGTAGGTACCTTAATACAAGAATATTATCGAACCACTCAACCAAGGGTAACAAAGGTAATGAAACATAAAATACCATCACCCCTGTAATCTCCGAAGGGTACGGCAGAAGTGTAACTAAGAGTACACCCAACCACAACCAACCAGGCACAAATATAGACTCTGGGCTGCTAGTGAAAAATTGCTGGTGGAAAAACCTTTGGAGGTATGAGGAACAGGGTGTAAAGTTCACTCAGCCTCCATAGAAAAAGGAGGATCCTCCAACCAGACGGGTGTTGTGTCTGGCGCGCAATTGCCCCACGAAATGTTGGAAAGTTCGTATATATGCTAATTGCGCGGTAAACTCTGCTTGCGAGATGCAGGATTTGCGTGACGTCAGTATGACGCGTTGTTCGCATGTAGCGTTGTAGATACCGCTACATCACTCCCCTCCGGAGACCTGAGGTCGATAGTGGGCTGAGTCTTGTATCTTGCGATGCTTGCCAGGCCAGGTGAGGTTCCAGTGAGTCGGAACCGGTTGCCGCAAACCCAATAACACTTTGCCCGACCTGGGAACCGAACCTAGTACCTCATTCTCAGCCAGCAGTAGCGCTAGCCACCTCGTTAGTCATGAGACAGTCTAGCTTTGTTTTTCCAATTAACTACCAAAAGCTCCTGCTGGAAAAAATCCTGGTGGAAAAAACTTATTGGGTTTTCCAGAAGGATTTTTTGCACTGCACTGCCCGACCTGGGAATCGCACTCAGGACCTCTAGCTCAGCAGTAGTGCTTACGACCACTACACCAACGGGACAGTCAGTATTTTATTATTAACAATGCTTAAAAAAAACTTGTGGCTAAGTAATAGCAGCCGCAAGGGTCGAACGATCAGGTTAAGCTACGCTTGCCGTGATTGGTCCGTGGATGAGTGACCATCTTCACATACCAAGACTCTCTCCGTGCCTCGGAAAGCACGTTAAGCAATGGCTTAACGTGCTTTCCGAGGCACGGAGAGAGTGCGCGGACACGTCGTGCGACGCGTCCGCGCACGCGTGTGTCTAGAAATCCGTCTGCCCTCTTCACTTCCGTCTGTGTCAGTGTGACGAACGCAACCCAAGAGGATGGACGTGGACCTGGTTAGTGCGGCTGCTGCTATTTATTTAATGAATATTACATATCACAGAATGTCTTTGGTAGGTACAGCTCAATAAACTTGAAAGTCTCTTCGTTCGACCACGCACTAGCCATAATTTATACAGTCAACACGTGTGAAGCGCTCGATGGCCCGGCGGCAACTGGACAGGCGGCGATAGTGAAGAGGCGAGACGCATTTCTCGGCAGATCCCTTTGATGCGTGCCCAAAAAACCGACAAATCACGGATTGCGGCAGGGACGGAGGCAGACGCGGACACGCAGGCAGATCTCGACAGATTTTGCCCTCTCCACTATGCGCGGATGCATCCGCGGACGCGTCGCACGACGTGTCCGCGCAAATGGAGAGCTGCCTTAAAATACTGGTATTCAGAAGAATCTGCCAAAAAGCACTACTAAAATCAAGCGAGCGTATGTGTCTTGCACCGCGAAAAATGTCAAGAATATCATGTATACGTGAAAGAGAAAAGATCAGATCCATCGTTCTTGGTTTACGACTATAAGCTGGACCCCAACATAGTTGGGAAAAGGCTAGGCAGATTATGATGCTTAAATTTACAAATTTAAAACGTAAAACCCACCATTCATAATGCACCATCTCTGACGTCTCATCTCTGTTTATATTATTATTTATCAAAGGCACTTCCTTTGTTTTTCATTACTGTCTAATTAACTTAACATTTTCATTATCAAGTTTGTACTCAAATTAAATTGTGACGAGATGAAATTAATTGAATATTTTGGTGTTTAATAACTTTATGAGAAGCCGCGTTTTTGGGTACCCATAAATTGCGCGAGATTTAAGTAAAATAAGAAAATTTATTGAATTGTAAAATTTGATGTATGCTTCTGACAGCTTTTTTAATTTGGATGCAAATGATTTTTCAATTAAAGTTTACGTTTTGGTACTGCTCGATTCGTTTTATAAAAAAAAAAACAATTATTACCGTGATTTTAATTTGAATTTAACCTGCCTGGGGCTTTTTTTTTTTTTTTTTTTTTTTTGGGTGGGAAATCATCATATGACCCCTCCCGCTCTGGGCGGAGCGGAAGGGAGTGTCAGACTTTTACTGACTAAAACCCACCCGTGTTCCTTCAGTTGCCTGTGCCAAGGGCCACGGTACCTCTTTCGAATATCCCGCAGCCCTGGCGGCATCGGCCCTAGAGGGCCCCGTCAGTTCGTGCTGATATCTCTTTGAGGCGCGCGTGGAACACAACGCGCCGTCGACCCGGGCCTGGTCCTTACCGGGCGGCGAGCTGCCCGTTGCTCGCCGCCCGCAAGCCCGCGCCTACGGTGGCCGGGAGTCGGCTATTGACTCCCGTCCAGGGCGTCTCCTACGGCGGCTAGGGGCGTGAGGGCGCAGCGATTGCCTCTCCCTCACGCGCTCCGCCTCCTCCTTTGCGAGCGTTACTGCTTCGCAGAAGGAGGTGACGGCCTCCCATTCACTCTCGCTCCGTACCATGGCCTGGACCAGGGCCGGACGCGAGAGATCGCTGCCGCCGATCGCCGCCACGAGGACACGGCGGTGCCCTGCCCAAGCCGGGCAGACCTCCACCGTGTGCTCCACCGTGTCCTCCGGGCGATCCACACAGTGGTGACACCCTGGCGTTTCCTCCCGCTTTATCCTGAACAGGAACCTCCCGAAACAACCGTGTCCGGTGAGGACCTGCGTCAGGCGGAAGGTGAGGGCGCCGTGGCGCCTCTCTAGCCACTCCTCAAAGAGGGGACTTATCGCCGCTATTGTGGCGTGCCCAGCACTGGGTTGCGACAATCGCACTCTCCATGCCGCTATGAGATCCCGCCGGAGCTCTGTCCGCTGTGCCGTGATTTCTCGCGGCAGCGGAGTTACGCCCCGGCGTTTTGCCTCCTCTCGCCACTCCCATATGTGGGCGAGGACCTTGGCCTCTAGATCCCATGGCGGCAATCCGGCAAGGAGGCTCGCCGCCTCAACGGAGACCGTGCGGTATCCTCGGATCAGCCGGACAGCCATGACCCTTTGGGACGCGTTCAACCGGCGGGCTGGTCGCTTCCTCAGGGAACGCGCCCACACCGGTGCCCCGTAAAGGGCCATGGACCGCACGACCCCCGCATAGAGCCTCCGGCAGGAAGCGTTTGGTCCCCCTAGATTGGGCAGGAGCCGCCTCAAGGCAGCCCCGGCCCGCTCCAGTCTGGGTGCCAAACGTCGGAAATGCTCCACGAAATTCCACCGGCTGTCGAGGACGAGTCCCAGGTACTTCATCGTCAGCTCGACGCCGATGTGAACCCCTCCCGCCATTATTTGTGAAAACCTGCCTGGGGCTGCAGTCTCGACATTCATAGCAATCGCTTTACGACTGAATTCGGTCGCAAAGTCCTGTCACTCCATACATTACACCTGTCGATCGGGGACTTTGCGACCGAATTCGGTCGTAAAGCGATCGCTATGAATGTCGAGACTGCAGCCCCAGTAGAACTTTGTTTGAGGTCAAAACCCTCATCAGCTTTAGAATATCTTTTTTATAAGTTGAGCAACAACGCCCAGCAGAGAGCCTGTCTATACAGGATGTCAGGGACATCGACGCGCAAACCGAAACTATGAATTCAGTACATGATTCTAAACCCCCTAGCATAGAAATATCGCGTCGGTTATCGAAAAAAAAAATCTGCTATTCCATACAAAAGTACAAAACATACGCGGTCAAAATGGAATAGCAATGGTTTTCTCTAATTACTGACTAAAAATTTCAACGCCGAGAGGCTTCAGAATCATGTACTGAATCCATTATAACAGTTTGTCGATGTCCTAATCATCCTCTATAGTATTTTGTTAAATTTATAACATCATAAACCGACATCGAATTACAACAAAATTAAAATTCCATTGAGCTCTAACGGTACAAGCAAAAAGAGACCAAGAATACTTTTTTTATCGCAATTCATCTCAAAATCAAAATATTTTATATCACATAAACATAGGTACACGGGCACTTATGAAACGTCAGAAGCTAGGTGCACGGTTCCAATTGGGAGTTTCCTATAGAGAAGAGCCGACAAGAAACTTTACGGATACTCTAATTTGCTTGTACGGTCAGCATCAAAAGTCGGTAAACACTTTAGTTGTTTAAATCTTAATTATTGAGCTAAATATTCTTAAAAAAACATATAGTAATAGAATATTTAAGAATAATTAACTCTTTGCTGTTACATGAAATAGAGAAAACCAATGTATCGCATCATTTTGTATCAAATTAGATGATTTGTAAAAGTAACAGTGTTAATTGACTTTTGTTGCTGACTGTACTATGTTTTCAAATTACAGTAGGTATGGGAGGATAGCGATTCTGTAAAAATCTCACCGTCAAAAGTTAGGTGAAGTGAGCTTAGAGTGAGCTGTCAATAGTGTCAATCCCTAGAATTAGTTGGAATGACAGCTCACTCCACGCTCACTTCACCTAAGTTTTCACGGTGAGATGGTTACGGAATCGCACTGCAGGTACTTGATAAAATATAAAATGGTCTACAGATCTAAAGTCTACAAGGCCTACAAAGTCCTCGCATTTACAAAATATAAAAGAATCTATTATAAGGATAAATAAAAATAAAATATTAAAACCTAAATCTCTTCATAGACATTACTGGTAGCAAAGGCCGGACCGCCTAATCCCCGGATCAGCTTGTATATCGCCTCTTAAATCAAGAAAGTAAGGGATATACCTTTCAAGCATTTTCTACCCCATAATTATGATAACTGGATGATTCCGCAAAGATTAGCAATAGCACTTCTGGGTAAGCAAGAAATTCTGCGACACACAGCCGATACGATCATACAAGATTTAAAAATATTTTACTCGAAAGGATTTAGAATCCTTTGAAACCCAAAAACACTTATGCCAAATTGAAATGAGGGTACAAAGAACGCAGGTAGGCTTAAAAAAACGTTTTCCCTTTTTTATCACATTTAAGGAAATTGAATTGAACGCCTGTGGTTTTCTAAAGGGAAGTCCCAAAAGATTAGGAGTTATTAGGATATTAATTTATTTAGGGATAGCTTTAGAGAATTTAGATCTTAGAATAATAAACAATGGTGTACAGTCAACAGCAAAAGTAGATGATGAAAATCAGAAATTCAACACTAATGAACGAAGTTCGCAGCTATATGGCAGCTGTACTAATAGTAAATGTTTAGTATAATTTACAATCACATACTTTGAATCACTTCGACGCCACAAAGTTCTGACGCGAACTCCGTTCATTAGTATTGAATTTCTGATTTTCATCATCCACTTTTGCTGTTGACTGTACATTAATGGCTGATTCCTATCTAAATTACTCATTGGTTGAATAAGAAATGCTTATTTTTATTTATTTTTTGCGTGCTCTTATTGGTTTTCATATCACTACTCATATAATTAATTATTCACATTAATGTATGCAAAATATTCTAAAACATTTTAAGAGAGTAACGGTGGAGTTTCTTGCCCATTCTCCTCTTTACTAAATCTACCATTTGGAAGGGGCGACTAGAATCAGTTCTATTTTATTGGAATTTTTGACATTCAAAAGTGCCTTTTATGTGCCTATTTTATATAAATGCTTTGACTTCTCGGAGACGTAATTTAGATACTTGCACCAAAATCCTTAAAACGATTAGATTGTTAGTAAGGACAAAAAAACTTCAGACAAATGTGTACTTAGAAGAACTGAGCATTAATCACGACTTTCATCAACTAGCGTTTTCAAGCTTTCAAGGTAAGTTTCCAACTAATACTCGTTCCTAAAAACAAAAACGAATCGATTCGCTTACCAACGGTAGCATTTGTTATTACCAAACGGGCATATAAATAGATTCGTCAGCTCATTTTACCTCTGATAGCTATTTCCATATGAAAGGGTCTTCTATGCAAAGCTATAAGGTCTGTGCGTCATTATTGGTAAAGACAGAAGAGTCTTAATTTTAACCATAACGGTCCGGAAATTTACTTAAGTTATTATACTAATCAGGAAAATCTTGAGTAAGGAATATTTCAATGGGTGAATGTTTGTAGTTTATCGCGGCATACCTACCTGTTTCCCATGCCTCTTTTTCTTTTTTTCTTAATCTTCTTTTATAATATTGTAATATATACATATGTGGAAGCTTGTAACTAGCAATTATTGTCAGTTACTACTATTTAGTTACTATTAACGTATTAGTCTGTAAGCTTTCTTAAAATTGTAAAAATAAAATAATAATAAAATAAAATAAAATATATACTTTCAAAAACGATATGGGCAAGTAGTGGCATATTACAAATATATCAGAGAGATGACACTTTTCAGTTTTCACTCCTGTGTGTAGATGTAATTCAGATCTAAATCTTATTAAAATTTAGCTTACTCAGTCTCTGAGTGGTTTTTAATCTCGGGGACCTTTTTCGTGAGATTGAACAAACCTGCGCCTAAATTAAGTTGTTATTGTTGAGATTTCTGGGGACCTGGCCAAAGTCTTAGGGTATAATTGTTTTGTTTATGCCAACAAAACGTACTTGGGATTTTTCGCTAAACACATTACAGTAACTCTGCGTAAATCAGAACTAGCCACCCTTTTATGATGTAACTTTTATAAAGTTTTTTAACGTGTACATCTTTTTTTTACATCGCTCTCACATATAATTATAAATTCAACATTAATGATGTAGGTAACTATTATTTTTGTAAAAATATCATTTAAAAAACTGTCCATGGAGTTTCTTGCCCGTTCTTCTCCATAGGTAAGTACCTACTACACTTTGCAATGGGCAACTAGCTTCATATTTTCTGACTGACCGACTTTTTGACGGTTCAAAATTGCCTGTAAATTGTTTAATTGTAATAAATGTTTTAAGTTTGAGTCGCTCGGTTTAAAACTGTAAATCATTTTTCAAGATATTATTATATACTAGCTTTTATGGGCTTTGCCCGCATGGGAAACAACATTCTGATCCATACAAGACACAAGACAGCAGGTCTAATCCTGCTGATTTGTATGGATCAGAATGTTGGGCCACAAAAAGGATGAATGAAAGGCAATTATATGCAGCTGAGATGAGAATGCTAAGAGGGATGTGTGGTGTTACACGAATGGATAGAATAAGAAATGAGTACATAAGAGGAAGTCTGAAAGTGGCACCGGTAACTGAAAAGTTGTGTGGTAATCGGTTGTCATGGTATGGGCATGTAATACGGAGAAATGAGGAAATTGTCGTGAGGAGAATTTTGAGTATGCATTTCGATGGCTATAAGAGTAGGGGAAGATCGTTCCACCGTAGATCTCATCCCTGCCTCTGGGCTGGATTGAGGTCAAGAGTGAGCCCATTGTCAATAAAAAAAAAAAAAAGAAACGATGGATGGAATGTGTGAATGGTTATAAAGGGGGTGACTACCGAAATGGCGACTAATAGAGAAGTATGGAAGAAAAGGACATGTTGCGCCGACCACAAATAAATTGAGATAAGGGCGGGAGATGATGATGCCCGCGTGGAATGCCTAGAAAAAGTGCAATACCTACGCGGTCAAAATATATAAGCATAATCAACATATAATGTTCCCACTGCTGGCACTCCCCGGCCTCCTCTCTTTGAGGGGAGTAGGCTAACCTATCACGCGGGCCCAGTGTTCCAGGGGTTTGTAGATTGACATCTACGAACCCGCACTTTGCCGTAAGGCACCACACGTGCACCGGACGGATTGGTAGAAGTCACATCTCTTCGAATTTTTGGTTCTAGGACATGCCAGTTTTCTCACGATGTTTTCCTTAACCGTTTTGAGAGCAGTGGTGATAAAATTATTTACACAAAGTGCAGCGCCTATCTGAGTTCGAACCCAAGACAAACATCTCGTAAACCGGGGCCATTACCTCTGAGCCATCACTACTGATCCAAATCACTGACCAAAATGTATGAAACAGAATTTATATCCGACGGAAAATTTCAACGCATTCATGGGTCCAGAATCAGGTCCTGAATTCATGGTAACAGGTTATGCATCGATGTTCACTCTGAATATAAATATAGATAAGCAGAAAACGACGAACCAAAAAAATGAGTGTTATTAGACAGACCCTCCACTGTTGTAGTCGTGTAGCGACAAGAAAAGCTAAGCTTTAAAGTTAAGTTATGGGTAGGATTAAATTAAAGAAAGGCAGGTAGAAAACAATCAAAGGTATATTTACAAAAAAAAGATGGAGATGGATTGAAGAGTGGAGTGTAGTATGTGGAGGTGGGGTGTATGGATGACGATGCGTGATAGTTCGGATTTCGCCTCTAAAGCGAATAGGTACTACAAGGAGCCTGATACTCCAGGGTTACCTATCCCGGGAATACCCAGCTTTTCTTGTCGCTACACGACACTGTCTTTAATAATACCTACGAAGATGGCGTCCCATTACAGACGGGTGGGCATAATTAGCTTAGCAATAGGGTCACGTTTCTCCAGGGAAGGGGTCAAGGAAACCTCGCGGTGAAAACTCAGCTCGATTCACATTCGTTTGGTGTTTATTTTTGATGTTGTTTTGCCAAATGCTCTACAAAGTCAAAGCATTTATTTCAAATAGGCACTTTTGAACGTCAAAAATTACAGTAAAATAGAATTGATTCTAGTCGCCCCTTCCAAATGGTAGTTTTCGTATGGTACTTTCTTGCAGCGCGATGATATGTGCGCCTTACGGAAGAACGTACGGTCGTGGGATCGGCCGCACTTGATGGTGGGGCCCGATAAGCATGGTGGGTGATACCTGGGGTGCGGCGAATGTACGAGTATCCCCCGGGCTCCCGACTCATGCCAATGGGTGTAGCCGTGTGGTGTTAGTCGACAATTTTCCCACACGAAAAAACAAGTGTGTACAAAACCTTTAATATAATACCACTTACCAATAGGAGCTGGACCGCCAAGCCATCCAGGTGCCCATCCTGCTCCCAACCCCTTCCTCTGCCGAGCTAGAAGTTGTATCGTCAGCGCATACGTCAGCAGCATCACCATCAGCGGTATGTAGAATGAGATGATGGACCCGATAGCCTTGTACAGGTTGTCCGGAACCTGACAGGAGCCGTCGATGAGGACTGAATCTGCATTCTGTGGAAGAGAAGGGAATTGAAGTGAGTAGACTTAGAAAAGTGATTGGTTGTGTTTTAATGTTTCGTGCCCCACCCTATTACTAAGGGACCGTTTCCACGAGCGAGAAAATCGCGGCGATATTATCGTCGTGCCATCCAATTTTCGCCGCGAAGATATCGCCGTATGGAAACACGTTCTAAGAGAGTGTATGTGTGTGAGTGCACGTATAAATACGTGGCATGACGATAATATCGCCGCGATTTTCCCGGTCACAGGGCTATATCTTATGAACCATAAAGAGTAGATACCTACTTGAAATTTTTACAGAGGGTTCCGTGGCTCCATAACAACAGCCACACAGTTCGATCGATCAGGTTATGCTACGCTTACCGCGGTTAGTAGGTATGTCGATAGGTGCTCCGTGCCTCAGAAAGCACGTTAAGCCTTTGGTGCCGGCTGTAATTTGTGGCACTTTGGCAGTCGTTACGGGTAGTCAGAACCCCAACAGTTGGTAAGACAACCAGTCTTACCAAGGGGTATAGTATTACCCAGTAACTGGGTTGCGGAGGTCAGATAGGCAGTCGCTCCATGTAAAATACTGGTATTCAGCTGTATCCAGTTACACTGGAAGCCGACCGCAACATAGTTGGGAAAATGCTAGATGATGACTTTAAATTTTAACAGTGTGAACTACAATGGCCGCTATAAGAAATAATAAAATTAAGTAAAGTAAAATATTAAAGGGGAACCTCATACAAGAAAAACTAGTGTTAAATATTGTATGGTGGTACGGTACCCTTTGTGTACCAGTCCGACCCGTACTTGGACGCTTTTTGTGGGTGTGAACTGTTTTGAGTTCGTAAAAATAATCAAGTGTTAATAAATGGTTTCGAGTGAGTGAACGTGTGTTTGATCCCCACTTGTTGCTCAATTGACGGGAATCTACTTTTGGCACAAACAGAATAAAGGTTCCCGCAAACAGGCGCGACGTGACAGCGTGACACAGCTCTAGTAGAACAATTTCTATGAAAACTTCGTGGAAATTTTTCTACAAGAGTCGCGTCTTCAGAAAACTTGGCCGGGATACTAATCTTAATAGTAAGGCATAACTACTTATACAGCATGCCGCTTCAATGGCGACATTAATATCATACATGTATTCGCGTTTACGTTTTATGAACATATTTAAATTTTATTAAACCTTATTATTTATTTAACATCATCATCATCATTTTAGCTGAAAGACGTCCACCGCTGGACAAAGGCCTCCTCTCTCTGTTATAATAATTTATTTATTTATTTAAGTAACAAGGACTCATTGTGTTAGTAAACTTAAGAACTATGTTAGTTTATTGTATTTAATCCCATGGGAGATGACACTGCAGTGATTGATGTACGTGCAATCGAGCCTGCTAACGATCATTTTAAGGATATTTTTGGAGCTGGCCCGTACTCTGCGCACCAGAGATGCACATCTAATTCGCATCGTTGCGTAAAAGCAATTTGTATGTGCGTCCGCGAACATTCCCGATGCGCTACAAAAACGCTGCCCCACCAACACCCTGAAAGTGTTTATGTGTGTTATGGTAATGTTTAAATCGTGTTTTCAAGATGTTTTTACTTTTGTTAATCTTAAAAATCTATTATAGTATACAACGTGCTGCTACAATCATCATCTGTTTAGCCTTTTCCCAACTATGTTGGGGTCAGCTTCCAGTCTAACCGGATACAGCTGATTACCAGTACTTTACATGGAGCGACTGCCTATCGGACCTCCACAACCCAGTTACTGGGTACCTTGGTGAGACTGGTTGTCAGACTCAAGCTTAACCCGTAACGACCGACAGCCACAGCAGATCCACGAATGACAGCCGGGACCAACGGCTTAACATGCTTTCCGAAACACGAAGGGGTCTCGGGATGTAAAGATGGTCACGAACCAACCATGGTAAACGTAGTTTAACCTGAGCGGCTGTTATTACTTTGCCACAAGCACCTTTTTTTTGTTTTTTTGGGTTGGATATCATCAAATGACCTCTCCCGCTCTGGGCTGAGCGGAAGAGCGTATCAGACTTTTACTGACTAAAACCCACCCGTGTTCCTTCAGTTGCCTGTGCCAGGGGCCACGGTATCTCTTTCAAACAACCCGCGGTCCTGGCAGAGCCACAAGCCCCTCTAAAAGGTAAATTGATTTAATATCCAATACAAAGTTAATTTTTTTATTACTTTGTTTACACTTTTGGGGAGGAGTTAGGAGATAATGTAATGAAAACAAACAGGTGGAACAATCGCGATTAAAAGGAAATAATCCACTACGCTTGAAAACCGAATTAGTTGAAAACATTTTATGTAAAAGTTATGAGAAAAACGACAGAAGAAAATTGGTCACCGAGCGATGCCTGCGGACTTCTGTAACGATAAAAATTTTACGGGAACCCCTCGCAATCAACACGACAACAACACCGCTTGCTGGCAAAACTGGATAGGATTAACTCTCACTCTTTCAAAGCAAGATGGAAGAACAAGACGAAGAGAGTTTAATGAGAGTAAGTCAAAAAGTGATCAACGTTTTCGTGTTATGATTGTACGGTGGGGGTGATCTCCAGTTTAGAGTTTTCAAAAAGGGCGTTTCTTTTGAGTAGACAAGAAAAATAGAGATTTTTTTGGTTTTATGTTTATTTTTTTAATTGTTATGTTTGTCATTCAACGAAAGAAATGTGCCACGCTTAAATGGGATTGGGCTGGACACATCTGCCGTATATCAGACGATCAATGGGCCGAACTTACGACCCAGTGGGTTCCGCCAGACGGAGATGGCGGGATGAACTGGACTCCTTTGATAAAGATTGGTCCTTGGCAGCTCTCGACAGAGAGTTGGGAGGCCTTTGCCTAGAAGTAGGACATTAAAGGTAAAAAAAAGGTTCCTACGACATCTATAATTGTGATTAGTTCTACCATAAAACAAAAACCACAGAAATATCAGAAATCATTACAATTCCTTCGGAAAATGGAATTAATTTTGACGTGGGTGGTTCATTTAGGCAGAACCAAGCTCGATTATATTCTACACGGGCAAAATAGGGAAAAGCTTATTTCATCTATATTTATAAATATTAACGTTCTGTAGGTTATTTTCTTCGTTCGTTAATGCTTATTGCTCAATCTAGAACTTGCTCGCTGGGTGATATTATCATAACATTTCATTGTTATTGTACCTTTATCGTGGTACGGCTAACATCTTAATATAGTCCCGAAAATAAACCTATATTTTATACGTTACGATAATGTTTGTATGTGGTTACATACAAACATTATTATAATTTCTTGAATATTTTTGATGTTTGGAGAGAAAATGAGGTAACATTACGGACTACATTTATTCATCCGGTGTACCATCAAACGGTACATTATCCTTTTTTTTTTTTTTTTTTTTTTGAGGATGGGAAATCATCAAATGACTCCTCCCGCTCTGGGTGGAGCAGAAGGGAGTGTCAGACTTTTACTGACTAAAACCCACCCGTGTTCCTTCCTTAGCCCTTTATGTTCCAGGGCAGCGGTAAACCCTTTCGGATGGTCCCGCTACCCTGGCAGGCTTCGGCCCTGTGGGGCCCCGTCACTTGCTGACATCTCTTTGAGGCGCGCGTGGAACACGAACACGCCGTCCGGCACGGGCCTAGTCCTGATCGGACGGAGAGCTACCCATTACTCTCCGCCCGCAGGCCCGCGCCTACGGTGGCCGGGAGTCGTCACGCGGCTCCCGACGCCCGGAGCGTCTCCCGCGGCGGCTGAGGCGTGAGGTGCGCAAGGCGCGTTCCCTCGCCCACCCCGCCACCTCCTTCGCTAGCATGACTGCTTCGCAGAAGGAGGTGACTGCCTCCCACTCCCTCTCACCCCGGACCATGGCTTGAACCAGGGCCGGGCGCGAGAGGTCGCCGCCGCTGCCAATCGCCTCTACGAGGACACGGCGGTGCTCTGCCCAAGCAGGGCAGACCTCCACCGTATGCTCCAACGGTACATTATCCTTATATTCTTCTTTGACTGCCCCGTTGGTCTAGTGGCTGCTAGCGCGACTGCTCAGCCTGGGATCCTGGGTTCAATTCCCAGGTCGGGCAAAAGTGTTTGGTTTTCCTTAGGGAATTTCTTAGTTACAGTCCGGAGTTTGGAAGTTGGCTGTTTAATACCCCCGTGCCTCGAAAAGCACGTAAAGCCGTTGGTCCTGCGCCTGATCTCTCTCCGGTCGTGTTGATTGCCTTCCCATCGGACTATGAGAGTAAAAGACCAGAGAGTGCACTTGTGTTTACGCACATAATTGTGCGCTATAATATCTCCTGCATACCTGGCTAATCTCCATTGAGATTGGCCACCATAACAGAAATCAGTCTGGAGGCTATTATTATTGCATGCTCCACTGATTTACGTCACACGTCAGTGCCGGTTGCCGCTGAAAAGCAGCGCTGGGGCTCTGTCTCGTATAGGGTCATAGCATTATGCTGAGCGATGGCCGTTTTGCGTGAATGTGACGCATGTTTACCCCCAACTTGTTTTTTTTTTGTGTGTTTATGTCTTTTTTTTATGCGTCATGTTTGGCGCAAATAAATGCTTTTTCTTTCTTTTTCTTTCTATTATACTTATATCTTGGTATGTTAACATTAAAGAGTGCGACACTACCAAAAAAAAAGGAAAATCAAATTGGGTTAAATATACCATAAAATGCATTGATACCCTTAGTTCTTGCACTTCAAATTGTATTAGAATACCAAATGTAGTAAATGATCACTAAACCTTAGCGAGCAAATTAATGCGCTATTTCTGCTTAAATAAACCACTATGATTGCCATAAAATGTAGGTTTATCACCAAATAAAATATTATGATGCCATATTAAGTTATGTCTCCGGCTTGCTGCAAACTAGATAGAGGAGGTAAATTAAAAAAAAAATCGGGAATCACAGCCGTGGTGATGTTCTGTTATGTGGTGCTAGTTATTAAGTGAGACAGCTAAAGGCTTTATTTACACGGAACAATTTTATTGCCTGTTGAATACAATAATGTGAAGTAACGCAATAAGAAATGTTTTATCGTTCAAACGGTAATACTATTGAGCAACTCCTAATATTGCACTCAGCGAGCAACTAAATTACTCCATGTCTGGCAAGATTGAGTAATATCGCACTAAAGCCAAAATACTCTTTAAAACGTTGTGTGGCAACCCTACTAATATTATAAACGCGAAAGTTTGTGAGGATGGATTTTTGTTACTCTTTCACGAAAAAACTACTGCACGGATTTGGATGAAATTTGGAAGACAGATAGTTTCTAACCAGAATTAACACATATATTCCCACGGGATTGAAAATTATGCGGGTGAAACCGCGGGGCGCTGCTAGTTACTAGATATGAAGAAAAGGTAGCCCCGCAAGGTTTGCAAGAGAAAATATATCATTAAACCGAATTATTTACCCAAAACCGGTAGGTACAATGTTTCACACCTTCAATCATCAATCATTCCCTCAAAATTCAACCCTCACCAAAGGCAATAAGACTCCAAATCACTTAGCAACAATAGGAAGATTCAATTAATTAATTTCATTCATTACAATTCCAATTGTTAATCGTGTAGCATTAACAATAGATCGTAACTCATTGTCAGTATATTGATCTGTTAAGGGGGTTGTGCTGGGGTAACCCGCAAAACATTAAATTTTTCTTACTTTCTTTGTATTTGCAGGTCAAATGTTAGAGGGGCAATTCTCATAATTTTAAGAACGTTCACAGTCTGATCTCAGTGTCAATCTGTCAAAAATACCTCTAATTTCCCTACATTTATGACATTTGCTTGTCACCGAGATGAGACTGCGACTAGATTTTGAACGTTTTTAATTATGAGAATTGGCCTACAGGTCATATGTTGAGCGAAATAGAATTGGCGGCCGTAACATTTATGTATCTATAGAATTATAATCATGAGAATAATCAATATAAATCTTTAAAATGGAATTGACCTCGTCATGATTTCATGATACCTATAGTCATTCAATCGGGTAGTTTTATTGATGATTTTAATTCAGTAAGTACACATTTATTACGATCGCGAATCATATTTTGACAACCACAGAACCTGATACTGTCCTGCAAATTGCAATAAAATTAAGAAAATTGGAATATATTGGGTTATCCTGTTGTTTGCGCCTTAATACTTCATTATAGCACTTTAGCTGTGAGCTATTGTTAGACTTAGAAGTTCAAGGACAAAAGGGCTATAAGGTGAGCGGGTGTTTACGATATAAAAGTAGTAGATAGGAAGCAGTGCCAGAATAACTATTCATTTCGTGTAGCAGTATTTCCGTACTTCGGTTTAATTGAAATGAATGCCACAAAAACCTGTAAGTCAACCCATTATTGATAACGCCGATGCCTGTTACTTGGATACCACGGAGGAGCTTTTAAATAAACTTGAGCGTTTGCAAAATATTTGTATTCGTTTTATTTTTAACCTTAAAAAGTTTGATCATGTCTCCAACTTACGCAAGATACTCAAGTGGCTCCCCATTCGACTTCGCAGGAACTCTCGGATACTGTGTCTGCTATTCAATCTCCTTCACCATCCCAAAACACCGTCCTATCCGTGGGGACATTATAGGCGACAGTTTGACAGTACTTTGTGTTGAGCAAACATGCTATTGTTTAGTATAAAGTAATACTAAAAAACGATTTTAATCCATCACCAACATATTCGCTATAGGTAAGTTTGCACACAGCCCGAAGCTCAAAGCGTCTTTACTACTCGTAATAATTGAACACGCTTTAATTGAACAGAACAGCCATTATTTATAAATGATCTCGCACTCGGCGTCTGCCTCCAATTTAATTGTAATCGGATCCCATTTCAATTGATCGCTAGTTGAAACAAAAGCGTTAAAGAAACTTTATCAATTAATTGATCAAAAGTTATCAATCACAGAGAAAATTCAATTAAATTGATCTTATATGGTTTAATGCACCAGGTAAAGATTAATTGGTTGTAAACAAATGAAAATATCTATACTATTAATAAAGCTGAAGGGTTTGTTTGATTGACCGCGCTAATCTTGGGAACTAGTGGGTGGATTTGAAATTTAATTTTTGCATTTGATAGCTCAGTTTTTGATGAAGACTAATGCTATTTAACATCACGCTATTACCCTTAGCAGCCGAGCAGAAAGAAAAAAAGCAGAAAGTTCGCTCAGCGAAAATTAAGTGGTAGCGCGGGCCGGCGATGCGATGCGACGGGTTGGGTTGGGGGAACAAGAAATTTCACGCGGACAAAGTCGCAGACAGAAACTAGTTGGAGGATAAAGATTGGAAAACTTGGTAATCGTTCGTTGAGTTTTAATAGAATTTTACACTTGCGATTAAGTTGTGTACCGGTATCTACAACGCCACATGCGAACAACGCGTCATACTGACGTCACGCAAATCCTGCATCTCGCAAGCAGAGTTTACCGCGCAATTAGCATACATAAAACTTCCCGACATCAACCGTTGGGGCAGTTGCCCGCCAGATACAACACCCGTCTGGTCGGAGGATCCTCCCTTTTCTACGGAGGTTGAGTGAACTTTACACCCTGTTCCTCATACCTCTAAAGTTGCAATTAATTGAAACTTTATTTCAATTCATTTTGAATGCCATTGAGGTATTATATTTCAGCAAAGTCTTTTAAGAATTTATTGAAATTTGAAACTGGATTGACACTATGACATTGAAGGAGATAAGTGCCTGTAAGTATTATTTTCAGGGGTGGCTGTTGTTTCAATTAAGTTTAAACCAAGGTTAAGCTCACAAAAGTTTAGGAAATGCTAAAATCATCATCTGCCCTTTTCCCAACTGTGTTGGGGTCGGCTTCCAGTCTAACCGGATGCAGCTGAATACCAGTATCTTACATAGAGCGACTGCCTATCTGACCTCCACAACCCAGTTACTGGGTAATACGATACCCCTTTGTAAGACTGGTTGTCAGACTTTCGGGCTTCTGACGACCCATAACAACTGTCAAAGATCCACGAATGACAGCCGGGACCAACGGCTTAACGTGCTTTCCGAGGTATGGAGGGGTCTTGGTATGTGAAGATGGTTACCAATCCACAGACCAACCGTGGCAAGCGAAGCTTGACCTGATCGATCGACCCATGCGGCTGTTATTACTTAGTCATAAGCCCCTTTAGGAAATGCTAAAATAAAGTAAGAAATTCCAGCATTTGTTGAGAAAGCTAGTCTTATATTTATTAAAATAGTTAATGCCGTTTATTTCTTTACCCGTTTCTTTCTTAGAATAAACGTTAGCTTTAAAAAATAAGTAAATCTTTTTGGTGAAAGTATAAAATACAAGGATAGCAGTCCTTCGGGTATCACACGAGGACATGGGTCTGCAACAAAGCTCCTTAGGAGAGTTATGTACGTCTAATATAATGTGACATCAACCCATATGGGATTCTATCATTCTTCACACATATTTCTTGGGTTGATTTCAAGCTGATTTTTTTTACTACTAGCTGCGCCCCGCGTTTTCACCCGCATAAGTTGCAATCCCGTGGGAATATCGAAATAAAGAGTATCCTATATGTTAATCCTGGTTATAAACCGTCTGTGCGCCAAATTTCATCCAAATCTGTTCAGTAGTTTTTACATGAAAGAGTAACAAACATCCCTCCATCCATACAAACTTTCACTTTATATTATTAGTAGGAAATAGGATTTTAGGTGTTTTTTTAAGACGAAAAATAAAATGATTAAATAGGTATTTACATTTTGTTTTTGGGGTAACCTGAAGTTACTATAGAAAGTGTAAGAAAAAAGGAAAATTTTGAATCAAAAGAGAGTCCATGAAGGTCCTTGTCCATTTACAGTCGTTCTCCTTACTGACTGAGCGACTTCTTGACAATTCAGAATTGCCTGCAAGAGGTTTAAATTGAATAAACGACTCTCCATTTAAACTATTATATATAGGGGACCCATTTGCAACAATTAAGCACCGATAAGCCTGGGCGAAAAGGAGAATGCTCATGGATTTGTAGAATCCCGTACCACGCTGCATCAAAGTCAAACTTTGTTTTTTTATAGACTACACTTATCATATTAACTCCTACAAAAGTTCTTTTTGTAAACAAAACCCGGGTTTCGGAGATTTTCAAAAAAATCGAAATAATCTGAAAACTAGGTACTTTATTTTGTTTGACATGTCATACACGAACGGCCATTGTTGCTCTAAAACAATGATAATTGTTTAAATAAAAATTCTATTCTATTTTATTTTATATAATTAATAATAAATTACAAAATTAATAAAATAATTTTAATACATGTTTTTCTATATTTTTTTTTACATGTTGTTTGAAAGACGTGATCATGACACTTTCAAAATTCAAATATTAACCATACCATTTGAAACGGAGCGACATCTATAGAGAATAAAACAATATCAACACTGATTACTTTAAATTAAATTCCCTGTTCAAAAATCAAATCCCCGACGCGTAATGTCGTAAAAAAATATGAAAATAATTACTATAATATTTTGATCTTGATGCATGAGACTTTTTAGTGCGACTTTTGGTCATTGTCTTTTATGGGATTCAAGATAACTCAATTTTTATGTATTTTTTTAATTTCCCGGATATCGTCACTAAATATCACTTTTCTGTAATCTCTCGAATGTAATGGCCTTCATTGGATACCTGGTACCTCAAGAAATCTTTCAATATATCCAAATGTTCTAAAACATCAGCACACAGCACGCAGCTATACAGGGTGACTTGTGGTAGAGTTCCAAACCCGAAATTCCCAATAATTGAAGAGTATTACTAAAAATAATTTACTAACAAATGTTTAAAATATATAAATAATGTTAATTTACTGACACAGAGGATCAATTTCAACAACACATAAATTAGAAACACAAAAATCCTTAGAAGACTTCAACTTTTATAAAAGAAAATGAGTATTTTACTCAACGAACCGTCAGATGAACTTCCAGCTAAATGAAAATCGATTTCGCTCCAAAAATAACGGTTTTTAATTTCACGGTGTATGCGTAATCGATGAGTTATAGAATACATACTCTTTAAGGACATAGCGCGCAAAATTGAAGGAGCAGTAGCCTTATCTAAGCTAATATTATAAAAAGAAAAGATTTGATTTTAGTTTGTTACGCTTTCACTAAAACGGCTCAACCGCATTGGATAAAATTTAGCGCATGGGTAGACATTGCCTAGTTAGGGACATACGATACTTTTTATCCCGATATTCCCCCGGGATCAAGACTTATGCGGGTAAAACCACAGAGAGCAGCTAGTAAATTATATTTTTTGAAGATTTTTTCTCATTTTTTGCAATGTTATCTACATTGTACTAAAACTATGAGGATCAAATGGATACCGAACTAAAATAAATTATATACACATATTTTTTAACATCTCGTTTTGCGTGAATGTGACGCATGTTTACCCCAACTTGTTTTTTTTTGTGTGTTCATGTCCTTTTTTTATGCGTCATGTTTGCCGCAAATAAATGCATTTTTCTTTCTTTTCTTTCTTTATCTCATACTTGTTGAAGGGAGAGGAACACGGGGTCAAAAAACTTATTAGGACATCAGCCAATTTGCTGGCCTTTTAAAAATGGTAATACTTCAACTAGGGTAGTATAAATAAGGGATGTTATGGAGCTCCGTAACCGTAACCGAAAATATCAGATATTCGAAAAAATAAAAATAATTGTTGATGAATAATTGTTTGCTGCACCGGACGACGTCGTTACATCGGCGCCGGCTGTCGCTGAGAACCAGCGCTGGGGCTCTGTCTTGCATAGGGTCGCAGCATGATGCAGAATGATAGCCGTTTTGCGTGGATGTGACGCTTGTCAACGATTTCTTATTGTTTCTTATGTTCTTTTTTGCGTCATGTTTACCGCAAATAAACGTATTTTCTTTTAGTAGCGCTGCGACAAGTCCAACGAGGTAGTCACGCTTTTTATATTTACAATTCACTACCAAAAGCCTTTTACGTAGGCACATATAATACAGCTGGAATCAATTTCAGCGACACAATGGAGTGGTCTTTAATTTTACGGTGGACGATCATTTGCTCGCGTCACATACGATATGCCACGGTACAAAGTTAAAGGCCTTTGTATTATGGGGTACAATGTTTGAGGTTAACATTATTTTAAAAACAATTTTGGGTCGTTTGGGGTCGGAACGCTCGGGTCGGGCCCGATTGCGCGTCTCCTTTGTAAAGAAATATTTCGCCGACTGGTGTATATTGCAAGTGACAGCTGGGTCGTTTTTTGGATAAAGAATTAGAATTGCCATTCATCATGGTAATAATAATAATAATAATCTCTTTAATTCAGAATACAATTCCATAATTACAACATTACAAAGGGGTTAGTAACATAAAAACTTAAAAACTATGTTAGTAGACATTACCAATATTTACAGGCGCATGCAGCTGACTTAAGTACCAGATGAAAGGACAATCCAGTTTGTTGGCAATGACACTCAGGAGACTGTTGTTACTGGCACGCACCCTGTGCAACAAGGACGCTGCTCGCTTGCGCCTGATTGCAGCGAAGCTGTCAATCCGGGCGTCCGCGAACATCCCTGAGGCACTACAGAAGCGTGGCAGCCCCAACAGCATCCTGAATGCATTATTGTACTGGACTCGAAGAGCATTAACAGTCTTTAGAGTGAAGCTAGACCAAAGGCTACACGTGTAAAATACTTGACAGTAAGCTTTGAATAATGTTATTTTAACTGAACCTGTGCAGCGTGAGAACCTTCGGATCAACATATTACACCTCACCGCTAATGCTCTTCGTTCCCGGTCCACATCTAGATTGTCCTTCAAATCCTCCGTAACAATATGCCCTAGATATTTAAACTGACGGACACGGTTCAAGACACAACCACTCAAAAAGATAGCTGGGTAGCTCTCAGAGGCCTTGTTAGCCGCCTTAAAGATCATCAACTCACTCTTGACCGAATTGTATCTCAAACCGTGTCCCTCAGCATAACACTCACAGACTCTAATTAATTTCCTAAGGCCAACCATTGACGGGCTCAGCAGCGCCATGTCATCGGCGTAGCTAATGTTATTAAAAGCAACCCCATCTATATAGCAGCCAGCATGTAAACTACTGAGCTCAACAATGAGGTCATTTATGTATAAATTAAACAGGGTGGGGGAGGTTAACCCACCCTGCCTAACTCCACATTCCATAGCGTATTCTTCTGACAGTACATTCGCCCACCTTACACAATTTAGTTGATGGGAGTACCAATATTTAAAAATATTTATCACCTCACTAGGGACATTTGCACCACAGAGCTTAGGCCACAGCTTGTCATAAGACACCATGTCAAAAGCCTTTGACATGTCTAAGAAACAGGCAAAAACAGGAGTTTGGTTACCTGTATAATAATTAACAGTCTTTTTCAAACATAGAACTGCCGTTTCAGTAGATAGGCCCTCTCTAAAACCATGTTGAGCATCATGTAACTTTATGTTGATTTTCAAAACTTTATCCAACAGAGCATCAAATACTTTAGCTACAATCGTGGCTAAAGAGATTGGCCTATAATTCCCTTTATCCGAAATATCACTAGTCCTATTTTTTACAATCGGGACGACAATAGTTCTCATCATATCCCGTGGCAGATAAGCGTGCGACAAACAGCAGTTTATAAACAAAGCCAGAACACGGGGCAGATGAATACCCGCATATTTCAGGTGTTCCACACTGAGCCCGTCGTGCCCCGGGGACTTACCTCGCTTCATGCGTACTATTACGTCCTTGACTTCCTTAGCTGTGAACCTGATTGATAAGTCTTGTGTCAGAGTCCGGTCAAGTTCACCCTCGCCACACGACGGGCCCAGTGGCGATTTCACGGTAAACAGATCTTTGAACAGGTTTGAGATCTCCGCTGTATCAGTAAGACCATCAACGCTTACAGGAAAGCTAGACCTATGATTCAAGTTTTTTGTACTCTGCCAGAAGTTCTTGAAATTATTATCGCTATGGAGACAAGCTATCTTGTCCATTACTATCTGTTCCTGGTTGTCCTGGCACCATTTTAATTTAGACTTAAAACCCTTTCTTGATTGCACCATATTTCTATAAAGCTGGCCACCCAACGGTTTACCAGCTTCCAGCCACAACTGAAAACTAAGTCTAGCTTCCCTGTGCGACCCACTAACATGCCTATTCCATCCCCTAACATATCCCCCTTTTCTATTACAGCGAGGCTTCTCATAAGTATGGCACGCCGCATTACTCAAAATAGATATGACGCATTGATACATGTTATCAATGATTGCACGATGTTCCAAATTATGACAACTACTGTCAGCACAAAGACGGAACTGGTCTGGAAAATCAATGAGCCTCAACTTGTCATTGCACAGTTTATTATACTTAACCAATTGTTCCTCATGTCTGTTACCCCATATGACTTTATTATCCCTGATATGTTTCAAAAACGATTTAGGTTTGATTACATTAAAATTACACCTTATAACCAATGGAAAATGGTCCGACCACAACATGTCATACTTCACACTCACATTAACAATCGTACTGCAAGCGGACTCCGTGACCACACAATGGTCAAGCCATCTCTTACAATTGTGTGCTTCACTAATGAAAGTGAAAGTATCTGAGCTCGTACCTAACATCTGTACGTCAGCACACTTCCAGTTTTGCTCTAAACAAAATTGTTGCAACTCATTACCAAACAATTCACCTAGCTGGGCATTAAAGTCACCTAGAATAAAGCAAGCTTCTACCTGTTGTTCCTCAATAATGGCATTAATCCGGCTCAAGCACTCGGTAAATTCACTTAAGTTCTCGGCACTATTCGTAGGCATATACACACTAAACACCAAGATCGATCTGTGTGATAACACAATTTTAACAGCTGATAACCGCACATTGTCACAACTAACAACAGACACCGTTTGAAAAACACTTTTTCTCCAAAGTAAGGCGACCCCACCAAAGGGCCTCCCTAACAGGATACCAGTCGAAGTGTCCACCGCTGAAGTCCCAGTGTATCCAAATTCGGGATCGATTGAGCCCAACAAAGGAACGTCAAATGGCATGAGCCAGGTCTCCTGCAGGGCCACAATGTCTGCTGATCTGCATAATGCTTGCACACCATCCATACTCCTCTTGAGAGATTTACAGTTAAATGTGACCAACGTTGTATCCATTAACAGCTGTCTTTATTTTCCGACACATTTCGCTTTAAAAAATAAACAAAGCAATGCTGCCAGTCTTTTGGGCACGTTTCCGGATGACAGCGATACGGACGAGTACCTCGAGTGTTCTTTTGTTTTTGTACTTTTTTGTATAGTTAGTCATTTTATTGTTAAATATTGTAAAAATTAATAAAAAATTGTAATTATAAAAATTTAAAAACATTGAACTTCTATAACGTAGGTACTGAGTTAAAAATTTAACATAGGTAGGTTATTAAGAATGTCATATGTAATTATGAGGGCATTTTGTAAATATTTTTCTCAATTCCTCGCCTTGTTGTTTTGTTAGATAGTTTTTCATAATGCAATCAGAGTATACTTGTAGGGAGAAATAGAACATATATTTATAGCATTGACCAAATGTGGTGATCACAGAACGCCCCTTTTTTAAGAAATTATATATATTATAAGTATATATTATAGTAAATAGTATGTATGTGTATATAGGATTATATCGAGGACAAAAAGGCTTGGGATTAAGCTGCTTCCAATTTTTATTTTTTACATATTGAATGTTTTTATTTTGTTTTTCTCTGTTTTGTTGTTGTTTTTTTTTATTTTTATATACACTGACATTAATGAATTTTATGTAAGGTGCTATAAAAATATCTGCCACGGCTTTAATGGGAGATAGTATTGTGTTTATAGATTACAATAGTGAAGAACTTTCGTACCCCGGAACAGTTAATTCACGACCGAGTGGCCGCCGCGCACGGCGGCATTGTTTGATAAGAATGGCAACAGTGTATGAATGAACGTCGCCGGCGTTTTTTAATTGAATTCAGTGCGGTGCGGTAACAGCTTACAAGTCTACGGGATGGTTTTATACTAATAAATCAATTCAAATTTATACGTACATTTTTTTTGTATGAAAAAAAATATGACGAATAATCAATAATTTATCTTTACTATTGTAATCTATAAACACAATACTATCTCCCACTGCAGCCGTGGCAGATATTTTTATAGCACCTTATATATACTATGACATTTGCTTACTTAGTAAAGTATTATATTATTTTAATTATTGTGAATGTGAAGACTATGTGGGTCATTGTATTTATATTATTTTTCTCTCTGTTCTCTTAGTTTTTGTCATGGTCTGGCAGTTTGAGTAATTAATGTGGCCTACCCAAATGTCCTTTCTTTGGTATTGTTCGTCGGATCGTTGAGCTCCTTAAGTTTTGAGTTGAGCTGCACGATTTCTGACAAATGCGTGCACTGACTGGACAGGTCCTCTCAATCTGTGTGGTTCTTTCCTCAAAAGACCATCTCAGACATCGACCTACATGGTCTTCATATGATCTGACCAAGATTATGTCTGGACTTTAAAAGAGACTGTGACGTCTGAGTTTGTTTCGGTCTTTCTTCTCAGACTAGTCAGATAGGAAACGCCGACCTCATCTAGTTTTAAAATATGATTGACGTGTAAAAGTGTTTGTACAAACCTACTTACAAAATAAAATCATTTATCATTTATCATAGCCTATTTTTGTATTTGTGTACAGACACGAGCACCAATATGTCAACACTTGGCAACTTTTAATTGCAGTTTTTTCGTGAAATATCGAATGCAACGTTGAAATAAGACACATTACTTAAACCTATGGGCTCGAAAATGCTATGTTCGTAACAACATACATTTTCATTAAAAAATAAAGGAGTAAATCGCTTTTATACATACTTTTGCTCGTGACTGTACGGTCACCAAAGGAGATAAGTAACCAGGGTCGTCGGATATATTAAGGGTTATATGAAATTGCCGATTTGTGTTGAAAAATTGAAATTCGTTTTTTTTTAAATTTAACATATTTATTTAATCAAAATAATTACCATTATTATCTATACATTGCTGCCATCTAATAGGAAGGTCATTTATGCCTTTGCGATAGAACTCTCGTGATCTAGATTCGACAAACTGTGTGAAAGCATTTTGTACTGCCTCCTGAGAAGAAAACTTTTTATCACGTAGAAAAAAATGGTAGTCCGTTGGAGCAAGGTCTGACGAATACGGAGGGTGACGAATGGTTTCTAATTGCAGTTCCTGTAGAGTTAAAACGGTTTCTCGTGCTGTACGGTCTCAAGTTATCATGGAGCAATAATGGTGAAGATCGATTCATGAGTCGGGGCTGTTTCACTGCTAGTTTCGCTATCATTGTTCGGAGTTCGGCACAGTAGACATCTGCCGTTATTGCTTGACCAGATCGGAGAAAGCTATAGTGAATAACCATGCTGAGATCACCAAACAGTTACTATTACCTTTTTATAGGTAAGCTTTGCTTTAGGACACTGTTGCGGCGTTTGACCTGGGGTCAGCCATTGCATTTTTCGCTTACGGTTATCGTAAAGAATCCACTTTTCATCACATGTCACAATTCGATCCAATATTCCTTCATTTCTGTATCGATTCAACAAGGCAACACAAGTTTCAACACGCGTTTCTTTCTGCAGATCAGTCAAATCATGAGGCACCCATTTCTCATATTTTTTTATTTTATTGATTTGACGCAAGTGAGTCAATATTGTTGGTAAGGCAACGTTAAACCATGCCGCTAATTCCTGGGTAGTTTGGCTCGGATCGGCTTCCACCATCTCTTTCAATTCATTGTTATTCACCTCTGTCACCATTCACCGGTCTTCCACGTGGTTCGTTCTTCAAATCAAAGTTTCCATCACAAAAGCGTTTAAACCAAAATCGCACGGTGCGTTCATTAGCAGTCCCCTCTCCAAACGCAACATTGATATTGCGAGCTGTTTGTGCCGCGTTAGTTCCGCGTCGGAACTCGTATTCAAAAATAACTCGAATTTTCGAAGTATCCATATTTCTTGTCTAAGCCGAATAAAAAAAACAACTAAATGTCGATAGTCGAATGTTGCACATTTTTTAAAAGAAAAACTTCATAGGTACCATGTGAAAAACGTTACACTCAAAAATCTCAAACCATGAAAGTTCTATGTCAATTCGAAGTACCTATTACAATAAAACGGCAATTTCATACTTTAACCCCTATTACATCGTTGGAGTTTATTAAGAAGACGAAAAGACGTTCGTTTTCGGACAAAATTTTATTTAATTAATAGAAAACAAATAGTTAATTTATCAAACCAAATTTCATTCGAAAACATCAATCGGTTACTTACTAAATTTAAACTATATCCGACAACTCTGGTCACTTATCTCTTTTGGTGACTGTAGATAGATTTAATAGATTTTTATTATCATTGTTCCTCTCAAAGAAAGCACCCATGAACAATCTCTTCACCACCCATGGTTCACCTTTGTACCTTTTTGTGCGAAAAGTTTAAGTAAATAAACAAAAAAATATTACCTACCTACAAGTTAAGCCTGTAAGATATATTTATCATTGACCCGTGACATTCAATAAGATATCATTCTGTCTCAACGAATATTTCTTAATACGATTACTTCTCCAAAGACATAAATAAACGGGTACATAATACTTTGTGACATAATACGATCTTAGTACAACAAAAAGACAATATCCCTTCGAAACGATTTCGTATCTGACTTTTCCTTAAGAGCGAAATCTCTTAAGTAATATGAACGCCTCCCGGGAGTGTACTTGACTTGGGATTCACGTATTTTTCAATTATATACACAATGATTTTTGTTCGAACGGTAGAGGAAAATGCCAGAAGGTTAACATGCGTTGGTGGTAAATCGGATGATTCTTATGACAAAGAAGGTAAATTATAATAAGATGAGATAGTTTGGGAGTAAATCAATTAATAATATATGATAAGATAGTTATTATTGGAATAATCGTCTTTTGGTTCCTTAATTAAAACCGTCTAACAGGCTTCTAAAGGACCAGGGGCTAGGGTCCCAAGATATGTCAAAGACACTTTAGATAATAATAAACTTATTATTTCGAAATATTGCCTCGTTTTCATTAGGAACTACACCTTTAGCGACACACAAATCACTTATTAAGAAACAGTCAGACGTCCAAATCTGTGTAGACCTAGCAATATTGCCTCTATCATAAAGTTGCACCTACAAGGATATTTTGACGCGTGGCCAAAATCGGAACTAACACCGCCATAGATTTCTTCAATACAATTTCAAATAAAAAAATCACCGACATCTAGCCACGGAAGGCCCTCCGTGACCTGTAATACAGGTTTTTATATAAACCTACTTCAGGCACCAGGTTCTCTCAAAGTTAGCTCCTTGTTCGTGCACTAATGTCAAACATGTTTAGGTATCTAATTTAAATTCTATAACCATTTTACCCTTTCAGCGTAGCCATAAAAACGAGCAATTAAAATAATTGGTAAAATAATACCAAAGCGTTTTTTGGGAACAAAACAATTATTTATGAAAGTCATTGTTTTATTCCGACCAACAGTCAGCCGAAAGGTTTTTTGAATGAGTTAGTAAACCTAAACTTGGTTTATTATTCCTATATTACGGTTTTATGTCTATATATAGATACAGTTTAATCCCCAAACCTACTCTTTTCGTAAATGTACCTACTAACTTACTATAATTTAGCAAAAAAGACTTTAAACAAGAATGGGCCCAGAATAGTACATTGGGGAACCCTAGACTTTTTTCAAATTTTATTTGATACTAGTAAAATAGATTAAATGATTTGTGAATTTTTCTAGGCCCGTTAGCCAAAGCGTGATTATGATAATATTTTATATAAAATGCTGAATCTTAAATACTTTCAAGCAAAGAAGATCACTCAAACTAATTTTCCGTTGATATTTTCTTCACAATAGGACTGGGTTTAATTTTAAAATTCCATTCTTTGCTTGAATTGAATGGCCTTTGAAGTTTGATTTTTCTGAAAGAAGTTATTCGAACGGGGTCTCTGCTATCCAATTTAGAAAATGACTCTGCAGGAAAATCTAGTTCAGTTCCCGTAATAATTATACTAGAAAATGTTCTTTTGAGAAAGTTTTTCCAGTATGCACATTCTAGTCTTGATTTCCTTGCCTTCTTTAAAATCATTAGTATCTTTAAATAAAAAATAACAGTTCCAACCTATAATTTGTTTTCTTATCAGTATGTAATGACATGAACAGATTTGGGTGAAAGGCACACATATAGTTTATAATAGAATACTTTTTATTCCGATATTCCTACGTAATCGAGACTTATACGGTTATACCCTGTCCATTAGGTAAACCGTTTTTTGACAGGTGGAACTAGTGATTGCAGCAACACATAATACATTGATTGATACACGTACGGTAATATAATGTCTGTAAGAAGCCATAAATAAGATAATTCAATAAGATAAGGCAGTTTACATATATATTTTATTACGCATTTTAAAGTTAATTATTACTTAATCAGAGGGGCAATTCTTGTAATTTTAAGAACGTTCACAGTTTGATCTCAGTCTCAATCTATCAAAAATACCTCTAATTTCCCTACAGTTTTGACAAGTTTTTGACATTTGTTTGTCGCCGAGATGAGACTGCGACTAAATTTTGACCTTTTAAATTACGACCCTTCTGGAATATGTACTCACGGCTACACATCAAGCTTTACATGACCAATATAAGCTGACTTCTGATTGTACGAAAAACCTATACAATGCGAGGTCAGCTAAAATTGGAAATGTATAGCTTGATGTGTAGCCGTGTGTACCCAAGACAGCTGTCAAAAAACGGTTAACCTAAAAGACGGCGCATAATGTCTTTGATGAATAATATAAATGTATGACCTCTAACATTAAAATAAAATTCAAGAATAAAGTATGAAAATAAGTTTGCATTCACTTTGGTCTTTAATTCTTCGAATAAATTATTCAAGTATTTGCCACCACGCTAGATTACCCGCATAAGTAGATAAACTTACTTTTATTTGAATGAATTATACTGACATTAATGTTTGATGAAACCCTTTCAATACTTTTACTTCGAAGCATTAACAGTTTTGAATTTTGGATAAAAATATTCGCTGATTTTTATTTGAATGTTTCTTTAAAATCTGTTTAAGAACACGTTCTTGTTATTTAAGAAGATATAAAGCCGGAAAACGGTCCAGCAGTGCGATTCTGTAACCATCTCACCGTGAAAACTTAGGTGAAGTGAGCGTGGAGTGAGCTGTCATTCCAAACAATGCTAGGGATCGTTACTACTGACAACTCACATCAAGCTCACTTCACTTGAGTTTTCACGGTGAGATTTTTACAGAATCGACCGGCTGAACCGGCGAAAATTTGAAAGGCATGTCTATAACCCCATTGATACTCGAGAGATGAGACAGAGGTATCTGTGGGCCTGTCAGGGCCGCGGGTTATTCTAAAGAGATACCGTGGCCTCTGGCACAGGCAACTGAAGGAACACGGGTGGGTTTTAGTCAATAGAAGTCTGACACGCCCTCCCGCTCCACCCAGAGCGGGAGACGTCATTTGATGATATACCCACCCAAAAAAAAAAAGGTATCTGTGGGCCATACTAACGTTTTTCATAATTATGTGTTTTTTATTGAACTTGCGACCAGTAGCGCGAATACCAATTGGCCAGCCACTGTACCATACTCCATGCTGCATAATCAGCCTATAAAGTTCCTACTGCTGAGACACAGGCCTCCTCTATCCATAAGAGGGTGAGTGGGCTATAATCAAAATGTTTTTTGGTTCTAGGACATGCCGGTTTCCTCACGATGTTTACCTTCACCGTTTTGAGAGCTGTGGTGATGAAATAATTTACACAAAGTAACCACCTGCTTGCACCCCATGCTGAAGATCAGTTAAATATTTCTTATTAATATAAATCTAAAAATTACTTTCAGCCGCAAATCCCGAGCTTGGACCTAAGCTTGAGGTTTAAAAAGCATCGAAACTTAAGTGGGACTGGGCCGAATACGTTTGCCGTATGCCGAATGAGTCATGGGCCACATCTATCACAGTGTGGGCCACCGAAAACATGTAGTGACATCGAGGTAGACCCAGAGGAAGCTGGCGGAACGAGCTTGACGCCCACAGACAGGATTGATCAACATTAGTTCAAGACAGAGAGAACTGGAAATGCGAAAGGGAAACCTTTGCCCCGCAGTGGGACTACATAGGCAAAAAATTATTAATAAATTTAAGTCTAAAATTTTCAACCTGCCTTTAGCAAATGTTTCTCTGTGTGAATGGAGCCGTTTGCCCTGCAGAAGGACAGTAAGGCTCTTTGTACACGGCACGGCTTTGTAACCGCACTGTTCGGAAAGGCAGCGAAATCATGGCGAGATCAATAATAGCTCGATAAGTATTTAGGTTTGACCCACCGCTCGATAGATGGCGTTGGCGTCGAATTAGATCTCGCTATGGTTTCGTTACCGCATTTTACCTTAGTAGGATTGTTTTTTTCTTTATTGGTGTGAGCCTATGTAATTTGCAGTATACACCGTGACTTTTTAGTCGTCTGACAACGGCAGCCCACTTCATGTATCCAATGACTACTACATATTCATAACAAAAAAAAATGGCATTTAAGAGAAAAAAAAAAAATTCAGTATTATTGCTTTTACTATGGTATTATGATGCATAACGTAGTTGAAACATTCTGTTGCGAGCGAAGATCTATCTACTCGACTCGTGCGATGGGTAGGTATGTTCTACTGTTTGATACGTAAACATTATTAACGGGATGTTTCATAATTCTAATGTATTATTTATTTTTCTTTGTACCTATTATCTTAATTAATGGTAAAAAAAACACGCCTAGAGGTATTTTATGTCGGATACATTGAGTGGACCACCTTTGTCAGACGACTAAAAAATCACGGTGTATAAATATACGCTATAAACAACGATTATAGTGCTATATTATTTACTCTTCTTCGTCAATATACGGACCCTCGGTGTATAAAAAATACACGCACCGTAAACTAATCGTTTGAGCTTGTATATGTGCATACGGCAACGGTGCCGTGGTGCCGCTGTGTCGTCAACTAGCCTCTATAGTGTAGTGATCCATACGACACTGACTACCGTGCCTATACACGGCGTATCAACCGTAGTTTTTCATGACGACGGATTTTCACGACAAGGAAAATGTAACCACCTTTGTAAACAATACAAAGGTGGGTATACACAGTACACGTACGGTGGTGGGTACGTACATCGTTGTGTGATTGTATTTTATGGTACGATCAAAATAATAATAATAATATAATAATAATAATATCCCTGGACATTTCACACAGCGCCATCTAGTCCCAAGCTAAGCAACCTAATGCTTGTGTTATGGTAATAAGATGGCTGATAAACTACTTATATAAATTTTTTTTTGTAAATACATACATATTATTGTATAAAATATTCACTACAACAGTGAAATTGAAGTCGAAACGGTGTCCAATTTTAGCCAGGTGACCTTTCTAGACTAGTCACGTAGAACATTGTTTAATTCTAGACGAATACCTATTAATTACGAAACATAATCAAGAGTTAGTTAATTTCTATAGTTGTATAATATTGAAAGTAGCGCTTAACGAAATTAAGGCAATTACTTCGTCTGTAACCGTTCGAGATAAATTAGAATACCTCAGACCAATCAAGGTGGTCTTAATAAAACTATTGCAATTAATTCATTTCAAAGAAATACAATTCATTTAATAGTTTTCAAGTTTCAGTTTAATTGAAATTCTGAAGTTATTTAGCCCTTTTTACCTTGCAGCTGAAAGCGTTATCAAGTGGTCTTATCTAAAAGATTCAAATATATATTTGACGAAAGTTTAAACCACGGTTCGAAGAGGTATTGAAAATACATAAAAGCGTTAATTACTTTGTTAATTATTTGTTGTTTAAAATGTCTAGGTTGATTTTATTAGTTAGAAAATGTAGTTGTATAGACGCCAACAGGTCAAGCTACCCGAAACTGTCAAATTTTCCCAATCAACTTTGAACCTTAATTCTTTGGGGATAAAGTTGAAAATCTATTAAAGAAATTTGACAGATTGTAGTAGCTTGATGCGCTGGCGTCTGTACTATGGATAATAGTAAAAGGTGCGTCAGGTCCAGTTTGAAACTGGCATCAGTGTCTGGCATTTTTACTGAACTCTGCCTTTTTGGAGTAGTCATGAGGCACACTTTTCAGCTCTCCGTCCGATCAGGACTAGGCCCGTGCCGGACGGCGTGTACGTGTTCCACGCGCGCCTCAAAGAGATGTCAGCATAAGCGACGGGGCCCCATAGGGCCGAAGCCTGCCAGGGTAGCGGGATCATCCGAAAGGTTTACCGCTGCCCTGGAACATAAAGGGCTAAGGAAGGAACACGGGTGGCTTTTAGTCAGTAAGAGTCTGACACTCCCTTCTGCTCCACCCAGAGCGGGAGGAGTCATTTGATGATTTCCCATCCTCAAAAATAAAAAAAGGCACACTTTTCTGTCTTATATCGCACGTTTTACTTCTTATTTGATTTTTATTTTATCTGATGAATATTATATTGCGTGCGTGCTAGTATGTGCTAAATAAAAGTATTTCCTTTTTTTTTAACGATGTGCAGGAGTTGTTCTTCATAATAGAGGAACAGGGTGTAAAGTTTACTCATCCTACATAGAATCTGGTGAGTAACAGTCAGACGATTAATATATGGACGTTATATACACCGGTCAATTTTGATCGTTTTAATCCTTAAAAGGGGTCATTATACTCATCATTATGAACCACTTTTACTACGATACCAACCCAAAAATCATGAAAAAAAAATCAGTTGATCCATAGACTTATGCTCGCATAACTCGACATAATGTATGGATCAACTGATTTTTTGTTTGACGCAGGATTTCGAGACACCGTGAGCGATGACGAATGAGCGGCGTGCACTGCCCCCCCGTCTCGCCGCGCACATACCTAAGGCGCGGTACAGCGGTTTTGGTCAAGCTATAGTTTATAATTAGCTTTTCCTATAACTCGTAATCTCACATGAACTACGAGTTCATGTGAGTTTGGATTACAATTTAATTTGTTATTACCATTTCGCTAACGAGAAATTAGACAGCATATCATGTAAAGAGCCTTGATTAGGCTTTCGAGCAAAATATTATATTACATAATTAAATGCTTTTGTTTCCAATGGTTGGTTTAATTAAAGTTGATCAGTTTATGCCAAAAGCTTGTTTCACATCTGGCTTCAACTCAATGGGTCTTTCCCGTTGTAGTTGTCATGTTGCCAATTGGCCAGCTCGTGTAATTATGTACAACATTCGCGCATGCCAATTAAGTGGGTAAGGACACTGTCGTTAATTAAGTAGTTTTTTTAATCTTTAATATACCAGTGGACTTTTTTACCTTCTGGACAAAAACACAAAAGGTGAATGGACTAAAGCATATGGCACAGGAGTCTCCTTTTTTTTTACAAAAAATGAAATGAAAAATCTCTTTTTTTACATTCAATATTTTTGAAACAGTCGTTTGACAATGTGTTTTATTGCTTCTCTACGTTTTAACCAAGTAGTTAGTTTACTAAAGCGGCGTCGGTCACCGTTTCAGCTACAGAACAGCATTAATATTTATGAGAAATAATTCACTTCTGTATACCCAAGACACTGACAGGACAACACAAGTCAAGATATCCAACGTGAACGTGGTTGAGACTAGGAAGTATTTTGATGTTGCTTCTGTTCCTACCATCAGACAATGGAAAAGGAAGGGTTATGAGTTTAACAATGTGTGTATGGAAATTTGATCTTAGGTTGAAAACGACTGAACCGATTGTATTATCGAACCTGATTGTTTTTTAAATCAAGTTTTTTAAACGGCAATATTCGGACTTGAACATAACTGGCGAAATGTGAGTGAAAGAAAGAAAAAAAGAAAGAAAAAGTATTTATTGCGACTCGCACAGGAAGATCATAAAACGAAACTAAACTAAACACAATCAAAAATTAAAAAAAAACAAATTACTTATATTAAAAAAAAAAGTAACAAAACCAAATTGTCCATACTGTGGTACGCCTCTGCCTAAATGTTCGGGGATTACAGGCGACATATTATATAATGGTTAACTAGCTGCGCCCCACGCTTTCTCCCGCATAAGTCTTGAACACGTGAGAATATCGGAATAAAAGTATACTACGCCCTAATCCTAATCCAGCCAATCATTCTGTAAAAATCTCACCGTGAAAACTTAGGTGAAGTGAGCGTGGAGTGAGCTGTCATTCCAACTAATGCAGCTCACTCTAAGCTCACTTCACCTAAGTTTTCAGGGTAAGATGGTTACAGAATCGCACTGCAGGTCATGATCTACCCATGTGCCAAATTTCATCAAAATCCGTTCAGCCGTTTTGGCATGAAAGCGTAACAAATATGCAAAAAAATCAACTCTTTTATCTTTATAATATTATAGTAGTAGTAGCAGTTTAGATAATCGTTTCTAACTTCTGATATAATGGGTATTAAAACTTACCTTCGAATACTTTAACACCAGTGGAAGACTCATGGCTGATGACAGAATCCAGACGAAAGCGATCTTCACTGTCACTCGCTTTCTCGTTTTATTTCGTCCAAACCTCATCGGATATCGGAGGGAGAGATACCTGTAGAACAAAATATTTGTCAGTATTACAAACTCTCTTCTCTTTCTCCTGCACGTGCACCCTCTCTTTTTGTAAGTGGATTGACAAATTCTGCTTCCTTGTGGTTAGTAATACGCTCAGCGCCATGTGTATCTTTTGCGATACACACTGTCTAAACACTTGTGTATCCTTTTTGATACACAAGCACCATTCCAGTCTAAGCGCCGTGTATCGCTAACGCGCACACTTTCCATACATTTTGTATACAAAAAATGTTGCCCTGGCCTAGGGAATTTTCCTGGTGTAGTGGTATTGGCATATGGGGCATGGCGCTGAGCGTGTTAAAAGAGTAAGTAAGTTAGAGTACCTATATTTTAAAAAAAATACCACTTATAAATTAATTTAAGAGTAAGTTTTTGAATTTCTTTAAAATTATTGTAGCTTTTTTAGCAAGCAATATAACAACTCCGACACACTACACAAATCTGTTGAAAACAAAGAAAAAAAAAAAGAAAGGGACACATATCTATGAGACACATACAGGAAATATAAATATGTAGTAAAAAAGGAGCATTTAAAACTGACTAAGTTACATTAAAAACAAAAAAAAAACCAAATAAAAGCTTCTATCTCAGCATAATGATGCGAGTTTAAAAAAATAATACCACAGCGTAAAGCAAGACTTAAAATCCAATTCAACTATTTTCACTACTCTATGTATAATAATTTTGTTAAAATTATACCCTGCAGACTAATTCATTAATCTAAAAGCCACATAATAATAATTACACACACTGCATGAAAAGTTTGCAGGTTAATTAATTAATTAATTGTATTAACGTATATTATTACAGTTATTCACAAACCTGTCGACGCTAATGGTGCATAGATGCATGATGGATGCGGTACAAAGTAGCACGTCGAGACAGAGCCAGCACAGGCAGTATATTGCAGGTAGGGGGAAGTAACCTGTAAAAAAAACAAATTGTTATTATTATTAAAAGCCTATGCCCCCCACTGCAGGGTAAAGGCCTCCCTACTCTCCTTCCACTTCTCTCTGTTTAGAGCTGTTAAGGACCAGTTCTTGTAGAAGGAATCCAGCTCATCCCGCCATCTCCGTCTAGGCCTGCCGCGATGTCGCTTGCCATTAAGAGAGACCCATTGGGTCGTAAGTTTGGCCCATTGGTCGTCTGACATGCGGCAGATGTGTCCAGCTCAATTCCATTTTAGCGTGGCAGCTTTCCAAGTAACATCAGTTATTTTTGTTATGGAACGGATCGTCGTATTCCTTACCCGGTCTGTTAGTTTTATACCCAGAATACTCTGTTCCATGGCCCTCTGGCAAACCTCGAGCGTGGACCTCTGCTGATTTGTCAAAGACCACGTTTGTCCGCCATATGTGAGGATGGTAAGTATGCACACGTCAATGAGTCTCCTCTTAAGGGACAAAGGAAGGTCACCCTTCATTAGATCTTTCATGGCCCAATAGCTCTTCCAGGCATTTTCGGTGCGGCTTGCAACTTCTTTGTTTTGTCTTGCCTGGAAAGAGACTATTTGACCAAGATAGAGATACTCATCGACGTATTCAACCTCCCCACCCGCCACTGTGATCCTGCGATGCGGGCTGTTCGTCATCAACTTGGTCTTTGACATATTTATCCGAAGTCCGACCTCTAGGCTTGCCGTGCTAATTGTTATAATCAAATGATTTATTTAAAGACATCAGGGGTAAAAGAGGTTAATACAGGAGAGCTTCTACATTGTTAAAGATTTTTTTAATAAAAGCTCATGCCGATTTGATGTCCACTAAGATACTGGTTATTCTTCTTATTTCCTGTGACTTTATCTTTAATAATAATTTCAATAATTTAAGTAATTGTAATCACTGTAATTCTAATAATTCTATGCTAAATAATTGTAAAAATATATAATTCAAATTTTCTTATAAATTGATTGAAATGATTGTTGTAAATTAACTATAATTTTGCATGCCCGTAATGAGGGTGAAATATGTCCTGTGCTATAATTTAATTTAACATTTTGTGTACCTACCATATTTCAGACAAATAAATGATTTATGAAAAAGGGAAGATGGGCCAGAAAAGTAACAAAATGGTATCCCAGAGAAGGAAAGAGGAAAAGACGAAGAATAGAAGAAAGGGTATTTGATAATTGGAAAAAAATTATATAAATGATTTATTTATTAAACACTTTATACAAAAAATAAACCAAAAGTTCAAACATATTTTTTTTAATCATAATCAAAAGTAAATGAGCTCAAAAGCGTGTGGTCTAATTTTTACTCAATATAAAAAATGCGAAAACGAATCTGCTGATTAGGTTAGTCCACATTTTTCGTAAAACGAAACGTCATACCTTATCTTCTCCTTTTTTTTCTGCGGATGGGAAATCATCAAATGACCCCTCCCGCTGACTAAAACCCACCCATGTTCCTTCCTTAGCCCTTTATGTTCCAGGGCAGCGGTAACCCTTTCGGACGATCCCGCTACCCCGGCAGGCTTCGGCCCTATCAGGCCCCGTCAGTTCGTACTGACATCTCTTTGAGGCGCGCGTGGAACACATACGCGCCGTCCGGCACGGGCCTGGTCCTGATCGGACGGTGAGCTACCCATTACTCTCCGCCCGCAGGCCCGATGTTATGTTCTCCTAATCAACCAAAGACATGGAAAGACAAGTGAAAAACTTTTAATTATTTGATTAGTTCACGAAACTTCTTTAAGAATAATAAACACGTAATAATTCATTAATGAATACTTGAATCTTACGAGTTATTGAGAAATTTCTATACATTCTTAGGGCAGTCACCCATACTTTACCATCCTTTCCAAAATTGTTGACCACAGTTCATTATAGTAAGCAAAACGTACACAATAATAAACAAAATGCGTATTTTACGCTAAAAATACGCATTCATCAATCAAATATAACGTATCCAAACGTAAATGAGCTCAAAAGCGTGTGAGCTAATTTTTACTCAATATAAAAAATGCGAAAACGAATCACACAAAGAAACCTATCAATTCTTTGTACACTCTAACAAAACCTGATTGATACGTAAATCCTTTACTATCGGATACCTGTACCTGCGGCTCGAATTCCGAGGAACAAGAACAAGATCACAGTATCTTCAAACAAACTTTTCCACCTTGTTTCCGATGGAAACATGTGTGTTTGCTACCTGAGAACTTTGTATCGGATCAGGGTAGGTATAACTGAATAACGGAGCTTACGATTTCTGATAGGGAAACGGGTTTACCTTATTTTATTTACATGTTTTATTATTGAAATATTGTTTCATTTCAAATATGTACATTATTTTTTTTGTTGACTGTACCTTTAAAGTACTTGTAATTTGGGACGAAGCACAGCTTCAATAGTGATATGGGACAAACTAAGAATTTTTGGAATGTGGGACAAAAATTCAGGACGAACGAAGAATAAATCGTTAATGTTCATGCATTCCGTTTTTAAATAACGTTTTATTAAATTAGAAGGTTAACTAAATCAATGCACCTAGCCTTTTCCCAAGTTGAGTTCAGCTTCCAGTCTAACCGGATGCAGTAGAATACCACTATTTTCGAGAGACTTCCTGTCTGACATCCACAACACATTTACTGGATAACGTGATACGCCTTGGTCAGAATTTTTGGCTTCTGGCTACCCATAACTACTGTAAAAAATCTACGACTAAGGACTTATGGCTTAACGTGGATTCCATGGCACGGAAGGATCTCGACATGTAATTGGATGATCACCTTTCCACTAACCAATCGCGGCCAGCGTAGCCTGTGCGGTTGTTATAACTCACCCGAGCCCCTTTTATTTTGATTTTTGCGTTTTAAAAATATGACTTTGTAGGTTTTGGCTTGTATAGTGTGTGACATAATAGTTATGAAGTGTATTCATAAAATAAAATGGATAAATAAATAAGTTTTAATAGCCTCAGCGAGAAGCCTGTTAGCAATTGCAGTCCTGCATTGAACGTTATGGTAGGCACAGTAAGGCATCAGCATCAGAACTACAGAAATTAAAAGCTTTCAACATTCCTTTACCTGTTGGTTTTAGTAGAATTAGATTTATGCAAGGCAGTGAGTTTGGAGCAGTGACACGTACAAAATGTTGTAGCTACACATGCTACACTGTGCTGCACCTGTGTCATGAACAACGTCCACGTCCAGCACAGACTAGCATTGAATTATACTAGACTGAACAGAGGTAAACAATACACCCATATTTTGCTAGGTGTAATATGGCGTGCTTATTTCCAACAGCCCGCCATAAAACTTAAGACAAAGAGTCCGAGCTACTGCTGAGATAATCCTATTAAAAACCTCACATAAAACTTTGATGGACCTGGAGAACGAAGCCAAGACACAAGACCGGCACCCTAATTGCGTAACACACGATCAATCGGAATCGGTTTCATTTTGACAGTTCAAAAACGTTCATTGCGTTATTTACGTGTTGAGCAGACTAATTTTTCGAACTTATGAAACAATGGATTAGCAATTGGCTTCAAAATGATTCAGATTCAGATTGATTGTGTGTTACGCAATTAGGGGGCCGTTCTCAACCTTTTTTTGCTCACCAGCTTAAGTTTTTTTTTTCTAGAGCTCTCCAATTTTAATAGGGTTACGCGAGATTATACAGGGTTATTTGTAAAACACTAACAACCTTGCAGGACTGGATTACTAACATCATAAACGACAACTTTTGTTCTATGACTTTTTACAAAACATAATACATTTACTAAAAACCGACCTTTAAGATTTCGTTGTTCTATCTAACCCCCGCTCCCCTCCGCAGAATTTTGTACAAGACACAGCAGTTTGTTTACCTAACTAACGCTTTCGTTTGCTTCGCGTAGAGTTTGTAACATAAAATCGAATATTATTTCAATTCGTTGAATATAAATATTTTTATTTTTGTATGAAAGTCTGATGAATTAATAGAAGTCATAGAACAAAAGTTGTTGTTTATAATGTTAGTAATATAGTGCCGAGAGGTTGTTAATGTTTTACGAATAACCCTGTCTAGTAAGAATATAATTAGTAAGTATTATATTATTAGTATAATATTTAGTATATTAGTATAATATTATTAGTATAATAATATAATATAATTATTATTATTAATGTAGATAAGTAGTTTATCAGCCATCTTGTTACCTTATCACAAGCATTAGGTTACTTAGCTTGGGACTAGATGGCGCTGTTTGAAATTTCCAGGGATATTATAAATTTTTTCTGTGTTATCTATTGCCCCCTGAAAGTTTAAACGCCCAAGAGTGGGCGTTATCGCGCACGTTGAGAACCAATGCACTACACTAACGAGGCAGTCCTTTACATAAATCTTGCCTACCAACTTACCTTCACAAAAGTAAAAAAAAAGATATAAGAGTTCCAAATTTCAGGTTCTATTAGTGTACTGTCACTGACAAGTGGGTCTGAAACTAGACCCATAAACATGCCAAAATCCATTCAGAGCCGTTGAGAAATATGGCCTTCAGGTTTCAAGATCACACCAAAAGGGACCTGATTGCCGAAGATATATTGGATCTTTTACGAATCTGAGAAGCTTCACCTTGAGTTAGATATTCTTATTACCTAAACTTGATATACGCAAATAATACGCGATGAAATTAAACTAGACTGATCAGTTTGCGGTATGTATATTGAATTTTCTTCATTTTGAAACGTTTTACCACACATGTGAGGCTACAAATTGGAAAGTAATTCAGTTATGTTCCTTCGTAGTGAAATATGTTCGCGTGTAGGTGTTTTTTGTTCAGGATATACATAATAATATTAGATGGGATTCAGAATTTCTAAGCCTGCAAAAATGGGTTACAGCCAAAGTGAAAGTAATAAACGTGTTATCTATTTTGATGTACAGACTGCGTAGGCAGTTGGTATGGCGATGGGTCTTTTGTTACAAAAAATACTTAGCTGTTTTATAGATAGTACAATACTTACGCGTTCAAAATGTATGAAAAATTAAGTTCAAAATGTGTGCAAAAATTCAATAAGTTTAAAATGTATAAAATTAATAAATGTATGAAAAATGTATGACTCATTTTTTTGTACTGTCAATTATATTCAATGCACGAGGGTTCAGAATAATGTACCGAATCTATGTAAATAGGTGGCGCGTCGATGTCCCTGCATACGTATTTTCTTGCTACGGCGTAGCTGACACCATGACGTCACCGTCGCTACGCAAGATTTCGTTAGCTAACTGACCGCACCTAAGATTGCTACTTCTAAACTTTGTTATGCGTCAAATTGATACATTGATGTCATATAACTATGCTTTATTTATTACTAGATAGTAAGATAAAGCTGCTGCAGCTGTTAAAAAAATAACGAATTCTTTTTCGTCATCGTGTCGATGACAAGACTAAATGGAATTTAGTTAGCCCAAAACTTCACCATTTCTACGCCATCGTCGTTGGCAGTGCAGAGGTCACGGCTGGATTTTTGCGAACAAAGGGCAAGACAATAGGTGGGACATAACTTCACTATACGAGGATGCAGTTACATCTTTCTACTTGGGTTCGGAGGCGGTTTAGAGACTTCCTACAATATTTTGAAAACTCTATCATAAACAACTCATTTAATAAGTCGATAAACCATTATTTTTCCAAACACAAACCTAATCAAATTATATTTCGATTGACATATAAAAATAAAAACAACTACCAACTAAAATCCTGACACTTTATTGTATTTTTAATGTCACCGCGTATCACTTTCCCAGGGCTTTTAACAAATTTGTCAATAAACCGCAGGGGTGCGCCTCTAGACAAACATGCGGTTAGTGACAACCCTAACCACCACTCATTAACCTGCCATCAATGTTTGCTGACTCCAAATTACTGGGAATATTATACGGAATGAAATGGGGACGCCTCGTAGTAGGAAAGGGTTCGACTATCAGCGGGACGTTAGAATAATAGAGTATTTCATAAAACGGTACTGCTATCACCAATGCTGTGAGTTTTGTAGTAACAGCGGTTGCTTGAAAAAATCATTGAAAAATATTGCAGTTTGTGGTGTACACCTTACCACCTTTTTTTTGGGTGGGAAATCATCAAATGACCTCTCCAGCTCTGGGCTGAGCGGAAGGGCGTGTCAGACTTTTACTGACTAAAACCCACCCGTGTTCCTTCAGTTTCCTGTGCCAGGGGCCACGGTATCTCTTTCGATCCACCCAAGGCCCTGGCAGACACCTTGGTTTTATGCTAGGCAATCAACATTTATTGCAGTGTGACTTTAGTCTATTGACATCATACTTGTATACAGGTTGGCAGAAATATCGACGCGCAACCTGTTACCTGGATTCAGTACATGATTTTGAACATCGTGCGAAAATTATAAATGGTTATTTTAAAAAAAACGGTGTTCATTTTAACCTCGTAGGTATTGCACTAACTCTTCTATATGAAATAGCGGATTTTTTTTTATAACCGCCGAAAAATTTCTACGCTGCTTTAGTTTGCGCGTCGATGTCGCTGCCACCCTACATACAGCCCATATATAGACTAGAGGCAAGACAATATTGACAAGAAACAATTTCTAGAAAAAATATTGAAGAATCTTAGCAATAAATCGCTAAAAATAGCAAAAGACATACACATACTTCCTATCGACCTCCATTAAAATTTTACTTATGTAGTTTGAGAATAAAATAATTTGTTAAACAAATCGCTACCTGCTCTTCCACCCGCTAACAATCGCACCTGCCCTACATATAACGAAGGACAGTAATATGAACACGTCATCTCATTTCACTTTTTATGGAAACCTTTGGGAAATCAAAACACCTAGTGAAGCTCTGTTTTTCTAGTTAAGTGAGGCAACAATAACTTGGGTGTGACGGCGAATCTTTATAATAGTAATATATTTGAGAAAGTCTACGAAGATAAATTAATGATGATTTTTTTATTTTAATTGTGTTTTTATATTATGATTTAATTTTAAATTTGATGTTAATTTTTATTTTAATTTTGATTTAAATTCTGATTTTAAACTGATTTTAATTTTGATTTAATTTTGTTTTTTTTTTATGAAGATTTTTGTGTTGATTTTATTGTGTGTATTAATGTAATTGCTATGGGTTAATACCTGAAATAAACTGTTATTATTATTATTATTAAATGCTGGCAATTTCACCTAATATGTGAGCAGGTGAGCAGTAGTGGCCCAGTAATAATGGCCGCGACTTACGAGTTGTAAGTCATAGGTTCGAACCAAGACAGGCGCTTTACTTTGTGTAAATTATTCCATGATTCAAGGCCGCTCAGCGCGCTATGGAGCGAGCTATGCTCGGAGTCTCTTTGAAGGATAAAATCAGGAATGAAATTATCCGGAAAAGAGCCGGAGTTACCGACATAGCGCGCAGAGTAAGCAAACTGAAGTGGCAGTGGGCTGGCCATGTTTGTTGAAGGACCAATGGCTGGTGGAGCAGACGAGTCCTGAAGTGGAGACCGCGTATCCGCGTAACGTAGTGTGGGACGCCCCCAGCTAGATATACGGACGACTTAAAGAAGGTTGCTGGGACGGACTGGATACGGAAGGCGGAGGACAGGGTGTTGTGGCATAGCCTGGAAGAGGCATATGTCCAGCAGTGGACTGCGATAGGCTGAGTTGATTCCATGACCACTGATCTCAAAACGGTGAAGGAAACCATTGTGAGGAAACCGGCATGTCCTAGAACTAAAAATTCGAAGACATGTGACATCTACAAACCCGCACTGGGCCCGCGCGATGGATTGCTCCCTCTCATTGAGAGGAGGCCTGTGTCCCAGCAGTGGCAACATTATAGGCTGATTATGTATTTCACCTAAAATAGGCGATATTTTGGCAAACTGAAATATATTTCTTCTATGCGCAAAGAGACAGAACAGAACTAGCAATGCCGAAACTCATGATTAATCTAGGAATTAATTCATTTTTTTTTATCTAAATTAATTTTCGTAAACGAACCCTGTCGATCGTTGCAGGTGGTGTTCTGAAGTTTTCAGCTACCCCCATAGAAAAAGATGTGAGTTAATTAATTAATTAATTTTATTTGTATAAAAAGCGTTGCCCCGCACTAGGAATTACTCCTGTATCGTGGGTGCGTTTACAATCATTTTTAAACTCACATACACAAACAGCCAGAGCCGGATCAACTACCTGTAGGCAATACAAATATTTGTTCCGTGCGGGAATTGAACCCGCGACCCGCAGCGCAGCAGCCGCCAGTTAATTAATAAAAAAATAACAGTATGGAACGCGCCATGCGGTAAAAATAAATTAGATTGTTTGGCAAAAGGACGTACCACAGTCTGAAAAAAAAGTAAGTAAGTAAGAGCAAATTGCTTAGTAGAGTATTCTCAGTGTGTTCGTAAATCGGTGGGATTCTCCGATGTTGCGGAGGTGGATGCAGCTCCATACTTTATTTTAATTGTATAATGTATATCTGTGTCTGTAACCCAGTCTTAACAAGGGGTATCGTATTACTCAGTCACTGGGTTGTGGAGATCAGATAGGCAGTCGCTCCATGTAAAATACTGGTATTCAGCTGCATCCGGTTAGACTAGAAGCTGACCCCAACATAGTTGGGAAAAGGCTAGGCAGATGATGATGATGATCTGTGTCTGTAACCTACTAACACTAGAAGATAAGGTAAATTTTTACTAACCCTATGGACTCATGTCTGACATAAAAGTTTTCTATTCTATTCTAAATACAATTTCGACTAGATTTTCCAACTTGAAGTAGCTCATAATCACTTATGATTTAAATCGTAGAAAGGTACTCAATAATTTAAAAAAAAAACTTCTCATATCGGTCCTTTTTCATGAAATTGTCTAATTTCAAAGATTTAAAATACTACCTAGTTTCCCATAGCTTCATTCAAAACTCAACGAGACAATCAATATCCATTATTTCTGTTTCTCAAATAAAAGCAAACAATAAGTATCGCGCAGCAAATCAGAAGGCCAATTCTCGTAATTTAAAACGTTCAAAATCTAGTCGCAGTCTAATCTCAGCGACAAACAAATGTCAAAATGTAGGGAAATTAGAGGTTTTTTTGACAGATTGAGATTGAGATCAGACTGTGAACGTTATTAAAATTACGAGAATTGCCCTCCTGATATCCGCTACGCCGTAGGCAGCGTAGCAACATCGCGTCTACGTCGTAGCAAACTTTTAGAAATCTATACAGGGTCGGGCCAAGTTATTAGTAAAAGCATCGAGAATAAAAGCATATTTCAATTCTACGAAAAATCCCCGACAAAGCTTGTTTTTCTGACAGCGTCTTCACGTTTCTTAATGTTTTTGTTTATTCACAGTATCAACATAAAGAAAGTGTAAAAACATAAAAAGCGGCTTTGCACTAGCATGAATATTTTCTGAGAAAATAATAAAAACAATAAGAGAGACGTATAAATGTGAAAGCTGGGTTTTTACAGAAGTGATACAGTCGTGAATAATCACGGTCACAAAAAACATTGTTTTTGGAACGAAGTTCCTCATCGCACATAATACTACGCACTATTGGCGAATGAGAGCCACACCGCAAAAAGTGCATCATTTTGACCGTCACGATAACTTTGTTATGTGCAAAAGCGAAAGGAACTTCGTTCCCATCGAGTGTTACACGAAATGTTTGGACTCTTTTTTTATTTTATTAAAATATAGATACTGCAAGAACATCATGTATTGTCATAAGTACCCACGGCCTCACAAAACCGCACGTTACAAAATGTTGATTCAGTGCGGTTAGTGGGTGTGCTCAGGTGCGGTTCAGGCAAAGTGCTGTTGAAATCAGTGCTCTTCAAATACCTCAAATTGCTTATACCGATCAGACGAACATCATATTATTATTAACTAACTAGCTTCTGCCCGCGGCTTCGCCCGCGTGGATGTCGGAAATTTACCCACGGGAACGTGCTAACAGGATAAAATGTACCTATGTGCTTCCCCAGAATGCCATCTATGTCGCGGGCCCTTTGTGGCTAATTACAATAGAAAACCAATTGTGTCTCATTAGTGGTGATTAAGAGGGTACCTATATGATATCTTTACCTAAGTACAGTAGCGGTCCAAAGCGGCGCGCCAGTTTCACGAAGCAATAGATTGACACTTCTGTTTAACTTACGACCTTCTTCTAATGAGTAATTCCTATACTTTATAGTATACACACACACACTCTATTCACACACTCAACACACACATTCTCGCATTCGCTTGCAATTACTTTGAATACTTAATCACGGTATTGACTACAGTTCACTTATTCGTAAAATTTTAGGATTATACCCACAGATATCAAAATAAATAAATTATAAGGTAGATGGATGCAGTTAACTTAAAGAGTCATTCAACCGCGACTAAATAGAACGTTGTTCATTGTGGGTTAGCGACGTGTGTTCTATATCTAAATATTAGCGGTGTTGTAGTTCCTTTTAAAATGCAAGCAAATTTGAACATTGAAATTAAAGCGAATATTATTGCGCTGCGTAAAATTGGACTTAATATAACACAAATAACTGATGAAACCGGACTGAGTGTAAGTGTAATGATTAAATTATTTTATTAAACAATTTATCTTATTAAAGTAGAACTGCTGATCCTTATTTTTTTAAAACGTTTTATAAAGTCTAAATAGAAGAAAATATAATTCCGAAGTAAATTTATTTACCTAGATTATTGAATGATGGATTAATATAACTATATTAATTCTATAAATATATGTAACATCTCTTGTCATTATAATTTTGTTTCTAAATCGTAGGTAATATTAGTGATTTGCTTAGTAGCCTAACAGTACTCCTTTTTTTATTTTAGAGAAGTAATTCCATGGCCGGCACGACCTCCTGACCTCAACCCCATAGAAAATCTATGGGGTTTAATCACACAGCGATGGGACGCAAGGAATGAGAGGACTGATGAGCAATTGAAGCTGCATTGCCTAGAAATCTGGGAAAATATAAGAGGAACAGACATATGTAGTAATATTGTAGGGTGGATGCGCCAGCGTTTATTTGATTGCATTGCTAATAATGGGGGTTATACGAAGTATTAAATTATAAGTTGATTATAGCAATACTAAAATTATATTGTGATATCCGTAATAAGGATTATTTTGAGGTTTAGCTTCAATCTTCTTTTCATAATGAAAATGAATACTTAAGCTATAACCGCAATAAGTCCTAATAAATACGATTTGTTAACTTTGACATTTGAGATAGGCAACTTAGGTAGGCTACTACTACTGAGTAATTTAATTGTATTGTGACAAGGAGTCCGCACTTTTTTTATTTACGTGGGTAGATTTGCTAGTTGTAGTTTGTTAAAGTACTCTAACAAATTACAACCAGTAAATCTACCCACACAGTGGTAATTAAAGGACAATATTATTATATTAAATTGAATCTTTGCGACAAACACACTTCTATTTTTTCTAGTCCTTTAAACCAAATACAACCTTATTGCATTAAACGTATGGTCTTAAATCGAACTGGATTCAAGTCAAAGTGAGAACAAAAGCATTCTTGAGCGATAAGGATTTTTTCTAAGTGGTTACGGACTAATGAGTGAATATAAATAAAATAGACTATATTACGTGCAACGAATTTACAAAACATAATTACGATGAACCGCTATTACCTGCTTAACTTCAATAAATTGTTCTTTATGAGAAAATAAACTGTTTTAACTAGACGTTTATTTATTTCTAGTTTATAAAATTATAACGAATAAACAATTTGAAATTACTTATAAAACATTTTTATTTTTAACCCCATATTACAATAACAATATAATAATAACAATATAATAACTTATTATTATCGTTTATTAATCTATCGAATAATAAAAAAAAACCGATAAAGATTATTGTTGGAAAAGAAAAATTAAAAGTCCCATCTCGAGATTGGAACCCAGACCTATGCGTTCGACAATCTAATACGTAAGACTACCAGCTATCGGTACTTGATGAAATGACTTCAATTTTAGCAATGGTATGAACCAACCAAAGTCATGCGTAATTACGTAGCCTATGTGCAAAAGCGACGGTATGTTTTTTGTTTCGTTCGACGCCAGCCAGTGTGCGAATTCTGAGATGTGCGTTCTGTGTTGATACATCACTACACACAGACGTAGGTACGGACGTTACCGCGCGTTCACAGCAATACAGTCCTTAAGCTGGTAATCAATTAATGACTCTTGACTGTACCTAACTAATTAAAAAAAAAACTCAATAACAGAAAATTAAATACCTACCTACCTAAATAAACCTATTCCTGATGATAACTAATCTAAACTCAATAAATAAGCAAAATCCCTAAAAACTAATATCTATACGAATGACTAAACCTACCTAACAGTATTATAAAATAACCTACGGTCACTACGTACACTATCAAATATACTACCTATACTTTAAAATTAAAATCTATACCTACGACTCATATAAAAATAAACCTAAATAACTCTAAAAACTAAAAGGAATAAAAATGAACTCCACTGCGGGTGACCCAACCTACGACAAACTTAGTATTTGCGGTTGGTACAGTACAGACAGTGGTAATCGGGTATAGGGATCGAACCGCAAAATTAAGTTTGTTTTTTATTGTATATACTTTTCCGGGATAAAAAGTACCCAGTGTGGTGCCCAGGATATTAAAGAATAATTATACCAAGTTTCATCGTAATCGAACCGGTAGTTTTTGCGTGATGCCTGAACAAACAGACAGACAGACAAAAATTTTTTTAATCACATTTTTGGTTTCGGTGTCGGTCAAGTAACACCCCCTGCCATTTATTTTTTTGATATTTTCAATGTACAGAATTTTCACTTCTACAGATTTATTATAAGTATAGATGGTGAGGGTCACCACTTAAAAGAGTCTCCAGAAGTGGCGTTATTTAATTTCGTCCGGCGCTTTCTTTATAGTCAGGATGACTATAAAGAAAGCGCTACTTATAAATATCACTACCATATTACTACCAAATATAAAGAAAGAAAGAAGAAAGAAAGAAAAAGTATATACTACTACATACTACAATATTAATGACAAGATATACCCTATCCATTAGGTTAGCCATTATTTGACAGCTATCTTAGAACGTACGTATTACGTAAAAGTTTACTTTAAAATGCGTAATAAATTAAATATATAAACTGCCTTATCTTATTGAATTATTTATTTTTTGGCTTCTTACAGACATTATATTACCGTACGTGTATCAATCAATGTATTGTGTTTTGCTGCAATCACTAGTTCTATCTGTCAAAAAACGGTTTACCTAATGGACAGGGTATAATCTCTTATACTGCCTCGTTGTTCTTGTGGTAACAAGCGCTACTGCTGAGCGTGAGGTCTTCAGCTCGAATCCCGGGTCAGGTAAAGTGCTGTTGAGGTTTTCCTTCTGGAATTTCTCAATACCATCCTAGTTTGGATTTGTGCCCAGTTGATGCAATGGGCAACTAGCTTCAACTTTCTGACTAACTGACCGACTATTTAATTTTGACAATTCAAAAGTGCCTGTAAATGGTTTATTTGAAATAAATTATTTGAGTTTAATATTTTTTAATATATAATACAATTTATAATATACAATCTTTTTTATTATCTAATACATAATCAGGCCACACCATACCAGGCGATTAATCTGCTGAACGCCCTGATTGCTCAGGAACCGGAAGTTGACATATTTATGTATAGCAGTAAATCTATGTTTAATGTTTGTATGAAGTTTTTTAGTTAAACGTTATGTTGTTGGCTTGTTGCGCGCTTTGGTGTGTACTGTGAGTGCAGCAAGCAATTGATATACAGGGTGTTATTGACAGCCCTCCACAAAAACACAGGATTGATTCAGCTCCTTATTCTGAATCATATCCCACTAGAAATTTTCTCAGGAAAAAAAAAATATGCCATTTTTTCTGCTGATATTCCTTTATTTCAATGTAAAATTACGTTCTCTGTATGCAACACTCCATTTATGTAAATAAAACAGCTGAAAACAGCCTCGATCAAGCTCGCTGCGCTGCCGTTCGCTACGTGCGTTTTGCCACGGTAACGATACGTTGCGTGTGATAATAAAACAAATCTGGTTTTTTGGATTCCCTTAATGTTCCTGAAAGAATTACATGTACCGGTCATCTTAATATGATGTACTGAAGCCACCCTATCAGTTTGCGGAAGGCTGTCAATAACATCCTGTATAAATAAATAACTTCACACCTATACATATAAACATAATAACCTAATACAGTGCAACCTTAATATAACGTACCTCAATACAACGAATTCCTCGATTTAACGACTTCTTCGTAATCCCCTTGAATTGTTCATAAGAGTCAATATAAAATATACCTTTTCATTGCGAAGATTTTTTACGAACAACCTCCTTATAACGAATTTTCAACTATTAAAAAAAAAACCTCTAATTAACGAATTTTGTCAACCCAAAACCTTTATATAACGTTCCCAATAGTATGTGATTCAGTCTCGACAGGTTTCGACACGTTTTTACTTCTTTATACCAAATTTTAGACAGGTTGATCTAAAATTTGTTATAAAGAAGTAAAAACGTCAATTTAACAAACCTCAGTTTAACAAATTACTTGATATAACGAATATTTACTTGTTATATTATATCGAGATTGCACTGTATTTTACTTTTGACGAACTCATCCCGCGCAAACGAAGTGGCATCGAAAACTGAAAAGATTCCAAGTAAACCATGCAGTGCAGTACCACAAAATGTAGGCTAAACACGAAAACAACATTTCAGTGAGTAAAGCCAAAAGCGTTCTTAGTATTAATACACCCGTTTGCTATAAATCCTCTGTGTAAATAACAGAAACAAGATATGAACGGCCGACATAATCCCAGTGAAATTATAGGCGCTGTATATTTGAAATGTAACACGAGCAGTGGCTTGAGTGTATTGTGAGCGTTCTATTTTATATATTGACGTTCGTTTCCAAGGTTTAAGGGGTTACATTGTTTTGTTTTATAGTACAATTTTGAGGTCATAGATCGTCTTGGAGTTTACTTTACATCGCCATTTTTAAGTTGCATCATTCGGCTCGGTCGCAAAATGTCCACTTCTCAAAAGGTCTACCGGTCGCAAAATGTCCACTTCTCAAAAGGTCTACCGGACGCAAAATGTCCATTTCTCAGAATGTCTGTTTCGCAAAATTACCAGGCAGGCAATTCTCGTAATTTTAAGAATGTTCATAGTCTGATCTCAGTCTCAACCTGTCAAAAATACCTCTAATTTCCCTATATTTTTGACAAGTTTTTGACATTGATAGTCGCTGAGATGAGATTGCGACTAGATTTTGAACGTTTTATACATACCACAGCGAATGTCATGTGTCCATGCTGCGCCGAGAAATCTATTTATATGCCCAGTTTGTCAAAATAGCTACCATAAAAATAGCTACCATTGGTACGCATAACGATTCGTTTTTGTTTATACGAGTAGGAAGGGAGATTTAGTAGTTTCTCACTGTTTAGTTGGTGAAATAAAAATAAAATAAACCCCAAAGTAACTTGCTGTGAATATGTATTAGCACAGTAGCTATTACCTGCTCAACAAAAGTTGCTACTGGACGTTGAGCTCTAGGTAGTTTCGCCAATTGCCTATTCTACAGGTATTCCCCTGACGATAGATTTGTGAAATTTTGGCAGCCGCTTTCTATAAAATATTAAAGCGAGTTTTGACTGAACTGGTTCACCAGGGACTTGTAACTGTACTAGATTTTTTGACAATTACGTCTATTTACTTATTTTGCATGAGTTTTAGTAACTATACAATAAAATTCGCAAATAATGCGATGAGCACGCGCGGGCTCGCGAAAGATGGTAGGAGTGAAGGGAGGCTTTTTCCTAGGAGAGGGACAGCTAAGGACAGTAAAAAAAAAAAAATTAGATACGAATATTTTTGTAGAATTTAAATATTACTCAGTACTTACATTCTAAGTGAGATCTTGAATCAACTACAAGGGTTTGATTTTGTTCAATATTGTTTGTCATCTCCGTCACTCATCCGTCACCTAGAGAATCTTTCTAAAGTTCAAAAGGTATGTGCCGAGTAGGTATTGTACGCAAGGAATGCAATCTTGAGTCGAGATTGGCATCTCGAGATCTCGCGTGCTAAGTATGGTGTCGACATAGGCCATTCGAGATCTCATTTTTTAAATATTGCATTTTTTTTAATCAAAATTTCTAATATCCCACGATTGCCCTATGTTGTAGTTTTCATTTTAAACCAACAGTTTAGCGTAAACGATCTGAGAAAAAAACAACGTTTATTTAAGTTGAACAAGCAGTACTCACACTATAAATCCATTATTATTCTCGTTCGAGATTGTCTTCCCAAAATATCAGATCTTGAAAAAAGACCAGTACCAGTAATAGAGTAGAGAAATTCTTTTACCTCCAAAACAGCAGTTAGTTAGAGTAAATTAAATAAACCCACGTAGGTAACCCGTAAACAAGTCGGTCCGTGTGTTCAGTAGAAATAATTAATAACATGTTGCACGCTGTTCTGGGAACCAACATGTTGGAAACAGCACTAATGCTATTATTTTATTAAAATTGTGGGTTTCGTGATGTCTTAGTTCAATGTTTTAAGCTGGATTTATATAACTGTAACTACATAAATACGTAGCGATATGTAAGGGAATTCCTTTACTTAATATTTCCTTATATTAAGTGTGTTGTTCTGCAAATGTTTGTTCCACCGTAGATCTCATCCCTGCCTCTGGGCTGGATTGAGGTCAAGAGTGAGCCCATTGTCAATAAAAAAAAAATGTTTTTGGGGATAGCAAGTAGTAATTCCCTAAATATTACTACTACTATCATCATCATCCAGCATCCATCCAGCATCATCCCACTGCTGGGCAAACGTTTCTCCCTATGACTTCCAGCTCTTTAGATCCAGGCCTGAAGTGGACTACTGATTTTTGTCCAGGTCGTCCCGCCATCTCTACGGGGTCTTCCGTAAATATTGACTTACTTTTTTCCAAGATTAACATCTCACTGCCTAGCACGCCAAACACGGTTGCCGCATGTACAACGAGTCATGGGCAAAATCTACCACCCAGAAAACTTCCGGCGACATCGAGGCCAGGAGAATATGGCGGGACGACCTTGACGCCTACAGAGAGGATTGGGTGGACCAATCTTCTCATGAATAAGAATTGAATGAAGAATCATGTGCTGAATTTATGATTACAGTTTGCGCGTCGATGTCCCTGTCAACAATATTTATACTCAGATATTGACCTTCAGAATTTTCCTTTACATTATTTTCCAGTAGATACACAGATACCTTGCCGGTTCAATTCCCGCACGGAACAAATATTTGTATGGTCTACAGGTAGTGGGTTCGGTTTGTGGGTGTTTGTGGATATCAGATTATTGTTTGACTACGTGCCCAACTACGATACAGGACAAACTAGTGTAACGTTTTAAATTATCCGGCCTGTGTAAAAGGTGAATATGATTCATCACAATCTCGTATCTTTTGGCGCGTTGCCTATACGCTGCCATCTTGTTTTTTCAATACAATTTTATCGAACCATCATCCAAGAGCCTTCCGCTTGTACACGCCTTACCGACTAATCTCTAAATCGACTTCGAAATCGAGTTGGACGGAGCAAAGACAATCTCCACAGACGGGGGTTCACGGACGACTGAGATCTTAAGTGCGTATGCGGCACCTCCCCGCAGACAATGGCCCACCTTCCATCCTACGCCGCATGTCCTGTCACCTGTGCACATGATTTTATGACTGCGTCAGTGAGCGCAGTTCACGCAGCTGAATTTTAGGCCAAAGATGTTTGAACTTTCTGCCATCGATGGGCTAGGAAAAAAAATACAATTTCCGTGTAGTTTCACAATTGTTTACCAACAAGGCCCTTGTCTATATAATTCAGGCGCCAAAAGATCTTTGTATATGTAGGAATTATATAATTCCCACATTTTCAAGATAGGAGCTGTTTAATAAAGCAGAAATCTTTGGAAAAACCTGACAAAATTTTCGGATTGTCAGATTCTCGTTTGAAAGTTTTTTTTTTATTAAATAGACGTTTCCTTCTCTTTATGAGAAATGGAACTTGCCTTGAAATGGTAAATTACAGGCAGGTATTATTTATTATCCGAAATGTTATGTGATAGTTTGTAAAGATGTTTGAATATCTGTTGTCTGAAACTGCTGAGCGGATTCGGAAAAAAGGTTTAGCGAATCTTGAATGATGTAATTCATGATTTACTGGGAAACATGAACTAACTAGTCTTGAACTTGAGTAAAACCGCAGACAATAGCTTAATAAGTATAAAATAACTTAAATACATTATGTAGGTCTGTATATAAGAGATAGTATACGCCATTACGACTCCAAGTTTCTCTCTAATGCGAGACGTTTGTAGAAGCATTGTACCTAGCTATTATATAATATGACACTTACCTACATGTGGTTAGTAGGGACTCCTTTATGAGAGGTGAAGTGTTTGTACCGCAACACGTGGATAAGCGGAGAAATAGTGGTGCTTTAGCCCCCTTAATGAATAAACCCGGAGTTATGCCAAAACTAAGCTTAGTAAAAGTGGATGGGTAAACGGTAGAGGGCCTAGTAAAATTGCACGGAATAATCGTAACGTAAATTCGTGCAATTTAAAATATAGCCAAATAGAATCTATTCTAAAAGATTTTAAATTGCACGAATTTGTCTTTGATTTTTTTAATTTTTTCATTCGTGCAACTTAAAATCTAGCCAAATAGAACTGCAGTGCGATTCTGTAACCATTTCACCGTGAAAACTTAGGTGAAGTGAGCGCCATTCCAACCGCCAAGCTGTCATTCCAACTAATGCTAGGGATTGACACCGTTGACAGCTCACTCTAAGCTCACTTCACCTAACTTTTCACGGTGAGATTTTTACAGAATCGATCGGCTGATTCTATTTGGCTAGATTTTAAATTGCACGATTCCAAGATGGGCCTTCCACGAATGCATAGAAATGAACAATTTTAACATGAAAAGCGGCCTCAGTTGACTAAAGAGCCGCAAATAGGTACCTACTCGTTTTGCACATAATATTTACTTAGTTTTAAAACTTTGTTCTAAATATATCTGAGAGTTTTGCAATTTATTGTGCTTGTCATAAATGTAAACCAAAATGCTGGTAGTAATGGTGTTTTCTAACGAAAGGGTATATTTTTGATGGTAAATAATAATTGATAAATATTCAATAGATTGTGCGGTTGGTTTAAAATATTAAGTGTGAATAATTAAAATGTTTAAAAGCTTTTTTCATACAAATTCACAAAACCCTCTCAATCAGTAACACTCCAAATTATACTAAACAGAACCGTTATAGTATGCATAGTGCCTATCAATAAATTACACACTGAAACACTGAAACTTATTCTTATGGCGATATTATAATAATCAAAACCTTCTCCATAAGACAAAGTATTGTCGACCTCGTAATTGCTTTATTAATTATTTAAACTTTTCGAAAGTCTGACAACCAGTCTTACCAAGGGGTTTCATATTACCCAGTAACTGGGTTGTGGAGGTCAGATAAGCAGTCGCTCCATGTATATACTCAGCTGCATCCGGTTAGACTGGAAGCCGACCCGAACATAGTTGGGAAAAGGCTAGACAGATAATGATTTAGTTAAACTTTTCGCACAAAAAGTACAAAGACTTAATGCGTTAGGCATTCTCTACCAGTCAACCAAGGCTGGTGAAGAGATTAGATGGCAGGTGCTTTGACTGAGAGGAACAATGATAAAACTGCTCTCAAAACGGTAAAAGAAAACATCATGAAGAAACCGGCATGTCATACAATCAAAAATTCGAAGACATGTGACATCTACCAACCCGCATTGGGCCCGCGTGGTGGATTACGGCCCACTCCCTCTCACCGAGAGCAGACCTGTGTCCCAGCTGTGGGAACATTTTAAGCTGATTAGGCACATGGAATCTGGATCATCATGGAAAACACTTACGAGGTTGACTATACAATAATACAGTTATTAGAGTTAGCAAACTAAATCAAATCACTTACGCCATTATTACCCACTGTTACGTTATATAATTGAACTATAAGGTCTAAGGTCCCTGAGCCGTTACGTCTAACCATTGTGATCCATTAATTTTGGGACAAGGTGAGCGTACGTGTTATGTTTCAATTTAGAGGCTTCAAGATCTTTGTGGATCCCTGATTGAGTTCGTTTCATCTGTTGAATTGATATACATATGTTTGAGATGTGTGATGGATTAGGGTAAATGGCTGATATCTATATGTATACATCGATATCTATACTTCTGTACTATATTATAAAGAGGCAAAATTTGTTTATTTGTATGTACGAGTATGTAGGGGGTAATCTCCGAAACTACCAGCCAGATTTAAAAAAACGGGTTGCACTCCGAGAGTGCCGGCAGAAGTGAAAACTTGAATATTAACGTTGTGCATTTTTGATATTTTGGAATGCGGTCTACTCCCCCTCCGTCTTACGAATTTTCGATCAGATCACGTGTCCTGACGCGAGCTCCGTCTTAAGAATTTTCCATCAGGTCACGTGTCCTGATGCGAGTTTAACATTATTTACCCATCACAACAAAAGTGCACAATGTCGCTAAAGAAGTTTTCACTTCAAAAATCTTATTGCATTTGATAGCTCAATTCTTGAGAAAGCCATATATATTATAGGCTATCTAATATCACGCTACGACCCTTAGAAGTCGAGCAAAATGAAAAAAAGCCAGAAAGTACTAAGCAAAAATGAAGTACAGGATGGGCAACTTGGAGGTAATACAACTTTTTTAAGCCGCCATTTTGTTTTGGCGGCAAATATGACAGTTGTTTCATTAAAATTATTTTGTGTACATACGGCAAATTTATTATGGAGCATTTTACGACTGAACAAAGTGTTTTAATTATTAAAACATTCTACTCAACCCAATCATGTATTGCGAAAACTCTAAGAAAATTACGGCCATTTTTTGGTAGAAATCACTTACCTTCGCGGCTAACAATAACTTGTTTAGTAATTATATTGGACCAGCATGGCATTGTAACAGATAAAGCAGTTTTCTTACATCAAGTGAATCAGTTGAGCTTAGGAAACATGTGGTTCCACAATACGGGGCCACATGTCATACGGCACGAGTCACAATCGAGACATTGAAAATAACATTTCCGGGTATATAAATATCGAGAAACGGTGACATTGATTGGCCCCCAAGATCCCCGGAAATAACAGCTCCTGACTTTTTTTTTGTGGGGCTATCTAAAGGGACGTGTCAATGCTAACAGGCCATTGAACCTTCAAGAATTAAAACAAAATATCTGAGACACAGTCACTGACATAACGCAGGAAATGTGTGAAAATGTCATGAAAAACGAAGTGAAAAGGGTTCACATCTGCCATGCTGGTGGACATTTGTCTAAGATTATTTTCCATACTAAATTGCCGGCCCTGAACACTATCCTACTAATATTATAAACGTGAAAGTTTGTATGGATGGATGGATGGATGTTTGATGATGATTAGCGGTAAGATTGTTGCCGAGGTGGATGCAGCTCCACGCTGAATATAAATTGTTTACGTTAAATCTGTCTTTAACCAACCAACACAGATGTTAAGTTACATTGTTACTAACCCTCTTCCCTCTTCCCCCTCCCTCCTCCTCTCTCTTGAAAACAGAAGGCCTGAGTCCCAGCAGTGGGAACATTTTAGGCCGATTATTATGGTACTAACCCTATGGACTCCTGTCTGAAACAAACGTTTTCTATTCTATAGTGGCTTTGTTACCACTGACATGCGCCCGGCTGTACATAACTTTAATTATTATTCATTTGTAACCACCTTACATAATAAGCGTTTAAATACATTATAATTACGTGTCTATACCTACAATACATAATTTCTAAAGATCTTATCGCACAATGTTGCTAATGGCACCAGCATTGTGCTGAGCTGTCATTGTCGTGCCCCAAGCTAACATCTATCAATGCCATTCCTCTCTCACGCGACACGAATTATTTTGCGTTCACTGAATGTAAATAAAAATGTTGCTACAAGGAAAATGTTGAAGTAACCTGTCCTGCTGGTGGGTGCCTGTTGGATGTACACTAATGGCATATACAATAGTAATTGATGTTCCTTCGGGCTTACGATAATTTTATTAAATAAATACTTTATTTTTACGTGTTTCACATATCTAATTTTTATCTTATTTTTAGTAACAGTGTTCTGCGGTTTCACCCGCATATGTTTCGATTCCATGGGAATATTGGAATTAGTATGAAAGAAGTTAGATGGTAAGAAGTAAGATGTAAGATTTATAATAATTATCTGTACCTATCTATCCGTAACATCACAGCGGCCCATCGGAATACCACGCTGCGACACTTATTTCTAAATGTCGCAGCATCATGCTCAGATAGCCTGGACCTTATGGCCTCGTACAGGACTTTCCGTTTTCATTTTATTTTTTATATTTTTAAGAGAGCGTTTAGTTTAGTTTGTAATATTTCTGTGCGAGTTTCAATAAATTATTTTTCTTTCGTCCTTTTCTGTCTGGTTGACAGCCGCACAGGGCGATCGGTCAGGTTAAGCTACGCTTGCCGCGGTTGGTCTGTGGATGGGTGACCATCTTTACATACCGAGACGCCTCCATGCCTCGGAAAGTACGTTAAGCCGTTGGTCCCGGCTGTTATTCGTGGATCTTTGACAGTCGTTACGGGTAGTCAGAAGCCCGAAAGTCTGACAACCAGTCTTACCAAGGGGTATCGTATTACCCAGTAACTGAGTTGTGGAGGTCAGATAGGCAGTCGCTCCATGTAAAATACTGGTATTCAGCTGCTCCGGTTAGACTGGAAGCCGACCCCAACATAGTTGGGAAAAGGCTAGGCAGATGATGATGATGATGTCCTTTTCTGTCTGGTTTATTCTGTAAAAGCCTCACCGTGAAAACTTACGTAGAAATGAAGTTTTAAGGTTGTTACAGTGTTGAAAATCATGTGAATTTTACGAATGTTCGATCGTGTTAATTTAACAGTTGAAATGTAATCCGCTTCTTGCCCATAAACTGGCCAAACTGAAAGCTTTTACGAGTAATGTTTATAATTCGGGATCAAAATAATGTTTCTGTTTAAATCCGTTGCGTTGTGTTGTTGTATTATTTTATCAGTCTTTATATTTATTTTAACACAATTTTCTTACATGAAAATGAAAATTATATTACGTGATCAGCCTGTGTGTTAGCTGAAATTCACCGGCTCTTGTTACAGTTTCAAATTAGCATAAATTAATTACGTAAAATATTGTTTTTCATTTTATTTTGCCAGTCTGGCGTTCGCATTACTCATCACTGATTTTTCCAAAGAAAAAACAGTGAAATATGCTTTTTTTTACATATACTTATTTCAACTCTCGCAGATTATAATAATACTAGTTGCGCCCCGCTGCTTCACCCGCATAAGTTTCGATCCCGTCGTAATATCGGGAAAAAAAGTATCCTATGTGTTAATCCTGGTTATAAACTATCTGTGTACCAAATTTCATCCAAAACACGAGTTTGTGAGGATTGATGGATGGATGGATGTTTGTTACTGTTTCACGCAAAAACTACTGAACGGATTTCGATGAAACTTTACAGTAGTATCCTCCTACTACAATATTATAAACGTGAATGTTTGTATGGATGGATGGATGAATGTTTGTTACTCTTTTAAGCAAACCACGGGATTGAAACTTATGCAGGTGAATCCGCGGGGTGCAGCTAGTACCTTATACATAGGATATTCTTTATCTCAATATTCCTATATTATTATGCGGGCGAAACCGCGGGGGCGTTGCTAGTCAGCCTATAATGTTTCATCTATTCGAGAGGGAATGGATTTAATACACCACGCGAGCCCAATGCGGGTTGGTAGATATCACTATTTTTTTCTCACGATGTTTTTTCTTCACAGTTTTGAGAGCAGAGGTGATCAAATTATTTATACAAGGTAAAGCGCCTGCCTGATTTTGAACCCACGACCTACAACTCATAAGTCTGGGCTAAAACCACTGCACCAAGCCGACTGTGGGTTTCGCCAATCTTTGACTGTTTAGAAAGAAAGAAAATACGTTTATTTGCGGTAAACATGACGCAAAAAAGAACATAAAAAAACTTGAGAGGTGTCAAGGGACACCCGGATGGAACGAAGTTCCTTTCGGTTAATTAGTGAAGGAATTGTAATTTTTTTTTTTTTTTTAAGTTATTATAATATTTTTTTATTATTAACAAATAAAAAAACACAGACAAAAAAAAGTGGCTTGCTTTCTATAAGAGAGAGAGAGAGAGAGACAGACAGAGAAACACGCGCACGCCGCACGGCTTACTACTAGGTATAGCAAAAAGTGTCGTTACAACTTTTGGTCTTAATTTTTTCCGTCTAGCCCCCTTTCGCAACGCGCGATAAGGAACTTCGTTCCAAAAACAATAAGAAATGGTTGACATGCGTCACATCTACGCCAAACGCTGGGTATGGTTGAATTTCTGTATGCGGATTGGGAACGTCATTAGATACTTACTTACATATGCGAAGTTTATTTTAGTGTCGTTTCCACCTTGTGTAAGTTTACATACATAAAGGTCTTCCCATGGTGGTAGCAGAAAGTATTAAACGCCACCTTCAGCGAATCAATCCTTACACATTCCTTTTTTCTCGTTTACGGTCATACATCTGAAGACCAATTCTCGTAATTTGAAACGTTACAGATCTAGTCGCTGTCTCATCTCGGCGACAAACAAATGTCAAAAACTTGTCCAAAATGTAGGGAAAATAGAGATATTTTTGACAGACTGAGATCAGACTGTGAACGTTCTTAAAGTTACCAGAATTGTTCCTCTGGTTTTACACACTAAGTTTCTACGACAGTATCATCATCTCGGTAAAATTGGAACACCCCTCAAATAGCCTCCACAGCAAGGCACTTAAGAAACTTTTACCCAATTTCACCTGAAAATAATCAAGTTTCCGCTCAATCAATTCATAATAGCATTGTCTCTCCCACAAATTAATTCTTAGAGCGTCTAATCGACGTTGTGGTGAAATTAAGTTACGCTTCCCGCCTACTGAATTTACCAAGGCTTTCCTTGGAAATTTGATTACCTTCAAATTTGTTTAAACACCCACTATTTTGTCCGGGAAATCATTGGAGGATTTATAAAGTTAGCGGAGTTTAATTTTAGGAATTTTGGCCGTTTTTATCACAATCGGTCATCATTTTCACACTTACTTGGCTAGAAAGATAAATTAAACAATACATAATTTAAAGATAATGTAATTTTAACGAAATATGGACATTTAAATAGTCTGAATGAAACTTTTTATAGGGCTAGTGGCCAGTAATCATTAAAATTATAACAACATAAAAAAAAATCGTAACTTGAAAACTTCCACCTGCGCCGCTCGCCGACATAGGGCTCTCTCTCTTTCCTTCAATTCGCCTTCTCTTTGCACGTTTTTTGTTTTAATTACATTGATGCGATGTTATGATCCATGACCCCGGCAAATGACCCCTGCGTTTCAGTTCTTTAAGTCAGGTTGGTCTAAGATGCTATTTTAGAAAATTGTCAATAAATAAATAAATATTAATGTTTAATTAAATTAAAATATATTCATAAAACTAAAACGCGTAACCGTATACGTGTGTTAAATTAATGTCGCCATTAAAGCGCCACGCTGTATAACATCACACATTGTATTCTCCGAAGGGTTAGACATAGGTGTATTTACTATTTAATATTTATAGTACACCCAAATTTTGCTAGTTATATGTAAGTCCTCTAGGGGGTGACCCTATTGTTATCTGAAGAATAGGTAATGTACCCAGGATTTTGTATTATTATCTTGATTTAAAAGAGTGTCCTTGGAGTTTCTTGCCCGTTCTTCTCCATAGAGTTCTACGTTTTGGAATGGGCAACTAGCTTCAACTTTCTGACTAACTGACCGACTATTTAAATTTTATCAGTCAAAAGTACCTGTAAATGGTTTAATTGAAATTTTAAAAAAAATCTATCGGGTTATCCAGACTCCAGGCTGCTACCGAGAAATGTCAGATGGAAAAACTCAGTAACCCTTTGCCCGACCCGGTAATCGAACCTAGAACGTCATGCGCAGTAGTAGCGTTTGTAACCACTGTAACAACGAGGCAGTCGAGAATTAATAAGTGTGTGTAATCGGGCACATAAACAGGCTTCGGGCCGGGATAAATTAAATATTCTAGCACCAAATACTGCACTATCAACAAATAGCATATAGAGGTATGTGGAACAGGGTGTAAAGTTCACTCATACTCTATAGAAAAAGGAGGATCCTCCAACCAGAGTTGTGTCTGGCGGGCAACTGCCCCACGACTGACGTCGGGAAGTTGTATGTATGCTAGTTGCGCGGTAAACTCTGCTTGCGAGATGCAGGATGCAGTATGACGCGTTGTTTGTATGTGGCGTTGTAGATACCGCTACAAACACCTTAGGTATTTTCTTAATGTTTCTTACTGAATCACACTGGAGGAAATGAGAACCTCAACTTAAGACCTAATAGAGAAAAAAAACAATAACAAAAAATGCTTGTAAAAACAAACTTTCCCAATCCCTTAGCTATATCAAAGTCAAATCATAAGTATTATATGCTTTTTAATTTGCAAAAACAGGTCACAACGCACCCTATACCAGTAAGTTGGCATCCAGCCTATAAAAGTTTTATGATACCTATAATATTACGTCTGTCACACCCCAGACGGCTGGCCTGGCAAAAATCCCTGACTGCCTAATAGTTTCACCCGACCCAGATCTAAAACCTTATAAGTTCCTACAATATTAAGGGCAGATTTCACCAATGACTATCACTAAACCGCGTTCAGAGCTGTCAGTGTCGTAATTCTTGTGAAATATTGACTCTGACTGCTTTAGAACGCGGTTTAGACATACTGATCGCATTCAGCTTTTTTGGTAAAATTGGCAGTTAGTCGGTGAGGCCAAGTTTCAAACACATTTCTCTTCTTCAGGGGGCAGATGTCACCTTTTTGTACTCGTTTTGATTTAAAAAAGAATGAGGTTCAAGTAATTTACATTCACGTCTTTGAAACTTTGTAAAACCTACTGGTATTATTTTGGTGTTTTTTTTTATTTTTAAACTGCCTCGTTATTCTAAGATTGCCTCATTGGTCTACTGATGAGCATGAGGTCTTAGGGACCGTCTCCACGAGCGAAAGAATCGCGGCGATATTATCGTTGTGCCACATATTTCTATAGACTCTCTTGGAACGTGTCGAACGTGTGCGGCGAGAATTTGATGGCACGGCGAGACTCGGCCCATGGAGATGGCGCCTTAGGGTCGATTCTCAGGTCGAGCAAAGTGTTGTTGAATTTTTCTATCTCAAATTTCACAGTAGTAGTCCGGTGTCTAGATTTATTGCCATCAATCGGGTGAGTGTATAAATATTTGTATTGCCTACAGGTAGTTGTTCCGGGTCTGGCTGTTTGTGTATGTGAGTTTAAATATTTGTAAACGCACCCACGATACAGGAGAAATTCCTAGTGTGGGCAACGATTTACAAAAAAAAAAAATTGATATCAATAGATGAGCCTATTGCCATGTCCCTTGTTATTTGGGACTTAAACATAACCGGCGTAATGTGGGTGTATTATAAGGACACCTCTGCCGAACCCTTCTGTAATACAAGTGTAGCGGTATCTACAACGCCACATGCGAACAACGCGTCATACTGACGTCACGCAAAATTCTGCATCTCGAAAGCAGAGTTTACCGCGCAATTAGCATAATATACAAAGTTCCCGACATGTGAGGGGCCCGTGGCTAAATAATAACAGCCGCACAGGTCGATCGGTCAGGTTAAGCTACGCTTGCCGCGGTTGGTCTGTGGATGGGTGACCATCTTTACATACCGAGACCCCTCCGTGCCTCGGAAAGCTCTTTAAGCCGTTGGTCCCGGCTGTCATTCATGGATCTTTGACAGTCGTTACGGGTAGTCAGAAGCCCGAAAGTCTGAGAACCAGTCTTACCAAGGGGTATCGTATTACCCAGTAACTGGGTTGTGGAAGTCAGATAGGCAGTCGCTCCATGTAAAATACTGGTATTCAGCTGCATCCGGTTAGACTGGAAGCCGGCCCCAACAAAGTTGGGAAAAGGCTAGGCAGATGATGACAAAGTTCCCGACATCAGTCGTGGGGCAATTGCCCGCCAGACACAACACCTGTCTGGTCGTAGGATCCTCCCTTTTCTATGGAGGATGAGTGAACTTTACACCCTGTTCCTCATACCTCCAAACAAGCGTGATGATATATTATTATGTCACATGTTTGAATAACGTAAGTATGTAGTCTATTGTGATTACGTTAGTACTCGTACTGTCTACGTAACATCACCAAAATCCCCTCACATTGTTCTCGTCGTCTTACAAGAATATACACATTACCGTTATTTATTGCCGAGCAGATAAGGCTTTCAGCGCGTTTTTCACGGACATAGCTTCAGTATTTATCGTCGCTTAACTTTATCGTTCCAGCGTAAACTAGGTAATTAAAGCTTCGTGACGTTGACAATAAGGAAATAAGTAGAAGGTTAAGTTTTATGATGGGCCACGTGTTTGTGGGATATTGCCAGTCAGGATTGGGTGTTTTGATGAAAGAAGAAAAGAAAGAAAATAAATTTGCAGTAAACATGACGCAAAAACGAACACAAAAACAAAAGGGTTGGGGGAATCATGCGTCACATCCACGCAAAACGGCTATCGCTCAGCATTATGCTGCGACCCTATGCAAGACAGAGCCCCAGACCTGGTTTTCAGCGACAGCTGGCGCCGATGTAATGACGTCGTCTGCTGCAACAAACAATTATTAGGACGCTGTACCGGACCGGTACAGCGTAGGTACAGGTAGAAGTGAGTAAGTAATACTATAGGTATAAAACATACTCAGAACGAAACAAATTCTTATATAAATGATCCATGGAATTTTGTCAATTTTACTTATCTATTTTTACCGCCAAAAGCAAGAAGTGTTCTGAAATGATAACTAATGGAATCTGGTGATGGCCCAGCGGTAATGGCCACGATTTACGAGTTGTAGGTCGTAGGTTCGAACCCAGACAGGCGCTTTACTTTGTGTAAATAATTTCATCATCACTGCTCTTAAAACGGTGAAGGAAAACATCGTGTGGAAACCGGCCTGTCCTAGAACCAAAAATCCGAAGACGCGACCAACCCGCACTGGGTCCACGTGGTAGATTATGGCCCACTCCCTCTCACTGAGAATAGTCCTGTGTCCCAGTGCAACATTATAGGCAGTGATTATGCTACTTATCTATTTTTACCGTCAAGCAAGAAGCGTCCTGACATAATAATTATGATAAGTTATGGGATCAGGCGACTTTACGGAAATCCGTGTCATAATAAGTGCGAATACTACTTCAACCAACACCGTCCGATGACGTCCGAAAACTAACGTACGCACCCATTTTATTTTACAACTATAACGCGAAGTTCTTTGTAACCGCTCCCCCTACAATCCAAGCGCTATTGGCGGAAACGCCTCTCGTTCCCGCCCGGCCAATGAGAGTGAATGGAAGCTTCTAGAACATTCTAGAAGCTTAATAAAACATACGACGTGCGCTCCTTTTTGACAGAGTCTTGTGACGTCCGTTAACTGGGAGCTGCGCACCGAAAGTATATTATATTTTCTAATCTTTATCTTCGCCCCGAACCCTATTGTTTACAATATATTATATCATTGTGTGTATGTTAAACAACTATGTTTAGATCGACTGGCCAATTTTGACCGATGACGTACAAGCATATTTCGGCCAATGACGGACGCCATTACGCGACGCGTGAAGCGGGCGTTGAAACCAAACTTATATGTAACAGAAAGTAAGATAGATAGATAGATAACACGTTTATTTAGTGCAACAAAAGACACAATACAAGCAATAAAAAAGAAAAAACATCAAAAAAGGTGAAACGTAAAAAAAAACATAGATTAAAAAACTAAATGGACCCATAGACATATAGTACAAGTAAATATAAGGGTCGATCACTCTGGGCGGTGTGTGTCTCATGGTTGCACCAAATGGGACTCCAGCTCAGCATGTGCCAGGTACAATACCTGACGCTGGTATTCTGCTGCATCCCTTTAGTGACACCCGGATGTCGAGAAGACACATCTGAGTATCAACAAACTGGTACCTACATAGTGCGGCGCGTATAATAAGGTGGTAAGTACCTACCCACATCTTAATTGACTTACGTTTAAAACCGACAGAAAGAAAGATTGAGATTTTAAACTTATTAAATACCCGTGTATGCTATGTAATGAATGGCTTGTTTGTTTTTAAGCGAGTATGTGTAAGAGTTTACGTGTTGGTGTATAATAATTAAGTAAGTGCGTACAATGGCAGGTATCCGAGTCAAAATTGACACATTTCCATTTACTTGAATTTCCTAATCTCCGTCAGCAAATAACTGTTGGAAGAATATCCGTAGTCTGTTTGATTTAAACTGTCAACAAGTTCGGGTTTCGGATTTGTAAACAGCGTTTAGATTTAGGACTCCTTCAGTAACATTGATTGATCTTCGATTTGGCACGGAAGTGTATGTTGTTACGTGTAAATCGATCTACCGTGAATGTACCTATGTCTAGAGAAAGGGCTGTTGCATTCTTTGTTTTTTTATCAGTTGTATTTTCTTGTTGTTTTTTTCGTGGAAAATATTTTAATTAATCAATCGTAACAATTTTTTTATCGCGTCTAGTGGTATTTTATGACGGATACATTGAGAGGACCATCTTTGTAAGACGACTAAAATGTCACGGTGTATAGAAGCAACAAGAATAATGTACCCATATTTTGTAATATCTTGATTTAAAAGAATGTCCTAGGAGTTTCTCGCCCGTTCTTCTCCATAGATATCTAGGTTTTGGAATAAATTTTCTGACTAACTGACCGACTCTTTGACAAATCAAAAGTGTTTTCTGTGTTTTTAATGAAATAAATGAGTTTTTTTGAGTTTCAGCAACACGAAAATGGAGTGAACCTTCGGCAACTGCTTTTGTAGGGCAGTAATTTGTCAAACTATATTGCAAACTTAGTTGTATTGTCTTCTCCTTGTTGGTACAAGTATTTGGATACCTTTTGTTTTACAATATTCATAAACAAGCTCTGTAGGTACTTACCTACACAAAATATCGCTTTAATTTAATACACGTTGATATACGGTTTCGCGTTTTTGTTTTACGAACTTATTTCGTTATTATTTATTGATTTATTTACAATTTTCTAAAATAGCAACTTGGAGCAACCTGTATTTAAAGAACAGATGCGCTGGGGTCATTTGTCGGGGTATCGAATCATAACATCGCATCAATGAAATTAAAACGAATATCGTGCAAATAGTAGAGAAATTATTTCGGCGAGTGGCGCAGACGGTAGTTTTAAATTTACGAATAATTTTATGAATACTAGCCCTACCTGTGTTTTAAATGAATGTCGCCATTGTACAGGCACGTTATATACCAACATTGAAAATGTAAACAATAGTTGCAATTAAACGACTGCCTCGTCTGTCCAGTGGTCGCAAGCGCTACTGCTAAGCATGAGGGCCTGGGTTCGATTCCTGGGTCAGGCTTAGGGCCGACATACACGGACTGCTCGAGTAGTTAGCGATTGATCAACATAGACGGACCGCTCTTGGAGTCATAGTCAACAGTTGGAAGCTGCCATTGATACCGTGGCCCCTGGCACAGGCAACTGAAGGAACACGGGTGGGTTTTAGTTAGTAAAAGTCTGACATGCCCTTCCGCTCAGCCCAGAGCAGGAGAGGTCATTTGATGATTTCCCACCCAAAAAGAAAAAGCTGCCATTGATAAATGCTGGAGCAGTTAATACCAACTGCTCGTCATTAAAATCTGGTAACTGCGCGAGAGCAGTCGACAGCTCGAGCAGTCAGTGTATGCCTGGCGACTGCTTGACCGCACGACTGCCCGAAGCAGTTATAACTGCTCGAGCGGTTTCGAGTATGACGTGTGTACGTAGAAGACTGTAGTTCACTATCAAGTGTTATTTGAATTTTCCATCTGGAATTTCTCACCAGCAGCCTGGAGGGCTAGGGGATATACAGGCGTGGTGTTATGATGTTTATAAAAAACCTCTATAACCACCAACGAATACGTTCTCAAGAAGTATACCGTAAGAAGTAATGTTATTCTCTAACACGATTGCCTACTCAAGAATCCCAGAAAAATAAACCAATTAATTAATGTCTTAATATTTCCATGCCGAAAAAGATAATTGTGCGAATTCATATTCTATTACAAAATTAGAAGCATACTCGAAAATACGCAAACCAATTTAATTAAGTATGCAAAAATAAATTAGAGAATTTGCAATTAGATCTCATAAATATAAGTAGCGTTGTTTCTAACTTAATAATATAAGCGTTATTACATTAGACTAGCTGCGTCCCGCGGTTTCATCCGCATAAGTATCCTACGTGTTAATCCTGGTTATAAACTATCTGTAGGTACCTATGCCAAATTTCATCCAAATCCGTTTAATAGTTTTTGCGTGAAAGAGTAACAAACATTCATCCATCCATCAAAACTTTCACATTTATAATATTAGTAGGATATGATTCACAGGGTCAAATTAAATTAGCTGGCAGAACTCCGCAGATGTGAAGGATATCGATATCTAAACATAATGCGGGAGGTAAGTGCGGGTTGGTAAATATTCGAACACATATGACATCTACCAACCCGTACTGGGCCCGCGTGGTGGATTACAGCCCACTCCCTCTTACCGAGAGGAGGCCTGTGTCCCAGCAGTGGGAACATTAAAGGCTATCTCAATACAAACATTCTGTTTTCGTCAAACTGTTACAACATGAAAATCACGATTTAAATTGCAATCAACAAACAGTATGTAATTAATTCATGTCCAATTATTTATCACTATTATCCGATGTGATAATAATAATCGAACGTCGCCTGATAAAATGGACGCTGAATTTAATCCTTTTTGTATTACAATTTCATAATAAAATCAAATTACCTTCATTATATGGGACTTTAATTAAGAAAAACGGCCAGTGCGGGTCGGACCACGCACATTGAAGGGTTCCGTAGTTCCCAAGAACAAACTTAACATTGTAGTTGAAAATCATGTTCTCCCATACAATGCGACAGCAATTTTTATTTTTTTTCATATACCTACCCAAAAACAATCATTTAGCTGGCAGGGAGGGGGGACACTTGACTCTAACAAAAATTAGCACTTTAAAGCTTAATGTTTCACAAACGGATCCCTGAATCGAAAAATTGTTTTCACGAACCTGCAATATTTTTGATAAACCTATCCAACGACACCCCACACCATGGGGCAGACGAGAGTACCCCAAGATTTCTGTTTTTTTATGTGTTTATTTTACCATTTTGTCGGCGTAAATTCATTACTTACAAAATGGTAAAATAAAAACGAAAGTGTATAATATCCATGGGTTATCCAATATATTCTTTGTCCATGGCAAATTATAGCTTTGTAGTCTCTGAACTAAGCTGCGGACGGACGGACAGATGAACATCATGAAACTGTAAGGGTTCCTTGTTGACTACGGAACCCTAAAAAACGTAAACTTACATTGATTTTTAGATTATAGAAAACGGGTAGTTTATTCCGTTTTCCAAATTACTTTTCCCTGCAGCTACTTATGCACTGTACTAGTTTTTTGTACGTTCAAAAATGCCCGTTTTCACATACTCTAGGCGGCACTTAAATGAATGCCTAAATATACACCATCAAATTTTGATCGTTTTAATCCCTAAAAGGGGCCATTGTACTCATCATTATGAACAACTTTTACTACGGGACCAACCCTGAAATCGTAAAAAAAAATCAGTTGATCCATAGATTTATGTTCGCATAACTCGACACAATGTATGAATCAACTGATTTTTTTAAAAAGCGTACTAGTTTCCTGTGGAGAAGAAAGGGCAAGAAACTCCATGGACACTCACTCACATGGAAAACAGACATTCTTCCCCACGTTCCATTGTTAGTATAAAATAAAAGTATAAAAAAGTATAAAACCTATAAAAACTGCAATCCGATTACGGAAAAATGAAAGTGATCTGAAAAGTACGAAATAAAAAAATATTTCATGCAGAAATTAAGACTGCTTTATCACGACCTCATGCCAATATAATTTTGCAGGTCTTCCTGACATCTACATGGTACCCCTTCCTTTTAGCTTTGCCGTAGTTGGCTAATTAATAAAAGTATGAGAAATCTCCCACAAGGTGGACCGACGACCTTGTGAAGGCAGCAGGAACCCGTTGGATATAAGAAGCACAGAACCGGTCTAAGTGGAGGTATTAGGGAGAGGCCTATGTCCAGCATTGGACGTTTTTCGGTTGAAATGATGATGCTGTTGAAAAATCTTACCTCGTAGCAGCGTCAGAATCCCAAGCGGCATCACCAATATAGCCACAAGCAGGTCAGTAATGGCCAGTGACATCAAGAAATAGTTCGTCACATTCTGTAGCCTCCTTTCCAAATAGATTGCTAAACACACAAGAACATTCCCTGCAGCCGTGCAGACCACCAGCATAATAGCTATGAGCGCCCACCAGTTGTTCACTGCATCGTCTTCTTCAATACCATTCGTGGCGTTTCTAGTATAATTGCCAAAGACATCGAATATGTTGTCTATAGTGTAATTGACTGCTTCAAACGTTTCTGTCAGTTCCAGTGCATTCTTTGATAAAGATCTATAGCTGTGTTCATGCATTGTGCCGTATTTCTTTCAGTGTCAGGCTCATCTTCGTCGGTACTCCATTCATCTTATTTCGTAAATGTGGATTGTTTCCGAATACATTTTCTTTTGGTTCTAATGTTGCTTGTTAATTTTGTGAAGCATCTGTAACAAAATAATGTACGTTATTTAATTGTTTCGATAGCTTTTTTTCGTAGATGTATTATTTAAAACCGTTTTCGTATGTTAGATTGGCTACTGATGAAACAAATTGGTAAACATTATGTATTCTGTTTTGCCAAACTTGGCACGAAGGGCTAAAAAATTGCCTAATTACCTAAGCTACTCTATAATGTGGCTATAATCTCGATAATGCGGGCGGCCACAATCTGTCTAAATGGCAATTCGGCCGCAGGTGACTAAAATCGCAAGTTCCAAAGTAGAGTAGGATTCGACATTTGTCGTGTGGCGACAGGTCGGGCGGGTGACTAAAATCGACCGTGAAAATGCTCAGTCACAGGTAATCGCCTGCCGCATGAAGATCGACATTTTGATGCAAAATAAACTATAGTTTGACCAAAACCGCTGTACCGCGCCTTCGGTATGTGCGCGGCGAGACGGGGGGGCAGTGCAGGCCGCTCATTCGTCATCGCTCACGGCGTCCCGCCCCCCTCCTCGCCGCGTATTCCTCCCGCCTCGCCGCGCATTCCTAAGGCGCGGTACAGCAGTTTCGGTCAAACTATAGTCACCTGCGATTTTTATCGACCTGTGTAAATGGGGTGGCTATTCGGCTTGTGAGGTGATATGGCAAGCGACCAGTCGCTCGGCGAAAATTGACCTAGTGTAAATCCCTAATATACATGTAGATAGATTCCGTATTATCGAAATATCTTCATAATCATAATTGTTCGATTTAAAATGAGACAAACTATAAATAACAAGCTTCAAAGAAATTATAGTGTAGCGGTATCTATAACGCCACATGCGAACTATGCGTCATACTGACGTCACACTAAATCCTGTATCTCGCAAGCAGAGTTTACCGTGCAACTAGCATATATACAACGGCCCGACATGATTCATCGGGCAGTTGCCCGCCAGACACAACACCCATCTGGTCGGATCCTCCCTTTTCCAAAGAGTATGAGTGAACTTTACACCCTGTTCCTTATATCTCTATAATATTAATACGAGTACCTGTATTCTACACATACCTACATTGTTTTTCAACCAACTTTTTCAACATTATTTTTCGACATTACCTCCGCCTAATAATTCAGGTTATAAACATGTCAAACCAATATTATAATATCAGTTTTACCCTACAAAGGTTATTTGCCCCCATTCACGATTCAGGTATTCCAATATATTCAGAGACAAAGAAAAACAAATAGAACCTTTTGACCCTACTTTATCTCTTATGATTAACTTTAGGATTTATGCTTAAAAGATAAGTTTATATTTTGTTTTGAATTTATGGATATAAGTTGTTACAAAGAGATTTAGAGTTTTTTGTTGTTGAGATTTGGTAGGTCTATGGCAGAAAAGTTAAATGAAAATGATAACTTTGATTGTCATTCAATGTAAAGCCATGCACGAAAATTAATGGTTCATCGAATTGACACACTAAATTAATTTTCCAAGTTATAGCTATACGAGCTGCGCCCCGCGGTTTCATCCACATAAGTTTCGATCCCGTGGGAATATCGGGACAAAAAGTATCCTAAATATTAATCCGGGTTATAAACCCTATGGGTGCCAAATATTATCCAAACCCGTTCAGTAGTTTTTGCGCGAAAGAGTAACAAACATCCATCCATCCAACCATCCAAACTCACATTTATAATATTAGTAGGATACAACTGTCAAAAAATTACAAAAAATTGTTATTTGAATCCCGTATATTCAAATAACAAAGGACAATGCTCATGGATGTATGCAATCCCGTACCATGCTGCATCAAACTTTGTTGTTTGTAGACTACAATTATCAATTAATTCCTACAAAAGATCTTTTTGTAAACAAAACCCGGGTTTCGGAGATTGAAAAAAAATCGAAATAACCTAAAAACTAGGCTTTATTTTATTTAACATGTCATACACGAACGGCCATTATTGCTCTAAAAAAATGATAATCGTTTAAATAAAAATTCTATTATACTGTATCCTAGTTATTTTTAATTAATGTAGAATCGGCAAAATATAATTTTTTTACAAGTTTTTTGAAAGACGTGATCATGACACTTTCAAAATTCAAGGTTATATTAATCATACCTTTTGAAACGAAACGTCATGTAAAGGGAATAAAACAATATCACCACTTTTTATACTTTAAATTAAATTCCCTGTTCAAAATCAAATCCGCGACGCGTAATGTCCTAAAAAAATATGAAAATAATTACTATAATATTTTGATCTTGATGCATGAGACTTTTTGGTACGACTTTTGGTCATTGTCTTTTAAGTTGGTAATTAAACATTAATTTCATAATATGCTAACAATTGCAGGCTGATTAACTGCAAATAAATCAACTGCTTGCTTTTTGTCAGTTTGAGTAGGTAGGTAAAATTGGTTTGAAAAATATCTGTCGATTTCATCCTGACTACTTGTAAAAAAACACATTTTATTCTTTTTTTTTCTTCTTTGGCAACTGAATTACGGTTTGAATTCATTTATTTCTAAAGATTACAAATCACTTGTACAGAAATAAATACTAAAATTACTTAATTTATACATTTTTTTTGTCCAGGAGTAGTCAGAGCTTGTAGTGTTAACATTACGAATACAAGAAGGTAATTGTTACAAGTTTTTAAAAGTTTTGTGTTGTCTACCGCCGTACGGCGCGTTGATGCGGTCGTCGTGCGGTGACTCGTTATCTTTGTTTTGCATTTGAAACCTAAAGACTCGTTTACACTAGAAGTAAATTAATTATATTAGTTAAATTAGTTAAGTATTGTGTTAAGTTAGTTATTTTGTTTTATGACCCTAAAAGATGTGGTATTTTGAATTGATGTCGACTAATCTGCCAGCGTCAACACACACTTATATAATTACGTAAAGTGCGCGCAAAATAAGTCTTTGCGCGGCCGAAATCGGAAATAATTGTTTGCCGCTATCTGGACGTTTATTTCAGGTGTCAAGAGAGTGTGCTGTGTTCCGTGTTTTCTAATCATAATCATAATCATAATCATTTATTCATTGTAAAACATAGGTACATTATAAGTTGTTATATTTTGTTAATACGTTGAGGGCGCTATGCTTTGCCTCTAGGGCGTACAAAAGTAGTAAAATAGTAACATGCAATATAATTAAAACAATAATTTAATATAAATATTACATGAATCACAAATTAAAAGTAAAATAAATTAGATCATCTCACTGAACAATATCGATAAGTTAACTTGATAAATAATGTGTAGTGAGAATATTATATAAAATGAAAATTGTCAGGCACTTACTTATATAGAATGTTAAAGAAATTGAATGATGTCATAAATTAAAATTAAATGTCACTATGGAAGATCAATAATTGTTATTTAGGAAATGTCAGAAATTTTATAACAGCATGTCATTCAAATATTCGGTGATTGAATAATAGCATTTTCCTATTAGAAAAATCTTTAATTTTCTCTTAAAGTTGTGCAAATTTTCATTTTTTATGCTATCAGGAATTTTATTGTATATAACCGGACCCATGCCTAAAATACTTCTCCTTGCTAGTGCTGTTTTGTATTTACCTGTACACAACATGGTTTTGTATTGGGATCTAAGTTGAGTGGTTCGTTTTCTAGTATCTACTATCGCGGGAAACAAGTTAAGGTTACATTTGACAAACACTGCTACTTCAAATATATATAGGCATGGGAAAGTCAAGATTTTTAATGATTTGAAGACAGGCTCACAGCTATCAGTAGTTTTTAGGCCTACTATACATCGTACACATCTTTTTTGAGATCTAAATATAGTTTCTCTTTCAGCACAGTTGCCCCAAAATATTATGCCAAATCTCAATACTGAGGAAACAATGCCATGGTATGCTATAAGTAGTGTTTGTAAATTAACTTTCTTTGCCAAGATGAAAAGAGCATAAGCAGATTTACTTAGCCGCGTACATATGTCGTCTGCCTGCATTTTCCACGTTAGTTGGCTGTCAACTAGAATGCCAAGAAATCTTGCTACTTTTACCTCTTCTACACTCTGTCCGTTATATGAAAGATTGAAATGATTGGGTTCTAGTCTTTGGTAGAAATGCAATAACTTGGTTTTTTGTATATTAATAACCAAGTTATTTATGTCAAGCCAATCAATTATTTTTTTAAGGGTGTTATTTACATCTTCTTCATAAGTTATATTATTGGAACATTTAATTATTGCTGTACTGTCATCAGCGAAGAGGATCATTCGATGCTTTAGTTGACGCGGCAGGTCATTGATATATATAAGAAATAATAGCGGCCCAAGCACACTGCCCTGAGGTACCCCATAGTGAACTTTCCTACAGTTTGATAGGTATTTTATTTCCCGTTTCGTATTTAAATTAATTCTAGTTATTTCAGTACATTGATTGCGGTCACTTAAATAAGATTTTAATAGTTCCAAAGCATTTCCCCTTATACCGTAAGCGTTTAGTTTGTCAATTAGTGTCTTATGATCTACATAGTCGAACGCTTTTGTCATGTCAGTGAACAGGGCACATATTGGCTTTTTTCTGTCAACGTTAGCAATTGCCTGATTGACAAGATTATATATGGCCATATTGATGCTTCTATTCTTACGGAATCCCATTTGTTCGTCACATAATATATTAAATTTGGTCAAATATGAGTTTAATATTTCATAAATCACCTTTTCTATCACCTTCGAGAAAACTGGTATCAAGGCAATGGGTCTATAATTTTGCATTTGTTCTTTGCAATCTTTTTTATGGAGTGGTTTTATGATGGTGGTTTTGAGGCCTTTGGGAAAAATACCAGTGCTAAGACATAGGTTAGTAATGTGGCAGAGTGGTGTTGCTATGGCGCTACATACGGATTTTATGACGTTGGTTCTGATTTCATCGTATCCTGTGCTGTTTGTGTTACGAAGGGATTTTATAATTCGTGCTATGTCTTGTGGTACAACTGGTGACATGAAAAGGGAATTGTTGGTATGAGGTAAGGGTTTTAATTTATTTAATGTTGAAGTGGATCTACTGGAAATTTGGTCAATAAAGAAATCGTTAAATGCCGTAGCTATTTCTTTTGGGGGTTTAATAATGTTACCAGAGATTTGTATTTGTTGTATTGGCTCTGGAATTGATTTGGTATTGTTTATTATTTGCCATGCTGCTTTGGATTTGTTACTGGAATTTTGAATTAAGTGGTTATTTTGCGATTTTTGTGTTAGTTTGATTATTTTCTTTAATCTGTATGAGTACGATTTAAAAGCAGCTTTATTCGCACTTGTTGGTTTTAATCGATATTTCCAAAGCATATTTCTTTGTGTCTTACTACATAGTCGTATACCTCTCGAAATCCATTTAGTATTTTTTTTGCATTTTATGGTAATTAATTTAACGGGAAAACATAAATTGTATAATAATCTAAATAATTCTATAAATTCGTCATATGCTGCATTTGGATCTGTCATGTCATATATTTGTGAGAATGTCAATTGATTGAGGTAATTTCTAAATTTAAATAAATTTTCTTTTGATATGTCACGCCGTTTAATACGCCAATAGTTCAGTTTATACGTTTTATTAACTTTTATTTTTAATATTTGTGCAGTGTGGTCAGATAAGCCATAATCAATAATATCCTTACTACATTTTTGTTTAAGATTGTGGGCAAAATTGTCTAAGCAGGTTTTGCTGCTGGGTCGAGTAGGTTGATTTATTTCTAATTTAAGATTATAGTTCAGTAAAAAGTATTCAAAATCTAACGTAGTTTTGTTTCTCTTGAGAATGTCAATATTGAAATCCCCGCATAGTAATATTTTTGTATGAGGAAGATTTCTAAAGAAAATAACTGCCAGTAAAGTAAAAGTACTGGCAGGGATATAATCTTGAAGTCAGCCATCGCGCGCAGGCTTATCTTGCGCGCACTCTACTACAGGTACAGTCACAAGCACCAATATGTCAACACTTGGCAACTTTCAATTGCAATTTTTTCGTGAAATAACGAATGCATCGTTGAAATATGACACATTATAATAAACCTATGGGTTCGAAAATGCTATGTTCGAAACAACATACATTTTCATTAAAAAATAAAGGAGTAAATCGCTTTTGAATAAAGCCGAGTGTATACATACTTTTGCTCGTGACTGTACACCACTGCCTAACCTGGGAAACAAGGTGTGATGTTGTGTTATTCATTTTAGTAAAAAAAGAACACAGTTTTATTTACTGTATTTTCCTATTGAGAAAACCTATAAAACAAAGTTTTCCTCCCGTCTAGTTACAAAGCAAACTGTTTGGATTTTGTTACAATTTTCACGAGATGTTCTATCATTTACCGAGAAGGCGTTGCAGTCGGTGTGAATAAGTCTGTGTAGTTCAGAAGAACCAGTGGAATGTTATTTTATAGTAGCATTATTTTCTCAGAAATGATCATAGTTATGTGGGAACTAGAGTAGCAGTTAAGCTAAATGAAAAATACTGCAGTTCTATTTTGGAACATTTATCCAGCCGGATACACATCGTGTTCATTACGTTATCCATAAACTTTGGCAAACGCTTCTATAGTTTTTAACCGACTTCTAAAAAAGGAGGAGGTTCTCAATTCGGATGTTTGTATTTTTTTTTTATGTTTGTTCGCGCATAACTCCGTCGCTTGCCTACCGATTTGAAAAAATCTTTCCAAATGTTCCCATAGAAATTTCATCAAAAACGGTTCAGTAGTTTGGTTTTTAAACCAAAATTACTGGTAAAAATTACAACTTAAAATTGTAAAATAAAAACTTTTTTGCAAAAAAAAACAACCTACTTCCAAAAACGACACTACAAAGTGAAAAATAACTTTGATTTCGGAAGTCGGTGGCAAACAACGAAAATGCGAACCCAACGACACCGACTTCCGAAATTAAAGTTATTTTTCACTTTGTAGTGTCGTTTTTGGAAGTCGGTTGTTTTTTTTTTGCAAAAAAGTTTTTTACAAATGAAATCTAACAAAGGAAGTAGTATTTAAAACTTTACTTCGTTACAAATATATTTGTAATTTCATTTAACGAAATTTAATTTAGCTATGCAGTAAGAAAGGGTCTTCATGTGGGCTATCTTGCCGCTTAGTGCAATTAAAATGCTTTGGATAAAGAGGCATGCATATCGGGTGATTTACGTCAAGGTATTTAGTTTGTATGAAAATTAATAAAAAATAAGAATTCATTAATGTGTTCATAATGTAATAAAAATTCTTATTTCCATGGTCTGAACATCTTGTCGAAGTTTATGTATATCGTCTGAAACACGGTGTATATACATGAAGCAAAAATGTTTTAACTCAAAATAAAAGCATTTGTTTCTAATAAACAGTCAGAAAGATGAAGCTAGACAGGGTCAAATTAAATTAGCTAGCAAAATTCCGCAGATGTGATGAGCACAAATATATAATATAGTAGATAATAAATCTGTAGAAGTGAAAATTCTGTACATTGAAAATATCAAAAAAATAAATGGCAGGGGGTGTTACTAGACCGACACCGAACCCAAAAATGTGATTAAAAAAATTTTTGTCTGTCTGTCTGTCTGTCGGTCTGTCTGTCTGTCTGTCTGTCTGTTTGTTCAAGCATCACGCAAAAACTACCGGTTCGATTACGATGAAACTTGGTATAATTATTCTTTAATATCCTGGGCACCACACTGGGTACTTTTTATCCCGGAAAAGTATCTACAATAAAAAACAAACTTAATTTTGCGGTTCGATCCCTAGACCCGATACTGTACCAACCGCAAATACTAAGTTTGTCGTAGGTTAGGTCACCCGCAGTGGAGTTCATTTTTATTCCTTTTAGTTTTTAGAGTTATTTAGGTTTATTTGTACAAGGTGGGCCAAAAGAAGTCATGTTGTTTGGCTCTCTTTTTTTTTCTAAATGAAAAACTTCGATTTTGTTTTTTGATTATGTTTATTAGAACCTTTAGAATTTTATTGGTCACGTCGAGAAGATTATACCGGCCAATTGGGCGCCGTCACAATTGATTGCCATACGGGCTCGTTTTATTGCATTTTTCATCACTTCGGCGAGAACTTCGGGCGATAGTTTCTCACACTCGTGTCGAATGTTGTCCTTGAGGGCTTCCAGAGTCTCGGACTTGTTTACGTAAACACGGGACTTCAAAAAACCCCACAAAAAAAGTCTGGAACGCTTAAATCGGGCGATCTTGCGGGCCAGTGCAATTAGCCAAAACGAGAGATGAGGCGACCCGGGAACGCTGCCTTCAGAATATCGACTGTGGCTCGCGCAGTGTGTGCCATTGCTCCGTCCTGTTGGAACCACATGTCCCTTAGTCCTAATTCGCAGGTCTTTGACCAAAATTCGCCTTAGGGACGTCCGGCTGATGGCTAATTGCGTGGCACGGCGTCTGCTCCCGCAGAACGGGCGCTCCGGGGCCGGCCACTCTTGGCAACGTCTCGTGTGGTCCCAAACTCTTCAAGGTTGGTGGCCAAACGGCGCAGTGTTTGCGCAGTCGGTGTCGGACGGCCGGGGAGTCGGCGACGGAATTCGCGCTGCGCCAACACCACAGACGAATTGTTACGCAAAAAAATAGATACGATTATTTCGCGTTCTTGGGGAGTGTATCGCTCCATGGCTTGTTCACTTGTATTCTGCATCTGTCTAGTCCACAAATGTCAAAACAGATTTGACATTTGCGGCCATTTGCAAAAATGAGAGCATCTTCCAATAGGGTGATTTCTTTTGGCCCACCTTGTATATAAGTCGTAGGTATAGATTTTAATTTTAAAGTATAGGTAGTATATTTTTTATAGTGTACGTAGTGACCGCAGGTTATTTTATAATACTGTTAGGTAGGATTAGTCATTCGTATAGATATTAGTTTTTAGGGATTTTGCTTATTTATTGAGTTTAGATTAGTTATCATCAGAAATAGGTTTATTTAGGTAGGTAGGTATTTAATTTTCTCTTATTGAGTTTATTTTTTTTAAATTAGGTAGGTACTTAGGTAAAGATATCATATAGGTACCCTCTTAATCACCACTAATGAGACACAATATTGGTTTTCTATTGTAATTAGCCACAAAGGGCCCGCGAGATAGATGGCATTCTGGGGAAGCACATATATTTTATCCTGTTAGCACGTTCCCGTGGGTAAATTTCCGACATCCACGCGGGCGAAGCCGCGGGCAGAAGCTAGTATATAATATAGTAGATGATTTTCCTAAAAATTTAACAAGTTGGTGAGTTGAATCATTCAAAGAAAATTAACCAAAAATTATTTGAAAATGTTTTAGAATCTACGTAAGATACTGAATCATTTTCAAATAAATTATTATGACCACAAAGTACCTTCCGAAACGCTAACCTCAAAACCCGAAACATAAAGTTAACCAGTAAATTGCTGTTTTTGAACGCCTTAAGAATTCCCTTTTATAAAGTTAAATAATTTAGGAGCATTTAAAACTAAGCCGGTAAAAGGGGCGAAGTGGTCCCAAATCCGGCTGCTAACGAGGGGTCGACACAACTTTGAACTGTCTGTCAATCGCATAACTTAATAATATCTATTCATTTGGATTTTGCTGTTCGAAATATTTTGTAGATTTAAAGGGGCCACTTGTGGCGTGGGTGTATTCGGAAGTAATAGTCTACTGACTATAATTCTGAATGATTATAATTCTGTGTAGTCAACTTACTAGTTTACTACACAGAATTATAATCATTTCCATGAAACAACAGGGTTTTACACATAATAAGCCGAGGTGTTGGCACTGAACGCAAGCGCGTGTTCATAGGATCGGTCGCGATCGTGTACTATTGGCGACGCTACACTGTGACACCACGCGAAATTAAAATTTTGTTACGTTTTTTGCAATTCGCTGGTCAGTGTTAGGTTGTATCATCATCATCTGCCTAGCCTTTTCTTGTTGTTGCGGTCGGCTTCCAGTCTAACCGGATTCAGCTAAATACCAACACACAGCGGGGTATTTCGTCACACACTATCAGGAATTGCTTTCATGTTGACAGTTCAGCAACATTCATTGCGTTATTTAGATTGTTGAGCAAACAAATTTTTCGAAAATATGAAGCAACATCCTTCAAAATGATTAAGATTGATTTTGATAGTGTGTTACGCAATTAGTGAGCAGGTCGGTCAAAGCGCTATTTATTGGGTTTATCTATCAAGAATTTCTCAGTAGCATCCTGGTGTAGCGGTAGCTACAACGCCACATGCGAACAACGCGTCATACTGACGTCACGCAAAATCCTGCATCTCGCAAGAAGAGTTTACCGCGCAATTAACATATATACAAACTTCCCGACATCAGTCGTTGGGCAATAATTGCCCGCCAGACACTACACCCATCTGGTCGGAGGATCCTCCCTTTTCTATAGAGTATGAGTGAACTTTACACCCTGTTCCTCATACGTCTATACTGGATTCTGGATTTATGCACAGTTGATGACACTAAACAGACCCCTTATATGGGACTTAAACGCCAGTTTGGCGAAATGTGGGTGTTAATATGGGTACACCTCTGTCTAACTCTTCGGGGACTATAGTCGTGATGTTATATTTATGTAGGTACCTACTAGGTGCGCCCCGCGGTTTCAACCCCATGAGTTTCAATCCCGAGGGAATATCGGGATAAAAAGTATCCTATAAATATGTTAAGTCTGGTTATGAACCATCTGTGTGTTCAATTTCACTCAAATCCGTTCAGTAGTTTTTGCGTGAAAGAGTAACAAAAATCCATCCATCCATCCACCCATCCATCCATACAAACTTTCACGTTTATAATATTAGTAGGATTTAGCTTTAATATGGAAAAATACCTTAATATCTTAAACAACTTAATTAACATTTCCAGCAATAAGTAAAAAGGAGATGACACGAGACTGTTTGGAGGTCACCCCCCTTGCGTTAACAAATGGCTGTAAAAAAATTCTTATAACGACCTCACCAAGTGGTACTGGAAAGTTCAATAACTAAGCATTTCCTCAAGGTCTTAATAAAATGTACGATGGTAAATAATTTGATACCTTCCTACTTGCAGCTTATCGATTTCAGGCATTAGTAGCCGTGGTAACGTAGGTACCTAGGTACTTTAAAAAGAGTGTCAGACATGAAGGCCAAATGCTTCACACTATTTCATATGCTAATGTTTCTTTGGTTTCGAGACATGTTTTTTTAATGAGTATATTTTTGTACAAAAACAAGATAACCTACAGAATGCAAAGAAGCCTCGACTAAAGAAATTAAGTTTTAAGACCTTTCAAATATAATAAAACAAAGCTGCAATCTTCAGAACATAATTTAAAAGATGGATGGCTGCAGTTTTTTAATCACCAAATTCATTCTAGTTTTAACGAACGGTCCTAACATCGGGTCGGTCGGGTCGGGTCGTCGCATTATGCTGAGCATTGGCCGTTTTGAGTAGATATGACACCATGTTTTTTTTTTTTTGTATTTGTGTTCTTTTTCTGCGTCATGTGTAGTGCAAATAGAATAGAATAGAATACTCATTAAATTGTACACCATACAAATAAACGAATAAACGTATGTATTTTCTTAATTCTTTTTTTCTAACATTTCCATTTTATTGGAACGAAGTTCCTTATCGCGCGTTGTGAAAGGGGGCTAGACGGAAAAAATTCTTACGAAAAGTTGTCACGACACAATCGCTACGAGTGCTACGCCGTAGCCGAAGCGTAGATTATCCGCTACGCAGCTACGTCGTCGCAGAGCTACATAATAAATTATCTGCTCAACAACGTAAATTGATTTATAGAAGATTTTTATTGGAACGAAGTTTTGGAACGAAGTTCCTTATCGCGCGTTGTGAAAGGGGGCTAGACGGAAAAAATTCTTACGAAAAGTTGTCACGACACTTTTTGCTATAGTAAGCTATTGTAAGCTGTGCGGCGTCGCATGTTTCTCTGTCTGTCTGTGAACTTCGTTCCATCCGGGTGTCCCTTGACACCTCTCAAGTTTTTTAGTCGTGGGACAGGTGTCCCACCGCCCCGATGAGGAAGCGACTAGTTATCATCGATTTTCTCGTTCAAGAGGCGTAGAAAAGATCGTAGGTCCCGTGGTAATAAAAAATATACATACAATTCATAGTTAATGCATAATTAGCGTATAATGTTCCCAGTGCTAGGACACAGGCCTCCTCTCTATGAGAGGGAGTAATTAAAATTAAAAATTAAAATTCATTTATTTCAGATAACTAATTGATCCATAATTCCATACAGTCCGACTTAAAATAAAAATAAATAAATATAAGATTAAATTAAAAATTACAAATGAAAGTTTAAAAATAAAGGAGATTAAAAAGTAATAGGTAATAGTTTATATTAATAGTTGATCGCTAACTGATCAAACCGGCGCCGGCGAGTAATCGTGCTGTCACAGAGAGTACTCGCAGCGACGCTCGCTTGGCGGGCAGACCAGTCGCTAAGAGACCCACGCTTGGTACATGCATATTATTATGCATACCAGCGAGTAATCGGTCGTCGCCGTCGCACACTCGCTTCTCGTTGCTCGCCAACTCGTTATCTTATCTAGTAGTTCTTACCTGTCCCACTTCGCAAGAGTAGAGACTCTCGTGAAGTGGGACAGGTGCCTAAGGAATGTTTCACCACTTCCTGCAAGGTGCACAGTTGCACTTGCAACAAGAAAAATTAATATATCGATGGTTGAAAAGCTAATTAGTCTAAGCGACATTTTTTTTGCAATAATGAGATTTTTTTTATTTTATTTAATTAAGGTTCACCAACAGTTGTTACAGACATTATATATATAGTTACATACAAGTTATTGTGTCTTAAGTCTAACTGCACAACCAATTACAGGCAAACACCACATGCAGAGAGATATATACATACCTATTCGGAATCAGCAAATTTTTCTCCGTCGTTTGAGTCAGGTTCTAATTTTTTTAGAAAAATGTCGCTTAGTTCAATTAGCCTTTCAACCGTCGATATGTACCTAACAGAATTTGTTTGACTTGATTTACCAGTTAATTTTTAAACAGGGATTGAAAACCGGTACGAATTTGGGTTCCGGTTCTTCATTTCGGTACGGTTCCGGTTCAGATTCCAGTTTGGTTCTGGTTCCAAAGTACCGGTTCCAATATACCGGTTCCGTAATCCGATTTAAAGGTTCTCTAAGAAAGAAGGGATATGTATGACGCGTGCCGGGCGTATCTTTTCTTTCAGTTCGCCTTCGATTTATTGGCGAGTAGAAGTCTGGATAAGCAACGAATGATGCGAATGATCTACAAAAGCAAATGTGCCCCTCTCCCCTCACAAAAACTCCCACCCGCGCGGCAGCCGCCCGTAGGTACAGTGGAGTCAAAATATTAATATTTCTGCGAAGATATTTCTGCGGGAGCGCAGCTAGTGGCAAACCACACCCCTTCCTGGTTTCGCCCAATTAGAGACATTATGCATTTGTGTGACTAAGGGCATTCGGACTCGCTTTGAAGAACCGGTAAAATAAAGGTTCCAATTTAGGTTCCGGTTCCGGTTTGGGTTCTTGTACCCGGAACCACTAAATACTGGTTCCTTACCGGTATTTGAGGAACCTTTTCAATCCCTGTTTTTAAATACATCGAGATTTTTTTGTGAAACGCTTATAATCCCTTATCTACTCTTATTTCAATTTTGATATTTCGTATCACATGTAGATAATCGTTCTAGTTTACAACCTTCAAATGGAGTCTATCCATAACCATTAACGTAGTCTAGCTGCTAAGTTAATTTCAACTTTGTTTTAATGGTACAAAGTTCTATTTGGAATGGCACTTCTTAGTTATATAGGGGGAGTTCTTGAAGCAAATATAGCGACAGCTGTAGTGATTGTTATCCTAAGTTTTATTATGTTTACAGATGTTGTACGAGTATTGGTTATAACATATCTAAATGTAATCTTATATCGATTTGGCATATCCTACTAATATTATAAATGCGAAAGTTTTTATGCATGGATGGATTTATGTTTGTTACTCTTTCACGTAAAAACTGCTGAACGGATAGGATGAAATTTAGCACACAGATAGTTTATAACCCGGATTAACATACAGGATACTTTTTATCCCGATATTCCCACGGGATCAAAACTTATGCGGGTGAAGCTGTGGGGCGCAGCTAGTACATTTATTATAATGTTTTCGCAATACTTCTTTGAATGGAAGCAAGATTGCGAATAGAGACGTTGAGTAGAAATATACTAGGAAAATGTTTTTTCTTTTTGCCATTTATAAAGTTTTATCCAGGCTTGTACTTTGCTGTCATATAAATTACTTGAAATCTCTAGTCTAGTTTTGAAAAACTGCATCAAAATCGAATGCATAGTTTAGAAGAAAAACGCGGTCGCATTGACAGATACGAACAGCGACTATAAAACATAAAAACGACCTTAATTTATAATTTGTATGCAGCGTGCTGCTTTAATAGCGACATAAATTTAACACAAGTATACGGTTTCACGTTTTCGTTTTTTGAAAATATTTTAATTTCATTAAACTTATAATTTATTGATTTAATTTCAAATTTTTAAAATGGCATCTTGGAGCCATTTGCTAGGGTCACGGATCATAACATTGCATCAATGAAATCTAAACGAATAACGCGCAAAGAGTTGGTGAATTGAAAGAGGGAGCCCTATGTCAGCGAGTGACGCAGACGGTAGTTTTAAAATTACGAATTATTTTATGTTGTTATAATTTTTTGATTACTGGCCACGAGCCCGTGTGTTAAATTAATGTGACCATTGTAGCGCTACGTTGTATGGATATAGATAAAACTTTAAGTCCATGCTATTCCCATCTCACACAAGCCCAAAAATATATAGCCAGTAGTCTACTCTAAACCACACCCACAATTCTCACAGCCCTCACAGATTTATTACTATCATTTAGCAGGGATTCAAAAACTTTAAATCTCTGTCTTCACGTATCCTTTTTGCATCGAAAAAAGCCTTTTAACTAGTAATTTTAAGGTCTTTTATCGCAGCACGTTTGCAATCTCGGATAACAGGGACTGGCGGAAAGGAGGGCTATAAATTCTGCAAATCTCGGACGTAACCACAAGACGTATTTGGTGTAAAAAGTGTGGTCTCCTTTATTGCATTATCTTGGAGGTTTTGCTTTACGTGGGGCTTTTATCAAGAGGTTGAATCATGAAGAGATTGCAGGTAATTATAATTTTGGAAGAGACTCCAGCATTGTTCTTTAAATTTAATTATGAAGGTATAGGATTGTTCTTCGCATTTGGGAATTGCAGCCAGTTCAGTTTACATTCAGCACCAATGCTCTAAGTCATAAAAGGAACGACTTATCAAAATGTTGAATCAGTGCGGTAAGTGGAAGTGCTCAGGTGCGGTTCGGCCAAGGACTGTTAAAATCAGCTCGAACCAAGTTCAAATCGGTCGGATACTTAGGTTAGCCGCAAAGCTAACCTTACACAAACTTATGCAGGGGATAATGACTTACAATTGAATTACAAGAAAGACTCCAACGACAAACATAAATTCCCTGTGACACTTCTCAACTCCTCGGGCTCTAGCTAGAGACTTAAAAATGAACGAATAGCTCAATCTAACTAACACTGATAAATCTAGTGACGCGATGACGCATGGCTAGGTGTGAACAATCTCGAACTGCCAAGTCATGAAATCAAGGCAATGAGCTGATTGCAGATAGAAAAAAAAAATAACAAAGGGGTAATGACATCGCAACACTGATACGTAATCAGACTATAATGTTTCCACTGCTGGGACACAGACCTCTTCTCTATAAGAGGGAGTGGGCCATAATCCACCACGCAGGCCCAGTGTGGGTTGATGGATGTCACATAATCTTCGAATTTTTGGGTATAAGACATGTTTCCTCACGACGTTTTCCTTCACAACAATGATGACTACATTTTAATTAGCACTAACCCTTCACCTTCTACACACGCGTATCACCCACAGGTAATCTAATTCAAACATCAAGTAAAACTAAAGCGAGCTTTCACAGCCGTACACGGAAAGGTGTCGGTTTGAAACGACTTAATAGTGAGTAATTAACACGGGCTGTAAGACCATCGTTTTTAACTGCCGCGACAATTAGTTCCACTCAGTTCACCTCTAGTTGCAAGACTTAGATATGGAGGGAGACTTTTATGTGATTTGAGGAAGAAATGTGGATGTTATGGAAGTTTTTGTTAGATTTTCAAAATGGTGTTTTGGTTAAAAAAAAAATTTTTAGATGTAAGTCTTCCATGCTGTAATAAATAAATAAATAAAAAAAACTTGAGAGGTGTCAAGGGATACCCGGATGGACCGAAGTTCAAAGAGAGAGAGAGAGAGAGAGAAACAGACAGAGAAACACGCGCACGCCGCATGGCTTACAACTACCTATAGCAAAAAGTGTCGTTCCAACTTTTGGTCTTAATTTTTTCCGTCTAGCCCCCTTTCGCAACGCGCGTTAAGGAACTTCGTTCCAATTATTTTTAAAAGTGACGTAAGAATAAATGAGGTGAAATTCGCAATTTTTTTTTTAAGAGTTTTTATCTACTTTTCTTTCACAATTTCATTGAAAAACCTGATTAGCAAGCCTGAATATTTTCCACTAATTATTTATTTTAATTTTATTACAAGCCATTAATGTCCCACAGCTGGGTAAAGCCTACCTACTCTCTATCCACCTCTTAATGTTCAGAACTGCCAAGGACCACTGCCAGTCAATACAGATTACGTTTACTATTTAATTATTCTTATTTTAGTTAACTAATATGCTACAACACGTTATAAAATATTTAACAGCCGATTAGTTGGACAGACACTAAATAAAATTTTATTGTTCAGAAAATTAAACTTAAATCCTCCTAAGTTCGCTAAAGATATATTTTTAATGTTTCACAATGGGAACTTCTGAAAAATGGAATTCTCTTTGTGAACAACGAATATCATTCCTGACGTGTCTGAAATAACGACCACATATGTCATGCCTACCACCACCTCTTACACAGTATTATTTTAATACTAGCTGCGCCCCGCGGTTTCACCTGCATACATCTTGATTCCGTGGGAATATCGGGATAAAAACCACGTATGTTCACCAGATTCATGGTAGTCAAGTTTCGTCCAAATCCTTTCAGCTGTTTTTATGCGCGAATGCGAAACAAACACAAAACATCTAATCTTTTCTCTTCATATTATTAGTTTACTTAAGAGTGGGACAAATATGGAGTTACACGTCCTTTATTAGCTCTATCTCCTTCCCCCAGGTCTATAAAGCTAGCTTGCAATTTCATCCAACTAGCATGAAATGTAGGAAGTCCAAAATATGAGCCAAGAATAAGGAACGAGCCATAAAGCAGCTTTATAGTGTCGCGTGTTTGGCTCAAATTGGATATCTCCCACACACGAACAGTTTTCAACGTTATTGTGTAGGATTTTAAATATTTTTACGACTATTACCTAGAAATTTAAGTTCCAAGTTCCAAAATATTTGTATGACCTACATGAATTTGTTCTGAGTCTGGGTGTTTTTCTATCTTAATATGTATGTATTTACAAAAAAAAAATGTATATAAGTAGTTTATCAGCCATCTTGTTACCATAACACAAGCATTAGGTTGCTTAGCTTGGGACTAGATGGCGCTGTGTGAAATGTCCAGGGATATTATTATTATTATTAAGTATAGTTAAGGGTTTAGTAAGTCAACCGCACATATAAAAAATGACAAGGTTCCAAGTATGGTTAAGGGTTTAGTAAGTCAACCGTACATAATGTTGAAGAGACCCTATTTTATCTCCCTATACATCTTGCACGGGTTAAACCTTGATCGCAAGCTATGATCGCAAGCATGTGTAATTAACGTCCCGTCAAACTGCCGGTAGACTTAGAAACTTAATTAGAAACACATCGTGAGTCGTTCGTAGCGATATAAGCTAGGTAGGGAAATAGGTGAGTTGAAGTATTCAGTATTGGAACGAGAAATCTGAAGCCAATTCTCGTAATTTAAAACGTTCAAAATCTAGTCGCAGTCTCATCTCGGCGACAAACAAATGTCAAAACCTTGTCAAAATGTAGGGAAATTAGAAGTATTTTTTGACAAATTTAGACTGTGATCTGAAGGCCAATTCTCGTAATTTAAAACGTTCAAAATCTAGTCGCAGTCTCATCTAGGCGACAAACAAATGTCAAAAACTTGTCAAAATGTAGGGAAATTAGAAGTATTTTTTGACAGATTGAGACTGAGATCAGACTGTGAAAGTTCTCTCTGCTGTGCTAACTGAGGTGGTATCCCATTGGGTCAGTTATTAAGCAGACTTTATTACGTTTACATTTTTTTATAGCTATTGTATAATGTGAAGTAAAAACTTATTCATTATCTAGCAACAATTTCTATATTATGCTCTGGCTAAAGAGAACGCGTGGGTTACGCAACAAAGTTCGCTCACGATGATTGTGTCAAAGTGGCGTATGTATGAAGATGTTCCAACTGGCGTATGTATGGAGGTGTTCAAACGGCGTTTATATTGGCTTAAGTATGGAGGTGTTAAAACTGGCGTCTGTATGGAGGTGTTCAAACTGGCGTATGTACAGAGGTGTTCAAACTGGTGTATGTACAGAGGTGTTCAAACTGGCGTATATACAGAGGTGTTCAAACCGGCGTATGTATGGAGGAGTTCAAACTGGCGTATGTATGGCGGTGTTCAAACTGGCGTATGTACAGAGGTGTTCAAACTGGCGTATGTACAGAGGTGTTCAAACTGGCGTATGTACAGAGGTTTTCAAACCGGCGTATGTTTGGAGAAGTTCAAACTGGCGTATGTACGGCGGTGTTCAAACTGGCGTATGTACAGAGGTGTTCAAACTGGCGTATGTACAGAGGTGTTCAAAGTGGCGTATGTATGAAACGTTCAAACTGGCGCGAATGCTATGGCTGTTGATGTGACTCCCTAATACTACGGCAACATTTCGAGCGCTCCCTCTTGCACACCGATCGACGTCTCGCTGTACAACAGAGAGCGCGTGAAGTGTAGTTCGCGTTATCGCAACAATGTAGCCGTAGCTTATCTATTCAAACATTCCCGTCGAATTCACAGCTTGTGACCACAATGCCCAGAGTTTTATAGCAAGCTGTGAATTTCAACATGTAATAATTTTTTCTCTTGACGTTTTCATCACTGCACTCGTGATCCAAGATTTGTACTCGCCGTAATAGGTTAAAAAATCTACAATTTGAGGCCTAAATAACGACTATCCAGCCTATTCACAGACATTGATAGAAGGCTAAAGGCCTCCTTTATAAGGAAAAACAATTTTATAATTAAAAGTGGCACATCTCATTAGGTTAGAAAATCCTGACTATTTTGATTAATTATGAACACACCTATCTTTTAGAAACCAGAAACTTTCCTTTACCACGAAACCTTTTAATAAACATAATATTTACCTGAATTAAGCGGTTCACTAGATAATTATCGAGTTCTCGTTCTTGAAAAGGATCGGATATGGAGCGTGTAAATTAAATTTGACGGTTTTGCAGTAACTACTTCCCTTAAGGTGGATTACTAGTTTCTTCACCAACCTTTTGCTTTTACGAAAATTCAGTCTATTAATCCAGTTAATTATTTTTTCTTTAAGTAGGCTGTACCGGTACAGCTTCCTAATAATTGTTTGCTGCACCGTACGACGTCATTACTTCGGCGCCGGCTGTCACTGAAGACCATCACTGGGGCTCTGTCTTGCATAGGGTCGCAGTATAATGCTGAGCGACAGCCGTTTTGCGTGGATGTGACGCATGTTTTCCCCAACTCTTATTTTTGTGTTGTATGTTCTTTTTTGCGTCATGTTTACCGCAAATAAACGTTTTTTTTTCTTCTTTCTAATTAAAAACGAAGAGTAATGTAGTTTTAATTTGTCAAATATTTAAGGGCGTAGCCTTTGGTGGCCCAGTGGTAACGGTCCCGACTAACGAGTTGTAGGTCGTGGGTTCGAACCCGCCTGTCTGGGTTCGAACCCAGACAGGCGCTTAACTTTGTGTAAATAATATTTTTCTACTGCTCTCAAAACGGTGAAGGAAAACATCGTAAGGAAACGGGCATGTCCAAGAACCAAAAATTCGAAGACATGTGACATGTACCAACCCGCATTGGGCCCGCGTGGTAGATTATAGCCCTCTCGCTCTCGAAGAGCCTTTGCTAGAAGTGGTCATCGTGTTAGTGGTTCAGCAGCTTAAATATCATCAGGATAAGAGACTGTCACTCTCACTCCACTGGAGTGACAGTCACTGGCCAGTGTTACTCTTATCTGACCTTTTCGGTGATTCCATTAATTTCATAACAGAATTAGATGGCGCCACTTGCTGCGCCGTTATATTGTAGAAAAGATAAATAATGTACTTCACTTTTATCGCCTTGTACTGCTGAACAAAAGCTTCACCCAAGTTGATCGGATGGCCGATCTTAAAAAAAAAAATGCAACGGTAATGAGAACAGAGGGGCAATTCTCGTAATTTTAAGAACGTTCAATCTCAGTCTCAATCTATCAAAACACCTCTAATTTCCCATAGTCTAATAAAACATGGTCTTCTCTTCCTAGAGTGGCACAAGCCTACGTCACAATAACATTGCCACTTTATTTCAACATAACATATTACATTATATCTATGATTAATTAGTTAAAATATTTCTTTAGTTTTAGTTCCCGAGTCTCGGAAGAGAGTACCAGGCGGAGTTATATTATTATACCATGTAATTTCCCTACATTCTGACAAGCTTTTGACATTTGTTTGTCGCCGAGATGAGACTGCGACTAGATTTTGAACGTTTTAAATTACGAGACAAGGCTTCAGTTATGTAAGATTTTCAATATAAAGTATATTGAAAATCTTATATGATTTAATACTATCAGCCTATTGAGTTGTCCAACTGCAAGGCAAAGGCCTTTTCTCACACTGAGAAGGCACGATCATTAATCACCACGTCTGCTCAAGATGGGTTGGCGATTTCAGACTTAGTCCCGTATACCAGAACCTCACTAAAGACTCAAGCATTATTTAAAACTTTTGTTCAAAGCCATTTGGTTGGTTGAAACTAGTTTTAAGTAATACTTGAGTCTAGAGTGAGGTTCTGTCTGGCCTAAGACTTAGATTAATTTGTGCTGGGGCGGCTGCTGCAGGTGCAGAAAACCTCAAGCGGCGAAAATATTCCAACCTGATTGGGATTCGAGCCGTTTGGGGTTGAAACACTAGGGCCATGGGGTCCGAGTGCTCACTTGGTTTTTCGAAATATTGCCAAGCGGTTAGTTGACTCTTCACGTGACCAGAGAGCTGGCCTATTTTTTGGCCAAAGAATTAGCATCGCCATACGTGGCAATGCGGATGAATTTTTTGATGCCCTATGATTCTTTTGCCTATTTTTTCATACATTATGTACATATTATTATTTTAAATTTTAGCTTATATTATGTAAATATTATCTTGATTGAATAGATTTATTTTAATAAAGCAAAAGCCAAAATTTTAGTTACTTGTGAACTATCTAAGAACACAATTACGAAAACTAATAAAGTGCTCTCCGTCAAAATAGAGACGAAATTCTTGAGAAGTAACCCACTGTCCGACCTCGGAGTAGATTTCATCAGAGAAAAACCAGATAAGAACGAAAAAGCAATTTATGAAAAAGTTTCCATTTCATTAGTTTAAGTAATGTCCTCAAAAGAGGTTGTTCAAATGAATTTTGCACTTTGAAAGGACTGGAACTCCCAAGATCTTATGTGGTTTAGTTAAAAACCAGTCGTTGTTCATAAAATGATTTATAAACACAGGTACAGACCTACTAAATAAGTATTTTGATAATTATGATAGTTCAGGAATTTTGGCGTTATTTATTTATGCTTTATTGATAGTAACAGCCGCACAGGTCGATCGGTCAGGCTAAGCTACGCTTGCCGCGGTTGGTCTGTGGATGGGTGACCATCTTTACATACCGAGACCCCTCCGTGCCTCGGAAAGTACGTTAAGCCGTTGGTCCCGGCTGTCATTCGTGGATCTTTGTCAGTCGTTACGGGTAGTCAGAAGCCCGAACGTCTGACAACCAGTCTTACCAAGGGTATCGTATTACCCAGTAACAGGGTTGTGCAGGTCAGACAGGCAGTCGCTCCATATAAAATACTGGTATTCAGCTGCATCCGGTTAGACTGGAAGCCGACCCCAACATAGTTGGGAAAAGGCTAGGCAGATGATGATAGTTCTCGACAAACACCAACCAACCCTTGTATGAGTACTAAAAATACCAAAAATCGGAGTTGATGGCGTGAAATCGCGACGCGATCACAACAACCCCTAGACAAGAAACTACACGAGGACCACGAGCACTCTGAGAAGAGTATTTCGAAGAAGAAGAAATTATCACCCTACGTCATTTTGCCGTCTAATAGCCATTTTGTCACAACTGTCACAAACAGACAGTTGTAATATTAATAAACAAATAAATTGAACAAGGATCACATGACGCTGACATAATAGTCGACATCGGCTCAGTTGCCAAAAAGACCAAAAAAAAACTGAAGTACCTACCTACAATTAATTTCTCCAACTTTAAAAAATCCACTTCATAAACCTATTAAACAAAATTATAAACTGAGTCCGAGAACACTAATTCACTTTCCTCATTTTCTAACTAACTTTACTAAGTGAGAACTTTCACTTCTACATCGGCTAAAACTAAAAAGGCTGACAATTCTATTCACGTTCCTACTTCGGCATAGTTCGTCGCGTAAATTAATTAGAACTAAAACAAGTTTCCAATCAAAGCGAATCGTTACTTCAAAGTTAGGTTATTTCTAGACAAGAAGGTTCTAAAATCGAATAGACTTTAAATTAAATCGAATGTAGACTAAACTAAACGGTAAGTAACTTAAAGAAAAAGGCATTATCGTCTGCCTAGCCTTCTCCAAAATTTTTTTTTTTTATTATTGAAGTTTCAACTTCTTTAGCGGAGTTGTGCATTTTTTTTTGTAATGGGTAAAAAATGTTAAGCTCGCGTCAGGACACGTGACCTGATCGAAAATTCGTAAGACGGAGCTGGCGTCAGGACACGTGACCTGAACGAGAATTCGTAAGACGGAGGGAGTGTAGACCGTATTCCAAAATATCAAAAATGCACAACGTTAATATTCAAGTTTTCACTTCTGCCGGCATGGCGGCACTCCCGGAGTGTAACCCGTTTTTTTTATAAGTTCACAGCATGCTAAATAACTTTTATACTAAGCCCCACAAAACCGTAGTAATGATTTGACTTGGTGGGGTCTGGCGAGTCTATTAAACACTACTTAAACTTCATACTTAAGACTTAGGTAGCACTTTAACACATTTCTAAATCTGCCGTCCTTTAACTAGAAGGCCGTTAAGCCCAAAAAGTTGTTTCGGAGATAATGGCAAAAAACGCGGGAATCGTTGTTTCTTAAAAACTATGATACTTAGGTTAATGATTTTTGGACACATCGATTGATATTTCTTTCAGTTTATCCTAAATATCCCTTTCTGTCCAGAAACTATTATTAATTACTTTTAAAATGATTTTTTCTAATTTTGTTAAGCATGTAACCAATTTATTGCATCTTATTACTGTACTAAAAGGCCGTTAACCATACCGTAGCGGCTTTTTAGTGAAGTAATTTATTTAAAATATTAACCTTCACAATGTTTGTTTTATTTGTTTAGAATTCCTTAACTAAAAAGTTGTTAAGTGACCATAACTGCTTTATAGCCATGACATTCGCTTCGATTTCAATTTCAATAACTTTCCTAATCAGCGGTTAAGGGGCTTTAGATGCTTTTTAACTAATTGTTGCCAATTTTATATGGAACTTTTGTAAATTCTTAACTACTTTACTTAACTAAAAGGTGGCTAAAAATGTTTCGCGTGTGGTTAACTTCTTTATAGTTAAGCATTCATATGGAAACATGTGAGTAATTAAATACATGTTCCTTTAAAAATCAAAAATATAAGCAACATTTAAAAGGGAAAAGATATATTTCTTTTTACTAATCAACTATAACTAATTGAGAACTAACAGATCATGAGAGCACTATTTGGTATGGACAATATACTAAATCCATGTTCTTTATTTCATTGATTCAACCATTGATACGATAGGAACCGATAGGAACCTTCTTACTAAATTAATTTAATAAACTAAGGTTCATTATATAAACCATGGGGCAACTTCAGCCTTAAATTATTTTAATATTATCACAAACAAAAGTTATAAAATATGTATTTAGTTTATAAAATTACACTGAATAAATAATAAAACATAGAAACATACACAGCACTTTTCAAGTGTACAAATTAAATGTAGCAAATCTTAATCCTACTAATATTATAAGCTAGCTATCGCTTGTGGCTTCGCCCGCGTTGAGGTCGGAAATGATCCTACGGGAAAGTACTACCGGGATAAAAGGATCATACATCCTAACCCTGGCCATGATCTACACGTGTGCCAAACTTCATCTAAATTCGTGCAGCCTTTAAGGTTTGAAATATCACTTTCGCTTTATGCTTTTAAACTAAGTATGGATTTAAATGTCTGTAAGTTTGATGTTAGTTCGCCTCAACGGCTGATCGAATTTAATTGAAATTTTGCACACTGGTAGACACAGACCTGAAATAAGACATTGAATACTTTTAAAATTTTCATTTCCGTGGGTTAATTATTCGGAGTTATATCGCTTTCAAACCTCCACGCCGACGGATCCATAAGCAAAAGCTTGTAGTTTTAAGTATTTAGCAACATAACAGTATCTAAATTAAACACAGTCAACAATCAACTCAGCCTATCGCAGTCCACTGCTGGACATAGGCTCTCTCGCTACGCCACAACACCCTGTCCTCCTCCTTCCGCATCCAGTCTGTCCCAGTCACCTTCTTTAGGTCGTCGGTGCATCTAGCTGGGGGGCGTCCCACATGACACTTGCCGATACGCGGTCTCCACTCCCACAGACCATCGGACCTTCGACAAACATGGCCAGCTCACTGCCACTTCAGTTTACTTACTTTGCTAGCTATGTCGGTAACCCTGGTTCTTTTCCAAATAATTTCATTCCTGATTTTATCCTTCAAAGAGTCTCCGAGCATAGCTCGCTCCATAGCGCGCTGAGCGACCAAGAATTTGTGGACCAGCCTGACCTTCAGTGTCCTCCTTTCGGCACCGCATAGCATAACGGACAAAACGCAATGGTTGAAGATCTTAGTCTTCAATCACTTCGGGTTAGGCGACGAGGCGACTTGACTAAGTTTTTCAAATGCTGCCGTCGGCTTTTTTCTCTAAGTTGTGTCTACCGAGCTCGATTACATGCCCTAGATAGACATAATCCTTCAAAACTTCAAGAAGTGGCCCTTCGATGTGGATTGAACTCTTTAAAGATTGAATTTAATTGTACATGACTTTTGTCTTGACCAAATTTATGCTGACGCCAACCCACCGAGGGGCTCCATTTAGGCTGGAGAGACGCTGGAACAGCTCTGTTTCAGCGTCTCTGCCAATATGAGGATGTCATTGGCAAATCGAACAAACGCTGGAACAGTTAGACCAGATGTTGCACAGCCTAAATGGAGGATCCTTCCAGGATTTTTCTCGATCCTTTTCGTTAAGGCATGCAAATTGTACATAACTTTTGTCTTGTCCAAATTTACGCTAAAGCCAACCCGCCGAGAGGCTCCATTTAGGATGGAGAGTCGCTGATACAGTTAGCTGTTCCAGCGTCTCTGCCATTATGACGATGTCATCGGCAAATCGAAGATGTGAGATGTACTCGCCGTCCACGTTGATACCCTGCCCAATTCAGTCCAGCGTCTTGAAGACCTAATGCATGGGTGAACAATTTCGGGGACATAAATCCCAGCGGGAGGTCTGATCTCACCCCTTGAAGAACAGAACCACCTCACCTCTGCTCCACGCCACGGGCATTGTACCCTCTAAGATGACGGAATTAAAGAGACTCGCTAGCTCTTTGATTGAGATTTTGTAGTACCTATTTCTTTTTCTTCATCTGCATCGTCACTTCTTCGATCGTCTTCAATGGGTTCCTAGTTCTTATCTTTGACAGAATCAGCTTCAATGGCAGACGGTGCTCCGGGTAGAAAAATTACGTCCGACAGGACGTCAGACGGCTTGAGCGGGGGCACCCGCATCCCGCTCACCCCCGGAGTGAACGCAGCGCGAGAGTCGATAAACTGCCTTTTAGCTAAGTAATGAGGCTTAGCTGCTTTGTAGCTAAGCAAAATTATATTATTTGATTGAAATACTTAACTAAAATAGCATTAAGGGCGGGTAACTGCAAATAAGTTAAGTTTTTCACTGAAACTATTCTTTAAATGCTTAACTATAAAGTAGTTATAGTCTTTTGGCGTCTCTATAGTCAAGAATAATCAGATAACGTACTTTTAGTTAAGGAGAAGGCCTGAAAATAATCATCACATCGGGCAGTTAAGGTACTTTAAAGTACATTAAGCGAAGAAGTGTGGGTTAGACGCTTTCAAGTGATGGAATCATCATAAATTGTGTTACTTAACGGCCTAAAAATTTTTCATATCTTTGGAACTATTTATATAGTAAAAATGTTTCTTAGACAGAAAGATAGAGAATTTTAAACTCTATCACTTTCTATTAAAAAGTAAAAATTGACCATTTGAGGGTTAACGGCTTTCTAGCTAAAGGACGGCAGAAATAATATATTTCTCTTAAATCTTCTTTTATTTGTTTCACTCCTTATGTCTGCCGGCAGACTATTCAATAGATATGATATTCGTTTTTTTAGAGTTCTGTCACTATGTTGATATACATTAGATAGGTTGGGGTCGGCTTCCAGTCTAACCGGATGCAGCTGATTATCAGTATTATGTAATAGCTGCGCCCCTCGGTTTCAACCGCATAATTATCGAATCGTCTCAATCCCGTGAGAATATCGGCATAAAAATATCCATGTCCTAAACCGAATCATGGTTTCCCAGTTGCCAAATTTTCTTTAAAATCATTCAGCCGTTTTAACGTGAAAGCGAAACAAACAAACATACAAGAATCAAATATTTTCTCTAATAATACATATTAATTTAGATGGAGCCAATGAATAACCCCGGACTAAAGAAGGTTGCTGGGACGGACTGGATGCGGAAGGCGGAGGACAGGGTGTTGTGGCGCAGCCTGGGAGAAGTATATGTCTAGCAGTGGACTGCGTTAGGCTGAGTTGATTCAGTTGATTGAACTGAATAACTGATCTGCACAACCCAGTTACTGGGTAATACGATACCCGGGTACGATGCGGGCTTCTGACTACCCGTAACGACTGTCAAAGATCTACAAATGTCAGTCAGGACCAACGGTTTTTTTTTTTTTTGAGGATGGGAAATCTTCAAATGACCCCTCCCGCTCTGGGTGGAGCGGAGGGAGTGTCAGACTCTTACTGACTAAAACCCACCCGTGTTCCTTCCTTAGCCCTTTATGTTCCAGGGCAGCGGTAACCCTTTCGGACGATCTCGCTGACTGCGATAATAGGCTGAGTTGATTCAGTTGATTGAACTGAATAAGTGATCTGCACAACCCAGTTACTGGGTAATACGATACCCGGGTACGATACGGGCTTCTGACTACCCGTAACGACTGTCAAATATCTACAAATGTCAGTCAGGACCAACGGCTTAACGTACTTTCCGAAGAAACAAATATACAGTCTGTTTTAATAAAGTAAAGAAGATAATTAAATAAAAACAAATATATTTTGAACTAAAGTTGATAGTTTAATACTAGGCATAATAACTGACTGTAACAGAGCTAAAAAGGAGGTTAATATTTTGTCTTTGAATTCATACCCAGTAGCCGCATGCCACCGTAGACTGTGGATGCCAATAAATAAGTATTTATTACAGTGGCATGCGATCGCGTTTGAGACATAAATATTTTCTTGTTTAAAGCTTTGAATAGCAAAAAAACCTACGGAAAAACTAGTTTTAACGTAGGTTTTTTTTTATCCGTACCTAACCACTTCCACAAGGCTTCTTACAGGCCCAAAACAACTGTCCCCCGCTCATGAACTGCAGTGGTATATTTGATAGCACTGAATCGATTGCGTACCCAAATAGCCCGGTGCAAACATAATCTGACGAAATAGGGTATTATTGAATCATCCAACATTCAGTGCGAGTGCAGTGCTCCTGCTCAGATTAGATCTCATCTGCTAGAGTGCCTCAAATGCCAGTTCTTCTGCAGCCTTGACTATGTATCTGAATAACGCCCCTGGCGCCGCAATAAACGTGGCTACATACTGGGCCTGAACAGAATAAGCCACATATACCTTCGCAACGAAAAGAAGATGATCTGTAGGCTAATTATTTTTTTTTTTTTTATCATTAGATATCTTGGGACCACGTCATGAGTCAAGATACTTGATTTGTTTATCTTTCTCAGCTTTCACAAGGTTCTCATCATGCGAGACAGTTATGTCAACAATAATTGCGCGCCGCTCTGATCGATCCACCACCACTATATCAGGCTTATTGGCAACAATAGTCCTGTCAGTGATGATGGATCGATCCCAGTACAATGTGATATTTCCATTTTCGAGAACTGGGTCGGCCACGGCACCTCAGATTCCACAAAGCTGTTGCTGAGCTTATCTTGGCTGAGGATTATCTTGGCTACAAGGTTGTGTCTATGTATTAATTATTATCTCCTTTATCTCATTTAAATACTTACAAAATACATTTTTAAATATTTTTTATAAACAAAAGGATAAAAAAAACATTTAAAATTATAAAAAGTAGTAGCCCACCGGTATCGGGAACAGGGTCCAAGCTACCGGCGGTCAGGGCTCCAGAGAGAGGAACCTCCTGACGATGCGAGCCGTGTCCAGAAGTACCGCTTTCTGAATCAAGCCCTTGATCCAGCTGCCCAACGAGAGCCTCTTCAGGTGTTGGTCGAGGCTTTTGGCTATTAAGCCATTGGCTGTCACGACTATCGGCATAATGATCGCTGAGTCCACATCCCACATGTCGACAACCTCGCGAGCCAAGTCAAGATACTTGATTTGTTTATCTTTCTCGGCTTTCACGAGGTTCTCATCATGCGGGACGGTTATGTCATTGCGCGTCGCTCTGATCGATCCACCACCACTATATCAGGCTTATTGGCAACAATAGTCCTGTCAGTGATAATGGATCGATCCCAGTACAATGTGATATTACCATTTTCGAGAACTGGTTCGGGCACATAACTGTAGTACGGCACCTCCGATTCCACAAGGTTGTATTTCAGACCAAGTTGCTGATGGATTATCCTAGCTACAAGGTTGTGTCTATGCAAGTACTCTCCGTTAGCTAGACGAGAACACCCGGAGATAATATGCCTGATTGATTCTCCCGGCCGGTGGCATGCCCGACAGATGTCAACCGTGCCGTCTTTCACAATAAATCTCCGGTAATTGTTCGTCATCATAACTTCGTCCATAATTGCACAGACAAAACCTTTGGTTTCTCCAAAGAGGTCACCGAAACGCAGCCAGGCTACGGACGCTAGTAGATATTACTTTTGTGTATTGTGCTGTCTTTTGTGTGCGCCAAATAAATGGTTTATCTATCTTATTATAATATTTTGAGTCTCCCCGAATTCACGCTTTCTTTCCCTAAACCCTAAAAAAATGACAGAGTTCCGTTTTCCCTTTATTTTCTTTTAATCTTTACACTTGAAGTGTTCCCTACAATTTTGGTTCGGTCCCTTCCTGTGATTATTGTGCCACAATGCGGGTGCCAGATTAGAATGGAGTGGGAGGTACTTCCTGATGCCTTTGAAGATTACTCTGCTACTCCTTCCACGTGTAAGTTTGGAATGCTTTTAGATATTATTGGAAAAGAGGATGGTTATTTTGGTACCCAGAAATATTTCACTTAGCATGATCAACCTGTAATGTTCCCACAGCTGGGACACAGGCCTCCCCTCGGTGAGAGCCGTGTTGACGTGTAGTTGTAGGTTGTGGGTTTGAACCCAGGCAGGTGCTTTCTGCGTAGCCTTTTCCCAACTATGTTGGGGTCGGCTTCCAGTCTAACCGGATGCAGCTGAATACCAGTATTTTACATGGAGCGACTGCCTATCTGACCTCCACAACCCAGTTACTGGGTAATACGATACCCCTTGGTAAGACTGGTTGTCAGACTTTCAGGCTTCTGACTACCCGTAACGACTGTCAAAGATCCACGAATGACAGCCGGGACCAACGGCTTAACGTGCTTTCCGAGGCACGGAGGGGTCTCGGTATGTAAAGATGGTCACCCATCCACAGACCAACCGCGGCAAGCGTAGCTTAACCTGACTGATCGACCTGTGCGGCTGTTATTATTTAGCCATTATTTGTGTAAATAATTTCATCACCACTGCTCTCAAAACTGTGAAGGAAAATAAGTACCTATCGTGAGGAAACCAGCAAGTCCTAGAACCAAAAATACGAAGACGTGTAACGTGCAACCCGCACTGGGCCCGCGTGATGGATTACAGCCCACTCTCTCTCTCGAAGAGAGGAGGCCTTTGTCCCAGCAGTGGGAACATTATAGGCTGATAATGCTAAATAAACAACTAGGTTGGGTCAGTTATCATACACCACCAACCAGAGGTAGAGACGTCAGCAGGTCAAGCTACCCGAAACTGTCAAATTTTCCCAATCAACCTTGAACCTTAATGCTATAACCATAAAGTTGAAAATCTACTAAAGAAATTGGCAGATTGTAGTAGCTTGATGTGCTGGCGTCTGTACATATCTTTACATTTTTTTGTACAGCCAGCCGAAAAAATTCCATCGTCATCTCAACAACGTGACAAGTCTTAAATAACAGAAAATTTAATTTCATGATCGAGACAGCCGTTTTTTACTCAACTTTGCTTTAACTCTTTTCACTTTATTTCATTTGAAACGAAAATAAACTGTGGACCTTTTTAATAAGTTTGAGGATTTGTTTTATTATCATTTATATTGGGACCAGGGTTTATTTTCCGCAAAATAAAAGGAAACGGAGTGAATTATATTGGGTTCTTTTCATTTATATATATTTATTGGTGGTGTACTTACATAATAAAGAGTATTCTGTTATATATTTAACTCGAACCAGATAGATAGAAAGAGGGATAGGAGAAGATATAAAGAGTTGGCCATCAATAAAGAAGTAATTGAAGATTTAAAAACGATTAAAACAACACAAAATTAATATTGTGTGTTTTATTAATATGTTATATTTGATACAATTTTCTTTTTCTTTAATTTAGTATAACGTTCATTTCATATAATTTTCAAATTGTATTTAAATCTTTTTTTATATAATGTTCATTTGACCTAACTTTCATATTAACTAATTTTCTAAGGTAACGCATCGTTCTTGAGAAAAACAAATTATATTGTAACCTAACCTCAAAACATTAAATATGCATATATTATTTCAAATGTGCATTATATAAACTGTTTGAACCATATGAAATTGGTAAATTTAAATTATATCAATAATTCGATCGATTCTATTCGATTCGATTTTATCGTTATATTAAAAAAATATATACCTACATATATTAAATGAAATTAGGTCTTATGATCATTAGAACTTTTGTTATTATATCAAACGTTACACACCCCTTAGAAAGTAAGGTCTCTATAGACCCCATGCGAGCTGTTACGTGATTTCCTTCATACCAGTAAATATGGGTTAATTTATAATAATGTAAAGATAATGATGTAGTAAAAAATGATGGATGAAATGAAGAGATCCGCAAGAGAAGGTAACCGACATAGCCCGAAGAATTGTCAAACTTAAGTGATAGTGGGCAGGGCACATTGCTCGCAGAACAGATGGCCGATGGGGCTGAAAGGTTGGATGGAGCCGCGTACCGGAAGACGTAGCTTTGGAAGGCCTCCCACAAGGTGGACCGATGACTTTGTGAAGGCCGCAGGAACCCGTTGGATGCGGGAAGCACAGAACCGGTCGAAGTGGAGGTGCTTGTGGGAGGCATATGTCCAGCAGTGGACGTCTTTCGGCTGTAAAGATGATGATGAATGATGTAGGTATCATAGTCACACGATCTGGTTCAAATAAACTTATTTTCTGTCTTTCTTTTCTTTCTTTATCCTTTAATAGTCTCAGCAAAACTTCAATCCATAAAGCGAAAACACAAAGGAAATTGGAAAATCTGATTTTACTTTTTTTATTTTCAATGCATAGAAACTGCCAGGCAACGCTGAAATGCAAACTTTTTTCATTTTATTTTACTGGGGACATTATATTCAAATGGCCAGCGCCCTGTCATAAAACGAAATAAAGCAATATCTACGAGATTAGGTACCTTTATCTCGTAAAATTATTTTATTAAAATGCTTAGTGTAATAAAATCTGAGGTTGTCAGTCTCGCTGTGTCGAGTTTGATGCGAGAATTCTTATTCGTTATTATTTTTATTTTCTTTACTGGTTGTCTTGAGAAATATTTAGAAATTAAATAATATTATTCCTGCTGAGTTTAGTGCTATTACAAAACAAACATAATCAGCTTATAAGATTCCGGAACTGCTGGGACACAGGCCTCCTCGCTTTTTAAGAGGGAATGGGCCGTAATCCACCATGCGGGCAAAGTGCGGGTTCAATTGATTAATTTGAAAATTATCAGTATTTTATACATCACATAATCAGGTATTAATGCTGCTAGTTAGCATTTTTAAAACTTTGAACGATCATTTATTTTTGATGCTGATTGTATATAATATAGCAGCATTTATAATTATAAAATAATCAAATCAACTCATTTTTTTTTATTTCAAACAATGTTTCTCATTACAATGGACAGTCTATATTTTCACAGAGAATAGAGTATAATTATTTAAGAATAATAATTATTATAGCACTAATTATCACATTCATTAACAGATTATAACTTTCAGAAAGGCATAATAATATAATCAAAACACAAAAACAGTAACATAAAACATTAATAAACAAATAAACGTCCAGAACAACATTTCCACTGAAATAATTTACCAAGTTTACTAATAATTAAGTTATAACCCTCAAAACGCGATAACCGGAAAAGGTCCATAATTCCTGTAATCGCCGTAATAATAACAAGCTGAAATATGAAGGTGTAATTTATAGTAACAGGTACATTTACCGTTGTTGACATAAGCTAGGTAGTACAATGCCTTGATTGATTGTTAATAAAGTCACTTATTTATAATTTTGTTACAGAAAGTTGCCTCAGTAATAACCCGAGTAAACCCAAGCAGCATCAGCATTCTGTAGGTGTTTGCAGAGAGGCTGGATGGGCCTACAATGGGTAGGTTTACCAAGCTACATGTTGGCAACATAGCTTGTTAAACCTTCCAGTGATTGTCTTTTCCTTGTTCCCGGATGTTACTCATAATCATAGTTTTTAAGTAAGATGTAATGCTAACACCCTAGGGGCGTTGATGCCTGACAATAAATATTTATTGGAACGAAGTTCCTTATCGCATGTTGCGAAAGGGGGCTAGACGGAAAAAATTAAGACCAAAAAGTTGGAACGACACTTTTTGCTATAGTTGCCGTGCGGCGTGCGCGTGTTTCTCTGTCTGTATCTCTCTCTCTCTTTGAACTTCGTTCCATCCGGGTGTCAATTGACACCTCTCAAGTTTTATAATACATAACACTAAATACATAATACAGTACACTCGTACTTGTTACGAACGAGTTAAATCTAAAATATGTTCATTCATTCATTTATTCATTTATCAAACAATTTACATTGTGTTCGAATTTTACAAAATAATACATATACAATAATACAAAATAAATACTTTTTAAATCATAACAGGCAATAATCAAACATATAGCAAATAAAAATAAAAACAGTACTATGTCATCAATCAAAAACCGTTACCTACATGTCAAACCATAAAAGCACAAAAACCACCTTAATTTATCAATTTTACTTAAATAAACTGAGAATTAAATTTCATTAAAATTACTGTTTGTATGTCCAACCATAAAAAGCTCAATCACAGCCATGTCCAACCATTAAATGGCAAATAGATGTCAATTAGATGTCAATTAAAACAACCATGTCTATTCCATATTGCGTTATTTAAAAAATGTAACATAATTAACGCAAGATTTCATACACCCCAATTAGATTATTAAGTTAAAATCATAATACAATGACCAAAACTATTATTTTTTTAAAGCTAACTGTTATAAATACGATTGAAATTTGCCACACAGATGGTTTATAACCCGGATTAACTTATAGGATACTTTCTATTCCGATATTCTTATAGGATCGAAACTAATGTGGGTGAAACCGCGGGGCGCAGCTTGTATAAAAAAAAATATATTTCTCCAACATAAATTAATCTAAACAGATTAGTGATTGGAGTACCGTATACTACTTGGATAACAAAAAATTAAAAGATAATAAAAAATACCAAATACACTTGTGTGGGGGTGAGTTGGCATATGTGTGAGTATCTGAGAATATGTGGGAGTGTGTGAGTATATGTGCGAGAATTTGAGTGCAAGTTTGTGTGTGAGTATAATATGAGTGCCAACATGTATCACTGTATGTCTAAGAAGCGCGAACGTGTCCACACTGACAAGAATGAACTCATAAAATTGTTATGACGTCTTTATAACAATCAAGTCTCTGCAAGGGTGGATCTAGAGGGGGGGGGGGGGTCATTGGGGTTCGCCTTAACATGTAATAGTAATATAATCCGTTGGTTTACTCTCGTGAGCAAATGGAAATGATCTATTGAGGGCGGCCTATTCAGAGTCAAGGTGACGCGATGGTTCAATACATTATAACATTATAAATTCAATAACGTTACACAACGGGATTCCAACCGATGGATATAGCAGTTGTTGTAAAGGTAGCTACTAAATATATTCAAATAATACATTGTAACACATACCTAATCAGCCTAGATAGTTCCCACTGCTGGAACACAGGCCTGCTCTCAGTGAGAGAGAGTGGGCCGTAATCCACCACGCGTGCCCAGTGTGGGTTGGTAGATGTCACATGTCTTCAACTTTTTAGTTCTAGGACTTGCCGGTTTTCTGACAATGTTTTTCTTCACCATATTGAGAGCAGTGGTGATGAAATACATTGTTTACGCAAAGTAAAGCACCTGTGGGTTCGAATCTACGACTTACAACTCTTCGGACACACACTTCCCTATGTGTTGGTTATTCCAGCGTATTATTAATCTGTGGTATGGCACTCGTGGGTTGCAGTTCTTTGAAAATCAGCGTCAGGTGGTACACTTGTGTTGTCATCTGACATTATACCGAGCTGAGGCCCTTTTGGCATTGAACGTAACATACTCGTAAATCTCATCATTAGCCTAAAGCAGTCCACTGGTGGACATAGGCCTCTCAAATAGGCTATTTTCCTAAAAAAAATTAATTAGTCCGTCAGTTAGATTATCAAAAAATATTGAGCCCGTATTTTTTCTTTTGTCAATTATACATAAAAAAAAATATATGAAGATATCGCCCGTTAAAGTTCCGCGTGACGTCACGCCTTGCTACACTTTTTAGCATGGCGTGACCCCCCACTCCCAAATTTTGACGCGCTTTATCTTTGTAATTTTTTGTTTGATTGACAAAAGAAAAAATACGTGTCCATTATTTTTCGATAATCTAACTGACGGACATTTTTTTTTTTTTTTACCAAAGTCAACTATCCTATTGCACGCCATTCAGTTCAGTTTTCATCCAGCTTTTATCTGTTCTGTGATCCAGCTGGTGCCAGTCACCCTGCAAAGATCGTCGCTCTACTTAGCTTGAGAGCGTCCTACCATACGTTTGTAGATTTGCGGTCTCCACTGAAGAACACGTCTACCTCAATGGTTATTAGTTCTACGGGTGTTTACGCCTGGCTTAACTGTGAGAACGTTCAGTGCGTGTCGCGTTGCTAATCTAAAGGGCCAGGCGCTTCATACGTATTTTTTAGTTTTACAAACCTACCTTCATTAATTATAATCTCAGTCAAAATTTTTTCACCATCATCGAAACTTGTACAGCAAATGTAAAATACAGTTTATATCCGCAAATTAAATAATTACCTCGATACGGGAGTTTCATTGAAGATACTTGAAGCCCCAACATCTGGCGACCAGGACAGACCTGTAATTTTGGCGAAAAACCAAGTTCGATCATTGCGACCACGCGCTGCCGGTATAACCATTGCGCCGCAGCTACTTGTCATCCAAATCAAGCTTCATACCTGGGTTCCTTGGAGGTACCAGCCATTGCAGCCACCGCCGGTCAACCAGCAGCATTCAGCATCGTACCGCAGCCTCGGCCAATGCAGCTAAGTGCCCATTTTTCCTTGTGAATTCCCTGTTACCTACTCACCCTTACCTTTATAACCCTATTATCTATCCAATACCTATTTAAAATAGCTTTTAAGAGTGCATTGGTGTCTGTAGTCATTGTAGTGACTTAAAATAATCACATCAATACACCTTATGCAGGTCATTTATTACCTAAATTCACATTATCTATTGGCAAACGTTTTTACTGTCCATACGAATATACCTAATAGTAGGCTATATTATCTTCTTAGGATATTATCATATTTTTATCCGTGTTTCACAACAGGCTTATAACTGTACTATAAGCACATATTTCACCCACCTCGCCGAACATTCCAGGCCGATCTCTTCGTGTAACGCAACGTCGTGCGTCGGGCCCCCGTGTGATCGGAGCGGAGCCCTACACACGGCTGCACCGCCGCGCCGGGCCGGCCTCAGGTGACATTAGGCGAGGAGCGTGAGCTAAGTTTTTAGTTTTTTATATTATCATCACCTAGTTGGTGTCTGTTTAATTTCCATAGTCAAACCTATTTGAAATCAAATTGTGTATTCAATCCGATTTAACATTTACAATATTAACAAGTTTGAGTTCACAATGGGTAAAGATTGTGGAGGTGAATCTAGCACAAACAATCCTCAAGAATTACAGGATCTTTTGGTGAAACGTAGTTCCATAAAAGGTCAAATCACTAAATTTAGAAACTTTTTATCAAATGTTACCTCTAAAGAAGCGCTTACTCAGATTGAGTTAGCTGAGTTAACATTAAAACTAAGCAAATTTGAGTCTATCTACAGCCGTTTTGATGACTTGCAAAATCAGATAGAAGTATTAAACTCTGATCATTTATCTAATGAGATTGATGAACGTGATACTATCGAACAACTATTTATATCCAACATTGCAATTGCTCAAAGTATTACACAAAAACATAACTCGAACCGTCATGATGAAAGTAATTATAAGGATTTAAATTCAAGTCAGATAACTACAGGTCCATGTAATCATGACCATCATGATATAGGTTTTAAATTACCTCAAATTCAAGTTGCTAAGTTCGACGGGTCTTGCTTTCGTTGGCTTGAGTTTCGTGACACATTCTTATCTATAGTACACAATAACGACCGCATCGCGCCCATTCACAAATTCCATTATCTTATTTCGTACTTGACTGGCGATGCAGCGCGCATTATTGTTAATTTAGAGGTATCCAGCGCAAATTATGCGTGTGCTTGGAAATTATTATGTGATAGATATGACAATGCACGACAATTAATAACTCATCATATAAATTCATTATTATACATAAAACCAATCACAAGCGAGTCTGATAAATCATTACGATTTCTTGTGGATCACATTAATAAAAACTTACGTGCTTTAACCAGTCTCGGTCAAGGTACACGTGACTGGGATATTTTACTCATTCACATAATGAGCCCCAAGCTTGATAGCCACACCAAAGCCAAGTGGGAAGAATACCGGGGCACGTTGGATACTAATATACCTAATTTGCAACATTTTTTCAAGTTTCTAATTGATCGCGCTGATGTACTTGAGTCAATAAATAGCAGCCATTCATACTCTAAACCTAAGACTCCGGCAACGTCAAAGCCTATAGATTCTAACAATAAAATAAAATCTCATCAGTCATACATTTCTAATAGTGAAGATAATAATGTTTCTGATATAACTTGCGGCGTTTGTAATGGTAATCATCGCCTTTATGATTGTCCCACCTTTTTGGCTAAGAGTGTGGATGATCGTATCAGTGAGGTCAGCAGATTGAAGCTTTGTCATAACTGCTTAAGATCTGGCCATTCTGCACGCAATTGTCGCATGCATCCATGTCGCATGTGCAATACAAGGCACAATAGACTCTTGCATAAACAATCTGGTAACAAAAATATTTCCAATGTTGTCACCATTTCACCCGACATCACTGACGATACTATCGTTAATTTTTCAAATCAAAATAACCATCAAGTTTTACTGTCTACTGCTTATATTGAAGTAGTTAATCCTGTGACCAATCAAACACAGAAGGTTCGTGCTCTTTTAGATTGCGGTAGTCAGTCATCATTCATTACTCAATCTCTTAAAGCGAAACTGCATCTAGAACCGACTACCACTTTGAATGTCAATATAATTGGCATAGGTAATAAAACCACCACTCAGGCTACGGAAACTTGCGTGGTTCAGTTGAAATCTTTGATGAAGCATTTTACCGTCACTTCTTGTTTTCTGGTGTTGCCAGTGTTGACCGGTAACATACCTAGAATACCCGTTGACGTTAAAAGGCTTAATATTGCGAGTGATTACTTTTTAGCGGACCCTAACTTCCACCAACCAGCACCTGTTGATGTTGTTATCGGTGCCGATATTTTCTGGGACATTATTGGCCGCAATCAACTCTCTCTCGGACTTGATTCACCTGTATTGAGAAGTTCTCAGTTCGGTTGGTTGGTTTCAGGTCCAATGTATTTTAATTTACCCACAAAAAATATGTCAAAGGAAATTGATAATAATATAGATTCTAATCATTCAGTCGTTTCTTATGTGTCGTCTGTTGACAAAATACATCAAGAACTAACAAAATTCTGGGACTTAGAAAATGTTCCCCAAACTAAACCACTTATGAGTCATAGCGAGAAGGCATGCGAAACACATTTTCTATCGCCCACCCTCCGTTTAGAAACTGGTAGATTCTCAGTTAGTCTACCTTTAAAGGATACCCCTGATTGTCTTGGTGAATCTTATTCACTAGCTAAAAAACGCTTGGTAAATTTAGAAAGGCGATTTCGCAAACAACCACATGTGAAATCGCAGTACGTAGAATTTATGCGTGAGTATGCAGACTTAGGTCACCTTTCAGAATCCGCTGTACCGATACCTTCTACATCTTACTTCCTCTGCCATCACGCTGTCTTCAAAGACAGTAGTGAGTCCACGAAAATAAGAGTTGTATTCGATGGCTCAGCTCCTACTTCATCGGGTCAGGCTGTCAATGACATCCTCATGGTTGGGCCTAATATGCAGGACTCACTGTTTTCTATCTTAATAAGAGCTCGACAGCATAAGTTCCTCCTCACGGGTGACGTCGAGAAAATGTACCGCCAAGTCCGGGTCCATGAGGAGGATCGAAATCTTCAACTTATTTTATGGAGAGAGGATGAGTCTTTGCCCATTAAAACGTTTCAGCTTGGTACTGTGACTTACGGAATGGCAAGTTCTAGCTATTTAAGCACTCGGTGTCTATGGCAGATTGGTGAAGAATCTTCTGATCCTATGGTTAAGGACATAATTCAACATGATTTCTTTGTGGACGATCTCATAACCGGTTCTGAAAGTGAGGCTACTCTACGTTATATTCACCAATCTGTAACTGAAGAATTAAAGAAAGGATGCTTTAATCTTCGTAAGTTTAAGACTAATCTACCATCATTGTTCGATTCAAATACTCAAACTGAAGATAATCTTTTAGTAAGTGAGTCAACTAGTACTCTAGGTATGGGATGGAACCCATCAACCGATCAGTTACATTTCCCTATCGCCATACCCCCTTTCATCTAACAGTAATTTAACTAAAAGATCTTTTCTATCGTCTCTTTTTAAAATCTTTGATCCATTAGGACTGATTAGTCCGTGTGTAATTAAAATGAAAATGTTATTACAACAACTGTGGCTACATAATTTGTCTTGGGACTCTCCAGTCCCACATGAAATTCAAAGAGACTGGAACAATTTTATGCATTATTTACCCTCTCTTTTAGATCTAGAAGTTCCGCGGCGTGTACTTTGTAATGAACCCGCCTCTGTAGAATTACATTCATTCAGTGACTCATCACAACATGCATACGGTGCTTGCATTTATTTGCGTTCAGTTAATGCCGCGAACGAAGTCACAGTCAGTTTGCTTTGTTCTAAGTCCAAAGTAGCTCCGATTAAAAGTACGACTATCCCTCGTCTAGAATTGTGCGCTGCCCTACTGGCAGCAAGGTTATGCAAAGCTGTCAGAAAGTCACTCCGATATGAAGTTCAGCATCAAGTACACTGGTGTGATTCGTCAGTAGTGCTAGCCTGGCTCCACACCAGTTTTATAAATTTGAAAACATTTGTAGCAAATAGGATTTCGGAGATCTGTGAGCTAACAGATGCCTCCTCGTGGCGCTATGTGCCCACATCTGTCAATCCTGCAGACCTCATATCTAGAGGAATTAGTCCAGATAAGCTCGGCAGTACCCAGCTGTGGTGGTCAGGCCCTCCATTCCTCGTGAAGCCTGAAAGTAATTGGCCTATCTTAAAACCTAATAAAATTAATTCTAATGACTTACCGGAAACTAAACCTAATTGTACTACCACTCATGTTGCTACTCAAAATGAATCTATAATTAAGTTTAAGGACTTTTCTAGCTTACCTAAAATAAAACGATCTTTCGCTTACGTACTAAGATTTATTAATAATGTAAAACCTAATAAAGATAAATTTCTCGGCCCCTTGACAGTCGATGAATTAAATAATTCATTTCTTTCTTTGTGTCGTCTCGCACAGCAAGACTCATTCTTCTCTGAATATAATTTACTATGCAACAATAAAGCTTTAAGTTCTAAATCAAATATTTTATTATTAACTCCATTTTTAAGTGACGACAAGGTCATCCTAGTTGGTGGCCGACTAGGCTCATCTGACTATACCTATAATAAAAAACACCCTGTTCTCCTGCATGCTTCGCATCATTTTACTAAATTGATTTTCGAATACGAACATAAACGCGGATTACATGCTGGCCCACAATTATTGTTGGCCGTTGTTAGGGAATACGTTTGGCCGATTAACGGCAGAAATTTAGCTAGACGCGTTTTTCATAACTGCTCCAGGTGCAGACGCTTGCAGGGCAAAACGATTGCGCCAATAATGGGACATTTGCCCTCACAACGTGTCACGCCAAACTTTCCATTTCGTACTGTGGGAATTGATTTCGCGGGCCCATTCCTTATTGTAAACAGAAGGGGACGTGGTGCATCGTTAGTCAAATGCTATCTTTGTTTTTTCATATGCCTTCGATATAAAATTTCTCACCTCGAAGCCGTGAGCGATCTATCAAAGGACGCTTTCGTTATGACATTCCGTAGGTTTGTGTCACGAAGAGGCAGGCCAGCGGAAGTATTCTGCGACAATGGACGCAACTTTGTCGCAGGAGCTAAAGAAATTAACGATTTTTTTAAGATTTACCAAAACGATCTGACTGATTTTGCATGTTCAGAAGGCATTCAGTTTTACTTTTCACCAGCTTACGCTCCTCATTTTGGCGGTATTTTCGAGGCCGGTATCCGTTCTGCAAAATTTCATATTAGGCGAGTAATGGGTAATTCTCATTTAAGTTTTGAAGAACTTCAAACTCTCTTCGCTCAGGTAGAAGCTGTTTTAAATAGTAGACCTCTCTATCCTTTATCTTCCTCTCCTGACGATTTCCAGTGCCTTACTCCTGGGCATTTTCTCATTGGTCGGGCTCTCACCGCGCTGCCAGAACCACCTTTGGAAGATTGCCACTCAACCAACTTGAAGCGCTATGCCAGGCTGCAGCAAATATACCAACATTTTTGGCGGCGCTGGCAATCCGAGTACATCGCCGAGTTACAACTTCCCCGTAAATGGAAGACCAACGCCGACGCAGTCAAGATTGGGGACATGGTCCTACTGAAAGAAGATGGCGTCCCACCCCTATGTTGGAGGCTCGGACGTATTAAACGGCTTTTCCCGGGACAAGATGGAGTTGCACGAGTAGCCGACATAAACACGAATAGAGGAACTATACGGCGCCCCTTGGTTCGCATCTGCCCTTTACCAACCGAAGAAGAGCTATTTAAGGGTTGAAATCTCTGAATTTCAACGGGGGGAGGATGTTTACGCCTGGCTTAACTGTGAGAACGTTCAGTGCGTGTCGCGTTGCTAATCTAAAGGGCCAGGCGCTTCATACGTATTTTTTAGTTTTACAAACCTACCTTCATTAATTATAATCTCAGTCAAAATTTTTTCACCATCATCGAAACTTGTACAGCAAATGTAAAATACAGTTTATATCCGCAAATTAAATAATTACCTCGATACGGGAGTTTCATTGAAGATACTTGAAGCCCCAACAACGGGTAATATGCATATATTCATTACCACTTCAGCTTGTCGACAACTTTGTTGAACTATGTTCTCTGTAGGATCATCTCATTCAGAATTCTATCCCTCAGAGAGATCCCTCTAAGCATAGCTCGTTATTATTATATAATTTAGTCAAATTAGGCTGAGAATCAGCACTTTTCGAACGTTAAAATTACAAAAAAAAAAACAGTCCCCCAAAACCCTTCACCTTTTTAAGTTTGTATTACTAACACTAGTTGTAAGTTCTATACTACTGACAAATTGGATCATAGTTA